>OZ002740.1:314930331-316233356 GCA_963924295.1 Dioctria rufipes | reverse complement strand
AGGTTTATACGATGGCTTGGCCGAAGTTTTGGAAACAAGGAGAACAAATCAGCAGCGTCGCCACAAGTACAGTACATAAAGTTACTTAAATAATAATAATAATGTAGTGTAGACAGCAGGCAGTTGAGGGTTTCATTTCTGTCCTGATGAGATCACCCTGTACAGTATACTCTCAGAATTTCTTCATGAAATTCTGATTTGCGGCTGTATATAGAATATAAGGTATTCTCTTTAAAATTTTGGCACATATTATAATGTATATACATTTCCATAGGAAAGACAGAGAGAGCGCAGAGAGTATTGTGTTCTCTGCACCGTGCTTTCCTATACATTTTCACGATATTTCGTCACTAATGGCGAAACGTGGTTCATTACAGGAATAACCTTGCTCGGTACTTGTCGTTTAATTTTCTGCTTAATGCAGTATGTAGGTTGAAAAACTGCCTGCAGACTCAAAATGGGTCTCGAAAGAGTAAAAACTCAATGCCCCTTTCTACTTATATAAATAACATTCTTCCTGGCGAACCATTTTAAATTTTAATACAATCATGGATCGTCTGGTTTCCACTATTTTATATGAGCTTATTGTCAATAGATAAGGAGTTATTGTAAATAATTTTTGTATCACATAAGGAGACTACATATTTATTATACACACGAACAAGTTGACCGAGTTAAGATATTTCCATCACTAGCTTCTAAAAGCGGCGAAGTATATGACACCAATTTTTAGTTTCGACGGGATGTTGGGAAAATATTTTTTTCTGGAATCTGCAATCTACAATCTGTAAACAAAATGAATGCAATCGTGAAAAGCGATTTCCATTTTGCAGACACAAGTACGTACTCTCGAGCTTCGGATAGATCAGTCTTACGAAAGTGAATGGATAATATGTCTGTCGAGCGTCATACCCTACGGAGAGATTCATAAACCATGTTGAGTTTCTAACTTAAGTATGTGATCAATGTATTTCATCAACTATCCCAAAATTAGACACATTATTGGACATTGACTTGCAAATATAAAGCTAATTAAGATTACGGGCGAGACATCAGATTCACTAAGTACGTTACTATAAAACAGAGCTGTAAAATTCAACTACCATCACCATTACCAATGCCGAGCATTTAAGAATTGACAATTCACAATACTACCTTCGAAACATTGAAAACAGGGAAAAGTTTTTTTTTACAATAAAATTAAAAAGACAATTGATCTAGTTTATTTCATAATTCGTGTTTAATACTGAAGTTATCAAAGTAATTAAAAGTAATTGAAAATATTTGAAAAGAATTGAAAGGAATTATATAGTAATTGCCAAATACTTTTTAAATACTTTTGGGAATTTGTAGGTATTTTTGTAATGGAATTGCAAATTCAATTACTTGCCGGTATTTTAAAGTATTACTTGGCATTCCGGAAATGGCTCTGTGAAATTTTAATTCCACTACAGGAGGGTTAGTATTGGGAATTTCCAATTCCAAAATACTCGGTATTAAATCCATTAAATAATGAATATTTTAGAGCTATGCTATAAATGCAGGTAAACTAAAATTGGTTGAACTGCAACTGGTTGAGAACGGACCATATGCACATGTATATTTTGTGCAAGTAAAAAAAATATTATCTTAAATACAGCACATTTTAAAAATAAGCAATTACCAGAAAATACTTTCTTCCACTGCACAATATAAAAATAAATCATTAATAAAAATGTTATCTTAACTACAATGCTAATGAAATATTACTCTAAAATCCCCTTCGTTGGGAGTTTTGGATTCCATTAATTCAGTGGATGCTGAAAGAAACCATAATTATAATTAATAGCCTCACAAAATTGGAGCCTTAATTTCAAATTATTTTATCCCTCAATTTCTCCATCAGATGAATCGCTGCTGTTGGGCCCCGATTCGACCTAAACGCAGTGGTAGATTGGAGCTCAGTTCCTTGCGCCCTCCATTGACCTTGTTAACTTGCCATTTTCTTCGTGGTCAACAAAAACGTTTTTTTTAAATAGGCGCTGTCTTTGCTAAAGAGCAGAAAGTTGATAGAACTGTTGCTAATACAACTTTGTCCGCATTTTTTGGAGACAATGAATTGTGTTTCCTAAAACTCTCCACCTATCAGCCAAAATTCCAAAGGCATTTTCAATATATACTCGTGCTTTTGACAGTCTTTTGTTGAAATTATTATTATTATTCTGGCATTTAGCATTCGGCCTAGGTATGGTCGCATCAGTTTTCTTTCTTTTAAAGGAAAAGCTACATGACCTACAAAATAAAATGGGAAAGCGATGTTTGTGTTAGGTAGAAAACTTTCACCAGGAACATCTAATGTACACTTCAAGATTTTGTTTCCAAAACGACTGCGTGAAAATACACCTCCATTAATCTGACTGCCTACAGCTCTTACGTCGACAAAAGTGAAGCAATAGTTCGAATAACATACTGCGAGCAACATTACACTATAATGATTTTTATAATTATAGTATAAAGAACCAGTCCGGTTAGAGTAAACGATATTGACATGCTTACCATCAATTGCTCCTGGACAGTTTGTCATTCTGGTTTTATTCGAAAGCCCCCCCCCCCCCTACGGAGAGCATCCGTGCGCTAAATACCTTCAAAGTATGTCGTTGTATATTTAAAATATAAAGTAATAATAATAATAAATGCTTGCATTAATGTCAGAGCTAAGCAAGTTTCTGGCTCAATTGCTGAAGCTTGACTTGGGTCCCTCCTAGAAGGGGCTGTCTGTTCATGACAATCAGTGCAGAACCTTTACTCATGCTAATTCTTCTTCTTGCAGAACAAGAAACAAAAAGAACAGAATTTCAGTTGAACGTTTTCTTTTATTTTATTTTTATTTTTTTAATTCGCCCTTCCTCCTATTCTTTTAATTTCAATTTTACTTGTCGAGTCAATACAGTGCACCAAAACTTCGAATTCTGCAGAACAGCCCAAAACATAAGTTTTTTCTTAGAAAACGGTGTAAGTGCGGATAATGGCCCAGTGTTAACGCATATTTTATTTCTTCAAAAATCCAATATTTCGGTCTCGGGTGTAGACCATTATAAAGGCTAAAACAAAGGGAAAAGCCATAAATAAAAATTAATCTTGCACACGACAGAAACCAATATGACCAATGTGATTCTTTCCCTGAGAATTAGGTATGTCAAAAACGGAAAACATCAATGGATCGTCAAAACAATTAGAATATTAAAAAATCTTTAAGATTCTTAAGATTTTGAAAACAAAGCACTATAAATAGATAAAAACTGACTAGAAATGTTCGAGATAAAGACAACAAAAGACACATTCCGAAAAAAAGGAAACTATCACAATAAATAACAATAATCACATTAAAAGATTAAATGAGTAAACAATGAGGCTAAATAAATAATTAGATAATTAAAGAAATGAAAACTTGAAACACGGAGCTTAAGCAACTAAGAGACATGTGGAGAAATATGTTAAGTGTATCCCGCTAATGGAGCTAAAATTCAGATTGCGCATGCGTTAATTAAGTTTTTATATTGTGCGTGAATATACTGCGTATCAGCCTTATAATTTGTTGTGTTAGGCTTCTTTGACTGTATGTAAAGAGTTCTCTATATTTTTCCTCTTCCTCCAATTCAGCTCTTTATGTAAGATTATGGGGTCTTTGAAATCAAAGATGTGTGCGTTTTTTATTGCATGCGATAGACAGCCTGTACTGCAATTACGTTCATCTTTTCGTTGGTGACTGTATGCGTATCCTTATGGCTGGAACAGAATGAACGGATCAATGCCGGAGTAAACACGCAGCTAACTGTCAAAAAACGCAGAAAATAAAATGGTGCCCAGAATGAATTGCGGTGACTGCGTAAATGTCAATTCAGTTCAATTGTAATAATTTCATTGTTGTGCTGTTGAATTTTGTAATATTATTAAAGATTGTGTGAAAATTAATAATAGTCCTATTTGAAAGGGACAAATACGAAGCCTGTGTAATGATGATATTTGTGATTGTGAGTTATTTAACCAATATGGATCTGAAAAAACGGGACAGGCGATGGTGGGTTAGGACGGAAAATTTATGCAGTAATGTTGACGGATATTATACTACATGCTTTGAAAGAATTAAAGAATGTGATCCAGAAGCATTCTTTAAACGTTCGAGAATGACGAGACCAACATACGATCTATTGGTAACTTTAACTCACAAAAACATCTATTAGAACACCGATTCCAGCTAAATGCCGTTTAGCAATTACATTATCGTAAGCAATCACTGATATGCATGAATTTTTAACTGTATAAGTATTTATTATTTAAGATATCTATCGCAAGGTGTTTCCCATAAATTTCTCGCATTCAGTTATAAAGTGGGAAAGTCAACTGTAAGGGAAATTATTCTTGATGGACTACCAACAAAACGCAAACAATTTTTGTGAAAATTGGAATATGCCGAACTGCATTCGAGCGATAGACGGGAAGCACATTAGCATACAACGTCCTGCAAATACAGGTTCATGTTTTTATAATTATAAAAGCCACTTCAGCATTCTTTTGCTAGCATCTTGCGTTGCAAACTTTTGCTTCACAGCTGTGGATGTGGGAGCATATGGAAGTCAAAGCGACGGAGGTAAAGATTAACAGTTTCATAACATTGTTTATGTTAATTCTTCTTTTATAGGAATACTAGCTTATTCTGAGTTTGGAAAACAACTGCTGGGAAATAAATTACCGTTACCGTTGCCATCTCGTCTTCCTAATTCAACGATTGAATTTCCATATTATTTTATCGGGGACCCAGCATTACCACTAAAACAGCAAATCATGCGGCCATATCCAGCCAAATCGCTAACGCGTAACAGACGAATTTTCAATTATAGGCTTTCAAGAGCACGTGTTGTTATTGAAAATACGTTTGGCATTCTTATCGCTGGAGAGTGTTACGTTCACCGATTACTTGTTTCCCAGAAAACGCGGAAAAAGTAGTACTCGCAACGATAGCGTTGCACAATTTCATAAAAATGAACGAGTTAATACCCATATATTGTCCACAGAACTATGTTGATTGGGAAGATGAAGACGGTAATATCCAACCTGGTGATTGGAGGAAGGAAGTCGACGACTTACCATCAGCTAGAATTAGTTCCAACAACCCCTCAAGGAAAGCTTTTCAATTGCGAGAGATGCTGATGACGTATTTCATCAATGAGGGTGCAATTGCGAGGCAAAATAAAATAAAGTGAAATCAGCGGTAATTAAAATAAAACTTATAGCGTAATTGGGATAAATAAAAACGCTGTGTTTATAAATGAAAAAATTAAAATTAAATTCAAAATGAACAAAAGATAAATAAAAATATTAAAAATAAAAAAAAAATACTTCAATTTTTTCTCTCCAATTCCTCCAACTGTACTCGTGCTAAGTGGCCTAAAATTTCAGCACGTACTCTAATGCGCGTTGCCGGTCGCAAAGTATTAATTATACAGGATGCTGCCTCAATGAATGCCTCGTCGGGACTTTTTGGAGTTGCATTTGGGACAGGGGTAGATTGCTGCTGCGTGGTCTTCATAAAAGCATTAAACGTGTCCATGGTTTGCATCAATTTTTGCTCTATTCCTTTGTTGTTGCGTCTGCTCCTTCCTGAACTTTGCGAACCACCACTGGATGTAGACATGAAAGAGTCCTCCGTGACTTCAACCTGCTCATGCAATGTGTCCATAGAGCTATAAAGTTTCTCCGGACCTGCGAAGCCTCTTTTCGTCGAGGGAAGCTCTGATGACACGCTTTCTTCAAACGACTTCCTGCTGCAGTAATTCGAATTAGTGCTGGAATTATATTAGTTATATACGTATCGATAAAGAAATTAAAGTAATGCAAAGTAAACTATAACTTTGCCTTCTAGGTATATGATCTTTGAGGAAGTTTAAGTGCTCAAAGTGCTCCCACATACATATATCTGGAGCTCCGCTTCCAGAAGACAAAACTCTCAGTTTCACATCCTTCACATATCGGTCCCGGAGTGACCTCCAACGTCTTTGACAATCTTCAGCTTAAAATAAGACAATTATATTAATAAATATATAATGTGAATTCTATTATTACCTGCTTTAAATAATACAAATGTATTAATAAAAATATGAAACTCATTATTACCTGTAGACGATAGATCCTCTGCGATTTTCTGCCATTTCTGAGTTTTCGCAAAAGTATTTTTATACCCCTAACTCTTTTTAGCATACAAAATTTCATATTTCTGCAGCTCGTTTATTAATTTTTCGTCGAAATTCATTATTATGTTACCTAATATCACTCAAACCAAACAATTTTCTTAGCTGTAAAAAATTTTTAATCCGGCACTTGCGTAAAAGTTGAAAGTTGACCAACTTTCTTGCGGAAAATGCGGTAACTCCGTTCACTGTGTGCGCACTAATGTATTTCAAATGCATTCAACTTTTGCGTGACATTTCCATCCGGCATTGATCCGTTCATTCTGTTCCAGCGCTTATGTCTCTTCCTGTTTCTCCAATGTAGATCTTGCTGCAGTTATTCGTTTAGCATTTCACTTCGTATATCGCACCCTTTATTGGTTTTGCAATTTTGGTTTTTGTGTCTGTATAAAGAGATGGCCTTAATTTGTTTTGGGGCTGAAGGCCCAGTCTAATGTTGGTGTTATTATTTTGTAGGGCCGGAATGATTTTGTTGCTATTGTGTGGTATGTATGTGAGTTTTTTGTATATAGGAATTTGGGTATTTTGGCTGCGTATGTTATCGATTATTATCTTATTGTTAGAATGACCGTGCTTAATATGTTTAATGATTTTGTTTATAATGCTGTTAGGGTAGTTGTTCGAGGACAAAACCCGATGTATCCAGTTGTAGTTGTTATTATGGAACTTGGCATTGCTCAGGGCAATTACCCTTTTTGAAAAAGTAAGCGCCCCATTATATCTCATTTTGTGGGGGTGTGCTGACAGAAAATTTAATAGTCGCCCCGATGACATGGGTTTGCTCTACCAATCCGTCAGGATTCTATTTTTGGTTTTGAATAGCCTCATATCCAGGAAAGGAATACTGTTCGAGCTGACATTTTCCTTTTCAAAAGTGAATTGTATGCGAGGGTGCTTGCTATTGAAAATGGTATTAGTAGGTAACACTGTTATGATGTCATACACATATGTTTTGATGAATGACGGTTTGTGAGGTAGGTTGGATATGATGTCGTCAATTAGATCATCCAAAAAGAATTCTGCTAAAACGCCTGATAGGCTGCTGCCCATGGCCAGTCCATGGTTTTGTTTGTAGACCGCTCCCTGGTACATGAAAAAATTATTTTCCAAAACGCAGAATTTTAAAGCTTTAATAAACATCCATTTGGAGATGCAGGTGACTTGTTTTATCATGGGCCATCTTTTTAGCACACTCTTGAACGCTTGATCATGCGAGATATTTGTGTATAGTTGTGTTACATCAAACGAGACTAGGCGATCGTTAGTTGAGATGTCTGGATTGTCAATAAATTCCTTGAAAATGTATGAGTTTGGTACATTGTATTTCGTAGTGTCACGAATTTTTGCCAGTATGGTGTTAATGAATGCTGACAGGGCGTAAGCCGGTGTGTCTCGTGTGGTAACAATGGGTCGGATTGGGTGGTTCCGTTTATGTGTTTATAGGTCCGCGTTATTGTAATGATGGATGACTTCATATGTGTTTGTATCACATAGATGTTCGCTCAATTTTTGCTCATATTGCTGTCTTTCCATAATGATTGAGCGGTTAGTACATTCCTATTGTCTCGCAGAAAATTGCGCGTTGTTTTTAAGGCCTTATTAATTCGTCGATCTTGAAGATTGAAATGCGGAGATTTCTCGATTTGTGTTATTAAAGTGCGTGTTATGCTGTTCCTCGTGTTAAGTTTCCAGTTTTCATCATCGTTGCAATCTATGATATCTTCAACATCTGCTATGATGTTGATAATTTGTTTTGTATCAGCCTTTAATTTTGTGGCAAATTGTGGTCCTAGTTCCAATATGAAGAGCATGTCGGGAGGAATCATGTGTTGTGTCAGATTCAAATATCTGTCTGTGTCCATCGTGGAATTTCTGTTGTTAATATACAGATTATTGTCTCTTATACATTTGTCGTTAAGTTTATTTTCGGTGGAGTAAATTACGCTATTATATTTATTATCCAGTGATTCTATATAAAGCACGTAGATGTTGTGCGGGAGAAGTGTTAGTAGTATGCTAGAGACATATATCTATTTTAATTTTAAGAAATCTGTGAGATCTAGTCTCGAGCATAAGGGAGGGTGCCGGTTTAGAAAAGGATAACTCAGTTTTGCATTCAATTCAAATATAAATTTTATTAAAGTAACTAACCTAAATATCACAATTCAATTTCAATTTAAAATCTATTATTACTATTACTACGATTAATATTCAGTAAAAAAATCAACAACAAAAAACATAACGACAGTTTAAAAATTCAAATAAAATTCGATATTAAACAAATTCCAGTGGTAATACTCCAAATTGAGTTCCATCCCCAAAACGTTCTCCTTATTCCTGAAATGAACGAGAAGAGAATAATTTTTAATTCATTGGAATTAAACTTCTACAAATCAAATATAGAGTAAAATTCTCTTAGAGCGAGAGCAACGATGTAGCAGAATTAAACTTCGTCTGCAACGTGCTGAAGCGTGTAAGCAGAATTATACTTCTGTTACAGCGAGTATTGAAACGCGTAAGCAGAATTATACTCCTGCTACAACGTGCTGAGGCGTGTAAGCAGAATTAAACTTCTGTTACAGCGAATGTCAAAACGTGTGTGCAGAACTATACTTCAATCGCAACGTCCTTGAGCGTGTAAGCAGAATTAACCTTCTGTCACACGATTGGGGATCAAGTGTCAGATTTTGTGGAATGTGGATTTTAATAGAATTAGACTTCTATATGAAGGATAGAACAAAATTATACTTTTGCTCAGAGACGGGTATTCAGATTAGACTCTGAAATTATAATATGTGGCAAAACTTGGATGCTGGATATAAGTAAAATTATACTTCTACAATAATAGAATTAAGCTTCTATATGAAGGAATAAACAAAATAGTACTTTTGTTCAAAGGATAGGAAACAGATTAGACTCTGGTGGAGGATGCTTTCAAATTAAACTCTGAAAACCGAATGGGTGATTTTGCTGCGGCTCGCCGCCCTTTTATAGCCGCCGTGAACAGCTATGTTCCAGATCCGTAATCTGCTGCCCTGGTAACGCTTGGTTCGTTTTGGTCCACCTTTGATTGTGGCGACATCAGTTGTTTGACGTAATGTCACTAGAAGACATTACAAAAAATGTTAATATCCTGAAGGTGTATATGATTGGGTGAGTTCAGGAAGTTTCTACTTAATTTACATATTAATAATGTGTTTTTTATTTAATTTCAGCTTAAATAATATGTAGGACAGCTGTAGGCAGGACTGGGATGACCTTTTTGTTCTACATTTGTTCAGGACGTTGAGGATTTTACATAAGTTTTTTCACATAAAAATATGGTACATTGATTTTTTGTATTTCCTTTTGTATTTTTTTAGGAAAAGAGTTTTCATCGAGGGATGTAATTGATGTGCAGGAATTCAACGAGGGATTTATTGTGTAGAGTTATTCATCGCGACATAAATATGTATGTGGACTGAACAAAATCTACTGAGGATATCGTCACGAAATTTATTGATTTGCTGTTTTTGATGATATCTCTGCGAATATAGACTGTTCAAAATCTTTGTTTTATCTATGAGAAATTTTGGGAAGCTGCCCTGATGTTGACATCTTAGTAGATATTTCAGCCTAGTGGTATTTTTCGCAAATTTGATCACAATGCTGGCGTAGTGTTTCATATCTCTGGCCGTGTGTTCTCCATATGAAGCACCAATGTGTGAGAAATTTATATGTGTGTTTAGATTTCGTGTATCTGCATACATTTCGATTTATGGTTATCCACAAAGTTAGAAAGGCAAATAAACATAAATTTGGAATTTATTTTAATGGTGCTATGTTCTCCCTGCGTGTAGTTTTTCGCCTTTACAAAAAATCTGTCTATCGTCACTTATCCATTTCGTGACTTTCCATTTGCACCGAGTTGCGCTACTCTAAACGTAATTTTTTACAACCACATAGTGCCATCTATTTTTAATTTTACATTTCTTTTCTTTCTAAGTTTTACTTTTACTTTTAAGTTTATATTTGTTACACCACAAGATTATTTTAACAAGTCCTCTAATTTTTTGAATTTCTAACTAAGTGAATTCATTTTAACAGTTCTTTTTTTTACTTTTGATAATTCTTAACTAATTTCTTTCCTTTCCAGATCTGTCAACCTGTTTTTTCCATATTTTTCGAGGTGGTATATTTTAAAATTCGACAGACGTCAACCGATTTTTTTTTTTAAACTTTTCCACCTTGATGCAGTTGGTGTATTTTTAAAATGCATCGAATATGAAATGTTTATTTATTGAAGTTCTCTATATCTGTGAAGTTGGTGTTATTTAAAAACAATTCATTAAATGTCAAACTGAGTTAGTGATTTTATTCTTCTATATTTGTCAATCTTTTCGTTTATTCTTAAATTTATTTATCTGTCAACCTAGATTATCTGCTTCCAAGTTTCAGCAATTGTTGGAATTATTTACTGACTTCGCATTGTTATACCTGCCAAAATTATTTTTGCTTTCGTGTTTGGGAAATTTCTACAATTATTTACAATGATTCTTCAAGTAGGCACAAGTCCAGCAAAATGCTCGTGCATCGTGCTACTACGTGTGGTTTGCTTTGCCTTTTATAAAATCGGCTTGCGTGGTTTATTTGGGGTCAACTAGATGTCGCGCGGAGTCGTAAGGGTTAAATTGGAATTTCCCCAATAATTCAGTGTCTATCTCTGACATAGAATCCGTCAGATGGAATGGTATTGACTCTAAATTTGACATTGTCGTGGTTCATGTTCACTTTCGCTACCGTATTTCTGTAAATTTTATCCATAAACATATTGAAAAGTTTGTGAAATTTGTTGAAAGAGTGGTTGACTTGGGTGTGCATAGAAGGAAGTGCTGTGTAACTTTAGAGTTCAATTCTAGCATCGGCAAACAAACTTCCAACGTTAGCAGAGGGTTTCTTGCTTTCCACAATGAGCTACGATAGCCAGTGCCGGTTATGTAGGACAAGTTATTGCTGCTGCTCCGTAGACTGCCTTAGCACCGTGTCCTTCCTGTTCAGGGATAAGTTTACGTTTATTTCGTTCAGAAATCGTATATGTGGACTTCTTTCTTCTTTTGAGTGCGAAACTGTTATTAAGACTTTGTTATTTACCATTTCTTATCGCCTTGGCATGATTATTTTGGCAGCAAAGAAAATAGGGTGTCTAAAGTAAAAGCGCACGTCTCACAGCACTGTTGACCACAATTTAAGGATGACGAGTGCATAAGTCATCTTGTTACAATATAATGTAAATTCTTCCTTTTTAAAATCTCCTTTCAAATCAATCAACACAAATTACAAACGAAATGTCAGATTCTTCTTCTTTCACAATCTCCGCTCGCCGCCGTTCGTTGCAATTGTCTTCCAATTTTTCGACTGCCTGTTTTGACAACCGAATTTCCCGTCCACCGTTTTCCGCTCTACCGTCGCAATTTAGCTTAGGCCTTAAGGTCGAACATTTATATTTGTTTTCATTTTTTGTTCTTTATCGTTCCGATTTTGCGTTATTTTCGATGTCTGTTGTCATGGCTTGACGTTTTTACTGTCCGAGGAACCTATCTAGAAATTGATGCGAAAAACTATTTTAAAAATCAAACTTGCACAGAGAGGAGACTATATGAAATTACATTCGGGATTTCATCCAGGCAGGGGTCGGCAAAATGGGAGAAATTACCCCAAGTGGAATAAAATAGAAATTCTTCGAGTACTGAAGATTCAATAGATATAAAAATTATATAAAAAGCATGTTGCTTGTTTTGACAGAAGTTTTTCTTTTTTTTTCTTGAAACACTGCATCTAGCAGTAACGTCATTACTAATCTCGTCTTTAGAGAAACCACCCAACATGCTCGAAAACTTCGATTTTGTTGATAAAATTTTACTATTAATAAATTTAAAAGATGAAATTTAACGATGGACCCAGTAAGTCTTCAAAAGCACCCATATGTGGAGGAATCCTGCACAGTAGGTGTTGCATTTTTACATAATTACGGAAAATAAAAACTGAAGAAATATCCCATCTTATTGATAGAAAAAAGAAGCGTTCAACGACATTTCAGTGGTTCAAAAGTAATAAACGCATTTTCCAAAAAAAAAAAAAAAAAAAAAACATTGTGTTAAATGGGTTTATTTGTCCTCGAATTGCACTTAGTTTCTTTTTTTCTAACGTAATTTCTACAAGGTTTTATTATTTTCAATCTGCCAGAAATAATTTTTATGCCGGCTAGGCTTTGAAAGTAGCAAAGATATCAGAAAGATGCCATGCAACTAAATTCAAAGTCCTTCTCTGCAAAATTTTTGAAAGATGGAATTTTTTTTCTAGCAGACATAACAATAACGTAGCATAAATTAATAATTTGGTATTCAGTTTGATGAGACTAAAGATCAAAAATGAAACAACATCATTCTTTCAAAATCTGAAGTGGAAAAGCTTTTGAAGAAATTATTTTGCTTCATGATTAAGGGGGGTTAACACCAAAAAAAAGCTCACGATTTCTGTTTCCAAAAGCTTAGTGCACATAAACGCATAAAAGTATGCAATTTTAAAATTGAAACAAATCACTATATGTACATGCAAAGCTATATGATGCTGTGATATTCGTCTGTATTGTACTCCAAAGCATGTCGGGCATCTGCACAGCAGTAAGGTAGAATCACTGACTTATAAAGGGCGCCATACACCATCAGTTTTGCCGTGGTTTTAAAAACCACGTTTTAGTCGAGATAAGAACCTAAAACGTGGTCAAGAAAAAGCCCCACACACCATCCAACTTGACCACGTCTTGCCGTCATCTTGTAGTGTCCATTTACAGCAACAACATGTGACCAAACATTGTGATTATTTCATGAAAACCGTTTTTCACAGAAGCGCGGGAACATTTTATGACAGTAAAACGTGAAAACTCCGCCACTTCTCATTTATTTACGAAAAAGAAATATTTTCCATTCTGTTTCGTTGCATGCAATTTGTGCTTTCGCATTTTTTATCTTTATTCATAAAAATTTTAAAGAGAGTTTGATTTTTTTATATTATTTTTTTCTTTATTTCTTCCTTTTCTTGCCGTGTACATTTAAATGTACAACACTCAGAAATCTCGCCTACTCCTTAGCTTATTATTAAGTTAACTTTGATTATGAACAAAACAAAACAGTAAAACCACGGCAAAACTGATGGTGTATGGCCTTGCCCACGTCTTGCCCACGTTTTGAGAAAGATATTTCTGGCATGACCTGAATTCTGGTTTTAGTAGATATCCCAACCTCAAAACGTGGGTTTCGCCATACACCATCAGTTTTGCCGTGGTTTTGCAGTAAAACCATGGCAGAACTGATGGTGTATGGCCTGCTTAAGTCAGTGGGTAGAATTGCTTAGGATTACCATTTTATTAACTAGATATCCAAAGAACTACTTTAGAGAATTAGATTTGAATTTACCAACAACACAATTTTCAGGTTGAGCTATGTCTAGTAGATATGTACATATATACAATTTTATCTCTATCTAATTCCTCAATTTTGTTCGCATCAAATTTTTCAAGTTTCAAGAAACGCAATCCAACCAGATTAGCCTAGTCAGAGTTACTGTCACTCGGAAAGATTACCAATATAGCAAATAGTTAATTCTTTTCTGCGACTCGATGTTAACACTGCCATCAAAGCAGCCATTCTCGTGCTCTTTTCTTCCCTACTGGTGTAGTTATTGTGTAACCCTGTGCATTGCAATGTTCATTTAGGATTTTCAATTCATTCCAAAGGTACCTTAAATCTACCAATCGAAATCCCTCCATGGAATTTTCGTTCATATCTTCATCCTGATTTTCTTTTTCTATCAGAATTGTGAACGAATCTATTTCGCTATAATCCGCAATATTTGGGCTGGCATTCATTTTACCTGCTTCATATCTTTCTTCATTTATATTAGCAAAATTTCTTTGCTGTGCGGTTAAATTTTCTTTTGTGCTTTCCTGTAGAGATCTGAAACACAATAATGGAATACAAAATAGTGTTGTCGTAGTCGCTATGTCAATGCAGTATAAATATATCGTGTAGATAGAAAGACGAAGATAAGAACAGAGCAAGCCATCAAACCGCTAGGAGATATTTCATTGAAATTCGCGATGGGTAGTACCACTAAGCGTAGGTACAGTAAATAGAGAAATCTATTAGATTGAAAAATCTCCGACAGTCTTTTTCTTGAGAAGGTGTCTCCCAAAGGAAAATTTTTGCTTTGGTCCACGAAGTTCTTATTTCTACCCATTTCATAGTTCTATTCACTTAAAATAGGACGCGGGACGTGGTTTTCAAAAAATTAATTGATTCTTTACGGCAGAAATTCGCTGTGAGAGCCACGGTAGTCGATTTCGAAAAAATGTTAGAGTTACTCCGTGAAGATCTTTGGTTGCCAGAAAGGTCAGCTAGTTTACCTATTCATGGAGGCAGTAGTGTCAAAAATTACTTCAAAGCATGCGTAAAATACGGCGAATAAATCTACCAAAAACAACTCTGTGAAGCAAGGGGTGAGCCCATTCTAAAGGGAGTATAAATTGGTCCCGTTATAAAGGCTTTCGATGAATTAGCTATTTATTTTGGTACTTACAGAAGAACTGATTTTTCTTTCAATGATTTTAGGCGATACCGATACTGCATTGATAAAAAGATTCATCACATAATGACAGCACTCCAACTTTTAGAGGGGACGGGCCAATCGAAAGGTATAATCGCTATATAAAGAGGAAGTTTAACCCGATCAAATGGGCATTGAAAGTACCTGAGAATGGAACGCTCATAATAATTTTCGTGCAATGAGCTCAATTAAAACATTTATAAGAAAGAAGTTGCTTTTACCGAAATATATAATAAATATTCGTCAGCAGATTCCCTCTTATATAAAAAAGAATTAAAAAAATAATTTCAAAAGAAAGATGTCATTGGTACAAAGCTGATACTTTTATTGGTCGACACAAGTTCTTTGTAATTTGTAAAAATGCTTATTCTTCGAAAATCGCATTTTGAAAACAATTCATACATAAATTAATAGTACTTAGTAGTAATTATAGTCGCTAGAAAGATAATCGATTGTAGTCAAAAAACTGGTACACACTGTATATAATCGTGACAACTCACTACACCTCATCAATTTTCGTTCAGTTTTCTAAATTACATACACATATTCGAAAAACAACTCTTCAAAAGTTTCAAAAGTTCCATTTTGTCCTTTCTACAGCTTCACTAAAACGCGGTCATAAATGGAACGCCACAAAAAAGAACTATTTATAATTTAGCCATCCTTCCTCTAAAATTTCATCAAAATCATTCACATTTCACAAACTCAAATTCACATTTCACAAATTTGTACATTTATAGGATTATTTGCTTTTCATATACACAGATTTAGATACCTAACAATATTCAGTTTTCTCTTCTTTATTCCATAATTATTATTGGCACGAATTTTACTAATACGTCTCATGATATTATTTAGTTACTCACAATTCATTATCTATAACCATAATAGAATTGGCAAACAATTTCTCGCTTCAAAAGCAAAAATGAACAAATTACCAATGATAAAAATTCAAATATTCCGGGAAATCTACACACATACATATACCTAATGCAGAAAATAACGGCACACACTCTCCAAGCATACAGCTACAACCCGATGAGCTTTCAAAATAAATGAAAGCCTTCCAAAAACACATTACGCCATCTGACGATGATAGAATGAATTGAAAACGCCAAATTGTATGCAAAATATAATAAAACAAGAAATTTTTGCTGTTACCATCATTAACATTATTGACTTTATTTCCTTTATCATTGCACTAAAAAATTTGAGTTTTTCAAAATAAACAGAAAAAGGTTCGATCTTTGTTACAAATTGAACTTTCTTTGAAATAATATCATAATTTTGGTAGTTATTTGTCTCGGAAAATAGCAACTTTCAAACTAAAATATATTAGTAACCAAAAATTTTTGTCTGGTTTTCTTTCCGTCACTGCCTCTTCCAGCCCAACATCTTCCATACTCAAGTACAAATTTATCTATTTAATGTACCATTATTACGTCTTGATGCAAATTTCATGAATTCCAGAGTTTTCTAAAGCTAATTAAATACATATAAGACCCCGAAATCTTTATTTTTGACACGTCATTACCTAAGTTTATGCATTTTCTCTAACTATGTACAATTTTTATCATGATAGTACGCACAGATTTGCAGTAAATTTGTATTAACATTTCGTGGTTTTTAAGATTTCAGTAGTAACCCCCCTTAATGTTATCGCATTTTTTTATACTTTTTAAATGTATAATTGAACTCTCCTTGTAAATAAATTCAATAAATCTTTTGAATTTAAATTACTTGTAATTTTCTCCCTCACAAATCAAGGAAATAACGTCGGCGTAAATAAATGTATATAGGATCCCTGATCTAGGGTATCCTAAGAATTTCTATAATACCGGTTCCATTTTATATCCTTGTACTAGAATTAAAAATCTAGCAATTTTTTACATTGGGATATTTTGGAACAAATTTTTTGACCGATTTCTATGAAAATATTAGTTATCTCAAATCGCCAATTTAATGTAATCCTGTGCAACATCTCTCTACTAGCAATACCCTACCATTTCTTCAACCAAATTTGTTTTCCGTTAAGTTCAAGCGACCAGTAAATCACTCACATTTTAAAAGAACTTGCTATAAAAGGATTTCTTTCATCTAAGTGAAACAGTTTTATCACCGTCGAGTAAATTGAGAAAGCAATTAGCAAGAACCGAATGAGAGTAGCGACGCAAACATCATTTACTTTTTACTTGTCTGTCTGTAGAATTTCTCTTTGCTTTTCCCATTTTCTTGTTATACAATATCAAGCTAACCTTGAGTCCTTGACCGGGGGAGTCGTTTGAACTTGACATGGAAATGGTTGGAGACTATCACCGTTCACCTCTTCTTGATAATTTTTATGACAAGTAGCGGAAGTCTTTAACTATGCCAAAGATAGTTTTATCCTTCATAATGGCCTTGAATGAGTACTGATTGGCAAAGGTTATGGCAGGGACACCATTGAGCAAACATCAAATATGCTTTCTTCAATAAGCACCCTAATTCGGGTGGTAAATTGCTAAAGGTCACGAATGTTGTAGTTGTAATTCATTTTTTAGGACGTCCTTTGATGTGAACGATATGGAAATTGGATTCTTGTTGAAACTGTTCATATACAATTAGGAAGTAACAAGCTGTGCTGTCCTAGGTTGGCGAGTTCCAATTATTATCATCGTTTATTGATCATTTGGAAATTAATTGCCTGAGCGTTAATTTATATGGTTTTTGGACATGGTAGGAAATATCGCCTTGCGTGACGAATGAAAGCGATTCAGTTAAAGAATTTTTTCAAACTTAGGAAAGCTATACTTTTATATTTTATTCAGAAGGGAAATTGATTTGTTTACAGTTTTCATCCACAGAGACTATTATCTATCGAACAATCCATATTAATTTATTCATTTAATAACTTATAAAGAACTTACGGTAGAAAGAAACATTCCAATACTATTATAATTAGCGAAGTATGTATAGTTCCGGAATATACAGCCTAAATATATCACATGTAAGAAAAAATTACAAATATAACTACAAAATTGTAATTCGTGCTTGTTAAAATAAAGTAGATTATTGATATATTTACATCAGTATCTCGGGGACATAGTGGTTTGGATTGACGTGACGTTGGGCCTATAATGAGACCAAGAATTAAGGCTACTACTACACCCATTATTCGCTATTATGATTTATTAGACTTCACTCATATGTAAGGCTCAGTCACACCCTTTAATAAGGGCTTACATCACCTTGGCGCTCGGAAACATTGGTATAAAAATAACATTTATTTTTTGACGCAGCCATCAAATATATAAAATAATTTTTATTTTACACACAAGTTAAGTAGGACCCAATTTTTAAAATCTTTGTTGATAGTGGAATTTTTTTTCTCTATCAGGCATCGTCCGGAAAATAAAAAACAAATTTCTCATTTAGAAATGTAATATCACAGACAAGTAATAACAGATATGCAAGGCCCATAGGAAAATGTGATGCCATTCAGTTCATATTAACCGACAAGGTTAACTGACAAGTCTTGCCTAATTTTAGCGAAGCTCAAAACAGTGAAATGGACCGACACAACTTTTTCATTGACTGCAATAATTTTTCTTGGGCTAATTTCCTTTTGTAAACTGATGTAACGGGATTTCCAATAAGAGGTGTTATTTTGATATTCAAAGAAAAATGCCATTTTTGGAGATAAATGAACGGATGTTTATTTCATTATAAAGAGGAAGGTATGCCGTTAATAATGGAAAATAACATCAGCCAAATGACCACCACGACCACGCCTATAGGACCATATCCTTTTCATGAAATTTTCCATAACCAAATCGCAAAGTGGCAGCCCTATGTCCTCGATAGCCCCACGAATTCTATCTTTGAGGTCTTGTTGGCTTAGACCTTCTCCTTCACGTGACCCCAAAGGAAGAAGTCGCAAGGTGTTAAGTCACAAGATCTCGGTGGCCAATTGTGATCGCCTCTTCGAGAGATAACACGGTCCGGAAACTTTTCCCGTAAAAGATCAATGGTTTCGTTGCTTGTATGGCACGTAGCACCGTCTTGCTGAAAGCAAACGTTATCCAGATCAATACCATCCAATTCCGGCCATAAAAAATCATTAATCATCTGTCGATAGCGCAATCCATTCACCGTAACTGTTGCTCCAGCCTCATTTTCGAAAAAGTGAGGTCCAGTGACCCCGCGGGACCATAAACCGCACCAAACAGTCACACGTTGAGGATAGAGAGGCTTTTCAACAATAACTCTTGGGTTTTCCGAGCCCCAGATGCGACAATTTTGCTTGTTGACGAAGCCATCGAGGTGGAAATGGGCCTCATCACTCAAGATGAGTTTTCGATGGAATTCCGGATCATTTTCATGCATTTCAAGGACCCAATCAGCAAAGACTCGACGTTGTTGATGATCGGCCGGCTTGAGTTCTTGTGTTAACTGAACTTTATAAGCCTTAAGACCCAAATCTTTATGCAAAATACGGTGTAATGACGTTTGTGGAATGCCTAATTCCAAAGAATGATGAGGAATGGAAAAACCTGGGTTTTCTTCAACACTTTCGGCTACAGCTGCAATATTCTCGGCAGTTCTTGAGCGACGTGCACGGGTTTTATTCTTCACATCACTAACTTGTCCCGACATGACAGCTCGAATTTTTCTACCAATTTCTGTATTGCGGTCCGACAAGGTGCTTCACGGCGACCCAAAAATGTTCGAGTTTTACGAACCGTCTCTGCCACATTTTCACCATTTTTATAGTGAATTTTAATAATTTCAATGCGTTGTTGAATCGTGTATCGTTCCATTTTTATTAATGGCCTAGTTTCTACTTGTCAAAATGTCAAAAAATGACAGCTCCAAAAGTAACATCTACCGAAATATCGGGCTAATTAAAATAACACCTCTTATTGGAAAACCCTTTAGAATGACAACGAAGCAATTTTTGTTTTTAGGTTTCCGTTGAGCAAATTCTTGCTATTGTTTAAATGAAAGGAACATTTAGGGGTGTATAGATTGCATGCATTGATTTGATAGGTTTTATGCATAGGCAAACAGAAACTAAAACATATGTACAAGGACTGGGGAAAGAACAAAAATCTGCAACTGCTCGCTCGAATATAAAATCAACGATACGGCGACCTGATGTAGGAAAGGCTTCAAGATTTTCTTAGAAATTTCCTGGAATTTTTATCGTAGAATTATTAGGCATAATTGAGAAACTGATTCTTGGCCCGCTAGCAATTTTTATAAGCGTAGATAAGCATTTATTTCTTCTAAGAAATTTACAGAAAATGTTTCGGCATAATTTATTCCCTGTAGTTATTTTCAGATACATGTGTGCCGTTATCGGCCTCCAATAATGCATAAAACTTCTATAGAAAAATTTCCAGTAAATTTCGAAGAAAAAATGTTGGGCTTCCTACATCAGACCGAGCCATCTTTGATTTTATATTGGAGTAATACAATTTTTTTTTTTAATTTCGTAGAGTTACTACTCTTTGTAATGTTCTATTTGAATACTGCTGAGTATACCTTTCGCCATAGGCGCTGGATATCTGTTAGTACTTGTCTGCGGTAATATCTAAGATGTAGCACAGGAAACATTTTTTTAAAAAAATGGTTTTCGTAGAAATGACAGCGTTTAAAAAAAAAACAAAATTTATAAAAAATGAACGCGGAATCCAAACAACAAAATTATATGCTACCATCTTAGATAATACAGAGTATTTCCACCATGGTGTTCCATAGAGCGGGAGGTGATAGTACTCACCTAGGCAAACAAAAAATGTTATGGCATGGGTGAGGGTGGGGGGGGGGGGGGGGGGGTGGCGCCATATGGATCGTTTCGGAGTTGCAGGGTGATTACGAAATTATGCTTGGTTATCACAAAACACCCTGTATCTTAATAATTGCAGGCTACAAGGTTGGTCACCGTCTTGGGCTGATTGTAGATATGCAGAACTTCGTGGCCTAATAGACCCCTCCTCTCAGAAGTTAGTGTAGTTTAAACTACAAATTTCGGATTTTGTTAACTTTTTTTATTTTGACCTCTATTTTTTCTTTGCAAAAAGGTCATTAACATAACTTTTATTTTATAAAAACTACTCCGCTTTAATTTGAACTATTACATCCTGCCATACAATTTTTTGTTTGTCTAGGTGAGTACTAGCACCTCCCGCTCTATGGACCACCATGGAGGAAACACCCTGTATAATAAAAAATATGTGGTTTGATGTTTGAATTTTATGAGAAGTCTTGTCCACCAGTTGATCAGCCGTGGTTACGACAAAAAACTCAAAAAAAAAGGTACTCACTACCGCGCTCAATTCTAATGCTATAACTTCGGATATAAATTGAAATTTGAAATGATTATGAATATTCTTAAAAGTATAAGCAACTTATCTAGCTAAAAAAAAGAACATTTAGATTTTTTGAAAATCTCAAGGCAACGTAATCCCTTAATGCAACTAAAATTTGCTTCCCAGCCCTACCTGCCCGCTTCATGCAGTTTATTGAAAGAAATCTGTATCGTTTATAAAAAAATGGAAGGTAGTTTAGATAGTGCCAAAAATAGTAGCTCATCTTTTAGATCTACTCCCGACATGTTCCGTATTCAGGGTTACCAGTCAGTCTAATTCTAATATTGGTGCCCTCGAGGAAGGAATGTCTAATGAGAATGGACAGCAGGGTTTTCAATAACGACATTATTTCGTTTATACTGAAGATTAACTTGGTTGAATTTAGATTGGGTTTGCAATACAGTTTAGTTGTTGGTCCATCTAGCCAAAGTCGACTATTCTGGGTCTTGAACAAAGTCACAAAGTTTAAGGTAAGATGTTTTAGTGCAATCCTGATTGTGAAACGTATTTCCAAAGCAGTGACTTTATATTTTTTCTTAATCACCCTGTAACTCCAAAACGGTTGATGTGGACACTCCCTCATACATTCTTTTTTTGTCTACTCAGATCACATCCTGCTCTATGAACCAACTAAGTGGAAACACCCTGTATACATAGTACACGATTATTATTTATCATTTAAATTACGTGAAGGTTTCATATGTTTGTGTATTGTTTCAGATTGTGTGGATAGCACACACACAAAAAATCAATGTGGCCAAGTAAGTATTTTCGATGCATAATATTCTTTCCAATTATAGCTTTATACAAGAACTAGAAAGGAGATTTAATGAAAGATTGTCAGACAAGTTTCTGCTGGAAGGTTCAATACCCTGACAATAATATGAACGAAAGACTACTAAAGGATGAGATTTCACAAAGGGAAAAAAATAATAAGGGAAAGCAAAAAATCTTGCCTTCACTTGGGTGGAACCTTTTTCTTTTGTTACGGTTTTTTGCTTCCAATAACGACTCTGTTTAGTTTGTTTGTGACTCTTCTTGTATCCACTACTACATCAGAACGAAGTTATTCTACAATTAGCGTTTAATCAGAATCATCCCAGCGTTGCCATATGGCAACGCTGGACGCATTTGCACATAATGCCTGCTAGCCAATCAACGCACGCCTAATGATGGATGTATATGCCTATTTTTCACAGTAAATAGTTATGTATTATTTTAATTCGTTGAACTTAGTCAATTGTTTTTGTGATTTCGACGTGATAGCATCGTAAATTTAGAGGAGAAAAGAAATATGTCAAATAAAGAAGATTTTTATTATCGTTTTTTTTTTTTTGCGCTATTGAATATTTTTATACCCTAGATGAAATCTATAGGGTATACTAAGTTTGTCATTCCGTTTGTAACACCTCGAAATAATGATGGTAGAGCAAAATGGATTGGACACACATTCATAATATTAAAAGTTATTTTGATTTTTACATGTCCGTCCGTCCGTCCGTGCGCACGATAACTCGAGAACGCGTATACTAAAAAAAAATGAAATTTTGTACACGGACTTTAACAAAAAAGGGAAAACTAAGTTCGAAAATGAGACAAATCGGGCAACTCTTTCGTGGGGTTGCCATATAAAAATTTCGTTTTCCGCTATGTATTTGGACACTGCCTGAGAACGCGTCGATGTAGAGAGCTGAAATGCCGTACATAATGTTTTTATACTACATTAGCAAAAGAAATGTCAAAGATGGACTAAATCGGGCAACTCCTTGGTGTTGCCATATAGAAATTTAGGTTTTTTACGTATACTCTGAAAACGATCAGTCCAAGACATTTTTATTGTACTGAAAACTTCTTTATAATATTGGTTATAATCATTTTTTCTGTCCGACAAACCGTTCTAGAAATATATGCGAAAAACCACTTCAAAAATCAAACTTGCACAGAAGGGTGACAATACGAAATTTCATACGGGCATTCATCTAGGCCCTAGGGTATCATTAGAATTGGTCTTAGACCGATTCTAGCTTTTTTACTTGTTATTATTACGATTAAACATTTTTAAAATTAAAATAGTCCTTAGAGTTTGCGGTTACAATTTTTTTTAATGATTTTTATCAGTGTTGCCATATGGAAACGCTGGGTAATCTAGAGAAAATTTCTTTTTTATAGCAATATCAATTTTTGTACCAAAAACGGCCAATTTTTCACCTTAAAAAGGATTGCTACACTTCTTTTACAGTTATTTCCAAAACGGTTTATCGTATTCAAAAATTATTTACATATTTAATTAGGGGACAAAATGTAGATGCGATTTCATCCTACACACAAGCTTTACCGTGTATATTTAGAAATTTTACAGCATCTCTTCTGTACTGGACGACGACCAAATTGATCATTTTCGCATGATTTATAATTTTTAGCGGGTACTTTGAGAGACAAAATCCTTGTTCCTCTGTTAGTATTGCATGGATTTCCATAATTTGTTTTTTACAATATAGCCAGGATACGCAGTGAATCCATAACTCAATTTGAAATTCCTAGCTACCTAGATACCTTCACAAAACACAACAAAAGAAGACAAAACAATTTTTCCACTTACTTTTCCACTTGCAAAACACCGGAGAATTAACAAGTGGAATGGAGAATTTGGGAATTCCGTACTCACTTCTCAAATTCTCTCTCAGTTGAAAATTTTTCGTCTTACTTTCACTTCTCAAGTTCTCCGGTGTTTGTTGTGGAAAAGTAAGACGAAAAATTCTCAACTGAGAGGATTTGAGAAGCGAGTACAGAATTTCCGAATTTTTCGTCTTACTTTCAATCAGGGTTGCCAGAAAATATAATTTTAAATCGTCAGCTGCATTTAAAAAAATCGTCAAATGAGAGTGAAAATCGTCATACATATTAAATGAAATGCATCCTTTGTATTATGCACTTTATTAAGGGAACGATACAAATAAAAATAATAAAAGAATAACAACAGAATATATAATGAAAAACTAAGCATAACAGTTGCTTCACTAATATTTTTAGGAATAGAATTGACAAAAAATAATATCACCAAATATAATACCAATAGAAGAGGTGTTCATATCATTTTCAGAATTCGTCGTCGTAATATTTTTATTTTAAAAACATAGAATATCAGAAGTTATAGAAATTAGGAATTTACCTATTATTTTGAAACATGTTTTTATTCCCTTCGACATAGTGTTGGTACTACTGTTTCTCACAAAATGGTAAATTAAATCGTAATTATAAATGCTATGCAGATGCAGTTATAGTTAGGTCGAAATTTTTCTTATTTCAGAATGTATTTCCAGATCAAAAATTTTACATTTTGGCATGTACGTACGGTAACTCCAAGTCAAAGATTTTTTGTTTCGGTATATACTTCAAGGTCAAAAATTTGTGTTGTACTAAAATGACCAAAGCTTACAATTGTTATAAAATCGTCATTTGGAGAAACAAAATCGGCATTAAAATTCTCGATGCAGAAATCGTCAGAATGACGATAAAATCGTCAATCTGACAACGCTGCTTTCAATTCTCAAATTCTCCGGTGTTTGCTTGTGGAAAAGTAAGACGAAAAATTTTCAATTGAGAGAGAATTTGAGAGGTGAGTACGGAATTCCCGAATTCTCCATTCCACTTATTAATTCTCCGGTGTTTGCTTGTGGAAAAGTAAGACGAAAAGTAAGTAGCGAATTCCCAAATTCTCCATTCCACTTGTGAATTCTCCGATGTTTTGCAAGTGGAAAAGTAAGTGGAAAAATTGTATTGTCTACTTTTATTGCGTTTTGTGAAGGTATCTAGGTAGCTAGGAATTTCAAATTGAGTTATGGATTCACTGCGTATCCTTGCTATATTGTAAAAAACAAATTATTTAAATCCATGCAATACTAACAGAGGAACAAGGATTTTGTCTCTCAAAGTACCCGCTAAAAATTACAAATCACGCGAAATTGATCAATTTGGTCGTCGTTCAGTACAGAAGAGATGCTGTAAAATTTTTAAATATACACGGTAAAGCTTGTGTGTAGGATGAAATCGCATCTACATTTTGTCCCCTAATTAAATATGTAAATAATTTTTGAATACGATAAACCGTTTTGGAAATAACTGTAAAAGAAGTGTAGCAGTCCTTTTTAAGGTGAAAAATTGGCCGTTTTTGGTACAAAAATTGACATATTTTCATCTCATTATTGCGAAGAACTGGTAAGTCCTGGAAATTTACTTCCCATTACAAAAATGTTCGCAACGGAGTACTAATGGATGTGAAACAAAGAACGAAATATATGCAAAATATGGAAACTGGGGTGTATATGACCGTAGTGTAAAAATATCGTTTTTCGGCTGTCAAAAGTCAGCTATCACGTTAAAACGATCAAAGACAAACTACACCACTCGATTACCCTCTCCTCCGTCTTTAATTTGGTACCAAACATGACGTAGTTCGAGCAACCCCCTATGAGGGGTGGTACGACCCCCAACCCCCAAAACACCCTGCCCCAAAAAATATTCACCTATATTTTTGTACTCTAAACCCTTAATCTATCAAAAAAATTCCAATACTTTACAGCCCTCCGACATAGAGTTAGGCGCCCGTGAATATTGCGATAGCAAAATTTACCGCCGAGGCCGCTCAAATCTGCAAATTACCGTTAATCGAAATAAAATATAGCCTATAATACCCATGCATGGCTAATTACCAAAGTGAATTCTTACTTTTTTTTTATTGGGTTTAGAGATGCTGAGCTTACCGCTGCGAATTATTGCAGCTCCTGATATTGTCTTAATTTTTTTTAATTTCCCTTAATCAGCTCCCATTTCTACCCCGCACTCTCCCCGCCCCTTTTCATAAGCCTATCTTGTTCGCGCTGAGCTCCCATTTTTTTTTATACCAAATACATTCTCCTTCCACTCTCCATTCTCTCGTTATCCCGAAAAAACTCGAGAAAACCTACCCTCCTACATCCCTCAAAAACTACCCCAACAAATAAGAAATTTAAATTTATTTCGACAGTGGAAGGTAACAGGTAGATGTACCTCACATATGAAAAAAAGTCCAACCCTCTAGAACAAAAATTGATACCCTTAATCGTCCCAGGCGATTCGCACTTTTTCACATTTCTTACGTTTTCCCTAATTCTCCAACCATGTTAGTGAATTGGGAATGGAGAATTAGGGAATTAAAAATTCTAAGAAAACGCAATTCTCATCTCCCAAATTCCCAAATTCTCCGTGCTACAGAATCCGGCCCCGGTTGTTTGCATTTTGAAATTACTTGACCTTCCTCCCAACTCGAGTTCAAGTCTTTTTTAAATAATACTAAATCCCCTATATTGAGCTCAGATAAGACTTTCGAGTGTAAATTATAGTATTTTTTCGACTTTTCAGTATTTCTTTTTAATATTTCGTTATGTTTTTTAAAATCTGGTAGGCGGGATGTGAGTAGCTCGTGTGAGACAGGAATCCTTGTTCTGAGTTTCCTGCACATTAGTAGTTCAGATGGGGAGTATCCTGTTTCTAGTGGGGTCGTTCTATTTTCTAGTAGAGCAATTCTTGGTTGGATTTTTTCGTTTTTTGCATTATTTCTTTGATTGCTTGGATTGATCGTTCAGCTAAACCATTCGATTTTGGATAATTAGGAGAACTAGTTATGTGTTCTATATCCCATTCTTGCATGAAATTTTTGAATTCCATAGATGAAAATGGAGGCCCGTTATCTGACACTAACTTCCGCGGTATGCCAAAACAAGAGAAGACGTTTTTCATATGATCTACAATTGAATTACAATTAAAGGAAGACAATTTGATAACTTCAATAAATTTTGAGAAATAGTCTACAATCAAGAGATAATATTTTCTGTCAAATTGAAATATATCAGTGGCAAGGTTTTCCCACGCAAACTGTGGAATTGGATGTGGCATTAACTTTTCTTTAATATTGGCTTTCGCGTTTCCTTGGCAAATAAAGCAATTTTTTATAAAATTTTCGTATTTCTTCATTGCTCACTTTTTAATTTTAACACTTGACAACATGTTGTATTTAGCTGTTTATTAAATGATAGACTCAATACTTTTGTGGGCTCTGACTTTATTTATGTTTGACTCTAGTTCCTTACACACCGGCTGTCTGTATAATACTGATCTCTACGATCGTACATCGTCTCTGTGATGTTACATTATTGCTGACGTTATACATAGAGCTGTCCTGATTATGAGTGATATATATATATATATATACAACAAATAGGTTTCCATAATATTTAATAATAAACATGTGATTTAATGCCAGACTAAAATACAATTATTTTTATTTTTAATATAATATTCCCCCAGTATGACCCAGCGATGCCATTTGACAACACACTCCAATAACCAGACCTAAGGGGTGAGAAGCAAACTAGTAATATTTTTACGTTCTGTGGACTCCCACTAGTCAATTTATATCATAAAAATCATGTTTTGGAAAAAATATAGTTCTGGGACATACTCGGTTAATTAAAAACATATTTACAATTGAACATTTTTAGAAGTGCATAACTATCATAGAGAAAAAGAAGACTTTTTGATAATCTACTAAGTCGTCAATAAATTTAGAATACTGGAAAATGAAGATCTTATAGGGTGTAATCAAAACTGGTGGGCTGACTATACAGTGGCGGCTTCTACCAGGGCCGGATCTATGGGGGGGGGGCACTTGCCTCGGGCGCTAAAATAAAGGGGGCGGCAATACGACGGACTTCTGAACCCATAGCTAAACGAGAAAAAATCTAATTACAAGAAATGGGAAAAAATTTCAGACCATACTTAACACTTCAGTCTTCTTTCCGGAATCTAAAAGCTGCTTTGCTGATATCATACTTTCAATTGTGTTTATACTTATACAGTCAAGCAGCTTACTGTCTATTAACATTAAGTGTTTAAGCCTACTAAAAATCCCGCTAAATTCTCAAATTGTACCTTTGTCTCATATGAAATTAATTAAAAAATTGTACAAATGTGGTTGGCAACCCTTTGTTCCCCGTCATCCATCAATCCTACCTCGAATGTAGACAGATTATAAGACAGTAGGCACAAGAACAAAGTTACCAGAAAATTATTATTATGCCAGCCGGAGTTAAAGCCTTTGAATCTGAGTAAAAAATTTCAACCTGAACGGCAGTTTGCCAGAATTCCTACACAGATTTTTTTTGAAACTGTCTCAAATTTTAGTAGTTTTAGCCGAGAAAATTCATATTGAAAAGCGGCAAAAATAAAAAACTCATATCTAACATAATTTAAATTTTTAATTTGTTATCCTTATGTTAATAATAGCGGAGACAGACTTGCAATTTCAATATTGTATTTTTCGCTCAACCGTAAGTCTGTCTCTATATACTGAGAAGCAGCTCGGTATACTCTCGGTGTACACTCAGTAGTTAGTACATTGGAGCTCAATATTGAAATTGCAAAAAAAGTACGCGGTATACGAGTTTATAGCAATATGACCCTAGTTATAAACCATAATCATTTAATACACGAACCTTTTAGAACCGAATTTAATACTTATACAACTTTTTCTGACATTTAATATTTGACACTTATAAAATTGAAGTTTCTATTTCGTTTTTATTTTTCAAATAGACGATTTGCTCGCGTTTTGTACATGCGCGGAAATTTCTTAAGTCAAATGACATATTTAGTGATAAATCAAATGTAAGCTCTCTAATTAAATTCTTAGTATCGTAAAATGCAAGTGTGTCTCTGAAATTTTATATTGCAATTCACATAATTGCATTATCAATATATAAATATGAAAATTGCAAGTCTGTCTCTGGTATAAAATAAACTGTATTTGTAATGATACGATTTTTTACTTTGCTTTTATTTTAAAACAGTTTGACATTCAAACGACTTTTAACATCTATAATGGATCTTACTTTTCGTTTGAATTTTAAATTCTTTTTATTTTTAGCAATCATCTATTTCAAATTCAAATTGTTTTTAACAATTCTGATTCTACATAGGTCTAGGGTATGCAGTATCTATAAATAGGTCATCTATCATATACATATAATGCCTAGTATACCCTGGAACTGTAATAAAATTTGTCCCAAATAAAGATCGTTGTTAGAGGGGGAGGTAACTAACGTATTTGCCCCCCTTCAAAAGTTTTCTAGATCCGGCACTGGCTTCTACGACTAAAATAAATTTACTGCACTTCAAAATATATAATTTAGCTTCAAATTAATATTTTTATACTTTTGATTTTGCCTTATGGTTAAAAACAAAAATGTTTACCCTCATTTTGGTTTAAAAACCTAACAACACAACTTCGAAATGGGGCACATCGTAGTCCAGTATAATTGCAATTTCACAGTCAAACAAAATAATATTTATCTCCGTTTTTTGTAAATTTCATATTTATTATTACTTAAAATTAAACGTTTTGTTATGTATTTTACATCTTAGTAGAAACTGTATCTGCCGAATATCTCATCCTTTTTCGATGATATGATCTTCTAGAGCCATGGGGAACTTAAAATTGATAGAACATTTCTGATAACTTGTTTACCTGTAGTAAGTGCTACCCTCCAAATATTCTCCTATCCCTTGACAGCTCTCTCCTTTTTTGCACACCATAACAAAATCTTTGAACCTGCACTGAAGACTTTTCAACCTTACTGATGACATACAAAATGGAATTGATCAAGAAATGACTACAGTTCAAGGTGACCCTTTTGGAAATTTCTTAGTGGAGCAAATTGGCGTACTACTATTTTAAGATCTGTAGCACTCTAATGGAAAACATTCTGAAAGTTACACTGGCAAGGTTTTAGTAGAGCTGTGAGTATAGCAAAGAGTATGGAGAGCAAAGACTCAATATAAATACATATACCAAGAGTCAAGGAAAGAACAATAAAGCTTCAATATATATATGTATATACTAAATATCTACTTTTACTACAGCAGAGTCATATCTTATATGTAGTTTACTATGTGTTTATTATATAGTCATTCAAAAATACTATAAGTAAGCTCCACAATTACAAAGACGAAACTCCATGTGCCTTTAGTTGCTTTAATATATTCTTAATACAGTATTTTAGCATTAATATCATCATAGTTATAGCGATTAATTGTTTTATTTTTTATTACATTTAAATGGAAGAAACATCTTTCAGCAGCTGCGCTACTGTGAGGAAATGCAAATAAATTGAAGGCAAATTTAGCCAAATTTGCATACATATTATTACTAGCAGTATTTGTTATTTGAATTATATATTCCCAAAAAGTTACAGTCAGTACTTGTGAATTCGGTTTCAGTTAGAGAATTTAATTCTAATAAAACGCGCATTTCAAAGAATATTTTTTAAATATTTTCTATTCGAAGCTTTTTAAACCAATAAATCTGTCATTACTTCAGAAGAAAATTTAGCTTTTAAATATTCTGGATTAACAAGTTTCAACGAATTCAAGAGAGGATCATTAAAATTTATTGGCTTTTGGATTTATACTGCTAATTCTATGTAGAAGTTGTGGATATCTTTCGCGAACGTAAAAGTTTCCCCATCTGGTAAAATTTGAAATAAATTTAGGGCATCAGCTCCAAAATGAATTTGTTTCCATTCCATAAAATGTTTTTTATCTCTTGGATCAAACAAGTGTAAAGCAGAATTGTTAACATAAATATCGGTTGAGATATTTTTAAATTAATACGAAAACCACTTGTAATGCTGGAACTAAACGTCGTTTATTAGATGGATGGTGGCGTCAGAGACTGCATAATAATCCAGGTGAGAAAGCTCAGCCAAAATGAGTGGTGGATATATAGGCGAGATTGCTTAGCCGATATATGTACAATTGTATAGCGTCAGAAACTGCCTAAGTTTAGCGCGGATAATTATTGAAACACCTTGTCTTGTTTAGAATGTACTGTACTATATTGTCTTTATTATTTCAATTCAATACAATTATTTCAATTCTATACACTGTTACCTCAACCAACTGTGTGAATTGGTAAATTCACAAGTCATCAATTCGATTTACGTTACTAAAGTCATCAATTCAATTTACTTTACAATTATTGATACACCAGTTATTACATATTCCTGGCATTCCAACCATTAACAATCGGGTTCACTGAGGTCAGTGCAATGTACCAACGGTGTGAAATGCAATGTCAGCAATTGAGGTGTTCCACACTCAAGTGCATTGCCTTTTGTAAGTTCATTTTATTCATTCATGAACGAAAATATGTAAATCATCATGAATACATGAATGAAATTACTGATGCTTGTTGCTTTTACAGATTTTTTTTTAACATATGCATCTATGTTAATGTTTGATGAATTACACACTTGCTACATCTCGTAACAGTATATGAACCCTTAGTGATTCAGATTGAAAATTTATGTTCAGATCGATGACTAAATTTAAAACATATTTCAGGAATAGAAAATAAATCTTTATTTTTATATTCAAGAAACAAAAAAAAAAAGCTGTAAAATAAGACTCGAAAGCGTCCCTACTTCCCTAGCACACAACGACTTCGTATAAGAAGAGCCATCTTATACCACAAACACGAAGTATCTAATGCTGCTTAATGTTAAAATATTTTTGAAACGCTCTTACTTCTGACTGACGATTAGCGCTAAATTTTAAATAACCGGCCAAGTGCGAGTCGGACTCGCGCACAAAGGGTCCGTACCATCGTACAAAATTTAACACTATATATGAGAAGCTGAGCGCAAAATTGGCCTAAGCCTATAATGATTGATATGAGAAAAACGAAAATAAAAATTTCTCACTTTTTCTCTTTTGCATTAAATCCTTACTTCGTGTCTCAAAGTAGCGAAAAATTACTCGCACTCATAACCGAATACCCTCTTTTCACTCAACTCGTCTATTCAACTCTACACGTTGAATTTATGCAGTTTTATGTGGGATGGGCCATTTTTGCACTTATAAATTTCTTTATTTTAGGAAAAAAATTTGTGGGTTGCTTTAAGAAAACGGATTTATTTTAAGTTTCAATTTCTAACAATACACAAAAACGAAAATTAAATTCACAAAAATAAGTAAAAAACGAGTTTTCAAACAAAACTGAGGCCAAGTCGCATGAAAAAGTAGATAATAAACTTTTCTTCACACACAGAGGTGGGCTCAGATTTTTTGATTGGGACATTTCTCTGGAATATTCTTTCTCTTCATGAATAAAATCACTTATTACCTCTAATTGATCATACTGAAATATATCGGTGATTGTCAGCGAATTGATTTGATTCGTGAAGAGAAAGAATATTCAAGACAAATGTCCCAATCAAAGAATCTGGGTCCACCTTTCGCCATAGGGCGAAAGAGAGAACTGTTAAACTTGTGTCCTCTAGGAAAATGGCAATACGCTCAGTCCATTGTTATAAGTCAGTGTTGTGTCCACGTAAAATAGAAACGTCAGCAATCCATATGATATTCGTCACTGGACATAACCATAACCTGATGCAGGGAAGACCTCAATTTTTTCTTAGAAATTTACTGGAAATTTTTTCCTTAGAATTTTTATGCATTATTGGGGGCGATAATGGGTGCTTGGGCGGACATCTAATAGTTTTTGTGAGGGTAGCAAAGAGAGGTGAAAGTTTTACTCTACTTGCAGCACCGAAAACTGTAAAAAACTATAAATAGTAGATACTGGTTACTATACAAACTATAGTTTTCAAAAGGTATTGATTTATTAATATCTATTAGCTGAACTCGATAAACTTCATTATATTACTCTCACCGTACAAAGATTCTAAAAAAGTACTTTAAAAAGTACTTCAAAAAGTAGTCAGTACTTTTCATAGACATAGTACTTAGTAACAAATACTTTTCATACATGCGGCACTTGTACTTACGCTGAAGTACTCAGGCCTTTGGTACTTGTACTTGTATTTAGTACGTGCCCAGCTCTGACAGTGCTACAATTTTTTTCAGGGGTGTAGCACAATTTAGAAAGTTGTAACATAGTAGCACAAAAATGCTAATTGTAGCATTTTATGTACCTCTAAGGAGGATGTCTTACAAATTTATTATAAAAGGTGCTAGTTACAATGATAAGTCGTTCAGGTTAGAAATTATAAGGGTTTATTGATATCACAGTTATAATGAACGCTTATAACTAGATATTTATTATATTACAAAGGTGACGTAATCTACGTTTATAATTGATGTCCAACAACTTGGTTGGTGATTCTAATGTAAATATAAATAGACAACGCAGTGGTTAATACAGGATTACAAACGATAGAATGGTCTATAATCCAATGACCCTATGCACTTGAAAACGGTCTAATTTCTGTACCCTTAAAACGGGTATAAGATGAGTAAGCGGCAGTTACAAACGTTGCAGTGCTTTTTAGTTCAATGCACCTTAAAACGGTGGAGAGAATCTACTCTTAAAACGGGTACAAAGTCTATGTTATGGCTATACATGTGGTTTATAGAGATTACTATAACCTTATAATGTTTTATAGTTTATAACAGCTGTAACGACTCCAATTGTCTAATTTACAATACTACTACTACTTACCTATAAATGCTCAGACAGAATTGCAACAGTTCGAGCGGTGTGTCCTCTTATATGTATATGCAGTTTGTTCGTTGTAAAGCTACTAAGATGCAAAAATGTTTAGCGTAGTCCTGGCAACGATTTGTTATTGACTTGATGTACGACTGTACATTCTCCCGCCTCTCGAATTGAATGTTTTTTGAGGCCAGCCATTCCCTTTAACTCGTACAAGAATTTGTCTATTTCTTTACTATTTGCGACACTCTCGTTCATGTCGCGTGACAATTGAATCTGTCAAAATTTGAACCGGAAATTTCCATGGAAAACCCGGAAAATCGGGAAAAATCATTTGAAAATTTGGTACAAATTTGATTAGTGATAAATTCGTTTCAGGAAAAATGCAGAGTTTTCCGATTTTTCCGAAAAAATGTTCCGGAATTTTCCGACTTTTCCGGAAAATTTTCTGGTAAAAAAGTTTTCTAAATTATGCAGGATCAAGTTCCCTATCAACTGAGATCATTACTTTCTCTCTGACAATGGTGAAAACTTGCAGAAAAAATCGAGGAAAATTCATGTAAAACGCTTTTCCGGAGTTTTTCCGACCAAGGAAGCGTTTGAGCGTTTTGCAACCTAAGACAAAGTTGTAGAGCGAAATGAGTTGCATAAAGTTGCTTTTGTGGAAAACTCCATGGAAAACCCGGAAAAGCGGGAAAATCATCGGAAAAATTTTCATCGATATAATTAGTGATAAATCAGTTTCAGGAAAAAAGAATTTTCTAATTTAGTTAACGTGAAAAAGGTAGAAAATAAAATAAGTAAAAAACGAGTTTTCAAACAAAACTGAGGCCAAGTCGCATGAAAAAGTAGAAAATAAACTTTTCTTCACACACAGAGGTGGACTCAGATTTTATTCGCTGACAATCACCGATATCAATATATTTCAGTAAGATCAATCAGACGTAATAAGTGATTTGATTCATGAAGAGAAAGAATATCCAAGAGAAATGTCAGAGGTGGACTCAGATTATTTAATTGGGACATTTCTCTTGAATATTCTTTCTCTTCATGAATCAAATCACTTATTGGGCCCTATTCTGTCGGTAAAATTTTTTCATTTTATGTTATGTTATGCCTTAAAATAAAATATTTCCCTAAAATCCTATTCTGTACCAGAAATTTTATTTTATTTTACGCATCTTAACATAAAATATTTCCTGTTATGGAGCATAACATAAAAGGACCTAAGCAGCACATTTTCAAGGTATTTTGACATATTTTATGAAATGACATACGTCAATTAACATTTGTGGTGTGAAAGTAGTTTTAATTAAAAACTAAAATGTCCACCGCCATACATAAAGATTACAATTTTGTCAGAAATTGTAGAAATTTGCACTTGGTGCAGTATGGTAAAATATAAAAAGTTGATTATATTTAAATAGGTTTTAATTTTATGCAGAAGATATCACAGGATACGATATCTTCACGATTTCTACGATCTATGTGAATTGCCCAACCTTAGGCTTCAAAAGTTTTTCCGACTGGATAATTAATAAGTTTGTTATATTATGATTTGTAAACTAATTTTGCAAACTTATGAATAGTTCTAATTTATACCCAAAACTAACTAACTAACTAGAGCCTCATACTGGAATGGCATTCATTCCGTTCACTTTGAGTTAGGAATCTCAAAATGAACAGAATGGATGTCTTTCTGCTGCTTTGCATTTCTACGGACATGGTTCGTATCAAACTCCGGTCAGGAGTTGTCATATTTTAGAACTTTTACACCCAAAGTATCTCAAGAGCTATTAAGAAGCAGCTGCTTTCATAAATGATTATTTAGTGGGTGATGTGATAGATAATCACGCAAATGTCAATTGACCAGCTGTTCAAAAAGTAATAGAAGACATAGCGGAATGTACTAAATATTGGGCCCTATTCTGTCGGTAAAATTTTATCATTTTATGTTATGTTATGCCTTAAAATAAAATATTTCCCTGAAATCCTATTCTGTACCAGAAATTTTATTTTATTTTACGCATCGTAACATAAAATATTTCCTGTTATGGAGCATAACATAAAAGAACCTAAGCAGCACATTTTAAAGGTATTTTGACATATTTTATGAAATGACATTTGTCAATTGACATTTGTGGTGTGAAGTAGTTTTAATTAAAAGTTAACATGTCCAACGCCCTTAGAATTGTAATTTTGTCAGAAATTGTGGAAATCCGTGCTCGGTATGGTAAAAGATAAATAGTTAATGAAATTTGTCTTAAACATTTTATTTTATGCAGAAGAGATCATAGGAGAAATTTACGATATCTTCGCGATTCCAGCGATCCATTTGAGTTGCCCAGCTATAGGTTTCAACAGTTGTTTCGGCTGGATAAGATGGTGGTTAAAATACTGATCGAAAAGCTAGTGCCTCATGCGAGAAAGACATCCATCCCCTTCACTTTAAGATTTCTAAGTGCTTTGCATTTCTACGGACATGGTTCGTATCAATACCCAGTCGGGAGTTGTCATATTTTAGCACTTTCACAACCAAGTGTCTCGAGAGCTATTAAGGAAGTAACTGCGCTTATAAATGATTATTTAGTAGGTGATTTGATAGAGTTTCCTACAGACGCAATAAAAGTGGCAGAAGCAAAAGAAAGGTAAATAAATAAAATTTGAATGAAAATGTTTACATATATGTACATATGTATATGTTTTACTTAGATTCTTGAGGAAATTTGGGATGCAAGGAATTATTGGTGTTGTTGATGGCTGTCACATTGCTATCGTTGCCCCCCCCCCCCCCCCCCGGAGGACGATCCTGAATTCAACGGTAATCTTTTTCTAAACCGTAAAGGATTTCATAGTTTGAACGCATTAGTAGTAAGAAATTTTTCATGTGAATTTACAGAATTTGTTCTATTAATTTTATTTTACCCTTAGTGCTGTGATGCAGATATGAGAATTACTTACGGCAACGCACGCTTTCCTGGATCTGTACACGACTCTGCAATTTGGATGACATCACAATTGAGGCGAAAGTGCTTAGAAAAATATACTTCGGTATCGAATCAGTCAAGTTTTTTATTGGGTAATATATTAACATATTTTAAAATACCGAAATTGTGACATTTTATTTTCAAATGTTTAGGAGACTCCGGATTTCCACTTGAGCCCTGGTTATTAACACCATTTACCAATGCAGAACAAGGATCTAAGGAATTTCGTTACGATGAAACATTTGTTAAGACAAGACTCATTGTAGAAAAATGCTTTGGCCTGTTAAAAAGTAGTTTCTGTTGTTTACTTCGCCATAGAACGCTTCATTACCATCCAACCACTGCGTGCCGAATTATTTATGCCGTGTTCGCTCTACATAACTTCTGCATTAACAGAGGAAGCCTCACAGACGGAGATGATTTCCAAATAAGGGATGAAGTGTCACTTGATGAAGAACCCATTACAAATGAACGTGAAGCATATGACGTATCGGGTGAGTTCATGATGGTTATTTTTTCCCGTGCCATACTTATGATCATGTTTTCTAGGTAATACCTGGCTTTCTGCTGGAAGACGAGTCCGAGATATATATGTGGATAAATACTACACATAGAAATTGTGAAAGACTGCCACAAGTAACAAGTATTCATAGCTGAAAAATTGTACATTTGGAAAGGAAAATAAATACATCAACATTTTATAAAAAAAAGTTTATTAAACTAAATGTCTACACTCATTTCTTGTTGGCTAACATTTTCAGGGCTTCGGCAATATTATTTAATGCATTTGTCCGCATTTGGCTCTCTACCAGCTCTGCCTCCTTCAGCTCAACTAATCGTCGGAGTTGGTTGCCAACTTCGCGGAGTGCCCCCGTGTTCTCTTTCTCCGCATCTAGAATATTTTCTAGTCGAACATCTATAATAAAATAGACTAGAGTTTATATATGTATGCTTTGCAAAATGAATGCAATAAATTTTACCTCTAGGTGCTTGCACTTTCCTCATCGTTCTTCCTTTTTGGCCACCGCTTAAGGAAATTGGTAAAGGCATTGTATCTGCGAACAATCGACAATGCCCTCCACAATATCACCGTTGTCTGGAACTCTGCCATCCTGACGTACAATAACCTCGATACAGTTGGCGATAAAAGTTTCTTCTGTGCTGCTAGGGGGGGGGGGGCGGGGGGGGGGGGGGGGGGCGCACCGAAACCTACTTCCGCTTTGCTTTGCAATACGCCAGTCAAAGCAACCTTTCCCCAAAGTGCGAGCGCTCTGAGCTCTATCTCCTTGAGCTCACTCGGTTTTTCTGGACCATCACCAGTCGCATCTCGGTAGACCTCTTCCTGTCTCTTTTTGTGGCGTGCAGAATTGTGCCAATTCTCAAAAGTCTATATACGAAATTAAAATTATAAAATGCAAGCGTAATAAAACAACAAAGCATACCGTTTGCCAAGATTTTTTGTCCTTCGATGGGCCGCTATTGGTGCAATTTAATAATGTTGCCAATTGGTCCCATAGGGGCTGGATGGAGAGATCATTATCTTTTTCATATGTGAGCTCCTTATGCTGCTCCAGGAAAGAACAGTAAATTTCATACTGTTCCTTCGACGTCTTCTTTACCCGCAATCTTTTTTCTACAAAAAGAATAAGAATTGCAATATTTGTAAGAACAAGAAACTGCAATTACCTACCAACAACTTTTCCATCAGCCATTTCGTCCACTCTTTGCTTTTGTTTTGATTAAATACATTCATTTTACGCAAATGTCAATTGATCCGCTGTTCAAAATGTAATAGACACCAATGCGCAATGTACTAAGTATTTTATGTTACGTGTTCATAAAAGATTCCATAAAATAATTTTAAGGAACCACGACAGAATACAAATTTTTAAAATATTTTATTTTCATTTTATGAAGAAGGGATTTTTTCGCCATAAAATATTATTTTATGAAAAATTACAGAATAGGGCCCATTACCTCTGATTGATCTTACTGAAATATATCGATATCGGTGATTGTCAGCGAATAAAATCTGAGTCCACCTCTGTGTGTGAATAAAAGTTTATTTTCTACTTTTTCATGCGACTTGGCCTCAGTTTTGTTTGAAAACTCGTTTTTTACTTATTTTATTAATACTTACTAAGTGCTTTGATAGTGACCTTGTTGATGCCTCCATGTGGTATATATAGTGATGTTTGGCGAATGTTACCTACCTTTGAATTAAAATTCTTGATCCGCGTAAATAACATTACCCTGCACCATATTGTAGTCGTATTGTTTTTCTTGCCTATGGTAGACCAAGAAATACTGTTTAGTTGGGGTATTTTTTTTTTTTTCTTGAAGAAGTGATAAGGCAACACCGGATTAAAGGTTTTTTTCAGACTTTTTTTTATTTTGGTTTTTTTTTATGCAGTAGTGACGGAATGGATTGGTTAGGAAGTTCTTCGGTTTCCCAGAACCTTTTTATTGGATTTTGGAGTGCTAAGATGGCGTTCACAGATGCTGCTGGAGTGGATTTTTTTTATATTTGGATTTTTCAAGAAACTTGTCTATTATGATCCATATAAGACGTTTTTTTTGTATATGTAGAGTATTGAAAGGCCCTTTAATAATTCCATCTGTTATATTTTGTGCATATATATATTATACACGCTCAAAGCAACATGTCGATGGGTCCAGGTTTTTGTAAAATTGTGGATCTGCTAGGTGTACATTTTCATCAAATGTTTTATGTGGCATGACACTTGATTTTTTAAAAACGAATAGTGCTTCGATATTTATATACAAATTCTTTATTAGTTGCCTTTATCGTTAGATAGCTGTATTTGTGTGCAAAAGCCGTATGTGTTTTTGATAAGCCTGATATTTGTAAGTTTACGGGAGATCCCCTTAGTTTAAGGGATTTGGTTCGAAATGTGAAAGCGTATTGTGACGCCTTTGACATTGAAAACATTTTCTCTTACTAGTACAGTTGATAGCACTGTGATTTGTTGATAAGCAATTTATGTATGACTTATTTTCTTTGATATATTTTAGTCGGTTATTTATATTTAAAGCCCTGAATTTTTGGCAACAGAATAATCTGTGTAGCTCATTACACATTTTAAATGGTGGTATAGTTCTATTTGTATGACTATTATGTAAATTATATGTTGTTTTGCTTATAGGTTTATTTTGAGCTAAATTGAATGTGTCTTGCTCTTGATGGCTGTCTGAGCTCATAGCTTCGAGTGTTCTGAAACCCTTTTCTAAAAAATCGTTGAATTTTATGTATGTAGGAAAATTACTAGTTGAGCTGATTTCCTGTTCCATAGATAATGGGTTTCTGATGGTAGTTTTAATAATAATAAATGTGTTAGTATAGTGTCTCATTGCTGGATGGGTAGTTTTAAGATTTTGAGCTCATGAAGGCTTTCTTCTCTTGGTGTAAGAGGATTTTTAATGGATGTAGGATATTCGTTTTTAATTTGTAGTCGATTTAGAAGAAGCTTTAATTGGGTAGAAGCTAATATGCGTTTGTTGTCGTATCGCTTCGTGAGCAGCTCCCGAGTTTTCTCGTAATTTGTAGTAGTTGTATCGAATTGTCGAAGCATTCGCTCGGCTTCACCAGTGACGCTTGTATTAAGATAATGTAATCGTTGTATGTTTGATATTGATTGATATTCATGTATGAGAGATTTAAATAACTCGTAGAATCACGATTTATAGTCACCGTCGAATTTTGGTATGTTAATTCGAGGTAATTTTATGTCTGTTGTATAGATATCAGAATTGTTTGCTTTTCTTTTTGCCGTTAGCGGGCATTGGTTGAGGTCACCAAGCATTTTTCTGTCGCCGTATGTCAATAAACAAATATTTTCGAAATCGAATGACTTATCATTGTAACTAGCACTAGAAATTTCAGTCCAAGTTTTACCGCTTGGTGTGAAATTTGTATACATCGATGAAAGCTGAAGCATCTGACCTGCACCTTAACGTTCCAACTTTCCTTCAGCAGCATTTGAAAAAATCATGAAATACATATGTACATAAACTAGAATTTAAGCTTAAAATTTCTCTTTTTACTTACAACTGATAACGTTTGCTGTGATCTCATATAAGACCTCGATGATTCGCCAACGAAAATACCACTTTCCTCCACATTTCTCACAGAAACATACTCCACTAGTTTCTCGTATTCCTGTACAAATATCTAAACTTACCATTACTGATTCCTCCATATACATCTCCGCAACTTCAATTTTCTCCTCATAATGTGATGTGCTCTCCACAGCATTTCTCACAGGAATGTGCTCCACTCGTTCCTCGTGATCCTGTACAAATATAAAGTTATAAAGATATTATGTATCTTAACCGTTTAATTTAATCAGAAAAAAAAATGAATATTTCAGTTTAAATGAATCCACCTACCACTTTTGTTTTAAGAGAAGGTATCGCATTTCTTACCAACGTCTCTTTGAGCTGGCTTATACTCTGGCCGGCCAATCGCATCGAGCCATTTCTTTTTTTAAAGGTTCTCCTTAGGAAACCTAAAAGCAAAAAATAAGTAAATTTAGTAGAAAAGCTGAAAAGTTCTAATTAAAAAACAAATAAACAGTATCTAATTGAGAAAATTTTATAGCACTTTCTAGCAGGAACAAATTTCACAATTCAAATTAAAATACAAATTTATCACAGAAATGAAATTTTAATAAGTTACTTTTAAATAGGCTATTTCACATTTTCCTTTTAATTAATTTATCTACTCAAATAAAAATATTCAGATAATTTTCCAAATATCCCCTAAAAATATTTTTAACCCACCGCCAATGACTTATTGCCTTTCGACTTTGACAGTTGTCTTTTCACGTAAACAAAAATTTTTCTTACAAGTAAGTGCACAACAAAAATCAAGTTTTTCCATTTGTTTGAAGATGATTCAGCAATATTTGGTATTATTACTTAAAAGTAAATGGATTAGAAATAACGTGTGAATGTACTTGCCTAAAAAATGCTTTCCACGGCCCAGTTTTTCCTCTATAACTCCGGCAACCGTTTACTGAGTACTTTATTGTTCAAATTGTATTTATACACAAGTTTTTTTGTACTAAATATTGTTTCAAATTGTTTATATTAAATCGCTTGATTAGTTTTGAAAAAAACTGTTGTGTGTTTTCACTGCGAAATCACAAATAATTAACATAAATTATTTACCGTCACGAAAACACGAAAACTCACTTGTCAGATAAGAATTATATCTCACTTTCTCCCATATATTCGGTCCTTTGTAATTGCCTTCCCCTATGTGGAGAAGAAAGCTTCCCACATGTACACGAATTTTATATGATACCCGCATTCCTGTTTGATATATGTTCGAAGCTTTAAGCAAAGAACATCTAACAGATGCGTATTCTATCTTGTATATTGAAAAGTTTTAAATTGAGACTCACAAATTTTACGGAAACTGTCTGCTTTAGACGACCCGCTACTTATCACCCAGTCACCAGCTGTAGTGTTATTATAACCCGCTCTCACAAGTTGTACGGAAATTCTCTGCATTTTAACCGTGGTGGCGAGTCCAGTGTCTACACTCTGCATCATGCCCATGCATTTCATTGCGTGCTCTCTTTGCTTCTTTTACATCTTCCCTTGGGAACCGGTTCCATCAAGAATACTTTGATTGAGAGAATTTTAATTTACATTGCATTGCAGTAGATCAGAGGGAGAATAGTAAGATGAGCGGATAGGATAGGAATTGGTGGCCGACAAGACAAGCAGTTACAGTCAGGCAGCAAAGTGAAACATGAAAATATGTGCATGGCTGAGCTGACATCGGCGTGTGTACATGTATAGATATGGGGTGACGGAGATAGAGAGAACAAAGCAATATTCTCTCAGTCTCAAATCTGTGCTTCTTTCCGCCTGCTACCTCTCCTCCCGACCGTGTCCACAATTAAGCATAACTTGTGCATTTTTCGAGGCCATATGAAGCTTCGTTTTGCTTTAACCCATAGTAAATTATTCTGGTCAAGATCTTAAAGCGTATCTTATAGCACCTATACAAAAAAAAAAAAAAAATCTAATTTTATTAAGCTGTTTTAAATGCTGTCGTAAATTAAATCAACTTGAGAAAAAATTCCAATTAGTTTTTATTTGTTTAAGTTGATTTCCAGTATTTTTGACATTTTCATTTTAATTTCTTTATTACTGAATAAAAACTGTTATTCAAGATGCTGATTCTAATTTTTTGTTGTACTTCTTGTGGTATTGATTGTTATCACATATTTTGATATTTCACTACAATTCTATCGTATCTTGGTATGGTATTCGTCAAAGTTCATTTAGATGCATCATATCAAATGTTGACAAAAGATAATTCGCTAAAGGTCACTGACATATATAATATGGACTGACTACGTTCATAGAAATGCACTGCAAAAAGTGGACTCACTTCTATATTGCTGATTCTTTCGGTCTAATCACCAAATACCAACTGAGAGAGAATTGTACAAAACAAATAAATAAGTGGGTCTGTTGAAATAAAATGTTTTTAAATTAATTATTTAGTCTTATTAATGATAAAATTGTTTTACCAAACGCAATATATTCATTAGATATGCAGTAGAAATACGATAGGTTTTATTATAATCGCATTTCCACCTGCGCGCTAATTTTTTCAACTTCCCGCCAATGATTTTTTTCAATGTTGGCACCGGCTTAAGAGCTTTTTTATACTTTAGCAATTGAACCCACATGAAATAGAAAATTTATCAGTCCATATTATATATGTCAGTGCAAAAGGTGCGTATACACGATGACAACCAGCCAAGAAACTTGCGTTTAGAGCAACTGCGATTCTGTCCACACGTATCCCAATTTCTGAGGCTAGAGCGGTGTCGTATAATTGCGTAGAGATAAAAATTGGGATAAGGAAATGGAAGAAAAGATGAGTACTTTTTGGTTGCTTCAGTCTTTGCTGCAGATTTCGATAATTTGATTTAAAAAGCTACGCCTGTAATAAAGAAAAAAGGTACTTTGATTATAAAGTCTATTTCACTTGGAGAAAGATTGGCATTAACACTATAATCTCTGGATATAGGTAGACAAGATTTTCTATGCTTTTTTTTTTTTTTTAGGATTCCAGTGAAATATATATCAAAATATTTCCCATAAAGCTACTTGACCGCATTTAAGGTTTTGAGAAATGAATTAGAAGTTTTTATATCTGAATAGCAGATAACAGTAAATTTTGGTGAAAGCTAACAGAATTGCAGGGTTTCAAAATACTCCCATTTGTTCGTATACACTTCAAAAGATCCATTGTAAGCTTTTCGTTTCCCTTGTTTTTCTTAATTCATTATTAATTAAGATCCTTAAAGTATTCAGCTTTCGACTGACTTCTCCTTCATCCGTATTTAATTGTTGAGTAGAGGAATAACTTCTAAAATAGATACTTAGATTGTCGAACTCTCTCCTTTATCCACTGAAACTTTAGCATTTATAATTGCCGATACTCAGAATAAATTTCCGGAAAATTGGAACCTAGCTAGATGAGTTACAACAAATAACTTGAACTATTCTTACGGAAATTGTAGCTGTAGCTAGACTGACACTTTCTCTAGGACGCTGTACTCAGGCTGACATTCAGGACGTGCGCCAAACGAGCTAAATGCTGGCTAAATTCCGATTTGCATTGGAAATTTAGTCAGCTAATTCCAGGGCTGTGCAAAACTAAAGTAGAATTTAGTCAATTGTTCAACTCATTTTCATTTCTATTAAGCAAAGCAATTGTGTGAGGTATTTAATATTTTTCCTACATAAATTATAAAAGATGGATTTGAATGAGGCAACAAATGAAAATTCAATGGCGGTAATATTATTTCTCCGAATTTTATTTATAAAGGGAGAAATTTACCAAAAAAGGAGGAAGAATACTACGGCTGAGAGAAGGATGAGTTTGTTGTTATCCAGAGTAAGTCCTACGACGTGTATTTTTTATTTAAACTTCTTGTTTAATCTTATTTGCAGCCTCCAACATATTGCTTAAAATGATATGAATGTGCTATATACGAAGCATTATATCTAAAAATGGTAATGTTATCAAAAAGCGTATGAGAGTAATATTCAGTGCTTTACAACAAGTAGCAGTACTAATTCAAGAAAAATAATATGGGTAGAACGTATTATTCGAAGTTTCTGCATTTTTGTTCTAGCTAGCTGGTGGCACGAGTTACAGAGTTATAGCCGAATCATTCAATATTTCACGTTACACTGTGCGAAATATTGTACATAAGATGTTGGATGAATTTATAAAACTTGTGCCTAAATCATTCAAGTATCCGTCAGCACACACATATAGTCAGATCGGACAAGGCTTTAATCTGCATGGAAAAACAAACTTATTTACAAATGCGGTTGGAGCTATTGATGGGTGTCATGTGAAAGTTACAGCTACAGTCCCAACTAGATTACGAGACCAGTACATTAATAGAAAATGATGTACTACAATCCAACTGCAGGCACTTTGTGGTAGCGATGGTAAATTGTATAGTATTTGTACCGGTTGGCCAGGATCTGTACATAATCGAAGAAATCGATAAAAAAAAAAATGATATTGCATCGACACGTAGAGAAAAGCTGAGATTTTGTATACAGCGTTTTCATGAAGAAAGTAAATATAATTTCAAAAATGGACTAAATGAGGGAACCCGTTCTTGTGGTTGCTATACAAAAATTGAGGTTATGTACATATACTGTGAAAATGATCAGTCCTAGACATTTTTATGGACTTAAAAGTGCTTCAGAATATGAAATTCTATAAGAATGGTTATATACATTTGTACTGTACGACAAATCTGCGTAGAAATAGATGCGAAAAACCACTTTAACAATCAAATTTGCACAAAGGGCTGACCGTATGATATTAGAAACGGGCCTTCATTTTGAGTATTATAAGAATTGGTCTTACAATTAGACAAACTCTAGAATTTTTCCTAGTTTTATCAACTCATTAACATAACTCTTTCTTTTAAGAGCTTGGAAATACGGACTCTCCGATTTTAAATCTGATCTATTATTCCTATGTCCTAGCTATAGCCACTAAAAAATTATTATTATAATTATACTTAACGGTGAACATATGTACACCCTGTACTTTTGAAAATATAGAATGTTTGGTAAAAAACCATCACTTTTCTTAACCACCTTGTAACTTCGAAACAGGCATCTAATTGCTTTCCCTTGTCATACAATTTTTTGTTTGCTTATGTGAGTTCTAGCCTCGACACCCTGTATATGTATATGTAAAGAATACCAATGCAGTCAACAAAGATAAAATAGTGAACATTTGAAATAAAAAATATTTTTAAAATATTTTAAAGCGGAACAGGATTGAAACAATCAATTGTCATCAATATTTTCGAGCTATTCTCTACTCCACCCTGAAATATAACTTCAAATATGACGATTTATTGCCGGCTGTGAATGCACTGCATTCAACATAGAACTGAGGTTCTTGTTTATGAACGATTTATCTACATATAGAGAACCTATTGATTTATGGGAATGAGAGCAGATATTTTTGTGTGCTTGTATATGAGATAAATCTTCTGGGCAATTCAAGTACATGAATATGTGCAGATACCTATGAAATAAATGTAACAACCTCAATGAAAAGCTATAAAATAAAGGCACTGATATTGAAGTTGAAATCAGTTTGATTAATTAAAAAAAAAAGTTTTGCTGCCATTTATCAGTGCTTTAGCGTAGACAATTTGTTCGAATTTACATTTATTAGTGAGTCCATTCGTGGTGGATGGGAATTGTTTTAATTAAGTAGGAATCTGTTGGAATTAAGTATTTAGATATAAAATATATTGACTAAATGTGAAAAGACTAAATTAATAAAGTTATACATATGGACCTATTCGAGGTAAATATTAACGTACAACTGCACATTATATTGTTTTCAGTAATACAGGAAAAACCTTTTGCTATGATTAGAGACACGAACTTTTTAATAATTGTAGCCTCCTCTGGATATCGGTAAATGCACTTGCGTGAAAAATATTTTGTAAGGAAAATTCCTGGAAAACCCTGAACATGAACTCAATGTCTGACATCCATGAGAAATCAGGTGTCATAGTTAACAAGAACATCCAGTCTACCGACACACTTCATACCAGACATATTCATCATAATAAGAACTTCTTTTCTTAGCGCTTTTTTAAAACACTTTTGTGTATAGCCCATTTTAGAGCAGAGCTTGAGCCGCGGATGATACAAATTGTTTTATTGCACTTTATGTGTCCGTATAGATCATATGAAAATGAAAAACAGCTTTGAATTTTCTTTGATATTTCAAGAACGTGTATCAACTGTGTATGAACTATGTTCATTTGTTGAGACACAATATATAAAAAAAAAATTGTTTTTGCGTCATGGCTAGTCTTGAGTGTATGTCTTCATATATCAGGGGAATAGGTTTTCTTAGTCCTACTAGTTCAGAGCATAGCTGGATCAAAGACGGCAAGATAACGTAATTTTATAGATGATTCTGAGAGTTATATAAGACAAATCTGCTTTCTCACATACATGTGTATGACTGTGATTAAAAAAGTGTTAAGGGTAATGTACATTTATTCTAGTCATGGTTGGATCCAATAATCTTCTGAGCGGCGGGGAGGGGTCAACTATGATTTTAAAACGGTCTAGGCTGGAAGCGCCACCACTCGCAAATATCAAATATTCACAAAATTTTACATTTAAAAGATTCTTGTCGAACAGAAAACCTACCACTCCCAACGTAGAAAGTTGGTCAACGTTCAACTGTTTCAACTCATGAAAGTCAAACTAGGTGTTAAATTATTTATAAATATGATCGAGTTTTACTCTTACGAGCCCTATATAGAGTCTACAGGCAATATTTCAACTTACAGCAATAAGCAGAGTATTAAAAGACAAGTACCGATGTACTGTCAGTTTGTTGGCCGTAAATCAAAATTTTATGAAGATATTTTGAGAGTAGGTATATTGTGTGTTTCGATCAGCAGTACAGATCTCATCAGGACAGTAATCAAAACCTGAACTGCCTGCTGTCTAAGTTTTAAATTTTGTTTTGGTTTGTAAATGGTTATGATGTAAACCTCCAAGTCATCCAATTTAGATAGTAAAAATAGGGGAATACATTTTGTTCAAATTAACGAATTCGTCATAAATTATAACTTTGCAAAATACGGGAATAAAAACTTTCCGTACTTTACCTCTACTCTATTAAAGTAACGGTGCTGATGTATGTCATCCTTAAAATTTCGCAGATTGTATGCGTAGTAGAAGATGGTAGACTGTTCCACATTCGCACAATTTTGGGATTAAAAGAAACACGGAAACTATACAGCCGAAAATAATTTGAAGGGTAAAAGGATGTGAACGTGTAGGAATTATTCTAAAAGAAATCAGACTAGATATTTCATCAGAACGTTCACTATGTAGCGACAAAGGATTTAAAGGCATCTATCATTGCGGCGGTTTTCGAGTGAGTCGACAGTTATTGCCACATCGCCAATGAGCTCGCTCTTAGAAAATATCCAATGCAGCTAAGGTTGTGCGAACAACCACGACACAGATATGGGAGTTTTATTCCATTCCAAGTATAATGTAGGGCTTATAGAGGAGCGCCAGATTCGATGGGCTGAAATATTTCGTACATCTTTTCTTTTCAATCCAATACATGTAGATGTTTCATTGGAGAAGATGTTAATTGTCCAGTTTAACTTACAGGCAATATTAATGCCAAGAATGCATAAAGACGGTTTACCGTAAATCCATCAAAAGAAATGGGACTTAGATGCTCTGAATTCGACGAGATTCGCTTTACCCCAAGCCAGAATATTATAAATGTTGTTTTTCAATCATCATGCAATCTTGTTTGACAGATGTGGTATTTCCTCTGGGGGCCCCAAGAGATTCAAAGTAGTACGCGAAATCAATGGTACTGTTAAAGGCAAGTAAAATTATGGATGGGATTAGAGGTAAGGGAAAGCAGATCTTTAATGAAATTTAAAAGGAGAGATCGAGAGATACCAGAATCGTTGGGCACATCGATATTTATATGGTTCTGGTGAAACGCCATCTATTGCAACCGGAATAAGGCCATCAGATAAAAAACTTTCAAACTTTAAGTTTAGCTAAAAGGTCTGAATGCCCAGACTCAATCAAGGACCTTTGAAATATCTAGGGCAACGATTTTGGAGTCACCAAAGTTGTGAAGACTACGATTCCAACGTTTTATAAGAAAAGTCAGCAAGACTTCAGAGGAGCGTTTAGTCTGGCAGCCATATTGCCGATCATTGATGAGTTGTACGGTTTCTAGAAACTATATTAATTTGGAGTTAATAATAGATTCAAAAACCTTTGAAAGAATCGATGTGATTGGAGTTGGTCGATAATTTGAGCAATCTCTACCCTCTCCTTTCTTGGGTACAGGCTGGACATGAGCTAGTATCCTGCAAAATAAGATAAGTAGAATAGTTTGCATAGAGGCTTAGTGAATTTAGAGAATTTTTCTCACGAATTGTTGGTTTTGTTTCTGTGAGATCAGATTTGTCTGTTTATTGTGAGAAATAATTTGTTTGAGATTTTAGAAGTATATACTGGACGGTTTGGGGTAGCGATCATTTGATCGGGATTTTTCTAATCGGCTTAATTAGTGATAGTTTTATAACAAATCTTGTAAACGGCACGAAGTTCGATCGAAGTTAAGGGGGTTAGTAGGCACTTGCACCCATTGCCTCCCTGCTTATTTTTCCATGCCAGTTTCCCCATTTTTGATTCTTCAAAATTGTCAAATTTCATTATCAGCTGATAGGTGCCACTACTGACTTAATTTGAAAGTCTTTCTAGTTACCAAAAAATTCATTTCATTTCTATGACGGCAGGTGGCACTTTCACTGCAATTTTAATAATAAGTATGGAGACCATTTCAAATTGAACTGAAATGTTTCAAAAGGGTCCATGATGCATCCTATTTGTGTAACATGGTGCACATTTGACTCCTTTACTCTTCTTAAAATATCCTGGTCGAAGTTATGGTTTGAGATAACATTTGTTATTGTAAGAGCAATTCGTAGTAATTGGAAAATGTCAAAAATCTTAGAGAAAGTCTAAAAATTTCATAATTCTAATCATCCCTTGTTATAAGAAATCCACTACTTTGTACCGGGTGGGCCAACTTGGACTGACATTGGCATTTTCTGTCGCAAGCAAAATCAATCTATTGGCATATTGTAGCCGTTGTGGTGCATCCCTCGGCAATAATTCTTGGGTCAATTGAATTTTATAGGAAAACATCCTCAGATCAACTATTAGAATACGTCGTAGCGATGTTCTGGAGATGCCCAATTGAGTAGAACGTCGACGAGTAGACACAGTTGGATCCGTGTTAACACTTTCTCGTACAGCATCTACAGCTTGTTCAGTGCGACCAGGTCGAACAACATTTCTTCGTGGTTCATCACCTACTGAACCCCAATTTTTAAAACGGGTCATTAAGCTTCTTATCATGTTTACAGTGGGGGGCCGCCGCAGTATTAAAATACTGACGGTATTTTCTTTGTGCTGTAACAATTGATCGTCCGGAAGCATAATAAAATTCAACAGTTTTTACACGTTCTTGCACTGAGTATGATGCCATTATAAAAATAAATAAAATAAAAAACTTTAAAGATAAAGTAATTATAAGCATTTCAAATCAGTCAGTCCAGTTGGCCCACCTTGTATTTCTATTCATCAACGAAATTGCAACCCGAAGTTCTCTGCATACATACATCATTGTTCATTTGTATAAAGTTCTAGTTCTCTGTGTTAAAGTATACAGTCGAAACTTTCAATAAAAACCCAAGCTATAGTACTGAACGCCTATCATCTGCCACATGGTCAGATCTGCTTTAATTAGAGTTTAAAAAAAACATGTACAGTACTTTTGTATGTCCAAGTCCAGAGCTGAACTTCTTGGACGGGTCATGATTTAAATTTAGTGGAATGACTACATATAACTTTGAAAACTTTTCTTGAGACCATTAGTTCATCTTTCAGCTTCAAGTAGGAAAAGTAGAAAGTCTGATACGTTACCACAATGTGTGGAATTATCACAAAATAGACCTTTGGAGAACTTTAGCCTATATAAGTCCTTTAAGACTTTACAATCCTTTAGTTAATGGGAATCTTAGAAAGCCCAATTCTCAAAATGAATGCGAAACCTCATTAACGAAATTTCTTCCATTTTCAAGATAAACGACTTTATTGAATGTACCAAAATACTCCCTATTCATTCAACACAGAGATTTTGTATTTTCAAATGGAAACCGGTTAAGTTTGTTTTTCATTTATTTAGAGTCAGAAGAATTGTCCAAATAGCTTTCGATTACTTTTTATATCTAGACTGAATCCCTCCCTGAATTTATGTTCGAATGTTGGCCAAGAAAATGTGACAAAATAGCAGCAATAATTGGAGAATATTTGTCCTTCTAATTCCAATTTTCCTTGAAATAATATAAATCACACAAAGCACTGCAATCAATTTTAAAATAGCCGACATCCCATCAAGGCAGACAATCTTCAAAAGATACATTTTCGTTAGATCTCGAGACTTTAGAAGTACACTTGACATTGAAATGTTAGGCGTCAGTGCACTTACAAAGTCGATAATGGGAGATGAGAAAAACCGTTCCGAAACACAATGGGAGAGACAAAATTGGCCATTTTTCTTTTCAATCAAGGACGTCCTCATAGCTGACTTAGTTTTAAAGATTAAAGAATTAAAAAGGCTTTTTTATGGTCGATATTTCGTTTTGTGTTTTTTTCGATACCTTTTATAGTTAAGTTGGGGTTCTTATATTTACGTAATAGCTTAATTTCTAAATACAAGCTGTCCTGTAAAATATGTATGAAATATGTTAAGAGAGGTGATAAATGAATTTAGGTACGTAAACTACTTATGATACATACTTCCCTTCTAATGCAATATTTTAAATAAATAATAATGTTGTTAAATAGTTTACGTAGTTAATAATATTTTTTTTTTATATTAAAAGAAATGTGCTATATTCCACATTATTATATTTTCAAAGGTTACAAGAAAACTAAAATGGTAAATGGAAAATGTTGACTACCTTAATTTAAAAAAGTATTGTATTACAATCTATGTAGGAGCTACTCTAAATATTCCATAGTATTTTGGAGGTAATAAATGTAATTTTTCGTAAAAGATTTATAAAGGTTTGTTGAGTGTGCTAAATCCTATAAGTTTTTTAGCTGCTTAATTTATCTGAGCCAACAATTCGAAGGAATCTCTGTACCTGTAAAATGAATGAAGACTTTATAAAACTACGAAGGAGGCTTTAATTGATATAAGATCAAAATCTGCAATATCCTAGGTGAGTACTTGTAAATATGTAAATGCCTCTTTTGAAAATAGTCAGGTTAGATCCATAATTAAAATATCAAAAAAAAATCTTTTTTTTTAAATCGTTAGATAAACTATGTAACAATATGGTTACAAAGCAAAAAAAGGCAATTCTAAATATTTCCAAGAATATAAAAACAGAAGCAGACGAGTGTCGAGCAGGTGTACGAGCACTCGCCGCTCCAAATTTCTATTCAAAATTCTATACTTTATGATAAAAAGAAGTATGGAGCTTTTTCCATGCCATCTACTTGTTAGTAGTTCGAAATTCCAGTTTGTAATCTTTCGAAAATGCCAGCGTGCAATTAGAATAGAAACTATTTTCATGAAGCTCCACTCTCAGCCAAACAGAGCTAGCCATATGCACCACTGCGTGCAAAAAAAAGGATGCAAGTTGCCAAACTACGCTTCTATATTCTACTCATTGTTAATGTGGCAGAAGAATTATGTACGTAATTCAACTTGGAGTAGATGTCAATGGGGCTGCGAAGGTAATTTTTATGTAATTTTATATTCTTTTGTTATTTTACACATATGTCTGCAGGTGATCCTTGTAACATATGTTAAATAATGTCCACATGAAGAAAAATTATTCTCAATCTTAATCAGCGCTTATAAGTGCCACAAACTCTCGGGAAATAAAGCAATGTAGTGCTCCGGTAAAAATTGAATTCCATGAAAAAACTTACAAAAACTTTCAGAACTTCAGCAAGAACATGTACTGACAAAAAGAAATAAAGTTTCAAATATCTAAAATAAAAAAAATAAAAATTCCGGAGGACTTGAGAATTGCCAATTAGGATGACCAAGAATAGTCACCTGACAGAGCTCTCAGACAGAAGCTGCCGATAAAATAGTTAAAACTCCTATTATTGAAGGCAATTTCGCAAGTGAATTTTAGTAAATACTCATAAGCCGACATATTTACTTATTTATTTCACATTGATTGTCTTAACATAGATCTTTGGACTAAGACTATATCTAAATACAATCTGGGCAGCTATGCGAGTTTTTATCTGACATGGCTTTAGAGTATAATACCTATTGTATTGTTTACATAATTGTTTCCCTTTGTTTTTTGTGATAACCTTCTAAATTAACATTTATTTTTAGGTCTGGTGTAGTAGACTCTATCTCATCTAAGCAAAGGGGTCAAATAAAATGAAGAACTTGTTATGGAAGTATGTAAAGTGATTAACTTCGGACGTAAAGTCCAGACTGTCAGCATGAGCTGACAGATCACTCGGTGGACAGCGTTGACTGCAGGGCGGCACGCTAGCTCGCCTCGGATATTAGCGGAGAGTGTGGGGAGGTTCCACGAAAATCTGCTGCTGTGCCACCAGTCATATACAAAAAAATTTGTGCCTACACAAAAAGCCATCGCTACACACTCGGTCCAAAAGGGACCTTCACACCACTTACCGTTCTTCCTTCACTATCATTGCCCCATCCGCCCATATGACATTGAGGGCAGCAATTGTTTTCAGTGTCCCTGTGCTGAACTGAAAAGAGAGTAGTAGCGGACCTATTCAAACACTGACAACGACAGAGCCCTCTCGGTTCTCACAATGGATCATGACTATGACCAAAGAACATCTATACAGAAAGAATACGCATCTCGTATATTGAAAAGTTTTATATAGCGGGTCGTTCCATTACAACCCGCTCTCACAAATTGTATGAAAACTCTGCTTGTTAACGTTGCGCAAGACACACTGGTGGTGATATTACGACCCGCTTTTAAAAATTTTACGAAAACTCTGCTTTGAATGACGGCCCGCCGCCAATCACCAGTGGTGAGTGGCGGCTGACAGGTCGTTATCGTCAATGCACCAGCACAGCACCAGAGTTAGAGGCCAGAGCCTGCACTCCGCATCATGCTCATGCATTGCGTGTTCTCTTTGCTTCTTTTACCTCTTCTCTAAGATACCGGTTTCATCAAGGATACTTTGTTTGAGAGAATTTTCATTTACATTGTATTGCAGCAGAACATAGTGAGAATAGTAAGATGAGGGGATGGGATAGGAATTGGGCGTCACAATCACTGTCAGTTGCATTGATTCGTGTGTTGGGCTAAACATTTTCATGAATGCAGGTAGTAAAAATATGCTGTACAAAAGTTCTTATGAAAAATTTTCGAGTACTTAATTAATAGAAAACCCGGCTCGCTTTTTCAGCTAGGCAGCATAGTGAAACATTAAACAGTGTTTGGCTGCTAGCGTCGGCGTGTGTATAGCTGTGGGGTGGTGAGGAAAAGAGAGAACAGAGAAATATTCTCTTAGTCTCAAATCTTTGCTCCCCGTCTGTTACCTCCCGACCGCATCACCAAATAATCATATAACTTGTGCATTTTTAGAGGCCAGATGAAGCTTCTTGTTAACTTATATGTTCTTTACTATAACATAATATTGCAATAGATAATTTTCCTTTTTTTTCTATTATGATTTTATGCATATATTTATTAATGTTTCTCCTCCTATATTTACAATAAATCTATTATTTGTGAGGGATCTCTTGTCATAAAGATTTATCAAAAGAATTGTTTCTTACTTTTAATTTATATAACTATAAATATTGAAAACCTACGGTAGCTTTTCATTTTGTTTATAAGAGAAAGAATCATTTGAATGCTTCTAAAGGTATAAGAAAAAGATAGGAGAGGACAAATTTTGAAAATTTGAATGGAAAAATTATATTTTTCAAATATTATATCTAAAAAAAATTATGTAAATAAACAAAAGTATCCTCTATAAACAAGATGAAAATCAGTCAAAATTTTGAAATCGATCACCGTTGTTCCATCTTTCTAACTTACATTATATGATGGAGAGATATAGGCAAAAAACCTACATATTTACTACGTTATACATATATATTTGTTTTTAATTTATGTCAATTTCGACATAATTTTGAGACATAATTTTAACCAATCACTTGGTTTTTGCTTTTGTATAATAATAAAATTTTGTCCTCGTCAGAATTTCAAATTTCGCTGAACTGACAACCTGACTTATGTACCCAATAGGGCGCCAAAACGAAAATAGAATAAAATTGTAAATATTACTCACCCTGGTTCCATTCCAGAGCTGAACGCAGGTTATCTGAAAACCAATTAATAGTGCCACCGTATTTATTATTTCTGTAGGCAAACTTTACATTACTATCTGAAACCCAACTCCTACGCTATCGCTTAACTTGATGAAAACAATTTCGTAAGATCTATGTGATAATCGCTTTGAATATCCTACAGAACCGATACTCATTCTAAAAGTAAACTGTTTCGCACTACATATCTGTCCGATACTAATTAATGTGAATGTAGCATGTACGGATAAAGTTATGTATAAAGTTATGTATTGTTTATGTATTATCTAATTAAAATTCACAAAAACGTAGCATACTGTTGGAAGATAAGGATAGAGATGAAACTCCGAAAAGCGGGCTTGCTATAGCTCCGACACCATTGACATTTGAGTGGAGCAATTTCCTTCCTCGTACCAGTACTAGGAATTTGGAGGATTTGCGTTATCCAAACCATAATCATGTATGAGGTACAGCAATCTAAATCTTACATGTACTGTAACGGCTATACGGTTTAATACCCTGTTGTCCTGATTGCTTAATAACTTTGTAATCCAGCACTGGATGACAATTACACTTGGCAAACCACTTTCATCTTGCAGAGCAATCTGTTTGTTCATAAAAAAAAATTGAGAAGAATTTGTCCTTCGCCTACTCGATTAGCTGACAAAATGTCGACCAGCCTATTGATGTGGAAGAGATGTAGAGATCGATTTAGATAACGGTTGAGATGGGGAACGAACAACTCGATGAGGCTACTAGCCGATCTGTTTTGGGTTGAAAAATGGTCTCTCTATTATAGCTAACTGAGATGATGTCCTATGATGTTAAAAGACTTTAGATAAGTTCCCCTTCTTGTTGGCCTGGCGGGCTCTCAATTTCTACATGCTGCTATAGTGTATAAATTAATAAATTACAAATTTTACAGGATGTATTTCGATATTTACTTCTAATTTGTTAAAACGATATTTTTTTTACCGTTTCTCAGTAATTATAGTCAGGTTTTCATATTTCCGTTTCGCAGGTATATCCTCAGTGCATCGAGTAGTAAGTCTGTGTCCACCACACTATATGTGAGGAGTTCTGTCGGTGTCTTCGTAGTCCCAAGTTCAATCAGTAGGCTTGGTATTTCTTTGCACTATAGCAGTATGTGGGCTGCAGTCATGGTGGTATTTCGACAGTAGGGACAAGATGGGCTCAGTTGTTTGAGGAAGTTATGTTTTTTGATCAGTAGAAAATGTCCTAGTCTTAATCTGGCGATAGCTATCATTTTTTGCCTTGGGATGTCCGGCATGGTGGGCTTGGCCACCATTTTGTGGTCAGTGGCAAGAAAGGTGCTGTATGAGTGTCAGGTAGCGTTCCCGGTTTCTTAATGCTGTCTTCTTGCTTGCGCTCTAACAGCATTGTAGCCTGGTGGGAATATTTGTTCATCATCATTGCGCAGCGCGCTCTTGGTGAGTGTGTCCAGGCTTTCATTCCCTTCTATCCCCACGTGGGCTGGGCACCAAGCTAGTGTAATCTTGCCAGTGTAGAGGCAATTTCTTATATTCACTGCCAGCGGGTTTTTGTGCTTTAGATTTTTAATCGCTTTGAGCGAAGATAGACTGTTGCATGACAGCTCTGCATTTGTATCTTTTGTCCAGATAGCGATGCCCACATCTTCTTCGTCCTTTGAGGCATCTCTCTAGCTGTTTGTGTTTGCCTGTATTCATCTGTGTGTGCCTATGTGAACCGTTAGTTTGCTTGTTTTGTCCAGATGTTCATAACTTTTTGCATCCGTTAATATTCTTCCAGTAGGAACTCTCCACGGCGGAACGGTACCCACAGGATTTTGTTTTTCAGGGGTAAGGGGATAGTCGAAGGGTTTCTGGGGTGCTTGCAATCGCACGTGTCAGGCTGGGACAGGTACGTCTAGTGGGAGTTCGGCTTAGGGAGGGGTAGGCTGTCCAAAGTTTAAGGTAAGGAGGTGGAATGGGAATTTAGATTTATGAAAGATCTTGTAAAAGAGGTTGCAGGCAAGCTCTTCTCTTTTTTGGCTGATGGTTGGGAAGCCCGATTCTATTAGCAGACTGGAAATTGGAGTGGTAAGTAGTGCGCGGAGAGCTATTCTGGCCGTGGCATTTAAGGATGTCTGGATTTTGCGGATATTCATCTTACTCGTGTAGCCGTAGATAGTCAGGCAGTAGTCCATTTCGCCTTTTGATATTTTGGTAGCAGTCTCCAAAGGTGTGCCTGAGTTTCCTCTGGAAATGACCTTCAGTATGTTGTTTCTGCTCCTGACCAATTCTACAACGATCGCAGATTGTTTGCTCCAATTGAGATTGTGCACAAAGACCAGATCCAGGATTTTGAGGCTCTTTTGTAGAGGGATGGAAGCTATAGCACCTTTGAAAGAGTTCTCTGCAGATTTGCGTTTCCGACAGACATGTAGAGCTTCAAACTTATTTTGGGCAATTTTAGCCCCATTTGTATCGGCCCAGTCTGAGATTGCTCTCATTGTTCTGTTGAGCACGTGACTTTCAAACGGGACCTCACCAGAAGCGTAACAGATGATGTTGTCCGCGTAGATATGGTAGAAGAAATTCGGAACCTTATCCAAGCTCTCGGAAAGAGAGTAAATGTATAAGTTGAATAGTTGGACTGAGAGAGGGGACCCTTGGGGGAACATTAAATAACGGGTCTCTAAAATTGAGTTTTCAAAAGTACGCGCCTGTGTAACATACTTCAAACATCGAACGCAAAAATATTATATGTCATTTTGATAGCTGAAGGTTTGCCATTTATAAAAATGGAGTCGTATATATTACAACAACGTGTTGAGATTATTGAATTATTTTATGAAAATGGTCGTTATGCGAGAAATGTATTTCGCAAATTACGCGATATTTATGATCAAGACAATCGTCCAACTGAGCAATAAATTTTTAATATTCTGCGGGAATTTTAAGAAACTGATGCAGTACAAGATCGAGAAAGACGTCAGTATGCTCGTGCCGACCCCAACTCGTCAATTTCCCGACATTCACAAAAATTGAGACTTTTACACAAAGATTTAGCCCTGAAGGCCTACAAAGTTCAATTGACAAAAGAATTGCTGCCATAAGATCATTCCATGTGTCGAGACTTTGTCAATTGGATGCTGGAACAAAACGACGATTTTTTTAAAAAAAAAATCATCTTTTCGGACGAAGCACATTTTGAGATCAGTGGCTACGCTGATAAACAAACTGCCATATTTGGGGAGAGAAAACGCCTCGCATGATCCAAGAGAGGCGAACGCGTCCACAAAGAGTTACTTTTTGGTGTGCATTGTGGTCTGGTGGTGTGATTGGTCCGTACTTTTTCGAAAATGATGCTGGATGAGCCATAATCGTTAACGGTGCCAGATATCGCAGCATGATCAGAACTTTTTTATGGCCAAAACTGAAAAATATTGATACTGAAGACATGTGGTTTGAAAAAGATGGGGCTACGTGTCATACAGCCAGAGAAACTTTGCAATTACTGAATACAAAATTTCCAATTTCCAGATTCGATGACGTGAATTAGCCTTCAAGATCCTGTGATTTGACACCGTTAGACTCCTTTCTCTGGGGTCATGTGATAGGACAGGTCTACAAGGATAATCCTTGAAACGTTGAAGCATTGAAAGGAGAAATTATTCGAGTTATTGGTGAGATAGAGCCACAACTATGCCAGAATTTGATTGAAAATTTTGATAAAAGAATCAGGTACTGTAGAGATGCAAGGGATGATCACATGGGAGATATCGCTTTTAGAATATAAATGGCAAACATTGTATTTCAAAAATAATTAAAAACTTTTTCAGTTTCAATTCAAATTCTATGTCTTTTAGTTATTTACTTTTGAAAACTCAATTTGAAAGACCCGTTACAAATAAAGTTAACTTATAGTGAGAAAGCAAAACAAAATTATGAACACCACTGAAAACTGAAGAAATTCGTAGACTAGAAGAAAACGGAAACTGACACAACCAATTCTTCTTCTTCTTTCCGTATGTAAGTTTTTATTTCTTAACGTTTACTGTGAAATTGGTCATTTCCAAACGTTTGTATTGGAAGAGTGCTTGGAATACTTAAATCTATAAAATTTCTTATGTCATTTTTATTACTGTGCCAAAAACCATTCTAAAAAATAATGTGAATAACAACTTAAACGATCTGATGCGCATATAATTCAAACAGAGTGGCGACTATATTCATCTAGTGTATCGCCATAATGTGTCTCAGACCAATTATAACTTTCTTGCTACTTTAATATTAAGGTACTTAATTACATCTTTACGTAAATTATGATAAACCACTTTTCTACTTTTCATTTATTTGGTCTTATAAAGTTTACATCTCAAGACTTTAATTTTAAAATCCTGTCAATTTCCATGAAATTACCATACCGAAAAAGAAAAAAAAACATTCTGAACAGCACCTTAACTACGAAAGATTATATCTAAAAAAAATTACTATTTCCCAATCAATTTTATTTAACTTGAGGTTAACTTCCGAGAATTTCCAAACACGCCTAATTTCTTATTTATTATAATTTTGTAAGAGCATCCCTAATTCTGCCGCAAATGTAAGATTCCACCCTCGTTTCTAATCAATCTACCGGGGATTATAAATGTGAGTGCTGGAAGAAAGTAGCTGTAATGCCAGCGGATAATCTCAATTTAATTTAAATTTCCCAAATACTTCTACATATACAAATGTCTGTACATTTTCATACTTTCTTTATTGAATTTGTTTACAATTTCTTCGTCTCTGTAAATTTGTCTCTTTTTCTGGGCCATATGGTATCAGGCATTTTGCGTAAAAGAACTTCAAATATTCTGTTGGATGCGTAGCAATAATTTTATAACACCGACGACGTTTTTAGTAGCAGTAAAATGTAAGTAAGTTGAATGCGGTCTTTTTGATGACATCCAGAATATAAAATAATTGAAATTTTTGTATATATACTTTTTACAATTTGAAACAAAGGCAGAAATTTCTGTAATTTATTTCGAGAGAGGAACAATAAAAACTTGAGTAATAAGAAAACGTTGATATATAGCAGGTCAACAACAAATTACAGGCATTTGGGAGTTCCAAAAAACCTTGGAAGTTTTATAGAATTTTTGGTACATTACGTTTTACTTATTTAAAATTTACATAGAGTATAAAAATTGATAATACGTTGTAATCTCCCCCCCCCCCCCCATAGCTTTAATCACTTCTTTTCTTCTATCTGGCATAGTTTCAATACAATAGTTGATTATTTTCTTAAGGTAAAATTCAATTTATTTATTTCTTGCGGAACCGATACCACAATATTAACATCTTTTCACAAGTGTCCAAAAAAGTGGTAAGAAAATACCGGGAAAGCTAAAACTAGATTGAAATATAGAACCAAAAAACATCTAACTTCGATGTTCTTTGTTGGAACTCAAGCAGACCAATTAAGAAATGCGAAGGGAGGATGCAAAATAAACTCATAAGAGTGGAACAGGTTTGTTACAGGAATACCAACAAAAGCTTGGTATTCCACTTAATCCAGATCCGGATGTACAGTTTTACAATTTTACAACATTAACAGGCGGCAGAGGTACAATTGTACCATAAATTACGTATGTCAGTGTGAAAATTTTTACTGTGGATGTAATTTTTGTATGATAATTTGATAATATTTGTTACTCCAACATTTTTGGATTAATTTTGCAATTTGAATGATACGAAATATATAAGCAATTGGAGGTGACAAGGTAAACCAAACCTTCTGCATGCCCAAAATAGCTGCTGCATTAATTTTACCCTTTGCCAACAAGAAATATAATTGATACATACAGTGGTGGAAATTTACATGAAACAACATAAATATCTTCTTTAAAAATATGAAATAAGATGCTATAAAAATAGTTTTTAGTAACCAGTAGAAGCTCCCTTCTCTTTCATTAACTGGAAAATGCGTCGCGACATTGACTGGATCAAATTTTCTAATTCATTTTGTGGAACCGACGACCATGTTTCTTTTATTGCATTGTTATACCCTAGATGAAATCATAGGGGTATACTAAGTTTGTGATTCCGTTTGCAACACCTCGAAATAATGATGGTAGAGCAAAATGGATTGGATACCCATTCATAATATTAAAAGTTATTTCGATTTTTGCATGTCCGTCCGTCCGTCTGTGCGCACGATAACTCGAGAACGCATATACTTAAAGAGTTGAAATTTTGTACACGGACTTTAAAAAAAAAAGTAAAATTAAGTTCGAAAATGAGACAAATCGGGCAACTCCTTCGTGGGGTTGCCATATAAAAATTTCGTTTTCCGCTATATATTTGGACACTGCCTGAGAACGCATCGACGTAGAGAGCTGAAATTTCGTACATGATGTTTTTACTACATTAGCAAATAAAATGTCAAAAATAGACTAAATCGGGAAACTCTTTCTTGGTGTTGCCATATAAAAATTTCGGTTTTTTACGTATACTTTGAAAACGATCAGTCCAAGACATTTTTATTGTACTAAAAACTTCTGCAGAATACGAAATCCTATAAAATTGGTTATTACCATTTTTTCTGTGCGACAAACTGTTCTAGAAATATATGCGAAAAACAACTTCAAAATCAATACTTGAATAGATCGGTGACCATACGAAATTTAATACATACGGGCATTCATCTAGGGTATCATAAGAATTGGTCTTAGACCAATTCTAGCTTTTTTACTTGTTCAATTCGTTAATGTTGTGAAATTGACGTCCATTGGCATAAACACGCCTTGCAATAATTCCTCAGAGATTCTCAATTGGATTAAGATCTGGACTCCTTGAAGGCCAATCGAGTTTCGTGATTTGTTTTTCAGCGAGCCACAGGCTAACTTTCTTCGCAGTGTGAACAGCGGCATTGTCTTGCTAAGTCCATGCCGCATATTTCCTCAGCGCGCACAACCATCACATCCTCTAACTTTTCGCCATTCTGTTGTCCAGCTCATATGGCTTTCAGCAAATTCTAACCTGGCTTCTTTATGTGCTGCAGTTAGAGGGGGCTTTCTGACTCTTTTCTTGAATTCCATACTAGGATTTTCATTTAAAATTTTCCGCACCCGTCGGCCTGTTATTGGCAAGTTTAATTTATTCACTATTTGTGATGAAAATAATTTATTTGTTGCTGCTTCACGGACGATTGATCGAACTTGGCGCGCTGTCAATTTTTTGTTCCGTTCGTGTTTCGAAGGCTTCCCATAATTACTGTCCAACTTAAGAAAGTTGTTAATGACAGTGTTGGATCTTTCGACCTTCCTTGCAATTTCCCGAATTGAAAGTCCACAGTCCTTATAAGCGACAATTGCGGATGTGATACATACAGATAAAGGTAACACCTTAATAATTCTACATGAAACAGAATATATAGAAAAAATGTATGAGTTCATTACAGAAAGTGGCGCTGGACATTTGATTACAGACCCTACATCGAAATTTCAAGCAGCGATTAGAAAGACCATTAAGAAATGTAGTAGTATTTTAGAAAATCAAAGGCTTATTAACATGAATCCTAAGGTACTGATAATATATGGTCTATTAAAATTACATAAAGATAATTGTCCGATCCGTCCAGTAGTTTCCTATAAATCAGCACCAGCATATAATTTATGCAAATTTTTCAAAAAATTGTTGGTAGAATTTACGGATTTTAGTTCTAAACATGCTATAAAACATAGTGTTGAATTGATAGAAAAAATTGAACAACTTGAAATCCCTAAGAACGCTATGTTAGTGTCATTCAATGTAAAAAGCCTATTCCCTTCGATACCGATAACAGAGTTACGTGAAATAGTTTACCAACATATAGACACCAAAGTGAATGATAACACAATAAGATGGGAATTGAAGCATATACCAGAAATAATAATGACCAGAATTATTTTAGATTCAACAATAAATATTACAAACTAGAAGATGGGATTACCATCATCACCCCTTTTAGCGGAAATATATCTGAACAATTTCGAGAATAAGATTTTCAACAACATCTGTCCGTTCAAATCTAAAGTAAAATTTTGGTATAGATATGTGGATGACGTTTTAGCCTTATGGCTAGGTACAGAGGCAGAGTTAAACGATTTCCTTAATTGGCTCAATAAACGTAATAGTAGAATTCAATTTACCATAGAAACAGAAAAGGATGGTTCATTAAACTTTTTAGACCTTGTAATTAATAAGTTCGACAGCAAATTTACATTTGATATTTTCAGAAAACTTTCTTTTACACATTCAATTATACCAATAGACTCTAATCACTCGTGTAATATAAAAATGTAATCTTTCAATACTTTAATCCATAGACTATTTAGTATACCACTTTCTCAATTAGCATTTAATAGGTGATTAAGAAAATAGCCAATAACAATGGATATTCTCCAAAGGTAATAGATAGATTAATAAAGCAGAAGGAACAGAAATTAGTGATGAAAAAACTTTGTAACTTGATACCTTCTAATGTTAATACTAATAATTATATAAGGTTACCATTTATAGGAAAGATTAGTTATACCATAGCAAAAATATTAAAGAAATATTGCAATGTTAATGTCGCTTTTTACAATAAGAACACACTCAGAAATAAGCTAATAAACTGCAAAGAAAAAGATGATTTGTTGAGAAATTCAGGTATAAATCAGATCAGATGTGACGTATGTGAATGCATGTACATAGGTCAAACAGGACGTGAGATTAAAATAAGATTTCGAGAACATATGACATCCTTTAAAAATAATAAAGACGATTCAGCGGTAGCCATACATTTAATAGAGCAAAATCATTATTGTAGCATAGAAAATGTAAAAGTACTGCACGTTGAGAAGAAAGGCAAAAGATTAGATCTATTAGAAAATATAGAAATAGAAAGAGCAAAAAATAAAAATAACGTACATGTACTTAACGAGCAACTACAGTTTGCACTGTCCCCCATATTACGACAAATGTGTTGACCTGTGTAAATGAGTTCACATAGTAGTAGATTCAGTAGCTTGTTAAAATCCTCTGCAGATGGTCGAATAAGACCGAAACAATTGTTAGACAAACAATTAATTTTTTTGTGAAACTTAAGTAAATAAATAAATTAGCTGCTCAAACTCAGTTTGCGTTTTATAAAAATGTTTCACAAACCAAAGTCATTAAGCAGCTTAGAACATATAAATGTTGCAAGCAAGAATTAGCAAGAAAAATCAGCAGTTTGCGAGATCATTCTGGACCATCCAACAAAAAATCATTTGATTTATTTTGAAAAGCAGACATACTGCCTTGCGAGCTTTATTATACCCCTCGTCTGATTTGCCAGGCAATTGAAATAAACCGTCGACTTAATTTCAATGGTTACAACAGTTTCCAACTTTCTCAAATTTGGGATCCCATCCTTAACATCTCCACGGTTGATCCGAAGTAAACTATCTTTAAGAAGTAACATGGTGAATCGGTCAGATGAAAAACTTTTTATTTTTACGATTCCAAAGCAAATTATTAAATACAAGAAAAACAAACAACTTCTTCGGTTTTTGAAGCCAGGACCTGTCGCTTTATACGTGACTGATATTACCTCTGAGCGAACGAGACAGATGTCTTTACCTCTTGTATTTAATAATTAGTCTAGCCTATTAAGTAAGCCACATTTCCAGCTGGCATTAATCTGTAGCGATTAATTAATAATTTGATTTGGAATCGTAAAACTAAAAAATTTTTCCAAAAATTCTTCTAAAGGGAAGAATTTAATAAAAAAAGCTGTTAATCCTGACTAGATATATAAATAGTCTTCTAAGCAAACTGTTAAATTTGTAGGTAATGGGAATAGTACTATAAAAAAAATTATAATCATTGGCGCAGTCAATGCGTCCTCCAATGATGGTACAAGCAGACAAATCATTTATGTCTATGCAATAAAAATGTAAGCACAATAATAATATACCTCCATCTACATACCTTTTAATTTCATATTCTAGGGTATAAAACATGTTTTTTTCTGTACTTTCTCAACAGTGAGATTTTTTTTGTTTTTAAGAAATTCACAAAAAAAAATTTTCTTGTTGAATGAAATTAAAAACTTTTCAAAACTTACTGTTCAAACGTGAACATAAAGAAACGCGAACATAAAATTTGACATAAAATCATATTAAATAAATCTGCGTGTAGATATCTAAAAAAGGTCAAAAAACCCAGCATAACGCAAATAAGCAATAATTATTGAACTCTTGCTTACTAGGCAAATTGCGCAAAATAAGCAATTGCTCACAATAATTTATTGAACTCGAGACAATATTGCTTACTACACATTATTCATTAAGTGTATTTTATTAAGTTCATTTCATACAAAGTTGCTTAGTTTGTAAAATTTAGTTATTATAAAAACAATGTAAATGTAAGAAAGACACAGTCTTGATTAAAGATTTAAAGTAGCAACGTTCTAGTTCTTACTTTGCGCCCCCACCCGTGGTAAGCGCAATACCTCCTCATTTAAAATACAAGACCCTGCGCCACCAGCAGAGTCTATTCTAACTACAGGTCACGTGACGTCTAAACACTTACTTTTGCTTCTCTCCGGATTTATCAATTATAAAAGCCTCTACTGAACTGTCAACCACAATAACACGGACTACCAGTAGGGTTTCTGAAAAACAGTAGTTTTTAAAAAACAGCTGTTTGATGTTTTAGAATTTTGAAAAAACAGCTGTTAACAGCTGTTTTACTGTTTTTTCATGTGTAATAAAAGTTCAAGTTAATTTTTTCCATTAATAAGCACGATTTTATTGAATACTTTAAATTTTAATATAAATTTTATTTTTTATAATAATACTTCAAAAATACAAGTGCTGATAATGACTTATCTGAAAGGCGTGATCTTATTTTTGTACAGAAGTTAGCACACACTGAAAATACTCTTTCCACGTCCGTAGATGTTGGCTTAATTGTTAATATTGCATCAAAAAGCTTCTGAAGATTTTCTGTACGTTGGCCTGTATTTTTGAAGAGAGTAAATTCAGCCTTTAACCACTTGAAATTGTCTTGACCAGGAGCTATTGCTGGTGATTCATTTTTCTGAAGCAATACATTAAGTTCTTCTTGTAGAGTTAAAGTTCCACAAGTTGTGGAATTATCGGCAGTTGTTTCAATTATTTCCACATCATTTACACCAAAAAGTCGAGATGCCAACATGCCTGCAAAATTTATTGTAGCTCTTGATGGTGTGATCGTAGAGTTCTTAAGGCTGCGTAATAAATCCATAACATCTACATTCCAACGTTCATCAATTCGAATCTTCAAGTTATCCATCAACTTCTGGCTTATTTCACTTTTAATTAAAGAGAGTTTCTCAAACATAAATTTTAATATTGTGTCAGCGCTCATCAGTGTTGAATCTTCTCTGCTAAGATTCTCAACAGCTAGTTTTACAGGCTTCATAGCCTCTAGTAAATCTTTTAAGTAATCGAAATCTACATTATCAACTAAATCTAAATCTGTCTTAAATTCCAATAAGGTCTCTCGAATTGCACTTTCTGTCTTTATCAATGGCTCGAGCATTGTTGGGATTGAGTTCCAGCGAGTTTTGACATCCAGATGAAGCTCAATTTCTCGTCCAAAAAGTGCCTTGACTTTTGATTGAAAAACATGATTACGAACAGCTGATAGTTTAATGTATTTGATGAGCTTGCGAGAGTTCTTAAGGAAATCATGGTAGTCAAAGTCGATGTTATCTTCATTCTCACTATTGATCATTTCGATATCGGTGCCTTCATCAAAGGAATCATTTTCGTCATGATCATCATCACAGGTGTCGCACAAGCCTTCCGTATCAGGTCTTTTCTTATAAAGAGTGTCACACACTCCAAGATGTATGCCATGATTAAGGCAAAATTGACCAATGGCATTGATATGTCGAATATACTTTTTGTTAACTGAAGCTCCATCCTGTGTAGACGCAACCAAATCTTTTTTCATCGATATTCCAAAAAGACTTATATGTTGATTCAGTATTTCAACCATATCGAGAGCACTACATGAACAGAAAATTCGAATTAATCCTGTTTTATACGTGATATTTTCAGTTTTATCATGCAGGTTCACTCCGAAATATCTTCGTCCTCTTAACGTAGTAAACTCATCGACAGTCATGCTAAACTTCTCTCCATTTGCAACTTTCAATTTAATTGTGTTCATCATTTTTTTCTGCTTTTCATCAAAATCTTCGTGCAACAGTTTCATTACATCGCTTTCGTTCGCGGGCAGTTTAAATCCATCTCGAGCTATTGACTGGCGAATGTATTTATTTCTGGTAATTGCTCGAATCGAAATGCCATCAGTAGCCAAATCAGAGATAATCTCTTTAAGAGTCTTTCGCTCTAGGAAATCAATAATAGTTTTTCGACTTTTCTCACTGCAATTCTCATAATTTGATGTGGTCGATTCAGTTGCCCTTTGAAAAGAAACTCCATGGCTTTTCAAATGATTTTTCAAGGTAGTCGTAGAGTTTCCTGAACACTTGATAATTTTGTTGCAATTCTGACATTGTCCTTCTAAATGCTTCGTAGTTGAATTTTTCCGTTTTGTTGTATAATCCCAGACTGACATTTCTAAGATTATAAACGTTATTAAAAAAATGGAAATGTTAAAAAATAACCAAATAATTATTTTACCAACAGTGAATTCGTTTGAATTTTCAAGCAAAATTTTTTAAACAAAAAAGTTCAATCTTTTATTTGAATTAAAGTTTAATTCTTTTCGTTTTTTGTGTAGAAGTTGTTGTTGTATAAAGTTCGTGATTTACGATGATAACATAATCAGGGTTTAAAAGCACCAGCGAATTTCCATGTGCTCGCGCTATAGCTATACTTGTAATACTACCGCAAAAATTAATTTCGGAACTTGCTGCTTCTACTTGAAATTTCACAGCTGGCCATACTGTGCTATTGCAAATTCATTTTGTCATTGCTGTTGCTGCAGCATGCTGTGGAAAGCAGTGATAGCATTGTCGATTGCTGTCATACAACGAAACTCGAAATTTGAAAGAACCAGTAAATTCTTATGAAGCTGACAACGGGTGCTTGGGCCGCTAACAATTCTTATGAACGTAGCCGCGTAAATGCGTATTCATTTCTTCTTTGAAATTTACACAAAATGTTTCGGCAGAATTTTTATTCACGTTGGTGGCCGACTTGTGTCCTTGTCGACTTCCAAAAATCATAAAATTTCTACAGAAAAAATTTCCAGTAAATTTCTAGGGAAAAATTGAAGCCTTCGCTATATCAGACCGAGGCATCGTTGATTTTATATTTCGTTGTATTACAGCAATCGACAGTGATATCACTGATTTCCACATCATGCTGTAGCAACAGCAATGGCAAAATGAATTTTCAGTAGCACAGTATGCCCAGCAGTTAAATTTCAAATAGCAGCAGCAAGCATAGAAGTTCCAAAATTAATTTTTCTGGTAGTACATAGGTATAGCAAGTATAAGCATGATTTTATGTGCTGTGCTTGCTGTCTGCTATTGCTTTCAAACCATGAATATAATATATGTAGGTTTTAATCTTTTCGAAGAATCCACGCCTGCTTGGATTCTTAAAATTTAAATAAATGAAGAACAGTAAAAACAGCATTTCAAAAACAGCTGTTTGCTGTTTTTCATTTTTTTGAAAAAAACAGCTGTTTTACTGTTGCTGTTAAAAACAGCCCAGAAACCCTAACTACCAGAACAACCCGAATTCATTACGCGAAATCTTAGCAAAATTTTCTCGAGTTTTCTCATTAACGAGAAATTCTCGAACAGCAGCAATTCGATAATTTTTCGATTTTACGAATTTTTCTCGACAGGTTCAGAGAACTTGCAGTATATTCCGCGAAGTTTTTGTTTTTACAAATCTCCTCGCAAAATTACGAAGTCTTTCAAAAGAATTATCAGTAGGTACATGATTTTTTAGATTGTGCATGACAATGCAAGTGTGCTAACAGCATTCTTTTCAAGCATGCGGCCGAAAAAAGTAAAATGAGTGCTGATAAATTAAAATGTGAATTTGGTAAATATTTCTCATAGTTTGATTGTTTATTTTCAATTGAATATTGAGTAATTATCGCAAAGCATAGTTTAATCGTTTATCCAATTAGAGATCGAATAGGTTTTACGAAGAAATCTCGAATACATATGACCCTTATATATAGCACCAATACACGAAAATCCTTCGAAATAGACTCGAAAAGATGAATCGATATCGAGATATTATTTTAATTCGGATTAGTGTTGCTTTTCCTTCATTTTCGGCTCGAGATCGAATCGAGAACGACTTCAAGAAGTTTAACTTAGATTGAGCGGGACGATTCCGAGTCGATCTTCAATCGTAATGTTTGCTGGGTACGTGCAAACATTTTCCCAGGTGTTCGCATTTGCGAGCAATTCTCGAAGGGCAACGATCTGAAAAATTTTCAGTTTTACGAATTTGTCTATGGCTTTCAGGATCAGAAAATTTGCAGTGAATCTTTCATTTTTACGAATTTCTCTCGAAATATTATAAAATGTTTCAAAAGAATTATCGGTATATGATTTTTTTTAGATTTTTCATAACAACGGAAGCATGCCAGCGACATGTTTTTTCAAATATTCGGCTAAAAAATAAAGCTATATAGTGAAGTGAGTGCTGGAAACGTAAAATATGCGTTTGGTACATGTTAAACGTGTCTCATAGTTTACCTACTTGCTCATTTTCAATGGAATATCGAGTAGTTTTCACACTACGTAGCGTACTAGTTTAGCCAATTCGAAATGGAGTAGTTTTACGAAAAAATGTCGAATACATATCACACTTATAATAGCACTAATGCAAGAAAAATCTTCGACAAAGGGCCGAAGAGGCGAATCGATATCGAGTCGTCATTGCAATTCGAATTAGCGTTCCTTTCTTTACCTTCAATTTCGGCTCGAGATCGAGTCTAGATCGACTTCGGGATCGAAGTCATACTTCGATTGAGCGAGTCATTTTCAATTCGATCTCTAATCGTCATATTTACTGGGCTGGCTTATGACCAACACCATTCGTGTTTGCTGTATATACTAAGTATGAAAGACACAAAGCCCCATTGAGTAGTTAGGACATTTATCAAGATGAAAGCTGATACGGCTCAAAAAATTCTTTTAATAAGCGGGAATTATTTCTGTTGTTATTTTATTTACTCATTTGAAAAGCTAGACGTTGATCTTCCTGACACAATTATGCCAATAACAATTCAATTAACTTCAAGCTGTTTACGTTTTAACCTCCTACAGATATGGATAGAGGTTAAAATATGAACTACTTAAAATTACCATATTCAATGAATACGAAACTAGCTAAGTTTCTTCAAGATATATTTAAAACTTTATTTTTCCATGTCTCTGATAAGAATGCAGTTTCCATTTATGATTCAACCTCCACAAGTAAATCTCTCGCAACAATTCATCATCAGTGCTATAAGTTTCAATGAGAATTTCATGAAGTGGTTGACATGAAAAGGAGAAAGCTGCCACCCTTGAGAGATTATCTCTTCCTTCTTTCATGCATTTATCGTATTTAAGCATCTCAAGAAGACATAAGTACAATAGCATTTCATGATAGAACAATTACAAAGATCTTGAGATATTCTTGAGACATCCCTTATGTAACAGATAACGTTATTCATAAATTATATTCATCTTTTTCATCTTACTGCGAGTTATGATGTAGTTTTTATCGTAAGATTGTTTATCATGGAAATTTTGTATTTTAAGTATTAATCGACTTAAGCAGATGCAATTTCTTGCTTTTGAATTACCATAAATTTTACATTTTTCTTTTTATAATATTTTAAACGCAGAGGAGATGAATAATCACTGAATAGCTTTTGATACATCAGTGGAAAAGCCAAGAATGAAGTTGATTTGACCATTTTTTTTTTGTCTATTTGAAGTTACAACTGGGATGAATATTAACTCCTTGAATTCGATGTTCTTTCCGTTTCGTACTTATCAATTCAGCAATCTAAAAAGAATATTTTCATGTAATATCATGGAACCTATGGATTGATATTATCAATAAATTTAAAAAAATCCACTCAAAATGTTTTTCCGTTATTTGCGAAATGTGCAAAAATCTCTCCTTAATGTTGATCCAAGGGATAACACAGACAAGTTGATTTTATTTCAAATAATTTCTTTTACCCAAATATTTTAGCAAACGTTTCTATCACCCTTCTGTCTGCCCAAATCATGTCCTGTCTGGAATTTGACTCCTTTTAATACGAAACTTACATACTTACAAAGTATACATACCATATACAGAAAAACGTCCTTCGGATATTAACCAAAAGCTGTTTTATTTTTTTCTTCTCCTTTTCAGAATTCTTTTGTGTGTCTTTTATCATTTTGTGTACAGATCTATTCATCTAGCAAGTAGTTTAGAGACTGTCAAGAGGCCCTTTACTCTGTCCAAATCAATGTTTACTTAGGATTTTATGTTCCGACAGGATATATTCGCCTTTTGTGTGCTTGCCCTTGTGCCTTTTTACATATATTGGTTCAAAATTTTGAGGGATAATTATTAACGAGTTTGTTACTATTTGAGTTGCAGGTTGCTTAGGGTGGAATTTCAGTGTGATGTGAGCAAACAACTTAAGGATTTGAAAACGAAGCGATAATGTTGTCAAGTCTATACTTACTTAAAATGGCTAGAGGAGAAAGTAAATAATTATTAAAATGTATTCAAATTAATACTGTAAGTTACACTACTTTTAAAATAAGATGCTGCGAGGATATTGTTGTTTTTCTTTTCTATGAAAACTCAAATTTTACGAAGTAAAATGCCTATAAATATAATACAATGCATAAAATAGCTGTTTTCTATTCTCTGAGAATATGGAGATTTACAGTAAGCTCCTGTTCAAGATAAAAACGTGTTTTCTTACAAGCTTCACAGTCCTTTCAAGTTTCTTCTTTCATTGAGTTCTTGTATTTAGTTAAAGCCATTTTTCTTCATAGGACGAATATCATGAAATATTTTAAGAATTTTATTTACAAAATCTGCTATCTGGTCTGCTAAACTTGTTACTGTAGACTTGGTATTCATTCTCGTCCGTGCTACATTATCCATCTAATTGGATACAATCGAACTTTTGGGTTATCGAATGTAGCGGTTTCTCGAATATGTCGCATTAAGCAAGCATATAATCGTCAGTACAGCTTGGTTCCTGCCTGCCGTATAGTTACGCCAAAGCAAACACCAAGCTGACCTCATATAAAGACTTAAAATAAATTTCGTGGCGAAATACTACATATTTACTTGAATGCCTAGTATTTCGCCTCATAAATTCATACTTAAAATTTATTTTAAGTCTATATATGAGGTCAGCTTGGCTGTTTGCTTTGGCGTATACGGCACGCAGGAACCAAGCCGTACTGACGATTGAACGGTTCCTGCTTATATGAAACGCCCGCTTTTTGCAATGAAATTGCTTTTTTCAAAGATTTTTTGTTTGCATAAACAGTTTTTTCCACTCAATTCTCGAGCTGCAGACTTAGCAGCAAACTGAGTCAATTTCAGAATAACTTATTTCGCTATGAATTTTCATAGCAAAACTCTCTAGTAATAACGGCATTTGAGTTCTGTAAAAATTTCAAATTCATTTATAACAGAGTGCATTATAATCAAACAGTAAGAGTAATTTTAAAATTTATTTCCAAGATGAAATACAGTTGAGATAACTTAATAAGACTTTTTTTAATTCTTTCCTCAAAATTGCTTTAGAAACCGCAGGACTCTATTTGATGCTCGTCTCCCGATTCAAGGTTTCCTGGAAATAAAAAGCTCGTGAACAAACAGCTTCAGTGAGTTTGTTATTTAGTCCGATAACACATGATGATACACACGCGATACACCGTACTAGAAACTGGTTTTCTTAGCACTATTTTAGAACACTTTCGTGTATACCTCCATTTATAGCAGAGGGTTAGATTCGGATGATACACGAGTGTTGTATTACATATGTATGTGGGATTGCGGAAATCCAAATTACTGTGGCAATCCCCTAAATGTTACTAAAATGACAAGCTCACCACTGGCCGACTTGAGTGAAGCGTGCCGAGAAGACAGGAGTCAAAGAAGAACCGCCGAGGCGAGCTGTCACCATCAATTAGAGAGTCTACCAGTTTTTATTAAACCTCGTTTGTATAATTATTGTTTCAATTATTGTTTGAATTAAATATACAATTAAAATCACGCGAGTTTACTTATTTCTCTGCCCGATCCATAAAACAATAGAATCATTAAAGCCATATGCATGCATGTACTCGGTTTGTGTACGTATAGAACATATGGAAATGATGAATTTTCTTTGCTGCCTCAAGAGCGTGTATCAACCGTGTATAAAAACTACGGTTACCATGGGCTGATACACATTCGATACAAAAACCAGTTTTACGTCGTGTCTAGTCTCGAGAGTGTATCATCGTGCGGCACGGGACTTAGAGGTACCCAAATATCCCAGCCTATGCAAATTCGACCATAACATACCTAGCTACTTCCGAGAAAACATTCTCTCACGCATACAAAATGAGTGATACACCACCGCGACAACTCAATACAGTGGTTAATATCACTCGAAGGGTAGCGGTGGGGTCATGCCATGACAACTCACTGTAGCAGAACCGGATCCCTGAACTACCCTACAACATACTCTCTTGGCAAATCAAGGATGGTACCCCTACAACATACCACCATGACAACTCATTATGATACCGCACACTCGTACAAGCCGCAAGAAATTACTCGCTTTGTCAGCAATAGAGCGATGCATCCCTTCGACCATCAATAAATAATAGCCCTACAAAGCACGCATACTGTCACCCAATCATAAAATACCTTTCAAATCAATTACTCACCGTTCAGCTTTAGCTCTGAATCTCGAACACTGTACTTCCACGCACTACCTACATATTACGAGCACACACTGCACTTAACTGACCTAGCACAATCAACTAGCTTCATTCCTAAGTAGGTGTGAGTACGGCAGTTCAAAATAGCCAAAAGAGGCGATTCGCGATTATGGCCTGACAAAATATCTATATTTGCTCATTTGCCTATTTGCCACCGAATGTGTGATTTTGTCAACAACAAGGTATTCCCATTAAAATTTTGACACATTACAGCTGATAGCCTGTGACGTAATTCTGTGATTAATATATACACATTTTTATAGGGAAGACAAGCAGAGGATAGTATTGTGTTCTCTGTGCCGTACTTCCTAAACATTTCACAATATTATGTAGCATAATAGGGGAATATGGTTCGTAAGTGGAATAACTTATATTCTGTATACCTTGGTCAACAATATGAAATGTCAAGCCATCTCTCCTCCAAAGTAATATACCCCTATCCAACTGGAACTTCCCCTCACGAATTTACAATTTCCCCTCGCCCGCGCGGCTTAAACATATTTGCCGTCCAACAACCGAAGTGGTTCCTAACCAACCTACCAAAGTACCAACATGATATTGATGGAATCGCAATTAAAAAAACCTCTCGCCGAAACAAATACAGTGTCAATCGCTCATAAGAAAAAACATATCCATAAGAATGAAATTAATAGGATACATGCTATTGGTATAGCAGTGTTTGTAGGTTCTATAGAAGCATTTTTTTAACTGCATCCCAGCAAATATTACGATGCGATATCGAATCGAACACGATTCGTTAAGGTGAACTAAGACTTCGATCTCGAAGTCGTTTTCGATTCGATATCGATCCGAAAAAGAAAAAAAGGAACAATATATCGAGTCGTAAAAACGATTCGATTCCGAGGCGTTTTATGGAAATTATCTCGAACTTTTTTAATGTATTTTGGTTGCATACTCGAGTTTTCTCTGAGAAAAGGAATCGATATCGAAACGGGTCAACGTGTTATTACCTGTTACACACCCTAAACAGAACATCTTCATATCATTTTCTTGAAGTAAAATTAAAGGAAATTGTTGTTGTCTTTGAGAGAGCTAGTCAGTCAGACATGAAAGAATTTTCTGAAGTTAGCATGAATTTAGCGACGGAATAAGCTCCCAGAACTTACAGTTTCTCTTCAGAGTAAGTAAAACTTGGAGTATATTTAGTTAAAATGAAAAAATTATCGAAAAATCAGATCAGCAAATTGTTTTAAGTCAAAACATCGAGTTCATCTTGGAAAAGCGAAATATTCTCAAATGATGAATTTTATTTGCTTCCGAAACTATTTCTTTCCTACTATTTACTTCTTCGATAATTCTTCGCGAAAGCAAAACTTCGAGAAATTTTTGCTGTGATCCCTTGTATTGAGCGTAGCTATACGAACGAGCAACATAGATGTGTTATGTCAGGCAGATTCTTCACGAGTTCGAATGCCATACATTTTGTTGGATGTTGTTCGATTGCTGATGGAAGCAGAACTGCAAGCCAAGTCCTCAGGCATGGGTTCTGTTGCGATATCTTAGCCAGAGCCCTGACGAACTCGAATGCTATACTTTTCCTTGCATGTTGTTGGATTGCTTTGTTCAGATGGAGGTGATTTAATAATTCCTTCTTTTTGATAGTTTACAGCGAAGGACATATAAAAAGGCTTTAGGGCAAATATTTTGAAGAAATTTTTTGTCGTAATTTTTTATTTCCTTTAAAATTTCATTTTAATTTGTTTTAATTAAATTACATCAGAAAACCTAAAGGAAGCTTCTAAAGACGCCACTGTAAGATGCTCCGGCTGACTATTTTCATTAAAGCAAATTTTCAAATGACATTTTAATTGATATTTAATATTTGAAGGCCGAATACTAAGGACTGCAAATAAATTTTTTTTAATTTAAAGCTATATGAAATATTAATTATAAAATATTTTCACTCAACAAATATTTGTTTAGGCTTCTTTATAATCTTGTCAGAGTGTGCACTATTTTCACTGCACTGCACTAATGTATTTAAGTCCAAATACTTTGACTACCAGTAGCAATATGACCGAATCAGAAGCATACTATACGTCAGACTATACAATTACCCACTTTTGGGAAGTGATAAATATTTGTTGGAAATAATTCATGTTTGTATGAACCATTTTATAATTACTCACAAGCATGTAAAAATCGAAGCGTTTGCGGCAAATAAGATGAAAAAATACTACTTGTCTCACATATCTGAGATAGTAGCCACTAATAACTTCATTATTTGAACTTGAATATTATTTCCTTCAAATATGAAGAGTGTTTCCAGCAATTAATGTAATTATTTGAGCCGCATAAAATATCATCCAATTTTTTAATCTTGCATGGGAATACTTAACATGTTTGATATAAGTTCATTAATATTTATAACAAAAACTCTTCAATTGAAATAAACATTTTATCACTATTGTTGCGTTCCTTTTCTCGTTCAGAATGATTTTTTTCAATCCATGTCGTTATTTTTCTCTGTCCGAACGATTTAGTTTCAATCTGTCATTCCTTTTTCGGACTCCAAATGGTTTTGAATACACCTGAGTTTTTCTCGGATTTGATCAGAACGATTTTGATTTGTATTCGTGAAAGTGTTATTTACAATTTGGACGAAGTAGTAATAGTTGAGTTTAAGTTGCCTTAATGTTAATGTTAATGTTAAGAGTAGGGGCGACTAGGCCTCCAGGACCTTGCGGACACCGCGACCATAGTTGATCTATTGTGCCTTTCCCTATAGTGATTAGGCAAAATCGAGTCTTTTAACGAGCTCGATTATTGCTTTCGGAGTTAGATTGCAGACATTATATGGAGAGATAAGTTCTCTTCCAGTGATTTGCATCCTTAGACCTGCAAGTGCTGGGCACTCGCATATAACGTGCATCGAGGTTTCATCTTCCTCTTCGCACAGTCGACACAGTTCACTGTCGCATTTGCCTATCTTCTTCAGGAAGTGACGGAAGGGGCCATGACCAGTGACTGCGTTAGCAAATAGTCTGAGCGACTGTCTGCTAAGTCCAATAAGTTGACGCGACAGGAAATGAGAAGGTTTGAAGAATTTCTTCACCTGCCTCATACCGGGCGCGCTACGCCAAAGGAGATCCAGTTGCCTGTTTTCCCACTTAAGCAGTTCCCCCCTAAAGTGGCTTTTTGGTAGGCCAAATGTCGGATAGGGACCAATATACGGACAATCAGCTCCGGTTTTAGCCAGTTCATCCGCTTTTTCATTACCGTCCACTCCTTCGTGTCCAGGGACCCAAACCAAGGTTACTTGGTTGTCCCTAGACAGTAGTTGGAGTTTCGAGTAGCAGCTCCAAACTAATTTCGACTAAAAGGCTTGAGAGGAAAGAGCTAGGAGCGCAGCTTGGCTATCTGAACAGATGTAGATGTTGGAGTTCTTACAGCCCTTATTTAGGCTTTCCTGAGCTCCAACCTCTATAGCATAGACTTCCGCCTGGAAAATGGAAGTTGAGACACCAAGCGGAATGGATAGTTCCACTTCTGGACCAATCACCCCTGCGCCTGTTTTCCCGTCCTTCCGGGATCCGTCAGTATACCAGACCTGGGCCCGTTGCGGGAGCTGGATTGCTCTGTCTAGTATCTGGCTTCTTTCATTAATGGTTACCTTGTAACCTCTTCCAAAAGAGAGTCTCTTGGCCATAGTATCTTTTGGAGCTTCTAGGTCGTTAATGTTAACCTGCTCGAAGATACTGAGATGACCCACCCTGGAGGAGGTACAATCATCTGACCTTTTCTTTCGAAGCATACTGGCTGTAAGCCAAGAATGGCTTCAAGTGCTCGTTGAGGACATGATGTAAAGGCGCCAGTGGCGCCTAAACATGCCATCCTTTGCACCTTGTCAAGGGTTCTTCTGGTGGTTGCCTGCAATGTTTTAGGCCACCACACATTTGCCCCATAAGAAAGTATGGGTCTGACTATGCCCTGGAAGATCCATAGGGTCATTTTGGGGCTCAGGCCCCACTTTTTCCCGAAAAGCCTGTGGCAAGAGCTGAATGCCCACATGGCTTTCTTTGTTATCATTTCCAGGTGGGGATTCCAGGTAAGCTTGCTGTCTAGGATTATTCCTAGATATTTTGCTTCTTTGGAATATTCTATTGCAATTCCATTTAACTTAGGAGGTAGAATCTGAAGGCTCCTTTTCCTAGTAAAAGGAACTAGCACTGTTTTACCTGGGTTTATTGATAGTCCCATGTTCTGGCACCATCTGGTAACGATGTTAAAAGCAGTTTGCATAAGCTCTGGTAAAGCTGATTCAAACTTTCCTTTAACACAGATGACAATATCATCAGCGTATCCTTGGTGCCTTAAAGCCGGCCTCTTGGAGTAAGTTTAGTAGCCATAGAAGGGGCGATAACACGCCGCCTTGTGGGCAGCCTCTAGTGGCCATGATTGTTGTGGATTCACCGTTCATGGTAGCTGTTATGCGGCGTTTCTCAAGCATGTTGCCAATCCATCTGACAATGCAGGTTTCTAAGCCTCTATCCTCGGATACCCTTTGTTGCAAAATGATTTCGTGTTTCATAAACAAGAATTTTTACGAAATTATACTTGCTATTATCAAGTGAAAGAAATGTTAAACATTTGAAATGGTTCTGTTTCGTTCCTTTTCTATGAGCACAGAAATAAATTATGACATCGTTCTGTTGATTCATACAGATTCATTTAGAACGAGATAAGGAACGCTACATACAAGTATATTCTTCCAGCTGTTATTAGTGGTGGGAAATTAGATATAATCGCTATTTAAAAGTAATTATTTCTTGGTGTAAGCATTATATAATTTTATGGAAACATTTCGCACATACTTATTTTTTTCAGCGTGGAATCCACTAAATCATAATTTACATTAATTTGTTATTCTAATGATTTAAATAAAAAAAAAAAAAAAAAAAACACGTGCCCTACTGAGGCTCAAACGCTTGCTATATATGTCGCTATTTATGTAGGTATTTAGCATAACAAGAGTTATAAAAATAGTTCTCCTCATGAAGTCAGGACTGACTTGTTCAATATTTTACAATTAAAACATGCGGTCCATATAATGTTTCCTTTACAAAAAATTGTAAGCAGAGTAATTTAAAATTAAGGATCTTCATTGCTTTTAATTACAGATGACACATATTTGAAGTGGCCTTTTCAATTAAACCCGTACTGGCAACCATACATGATTGCAAAACCATTATCCTGAATTTTTGAATCATGTGTCTTTTTATAAATTTTCATAAATATGATTTGTTATAGATTCAACTTTCACATTTTTACTTACCATCTATAAGAAGATCAAATATTTTCAAGCTTGTAAGTACTTAACAATTCCTTTATTTCCACCGTAAATGGTTTGGTGAATTGGCTATTAGCATTAGCTATTTATGATAAGGTAAACAATTTACAAAAATTAAACAAACAAACAAAAACAAAATAAATATGTAAAGTTCGAGGTACTTACAATTTAAATCCTCTTATACATTACGAACAGCTACTTTATCTTCTTAAAATTTCAGTAAAGCTACTTATTTTCGTTGCAAAAAAAAAACACTTGTTCTCTTTCAGCTTTTAACGGTGCATATACAGATTATAGAATAACTTTTTTGTATCTGTCGTACTTTTGTAATGTTCTAATATCCCTCCAGGAGCTCTAAGCTTCTTATGCAATGCTAAAGTTTAAACGAGATAAAGGGGAAAGCCGGATAACTTTTTCGAATCCATGTTCGAGGAAGAGCAGTAATATTCCATTAACCTTAACAAGCGCCTTTCCTTTATATAGACCGGGGATAAATTAAAAATTTCCATGAAATGGCAGGTAACATAAGATTTTACGACAAACAGCGAGAGAATTTTAAATTTTATATTAGGGAGACAAAACAAAGTCAAAACAATTAATTTAAATGAAAAAACAAAAAGCTCCTTTCATGTAACTTTTGTATAGTTATTAAAAGTCCTAATGACCTTTATGAAACAAGTGTTTGCGGACAAAACCAAGCTCCTATATTTAATGAAAATTTAAAGCAGGTCTTAAAATGTACTCACGTAAAACCATTAAATACATATTACCAGAACCCAGGAGGCAAAAAACGTGAATAAAAAAGAAATAACCTTGAATCACTGAAATTGCTCTTGGACAATTCAACTAGAGATCTGAAAATTTACCTATTAACAGGAAACCTTGAAGGAACAACAACATGTACCAGTGGAATCCAAGTCATTAAGGACATTTCGGAACAGTGTTTTTGCATAATTTTCCAATATATTGGTTTGATGTGCTTAAAAAATGTGTAAAAATAAATTGTTGTTTTCACCGAAAACGAGGCTCTCATAGATACATCTCAGCGAACTTTTCAGGTGTGAAATACGTGATTGGAATATCTCAGTGTATGATGTATTTCCATGGCGGGATAAATGAACATTAGCATCTTGTTTATTTCATTTAAAGGCGCCACATATGAGCTGTAATGGAAAATAATTTATTCACTCTGACGAGAATATTTTGTTTTTCTTTGTATTTCAAACAGAAACAGCTGAGAGTTTTTACGAAAATTTAATATTTTCGGTGACATATGCTCTTCGAAGGCATTAATGTACAGATTGTTTCCTTATAGTGGGTAATAATAATATTTTACGGAAATTATGCAATTGTGCAGAATTATCTTTTACATTTCTTTAGATCTAAATTTGAGTTGCACTTCAAATGCATTTTAAATCTAATTTTAGGTAGATGTGTATCTATAACTATAAAAGTCGAATACTACTAATTCGCTGTATCCCAAGAACAAACTGGCCTAGGACACTGAAATTAAATTTTGCATCGTGATTCTTCTTATACCATATAGGTGGCGAAAACTTCGCGTCCTTAGAGGCTTAAGCTGATTTATCAGTTTATTTCCAGTGAAACAAAACATAGAGCGCTTCAATTTCGTATGGCTGTATGTTAGGAATGTAACTTGCCACGATATTTTTAATTGATATCGATACCGTAATAATATCGTATGAGAAATATCAATATAGCCGATTTCAATGATGTAACTGAAAATTTGAAATTTCTATATGTACACATTGAAAAAATCCTAAATTGAGACTAAAATATGTTTAAAAACTTCTCTTTATGCCTTAAACGACGAGATTTACGATCTCTGACCATATTTTATTAACAAAATTTTTTTCTATTAAGCGGGGAAACCTTTTGGCGATCGGATGTATTTTGAGCAACTTTCTTGGATGAAAAAGTCAACTTTTTTCCGCTCGTGATTACGCGAAATCAATGCGTCGTGCAAAACAACTTCGTATGAGAAAAATGTTCACAACAGAGCACTAATTTCCCTGAAAGAAGGAACGGAAAAAATATATGCGAAATGTAGTATTTGGGATATATCTGACCCAAGTGCATGAAAATGCATTTTCCGGCAACAAAAACGTCCCGAAAAAGTTTTCTGAATCAGGAAAAGAGTACACCACTCGATAGTACTCGGCCAGACTTATAATTTGATTTGCAATAACATAGCATGCATTTCAATATACTTCACTTTGTGCCACTTTTTGAAGAAGAGTGACATTCGGGGGAAACATAACCCTAACCAAACGAATAAACTCTTGGGACTTAACAAGCCAACCCTGAGAGCTCTTGTGTCTATTCTCACTGAGCACTCCTTTCTCAGGGGTCACCTTCACAGAATGAGACTTGTTGGGGATCCTATATGCACAGGTTGCGGATAGGAATCCGCAATAGTGGTTCACTTTCTTTGTCACTGTCCACCACTCTCAGGAAAGCTCTCACCTTCTTGACCAGCTGTATGAACCCGGCAGGGAGGGCTTGGGGCAAATACTTAACTTTATAAGAGCGTTTTGCTCGTGGGTCTGGAGGGTGAACAATGGGCCTCGCTTTGGCCTATGTCCGTGGGATCCCTTTTCTCTCGATATCTTTTTCAATCAATCAATAAAATATCAGTAGGCAACTTCTAGTCTGAGCCCGAAAATTCTTCGACACGTAGTTTTACAAAAAATAAGTCCCGTAAGACCTTGATTGGAGAAGTATACTGCGAAAATCCCAGAACTATTGTAAATGCACGCAAGAACTTCTTTTAATTAGACAATTGGACGAAACAATGTGCATGTGTTATGTTAACTTGTACCGAAGATGTTGAAAACCTGAGTTAGTATTCGTGTCCTATATTTTTAACACTAATGTGAGCGGGTATGAAATTCTCCGATTATGAGCTACATGGTACAAATGTACCACAACTTCTAGAGCAAGATAACGTAGGAGCAATCGATTTGGAAGAGGCGCTTAGCTGCAGGCAGTTAACAATAAAAAAAATTGTTTATCGCATTTATACCAGGAAAGAAAAACAGGTAACAACCTATCTGCAGTGATAACAGCACCAACAGGTAATAACTATCAGTAGACATGTGATTTCGCATAAAGCGTGGGAATATTATATGAGAGTAAAGTCTAAAAACCCTGCCCCATTTTATTTATTTGCGGGAAAGGAATCGCGAGATTCATTTGCCAATTGTTCCATCTAAGCCTGCCAAATATGGCATCATGATTATGTGGGTGTGTGATGACAACAATTCTATCCACTATGTGGCCAAATTTATACTGGCAAAAAAACAACAGGATTTGGCTTGACTTTTGATGTCATGGAATCTCTCCGTAGTGGGCACACTGGAGAAAAATTTGCTATATATACCCTCTCAAATGTTGGATAACAACCCAAATAGACATTGGTATCACTTTTGAAGGAATCGTTTTTGAATCACTTTTACATCTGATTAAATAACGATTCATATCAATTCCAAGTATCACTTTTTCGAGTATACGTAGTATGCGAACGGCTTTCTAATTTGTATTGCTAATGCCCATGTATATGCGATGGTTGTTGATTCCCCAGATCGCTTCTATTCTGATACTTTTTCGATCCTACGTTTGACATGTACTGCGACGTGCGTGCATAAAGTGATTCTTTTATGTTGTTTTTGTGATCCGACTCGTGCGTGATGAGTGTTGTTCTATAACTGTCGGTAACTGTGGCGTTAAAGTGACATCGGAAATTTAAGTTTGTAAGTATGTGCCCGTGATTTAACATTTTTCAACAGTTATTTGTTATATTTAATTAAAAATACCAAGTGCAAATACATATAATGTCAAACAAATCGGTAAAAATCGCAGGTGTAAGTAAGCGTCATTTTAAAAGGCTGGTGCGTGATGAAATGAAAAAGTTCCAAGCCGGCATATTGAGGCCAGATTTAAGAAATATAGTCGAAAGTGTACAAGTAAATGAAACCGAAAAAGACGGTGCAATATTTTTTCACCAAGCGGATGAAACAATTTTGAAAGAAAAGAAAAGAGCGGAAAAAAGGCGTTCGGTGAATTTAAATATATGAATTTATGTATCTATGGTAAAATGTTTTTATTTCTTATTTTGTTTATATTGTAATCGAAAGTATTACCCATTTTGTATAGATTGCTTCAAGGTCAATAACTTTGGTTGGAAGGAATACGAGGAGGCAGTCTGTGCAGCATTAAGAGCTGCAAAAGTACAAATTTACAAACGGAAATTCAATGAGAAGAAAAAAGCCGCAGCAACTAGTCAGTGAATTAAAATTTCAATTTCTTACATAAAAAACCAGATTTTCTGTTATGTTTTTAAATTTTTTATTTTAGAATGAATTTAGTTTTTTTCGAATTCTATATGGAATAAATGTGATATTTTCTTTTAAATTAATATACAATATACCTACATAGTTATTCGTTTCTATTTTTGTTAAGTAGTGTTATGACATTTTGTCCTGTTATTTAGCTCAAGAAAATCAGTGAAAACTCAGGCTTGGTTGTAATATTTCACTATCGTCATTTTATGAATTATCATTCTTTTGTTAATTCAAAAAATTATGATAGTGGAATATTACAACCAAGCCTGAGTTTTCACTGATTCTTCAGTGCTGATTTTGTGCTACCCATACCAATCTTTGGAATCGATTTTAAATCGCTTCTTCATCTTTCAATGGACCAGTTTGTTCGAAAGGATAGGATCGCTACCAAATCGATTCTGTTACGCTTCTAGTATCACATCGTCATTATACTTCTCAGCCAATAGAATATCTAGAAAAAGCGGACATGGTCCATATAAAAACATCACTTTTGAATCAGTAAAGGAAGTGATTTTTTGCTCCGAAGAATCAGTCAAATATCGGTCAAGAATCGCTTTTTGTCTATCTGGGAAATACCGGGAACCATTGTCGTTTCTTTTTGGATTTAGTACAGACAAATACACAATTTGCTGATATGTTCCCAAAAAAATTAAAAGTGTAATACTGTTATCAATAATAAACTACACAGCCTAAGCCCAAAAAGTAAAGCGAAACTTATGCACTACTACAACAGCGTAAAAGGTGGCATCGACAACATGGATCATAAGGTTACACATTATTTTACAAAACGGAAGACATTAGTGGCCATTAGTAATGTTTTATAATATGATGGATATATCTAACCTACTGACTAGCTGACTAAGGCAGGCCGCACACCCAAGTGGCATTTATCATATGGCATAACAATGGCATTTCCACTGCAAATTTTATTGAATAATTTAGCCGCACACACATGTATCAATGTTGTGAAATTAGTCTGATCAGTTTTCAAAATGTCTTCGTCTGATTCGGACGATGATGTGATTATCGCCGCGGTCGCCTTAAAAAAAAATAAACGAAACCGCAAGAAGAGATTCTGGATACATTCGTATAATTTAAAAAACCATCCTTTTAGTTCAAATAATATAGTGAAAGATCTGGAAGATGAGGAGAAATTTTTAACTTACTTCCGTATGTCGAAAGCCACTGTGCAATTAGTGTAGAAGAGCAGTTAGTAATTACATTAAGGTAAGCTCAACTTGAATTTATTAACAAGGAAAAACAAAACAATTTCTTTAACATAAAACAAACAAAAACATTCAAAACAAACAAAACAATTTCTTGAACATAAAAAAAAAAAGACCAAAACAATTAGAAAACTGCACAAATTAGAAACGTCTTAAGTATTTTTATTTTGTAGTGAAGTTGGAACATCTTCAGGTTCCATGCAAACAGCAGATGTCTCAATAAAAAATGTTTGATTACTATTATTCTGTTGTGAACTATAGAAAACAGACGGAGAAGCGGTTTCGGAATTGTCATCACCATACTTAAACTTATCCAAAAGACTCAAAACAGACATTTTGAACTCCATTTTTTTCTTTCCGGGTAGAGCTGCTACATCTGGATATAATGACTTAAGAAAATCAATATCAGGACCACATGATCTTTCTTCAATTTTTTTGTTTTTTTGCTTGTAAAAATTCAATGAATGACTTGTCAAAATCATCAATGGCAGTGGTCGATGCAGACGTTTTTTTCATTAGCGTAGATGTGGGCGATATAGGCCGTAACAGTAGGTAGGTAGGGTTTTGTCAGAGTCAAACAGCTTTGGATATTCCAGAGAGTTCAAATTTAAACTTTGCATAAAATGCGAGTTTGGAAAATTTACCATACTTTTTCGTAGCCAATGAAGCGTTCCCACTAATGAAAAACATCATGAGGCCATTTCCCTGGAAAAAGCTAACAAGTCATCAAGAATTTTTTAACGATAGGCTCTCCAGAGCTCGAAAAATAGTGTGCTTTTGCAATGCTTGTATCTAAATTTCGAATGTTCGAAGTGCCAATAGTATGCCATCCTGATCAAGTTGATATTATCGTGAAAGCGTCGTGTGTACTTCATGACTTTATTCGGTCAAAAGAAGGAATAATTTCACTTGGAGCAGAACTAACTAGGGCAACGGATTTGAGTAAAACAATTAACTTAAGGACTGATAGGCCTCTAAGAACGTGTCGTCAAATAACAGAAGAAGGAAAACAAGTCAGGTAATCATTAATGTTGTATTTCAAAAATTGTCAATCATTGGTCTCTCCGCAATAATACCTTTTAATAAACAATTTGAATAAACATATACTTACTTGTTCTTATAATGGTATTCACTCTGGGTATAGTCATATAAGATAGGAAAGCTTTCTACAATTTGAACAAATTTAATATTATATTCTGGATCGTTTTTCATTTTTTCACGCTTCACATAAACAGACTAAAAAATTAAAAATCACGTGTGACATGCGCAACAAAAGCTAGAACAAGTGAGCTCCAGAAACATGCCACGTGACAATCATGTGGGTGATCTGGCATGTCTTTTGTCACGCCAGATTTGTGTGCGGCGCACCATTAAAAAGCACACAACTAGCTTAGATGTGATTTTGCTAGATATGCCATTGTCATGCCATATGATAAATGCCACTTGTGTGTGCGGCCTGCCTAAAAGGGGCACCGATAGTCGTCGTATCTTTCTGAGAGATCTGGGAAAAATGTTGGCAATGCCATTCATTGAGGTACGAATACTTCGCGATTAACAAGGAGGGGGTCCCTGCTCGTCATCACCGATGTCGTCCGAATTCACAGTATATGTTGAGCTTGACTGGAAATCAAAGTGATGGAAGTGGGTACACCAGATGGCCAAAAGAAATGGGGATAATGCATAATGTAGTAGGTGAACCCGGGGTTAAGATTAACACTTTTCAGAAAACTTTGATAACTACTATCTTGCGGGTATATTCGAAACATTTAAGCCACTTTCTTTTTGTTGTAATTATCTGTAATCTGTTATCTTTCAAATACAGAAAATCAGAAGTCATTACCCCAATTAGTTTTGGAGCATTTTCCAAAATAAGATTGCGAAGTTTGCTAATTACTTTCAACTTACGTTAATTAGCAGCTTATAATATAAAGCTGCCACCTTTATCTCGCGGCCAAATTCCAACCAAATTTCAAAATTATTTTTGCTAAGTTCATTGTGAGTTTTTTATGATTTGTTAAATTATTACGAGATTTATACGGCAGCGGATTACAGAGTGGCAACCCGCGGTGTGTTACTTATATATTATTATAATAAAAAATACGTATTTTCCAGGGGTGGAGGTACTTATTTTATATTCTATTATCTGTGTAGTATATTCGTACACAATGCCATCAAAATCGGATAACCAATTTAATGCCAGGTCATTCATATACACCAATGGAAAAAAAATTTTATTTCCCGAATTTGGATGCTCTGAGGGAGGTGGGGGTAAATATTGTACGATTTGAAAAATTCCTTTTGCTAGTTTTTTCTAATTTTTTTAACGTACTTTTCCTCACGTTCTGATTAACTAGTGAAATTTTGAATTTTTGACGGCCAAAATTCTGAAACATTCATTTCGAAATATTTTTCTACAACTTATCGATTATCCAATTTTTTGTTTTTATTATGAACGCACTTTTACCATGGCATTATCTGTACAAAATTTCAGGAAGATCGGATGTCATTTACGTATTTAAAGAAAATTAAATCTATAAAAATTTTGCATACCCACTTTTCGTCATCTACCGGCGATCTTTGAAAACACATGGAAATGCCACTTACAGAATCGAAAATCTACATACATACCTCCTGCGTGGTAGGCATTTTATTTTATTTATTTGACACTTTCGTTCAAATTCTCTTACAATTTAACCGGGACAACTTCCGCAAAAATTTGCAAATTTGAGCATTTTTCAAGGGGTAAGCCTACAAATCCCGGGATCCCCTACATTATGCATTATTTCGGTTTCGTTTGTTCATCTGGAGCTGCATATAGCGTAGAGACCCTCTCCTTGTAAGTCTAGTATTGAATGTATGCTCGGAAATACTTTGGTATTTGCTCCACATTGTCCCGGTACAGTATAGGAAAATACCAGCGTACGTCAAGAGCTGACTGGCACATGTTAATTTATGCCTATCGTCACACAAGAAATTGTCCTGTTTGTGCCCAACATTCAAGTTCCATTGTAATATGTTGTTATTGCACATTAATTTGTTTTTAGTTAAGGAAAGAATAAATTAATAAACGTTGGTTTTGTTTTATTTTTTTATATGTATATTAAATGTATATACAAATATCTTCTTAATTTCAGGTATTAAACACCAAGAAGAGAAAGCAAAATTTCCTTATTTCAGTTATTAGTAAAAATTTACCACGTCGCTCGCTATAAGGCGTAATAGCTTTAGACCCAAAAATACAATATTTCTGATAAAGTTTTCGTACTTTTTTTCAGTAGAAATGTGTTATATTGATTAATTTTAAAAAGAACTGGAAGCTCACTACTATCTATTGCGCCTTTCATATGAATTTCCATAAAAACTTTTACGATTGGTACATTTGTACCACGTCGCTCAAATAAGGGTTAATGTATTCATTTCGATCACAAATTCAAAACGGCGAAAGGATTATCAAATCCAAAGTCAAGGTGGATGAATACTAATTCGTACTGTGATCTTTTCGTAAATTAATATATCAGGTATAATTTAAAAAAAATAACCCCTTTTCGCTGTATTTTTTTTTTTCACCTATATGAAAAATCATGTTGGAAACAATTGCTTTGTCATCTGAGATACGTAAATGCTGAAAGTTTCGCAGTTCTAGCTAGTCGGGAAGTTTGTGAAAAATCAATTAAGAAATTTGGAGACAAACATGTAAGCGAAATATAATAAAAGCGTGTAAACAGTTTTTCACATAACCCTAATGCAGGTCCAATCTCTTGGGAATATTTGGATTTCGTTAATTCGAAACTGGGTGGGTTTAATCCATCTTATTTATTTCCAGTTGAGTCAAATCTTTTCGATGAAAATCGTAAAACAAATTCTAAAGAAAATCAGATTCATGTGTGCAGTTACTCAACATTCGATAAAAATTTATTTCCTCTGTTAATCATCCTTACGTGGAGCAAGAATTTAAATATTATCATCCCAGCGCAATATTATAGGTAAAATAAAGGATTTGATGGTGGTGTTAAATAAAATACCTTTTGGCTTTTAGCTATGAAATGATCCGAAATCAGCCAATTCATCCACATCAGACTTTATATAAAATCGTGTCATGGTTAATCAACCCAACCAATTACTCCTTTACCGTAATGTTGATATTTGCCTACCGACATAGTCATGGAGTAAAGCTACAAAACAGTTCCTTTATAGGAAGCCTCTGATGATTAAAACTGCGACTCACTGATCCGGAAACAAAGTCGTGAACCTGACGATTAATTTTCCGTCGCTTTAATAAGATTTCTTGTAACACTAATGGCTCTATGGGAAAGAGACACCGGAGGAGTGTACTCATCTACAAAAGGCCTTAAATGGCTTAGCTTAAGTAATTTCCATTTTGAGTGCTTTCATTAAAAATAGTTCATTTAGGATTTTAAGGATAGTGGGGCGGGGGGTACGCACTTGGAGTTTTCCCACTACTTCAGTTCAGGAGCTTCAAGAGAAACTGGTGGAGTTGAGAGGACGTAAGGAGGTAAGCAGCCTTGAAATTGAAAATAGGAATTAGTTTGAGTGCATCTATGTGCTTATTTTTGAAAGCAATCCTTCCTTTGAGTTGAAACTTATACGACGGCATTACAACTTTAGAAAATGTTCCTTTAATTATGGAGTAGCAATATAAAACTGAAACAAAGTTCATGAAGGAAACAAATGCAATTAAAAGTTTTTCAGATAGGTAGGTTCTAATTTATATTAAACATATGCCTCATTCACATTATCCGTATTCTGTTGGTGACAAAATCAGTAAAGTACATCATTTTAAAGAAAAAAATTGTGTATAACAAAATTCCGAGCTTAAAAGGTGCCCAAATTGTTCTCAAGGTTCACGGTTAGAAATCTTGGAATATATTTAAATAATTACTATATTGTATATAAGTCCACACCAAAATTGAATTAGATTTAAATATTTAGTTTGTATTGAAAATAATGTTCAATATTACGCAAAATTAAAATTTAATTCAATTGTATTACTTTATTTTATATTAAAGTTCAATTTTGAATTATATTTCAATATAATATAAATTAATTGAAATTTAAGTTGCATTTAGTATTGCAAGTGCAATGTTGCCAGAAATTTAATATTAATATAAGTGTATTGAAAATGTTTAATCAAAATTTATTGAAACTTAATATTCTCCTATATTGAGAAAGCAATACAATCCTACATAGTTTATTCCAAATTTATTAGAATACGCTTGTTATATTAATGTGCTTTTCCATTTTTACTTTAGTTCATTTAAAATAAAAATGCAATTTATAGTTGATGATGTTATTTATTTAGTTATGATTTTATATAATATTTGTAAATGTTTGTAGATTTGTATGGTAGTTCTTCATAGTTGCACATTTGAAATATACATTGTATAAACATAAATACTTGTTGACAGATTCTTAATATAATACTGATCATTTATTAAATATAATTCGAGTATTTCCTTGTTTTGAAGGTTTTCGTATTTTTTTTAAAATCTAACTCATCCGTACGATATATTTCATAATAATAATAATAATTTGACAAAAAATTAAATGTTATTCCTGTGTACAAAAAAATACGAATCTAAATATTTTTAATTTCTTTTTATGTTTTTCTCTTTTAATTAGCGTTTTCATTTTTATTTCTATTTGCTGATTAATTTCAACAAGTCTTGTATTTGAAATTGGTATAGTAATGTTTACTTTATAAATATATGTGGCAAAGTAGTTCAGAAAGTTTTTTAAATCATAATCAAATTCTAAATTCAATACATAAAAAATTTGAATATACATATCGCAGCATTCCAGAATTAAAAATTCAAGAGGTAAAGACATTAAATGTTGATCAACAGATATGTAAAATTGCGATATTGCTGTCCCCCAATTGCTAATATTAGCGGTTGCTGGTTTCTTAAATCATAGGATGTTTTGGGGATATATATCTATAATAAATCAAAAATGTTTAAAGCTTAAAATAAAGCTCAATTTAAATTTTCTTACATGTTCAAACTTTACATGTTTATCTACTATTTTTTCAAAGTTTGATATCTTCACTGATTTTGATTTGGACCCTGATGCCGTAGGTGCAAGAAGTTTTAATAGCATCAAGAATTTTTTCACTTCAGTACTCCAACCTCTTTCATTGAATGAATACAAATTTTCAATTTACAACATCCATATAAAATATGTACCTTTAAAATTTTGCTTCGCGTCTTCCAAGGTTTCGTGATACATTTTCTCTATCTTTTCGGAATATTTTCTCCAATTTTGTAGTAGTAGATCTGAGCTTTGTTGAAACCACAAGTCAAAGTCATATAATATCTATAAATGCAATATGGATATTACTTTTAATCAATTTAAAACCTTAAGATTGAAACTTACCAGTTTAGAATTATAGTAAAAGAAAGGAAAGTATTCATAAATATTTATTGTTGATAAAGCGAGTTTTTTCCCTTCAACAAGAGTTTGTGTCAATTTTATTTTAATGATATTTTCCTCTACAAATGCATCGGAATTTTTGGAGAGCTCCAGATCATGATCAGTTAATTCTCCGGAACTATTAATAATTATTTCTGTTTCTACGTCTGTAGTTTTCTTCGATTTTTTTACTTTGCAATTATCACCACCAATTTTTTTTCATTTATTGTTGACATTTTTAAGCTGGTAGCCAGACAATCAGTATTTTTCGAATTAAATATAAGATCCTAATGAAAAAAGACCATATTAACTTACAATTCCTCCAATATTGCTTTGCCTTATTATATCGTGCTATTTTTTACACATACCATAGAATAACAGGAGTCAAACATTTTTTGTTGTTTTTTTTTTATAAATGAATCACTATAATTACATGTTAAAAAGAATAAATAAAAAGATTACGTTTGGACTTTTTACCGGGTTAAACTTAATTTTGTTCAAGAAAGAATTTTTTGGGGATTCTCCGGTATATAGCAAAAGCTAAAAAATGTTCTAATTTGTTATTTCATCACACAACCCATTAATTTTTGGTGACAAGTTTCAAGTCTTGGTTTGACTCATCAACAGGTCACAAATAGCGAAATTGTGTGATTTGAAAAACAAATGAAAAAATGAAAAAAGAAGAAAGAAATGAAAAGTTTGAGAAAATAGAAAAAAAAAACAATTTTTTTATTTATTAAAAAAATTTAAAAAATTTAAAGAAACAGATTCATTCGAAGCGAATCGAACCTGTATACGCCACGCAGTGTGCTGAAAAATAAAAAGAAAAGGAAGAAGAAGAAGCGTTTCGTGTCAGCAGAAAACCTAACACTCATCGGTGCAGCTTGATTTTCTGCCTGCTGCAGACGCTTGAAAATAGATCAAACTGATCTCTTCTCATATAAACTCAGAATAAATTCTGGGTGTGAATTATATGAGGAAAAAAACACTCCTATACAAGCCCAGGAGGAAAAATAAATAAAAAGATTACTCTTTTGGACTTTTTACCGGGTTGAACTTAATTTTGTTCAAGAAAGAATTTTTTGGGATTCTCCGGTATATAGCAAAAGCTAAAAAATGTTCTAATTTGTTATTTCATCACACAACTCATTAATTTTTGGTGACAAGTTTCAAGTCTTGGTTCGACTCATCAACAGGTCCCTAATAGCGAAATTGGGTGATTTGAAAAACAAATGAAAAAATGAAAAATTAGAAAGAAATGAAAAGTTTGAGAAAAATAGATTCGCTTCGAATCAATCTGTTTCTTTAAAATTTTTTTTTAAATTTTTTGAATAAATAAAAAATTGTTTTTTCTCTATTTTTCATTTCATTCTTATCTTGTTTTCATTTTTTTTTCATTTGTTTTTCAAATCACCCAATTTCGCTATTTGGGACCTGTTGATGAGTCGAACCAAGACTTGAAACTTGTCACCAAAAATTAATGGGTTGTGTGATGAAATAACAAATCAAATTAGAACATTTTTTAGCTTTTGCTATATACCGGAGAATCCCCAAAAAATTCTTTCTTGAACAAAGTTAAAAAGAATGTAATTGTGAAAATATTGCATGGCTTTAACCTCAAATTCATGAAAAGGCGACGTAAATTTTCGGAATTTCGAAGATTTCACGTGGATTGAAAAGTTTTTGGCAATGCACTGCAATATTTTTTCAATTGCATGAAGCTTTCTTCTGTTCACCTTTATTTGGACAAATTCCACTCTTTAATCATATATCAAAGCATGACTTGCAAATAATACCGTAGTTGCATCTGGTAGAGTACTATTTATAGTGCCTCTGGTTTGACTTGACTAACAAAACTGAGAGATTTGGGGAGAGATATCCGCTGAGACAGTACATTTTATTATAATAGTTGGAAATGAAATTGAATTGAATTTGTATTTAATTTCAATACAATTTTATTCCGAAACTTTGAGAGAATGATTAGGAATTTATGCGTCATGCAATCTAATACATTTGTATGGAGTTTTTATATAAAAAATTAAAAAATTAGTTAACTAATTAATGCCCAAAAACTTGTAATTAAATTAAAATTGTATTTAAACAATTTTCAATTACTGCCCATAATTAGTTTCAAATTCGCTGTGTATTGAAAATAACGTACAATTTTATATTTATATTGAAATTGTATTTGAATATATTCCAAGATTTCTAACCGTGTTTCACTCTTCTGAAAAGTGATTGATACTGAGTTTCGTCAGCTTTATTCCCACATTTCTTTATCCGATTTCCCTTTTTAGAAAATCCGATTACATGCATCAATTTCTTGATACTTTGGCTACTTTTTAATAGCAAAATGGTTTAGCTTAGAAAACGCGTGTAGTATTTAGCCTGAGAGTTTTAATTAGTAAATTAGCATCAGAAAACTCGTCTTTTTACCAATTTGACGAACTTCCCTCTCTGAGATCTGAGCTCAAGCCAGTGATAAAATAGATAACTCAACTTTTAAAAAGTCATATATAAAATTTTATTTCAGATATGTACATATTGCTTGAAACTAATATCACAAACTTCAATTCTTAAAAATAAGCTAGTTTACTACAATATTTCAACAAATTAAAATTCAATTAGAGTTCAGTTAATAAAAGCGTCAATTCAATTTGTAAAGCAGTAACGCTAGGATGGAGGTATTCGCAGTAAAATAAAACTCGACCGATCTCTTGAATGCTTTAAACTTTATTAAAAACTAAACTCAGTCAGCACATGTGAGATACAATGATCTCCAAATTTAGCGGCTAGGAATTTATACAAAGCAAAGAGATAAGCAAATTTATACAATGAAAAGAGATAAGCGAAGCAAATGAGTATGAATGACAAAAAGCATGATGAGTATTAGAAAATTACAATGCCAATATTATATGAACATTTTTGATCAAGAGAAAAAAATTTGTTTAGGCGTCGACATAACCGCCCGCCTCGTCCCATTGACGAAATGTAATATTATCACCGGCCACCGTGAATACTCCGGTTCCTTTTCTTCGTTGATCGGAATAGGTGAAGGACAAATTTTACTCACTGCACCTTAAGGATCGTATCCTTGCATTTAATGGATGCAACTCGCACGAGTCCGTCTGCGCCGAGATGAACCGCTACTATTTCGCCGAGAGCCCATTGCGGTAGTAGTATACGATCTTCTCGGATGAGAACTATAAAATCGAGCCTTAGGTTGGGATAAGGTGATTTCCATTTAGTTCGGGCTTGGAGATTGTTAATATAATCTGCAGACCATTTGCGCCAAAAGTCTTCATACATTCGTTGCACTATTTTCCATCTAGTGAGTAGATTTATATTGATTGACTGTAAACTCGGTTCTAAAGGTGCCAATGGAACGGAGGCGATTAAGAAATGTCCGGGAGTTATAGCCTCTGGATCATTTGCATCGGAAATAATAGGATGAAGAGGCTTAGAGTTCAGCAAGGCTTCCACTTAGGTTAAAAAGTTATATAATTCGTCAAAAGTAAGAGCTGAATTACAGATGACGCGCTTGATGTGATGTTTAATGGCATTGACACCAGCTTCCCGTAAGCCGCCAAAGTTTGGTGCATTTGGAGAAATAAAATACCAGGTGGTCCTTTGAGAAGCTAAAATAGATGAAAGTTCTTCAGGCAATTGGCCTTTAAGTAGACTACTAGCCTGTTGAAATTATGCTGCCGCACCAAAAAGGTTCTTTGCATCATCGCTGTAAATTTTCTCGCAAAATCCGCGCCTTGGGGGTGAAGCGCTTATACGCCGCTATAAAAGCTGGAGTTCTTAGATCAGAGACCAGCTCAATATACACTGCTTTGACGGCCATGCATACAGATATGACAATGTATACTTTGTGCGGCGATTTTCCTCTTCCAGGTCCGTGTCGAACTTGTACATAACCAGCATAATTACGATGATGATGTCATGATGAGATCAGTGAGACGAGAATTCTTTGCAAGAATAAACTGATGCTTTCTATCTGTTGGTAGTTCTGAATTCTAAAGTCTTCCTCCGACACGTAAGGTTTTTGTTAAGACATCGAAGAAAAGTGCGAGGCGCAGAAATGAGCTGGTTGTCTTGATGTGCTTTCCTTTGGATAGTAAATGATACTCCTTAAGGAGGCTCTCTTACTGACATTGACGAAACCAGAATAAACGTGCCATTTCTATTTGTGAGGCTGATAAATATGAGAAATTCCGTTTTAAAAGTACATATCTAATGTTATCACGAAAACGCATGCAATGTGCAGTAATGCGTAGCAAACGATGAAGGCTAGAGTATTTACCAATCAATCCCCAAGTTGGATGTTCATTCGCAGAAATGATGCTAGTAGATAATGACATTCTCGCTTCTAAATCTGTTGTCTTCTCTAATGGTGTTAAGTTTGCATTAGGCCACATAGCTGAAGGTAGTTTTAGCCATGCAGGACTCTCGAACCAAATATAATGCCTGGGCAATGAATCGGGTTGAATTTCTCGGGAAGCACAATCAGCTGAGTTATGGGATCTAGGTTTATGTCGCCAATGAGCTATTGGAACCAGTTCGTGAATGTGACTGCACCGATTGGCCACAAAAGTTTTCCACCTTGATGGGTGAGACTTCAACCAGGTTAAGACGATTTTAGAATCAGTCCAGCAGTAGACAGGGATATCCGATAATCCCACTGAAGATTGGAGGGTGTTTATTAAGCCTGCCATTAAATGAGTTCCAGACAATTCTAACCTTGAAATTGAGAGTTTTTTAATAAGCTCTGTTTAGTCTCTATATCTGGAGTTGAAACGTGTACATAATTCCAAGCGTTTCTGATCTTATTATATAATCGAAACTTAAATTTAGCAACCTTCTGAGGAATTGTTGTTTTTGAAGGACATTACGTTGTATACTATTAAATGGATCTAGGTATTCTCCTACTGATAATGGCAGGAAGATGTTTTATTTCCTGTTCCTCATAATTTATTGGTATGTTATTTCTTTAGGACTAATTCAGTCCAGTAAAAATGTCAATGACTATGATCTGGATTTTATATTTTGTATACCGGTTCCATACATAGCACGAACATGGCCCTATGTAATGATACTGTGAAATTCTGAATTTGTTTTAAAACCTAGGAGCAACTGCGATGGAATTTATACTGAAATAAACGTGGCCCCTACAAACTGTTAACTGTTTGAATAAAACTTTAAAGTTTAAGTTTTGTTATAATTAGGCCTGGTTGAAGAAAAACCGAGAAAAGTGATCAGGTTCGATTACGAATAGTTTGGAATGCCAAAAGCCACATTTAATGAATTGTGTGGACTTATTAGGAATGAATAAGAAATCCTATAATAATCACTGTGCTACTACTTTTAACAAATAGATCCATTTGATGAAGCTTCAGTTGACTTCTTTTCATATTAACGACTTATTATGTCTGCTCGCAAGCCTCTCGTGCAAAAACTTAGGTGTTGTGGTTCGTGAAAACATGAAGAAGAGTGTAATGGTTTTTGAGAATTGAGGTTTGTTTATAGTTTTGGTGAAATAAATTGAAACATTGACATGGAAAAGAACACATGCTGTTAACCACAGAGGAAGAAGAGTCGGAAGAAAATTTGATTAAAATAGTGTGTTATAAGATATGTTGCTATGATTGGTCCCTCCAACAGAGAGGAAAATGAACAGGATTAGAAATTATTGTGAGGAAGTCGTCCCAACCTACACAAGTGAAGTTCGTAAGCCACTTTCGAGTAAATCGGGAAATATTTGAAAGCTGTCAAACCGATTTGAAAAACGTCATTCTTATGTTCACTATCGCGGTGATAAAAGACTGTGCGGAAGAACAAATATACTGATTTTCGTATGCTACGTAGCGACTAACGCTCGCTTTAAATATGTCTTATACGCTCCTCCAATTCTTCTGGTATCAATCAAAATTATTTTCGTTATAATTTATTTCGTTAAACACTGCGTTACGTGTTCGAAATTGTTTTAGAGTAGGCCAGATTTTTTTAAAATGTTTTGAAAAATATTGTTGTGTCTCTCTGGCTTAGAATTTAAAAATGTATTGACGATTTTGTTGTTGTTTTTAAGAAAATTTAAAAAAGTTTATCGAAGAGTTTTAGGTTGTTGTTGTTCTATGAAACGTGGATTTATGTAAAATTTAGATAACAAAGTTCGAGAGTTAATTAAAACAAAGATTGTTTAAATTTAAACCTAACTGGTGTAAAAAAATAAAGTTTAATAACAATTTAAATGTCTACGAAGTATTCTCATTTCTATGATAATTATAATGTTTCGTATTTGAAAGTGGTAGCTTTAGGGAAATTTTCAAGGACCGCTTTAGTTATACTAGTAAGTAACAAAATTTAACTTTTTTATGACATTATGAACTATCATATTTATCCTCTGTGTCTGTAGGTGCTATCGTTGGAACTCACATTGTGAAGGATGATTACATAGCGGAAAACTAGTATTATTCTGCAAGGTAAGGGAAACCGGGGCTATTAGGCGCAGGGGTAAGTTGGCGAATAAGAGGTAAGTTTGTTATTTGGCAGTTGCCAGCACTGATACGCACATCTAGTAACCAGGCAGTTGCCATGCCATTGTTACGTTATTATAGCAATTTTGTTGTAGCCTCAGGATTTTATAACAATGTTTGTGTTTTTTACCATGGTAAGTAAATTTTTTTAATACTACTAATGTTATCATTCTAGATATTTGTAAAAAGTTAATGGGTTGATTAATTTGTTGTGTGTTTTGTTTGATAACTCATTTTCACGAATTGTGTTATCAAAATATCGAAATGTACAAATGGTGCTTGTTGTCGCACGGCCCTAGTGCCGGTTGACGCATTCGCCAACTAGCCCCGATATTTATTATGGTTTTGTCACCAAAAGACGTAAGAAAATTGGCCTGGGAATATGCAATGTTCTTGGATATAAATACATTGGAACCATGGGTAGATAAGCAACTTCCCGGAGAAAATTATTTATTTTATTTTTATTTATTTATTTATTTTTACTGGTTAATTAGTACACAAGATTACAAATCTTATAATTGTACGTACTTAATTGGTTGGGAAAACGCATTTTATGAAAAGACATCTCGCGTTATCAATAGAACTCCACGAGCCACAGGTCTAGCAAAGGCTTCCAGTTTTAATAAACAACACGTTGCTTTATTTTTTAATAATCTGAAAACAGTATTAGATGGGCTGAAATTGGGACCTGGAGATATTTGGAATGTTTATGAAACAGGAATTACAACCACACAAAAGCCCAACAAAGTAGTTACCAGACAAGGATTTAAGCAGGTCGGAAAAATGATTTCTCTCGAGAGAGGCTCCTTAGTGACACTGCTTGTCGCAGTTTCAGCCACTGGATATACTGTACCACCATTTTCTGGTCTTCCAGGCAGTATGGGTCGAGCAAACCCTTGTGGCTGGATGAAAGCTGACCACTTCGTTCATTTCCTGAGACATTTTGTTAATCATTCACGTTCTTCTAAAGAAAACCCAGTGATGCTACTTTCGGATAATCACAATTCACATTTATCAATAGAAGGCCTTCATTACTGCAAAGACAATGGTGTCACAGTGTTATCTTTTTCCTCGCATTGCTCACACAAATTACAGCCACTGGACAAAAGCGTGTAGTGGCCTTTAAAAAAATATGTGAACACTGCATGCGATTCGTGGATGACGAATCATCCGGGCCAAACGTTGACAATTGACGACATTCCTGGTATCGTATCGTATCGTATGCCTTATCCTTAGCTGCTAATCCTTCTAACATCGTGAACGGTTTTAAGGCAACAGGTATGTTTCCATTTAAGGTTGACATTTTTCTAGACAGCGACTTCATGCCGAGCTATGTGCCAGACACACCAAATCTTGGCTAACAATACGGTGACGGTCAGATTTCAAGTGAATGTTCGGAGGACACAGAAAATGTCACTTGTAGTTGTACTGATAATGCGGTCGCTGGTTCAACTAATTCCGTCCTTTGTAAGAATTTAACACCACAAGATGTTCGACCATTCCCCAAAGGCAGGTCCTTGTAAAGAGAGCAAATTGGCTAAGCGCAAGCGGTCATCAGATATTTTAACAGACACGTCAGTAAAGAAAGTTCTTGAAGAACAAAACAGAACTGCAATAAAAAGAAGACTACCAATTAGGAAAATGGCTGTGACAAAAAAGAAACCAGTGAATATTGACTCAGATTCTGAAGAGGAAGATACGCTATGTTACCTTTCTCTCGTAGTAGTGCAGGAAGAAAATGGGTTCAGTGCACTGATTGTCCCATGTGGGCACACGAAGATTGTTCTGGTATACCCAATTTGTTTTTTCGCTGTTCAAATTGCGATTCAAGTGATGTTATCTAGACTAGCTTCCCATTGCTATGGGCTAGTATTATTTCAAAGTTATGTAACATATATTTAATTTTGACTATTTTGTCAATTCTATTAATAAAATAATATTTTTTTATAATAAAGGGTTATTCAGTTTAAGTACTGTTGTTTGTTCATTATCCAGTGTTTTATTACTATTAGGTAATGTGCGCCCACTAGCCCCAGGTAGTGCGCCAATTAGCCCCAGATAGTTCACCAAGTAACCCCTTCATGGGGTATGTTGGCGCAGTGTTAACATTTGTTAAAAATATATCTGTGTATGTAATAAAATAAATAAGGTACGTGTGTTTTATGTATACACATTAATAGCTGACATCTAGGCAGTACTATGATTCGAGGAACCATCTCTTAAAATCCTCAATCACTCTTGGAAAAAAGGTAAAGTAAAAAGTGCGCCAATTAGCCCCGGTCTCCCCTATATGTAACAAAAACAGCAACTTTATTGACATTTTCGTCGGATATCCAGGATCTGCACATCACAGCATATCAAAACTATTTTATATATCCAAAACTCGAAAGCCGTTGCAAAGGTAATAAAGCAAATAATATTTAAAGAAACATTGGAACATTTCTTCCTTATTATTTGACAGAGTCTCTCAGAATCCAGGTACCCTGAGAAACTCTACGTATGCATTACATAGTAACCTAGTTCCTGTCGTGTAGTGATCGAGCACGCATTTGGTATGCTGAAACAAAGATTTCGGCACCTGTATACTGCAACCTGAAAGAGATACAGAAACTGTGCCGCTACGTGTGCGCTTACTGTGGTCTTCACAATTTGGCAAGCGGATCTGATTTAAATTTTACTGAAGAACCTCTGGAAACGGGAGTAAGCCTAGAGAATAATTTTGTGCATGCTGAATTTGGTCCAAATCCTGCAACAGAGGCCTTCCGGAATTAAGTGTGCTTAGAAATGTGGCAGTCCCAAGGTCCCATTCCACACTAAAATGATTCTGATTTAAAAAAATATATATACCACATGCCAATTCATTTAGTTTTCAAAAGGTGGGTACATTATCATTTAATTCAATTTTGTTATGTCCCTTTTATATTGTGTAAATCGGCATGAAATTGAGAGCAAATAATAACGTTTATAAAAACTAAAATATTTAATGAATTATCACTTCATTCCTCAAATTAAATTAAATTAAAATATTAATAAAGTTTTTAGTTTATTTCTTGAATTAATTAATTCCTTAAGCTATTCCATATGTCCCGGAATATATTGTTCCTCTCTTTCATTATATCTTCACTCCTCCTGCTGGCTTCATCCAGAGCTTTCAAGGAGCTGTCGGTTTGGATTTCCCCCTCTTGCCGGATGAGCCATAACTCATTTATGATCTCCTCATGCTGTGTGTTTTTAGTTCAACGAATCAGCTTGGGAGCTGTTATTCTCTCTCTTCGTTAGTTCTGCTGTAAGTAAAAGTAATATAAGAAAAATAAGCATTTGCAAACTTAAAAAAATAACTTTAAACTTGAGCATAATCCCTGCAAGTCGGAATACTCATGGTCCGGATCCATTTTTTTTTTTTTTTTTAAACCAAGCACTTTGGAATGACCGATGGTCTTTCATTAAGCAAACCTGTCAGCTCCCTGTTTAAAATTGATTACAAACAATTCAAGAAAAAAAAATCATAATTACTTTTCATAGCGATATTTGCCACATTGCCTTCTTGAAGGTACTCTCGAGAGCCTTATACTTGTTTTCGAAGCGAAAAGCTGTAGTCTTCCGCGCTAATTTTTTTTAATCTCCTTCCACATCTTGGCCTTATTTTTCAATTTCAGGCTTTTGCCCAATTTTGGTCGAAGATTTGCAACTGTAGATAGTAACAACTTCACGGCAGCATCAACCGAAATACATTTTCCCCACAATGAGGAAGCTCTAACCCAAGTCAGATTTGGCAACTTAAAAGAAATATAAATTACGGTAGAAGTTAAATTTATTTACCTTCGTTTTCTCCCTCTCTTCTTATGTTATTCAACACTTCAGCCGAAGTGAGTAGAGTTTCCTTGTCAAGAGGCGTCTGACTTGATTGAAATTGGTTTACAAGTTCAGGAAGTAATTCAGGATCTAAACAGTGAACGAGAACTGCTATAAAAGGAACTCTGCTCTGTGGTTTTATTTACCTTGCTGCACTCCTCTAAAAGAACCAGGATAACACTGAATAGTCAATACATCTTCATTTGACATTTTGATTGCGTTTTAAAAATTAAAAAAATAATCTTTTTTTATGACAGCTGTCAATTTTCCTTGCAATATGGGAAAGTAACTAAAAAGTTTGGGTAAATTCATGCAAGAGAGGAAGTTATGATGTATGCAAGACTTGTGTAATTTTGTGTGAACAAGAAAGTTAACGAACGGTAAATGTGTAAGTGCGTGCAAATGCATTGTAATGAATTGTCCCAAAACTGAGTAGGCGAATTGACCTGCTATTGGAAGAACCGTCTGTTTTCATCTTTATTTCAAATTTAGGTGAGAGTTTTTCGAGCGGTAGGTACTGACAGCAATAGAATATTGTGTTTTTGTATTATTTATTAAACTTTCATTGACACAGTGGTATTTCTTCGAAACAATACAATCTTTATGTGACTATCCATCTCATCAAGAAAACCACTAATTGAGTCATTTCTATATATATAATCCTATGGTAAATTTGAGGTGTTTAATTAACAAGCGAAGGTCAACGTATTTTGTCACAGTTATGTTCCCCGATTGAAGGTACTTCATATATAAAGGCATTCAGTAGAGTTACAAATACTTCCATAAGAAGACGTGGTACGGCCAAAGAGGCATGATTCTTAGTCTATATATCGTACAGACATGTGATAGGCCATGGGAAATTATATCGATTTTTCGTATGATAAATTCTAATTTCGACAGTTTTCAAAAATGTATACAACAAAAGCTCGAAAGATTTTAAACTTGGTGTTATCGCATAAATTGTTAACTGTAAGGGAACCAAAGATTAAATAAACATCACTTTTTTAATGTTTTTAATGTAGAAGCAAATAATGATTATTTTTCTTCGCGGTTTTCTGAACATAAACAGCATCTCAGATAAATTGATGGTTGTATTTTATAATGAAAATTTAAGAAGACCATCACTAATATATAAAGAAAAACAAGGAAAGAAGTTATAATTATTTCACGAGCAATTTTGGTGATACCCCAGACGAATGCGCATAAATTAAAGTAAAAAAGTACATAAAATTAAATTTTCTGATTGTGAGACCAATTTTTGTAAGGCAACTAACTCTACGCAGGAATTAACCGATTTCACTAATTCAGATGGCTATGTAGATCTAGAAATATTATGAGAATATAATATACAAACCTTAAACGCTTTAGCTTAATAGCTTCTCAAAATTTTTGTATGGAAACTCTTTCTGATTTCACCGTTTTAAAATTTTGACTTTATTTTGCTTATAAATTACTTGTCAGTCGCCGAAATTTTCATAACCATAACAAGAATCTCATCATATTTTTATTTATTTATTTTTTATTTATTTTTTTTTACGTCTTAAGTAGTTGTGGTAGAAATGGAGTTGATGGGACGAATATGGGGTGTTACAAGATATGACGGATATACATAAATACAAAATAATAGTGGAGAGAAAAAAATAAGTAAAAAAAAAACTGCCTTTAATACGTTTATTAAATATGCTTAAAACTAACAATACCTTAATAAAATTAAGTCTAAAAAATAACAGAAAAAGAGTAGTTAAAAACAACTGTATCAAAAAGAGAGAAAAGAAAATAATTAAAATTAATCTAATTTACGACTTAATTCTACTTATTACTAGCGATCTGCAATGAGCGAAAAACCTGATATCAGTAGAGCAAAATAGCAATTCAAATCTTTGTTGTAAAACAAAATCAATATATGTATAAAAATTGTGGTTAGTATATAGGTATTTGAAATGCGTAAGTGTATTTGCTATTTATCAGAAACTCCCCGTGGTATACTCAACCCTGAATTGTTGATTTAGCTGATCCCTGTGCCCGTATCTAACCTAAATCTGGACTATGAATTAACCCAGCATTGAATCCATAAAAATATCCCAAAAGGTTAAATGCCAATCTATATTCCATATTTACTCTTTGATTCCGAACCAAATCAGCAATAAACCCCTGAAAATATCACAAAGGGCTTTACTGCCGACCTTTCCTAGGCATTAACTGGAATTTCTATATAGTGTTATCCATTTTCATTGCTTCATTGTGTCCTTTTGCGATGTCCTTTGGCTAGGCCACCGTATTTTTCCATATATCCAGCTCTTTTTGAAACGAAAAATGGAAGATGTGACATAATCGCAATTCGTGATCGAATTCGATGATCAGAGGCAATCATTGAACTTGGAGAAACTTTTGTGTTGAGGTTTTAAGCGGTTGATTATCCCTCGAAAGCAGCTTTCTTTTCGTCGAAGAGTTTAAACAATATAACTGACCTCGATTTAGTTTCGTACTTAGCATAAACGTCTCGTTATTGGTGAAACGAAAGATAAAACGATCCAAAGCATTTGCTGTTGCGATGAAGCTCTGCTCATCTGGCCGAGCGAACTCCAGTTGAGCCATTCTGCTGCCTTTTGCGGTTCTGACAACTCAAACGCCAATCTTTACGAATCAACGTTACACAAATTCCTTGTGTGTACAATCTTAACTGGAAGGACAAGGTCTTTTAGGATAGCTTCATAAACAGCGGTCAGTGTCCTAGAACTAGTCCTCTGATGGTTAGGGGAATAATGTGTTTTCCTTGTTGTTTCCCTGCAAAATTTTCATTGCACAAATAAAATAACCTGTTTAGCGGAAAATTTCGTTGCCAATTTTATTTTCTGTTTTTTTTTACTTTATTGATTTTAATTGATTTTTAATTTTAAAGAACACGCGAACTTTATCTTATCTCTCGGTCTTTTTTACACACACAGCCAGCACCAGCCAAAACACTCTTCCCCCAACATGACGGCTTGCAATCTTTTTCCTAATCCTACTTAGCGACATCTATTTCTAGCGTGCACACTATTTAAAGCTACATTTTAGTTTCCTTAGTTTTTATCTATTTCTAAATTTACCTTATGTCAAATAGTTCATTATAATCGTTTTTAATTTCTTACACTAGTTTTTATCTATTTCCAAATTTACGTTATTCTACAAAAAGTACTTCTTTTTATTATTCGTAATTTTTTCCAAGTTTTATCTGTTTCTATCCATTTTCACCATTTGTCAACTGGTTCACTCTCATTCTTCTATATTTGTGGCTTTTTTTTCATAAATGACGTGTTATTGACTGACATTTGTGTGTGTTTTTATTTCAATAAATGTCAGATGGTTCAGTGACTTTCATTTTCTTTAAATTTCTAAATTTTAATGGCGATTTTAATTCAATAAATGGCGGATTCTTTACTGACATTTGCGTGTGATTTTCATTTAATAAATGTCAGATTGTTCAGTAACTTTCATTTCTTTCTAATTGCTATTCTATTTTTTTTATGGTGATTTTAATTCAATAAACGTCAAATTAGTTAATTGGTTTTGACTTTTCTTATATTTGTTAAATGGTGTCCGTTCAAAACTTATAAATCTCAAACCCATCGTTTGGGATTATTTTTATTTTGTTTTTATATTTCTCTATGCACTTACAGCTTTGGGATTTGTTTTAGGCGTTATAATAGACTGTGGCTGGTGCAATTATTTATCAGCATATGACTCCTTGGTATTTCTTGCTATATTACTGATTTCACTCAACATTATATTGCCATGAGTAGATGAGGCTTTCAGTTCATTTAAAATTTGTTCAATAACACACTCTTGCTGGGATAACCGTTTTTTGCTTCCCCAACCTCACCTATCAACATGTCAAGCCTCTCGAGAACCGTTATTTTAAAATCAATACATTCATCACAAAGATAAAGCATGTTTCTTTTTATAAAAATACTCTTAACGTAATAATCGGTTAGGTTAGCACATTTCGCACAAAAAGTCTTGCGGCACACACCATCACTTTTTACACTTAAACCGTTTCTAAATGATTGTTTACATTTAACACAGCTAGCTGGCATTTCAGCAAATATTGTATTGTACTAAAGTACAGAAACACAAGATTTTTTTTTTGTAATAATTAGATTATAAGATTTACGCGTACACAATTAAGGGAAACAATTTGTGCGGATGTAAAAATGAATATAATCACAACATCAAAGCAGAAGAAAAACTTTCAATTCATAATGACGAGCTCAGTACACTATTGTATATTGCAAGTACCGTTCACTATTTAAAGGCCAGAACAATAGACAATCGAAACAATAAAATTGTTAAAAATTGCAGTAGAACAGATGTGCAATAATGGACGATGATAGAATAAAAATTTATAGAAAAAAAAAAAATAGTTGATTATAAATTATAATTGATTATGAGTACACTGCACTATTTATACAATAAAATAACTTTGCACAATATACAACAGAAAAATGATAGAAATTTAAGGAGCTCAAATCAGATGCGACTGCACTCGGTGGCGACTCACTACTTATCTTCTCTATGAAAGGATAGAAAGCGCAAGTTATCACTGATCAAAATTATCTTCTGTAAAAAAGGTAGGAACGAAAGAATGGTGCCATCTAGTGAAACTTTGTGTTTTCTTTTTCGTATTTTTTATGTAGATGAAGCATCGAGGAATATTGTTCAACTTGTTGCCTCAAGAAATTATCAGACTGTACTGACGAACAGTCAATTAAATCACAGACAGCAAAAAAATCATTCCGAAACTGAGAGGATAACGCTGATCCAGAGGAGTTAAACATAACCAAAAAACAGCCCACAAATTGGGTATAAAAGTCAGTCAGCCACTAATACATTTGTCAGTTGCCTCTCATTAGCGCGACCGATTACATCTCCCATCCAATCCTGTGACCTAAGTCTTGTTGGCCTAATTCGACAGGAAGCGCACGTTAATCATATTGGCCTGAACATTTTTAGGCGCGCGCATTAATTCCGTTCCGTTGGCTAATTGAACGGCATGTGCAAGTTGATGTTATTGGTCTGAGAGTTGGTAAGCGTATATATGTCGTAGACATTTGACGTAACTCAGCATTTCACAAAAAATCTAACCATTCCAGGTAGATACTGTACCGGTTTTGACTTAGCTGCTTTTTACATTATGCGCGGCGCGTGTATGTGTGCGTATATGTTTATATGAGAGTGTATGTGGATGTGTTTATGTGTGGGTGTGTATGTCGCATGTTTGGGTGCGACCTCACCCTCCACCAGTCATCTCCCTCTCCTAGTATGTGGTTATATCAGGTGGTATTACACTATCGGCGTAAAGGCTTTTAGCATTTCACGAATTGACTAAAAATTTCAGACACATAATGTAAAAATTAACTAAGTCACAGCCGGTACACTATCTACCTACTTTTCATGAAGTGTCTAGACTTTTCGTGGAATGCTGAGTTACGTCAAATGTCTACGACATATATAAATTCAACAGCAAGCGTACGTTATGGCTGCAGCAATGTAGGTTGTCACAGAACATGCTTACTCTTTCTACGTTTCGTGCGATACAAAAATTTATCGCAGCAATGCTCTTAGTTTGGTGCGATTTTCACCTTAACCTCAACATTTTTGTTTGTTTACATTTGTAATCGGGTGGTATAGCTGCACAGGAATATCGAAGTTTACTATAATATGTAAGTATTAATATTGTAACCACTTAAAATACGAAGTAAAACAAATTAATTATTTTTACATCAAACGAAAAAATTATGGCAGGACCACAGATTGTTGCCAGCATTGAAGAGGTGGAAAGCGCGGGTACGTGAATTGTATTCTGATAAATAACACAATTTTATAATATTTTTAATGATTTTTACAGATTTTCATGAAAGGTACGATGTAATCGTAGACTTCATACGTGAAGTCGAAGGTCGACCAAGTCTCTGGGATACTGGGATATTTCAGTATCATGACAGGAATAAGATCGCCAGAGCTTGGGAAGAATTGACCACACAATTTCCTGGTAAAGAACAAAACAATTAATTTTACAATACACAATAATAAGAATAATGATAGGTTTAGGTGACCTACGGAAGAAATGGCGATATATCCGGACAGCTATTGTAAGAAACAGAAAGGAAAACCATCTGCCATCTGGGTCTGCAGACAAACAAACAAATAAATACAAATACGCGGAGGAGCTTTCGTTTTTAAATAATATTGTTTTCCCGAGAGAGTATGTTAAAAAAAAATTATTACTTACATTCTTATTAATATTTTATATTACAGAACATCTTGCACTTTGTCTCCAATGAACAAACGTGCTCGGGAAGACACAAGTAAGGGGGATACTGCGGGGGACCTTTATGATGAGCTGGTTAGCTTGGATGAGCAGATCAAGAGTGTGGTGTCAGCCCTGGCAGAGCTGTAACCAAAGGGCCAAAACGAGAACTTCGGGATGTACGTGGCGTCCAGGATGAATAGCTTCCATACAGGAAAGGTATCAATGGTTCAAATGGCCATTATGGAAGTTCTATCCAGTATTGAAAACGAGTAAAGCAGTGATGATATATGCAAATTATTTTTAACAACGTGATCAACTTTTGAAGTGCAAAAATGTGATGAAAATATGTGTTCCTTTTCTATTTATAATACTATTAGTTGTAAGCATGGAGTAACTGTTAATTTTTTTTAAGTAAAACCAAAACTATCGTGAAACTAATCAATTTATGTTTTATTTATTTTTTCCTTTCTTTACAACTGCTTCCATTGAAAGCTCTGCGCATCTACATTCATAAAAAAATCGCTAAGTAAGTTAGCCAAGTCGGCACCTCCAAGCATTGGGGTATTTCTGCTGCCATCTATCACATCAGACAGTCCTTCAGTGAATTGAAGATTGTCGTCTTCAGGAAATTCTATTGCTTCACAAGGGAGCCAATTATGTAGGCATACCACTGCTTTCACAACCCTCTCCACGCTTTCCACTTTCAATCGTATAGGCTTTCGAAATATTTGGAACCTCTGCACCAATATTCCGAAGGACCACTCAACGCATTGTCGTGCGTGCGATATTCGCAAATTAAAAACTTTTTGCGATGTGGAAAGACTTCCGCGTAAGGAATATGGACGAGCAATATGACGTTCCCAAGAAAATGCGGCAACTTCCACAAGAAAATATGGAACGTGTACTCCCTATCGCCATACTTCCGAGGTATTGGATCTCTGGAAAAAAAAACAAAACACCATTGTATTAATGGTTCACGATTTTACAATATTAATCAAGATTCAACTCACTTAAATCCTTTCGCAATGAGCATACCTAATGACGATGCCTTCAGAACTCCGCCGTCATTTTGTTTCCCGAAGGCACCAATGCCGCAGTATAGAAATTTGGCGGATGCATCAGCTACAGCCAGTAAAACTATGCTGAACGTCTTTTTGTAGTTATAGAAGCTCGAACCGCACTTCGGACGAGCCAAACACAGCATTTAAATTATTAGTGGAGTTGAAATCTTACATGCTTCCCATCAATAGCACCAATGCAATTTGGCATATACCATTTGCGTTCGAACTCCTCAGCTACTCGCGAGAATGTCTCGTCATCCAAAGCAGGAAAGACAACTGGTGAAAGACACTCCCAAATAGCCTCCATGCACTCACAAATAATTCCACTGGCTGTCGATTTTCCAACCCTGAACAAAGCGGATGTGCTGTTTAATTCAAATATTTTCTTTGCAAAACTTTCTCAAATAACAAATGATTCAATTACCTTAAGGATATGCACAGTCTTTCTTCAACGCTTATTACTCCATGGTGAGCCCCATTATTTTTAACAAGAAGAGGCGCAGTCAACGCCACCAAGTTATTGAATTGTGCGGGAGTCATCCGTAAGAAGTCCTTAAAATGGCATTCATCCGCAATTATGAACTCCTTAACTGCTGTATGGTAAAATTCTTGAGTGGAACGATGGAAAAAACAAGGCCGCTCATTAATTGTCCTCTTAGAATTTTTTCACTTAGGCGCCTTCGATGTAGAAAGCTCCAGGAGATTTTTTTTTTTTTTTAAAGTAGTACTAATGTCTAATAGTGCTGCTTTTAGATCCATCTGTCTATCCATTATAAAAGCTTTTGTGTTTCGAGATTCATAATAATATTTACTTTAATCCACAAAACCAAAACAAATTAACTTGTAGCTGTCCAAAATAGAGATAGATCTATAAAAAGAGCAGGACGTCACCAAAATATCGCACGTATCGTATCGCTCTCGGGAACAGGGGTTTAATCGTATTGACGCCTGAGAATTGTTAAGCACACAGTACTAACCCGCATCACCCGTGTTGACCCATTTGAAGACAAGCGCAAGTTAATCATTTTGGCCTGAGAAACGGCAAACGCACGCTCCCACCCCGTACTCCCCGTGTAAATATAAGTAAACATACGCGAGTGAACTGGTTTAGTGTTAACTCGGTGCAACATTTATACTATATTTATTTTAGTTATATACTATTTTGATTTTTCTGACCACTTTTTTGATGCTCTTTTTTACTTCCATTATCTGAATTATTATCATTAGGTCATGAATAATTACATGTCTGCTTCATATTCATAATTTTTCCACACATTGCAACTTTACAGTGAGATTAAATCTGAGAAACAGTATTTTCTGCAATTGGTACACTTTTTGATATATGTTGGTAGTCTTTAACTGGATTGATTTCAGGGCAGTTTGATTGCAAAAAGTCTCAATTTGGCTTTTTTAAGCAACGATTACTTCTTCTTCCTGCCACCCCAAATTGTAATATCTAAACATTGATATAATGAGTAAACTGAGATAAGTATCCTTGACTAAACTCAAACCGACATTCTACCCCCACACCTCTATGTCGGTATATCCTCGGAGGAGATGATGATTTAGTCACGTCCTTTGGATATATGTGCTGAGCATTAAATTAGCAATGAGGTATGAAAAGTTATTCTAAGTATATTGCAACGTAACCGGCTGAAGTGTGTAGACCACTAAATATACAGCTAAATATGGAAATTCCCTCTAAATTTCTCTAAAAGCAGAAATCATCTTTTAAGTATTTCAATAAATATTTTCCTCGAATTATGAAAGTTTCAATATAAACCGAAAAATTATTGGTTCGTCCTATCTTAGTTTAGTGATTTTTAAAACCATTATTATGTCACACCGGTCTCCAACATTTTATCTATAATTCTTTTGAACGAATCCTTTACAAGAATCCTTTTATCCTCTTATTTGTCTTCCGGAAATCCGTACAATCTTTGAAAGAGAGAATACCTTCTTACCGACGGAAATAAAAGTTTTACCAAAACGACGAGATGATTTATTACAAAACCTTCAAGTCTTCCATTTACTTATCATTTTCTCCCGCCTTAAATGTCCTAAATTCTTTAGGTTGAAGCCACTTAAAATGACAACCTTAGCGTAAGATAAAGGAAGGGTTCTATCCGAATATTCACGCCAGACAAGTCCTGAAACAGGTTCAATGAGCGTTGAGCTTAAAGTTCTTTTCGTGTAAAAGGGATACTTTAAAAAGATGTCATCGCTCGCCCCGGCAGGAGAAAGGGGTTTACAGCACAATTTGATCGCCAAATCTATATTGGGTTGCCTTAACTTGCCGAAAGCAGGGTGAGTTATTTCCCATGAAGTCTGAATGAGTAGACAAATGTGGGTAGTTGAATTTTTCGGAGCGGTATTTTTATCAAAGCAGCTTTCTTTAGGGATGTAACAAGTTTCTGTGTACCATGAAAGAACAAGATAAATTGCTAAATTCCCGCTAACGATGAGGCATTTTTTAAGGCTCATTGTAAATTATGTGAGCAGTCGCAAATTCCTTTTATTTTTCGGCGTTGGTGTAAAAATATGTATCTATTAGCGCCATTGGAAAAAAAAAACCCAGGCGGGGAGTATGAAAAATGGTTAATTTAAATAATGACCAAATCTATAATATTGCCTCAATGCTGAAATGGTCTACCAGCGGCGTAGTTATTGTACCGCAAACCACAGGAGGGCCACATCTATTTAGAAATAACAAGAACACAAATATTTGCCATAATAATAAATTAATTAAAATTGTAAACCATTTAATTTGTGTCTTTTGCGATAAAAATACGACTGGAATGTTTACTAAGTAAAATAACACGCGTTTACTTCAGACCTTAAGGACTTCATTACAAAATATAAAAAAACGGACTAACTCAACAAACTTGGCAGGTCTATGGGTTAGAGTAGCCGTGCTTATGATAAGCATAAGATATATATGTGAATAGAATGTGAAGCAGTAATGAATTATAAGTATGTGCGTAGATGAGTACATATTATACATATGTATGTGTATTATACTATTTATAATAATAAAATCTACAAGGAATTTTATGTGGTGTTGGAGAAGATTTCAAAAAATAATTTATGAGTTTTCATGATCATGATAAAAAAAATCTTTTTGAGTTATTTGCGGGGCATCCATTTTGAAGAATACAACACATAATTTATTAAATTTGGGATAATATTAGCTATTTAGAAAAGCAGTAATTTGAGAAAAGAGAGTTATAGTACCGATTCTTAAGAAGCAGAAAATGATACGAGGTGTGTTCGTGTAACATACCAATGTTGTAGATGTATTTATTTCTAGATAAATCGTGACCAAACGTAATTTGCTTTTCGTCACTAATAAATTTTATCTAACTTTGTATATTCATACATAATATATATATAAATCAATTTCAGCCTTATTTGGCATACCGTTCAAAAAAAGATGTTAAGCAGGTAACTGATTTTTAATATGCAATTGATTGACCGATCAGTTTAAGATATTAAAGTTTTTTAATGTATTAACTGCTGATCACTTTTTTTATAAATAAAATTTCAAAATCTCATTTTCCTTGCTAAACTTCAAAAATCTTTCCTACCAAATTTAGTTTTCGAACGAATAAGGCACAAAGTATCCTAATTGTGACAATGTTGTTTCAAAAGGCAGGGGGACTGGAGATCCCAAGTACGGACGCCAAGGTGGCCCATAGTGACAACCTGCTCCAAAACCCTCTCACCAAAACTTTCCTTAGATTACGGAAAAAAATTGTTTTTTCTTCAAGAAACCCAATTTCGAAAAATATCTTTCTACCAACTAAAAATGATTCTAGTGTACCCAAATCTTGCCAAAAGACCGTAACTTTAAGATTTTAGTTTGAGTGAGACGGAGAGTCATTACATGAAGTTTGAGTGAGCCAGAAATTTGAAAATTTTAAAGAAGAGTATAAACTCTTTAAAGCGGCAATTGTATTCCCAGTGAGCTCCGCCGGCTGCGAGAGAAGTTTTTTTGCTATGAAGTGGATAAAAACGTGGCTTAGAAGAACAATGCTTCAAGAACGATTCTCTCACATGTCACTGCTCAACATAGAGAATGCCGCTGTTAAAAGAAAAAATTACAACTGCAGAAGAAAATAGAAAACTAAAGCTAATTTAAATGGTTTTTTGCGATTTCTGTTGACAATATTATAAAACCATCAAGTTTAATTTAAGTTAACTTGAAAAGTAATAAAATAATAATTGTATTCCCTTCCAGCAGGATGATTATGACGATATTAATTTAGAAGATAGTGATGGATGATGACGAATTCAAATTAAACGATAATGCACCGAGAGAAATTTTTACTGAGGTCAGACGGAATGGCAGCAAACGATTAGGTTTACGGGTTTTACGTCGCTCTACCTCTAACTAGAAATTTTATTATCCAACCATGCATCAAAGCTTCTGATTTTTTGTTTTTCACTTCACAACAGTATAACTACAAAATACCTATCTCTGTTTTTCTTCATTTGCGGTGGTTTAAGTGCAATATTTTTCATAATGCCGCATGATCTGAGTAATAATAGGAAATCTACAAGATTTGATGACCTTGCGGAGGTCAACAGCAAATTGACATAGGCTATCATTTCACAAGTCATGCTGTTTGATAAGGTCAATGATCTAAAAAGATGCATTAAAAAACTGGAAGATAAATATAATTCAATGCAATCAACACTATCCAGCATCAGTTCTCAGATAGTGGAACTTGAAAAAACGATGTAGCTAGTATGAAGGTAAATCTTAACCTAATTGATAGGCGTCAGCGGTAGGGGAAATTATGAGCAAAATAATGCATAAAATTAGTCGTACACTCTCGCAATATCTCGATGTCTTCAGACCTCGTGCAGGTAATCGAAGCAATACAGGCAGTACGACGAGCAAAACAAAAGCTGTACCTATTATTATGAAGTTCCCCACGTACTTGGAGAAACGCAAATATTTTTTTAATAAATAAAAAAAAATGTTTTTTTCTATTTTTCTCAAACTTTTCATTTCTTTCTTCTTTTTTTCATTTTTTCATTTGTTTTTCAAATCACACAATTTCGCTATTTGTGACGTGTTGATGAGTCGAACCAAGACTTGAAACTTCTCACCAAAAATTAATGGGTTGTGTGATGAAATAACAAATTAGAACATTTTTTAGCTTTTGCTATATACCGGAGAATCCCAAAAAATTCTTTCTTGAACAAAAGTCTGAACCAGCGTCCGACATGAATTCAAAATCTATAGGCTCCTCCATGACGTTACCACAATCATTCGCTCACACGCACCAGGAAACAGGAATTTTTCTTCATCCAAGACGGCAAAATTGATTCCGTATTTGTGTTAAACGGTTTCATTCTCCGGTATAGGTCAATTAGAGGTTTAGTGGCCGATATATGAGCTGTTTATGTTTTTGCTTTTTGTTGTTGTTAGTTAAGATCAATCTTTGTTCTACTAATTTATATTTACACGTAAATTTTATAAAGTTTCGCATCTTGTCAGGTGCATCTTTGAGTAGTTTCAGTGTGCGACATCGGTCTGCCTTCTGGAGAGCAAGCGTCGCGGGCTCCTTTGACTATAGTCCCAAGCACAATTGTGATGGCAGAGCGGAAAACGGCAGGCGGCAGCGGGAAATTCGGTTGTCAAAATAGGCCATCGAAAAATTGGGAGCACAATTGCATCGAACGGCGGCGAGCGGAGGTTGTGAAAGAAGAAGAATTTGACATTTCGTTTGTAATTTGTGTTAATCAATTTGACAGGAGTTTTGAAAAAGAAAGAAATTATATTATATATATATTTGTTTAAAAATACTATATTGAAAGAAGTGCAATGGACCAAAGTGTGCAAAGGACAATTTTAACAATGCGGATGGTATACTATATATTGTATATTTAGTGTACAAAGCGTGCCTTTTATTCGTAAAAGTGCGAACACGAAGATGGTGGGTTAGGGAAATTAATCTCAGCCGAGATGTAACCGGATTTTTTGAAGTCAGTATGAGACAAATGAAAAGCAAGGATATAGAGCATTTCTTTCTAGTAACAAGAATGCCTGTTGCCGAATTTGAAATGTTACTAAGCGTTTTAAAGGAAGGAAGGAAGGAAACCAATTGAGTCAGCAGTGAAATTAATGCAAGCATTTATAATTATTATTACTTTATATTTTAAATATAAAACAACATATTTTGAAGGTATTTAGCACATGGATGCTTTCCGCAAGTCTGAGCATGGTTGTTTATAATGGGTACATCGACCATACGTAGAATCATATATGAAGGAAGTCCATGGAACTTATGTCGCTATTCCAAACTGATGTGAGTGGAAGGAAATAGCTGGGGGGCTTTTGAATAAAACCGGAATGCCAAGCTGCCTAGGAGCAAGCATGTCAAAATCGTTTTAATTATAAAAATCATTATAGTATAATGTTGCTCGCAGTAAGTGATTCGAACTATTGCTTCACTTTAGTCCACGTTGCCTACAACAGTCAGATTGATGGATTTGTATTTTCACGCAGTCGTTCTGGAAACAAAATCTTGAAGTGTACATTAGATGTTCCTGGTGAAAGTCTTCTACCTAACACAAACATCTCTTTCCCATTTTATTTTGTTGGGTGATGCAACTTTTCCGTTAAAAAAAGAAAACCTGATTCGACCGTACCCCGGCCGAATTCTAAATGCTGGAATAATATTAATAATTTCAACAAAAAACTGTCAAAACCACACGAGTATATATTGAAAATGCCTTTAGAACTTTGGCTAATAGGTGGAGAGTTTTAGGAAACAAAATTCATTGTCTCCCAAAAAATACGGACAAAGTTGTATTAGCAACAGTTCTATCAATTTTCTGCTGTTAAGCAAAGATAGCCCCTATTTTTCAAACGTTCTTGTTGACCGCAAAGATAATGGCAATTTAATATAAGGTGAATAGAGGGAGCAAAAAATTGAGCTCCAATCTACGTTTAGGTCTGCGTTTAGGTCGAATCACGGCCCAACAGCAACGTTTAACCTGAGGCAGAAATTGAAGGATTACCTCGACGTACAACAACCTGTAAGTATAGGTCCCATTTTGTGAAGCTATTAATTATAACAATGGTTTCATTTCAGCATCCACTGTATTATGGAATCCAAAACTCGCAACGAAGGGTATTTTAGAGTAATATTGTGCTGTAGAAGCAAATATTTTGTAGTAACTAATTATTTTTACCTGTATTTAAGATAATAATTTTTTTGTTTTATACTTTTCAATACATGGACATTATTTGATAAATACTAACATGAGCTATTGAATTCAATGTCAATTCCTCATTCACTACTTGAAAACGGTCATGCCATCCAATTTCCGTTTCATTGGGCAAACCCACACGTAGTAAGCACGATGTACGAGTATTTTTCTACTTATGCCCAGACGTGTTGTTACAATAACTTGCTACACAGTTGTTACTTATAGCACAGTAGTTAGCCATGAAGTCTAAACAACGAAACATATAATCAGCTTTAATTCTGGAAACAGTAAAACTTGGCCATGCGTAGACAAAAATACCACACTACGTAGCATTATTGAGTAAGATCACCACGATTTTTACGCGTCAAATTTCAATTCCAACATTCAGCTACTACCTGTACCACCAACAGCTACTTTTCCCTCTGGTAATCAAACGGAAAGAAGTCCTTAAAACTTTGCTAAAGATGTAAATCATAATGAAAATATAAGGTGGTGTCGAAAGCAGTACAAAAACAACAATTATAGCCCGTCCACGTTAAGAGTTTTTATTGATTTAAAACTTAAAACTATTTTAATCTCTAATTAATTTGTTGTACACGATTGCAGTCACCTCTGCCACTATCTCACCTACAGCATCTAGTGGTAGAATTCAAACAATAGCGACGTACAATCTTTCGGCTTCACGTTGCATGTTTCGGCGATATTTGTGGTAACCACATTCATAGATTCTATAAATTTTTTGTTAATTTTTTCATCCGCACGTTTTTTGGATGGCATCCTCGACCAATGCATTCTTGTGGACATCAAACTTAACGTACCCGGTCTTGAATCTTGAGGAATCTCTATTGTTAATGAAAGAGTCTGATGACGATGAATGTGTATTAATAAAATCCTCACCCGGGGTAGTTGCGTTGGAGTGTTCCCAGGTGATATCCATATCGGCGATCTCTTCAAGAGGAATATTTCCAACAGTTCTGTAAATAAAAATGCTGTTATACTTGCTTAAATTTCCAATGAATAAATGCACGGTTTGAGAACGCCATATTTATCGAGGAAACTAAGAAGCTGGAAGTCTTCCCAGTTCCTCTTAACTTCAGATGCGGAGTTCCCTGATTGCAAGTAATCTTGTCGGCGTAATTTCTTGTATCTATCGCAGAGATTTTTCCATTTTTTTCTGCAGATATCAACTGAAAATACAAAAATTAATTAAATTAAAATCAAACTAAATGAAAAATATCACAACTTTAACATTTGTATTTAAGCGCCTCGCAATATCCATCCAAATCCTCACATTTTTATCCACTTGTCTGTATTGCTTGTCTTGCAAATTATAGATGATTTCGTGGCTTCGGACTTCCTCAATTATCTTTTCTTCAAAATCCATACTTTTGAAATTGCCGCGGCGTCCGACAACCTCAAAATGAAAAAATTAAACGCCAAAACAATTTCATTCGTTTGATTTTGTTGGTAGTACTGCAGGGACGACGGCAAAATTATAATTTGCTGAATCTCCATGGCGTTTTTCGGCGTTCGTCATTATTTGGTGCATTCGGTAACATGCTGTGCTTTTAGAAATTTTACAGCGGAATTTCGTCATCGTTTTCCGTCTGCCGACGCAATTGTGCTTAGGCCTTATGGGTGATTTGTCTCATGGCCTGAACGAAGAACATTTTGCTTTTCGTAGTAGCGGACTGCATATATGTCATATAAATGCTCGAAGCTTATTACTCAAAAGAGATGAATTTCGTGTAATATTTACTCGGTCACAGGCGGATATAATTTATCTGACGGAAGCTTGGCTGAAACCTGCAGTACGCACATCGCTAATAAACATAGAAGGTAATCGTTTATATCGATATGATAGGAAAGATCGAAGAGGAGGCGGTGTTGCAATTTACATATACATACAGGCAAAAATCTTTCTGTCGTCTACAATTTCATCAAATCATTCAAATTCTTGATGCTGAAAACAAAACGCTCAACGTGTTTATAAACCTCCGTCGGTTGCATTATCTGATATCTTCAAGGATAATCTTTTGGATCTCTCTTGTTGTTTTCCCAACATAATTCTATGTGGTGATTTTAACGTAAATCTATTAAGAATGACCAGCCCGGCTAAAAAGGTTATAAATTTCTTGTCTGCAAGGGCACCTTCATGTAATAAATAATGAAGCAACGCATTTCTCAGGTAATTGTTCAGCATTGCTTGATATTTTCATATGCAATAACAGCCCAAACGTGTCCTTTATTAACCAACTTGTCATACCAGGCATTTCGGATCATGACCTTATATTTCTTACATACTTGCTTACTGACATTGGGAGTTGAAATCGCTCCACGGAATCCTTCACTTTCAGAGATTTCAACTCCGTAGTCCTTACATTCTGCACTGATTAATAGTGAGTTTAACCTAAATATTTTAAACTGTGTCTCAATTAATGATACAGTTGAAATTTTTGAGAATATGGTACTAGACCTATTCGAGCATTTTGTTCTTATTAAGATTGGCAAAATAAATAATATGAATCCCTGGTTTTTCAGTTCTATCGCCAGACTTTTCAGTTCTATCGCCCACCGAAGAAATAAGGCACATTTTATTTGGAAACAGACACGATCTCCTAGGGATTTGGACCGTTTCAAAGCACTGCGTAATATTGTTAATCTTTCCATTCGTAGGGCAAAATACCAGTATTATCATAAAAAATTAAACAACAATCTTCCTTGAAGAAAATTGGTGTGTCACGGGATCAGACAAAATTTCTCCACGCTTTGTCAATTTAATAGCACATTATATTCTCCCCTCCATTATCCATATCAGAAATAAGTGTCTCTCATCTTCACATTTTCCTGTAAAATGGAAATTGGCCGCTGTCATCCCTAACAAAAAAACTGCTGCGCACCTGAGGATTTCCGCCCCATCACTGTTCTCCCGTTTCACTGATAAAGATGATGCAAAATCAAAATGCATCTTATGTCAAATCCAGCAATTTTTTGTCAGATATGCAATCTGGTTTCCGCCCAGAGTATAGTTGTAATACAGCTCTTCTTTAAATTACCGATGATATTCGCGTAAATTTGGACAATGATCTTCTTACTATTCTTAGCCTACTAGATTTCTGAAAGACATTTGACTCTATCAACCACAGTACTTTATGTATGAAACTTTCCACATTATACAATTTCAGCCACATGGCTACTCGTTTTATAGCGAGCTTTTTTCTGATCGCAAGCAATTTATTAAAACTGGTAAGCATGCCTCTTTAGTTTTACCTAATCGTTCTGGAGTGCCACAGGGCTCTATTCTCTCTCTCTTCCTCTTCACCGTCTTTATCAACGACATAACTTCCATTGTCAGGTAATTTCAAATTTTCATATATGCAGGTGACGTACAAATCTACTATGCTAAACCAGTTAATGATGCTCTTGGGTATATTAGTAATATCAATTATGATTTATCAAAAAAAGCGGACTGGGCATCAAATATCCTGTTGCGATTGAACTCTGGTAAATGTAAATGTATTGCTATTTTTAAATGTAGTTTCAGGGCGGGAATGTTACCTCCCGTAGCTCTTAATGAGAGTTCGATAAAGTCACTAATCTTGGTATTCTCATAAACAAAACATTAACATGGAACGATCACAATAAATCTTCTGTGTCGAAGATTTATGTTTGTATTAGGCGCCTAGGGTACTTTGCATATTTTACTTTATTGGAAACAAAGGTACGCCTAGTAAAGCCCTAATCATACCGATCGTGGCATACGGGAACGTAGTTTATGGGAACCTCGATTCGCTATCTTGGCAAAAATTTAATGCTGCTCTCAATTCTGCTGTTCGTTATGCTTTTAATTTACACAGATTCGAAATCGTATCTCATTTAGTCCCCCAAGTATTAGGAATGAGCCTGTCCTCGTACCTTAAGTTTCGCACATGTCTCTTTCTTTTCAAATTGTTAATTTCTGGTTTGCCATGCTATCTGTATAATAAGCTGAGATTCCCTCGCTCCTCTAGAACTAATAAGCTTCTATTTCCTTTTTTCAGTTATTTACAAAGCAACCATATGTTGCTTGATACTATTCATCGGGCCGGGACGATGGATTCCTTTCACATTTCCGGATCCTTATATGATGGGCGCTCTTGACAATGTATAAAGTTTTAGTTATTTGTTTATGCTTTATCTTGTATTTTTAATCTTCATTTTGCATTTATTGTAGATTTTTAGTTTGTGTTTTGAGTTTTGAATTTTTTGAATTTTGTATTTATGGAATTTAATTTTAATTTTATTTTTGAGTAAGTAATTTGTAACTTTCCTTTTTTTTTGTAGTAGTAATTATTGATAAGGAAATATATAGTATAGCTAGTGTTGGATTTACGTAAATCTATGCTCAATACATAAAAAAAGAATTGTATATTCTTGTTTCTACAACAATAAAAGAAATTAAATTAAAATTAAATAACGTCTGTAGCATGTGTATCTAGAAAAATTAGGTGTGATTTTTAGCTTAGGGAACATTTCCTGCATCTAAGAAAACAAATTGCTTCGTGTTATTCAAAATTAATATAGAAAAATTAGGTTAATAGTACTAAATATATTTTATAAATTATCTCCGATTATAATAATAGCAGTGATCTTTCATACAGAAAATGAGAAAAGTTTATATATCCCGAGAATAGAATTGCTTAAATGTGGTTTACTCTTCCTTAGTCTAGAAAAAGTTTTATTTTAAATGTTCCAAATTGGATAATTTTTAGTAGGTATATATTATGCTGACCTCTTGTAAAATGTTCTTCTTTCTAGCAAGCCAGTTTCGTTGTATAAGCGATAATTTTCTTATCATAAGCAGAGTTTTTCTCAATACTAATAGTGTTTCTGTTTCTCCTGTAGAAATCGTAATTCTAGAAGATTAAAAAAAAAAATCACATGTATTTTGCATTCGATCGAAATGAAATCGAGGCAAATGAAAAGGCGATATTTATTAAAGAATCAACCCTAGTTCGAAATCAAACAACAGTAATCAATAAAATAGTTGGCTTGATATAAGGAAACTTGGCTTTAATACTGATTAACGTTAGAAAGTTTTACACATTAAAAATAATACTTGCTTGAATAATATTTTTCTTCAATTCTAGGTCAGACTGGCGCTACTAGCCTGCCCCCACCCCTCACAACTAAACTCTAGCTACGCCCATGATCATAAAGTATTATATGGCTAATTTTATATACCAGATATGAGATATAAAATGAAGCATCGCAGAGAACCACAAGTCGTTCTTTGATTAATTTACATACAAAAAACCAAAATCCTGACATCAAAACTATGCATGTGAACTTCTGGGAGTCTAATAACAATTATGAAATCATACCTCTAATATAGCACACCCACAATTTGTCGCAATTTTCAGTATTTTTTAATTACACAGAATTAAACATTAAAATGCACATTTTAGAGGTGAGGCAGTTAGTATAGGGCTGAAATCATCATCCCTTGTGGTTTGTCTTTTATGAACACCCACCGCATGTAAGCTCCCAAATTAATCTGTCAACAAATATTTATTCTGCTGGGTAAGTCCATCCACTCATTAACGAGGGTCTAGTAAGCCGACTTTATATGGTGCAAATAAATTAATGAAACGTGTGAACAAAGGTATTTTCCTGATGAATTTTCATTGCAAATATGTAGTATAGAGGTGTGTATCCAGGGCAGCTCGTGTTCTAGGGTATTACTTTTTATAAAATTGTTGAAGCCTCCTAATGCATAAATTGTAAGCATCCATACTACTGGAAATTAAATCAAGGTTGCCATATTGCTTCTCTCATAAGTAGCAATTAGGGATCCCAAATTGCTGGCACCTTAGTTTGTCAATGGGAATCCCTAATTTATGTAGGTAAAATATATTGGAGACTTTCTTTACCCTCTGTCTTTACTTTGCCGTCCTTCATGCTTCAGTATAGCACATCTGTATCCTTCCGAGAGATTCTTATATTTTATTTTTTGCATGTATTTTTGATTAGAGGCAGGATCTTTTACAAATGGAAATGGTTACTTTTCGAGCTTTCTCTCACTCCTCTTTACTTCAATTTTTTTTTATAATGTATTCAATTTGTCTTTTATTACACCAGAAAGTGGAAAGTTTGTTGGGCGCCCATTTTTTTGCGAGTTTCATCGGGATTTTATTACTAAAACAAAAGTTAATTAAAGGCATTTAAGAAGAGTAATTGGTTAATTTCATCAACACATACGTCTCTCGATGATTCTGCGATTTTTTTTATAGATGATAGTCATGAAATTGCATTTTTGAGCAACTTAAGCTGCTCCTCATTATTTTTTTGTTTCTTTCTTCTTCTGACAACCATGATGGTCCATGCCTCCATGAGTCATTATTCTTCAACTCTGCAGCAGATACACCTTTTGAGGCCAAGTCTGCAGGATTATGTTTCGTGGACACGTGCCGCCATTGTTCGAATCGCACAATGTCCTGAATTTCGACCACCCGATTGGCAACATAGATCTTCCATCATGCAGGATGTTCCTTGATCCATTACAAGATAAATCATGGAATCCCTCCAGGCGAAAATTGGCACATTGTGTAAGCGCATATCCTTAATTGTAGCTTGAAGTAGTCTTGCAAGTAACAAAGCTCCATTGAGCTCTAATCGTAGTATTGTCGTTAGCTTTATTGGAGCTACCCTTGTTTTTGCTGTAAGCAAATTCGCTTTGATTGTGCCATTATGATCCTCTACACGTAGATAAACAGTTACAGCAAATGCTTTTGTATATGCATCACAAAATCCATGTGATGAGATGAATGAGATAAATAATGAATGCATTTAGGAATATGTAAATCTTCAATAAGCTTTAAGTTATTTTTAAATCCGTTCCATTGTTGTACTTCTGAGAACTTATTGTCCCATGCACATCCCATGATCCACAATGATTGCATGAGCACTTTTGCTGTGATTACAATTGGTGCCAACCAGCCCAAGGGATCGTAGACTGATGCCATATCTGACAAAATGGTTCATTTAGTTACCTTGGCGTGAGCTGCCCACGGTTTAATTACGAAGGAAAACATATACAATTTAGGATGCCAACGAATTCCTAATATCTGCACTGACTCCGTATCCGAAATCGTTAAAGTATCCTTAAATTCTCGTTGTTCTGAAGGAAGATGTTTTAACAAGTCCGAATTGTTGCTTGTCCATTTCCTCAGATTGAATCCTCCTGTTCTGAGCATACTAATTAGTTCTTATAACAAGTACTTAGCATAGCTAGCTGTTGAAGAATTTGAATAGCTAAGTATGGCGCCGAGAATGTTCCAAATGTCACCGTGTTCAGCTGGAAAACCTGGATTTCGTTCATTTTGGGATGTCTCCAAACGATTCGCTGAAACGTACGATGATCTGGATGCATTGTAGTCATACAATACATCTTTTCAATGTCCGCATTCATAGCAATCTTGTATTTACGCCAGTTGACCAATGTGGCGAACAGTTTAGGCTGTAAGATTGGTCCCTTTAATAGGAAGTCATTAAGCGATTTACCATTTTACGTATTCGCTGATGAATCAAATACTACTCTCACCTTGGTTGTCGTGCTTTCCTTTATAACGGCATAATGAGGTATATAATAATGCGGCTCATTGTTGTTGGGAGGAAGTATTTCTTCCATGTGACCCTGTGGTGACAAGTAATATAGTAGGCTAAAAATTTTAAGAAAACAAAAAGAAAACAAAAAATTGCCACTTCTAGTTCTGACTCTAAAAAGACAAGATTGAATTTAATTTATTAAAGAGTATTTAAAAAAATATATAAACATATATTAATTCTAGATCCTTTTAAATTCTGTGAAGTGTTATTGATAATTATAACGATAATTATATTAAATTCTTCCGAAGTTATTTGCGGAATTAAAATCACACTATCGATTCTTTATAACGTGATCCGAAAATATTGGCAAATAAATAAACATTTTAAATTGAAAGACAACCTTCTTTAATTCTAGTTAGATTGAAGAAATTTCAAGTTTAATACAACATCTTTCTTGCATGTTCGCGGAGACTCCCCTACGAGAAATTAGATTGAAGGAATTTCAAGTTTCATACAACATCTTTCTTTCATATCCTCGGAGACTATCCTAGAAGAAAGAAACTGCTTCAAGACAATATTATTTCTTGTTGGTTTTCGTACACCACGAGTACAGACAATGCTCCCATTGAAGAAACCCCAACAAGAACACGTCCTTCCTGTTTCCATGTGTACAGATAATTCCCTCATTGAAGATACCGCCTCAAGAAAACTTAGCTCCGTTGGTGTTCGAGAATCTGTGTACCAACAGATTATTCCATTGAGATACCTATCCAGAAAGACTTGTCATTACCTATCCAGAAAGGCTTGCCATTTACATAAAGTGATTAATCAAGATAGTTCTACGCCCTTACTACGTTGTGTGACATACAGAAGCTCATCATTATCGATACCGACACAGTAGAGAAAAGGTACCTACTGTATCGCTGACTATACACAAAATACAATCAACCACTAAAACCCAACTCGAAATACTCATCTATACATTTCTCGTAATCCTTCTTTAATTCTGGATTCCTTTCAGTTGTTGTTGGATTTCTTGAAATCGTTCGACTGCTTGTAGTCGTGATGATCCTAAGCTAGGAACTTCGTTATTCAGAAATGATAACTTAACTTGATATGTTCCATTGTGAAGTCTTTGGTGATTGAGTTGAAAACTCTGTAGACATTCTTTGTCTTCCTTGTTGAAAATTGGGTTTGTGGGAAACTTTTCTGTTTCCCAAAACTTCTTTAGTTGCGGAGCCAAATCATCAGTGGTAACTGTGAATGATGATGTATTGCGCTCTGAGAAATCTGCTATAGACCCAGCCCAGCCGAATAATGTGTTTATTACTGTTGGGGTTGTACTTGATCCTTTTTGAATGCCGTTTCGTACTATTTGAGCATAAACTGTTGCCCCAAGTAAAGAATATATCTTTCCAGGCTTCCAAAAGGTGGGATCAGCAATCGATTTAAATGTAGACATTTCCTTTTGGAGACTATTCTGGAACGTAAAGGATCTGTAATTCGATTCAGTATTAAAAAGTTTTCCTTTAATACAGCTGTGGACTTCACCTTGCGATATCTAAGTGGGAGAGTGGTATGGTGTCATGAAATGGCTGTATGGCTAGTGTTTAAGCCTGCGATTGATACTGCAGTTGGGTTTCGAATTGCTCCTAGTTTATTGCAGGCTTCTTCAGTGAGGAAAGATGATTGCGAGCCACTATCTATTAAACATCGTAATATGTGTGACTTTCCGCTTTTCGTTTGTGTCACTACTAACGCTGTTCATAGCAGGGCAGTATGGCTTTCCCTGGTTACAAAATTCTGACTAGTTTTTAAGCCATCAGTATTGTTAACTGCTCTAACCTTTGTGCTGCTAGCTTGATTAACTTGACTTGTGTTCAACTTAGCTTTGTCATGTGCTGACCTATGATCATGATCGACAGCCGCGTATTTAGGTTTGTTCTTTTGCTAGCGCAACTATTAATGTGGTGAAGTCCTAATCAATTAAAACAACGGCCTGATGTCTTAAGTATACGATATCTAGATGGTATGTCCATTTCCAGATATGTAGGACACCTTTGAATGAAATGTTTTGAATTGCATGCTGGGCATTTGACTTCCTTTGTAACATAATAAGTATTTTTTAATTCTGATGTTGTGCTTGGTTTATTAACGACATTATCTGCTATTGATTTTAGTTTCGCAGAAACCTTGGGTTGGTTTGAGAAGGGCCGCTTTTCGACCATTTTCAATCAATTTCTTTATTCAAGTATGCAGCACGCTTTCCGTGAGGATTAATTTCTCTATTAAATCCACAATAATTTATAACCTAATATTTATCGTTGGCTGAACCGTGTGGGCACAATCGTAACAACCGCTGATGATACATGGGTGCACAATTTGGCAGCAGATTGATTCTGACAACGTATGGCCACATATGGGTTGAAAAAATCTTCCTACTATTGTGCTTCCACGTTTGGGCACAGCTTGTAGTACGACTTATAGAAAAGTGTTTGAAATAAAGATAAAATTATTTGAAGAAATTTATGCCACGTGTGGGTCAAATTTATTAAAATTATTCGAAAAAATACTAACTGGAACTCCTCCCAACCGCAATAGTAAACAGGCCAAACACTCCTGGATGGAACCACACAAAAATGTTTTGCAATGTAGCTCCAATTGAGACTTACAGCTATATTACTGCATTCAGGTAGTCTAGTGTAGCGGTATATTAAATAAAAGATATGCGGGCTTCTTTTCACTATTGCGGTTTACTGTAAGATTAAATTCCTTGGGTACAATTGTGAACACTGGGTCATTAAAAATAACTGCATGTATAATATTGCCTAATTGTATTTAATGCGTTTATGTATTAGTTATTGTTCTTCACTTTACTTAATTCATTACGCACTTATTTTACCTATCTGCGGGCATGCACAATCAATATGCCGTTTTGCGTGCCATGTAGTTAATTGGATGTCCACTAGACTCTAAATCTACAATTCACTGATCTCCGTTGTTCTGAAATTCACTCTTAAATTTAACTTACTAAATTGTTTCTTCACATGTCTCATTAAAATACGAGAGTCGCATGTGCTTATTTTAATGTGAAGCAACCTATGATAAAACCTTTACCAATAAAATTCATAAAATTTTCAACAAAAATGTACAAATACTTATCTTTAAACAAATTGCCAGTTGCCACAATATTACACTATTGACACCACCAAATTGAAGCATGAAATAACGTACCCTGGTAGCTGCTATTTATGCAATTATTCTTCCTTTGAAAATAACACTCTTTATTTAATAACTGTTCCACTAAACCAAACTTTACTTCTATTAAATTTCTCCCTTAAAAAAAAAACCCTTGCTAAATAGATCGTATGCTGTTGCATCTATGATCGCTGTCGAAATAATGAGAGTTTCCTTAGGGAAAACCTCCTTTTTATAGACTCTGAACAGCCATTTTGTCATAATTCCACAAGAAAATTGCAAAATTAGCATATATTTCTTATTGGAATGACCTTTGCAACTTGCTCCTAATATGCCAATTTGAATTAACTAATTTATTTTTAGTTATCCATAAATTCTTCTTATTTATTTAATTAATTATTTTGATTATTCCAAAAAATTTCAATATGGCATCTCTCTGTCCTATTATGCCGATTTCCAGTGTGGAACGTAAATTTTTCTCGATATTATTCTATCTCCTTCCCACATCTGTCTCTTTCCCACTTATTCTGAGAGATGTTAAAATAATTTTCGCGAATATTAATTCACCTGGTGATTTTCACACTGGTCTGGCATCACCAATGTATTTCCCGACGTCTAATTAGTCAAATTGACTTTTCACCACATCAATCTGATAGTCGCGATCACGGTTTACAAGTTCGTTTAGTGTTGTGCTATTGTGCTGTTTTTTCCCAGTTTGATGGTTTAATTATCTAGGTAAGTTCGTAATAATATCATTTTACCTGTCTAATTATGTTTTCGAGCATATTAACATGTAAAAATGTCAAAAATTGTTCGTGCTAAAAGTGCTTGTGACATGCAGGGGCGGATCCACCTAAGGGTCGCGGGGGGCGCCCCCCTGAAGACCGTTGAAAAGAATTGCAGTAAATCTTCTGAATTTTTCCTTATAAATTGATTCCCTGAGCAGTAAATATATTCTACTGCAACTTTTGTAAAAAACGTAACAATTTCTGGAAGCGGTCAATTTAATACATTTAAGAACGCAGGCTCTAGCTAGCACCTTGGCCTTCGCTCCAATTTATGTCGTGGAGAAAACAGCAATCACGGATACCTGTACCTGAGCGTCGCCTTGCTCGTGGTGTTTGAAGCAGGACAGAGTCCATTCATGTAAACGCGATGGAAGGTTTGTTTTAATTGGAAACAGCTGCCAAAGGATATTTGATAAGCCTTCGATGTAAAGACGGCTTCTTAGAATATTATCAGCGTGGCATAGCAAAGCAATCATTTAAAGAAACAGTTATAATCCGTAATTGGAGAAATTCAGTGAAACGATAAGTGCAACCAAGCAATAAAAGCGAAATAGTCTGCTTTTCCACCTTCAATTGCATCCATGTCCAAAAGTGAAGCACTAACCAAAGCGAAAAAGTTTCTTTTTGACCAGAGTGTTAGAATCTTGGCAGGATGCAAAGGCAGCAAATGTTTGTGGCACCTGGTTAAAATTATCAGGAACAACTTCAGCAGTTCCTGTATTCCTTCACTACTTTGCAATGAAGTTATGGTTGATTCTTTGAATAAAACTGATATTTAGACTGTTTGAGTCACTTTAAATTCTCCTTTTCCACCCACTTCGCATCTCCCTTGTGGATGTGTACAAGAGCCAATGCCCATCCGTACGAGCGGTTAAACTCCTTAAGGAGATCAACGTATCCATAGCTGCAGTTCCTGATAGTTTCAAGTTCCCGTTGAATAAAAAATTTGCCTCATTCGTGGCTAAAGCTCTGCGAAAACTATTCTACTTGCCTTATTTGACAGGAAAATTTCCAATTGCTTGGAAACTAGCTCACGTTCAGCCAATTCCCAAGAGAAGAAAGGGTAGCGATCCTTCAAATTATCGACCAATTACAATCACTTCGATTCTCTCAAAGGTTTGTGAATCAATCATTTGCTCCAAATTAATGAAGTATCTAGAAACTAATCAAACCTTCATCAATCGTCAATATGGCTTTACTTTTTGTGGCTTTTCTTATAGAACGTTGAAACCGCACTCCTCACAATTTTGGTGAGTCCAAAATCATTGCCCTAGTTATTTCAAAGACCTTTGGTAGTGTCTGGCATTCAGCGCTTTTAGCCAAACTTAAAGCGTTTGGCCTCTCCCGTCCGCTTCTATTATAGATGTAAAGATTGTAAAGTGTTTTATCTGGTCGCTTAATACGGATTATATTAAATGGCGTTACATCTGAATCTCAGCCAATAAATACCGGGGTGCCTCTGGGCTCTGTTATCTCTCCATCTGTCTTCTCAATTTTCGTTAATTATCTGCTTTCCCTTATTTTCAATCTCGTCTATTGCTTTGCCGATGACAGTGTCCTTGGTTTCGCTTACTTCCTTGACCCCCTCGGGGACTACACATCTGTCAAACTAGATTGCAGGATTAGATCCTTGAATAACCACCTCGTTTGGAGCAAACCGAATCGCATCGAATTCAATACATCTAAGTTCAAAAGCTGTCCCATGTCTTTAAAATAAGATCATAATTTTTCCACTCCCGGTTCTTTTGATGGAGCACTTCTTGATGATATACCGTCCTTATGCATTCTTGACATTAACATTTGCAGTAAGTTAAGCTGAACAGATCACATCTTCTCTGTTGCCAAATAAGCATCGAAATATCTTAGATTTCTGAAAACGTGTAAGAAATATTTCAGCCCATCGATTCTACCGTTCCTCTACAAGTCCTACATTAGACCTAGAATGGAGTACAATTTCCATATGTAGGTCGGTGCTGGTTACAGAGCCTTAGCTTTATTGGATATTATCCAAAATAGTGCTTTCAGCTCATTGGCCGTGTTGAATAAATTTGTCGTATGGACTCACTCGAGCACCGCCGCAATGTTGGTTGCCTTTCACTCCTATATTGCTACATACATGGTCAATGTTCTGATGAAATGTTTAGTCTGATCCCTGATTTCTGCATATAATACTCGCACTGCAAGCCATGCACATCCTTTTACCCATCAAAATACTTTCGGACGTAGAGTATAATTCGGTGATGATTTTTTATCCCGAACTGTGCGAACGTTCAGCGAACTTGTATGATGAAAAATCATGGCAGCTGGGAGATAGTAATTTGACATTTATACAGTTTTCAAAATGGCGGAAACGAAATGCTTGAGAGAAATTGATAAATTTATACCGGGAACATGAAATTTTTTGGGATCATTTGCACCACATCATTTACCAACACCTTCATCTTCCTTTTTTCTTGGGTTGTTATCATTGTGATACTTCCTTTATTGCCATAATTTTCCAATATACGCAAGAGTTTATGTCTCAATGCCATTTTTTAAATGAACTTGCATGCAAGCTGATAAGACATCAACCGAACTGTCTTCCGCTGTCAAGTTAAAAATCATTCATTCCTAGAACTATTTCATAGCCAAAGCAATCTACACAAAAGCTGCACATGGGCAACAGAAACCAGGGATGGCTCGCTCCAATATAGAATCAACGATGTCTGAAAGGCCTAATTTTTCTCTTAGGAGTTTACTGGAAATGTTTTCGTTAGAATTTTTAAGCTAACAATTTTTATGAGCTTGAGCATTTATTTCTTCTTAGAAATTTACAGAAAATGTTTTAACAGAACTTTTATTCACACTTGGTGGCCGAATGGAGTTATTTCAGATACAATACTTTTACTTATGTCATTTTGTGCAGTGGCGTTTTTAATGTCTGAGAAGCGGTGGTAGAGTACGTTTCAAAATAGTTGATAATTACCCTTAATGCGCAGTATTTACCAGTCGTCTCCCACTTTAAAATTTGCGAGCAAGCAAAGAGGGAATGAAATGAGTACTCTGAAAAATTGCACAATTTTTTTGTTTGCCTAATTCTTTAAAATCTCATGCATGTGAAATATTTCTTCTGACACTTTAGATACTAGAGTACTGCAGGTAACAGGTAAATTTTATATATATTTGGGCTTGCTTTGCTTTCTTATATAATTATAAATTTACAGGAAAGTAATTCTTTCTGTTTTCACTGAGAGGTAAAAGGAAGAACATTTCCTGTTTTCTTAGGAAGGTATTTAAAAATTAACACGCCTTCACTTATTTGTATCTCGTATTTAAATGATAATTATCCACCTCTTCTTCTACAATAATGCACAAATCAAAAATTATTACCTCTGCCTTTTCTAAGTATTCCCTGAAAGGTTCATTACATGCTCAAAAATACAACGCATCACTTATGATGCCTACCTAGTTCAACGTAAAATCTTACCTACGTCCGGCATGCCCATTTTCCCGCTGGGACTATATCTGCCAATACTAAGGCTGAAATGCAACAATAGCTAAGGAAAAATAACGATACGATTTAAGGAAAAAATGTTCAAGCCTCAGTTGTATAATTTGATTAAATTACATCGTACTCCACTATATGATAATTTCATTCGGAGTTATAGGCATGAAGCTTTATGTCTACCACCGTACTACCCTGATTTAAATCCAATTGATAAAAATTGGGTTGCGGTTAAATCCAGGGTTGGTTCCAATAATACGACCTTCACATTAGATGACGTTAAGCAGTTAGCAAGGGTAGTATTCGAACAAATTTCGGGGGAGTACTGTAGAAGCGTGTATCAAAAAGCTATAAAAGCTGAGGAAGGATATATTGGGTATGAAGCCTCTTTGGACAAGTTAACAGATAAGTTGTTTTTCGTTAACTGACTACAGTTCTATTTCTGATTGCGTTTTAGTAGCGTCGATGAAGAAGCGGGTCCCTCTACAAGGTGAAATAATGTAAATTTCCAAATCACATTTTTCTCTTCAGAACAAAAAGGAGGCTACCTCTGTGGCATGTGAACTCCTATAGGTCTGACCTTAGCATGTATGAACTTATTAATTGCACATGCATTGCTCTTAATAATATGGCTGAGTATTTTGTTGGTTGCATTTCTAAACATGTTTTAAGAGACCTCTATAAAATATATAATTTGTTTGTTCCATTTAACTTTTTTAAATTTTTCAATGTTGCACTGGATGGCATTTTCGCCGCTGTATTGTTTATATATCACAATAATTAAGAAAATCAAAATAAAATAAAATAAATAAAATCTGGAATGCAACGATCAATTTTACTGAAAAACAATTTCAACACTTCATTTTTCTAATAGTGTACCCCGGCGCAGATAAACAGATCATGCTCACAAATTTTCTCATAATTAATATTAATATTTATAAAAAAATCAAATCGTATAAACGCAGTTTTTCAGTATAATCCCTTATTTGCGAGGCGATTGATAGTGTTTTTCCCTATTTTTTTTTTAAAAACTTAATTGTGTGTTTGTGTGTGTGTGTGTTTTATGCCAAAGTCTATTGTCATCGACGACAAATCGATATGGAAAATTTCAGCTCGATTGGATACCGGGAAGTGGGTCAATTTTGACTTTCTAAGTTTGCGGACAAACCCGGCGGTGAGGTTAATATAAAGGATATAAAAACTTGCATACATACATGATGCATGTTGTGTATGAATAGCAAAAAGAGCGAAATTATTTTTTAGAAAATTGCCCAAATATTTGCCATACGCGAAATATTATCAACTGACTTGAAATGTACTCTACGGCTTCTGCTTACAAATCCCCTGAAGCAGTTTTCTACAACTCAAGCATGGGTATGCGACATCTTTATGTAATATCATTTTTGGTAAAACGCTCTCTTAGTAGGGGCAAGTGCTGTACCTGTGGACACCCTAAATATTACATAAACTATTCATTGCAAAATTCAATACTGAACGCACCCGTAAAGTATTTTGTGCTTCTAGCAGCACTGGCTAACCGCCAATTTCTTAGTTGTGACAAATATTGGACATAAAAAATAAATATGAGGAGGCCATTTCCAAAACTCTCCTTATCTGTTCTAATACGTTTTGAGATAAAGGCCAAAGCGTTATAACTACCAAAGTACGCACAGTAATCTTATGAAGTTATATTCATTTTTATACCCTATAGGGTATACTAAGTTTGTCATTCCATTTGTAACACCTCGAAATAATGATAGTAGAACAAAATGGATTGGACACCCATTCATAATATTAAAAGTTATTTTGATTTTTGAATGTCCGTCCGTCCGTCCGTCTGTCCGTCCGTCCATGCGCACGATAACTCGAGAACGCGTATACTTACAGAGCTGAAATTTTGTGCACGGACTTAAAAAAAAAAGTAAAATGAAGTTCGAAAATGAGACAAATCGGGTAACTCCCTCGTGGCGTTGCCATATAAAAATTTCGTTCTCCGCTATATATTTGGACAATGTCTGAGAACACGTCGACGTAGAGAGCTGAAATTTCGTACATGATGTTTTTACTAGATTAGCAAATAAAATTTCAAAAATGGATTAAATCGGGCAACTCCTTTTTGGTGTTGCCATATAAAAATTTAGCTTTTTTACGTATACTTTGAAAACGATCAGTCCAAGACAATCCTATAAAATTAGTTATAACCATTTTTTCTGTGCGACAAACTGTTCTAGAAATATATGCGAAAAACAACTTCAAAATCAAACTTGAATAGATCGGTGACCATACGAAATTTAATACGGGCATTCATCTAGGGTATCATAAGAATTGGTCTTAGACCAATTCTAGCTGTTTTACTTGTTATATACATGTATTAGTTGTAAAAACATAAGCTTCAAAATAAACGTAGTAGCTCCCATTCAGATGAAATAACGAAAAGTTTTCTGGATAAGGCGCGATTTGGAGAAGTCTTCTGGATAAGACTGGTTTTGGAACAGCAAGTCCTGAAATTGGCGAGTTTTGAAACAGTATTTTAAGAAAACAAAACAACAGTTCAATAGTGTTAAAATATAACATTAAATTTTACATTAATCCAGTGACAACAAAAATAAACGCACTTTGACTTCATTTATAAAAATAAATTATAATTAGAATTAAAAAAAAATAAACGCACTTTGACTTCATTTATAAAAATAAATTATAATTAGAATTAAAAAAAAACACACATTTGAACTATAACAGAATTCACGCACTAAGCACTATAAAAAGTTCCTGGATTATCCTCATACGAAGTGTGTGAACAATAAGAAATGTTAGCCTCTTCTGTATTATGGTCTTCAGTGACAGATGATATTAAATCTCTGTAAAATTCCAAATCAGGCATTGTTTTTTAATAAGTGTCCACAGTCTTTGAGTTTTGCTTGCTTAATGGGAACTCCGATTTTAATTGTATCTTGGATCATTCTACCGTAAGATTTACCCCTACTCGATAACGATTTAAAAACAGAGAGATCGCATCTGTAGGTTATTTCGCCTTTCACAAGTATTCCTCCTTTCGCTATCTTCTTAATGAACAAACGCTTGCTTGGTGCAAATTTAAAATACCATTGTGCGCGTGGCTTGATATTTTGGGAAACACATTTTCTCCAATTTCTGATCATAACGTCATTTTTCAAATTAAAAACCGCACCATACACTTTAAAAATTTGAATATAACAGGCAGGATCAATGGTAGTGTCAAGTTTTCTCACTTGTTTTTCGATTCTACCAAAGACACGATCCGGCGAAATGTACGAATAGGAAATATCAACTGAATTTCTTTTATATTTCTAGGTGCTTCACACCGAAGCCAAGAAGACAGCATTCCAATCATTGTTCAATTCTTGTTTTGCCCTCAGGTTGAATATTAAGAGGAAGACCATTCCATAAGCGAACCACTTGGACAAGGTAATAACTTTCCATTACTAATTTATAGAAGCGCGGTAAAATTATATTTTTATTGCGTCGGGATGACGCGAACTGGAACATTTCCCTGAGATACTCCGGCTTATTCGACTGAAATAAGTTATACAAGAATATCAATTTTCTTTTATTAAAATATGACATCAATGAACAACCGACCAAAAGATTCCGAAGATGTGAGACATGGTCGAACCTTCTTAATCCGTATATGAACCGAATGCAGTCATTAAAAGCAACCTGCAACTTACGTGCACATGAGCTGTCCAATCTAGGAAAAATCAAACTGCCGAAAATGAAATGAGGCAGTATCAATGATGATCAAGATGGCATTTAATTTTTTTATTTTGGATAAGCAGCAAATCCACAATCGTGGTTACCGGAAAACGGAAAATGTTTTTTTTTGTAGATGATGCCTTCATACGGGATGACGCCCTTAAAGAAAAGACAAAAATTTTTCCCTGGTAGTTGATAGATCTATTCGTTCGAAATCGGTAACTTGGCTCTCGTACGTTTATCATTATCAGATTCTTTTGATGCTCGACTGTTGTATTTTTTATAAACTGATGTGTTTTGATTTCTCGGGTGTAGCAGTCATACGATTAATAAAAAACTAATTAATCATGTGTTTTACTGGCCTAACGTTTCGGCAAATATCGTTGCCGTCCTCAGAAGCACTGTCATAAATCTACACAAGTTAATTAGCTTTGCAATTATAATAAAAATGCTGCGTCTATTGTTTACTTACGGACTGTTTTAGCTTACATCTGTTGAAACATTAATGTTTTTAACACAAAGATAAATATAAATCACAAAACATAACACTACTAATAAATTAACATGAAATATTAGGCTTAGTGAATTGCCCTAGTCAAGTTTTAAAATTCAACTAGTAGGTAAATACCTGATCGAAAGAGATTCATAACGGCCAGTTTCCTTTTCATTTTTCTATATATTTAAAGAGTTTATGGGATTTTCTAAGAGACTACAGTAAATGGTGTGTATGCTGTCTGTGTCTGTGCATAAAATTTTTACATTAGTATAATCCGGCTGATGATTATTGGATAAACAGTGGTTTGACAAAGCAGTCTTCCCTTTGTTTTTTGACTTTATATCCGATTTGTGGTTCAATATTCTATTTTTAAGATACTGCCCTGTTGGTCCAATATAGGACATGTTGCATGTACTACCCCCGCAGGGAATTTTATATACCACATTAGAAGCCAATTCCTTTGGAATTTTATCTTTTATTTTTCTAAAGCAGTTTCTTACTGATTTTAAGGATTTTAGCGATATTATAGTATGTGGATTACTGGATTGAACTATTCTATTAAGTTTTTCTGAAAGGACCGGGATATAGGTTGCTGATCTGTAAGTTTTGGGAGGGATATTATTTGAGGAATTGGTTTAGGAATTTGAGTTTGATTGCCGTAGTTTATGTATATGTTGGAACACCAGGGAATTAATTACCTTTTTTTGGGAAACCGTTTTGAGAAAGAATTGCATGTATACTAGGGATATTTTTGTGGTGGAACTCTGGATGACTTATGTTTAATACTCTATCTGTGAAATTTCTAGCAGTGTTTATTTTTTGGTAATGTAGATGATTGGATTTAAAATGTAATAACCTACCCGATGATGTGGGTTTTTGATACCAATCAGTGATGAGCTCTTTGATTTTGACGTCTAGGAAAGGTAAGCAACCATTCACTTCCATTTCTACTGTGAACTGTAGTTTAGAGTGAAAATTGTTTAATTCATTGAGAAAATTGTTAATGTTGTCGTGTGGTACAAGTGAAAATAAATCATCCACATATTTCTTTAATAATCTGGGTTTTCTTTCAACTTTGCTTAACGTGTTTTGAGTAGTTCCTCTATATCAACATCTGCTAATATCGGTGAGAGTGGACTTCCCATTATCTTTATCAGTCGAAATTCTTCGTTCTTGGACCTTTTCTTGAAAACAAGTAAAATTTATTCCAGGGTTTGTTCGAATTTCAAAGACCCATAAAAATCTGCTTTTCATGTTTTTTTTATGTGCCTTATGGATATAAAAAGCTTTCTGTGAATTCAAAATTTTTATTTATAATTTACTTTTCATAATCATAAACATAGCATAAACCGCTGCCTGTTGAAGGAAAGTACTTTGCAATTTTTCCAAATTAGGTGGGGATAGCTATAACAAACAACGCATTTTTTTTTTTTTGAAAAAAATTTACTTTGCTCTTTCTAGAATTATATCGTAATCACATAACATGTGTACATACTGTACAGTTATTTGCAATTATTTCGTAATTAGCGTAAATTTAAAAAGAATCTCGCCTATGTTAGTTTTATTGCAACATTTCATAAAATCGAACACAGAATTTTTCCCAAATTTTCCTGCTGTGAAATATGCAAATTAAGCTAATATGGGCGTTGCCGATTATTCGAAAAACTTTCCACTATGCTTGAGCTTCAGCAATTATGTCCTTTTACTAATTAGGTAGCGAGAGAGCAAAAAAAGGAACAACAACTTGATGAAAGTTTAATAAAGACCTTCTTGTGCTGATGTCCGAAACGTGTGATATCCTTTTCGAGTCACAAGGTTATAATTGGATATGAAGAAGGTAACAGAAAGATGAAATTTCACGATATCATTTATTACTAACATACTCGCAGTTAACTAAGTTAATTTTCTGTAAATAAGTAGTAATTAGTAGGTGGTAGCTTTATTAAGCATGTACATATACCACAATAATAAAAGAGTTCTTTTTAATTAAATGCAGAGTGTATTTTATTGGGTAAGGGCACGTGCTACAGGGGAATTTGCATTAGAGATGGGCAAAATCTGTCCTTTCGGTGACTCCGGTCAAACAAGTCTTTTGGTACAAGTGACTAATAAAAAAGATTCGGTCATTTGGCCATTTGAGTCAGTTGGGAATAATTATCTAATGCTCTAAAATTACCTACTTCACAGAATCGTTAGTGCGCTTAGTGTAACGTGAGCATATTTTCTGTGTACCGGTATACTAATAGCGAATTCGAATGGGCTTCTCTATTTGCTCTAGAATTGCTCGACCTTAGAACTTTTGTTCGAATGTCATGTTCAATTTGCTCTCTGTCAGATTTGGTATTCGAATGAAAAAAAATTGCTTGCAGAGAGAGCGAAAAGAGCACTTTTTCAACTCTGTCAAGTGAAGTGAGATTTGAGGTAGCTCTATTAGGTTATAAAACATTTGACAAGTAATACGTACATATTCCTTGTTGTTAAATGGAATGATTAAAATTGCTTGTGAAATACTATTTCTGGTTTTGTAGTTATGGATGCTTTAGGGTTGGCTTTAAGCTCATCCTCATCAAGTGATGATGAAGAAGTACTTTCCGTGAAAGATTTGGCTTACAATAGCTCCACCAAAAGAATAAATGTGTGTAATTTTGGGTTGACAATTTTTTCGTACACCAATGAAGAGGTACAATCTTGTACAAAGGTTTTTAAATTATTATTTATCTTAATGTTTCTGCATTCTTTTAGTTCCGAAAACATTTTCGAGTTTCAAAAACAACTATAGATTTTCTCGCAAATCGTTACGCGAAATTCAGTCCGCAGAGTTTGAACCATGCAGGTGTAATATAGTTCATCTCCTTTCTTTTTTATGGTAAACAAAAATAATTACTTAGAGTATACTAACAATAAAAACTGAGTATAGGTTTGCAGGCAACAAGTCAAAAATAAGAGAAGTTGCTAATTTATTCAACACTTCGGAGTCATCATGTCATAAATATATTAATAAAGTAATGGACTTTTTTATACAATTGGCACCCAATGTTATAAAATTTCCAGGAAGTACTGAAGAAAAGGCAGTAGTTAGTCGTGAATTCGAAAGGGTAAAATAGAAAATTATTTTATTTTAAATTGGTCCTAATTCTATCGTTGCGATATTTTCAGATATCTGGAATACCTGATGTGATCGGATGTATAGATGGTTCATTTATACCCTGTAGAACACCAGCCCATAAAATTCGGAGTACGTATATCAACAGGCATGATATGGTTTCTATTACACTTCAAGGAATTTGTGACTCTAAAAGAAGGTTTTTGGATGTATTCTGTGGACCTCCAAATAAAATTCACGATTCACGAATATTTAATCTTTCCTTTATTTCTAAATGTTTACCACGTAAATGTGGAACAAAATATCACCTTTTAGCAGATTCAGCGTATTCCCTAAGGGAATGGCTAATTAAAGAGAGCCCAAATTTAAACGAAACGCATAGAGAATTTAATAAACGTTTCTGTTCAACTAGAGTTATAATCGAAAATACATTTGCACTAATAAAGCAACAATTCAGGCAACTAATTCGTCTTGATTTCCACAATGTAGACACTATGTCAAAATTTGTGTTATCCTGCTGCGTACTACATAATTTGTGATTTGTGATGATGATTGGGAAGAAAATTTTGAACGGGAAACTGAAACAACACATGTTGAAGACGTATCAAGTACAGTAACAGTTTCTGGAACCCAGCAATTGCGCAACAAAGGGGAAATAAAAAGAAACAACTTAAAAAATTTAATTATTGGCGAAAGACCACAAACTTAGGATAGAAATAAAGGCCACATATTTTATGTGAATTCATTTTAATAAACTAAAAATATATGAATAATATAAATATAAATGTTTTCAACTTTACTATACGAAAAAAAAAAATTAATTCTATCAAACGCTGTATGTGAGAACTATGAAAATAAGTCTGCTGCTAAATATTATTAAATCATTTTACCATATATGTGTCCACGCTCTTTTGCTTATTCCTTTTTGGTATGTAGCTCGACCAAGGTATCTCTTAAAACATTTTTCAAAGTTTTTGAGTCCTTTAAAATATCTTTAGTTTGATCTTCTTTTTTTATGACAGTACCAATCCCTCTTTGTATCTCAGGCTCAATGCTGTCATCAATGGAGCAAATTAGAGTTAACTCTTCTTCAAAAGGGACTGTTACTCGAGAAGATCCAGACTTTCTATTATTGTCAATGGCAATTTTTTTTTTATCACCGTTTTATACCGACTTTCACACTGTGTTTTCACACTGTCTTTTTTATTTTTAAATCTTTTAAATGGTCCAATTTCACTTATATTGTTGTAGTATTTATCAAGGAGCGCTTTTATTTCCACATCATTCCAGGCTACGAACAAATAAGGATATTTAAAAATTGTATGCTCAATTGCTCCCATTTTTGCAGTTACAAATTTTTTTCCAACAATAATCTTCTTCTTACTCCCTTCTGTCAAAAGCACATCTAGACTTCAAGAGTGTATGCAACACAATCGAACACATTTATATTTTCCCCGATCGCAGAGAAGAAAACGAAGCATATCTAGTGCAGAGTTTGAAGCACACCTCGGAGCAAGGTCATATATAGATCTCCCATTCGAAATTACCATAAGACACAGTTGTCAGTTAGTAGAGATAATTAAAAATAAGCGAAATACCTCTTCTTCTTATCTAAAGAACCGAGCTTAAGCAATGGACACCCATAATGGCATGCCCTTAACCTTCAGTGACTGTCAGAGTAAAATGTCAATGATCTCCAGCATATATAAAGTGGAGTAACACTTGCTTCATGTCTAAGGATAATCCAATAAGGTATTATATTTCTAAATTTGTGAGCACTAACCAACTATGTATTAGTCTTTAAGTCAAGTATTACCAACATAACCTAGCAGAAAACCAGCAGTCAATAGCTATAGAATCATTGGAATATAAAGGAAAGGAGAGAGTTCACAAAAGGGAATTAAATATAAATAGCAACATTAGTAACTCCGACACCTATGCATGTACGGAATATCATTGAAAGTAAGCTAGTAGCCTTAATAGGATAAATAGTTCATCCTTAACTTTCCCTTTTCAAGTCAGTTCGTCCAATATCTGCCGTGGTGAACATGAACCCGGATTTGCAGAGAACCAGAAGTACGAAAATCCCAGTTAACGAACGTTTATTCCCGGTTAGATAACAGGGAGCTCATTTGAGATAATTCCCACGGCACCCAGCTATCATTTTCGACATGCAGTAGAGAAATTGCAAAACGTCCTACGAACAGGTACCTTCGGCCGCTTCCAAAGATAATTTTAAGAAAGCTAACGATAGCAACAATTATCCCGATATAGCGTTTAACTCTTGATGGAAGGAAATCGGGTATCGTAGCATATATGCGTTAGAAGCGAAACGCTCACCAGACTTGTAGATCTGGGAGAGCCTGGACGTTCGCACTGCATCGGTTCTTAAGAAAATATGTGTACATTTCCCCAAATCCTTGAATTTGAAAGGAGATTGCTTCGAATGATTAGAAGCTGGCACTGGCCTAAGATCAGCAAACAATTTACGTAAAGAAATGAGAAAATCGGGCTGAGGATTAAACTGGAAATTTTGAAGAAAATCTTCTGGTAGGCGTAAACCCCTCCGTAAACTAAATCTGCCGGAGTTGCTAAAAATTCCTCCCTGAGTACTGTTCTGAGGCCTGATAGTACGATTGGTAAGATCTTTGACCACGTCTTGTCTCTATACGTCATAATAGTAGCTTTCAACGTCCTATGCCACCGTTCCAGGAATCAGTTTGCTTGTGGGTGATATGCGGTAGTTCGGTTACGAGTAAAACATAACAATTTAGCTAGCTCAGCAAAAAGTGCTGACTCAAATTGCGTACCCTGATCTGTGGCTATAGTCCTAGGTATCCCAAAACAACATATGCGCAAACTATAAAGCGCGTCTGCTATAGTTTCCGCATTAATGTTAACCAATGCAACTGCCTCGCGCCAGCGGGAGAATCTGTCAATAGTGGTGAGACAGTATCTGAAACCATTTGAAGATGGGAGAGGACCAACAATGTCAATGTGTATATCTTGGAACCGACCAGAACTGGGTCGAAAAGCACCCAAAGGTTTTCTCACGTGGCGAATAAATTTGCATTACTGGCACGCTTGGCATGCACGAGCTCAGGCATTAACGTCCTAATTCATCGCAGACCAAATGTATTTGGAGGTTACCATCTTGTTGGTGGCACGGATAATCGGATGCGAAAGATTGTGTACCGCATTAAAAACTTGTTTCCTGAAAGGTTTTGGAAAAAAAAGCCGATATCTTCTAGCGGAAATTTCACAGTAAATTTTCTTATCAGTACCAAAAATAGGGGGCTTTTCAAATCTATACAGTGAATTTTGAAGAAGAGCTAGAGCTCAGGATCACTAATTTGCCAATGGAACCAAAGCCTATAAGACTAGGAATGTGAATCTCTTCTAGTCTAGACAACATGTCAGCTACTACATTGTCTTTACCTGGCACATGCTTGATAACGGTGGTAAACTGTCCGATGAAGTCTAGATGTCGAAGCTGTCTGGATGATGCTTTCTCAGGATTCTGGTTGAAATCGAAAGTCAGGGGTTTGTGATCAGTAAACAACGTGAATGGTCGGCCTTCCAACAAAAAACGAAAGTATTTGATACGCCAACAACTCCCGATCGTACGCACTGTACTCGCGCTGCGCACTACTGAGCTTGACTGAGAAAAAACCCAGATGTTTCCAGACGCTATCTGTCTTTTGCTGCACTGTAGTACCTATAGCCGTAGCAGAGGCGTCGACCCATAGTACTAACTCCGAAGTAGAATAAGGAAACGCCAAAAGTGCGACCTCCGCTTATTGCTTTTTGACTAAATCGAAGGCCCTGACTGCCTCCTCAGACCAGCTTATTTTCCTTTTGCCATCTTTTTTGGAACCTATTTAATAATTGTTCAAGAGTGCCTGATGTTCTGCAGCATTTGGTAAGAAACGGCGATAGTAATTAATTGTGCCGAGGAAACGTCTCAGATCCTTCACTGTAACCGGAACGTTACAATTCGCAATGGCTTCTACTCTTTCGGGAGCTGGTTTATGCCGTCTGGCGAGATTAGGTGTTATAAAAACATTACCTGGGGAGACGAAAACTTACACTTTTCCACGTTTACGATTAGCCCAAAAGCTTCCAGATGGGCGAAAATTTGTTCTAAATGGCCAAAATGCTCACTAGCAGATTGTGAGGCCACCAGAATGTCGTCTAAATAGACAAAACAAAACTTTAATCCCTAAAGTATTGTATGTATGAACCTTTGAAAAGTTTGGGCCGCATTGCATATCCCAAAAGTCATACAAATAACCTCGAATGGCCGGAACGGGGTATAAATTGCCGTGTTTGGCACATCCTCGGGTTCGATCGGAATCTGATGATAAGCCTTAGTTAAATCTAAGGTCGAAAATAAATTACGTCCGTGCAAATGGTAGCTAAAATCATGTATCAATGGAATCGGATAACGATCCGGAATTGTACAAGAATTTAAACGACGAAAATCACCACATGGTCTACATTCACCATTTTGCTTCCTAACCAGGTATAATGGTGATGACCAACAGCTATCCGATGGACGGCAGATGCCTTGCTTTAGGAGAAATTCGAATTCTTTCTTTGCTGCAGCTAACTTGTCTGGAGGAAGACGGCGTACATTTGACCCAATGGCAGGACCCGTACTGGAAATGTGGTGCGTGACCATGTGCTTGACTGGGAGGCTAAAATTTGACGCTATAATTATGTTTCTGAATTTACGCTGAAGATTTTGTACCTCGATGGCGATCGATGTGTCTATAAGGATGGAGAGATCTCAGGAAACCCCAAAAATACTTTTCCCCGTAGATTTAATCCAGGTCAGAGGATCAATTAATGTTCTTCTCTTGACATCTACCAAAAGACCGTAATGTGCTAAGAAATCTGCACCTAGAATGGGTTTACGAACGTGGGCGATTACAAACTGCCAAGAGATCACACGTCGTAGACCAAGGTCCAACGATAAAATTTGTTTGCCGAATATGCTGATTGTCAATGAATTGGCTGCCATGAGCCGTAAACTTGATTTGAAACGTCGCTCTGCTTGAGTTAAGGAATTACGGATACGTCGGCACCTGTATCAATTAAAAAATTTCTATTTGAGGACATGTCTGAGAGGTAAAGACGACTATTAGTGCAGGCTCCTCCATTTGTCGTCAAGGGTGGAGGGCTAACTAGTTTAAAGAATTCTCATCTTTATTTAAAACAGTCTTACAATTGGTATTTGGAGATTTATACGAACATGGCTGTATGCATCTTCTAGCTTTAACCTTATATCTGCTATGGTACGAGCATATACTGTCGCTTCGCTTATGGGTGCAGTTGGGAGGGTTTGTTCTAACTCGAGACCTGTTTCTCAGCAACCCATCTCTGGAAAACTTTCTTCGGGATGTAATACTTCGCTCAAACGGCCTCACGAAATCATCAACCTTCTGAGATAACTGCTCCAGAGATTGATTATGATTGCTGGAATCATTCGACGTCACGCCGCAGATCTGAGAATTAGGACTTACCGCCGCTATTGTATCTGCACACGCTGCCACTTCTTCCAGGTTTCCCGGATTACACGCTAATATAGCTTGCGTGTGTGTGGGTAACCGTTGCAACCACAAGGACTTCAACACCTCATCGCTCAGTTTTCCTCTTGACAGCGAACGCCTCTCATGCAGTAGCTGCGAAGGTTCAGAGTCTCCCACAGTTAGTTCTGCCAAAACCTGCTTCACCTTTGCATTCTTCACATCGCTTAATGCACGAATCACACTCTCCTCCAAGGCACTAACCACATGGTAAAATCGAGTTTTATCCTGTGTGATGCCAGACAACTGGAATTGAACCTCGTGCTGGAGGAACCAGAGATCCGGAAAATTCCTCCAGAAAGGAACAGTTTTAACTGAAACTGCGTTCACTACATCTTGCTGGAGAGTACCGGGCATCACGGACAACTAGGATGCTGGAAAAGCAGAAGAAATACGTGCGCTTCAACTCTGAGAGTCATCTATCAACTCACTCGCGACCGACTCATTCGAACGGGCCAGCACGAACGCAGGCTACGACTATCAACTACTTTGATGAACCGAAACAGAAAGTACCTTGGGGAATATCCGAAGATTTCAACAATATTTAGCCTTGAAAGTTAGACTGGACAATATATGTATATTATATATGTATATTAAAACTAATTCTTTTACATATAAAATAATATAGAGACTCGCCAGATAGAATAGACTGGAAAATATATGTATATAGTATATAACAGGAACTATGCGCGTTCGCATACAATAGGTTAACAGATTAGTCTAAAATTTATATTTATAATACAATATTTAAAAAGAAATAAAATGAAATACGAAAAACAGTTACTTCCCCTTTTATTCTACGGAAACACCAGTTCTGAAAGCAGCTTGTAAGTAAGACGCTTGTTCTGGCTTACACTGAGAACTTTTATCTTTCTCGTTACGAGAAAACAATAACCTCTTGCAGGAATCTTGAATCCTACTAGTGTGCGAAGGATCTCGTTTTCTCCTTCTTCCTTGCCGTGAGAAGCGATTCCTAGCAGAAGTGTCAAATCCTTGAAATTTTAGACTAATTCTCTTGAAGGAATGTTCGGGATGGTGTCCAATAGGCTTCCTTACCTTGGGTAGGGGGTAATCTTATGGTCACTACACTGCTAGCGCAAGGTAATAATCCACTGTGGCTTGAGCTGCGGACTTTGGCCAGGAAAGGAGTCGGCATCAAAACGTGAGGGCAGGTTGCCGCAATCACGTCGAGGTCACCAGTTTGTGGGTCTCTTAAAGGATGGGGCAACCAACGAAAATTATTGTTCACTATTTAGTTAAAGATTTATCTTCAATGATCTCTTCCACAATACATGCAAATAAGAGCACAATAATTAATTTTTGATAATTGTTATTATTATTTTTTTGTAATTGGTGGTTAGAAAAGATAAATTCACATTAAATTCAATAATTTTATCACATTTTTCTAACTTTAAATTCAAGCACAATTATTCCCTTTTTTTTTAAATAGTAATCCTTTTAAATTATAACGGCGGCAATAATATTTTAATATTCTAAAACGTGTCTCCATTAAAACAAAGGACAGACTGATTTTTTTACTACTTTTTGTTTGCTATTTCAAACATTCGCCTACTCAAAATATCTTCAGATATTGTGCAACGTACTTTCGCAATCTCATTTTCGAAAAAACTGCAATTGCAAAATAACCGGAGAAAAATACCTCTCAGATAACAGAGACAATACGAATACAACTTCGTCGTGCGTCGCGTCATGTCGCCACATATACATGAAAAAAATAGTACTTTAGTACTAGGAATACCAAAATCCCTAGGTTAGTTATTATTTGAAGAATGAAACAATTTATGTAAACTTCTTTATGTTACTGATAGTAATGTCAAGCTAGATATACAGTTATTGCTGAAGAATGTGATTTGTTATCGTCTGTTCGCCATCGATTTTAAATGAAGGGGTACTCCGTAGCCTTGTTTGTACTGAAAAGTTTCTCACATTATGTTTATTCACTTTAATGATGGAAATCTTGATCTTTACCGTATTTCAAGCAAAACAAGGAAAGTTTATTTCTCCTTGCTTTATTAGTCCGGATGTAGTTAGTAGTTAATTGGAGGAACATCAGCCTTAGTACGTGATTTTAGCGTCTGAGAACTCAAAACCAGATACCGCCTTCTGAATTGCCACGATCCTAATTAAATGAATGTAAACTCACGTTTACTGAGATCTCTCGTATTATTTCATATAGTTTGTATGGTTTGACATCTGAAGTTGCTCCACAAGATGTATAATAGCATAGATGGCACAAGAACGAGATGTCGCACAGCATACCGCAAAAAAGTATTCAGATTTTAAATGGCTGGTCCATTCCGGAATAGACCAGAACATGTTTCTGAGGTTCCGAGAACAAATGTTGCTTTGGCAGCAGTTTTGTATACATTTGGTCGACTGCTTCAACATGGTAGATGCGGGAAAATACGAATCATTCGACGTATCTCTCATCAGTTTTCTTTTAATCTCGCTGTGCTGATAAAGGTAAAGGCACTGACTTATAACAATGGACTGAGCGTATGGCCATTTTCCTATAGGAAAGAATGGCACAAGTTTTACAGTTCTCTCTTTCGCCCTATGGCAAAGTTGGAGCTACCAACACAAAATATTGCTTACTGAACGATTACTTATGCCATTTGATGTTTTTATGTTGGCTGCAGATGCAATCACCGCAGAAAGAATAAGGTAAAGATAGTGTTTAACATGCGCCGTCTCTCTTGCCCATACGCAGGATTCAGTTAAGAATAACTTTCGAAAATTAAAGTCGGAATTGTGCTTATAAGCCATTAAAATATCACTTGGACAAAAGAAAATATTTTTTTTTAATTTAATTCGATTTACGGGTGTAAAATTTCATCTGATGGGTTGAGTTCTACATATTTTTATGTAGTAAATGTTTCAAAGGGTGCTCTATCGGTGATATACAGAAACACAATATTTTTGGTGCCACATGAAACAGCAAATCGCTCAGTCCATTGTTATAGATCAGCGATGCGCAGCACAACATATTCGGTGCGGTGGCGGGGCGTAGACGTACTAAGAGCGATCTTCATTCAATAGATGCAGGCAATGTATCGGTCGCTGTGGCGACTGGAGTTGAGCATAACCTATGAATAGAGAAGTAAAGGAAGGGAACCGCAAAGTTCTTGTACGTGAATGAAGCATTTTAATTTTGTGCAAATGCATACAAGGTGTCAGCAAAGCCAGGGCCATAGTCAACTAACAACATACACATACAAAGACTGGACACGTAGAACAAAAATATGCATCGCTTTTCTAGAATATTATATTAACAATACCTCGACGATGCCACGACTTCGCACTTGATGAGGTGCACAAAGGGTAAGCCAGCAATCCATCGCTCCATAAAAAATCTCAATTTTTTCTTAGAAATTTACTGGAAATTTCTTCCTTCGAATTTTGGTGCATTGGCTGAGGCCGAGAGCTGTGCCTCGCTCCAATATAAAATCAACAATGCCTCGACCTGATGTAGGGAAGGCCGCAATTTTTTTCTTAAAAATTTACTAGAAATTTTTTGCTTATTGTTTGGCACCATAACAATTGTTGTCGCCCTCCAAAAGTGCGTATAAATTCTAGGGAAAAAATTTCTAGTGAATTTCTAAGAAAAGTTGTGGCCTTTTGTTAATTTTATATTCTAGAAAAGCGTTGCACACTTTTGTTCTACGTATCTAGGCTTTGTAGTTTGTATATGACAGGGCGTGCCAAATATTATTAAATTCGATAGGGGAAGATTTAGTTGGCCCAATGCCGTCATGCAATACCATTATAAAAAATTCCTCTCAGGGGCAAATGAGTTTAATAGAATTGTTTCCTTTAAATCAAATCAAATCGTAATAACTACAGCAAAATAAAAAGTATTTCCAAAAAGAAGACAAGAAGGAAGTAACGTTTACACCCCTCCCACCGCACCGAATATGTTGTGCCAGGCATCAATCCTTTACCTTAATCAGTACAGCGAGATTAAAAGAAAACTGATGAGAGATAAGTCGAGTGAGTCATATTTTACCACATCTACTATGTTAAGGCAGTCGACCAAATGTATACAAAACAGCTGTCAAAGCAACATTTGTTCTCGGAGCATCAGAAACATGTTGTGGTCTATTCCGGAATGGACCAGCCATTTAAAATCTGTATACTTTTTTGCGGTATGCTATGCGACATCTCGTTCTTGTGCCATCTATGATAATAGTTAATAGCCATATGTTCGCCCGTCCGTCTTTTACAATCCGCAAGGACTCCTGCATGTAATAGCCTCACTCCCCTTTTGCTCGTTTTCTAGTATTTTAAATGGTGTGGAATCTATAGAGGCGGGATATTGATATATTGGGTGGGTTAGCTCCCCGTAGATGGCATAGCTACACGCCGTGCAAGTTTCCAGCCAAACTGGTTAGAAATCTCGAACCGAGTCCCCTCATTCATTTTGAATATACCATGGGCACGTTCTAGCAAGTTCTCCTTGTCTGATCAATTTTACTCTCCCATGGTTACCTCAAGGAAGTGAGCTGCATGTTAGTTTATCTCAAGATTCCCTGGCCACAAACTCGCTTGCGGACACCAAGATTCCACACCCATGACGACGACCTAATCCGTGCACTGTCAACAAGCGAACCACCCTGGCAAAGATAACCTAATATTAAGATGATAGAACACAACCGAACAAAATTGGAAATTTTTCCTGTTTTTCAGATCGAAAGAGGTAATGTCATATATTTTCGTCTGTTGCATGAATGGGGGAAAAGAACTTGGCTATGCACTATTATATAGTGCGACTGAGACAACGAGTTAAAAACTAAAATCGAGAGAACATAGGATTACCCGAACGACAAAATCTTATTAAATCCCTCAGAATCCTTTCAATCTATCCATAATAATGTACATCAAGTCACACTACCTCTATTTTTTAAGAAAAAGATAAATTTCGCTTTGGTCAAGGTGCTGAAAGGAGATATAAAATTCCTCTCAAATAAAATTCTCATTTTTCTCGAAAATATCAGAGAACCCAGCATGAGTTTCTCCCACTTAATCCCTTCAGAGCAAAACGAATTCTAACAGAAGCACGTGCTGTTTCAAATATCATAGGAGTTCCACCAACAAACATTGGCATTGCTGTAAAAAACATTGGCCAATTCTCTCAATATTTAAACAAAAACGCGGTAACATTTTATGAGAGTAAAACTTTAAAACTCCGCCCATTCTCATTTATTTACCAAAATGAATCATTTGTCATTCTGTTTCGTTGCATGCAATTTGCGCTTTTACATTTTTAATCTTTACTCATAAAAGTTTAAAGAGAGTTTGATTCATTTATTTTGTATTTTTTTTTTTTGTATTTCTTTCTTCTTTTGCTTGCTGTGTGCATTTTAAATGTAAAACAATCGGAAAACTCTTCTGTGTTTTAACTTATCATTAAGTTAACTTTGACCTTCATACCCCCTCTCTTGTTAGGAACGAGCCTGGTTGTGTCAGTTTTCACTCTCCCTAATACTGCTCAATGAGGTGCGGCAGTAAGGAAATCACGCAGAAGACGATGCATATTTTTCTTCCTTCTATTGGTATATGTACTACCCAATTAATCGCCGTTTCACAGGAATGTTTTCTCCTCAATCCAAGTTGTTCTAATATAATCAATTTATTCGTTTCCAAGTAACTTTCTAAGTATTTTTGAACCACTTTTTCTAAAACCTTTTCATATAGTATAAGCAGCAATGTATTTATTGGACTGAATTCTTTTGCTTTTTTTTTGTTGTTTTGTTTTAACTCTTTGAACAGGGATAACAATTGATTCTTTCCATAAACTAGGGAATTCTCCACTCACCAACGATTTATTTATTATGTCAACTAAAGTAACACCCCAATTATTCTAGTTGTCTAATACTAATTGAATTATAGTTCCATTTTTTAATCATTTTTTACAGATATCTTTCACTTCACTTCTAAAAATAAGTCTGCTTCTGTAATCATGTCCGAATATGTTCTATGAGGAATGCATTCTTTTATGATCTGTACGCTTTGAGCAAAGTATTTATTTAGTTTCTCTACCATTTCTTCAAGTTGCTGGCATTTATAGTCACCAAATTGAATTTCCTTTATTTCAGGTTTTACTTAAGCGGCAACTCTGAAATACAGTCGCATTGATTGTGAAAGCTGCCTCTGCAGTTTAGCTGGCGTCAGTCTTCCATAAATATGTTTCTTTTACTATGCGCGTCTGACGTCTTAGTAAATGCGGTCACCCAAAAATGTCTTGGCGGTCTACCAGTCGATCGCGATCGACTTAATGCCCACCCCTTCTGTAGATGAACAAGAAACAAAAAGTATGAAGACAACTTCAGCAAGTTCCACTACAATTTCTAAAAGACGAAAGAATGTCAAATTAGATTTTGCAAAAAAAAAAATAATAATAATACCATAAACATATGTTTTATATGTAAAAAATATGTTTGTGGAAAATGTTCACGGGAGAGATCTTCCATCTGTTAAAATGATGCAAGGATGAATTTTATTTTAATTTTAATAACCATATCTATGTAAATTACTGAAGGAAAATATAATTTTCTAGCCTTCTTTCTGAAAATGTACCTATAATGCCTAAAATCCGAAAAAATAAATGTTTTCTAAGTAATACATGACAATTATTTTGTGTTTTATTGTCCCTGATAAATACGTATTATTTATAATCAATTGGGAAAAAATATAACATTTATTTCAAAAGCGGTCATTTGACGGCCATCAGTAGAAACAGGCATATATAAAATTTCGGTAGGCTTAGTGTTAATAACTAAGAATTCTTATTGTTAAAAACTTCAAAATACTTCTATGTGACATTCAATTGCTTGACACTTCTATTCTCAGCTTTTTTCTTAATTATATTTTTTATAGGCGGACATATTTTTTTTAGATTCTTAATTATTTTAAATATTGTAACGTTTTTACTATTTAAATTAATAAAATTGTCCTGGCCGAGCGGTGACGAAGGAGCACCTCTATATTTAACAGCTTCCTATTTATACTGCCTTTATGAATTCAATAGGTAATTCGCTCCATCTGTCCGTAACTAGTTAATGCGATCGTGCTGGTGAATTCCCCACTAGGATGAAGCTCAGTGAGTAGCTCAGTTCTACTTCTACCACGAGTAAGAGGTGGCTAGTGGCCGTGGGGAGTTCCTGGATGGGTCTTCACTAAAAGCTTCGAGTACACGCAACGATACGAAAGCTTTCTACTTTTCAATTTGGTTAGAAGGATAGAGGGGCTAATTAATCGGTTGACGGCTGACAGTCAGCTGCTTACATCAAAAGATTGTCCGGATTTGAAGTACCTATGTATAAGTATATCTAGATTCTAGACGGATCGCAACCGTGGAAAGCCGCAACATCGGTGTGGCTTAAAACGAGGTGCAGTGCTGTGCGACCTGAATCGGTTGGATTGGTCTGTGGCACATTGACCTGCACGCAATCTGAGTTTTATTTTCCAGTGCAATAACTCAGCTTTGCTAGTTGGGGCTTATATGGCCTCCCGGGACATCGGATTCCACTTCGGATATTCTTATAGGAAGTCAGGCTCAGGGAATATCTTCTTGCTAGCCCGCTCACTGCATTCGGGTTGTCTGTTGAGATTCTTCTTGAAAGTAACCTAAATTCTCCAATAGAAATGAAATTTAGTCTTACAGGCCTACATAAAACGTCAAAATTCGCCTTTGTTATTGTTTTCCTTTCTTTTTAGGCAAGGACTTTTACTGTGCACAGGGATCGATTTGGCCGCTATCAACTAATTAGGGGTAAGCTTTTAGTAATCAGGTTGTACCGTGAACCAACTATCCGGGTATCACGTGGGGTAATCCGATCACTCTTTTGTGTACACCAATTGTACTGTTGATATTCTCGTCGAATTGATTTGACTGACTTTGGACAAGATGGTCGTTATGCGGTTTGAGAAGACTGCCTTATACACATTAAACAAATATGTCTTCAAAAGTATTTTATTAATAAAACCGCATAGGGTTGACAAATCCAGTTTTTTAAATTATCAATATACGACTTTCGTAGTCTTCAGATATAAATTATTTCGACTTATCGTGGCGAGGACAATCACAGACTGCCTTTTAAAAAACATAATCATAATCTTGATTCTTTTTAAAATTCCTGGCCTACTCTGATACTTTGTGAAATCTTCCCGTGCTTTATAATTAATTTCGAAAACGAAACCTACAAATGTCCGAAACGAAAATCATAAATGTTAATCACAGTCACGGCCTACATTTAATTGAACTAATATTACTGATGTCGCCACAACACTCCCCCGCCAGCGAAACCTAGGGTTTAGCGAGACAAAAAGCGTTGTGGTGGATGAGTGGTTCGTCCAGCTCGAGTCGTTCGATTAGGTAGTATTGTATTTCCATCAGGTAGGAATTGCACATGTCGCGGGGGTGTGCTTGACGAGGATGAAACATTTGTAGTGTGCGTACCTCCGTTGACGTGTGCATTAGCGTCTATCAAATTTGGAAAAGGTGTGTCCGCATAGACGGTGCCTGTATCCTTGCATAAATTTCTAGGGGGAGAATCATTTATCTCCGGTTCTTGAGGTGTTTGAAAAATTTGTGAATTTGGTATGCTGGCTTGTTCTAGTGTTGGAATTGAGTTCTCTTCGTCTACGTAACAAGGTTTCAATCGGCTGATTGAAACATTGACCTCTCTGTTTCTAAGCTTTAGTTTGAAGAAATGTTCGCCTCGCTCAATTACTTCAAAGGGACCTTCATACGGAGGCTGCAGAGGGGCTCGAATAGAATCCGTGCGTAAGAAAACGTGTGAGCATTTGTCGAGACTTTTGAACTTGAAGAGTGATTGATGAGAATGATCCGTAGCGGAAGTAGGCCTAATGTCTGAAAAAAAATTGCGAAGTGAGACTACAAATTCATTCTGTAAATGTGACTGGGAATTTTGAAGTAAATCTCCAGGCAAGCGTAAACTCTCTCCGTAAACTAGTTCAGCTGGCTTTGCCAGGAACTCTTCTCTAAAGACAGTCCGGAGACCCAATAACACTAAAGGTAAAATTTTCGACCAGGCCTTGTCTTTGTGGGTCATAATTGCAGCCTTGAGCGTTCTATGCCACCTTTCCAGGAATCCATTTGCTTGCGGATGGTAAGCCGTTGTTCGATTGCGCTGGAAACCTAATAACTTGGCGAGCTCTGCAAAGAGTGACGATTCGAATTGTGAGCCTTGGTCGGAAACTATTGTTTTTGGTACTCCGAAACGAGATATCCAAGATTGACAAAGTGCCTCCGCTACTGTTTCTGCATAGATATCGGCTAGTGGTACTGCCTCAGGCCAACGCGTGAATCTGTCGATGATGGTGAGACAGTACTTGAAACCTTGAGATGGCGGTAGAGGACCGATAATGTCGATGTGGATATCCTGAAAGCGACCAGAAGGGATAGGAAAAGTTCCTATTGGTTTTTTGACATGTCGAGTAATTTTACATTGCTGGCAATCTAGGCAGGAACGTGCCCAAGAATTGACATCCCTGTTCATAGACGGCCAAAAGTATTTTGACGTAATTAACTTGTTAGTAGAGCGGATGCCTGGATGGGCTAGATTATGAACCGCATTAAAAACTTGTTTTCTGAATTGCCCCGGAATGAAAGGTCTGTTTCCATTTGACGAGACTTCGCAGAATAGTTGTTTATTTGTGCCGAAAATGGGAAATTCCTTGAATTGATACTGCGAATTTTGAATAATGCTTTGGAATTCCGTGTCTGTAGCTTGAGAATCTGCAATGGCGGCAAAATCTATTAAGCTAGGAAGGTGAATTTCCTCTAGTCTAGATAGCGCATCGGCCACTACGTTGTCTTGACCAGACACATGTCTAATATCAGTGGTAAATTGACTTAAAAAATCTAGATACCGTAATTGCCTGGGAGAAGCTTTTTCAGCTTTTTGTTTAAATGCGAAAGTTAGTGGTTTGTGGTCAGTATACAAAGTGAAAGGACGACCTTCTAGAAGGAATCGGAAGTACCTGACGCCTTTATAAGCTGCCAGAAGTTCTCGGTCGTATGTGCTATACTTACATTGTGGGTTGTTCAGTCTTACTGAAAAGAAACCTAAGGGCTGCCACAAACTGTTAACCTTTTGTTGTACCGCTGCCCCAATGGCTGTATCGGAAGCATCTGTCCATAAAGCAAGCTCGGCTGTGTGGCTGGGAAAAGCGAGGAGAGTGGTTTCGGACAGGTGCTTCTTGACTAACTCGAACGCCTTGATAGCTTCTTCTGTCCAAGCGATTTTCCGTTTCCCGTCTTTTTTTGGACCTTTGAGGAAATTTTTTAGGAGCGATTGCAGTTCAGCTGCGTGCGGCAAAAAACGGCGATAGAAATTAATCATCCCCAGAAAACGTCGGAGATCTTTTACAGAAATTGGTAGTTTACATCGGCTTATAGCTTCGACGCGGTCGATTGGTGGCTTGATACCCTCGGAAGTAATTAGATGTCCTAAGAATGTTACTTCTTGAACCAAGAATTTGCATTTGGAGACGTTAATAATTAAGCCGAATTCCTTGAGCTGTGAAAATACTTGCTCTAAGTGCTTTAGATGCTCCACTTCAGATTTGGAAGCTATTAAAATATCGTCCAGAAAGACGAAACAAAATTGAAATTTTTGAAGGATTGTATTGATGAATCTCTGAAACGATTGAGCAGCATTGCAGAGTCCGAACGTCATGCGAGTAAACTCGAAGAGTCCGAATGGTGTGCAAATCGCTGTCTTAGGAATATCTTCGGGTTGGATTGGGATTTGATGATAGGCTTTGGTAAGATCCAAAGTTGAAAAGAATCTGCACCCTTGTAAGTTCTGAGCGAAGTCGTGGATCAGAGAAATAAGGTATCTGTCTGGGATCGTAATAGCATTTAGGTGCCGATAATCACCACAGGGCCTCCATTCACCGTTTTTCTTCTTAACAAGTTGTAATGGCGATGACCAACAACTATCTGAGGGACGACAAATGCCTTGAGATAAAAGGAACTCAAATTCCTTCTTTGCTGCTGCTAGCTTATCAGGTGGTAGTCTTCGCACCTTGGCGACCACTGGGGGACCCTTCGTGAAAATGTGGTGTTTGACCGCATGTTTGACTGGACTTGCAAAACCCGTTTCCACAGTCAATTCCTTGAATTTGCGAAGGAGATTTTGAATTTCTGTACTAAATGTTGGATTGATGAGGACAGATAAAGCTGACGATTGCCCGAAAATTCGTCTTCCTGGTGATTTAACGGCGGTTAGAGGATCTATTAACAGCTTTCGCTTAAGATCTACTAGTAGTCCGTAGTGTTCCAGAAAGTCGGCACCTAAAATGGGTTTAGCAATATCAGCCACTACGAATTTCCAAGTGAAAACACGTCGCAGGCCAAGGTCAAGAGATAATAATTTTTGACCGAAGGTGTGGATTTCTGAGGCATTGGCTGCTACCAAGCGTAAATCTGTTTTATTTCGGCGATCATTAGGGGAGGGAGGGATAACCGAAACGTCTGCTCCTGTATCTACTAAAAATTGTTTATTGGTTGATTTGTCTGAAATATAAAGACGACTATTGGCAATGCCGTTTCCGCTGGTCGTCAACAGCGGAGGGCCGATTAGTTTAAAGCATTTTGATACTTGTTTTGTCGAGAATTATTATTAACATTTTGATCCTGAGATGTACAAGGTGGGATACACTTCTTTGCATTTGCGCCAAACTTAAAGTGGTACCAGCACAACTCCTTCCTGCTACTAGATGAAGAATTACGAGATGGGGGATTACGAGATGAGAGTCTATGTGCGCTCCTGGACCTGTGTCTGGGGGATCTGTCTTCAGGATTTTCCCGATGAAGATTCAACGTGTGCTTCAGAAGTTTCTCCAGATTGTCAATCCTACTTGTGAGCTGGCTGTACATTTGTGTCTGTAAGCTGGAAGAAACCTCTGGCTGGACCGAGTAAACTTCCTGACGATTACTCACCTCGCTGATTTTATCCGCACAGGTAGCAAGTGTTTCCAAAGTTCCTGGATTACAAGCCAGAATGGCCTGCATATTAGTTGGCAAGCGTTGTAGCCAAAGTGATTTTAACATTTCCTCGTTAAACCTGTTTCTGGCCAGGCTCCGCATCTCACGAAGGAGTTGAGATGGTTGTGAATCACCTAGGGACATCTCAGTCAACAATTGCCTCAGCTTCTGATTCTCACTGCCGGATAACCTAGAAGTCAATGCTTCTTTCAGTGTCGTGTAAGCGTTGGTATTTGGCGAGCTGGAGGAACCACATGTCTGGGGAATTCCTCCAAAAAGGCACTGACTTTACAGAAACTGCACTTAAGGTGGCAGACGGATGAGTATTGGGCGACATGACTTGCTCTGTAATACCAGATGAACACTGAATAGCACTTGACACTTGTGACGTATCTGAAGTAACACTCACGTTCGACTCGTTGCGGGCCATATCAACGCAGGCCGGACACAATACCCTAATAAATTGGCCAGACCGATAAAGCAATAGGAAAATTTCACAAGGCTTACACAAATCAACCGTGCCTATCTCAGTAGAATTACACAACCCAAAAATATTATATATAGGTATAAGAGGATAACATATATATATGGTATGAGGATAAAACAACAATTTATAACTACAACAATGAAACGTTTGAATATAAGTGAGTAAGAGTATAAATATATAGATAAATATATATAAAAAAAAACTTAGGTTTAGCAATACTTCCGTTTGAGATGAAACAACTTATCTTGAACGCCTTCAATGCTTGACGTAAGTTGAATGGTTGTGGTTCTTGTTGTGCTTTGTTGCTTGGTTCTTGTTGCGAATTGTTCCTCAATTGGAACAGTTTAGAGTTCCTTACCGCTGGTGGGGGGTAACTAAAAACTGTCACAATCAAAATCTTCGGATGGTTGATGAAATGTAGAGATCTTCTGGAAGTTGGTTGCGCTGACGGGCAACCGATGGAAGCTCTGGATATAATGTAGCGGTTTTCTGGATGTTGGTTGCGCTGACGGGCAACCGATGGAAGCTCTGGATATAATGTAGCGGTTTTCTGATTTCGTTTTCCCTTTTTTTTATATTTTCCAGGTGGCGTTGAAGCGGATGCTCCAATGGGGCTCTCAGATTCTTCAGGAATTAATCCTATGGCCAACGCTTTAAACTTCTACCTTTGTAAAATTTTAAATAACTGGATATATTTAATTTAAAAGCGATGTTGCTTGATTTTTTTTTTTGAATGCTTGTCTCTTCGTCGGGGTCACCAATTTGGTAATCAGGTTGTGCCGTGAACCAACTATCCGGGTATCACGTGGAGTAATCCGATCACTCTTTTGTGTACACCAATTGTACTGTTGATATTCTCGTCGAATTGATTTGACTGACTTTGGCCAAGATGGTCGTTATGCGGTCTGAGAAACTGCCTTATACACATTTAACAAATATGTCTTCAAAAGTATTTTATTAATAAAACCGCATAGGGTTGACAAATTCAGTTTTTTAAATTATCAATATACGACTTTCGTAGTCTTCAGATATAAATTATTTCGACTTATCGTGGCGAGGACAATCACAGACTGCCTTTTAAAAAACATAATCATAATCTTGATTCTTTTTAAAATTCCTGGCCTACTCTGATACTTTGTGAAATCTTCCCGTGCTTTATAATTAATTTCGAAAACGAAACCTACAAATGTCCGAAACGAAAATCATAAATGTTAATCACAGTCACGGCCTACATTTAATTGAACTAATATTACTGATGTCGCCACAAGCTGTTGATTAGGAAGGGAGATATTCGTTTATGCCGTGAGATTATCTCAGATAATTATGCACTTAATTAAGGTTGGTGGATTTTGCGACACTCATTGAAAACACCGCAGCCTCTGAAAAATAAGTGCGATATCTCGACTGAAGACTGGTCCTTGTCTGGACAGCCAAGATGCTAGTTGGTTATGGGCTCGTTCTCAATTGACACTAGAGGTATTTGTTCATGTGGAGTGATTGTCTCAGTTAATTATGCGTTCATTATTCGCGCGTACGGAAATATTTCTCTAGACAATTTGTGCCAAATACCACTGCTACTGATTTAGCCAATGAATAGCTAGAGACGTTGTAACCGGTAGAAAGCTTCGTAGAACTCAGAAAAATAGTGCGATATCTCGCCTGAAGACTCGTACTTGTCTCGACAGCCAATATACTAGCTGATTAGGGGCCAGTTCATAATTGATACTAGATATATTTATTTAGAGTTACTAACAGAGGCGTGTAAGTAAAATTGCGAAAGAGGCACTACTAAATTTGGAAGGTGATTGATAATCTCGGCTGGCTAAGAAAAAGAACGAATATAAATTAAATAGAAAACGGAGATAAACAAATACTTGTTATACAGTTGTAATATTCTCGATTAATTTCGTACGGATTGTTGGTAGATTCTGGAACTCTTTGTTTCTGCCGTTGTAATGATTTTTGTTCGTAGAGGAAGCTGGTATGCCTCCTCACTATGAGTCACTAACGGGGGTTAATAAGTGGAATTTAAGGAAAATAACCACTAAATTTGGGAATCAATTAACAATCCCTGTAGAAAATAGCAAAGTAAAGTGAATTCCGTGGACAACGGAACTAGATTTCTATCCAAGAGCTGTATTTATCGGATAAGCCACTTGCCTTTATTTGGAGGGCACGGCTGCCTAATAATCGTTAATAAAATGGAAAGGTCGATGTACAAATTTCAGCAAATTATACCAAAATGAAGATAAATTTTATAAAGGAACAGAAAAAAAAAGATTAATTTTGCTCAGGAATTGTACTTAGCTGGGTAACTTCTTCGCTTTCGTTCGGAAAGCAAGATTCCACAGTGCCGTTGGGCGTTTTGTCCCGTTTCGTGCTTAATTCCTTGGGCTCTTTCGTTTTCCTCTGTTACTGGGTCGACGATGAACACTTTTTATATATTTTCGTTTTTATTACCGACGATGAACCAAACTTGATTTGTTTTTACAAAATATTTTTTTAATAATCACAAGACAGTTCGCTGTTGTTTACCAAGTACTTTTTTTATCAATCTCTGTTCGTGATAATCGCGTCACACACACTTTTTCTTCTCTGTCATCCAACTCGTCTCTCGTGCCTGTTTTTCTTGGGGTCGACGGGTACTGCCAGCTGTGTGGTGGCCGGAATCCACCGCATCAGTGGGCGCCGCGCCATCTCTTAGATTTTGCTGGTCCCCGCTCCGACGCACTGCTTCGGTTTCTACATCAGCGTACTAGCGTACGCTTGAGGATTCAGCAGGCTATATCTTCATCGCGGGGGAAATCTAGATATTTCGTAACAATATATTATCAAATTTTAAAGCCGAGTTCGTGGGACAACCGTGGGAAGAGAAATCACACGGCCCCCAAATTCGAATTGTAAATAACTAAAGGATCGCCCAGCCTCTTGAGCCAAAATACTATTATAGCATACCTTCAGAAATATGGTTTAATGATTCCCACTGCGATTTAAGAACTATTTAGGAATAATTTACAGTGCCTACATCTTTTGAATATCAATCCATACATCCCTAAAACGTACCAATCTCTTCCATTGATCTGCAGATTTTTCACCGTTGGAATGAGAAAAAGTAAAAACCTTTCAAACAATTTTCATTAATCAGAATATTTTCAGCCTTCTTATCATAAAGTATGAGAAGAATCTGTGTATATAAATATTCCCGATTCCATTTGAGATGAAGAAAAAAAAATCTAATTTCTTCCAGTGACCAAAAGAAATCGTGTTTTGGCTACGAAATGAGATCCCCAATTTAAATCCTTCCTTTCGAGACATTTCTGAATTGTCAGAAAGAATGTGTAAATCTTACCCGATTTATAGTAAAAATCACCTTTCTCATACATTGAACCTGAACAATTTCCCAAAGGAAATATATATTTTTAATAAATTCCGAATCCCACATCCCTCTTTAAAGAATTTCTCCTTTCAAACGAGGAATAAATTGTGGTTTATCTCATCTCTGCGTTGAAGCTAAAAGAAGCTTTTATCACAATAAGAAGCAGAAAAGAAAAAAAACGTTTAAAAGAAGCTTTGAAATTTACTTTTAAAATGTTGTTCTCAACCCCTGATGATGTTTATCCCAAATTTGGGTTAGAAGTGGCGGCCAGTGTTTAGGGTCTTGCCATACCTTTAAAAAAAAAAACACAATGATAGGCATTCGATAAACAAGCTGATTCTGATGGATTTATTGAATACCCCTGCCTCGACGACCTAGAGAACTTATCAGAAAATTCACCATACATATCTAGCAGAGAACGTAAGAATAATAAACATATAGCAAGGCATAGCTTAACCTTCACATGCCACCCTAAAAATATTATCACAACTCACTGCTGGCGGGGATATATTTCTTGAAATTCCAAAGAAATTATTTGGGAGCGGTAGAAAACCTTAGTCGGAAGGAAATAAATGCCTCGCCCGGAATATCCAACAAAATAACGAAATTAGAAAATCTGATTCTATTCCGAACTGTCTGTCATCTTCCTGTTGTTCTATACCGCAATAAATACTACCTAAAAAGCCACAGGGTTTCGTTCGAAAATGTTTATATTTATTCAAAATGAATTTAAAGGTAAGTTAGGGGTGTGTGTGTAACGTACCTATATGAATAAGTGCGTGAGCAATGTGACTAAACAATTTAATTTTCTCAATGAAGCGTATGTTCGTATCCTAGGGCTTGAGTATAAAAGACTCACATCATATCAGGGTTACAAGGAGTTTCTGTGTGCAAAATATTGTTTTGGGGCAATTTGAAAAGGCTCAAAGGGCTTTGGTGACTTTCTTTATTTACTTGTGAGAGCATTTCTTATAAATTCATAGGTAAAATGATAAAATAGCGAGCACTCACCTGTCTGGAAAAAAAAATTCTATGCATGTCCCTTTGGCATGACTGAATTCGGGATGCTTGATTTATCTATACTTTATAAAAATCAAAATGAATATATGTTTATATATAATCAAAAAATACGTGCTTCAACTGTTTCACGTATTCAATTCAATTCAATTCAATTAATTTATTAATGGCATCTACACAATTCAGTTTTTTGTTAGACTTATTTCTATGCGCAGGAGATAAGGAAAATACAAATAACTCAACAGCTAAACTTATGATATGCATATGCTACAATAATAAGAAACAAAATAATAATAGTAAAATGGAAAAATGGAAATAAAATAAAATAACAATCAATTTAAAATGGGGAAAAAAATAAATAAAATGAAAATGAAACAAATAGCTATTTATCTTGCAGGAAGCCTTGAGCTCTAGGGGAGGAGTATTCCATAGTCTGATTGCTTGGAGAAGGAATCGATGTTCAGAAACCCGATTACTTTAGCTTGGCATAATTAAATTCATTGTCCTCTGAGACCGTAAAAAACTGAACTTTTGATACAAATAAGTTGATCTGCGACATTGAATTAAGTTACATAAAAAAGTATCATGCGAAAGTCCAGAAATGTACGAAGTGTGCAACCAAAGATTGAATTGACATAAGGAGAAACATGGTCATATCGCTGAAACACAAAACAATGACGAACCGTAGAGTTGAAAGCTACATTAAGTTTCTCTGGGAAATTGAGTCAACTGCACAGAACAGCTCACATCCGTAAGTAAGTAAGGACTGGAGACGAAAGCTTTGCAAATGTTTTACCTGCTAGTTATAAAATGAAGCAATGCCTTTGCAACCCTAACTATACACTGGGTTTTTTACAGGACTCATGTGGTTTATTGAGGTAATTATGAACTAAGTTTCCTGCGTATTACTAGTCATGAATTAGAAAAGGGAAGCCGTGCGCAAAGAAATTTTGCGATTTTTTTTGGAAAATAAGTGTTTGTGGTATTCCGCAATTGCAAAAAAAGTGAAATATTCGAGATGGATGGTTAAACTCGCTATAGACAAGTTCAACGAAGGGTTTACAGCGAAAGTCAATCCCGGAAGTGGAAGGCCAAAAAGTGCAAGTGATGCAAATTTGGAAAAAAAGATAGTTGGCTTCATTGGAAGGAACAGATCGATGTCAATTCGTGCAAAACGAACCGTCAAGCAAAAATAAGAGGCAATTAGAAGGTCAAGAAAGTTATATAAAAAAAATTTCGATGAAGAAGCTTGCATTGTAATGGATGACGAATCATATTTTAAATATGATTTCAGTACACTACCTGGACCTCAATACTATAGTGTAAAAGACAAAATGGATGTTTCTGATGTCGATAAACACATCCAGGTAGAAAAATTTGGTAAAAAGCTGCTGGTGTGGCAAGCTATCTGCCAGTGTGTGATGAAAAGCAATCCTTTTTTCACAGAAGAGACCATTAACACTGATGTTTATTTTTAGGAGTGTCTGAAAAAGAGATTGCTGCCTTTTATTACATCATGACGGCAATATTATCTTTTGGCCTGACTTAGCAACATCTCACTACGCAAAAAAGACGCAGGATTGTCTTAAGAAAGAAAGCATTAATTTTGTGGGAAAAGATATGAACCCACTAAACGGTCCGGAGCTCAGACCAATAGAAAAGTAATGGGCTCTAGTGAAAAGCATTTTACGGAAAGACTGAAGAAGTGCAACTTCACTGCGAAATTTTTCCCGTTTGTGGTCCATAGCAAGCAAAAAAGTAGCGGATCGGGTTGTGCAAAATTTAATGTCTTCCTTCAGGAAAAACTTGCGAGAATTCAGTCGGCAAGCTATTAATCAAAGAAGTTAACTTGATTTTTTTAATATACGTTGTGCTTTATTGTAAAAGAAAATAAATTATTATAAAGCTTTATTTCTATCTTTATTTATTATTGATCAAAGACCATGCAGAAATTTCGTGTCCAGTCCTTGGTGTTACTACAAAGGCTTTAGTTAAAAATACTCGAGCCTGAACAGGCGTATACGATGCAGATAAATATAGTTTGCGAATAATTGCATATATCCTTGACACAACAGATTTATCATGGTCCGACCAAGTTAAAGTTCGATTCAATCTTACACCAAGATCTTTTACCAAGGTATTATAGGGAATCACCTCGTTGTTCACACTGACTACAGGGCAGCTGGGTATGTCAATTACGGTTTTATGGATAATGATGGCACTGGACTTAGAAATGTTCAGAACTGGCTTCTTTACAACAGCCCAATTATAGACGTTTCTTAAATCAAAATTGATGCACTCGACTGCATCACCAATTTGATTCTTATGTCTAGAAATGTATAACTGAACATCATCAGCATACAAGTGATATCTACAATGCAGAATAACACCAGTAAGATCTTTGATGAAGATGGTAAACAGTAAAGGTCCTAGAATAGATCCTTGGGGCACACCACTAAATACTGAATACAGAAACTCTGCCGTCACAACAAACCTGTTGCTGCCGGCCCAAGGTATATAGAAGAAACAAGGTATGCCCATTAAAATTTTGACATATCACAGCTGATCAAACAGCTGATAGTCTGTGACGTACTTCAGTGATTGAATAAAAAAGAAAAAGGAAATCTGACAGTGGCAGTACAAGCGCAAAGAATTTTGACACATTACAGCTGATGCCCTGTGACGTACTTCAGTGAATGAAGAAAAAGGGAAAAAGAGTTTTAACTAAAATGGCGGAACGTGGTTCGAGTCGGGAATACCTTGTCTTCTATATACCTTGCTGCCGGCCTATGATGTAACTGTTAATAAGCTTACATGCTTGAGTACAAAAATAAAAATGTGTAAGGAGTTTATCAATTAAGACGGCATGAGCAACTCTATCAAATGCTTTGGAGAAATCTAGTAGGCTTAGAATAGTTAAAATATTTGCCGCCATTGCTTCGCGAATGTCATCGCTTCGCGAATGTCATCGCTTATTTTAATTAAGACTGTGATGTAGCTATGCTTTGAGCTAAAGCCAGATTGATAGCATGATAATAGACCATTACTTTCAATATAATGACACAGCTGATTGTGCATTATTTTCTCGAGCACTTTTGAAAAGAAAGGAAATATTGAAATAGGATGATATTCCTGGGTACCTAATTTTTTGAAAACTGGAAGGATTTCAGCCAATTTTCATTTGATGGGAAATGTGGAAGGTGAAATAATATTATTAAAGATGTAAGTTAAGTGTGCAATTACGAAAGAAATTATTATTTTTAGAAACCTCGGGTGAATACCGTCAATGAATTCCCATGGCATTTTTTTGCATATGTATTGCGTCAGATTGCGGAGATGTGAGTGGAATAGGTGTCGGCCGTATAATACCCATGGGTGCTACGTGATTTTCGGGTCCTCTTTTGAGATCTTGCTCTGCTCCAACTTCTTAATATCCGTGTTGCTCTTAATTATTTTATTCTGCACCCTTTTTTTTAAATTTTTCTTTTCCCACAAAAAAAAATTAATATTATGACGTTTTCCGGTGGTGTTTGAAATCGGGGTCAATTAACTGCATATGAATTGCGGAAAGCTTTGCCGTAGTAAGTATATACGTTTACGTAACTTTATCACAAAATAAGAGTTTACGTACGTATTACCACCGCTGGCTTATCAGTTTCTATCTCCAGGAATGGTACCGAGTTTCAATGAAATCTAGGCAGATATATTCCTAATAACAGTAGAAATGCTAAGTACAGGATTATTATACTAACGTCTAACACTTTTTTTCAGTTCTAAGCTTTCCGCAGAGTTTGAAAGACATACCTGAAGATTTTCTTTGAAGCATCAAAACGAAATCGACACAGATTAATACAGGTAATAGTATACTCCACATAACATTAGAGCAGTCTTGAGTGTCACTCCATGTTTTGAAAACATTTACCACAAATTGTATTCGTTCTCGAGAAAACGGTGAAATATTCCGTTTTCTCGAGTTTATAACTTTGAAGCAGAGTATGTTTATAAATTTTCCTGTTTATTTCATTTAACTTATTTGAATTTTAAGTTGCAACATTCTGGGATTTAAAAATTAAAAACTAAGTCTAAAAATATTTCAAAATGGCCCTAGTTTTGCGTCACAAAAATGTCAACAGAATAAATTTTGTGTAATCCCATCTCCTCATCGTACAAAATTGGTGTTGAGGAAAGTTTGTTAATTTGTCGAGATATTGATGTGATAACTGCACTTCTTCCAAAAGCATGGACTTATGTAATTTTTGAAATAAATATTTATTGCACTACCTCAGATTTTTCAAATGCTTATGTGGATTCCGTCATGAAAGGCTATGTGCTGCTCTATGACTTGATTCTTAGATAGACGAGATTATTTCCTCTATCTTTCTTTTGAAACATAAAAACTATTATCCCAGAAATTTTATTAAGAGACTTCGAAGCTTTATTTAATTAATAGGCTTCTAGCTCAGATGTCTCATTTAATTTATGAAAACCACACCTTTCATATTTTCGTAGAAGTTGATTATGGAAAATAACTGCCGAAGTCAAAGACATATTTCCCATATAATCAATAAATTTTGCGGGATAATGCTTTCCGTGGTTAAGTCATGAAAACTTTGAATTTGTCATATTTTATGTGGTTTTCGTCCAATGTAATTTCCTTTGTCTACACAACCGAAAACCTCCTGCCTAATTGTTTTTATCAAATTTCATCGAACAATAGAAACTTTACAAAATTAGGACACTAATCATAGCATGAACATTTCCATCATAACCAATTTCTATACCCACTTAGTACAAAATAAACTTGAGCCGAACGACTCTAAAAATCTGAAACTCCCAACGGATCGAAATTCTCACGGATCTTGATACCTTTGGAGTGAATTTTGTTTCGAGCATCATTCTTGGTGGAAATTCTTCAAAGATGTTTCTTTTGAAATTAGTTTTAAACAATTTCTCTTTGGCATTTCCCACAAGTTATAAGTTTGATTTTAGCTCTTACAGTATCCTAAGTAGGCCACCAAATTGGTGTAGATTTTGTTTGTCTTTTCTCAAAATCTAGGACGTGGTGAATTGGTGATTGGAATTCCTCCTGTCGACACTTCTCCAGTCGAAGAATTGTAAGAACTTTCTGGGTTATTTGTATCGGTCAGGTGCTACCAATTACTTTGATATGACTTTCCTTTTACGTGTCCACTGAATGGAAAATTACTCGAGGAAAACTTTTGAAAGGAACTCGGGAAATTCAATAAGGACAGCACCAGAGAAACTTTGTCCATCGGTAATGGAGGAAGAATGAAGCGGAAAATTACTTAAAAGCAACGAAATATTTATTTTCCTGTTGCTTTTTGATTTCGAAGCTTTCAGAACTTTTCGGATTTGTACAGTTGTACCTCAGCTCCCCACCATTTATTCAAATTCATGTAAAATTGTGACTGGAGTGTAACAATCTATAGGAACAGTTTATTCAAGCAGAATTGGACCAGATTAAGTTTTTGGCAAGAAAATTTAAAATTCAGTTAACATTAAACTTTTGAAAGTTCCATTATTCAAGTGAAAGTATCTAAAAACAATAATTTATTTTTTCTTTGTGAGAGTTTCTTCGGTGAGGTAGGGTGATGTAGGCGATTATTTCAATTTGCGTTGCAAAGACTTTTTCAAAGCTCTAAAGACTTTGCTAGCTTTGGAGATTTTCGTAACTCTTATTGGTTTAGTGAATGGCAAAAAGAAAAAGTAAAAAACTTTTTCTTTGTGGGAAGCAAAGTTCGATTATATTTTAGTATGCCTAACTTAGCATCTTGTAAAGAGTAAATATGAAATCATTACACAACAGCACAGAAACAAAATAAGTACAAGAAGTACGGGCCAATATTTTAGGAAGAAGCACCAATTATTACAGCAAATATCGAGGCTATCCAACATAGGCAAACATACTGCTTCCACAAGCATATCATGTTTCATTAGAACCATAATTATTCGCACATGAAATATAAATCCAGTAACACTTTCTTTCTTTCTTTTATTTATTATGTATCAAGATAAAACATTATTATACCCTAGATGATGAAATCATTGGGCATACTAGGTTTGTCATTTTGCTCATCGTGACTAGAAATAATACTACTAGAGTAAAACTGATTGGACACCCACGTAAAATATTAAAATTTATTTGGAATCTCGCATGTCCATCTGTACATCCGTCTGCCTCTCTGTCTTTCCGTTCATCTTCTCGACAATCCAAGACACAGACTTTTTAAAAATATTGTAGTTAAGTTCGAACATGGGACAAATTAGGTAGTTCAAAAATGGAACAAAATTCCTAGGAGTTACATAGGTTTGCCAAGCACAAATTTCATTTTTCACTATATATGTGTTTGGGCACTTCTTGAGAACGCGTTGATGTAGAAAGCTCAAATTGCGTACACGGCGTTTTCATGAAAATAGTAAATAGAAATTCAACAAGAGTTATAATTGGTTGGAGACCAATTATATTATACCCTAGATGAAAATAAAATTTAAATAAAGTGAAACTGGATGACTTCAATTACACTTCACTTTAAATTATATTTCATCTTCCTCGCTGAAGAAAGATAAAATTCAGTCCGCACTTCGCAAGCGCATAGCAAAAGTCAAAGGAAATAAGTTTGTAGCGCAACGACATTTATCTCCTTTCACTCGTACGTTAGACCTACCAATCAGTATCCACATCAATTTATTGATGAGCTAATAGATGAGTTGGAGAAGAAACTCATCGAGGCGCTCAGTAAAAAAGTTAGTCGCCGTACGATTGCATACGGTACACTCACATTGTCGTACTTGAAACAAAGGTTGTGTTAGTTAATATAAGAGCCCCCGCCCGCACCGTCACTAAAATTTTGTAAGCTGGTTAGCGTTGGGTACCAGGGTTAACTACTTCATTCACCTATACTATAAACATTTTATATATATCACCCACGTAAATCATCCGTCGTAAATAATGCAAACAAAGTTTGTTTTTTCTTATTTCAGGATATTTTAAAGAAAGCAAAAAGAATAATTTAAAAAAAAAGCGATGAGTGCAGTGGCGTTGTTAATGCCGAAGAAGGGGTCATACGTATTCGACTAACAAATCCTAGGATGCAATTTTTGTTGGTACAACACAAGCATGGTCATGCAATATCTTTATGTTATATTATTTTTGGTAAAATGCTGGAATTCTTTGAAAGATGTACTTACCAGTTTGGGGCTTCTAAATATCGGGGCCCCCTTTCATGGGGGGCCATATGTACGCCACTGGTAACAGCTAAGTAGGGGAAAGGATCATTTCTTCAAAGTTTTGAACAGAACTTATCTATTGAATAAAAAACAAACAAAAAATCAGTAACAGCAATAACCAACATTTAAATTAAGATTTCCAACTTTGTTCATAATAATAAAACAAATTATTATTAAATTATTATTATTAAATCTGTGGCAATTAAAAATTAAGACCAAGTTAGGTAGGGTCAAAGAACTGCGGGCACTCTGATCAAATCTCCAATAGTCCCACTTAATCGAACCATACATTTCCTACCTCCTGACCTATATATGTATTGTATGTATTTGTTCTTTCCTTGCCTTTACAATGGAAATATGAAACAGACCAATTTCTGTAAACCTTAATACAATATACACCTGCTATGTAGATATGTATGTACATACTGACCAGTTCTGAACTTGAGTTATCACCTTCAACTTTATAACACTGCTGGTGGCATTAATCTATAAAAATTTATATCTCCGAGAGCTCAACATCGATTTTTTTTATCAACAAAAAAACCCCATTCAGAAAGTATGTCGGAATGCATTCGCTTATAGTACAGAACAGAGTTATACAAACTAAGTTACCTCCTCTATCAAATATGTATAATGTGTATGAATGTATGGTACTCCGAGGAAATCCTCTAAACCTTCACGCACAGGTGGTTGCTAAGTATTTATGAGCAAATCATAAATACATTGAAGTGGCATCGGTACTTTCCGCTCGAGAAACTCAATAAGCAGTTTCCATAAATCTCGCCATCCACCTTGCCGGCTGCCGTATTGGAAGGATTGAAGCCATATCAAACTTGTTACATAAGTAACATACAAAGGAACAAAATATGTGAAGTTGGGCACAGAGTTGAAATTGAGTCTTTGCAATTTTGACTTCTCTAAAAAGCTTTCACTTGAAATGGGGCGGCTTTATGCTTCTGGAGAAAACGTAATGTGTCATGAAATGATTTTCACAAGGTGCTTCTGTAGGGCTATTAAATCCGACCCTCACTAGTTCGGCTTTTATGAAGTCGTTACATTATGCCCTTACGACTTCAAGTGTTTATGATCGTCCGGATCCTGATTGAGGTTAGTATAGTTTTGATAAATGGAACTTTTACTACAAGTTGAAGTAAAAGATCTTTGAATAGATTTGAGCATTGAGATTTTCTAGGAGAATAAAGATAATTATTCGAACAGTTAAAGTTATTGCATGGCTTTGACATGAAAATTTTAGAAAATATTATTCATATCTCTTGACACGATAAACTTGTCTGTTGGCTTAAAAGTTTGCTCCTCTTTGTCTGAACAAACATTGTCATATTCTTCTAGATTTATATACAGTAAAAATTGTTCATCGTAAACACTTATTGCGACAAATATGATTTTAGGAGTAATAGGTACATTATTTATTTTTATCCTAATCTTGGCGTTCATACACTGTAAAAAATAATGGGACTACTACCTAAATTTAAGAAATATTTTGCCCTAAAAATAAATTTAATTTTCTCTGATATAAAGGGAAAATCAGTTTAATTTCTCCATATCAATGGAACATTCAATAAATTAGGTATTATACTATACTTTTGATAGAAATATATTTTCGTTTATATAATTCATACATTGTTTTTAAAAACAACTCATATATTCTTTTTCAGTATTTTGTTTGGGCGTGCCTACCGTACTACATAGTATGTTTCTTAAAGGGTGTGGTGCTCTATCACCTACGGTGGAGTGTGGTGCTATCACCTATTCCCTACATTTTAGGGAAAAAAAAAATAAAAAGAAATTTGAAAATTCCCTACATTTTAGGGAATATTTCCTATATTTTAGCGGGAAAACAAAAATTTCCTACATTTTAGGGATAAAACCTAAACTACGGAGCTTTCCTTAATCTTATCGACAAAGACCTAACCCCTGTGGGACAATTTGTTGCCACTGAGAATTATTTGAATTACTCTGTCATACAGAGTACAGTGCATGGCTTTAAGATCCACCGAGTGTATATCCATTCTACTTCAAGATACACTCATCTCAACTGACGTTTAGGGCAAATGCGCAATTAAATATCCAAAAGAAATGTGAAATTTCAGCAATGAATTCATGCGACGACGATATCATTACACTCGTGGCGTACAAAATTAATAGTTATTGCGTGCTTTGGGGAACTTAAAACACCACATTTCTACTATGCTCTAGATATATGACTTTAACTTTATTAAGTAAGTATTTATTAATACAATTTAATTAGAAGGCATCCATAGCCTGAAATTAACTGTCAGTTCGAGACTGAAGTTATCTGCTATGTACTGTGACGTCATTTGCTCGGTCAAAGGGTTTACTCGGGCGCTAATTATTTCGGTCGGTAGCTGTGTTGCCATTCTCTTCCACAATTGTTGAAGATCTTTCACAAGTTTTCAAAAATTTCGATTGTTCTACCCTTTCCACGCAAAAGTCAAAATCTACCACAATTTTTGTTTTAAATTTTTTATATGAATTTGTGGATTGCCTCCGTTCTATTCGCAACGCATATACAAAGCTTCAACGAATTTTGTGTTTTATTCTTTTCAAATTTTTTTTCGGTTGGCATCACTGACTTAAAGCAATGGTGTGAGCATATTTCTTTCCTATAGGAAAGAATGACACAAATTTTATAGTTTTCTCTTTCATGCTACGGCACAGTTGGAGCTACCAACACACAATATTGATTATGGAACGTTTCTTATGCAATTTGATGTTATTATGTTGGCTCCAGATGCAATCACTGCAAGAAGAATAAGACAGAGATAGTGTGTACCATGCCCCGTCTCTCTTGCCCATACGCTTGATTCAGGTAAAAATAAGCTTTTGAAATTTAAAATTGGAATATTGCTTGGACGAAGGAAAATATGCTTTCTTAATTTAATGCGATTATTCGGCGGAAAATTTTATCTGATTGGTTGAGTTTTACATGTTTTTTTTTTTTATGTAGTAAACGTTTTCAAGATTGCTCAAACCACGATTTACAGAAACACTAAATATATGCCACATGAAATATATAAGTCAGTGGTTGGTATAAGTATAAATGTGCCGGGTATAATGAAAACCTCTATATGAGACAATTCGTTTCCTATATTCTTCGATTTCACACACGTTTTGGAAAATTTTGGGAAAATGTGATTCAACCTGGAAAAGTTAATGTTCCTGTTAATTACAAAGAGTCAAATGTTCATGTACCATTTTCAAACATGTTCTTTGGTTTAGAGTTTGAGGAGCAGACATGCTTTCCACTATTCTTACCATTTTGGAAGCATGCTCATTTAATGAAGCCTCTTCAGAAATACTAAATGATCAATGGACGTCTTTGAAAATTGTTTCAATGAGTGAAAATAACTTCCAAGAAACATCTAAAAGTGTCATTATAATATTGCCAAGAGATACTTCTGTACCTGCTGTTGAAACGGTAACAAATTTCTACATAGATTTGTACAATTTGTTAATAGATTGGAAGCTAGAGGATTTATATACAACTCTCCACGGTAGGCATATGGATAAGATTTTATTAGTTCAAGTTAGAATTATATAAAACAGATGCTTGGTGTGAAAATTGATAAAAATAGTAATTGTTTACCAAATTTTATAATAGCTGTGTCCTTTTGTGTCCGCAGAACAGGGCAGAATAAAAGACATATAAAAGAACGCCTCATACATTTTCATAGAAGATTTATAAATGAAGCGACCAGTACAAATAGTTCGCTTCAATCGACAGAGCAATTTGTTCTCTCCTGTATATTGGAGTTCTAGAACAAGGTACACAAAAAAACACAGATAATGAGAAATTTGCATTCTTGCTTTCGGATAGATACGAAAATATCTTTCCGAAACACAAAAACTCATAATTAACTTTTTATGTATTGAAGAACTTACTAATCCGCTATAAATTACAGGATTTATCAGACTTATTAAACAAGTCAAAAAGGGGTATCTATTCCAAAAACGATGACTTGTTGGACTTTCACAGATAAGAACTAATATCTATTAATATTAGAGAACGTAAACTATAGTGGATGTAAAGAGTAAGTTCAAGCTGATTTCCGTCTTTGACCAAACAAATTTGGATCCTTTTTCCTAATGGATGTGAACTATGTCATGTTAATTTCTTGTTAATTTCATACAAATTTTAACTTCTTACAAATTTTTTTATCAGGAATACTATACTTTGTTCCTAGAGAAGGAAAACGGAATCCAAGAGGAAAGCTTTATGACAAGTATTCAAAACGAAAACCAGAGCCCGAAAATTCAGTCTATTATACTGAAATTGATGAAAATATTTCACAAGCACTAAAAGCTTCACTTGTAAGAATTACGATTATTGGGCAGAAGTGAAGGACAATTGGGAAAAAATGTTTCGCGTTGGCCTATTCAACTGCTAAAGTGGCGTCTGTACTTTCAATTGTTTTTGTTCTTCGAACTTGTATGTCTATTATATTATAGACACAGTAATATTATTATGTACGTTATATTATACACGTAATTAATTTCATACATGTAAAGTCTACCGCTCGTTTCAAAGAACTTGTGTTTCTAAATTTACTAATCAGAGAAAATTGTGCAATTTGTTTTTATATTTCCATATAAGTATACAAGTTTCGAAATATTAAATAAATTTGAATTCAAAGGGTTAGCAATACATTTAAGCCATTTCCATATCATCATTGAGGTAGACTTATAAAGATGCACATCACAAATTTAAATTTTCATCAGAAAATAATCCATCAAATATCGATATCTAAATTGGTTGCCTTGCTTTTATCGTCCCATCAGATCGTCGTAATGTAAGGCTTCCACTAAATCTTTTTCTATGGATAAAGTACCTAATACATCAAGTCTATCTTGACTCCTTGTTAATCTTAGGTAATTGTTAATTAATTTATGTTTAGAAAACTATGTTCGGCAGATGCTACAGTTACTGGTAAAGTATTTAAAATTTTAAGGCATATTACAATATTTCGATAAATTGTATACAACCAAATAATACTGGGGTACGAGAGGAGAAAGCGTTAATAAATGTTGAAGCCACATTTGTCCGTACATTTTAAGAAACCTAAGAAGCGTTTTGCTATTATAAATGTATTGTAAACTTTATGCAAATTACTTATGTCACTTTCTAGTCATCTACAATATTTCATACCGAACTTGATTAGATATTAGTTTGATTAACTCATTTTAAATATTCTTGCTCATATATCTATGTATATTGCGTCTCCTGACTGCTTATCCCTCTAAATTTCAAAAAGTTCCACTGTCACTCACTTACACTATGAGATGTACCCCTAAATGTCAAAGATTGAGTTCCTTAAACTGTACAAATGCTAACAGTCTACGAAGGATCTGATTCCAATGGTTAACCTCACTCTGCGTAGCGTTTTGTAAGCTCGAGGTTATAGTTCTATTTTTTTAAATCCTATTTCCAACTCACGACTTGTCAGAATTTGACTAAAGTGAACCCAATTTAAAAAACCTATACTTGATAAAGTTTGACTAATTCTAATTTTAGAAAACAAAAAAAAATAAAAAAACAAAGCAGAATATTACATCTTTTGACACAACAAAAAATGGGGAATCCTATCCCCTTTTTTAAGATTCCTTATTTGTACAAGTCCTTTTTCTGCCAATATTTGAACTATACTGTCTATCAAAGAGGACCAGTTATCGGAATCACTAAACTGAAATTCGAACGACCTGTCAAGCGGTGTATTTTGTAATGCTATTTTTTCTGAAGCCTTATCTATACAAGTACCTACTCTAGTCTCAATTGAATTGATTCGAAAAAAAAACACTAAATTTTCGCTTAGAAAGGTACTTGTTGAATTGACAACAAAAACGAAATTGAAGTACGAAAGTTCTCTTTCAAAAAATTTTTTAAGCCTTTTCATAAAAGTTTAGAATCTGCAGAAAAAAATCCAATTCCCACGATCCATGCAGGCACATTGTCAATTACAGAGTTGAGCGGAGTTGCCAAATTGCAAACGCACCAAATTTTAAATGCGCCTCAAATTTCTTAACAAATTTTGCCCACTTCCAGATTATGCAATTTTAAAAAGTGTAAAAAATTACAAATTTTAACCAGTGCTTCCATCTAACGCGCTCCTCCTGCTTTCACTATATTTCCAAATACATAATGGTCCAAGTAACCGAGGAATTGAAGAAAACTATATGCAATTACATTATGAGCATGTTTTTATTTTTGACAAAATTCCAACATTTTTCTTGTTTGAAAAGCTCTGATACCCTTGTTGGTTCGAAAAATTAGTGCATGAAAAGGAGCAAACCTTGACTTTGAACGGAATTCTTTCTGAAATGCGAAGAAAGTTGCCGTAACGGCCAACTGAATTAAAATTTTTAGTATGAAGTTTTGAGTTGACTTGTGTTTTGTGTATGTACTTGATTTGTGAACGAAGTAATTTTTGTGTTTTATTTGATGTAGGGTTGTAAGAGCACATTTTAAAAATTTTTCCGTGATTTTTTTTTTCTTTCTTGTTTTTTTTTGTGAAGTTTGTGTGCGTTATTTGAATTTATAATTTCAGGATTTTATTTCTTTTTATTATGCGGTATTTGTGTCGCCCTTTTATTACAGCGCCCTGTTCAAGTGTACATATGATAGAGCCCCGCTGATTGAAACAGACCGAATTGTAGGCAGTGATGGATATTCTATACTTTCTGTTCAAATCAGTTCAACTTCTAGAGTATTTGGTTCGGTCGGTCAGATGAGAGATTAGTGGTATGCTCTAGTGCGCTCTATCGCCCTATTTTAATATTGATTCAAAAAGTAACTATGAATCAAAAGTAACGAAAAATTTCGTATGGAAAAGCTGAAAAATGGTTCTACAAACATTTTTCTATACAGGTTAGTTACAGTAATATCTAGCGGTTACTGGCTGTTCCGTCCAGGAACAAAAATCACTTAAATAATAAAATATATAATAAACTCACTCACTTAAATATCCTGCCGCGGTACCCTTTTCATTCCAAGAGCTGCAAGCGCAGTCTATCGCAAGGAGAACATTTCTTTAAGCATTACTAATAAAACCTAAAAACAATAAACAGCACATAAATTAATAAAAGGTCAACAAATGGTAAAAGTCTCAGATCATTTAAAATGATCTGAGACTTTTAAATAAAACAATACTTATGCTCCACCACAAGACACAGAAATTAGTCTAGCATTCAATCTCTGAAAATAAGTAAACATTTATTATTGATAAATAAACAATAAAGCAAAAAAACACTTACCATCCATAGACAGAAGCTGCCACCAAGTCATATCCAAAATGGCAGCTCACATCACATAGAAAATCGTTCTCATTACGAAATCCACACACAATTTCCATTGTGCTTCTTCCTATAAATAGCGAGCTGCTGGATGTAACAAATCACTTGCGATTTGACCTAGCCACAAGACAGATCGACAGAGTTGTAGCTACATTAAGTCTTGATTAACCAAAAACGAGCGATATTAACCCCAAATATTACTAACATTTTATTTCCTTTTGCAGCTTTTTTCAGGCAGTATTGAATCCTGATAATAGAGCAGATAAGTGCAGCTCATTTTGTTCTCACTTACTTATTCAGTACTAATTCTATCTCTATACTTCCAAGCTAAAAATTCAAGGATAAGGCGCCCATCATCAAACGGAATTTCTGAGTGAATTATTGATTGTAGTCATTTAGTTTTTTTTTCTTTTTTGAATTTATTTTGACTATTACTTTTGTTATTAATTTTTTTTTTATTCTTATTTGGATTCTTATTTGAGTAGCATAAGCGAGTAAATTATAAGGTATATTTTGTGAATTAATAAAGAATTGACATTTAACCATAAGTTTTGTTCAATCTTATCCTTCCAACCGGCACCTCCCCCTTTTTATGTAAAGCCCAAATGGGGACTTCACACTGGCTGTTTACATTAAAATTCATTACTGCGGCCTGTTGGTCTTTGTAGCTTCTCTTAGTTATGAGTAGTACATACATAACAATTATAAAAAATTTACATAATAAGAAGAAAAGGACTCGTTCATGAAAATAAAGCTTTAATTTGAAGAAAAACCCGCAGGATGGAGGATAAGTTTGAGTCATTTCACATAATGCAAAGGCTATCTTTTGTTACACATGAAATTTATGGATGCTGCAACAAGAATTTAGCAAATACAAATAAAATGTAATGAATATTCTCCTCTGTATCATCCGCAGATTACATGCTAACTAAATGCGATATTTTCAGATAAGTAAGTATACAACTAATATTCTCTTAGCTCCGTTTTGTTACAATCGAAAGTTTCCAGTTTGTATATCAAATTAAGTAAGAAACCAAGGATATCCTTTCCATGATTTACATGATCTCACTTCAATGAAATTTATGAAATTTATGGGCTGTGGATTCAATTCTCTAATTCATGTTGTTCGCTTCTGTCGTGTGCCAAAACAATCCAACAATGAAAACCAAATAATTAATCAGAATAAATTTTCTTCAAATAAAAACAACACTTAAATTATTTTAAAACATAAAATTCTTTATTGTGCGAGAACTGACCTATTTTAATACTTCTAAAAGTATTCCGAACCGAACGTAAACTTGAGACTTCTATAATTGAATACTGAAGGGCACACGCCAGACTAGTCATTTGTCTTTTATGCCCCAATGCTGGGAAGTAAACTTTTACTCACAACGCGGATATGTAAACAAATGATAACAACATTAGATTAGATTAGATTAGATTAGATTAGATTAGAGATGTACCGTTCCAGCCCAACGAAAAGGTTTTTGATATTGTTCGTAAGCTACATGATTTTTTGGGTGTTCCTTTGGATGATAGTCAAATCACTAAGTGCTATCGTATCTCTTCAAAGCGTAGTAATAATAAACCTGCTAGCCCTATTATAGTTAAATATTCAGTTAAGTATGTTAGAGATCGTATTTTAGAAGCATGCAAAGCAAAAAACAATATATCTGCTAATGCTTTGGCATTCCCTACTAATAGTAATATATATATTAATGAATTTTTAACAAGAGAGAAAAGGTCTTTACTATATGAGGCTAAACAGTTCAAAATCAAACATAACTTCAAGTTCGTTTGGGTGAAAAATTCCAAAATCTACCTTAAAAAGGATGAAAATTCCACACCTTTTATCATCAAGTCAGCGGAATGTCTTGATCTCATTTTGAAAAAATCTCACTTATCTTAAATATCATATAATTCAATATGAATTTTAACGTTTATTACCAAAATGTCAGGAGGTTACGTTCTAAAACTGAGAATTTGCGACTTAATGTGCTTTCTAATGAATCCGACGTTATATGCTTTACTGAAACTTTTCTGCGGGAGGGTATCTACAACAACGAGCGATTTGACAAAAGGTTCGTCGTATATATAAAAGATAGAAATCTTCTTTTATCAGGGTCAAAAGATGGTGTTGGTTGTCTTATCGCAATTAAAAGTAACTACAACTCCTATCGCGTACCTTCTCTGGAGACTGTCTATGAAGATCTTTGGGTGACTATTAACGAGAATAACTTTACTCTGTACATATGTTGCTTATACATTCCGCCGTAATCTTCAAACGTAATCTATGATTCTACACTTTGTAATATTAGTGATAAGTTTTTCAATCTCCTAGAACGATCTAAACTTTTCATACTTGGCGATTTTAACCTGTCATATTTAGATTGGAATTTCAATTATACTGATAATTGTATGCAGCCCTCCAATGTTTATAGCACACCTGCTCTCTCTCTCGTTTAAATAACATGGTCATGTGCAACCTAAAGCAATTTAATAATCAATTCAACCCAAACAATAGATTGTTGGACTTAGTGTGGTCGAACTTGTCCCTTGATACTATATCAATCTCTACTTCTTCTTTTCCGCTATCAAAAGTTGATTCGCACCACCCACCATTAGATATTAAGCTTAATATCTGTCAAAATAAAGTAATTTGTAATGAATTCGTTAAAATTAGAAAATTTCAAGTGAGTGATTTTGAAAGCATGAACAATTTCTTCGAAGTCTCAGACTTCTCATCTGTTATTGCGGATGATATTGATGAATCCTTCCACAGATTTTACGATATAATTAATGAAGGAATCCGTAGGTTTTTTCCTATTAAGAAAAGTAGAAGTACCAAATATCCCACCTGGGTTAGTGAAGAGTTGATCAGGGTTTTAAAATCAAAAGAAAAATACAGGAGTTTATATAGCGTCACCCATCTCCCCGAAATTTATACAACCTTCTCTTATTTCAGGAGTAAGTCTAAAAAATTCATAAAGGAATGTCACGCTAAATATATTAATTCCACCGAATCTTCTATAAAAGAAAATCCGAAGGCTTTCTGGGCTTATACTAAAAATTTAAAAAAGTCTAATCTCTACCCCAAAGAAATGGAGTATGATAACGTTAAGTCAACTAGTCACAGCCAAATATGTGAACTGTTCTCTACATACTTTGCGTCTGTCTACTCGTGGCAGGATCATTCATTGGACTTATCTTCACTCAGTTCTCTTCAAAATAATAGTTGTTTCAGCATATCCACAGTGTCTCGTGTAGCGGTTTCAAATATACTTAATAAGTTAGACTGTAATAAGAACCCCGGTCCTGATGGGGTGCCTAATTTGATCTTCAAGAAATGTTCGCGCACGCTTTCTGAACCAATATGTAATTTGTTTAAACTATCTGTTCAGACGAATACTTTCCCTCAGATTTTAAAGAATAGCTTTGTTACCCCGATTTATAAATCTGGTGACCCTCGACTTATTACTAACTATCGGCCTATATCAATATCTAACAGCCTTGCTGTCATCTTCGAAAGAATTACCTATTGTCAACTATTCTACCAAGTCAAAGCGCATATCTGTAACCAGCAGCATGGATTTTTTCCTGGACGTTCAACCAGTACCAATCTTGTACTTTTCGCTGATACTATCGCTAACGCTCTTGATGAATGCGCGCAAGTCGATGCCATTTATACCGATTTTTCAAAGGCATTTGATAAAATTTCACATAAACGTGTTCTTTTCAAAATGACGCAACTAGGTTTCCACACAAATACAATCTCTTGGTTTTTTTCCTTCCTAATTAACCAAAGCAGCTCAGTTGTTCTTAATGGTTTCCATTCTCTCCCTTATAAACAGTTGTCTGGCGTTCCTCAAGGGACAATTCTCGGTCCTCTTATTTTCTTGATCTACATTAATGATCTACCGTCGTTTATTGAGAGTGACTGCCTACTTTATGCCGACGATGCTAAGATATTTAGGAGAATTTCAAATATCAATGACTGTTTTTGCCTCCAAAGGGACATCAAGAAGCTCGAAGCCTAGTGTGACGAGAATTCTCTACAAATGAACATCAATAAATGTGATGTTATATCTTTCACTAGGAAACGTGATTTCATCAATTTCGATTATAAAATTAATAATATTTCTATCTCTCGTGTGAATGAAATCAAGGACCTGGGGGTTATATTTGATTCAAAGCTTACATTTGCGTCCCATATAACAGCCATTACTTCCAAAGCATTTAGGTTAATCGGGTTTATTTTTCGTACATGCAGGTCCTTTAAATGCTCCGACTCTTATATTAGTCTTTTTAACTCTATAGTTAGAAGTATTCTCGAATACTAATGTCAAGTGTGGAATCCGTTTTACTCTTTTTATTCTGATCAAATCGAGTCAATCCAGAGGAAGTTTTCCAGGCTCTTGTTATTTAAATTCTATAATATTTCCGTTGAATATCCCGAAAGGCTTAGTCATTTTAATTTTTAATTTGCTATCCTTGGTCAAGCGCAGAGCATACCTGGATAATATCTTTCTTTTTAAGACGGTAAACTGTCTATTTGATTGTCCTATTATACTGTCTAGAATCGACTTTAATGCTCGCACTCGCACAGCCAGAAATATACCTTACTTCACACTACCCTCTCGTAGATCCAACATCAAGGAAAAGTCGCCTATCTTCAGAATTCGTAAATCGTATAATTTAAATTTCAATTGTATTGATATCTTTAATACCGACCTCCCGACATTTAAAAGACTGACACTCAATGAGATCAGACTCTCTAGCTAGCATTTCACCCTTCTACCAATGCCTCGTTTCAAATTGACGTTTTCTCCCTTTTTGTTATTTGTTGTCATATCTTCACATAGATGTAGTATTGTACATATTAATTTCTTTTTTCTTTCTTAGTTAGTTTTAGTTAGCTTTATTTTTATCTTTATTTTCTTCACTTTTCACTTTTTATTTTATATTTTCTTTTCTTTTTTATGAATTATGTACCTATTTTATTTTTTATTTTATTTTATTTTTATTTTATATTATTATTAATATTTTCTTCTTCTTACTTTTTTATTTAATATTTTTGTTTAATCTGTACGGTAATGTATTACTGGACTATGTCTGTTCATTATCGTAGTAACTTTTTCAAATAAATAAATAAAATAAATAAATAAATAAATTATATTTATTACGTTCGCTGGCAGTGTCTCATATCGGAATCACTTGTGTATGTAGCTTTAACGAGTTCGTCTGATAGTTTAAATAGCTCACTTCATTGGTCTACATATGCAATTCGATTGAAAAGTTAGCAATGAGAGTTAGCAGAAATATTTTTTTTATTTTGTTTCTCCTGTTTCATATTGTAAATAAAATTGACTGCCATTAATATTTTTTCAAGATGCCATATTTTTTTTTTTTTTTAGTAATACTATGCATTACATTTGCGGCTTCTGCGATGGAAATGCAAGGAGAGCAGTGAGGAGTACAGAAGAAGGTTTCCCAATAGGAGGCAGCCATATATCGCTTCGTTTTCACCAACATCGACATTTAAGAGAAGTGGGAGCATTTTCACATCATGATGGCAGATCTGGTATGGTATCAAGCTTAAAAAGCGAGGAAGAAGTTCATCGAATCATAGAGGAGGATCCCTCGATTAGTATTCGGCGCATTTAGTTCATAACGGGATTCCCCAGATCATCTGTTACCCGCATAATTAAAATTGAACGTTTGTATCCTTACCACTACCAAAGGGTCCAGGAGTTATTACCGCTGGATTATAGCCAGCGAATGGAGTTTTTTCGTTGGATACTTCGTGACAGCCGAAGAAGCATGGACTCTATCAAGAAGATACTCCGCGTTCTAATACGATTTCAGGAAAAATGTCTCTCACAGATGTATTGGACGTTTTGGATCAGTTCCGGGGCCACCCAGATCTCCCGATTTATATTCTCTGGATTTCTATTTCTTGGGTTATTTAAAAGAGAAGGTTTACTCCACGCCATTCTCAACATCGGCAGAGCTTTAGCAAAAAATATTAGAAATTTCTAACGACATAAAAAGGGATACTTCTGTATTAAATTTAGCTCGCCGATCATTTTTACGTAGGTGTAGGATGTGTCTTCGAGCAAATGTGGGACATTTCGAAAACTTGTTGTAGAAAGTAAGTAAGCTAAGCTAGATTTAATTATTCAAAAGACATCATTTAAGATTAATAAATTAATGTTTGTAATAAGAATAATGTTAATAAATTAAAATAAATTGTTTATTTATAATAATCATTGAATTTTAATAAACCCTAATTAATTTTACTTAAAATAATAATTTAATCAGATTTTTCAAGATTCTAAGAAAAAAAAAATACTACATAGTAAGCAGTTTAAGAGGAATAAACCAAAATGTATACAATATGGGTGGTTGCAATTTGGGGTATACATGAGCCGTACTTTGTTTGGGATTTTGAAACCGTTGAGTTTAGGTAAATGATTTTTTTGGGAATTTAAAAGGTTATAAAATGAAGAAGTTTTTCCCATACCTGCGCCCCCAACTATAATAAGAAATTTCCGAGTAGAATTACTTTCAAATTTATTTTGTTTAAAAAGCACGATGATACATTTTAAGTCAAAAATGAAATAAGATATATCACTTTAGAGTTATAGGGTAAACTGTAAGCTCCGGAGTGGATTCTAAGAAAAAATCAGTTTTCCCTTAACAACTACAAAGCTACACAAGATAGGAAACATGTCCCATTGGACCCTTGCGGAACACCCCGTATAACAGTTACCGTGCAAGGTAAATTATCATAGTAATCGTCTATTGCTGCACTAAGTGCTCCAGCGGTTAGGCTAATCAGCAAAATAACCGATGGCCGCAGAACAATTCTACCCAAAATAATTGTTTAGCAGTCGTTGATTATTCTATCAGAAGGTGCCCTTGGCTGTAGCAAAAATTTTCCATATATTGGCTCAAAACAGCTTCCATATCCTTCGGGAGAAAACGAGTAATGAGTTTTATTAGTAATATTCCAAAATGAGAATACGATATTCAAATACGACGAATATAATCCATCATTCCAAATTTCTTTCAAGATATCCTTTAACATTTTTCTTTAGAAGTTCTATACCGGGATATATCTTCTGACATTTATATATCTGCAATGAAAAGCTTTGCAGTGCCCACGCATATTTCTCCTCTTTTTATTTAGAGCGAATTTACGCCTATTTGACAGGAAAGCCATTAATTGTTGTCAAGATGAAATTAACTAATATTTGGGCCCGATTTAGGTATATGTAGAATAAGAGGACGTCGTCGTATCGGAGTACATATTAGGTCAAGGGTAAAAAAAAAACCTGACTTATCGATAACGGTTCATATCTTAGGTTATTATTAAATGAGTGAATAAATTCTACATAATTAGAACTGACAAAATGAATGGCTAAAAAAAGTAAGATATTGCTATAATTTTTTCATATTTTCCACACTTGTTATGAAGGAAGGAAAAGGAGAGTGGCCCGTTGCAGCTTCTGCTATAAGCCAGGTTACTTACGTGAACTGATATTTTGAGTGTTTGAAACATAACATTTTGGGTGAAAAAAATTAACATTTTGGTTGACAAAAAATCGCTCCTAGAAAGAAAAAAATTATCACTATTTTACTTTGAGCCATCGATTTTTATAGTTCTAATTATACACAATTTATGCGCTCATTTATCCTGATAATCTGAGATATAAAACGTGTGCACCGGGCCTGGGTTTCATTTCTAGGGTTCTTGCGCATTCTCCTTTGGCAATGTTTCCTTTTAGGAAAGAAGACTTTTTTCCTTGAGTCAACATGTATTGTTCTTCATCTCGACCGAATTTCGTCTTAAACAGTTTAACTCTTGTTAACATGAGTCTCAATGTAAAAAGCATTGCACTTTAATGCAAAGATAAGTAAGCTTGAGGATCAAATGGATTTACTTGAAAGACGTTTTACCTTCAACGACTTGATTGTTTAGGCCTTTGACAGGTCTAGTAATTAAAACGAGGTACCGCATCAGAAAGGTTTAGAAGTGATAACAAGATGGTGTCAAAAATTCAATTATTTTTATTCACCCTCAGTACAATTTAAACCATTAAAAAAAATTCACGAAGCATTAAACTACTAAAAGGAATTCAATACAATAAAGGTACAAAAATTATAAAATAATGAATTCAATTAAATTTAAGCAAAACCCGATGAAACGATAATTCACTAACAAATCGAATTTGGTGATGACTGTGGCGGTGTGGGTGTTTATTTAATCTGAAATAACGAAAGATTATGTTAAACATTAATTTACTTTAACAAAAGAATTTAATTGATGTTGTGGAACTAAATTGTTGGATAATAGGCAGTGAGTCGCTACTACGCTTGTAAATTAGGAAGCTTACACTACACGTGTCAGCTCAGTTTGCTCATCCACTAGTGAGCTGTCGATGCGAACGGATTGGTATGTGCGAGAGGCACAATGGAATATTTACTGAGAAATATACGAATTTATACTCCGTAATCCCAGAGAATTGTTTCGATAAGGTGTTGCGTCAAATATACCAGATTCAATTATTCTTGGTTTGGGACTTTAAGACTTCACTAGGCCTCAGAACTGCCGATCTGTCTTGTTCTTGTACTTATGTACTAGCGAGGTTGACAGATAGTTGGTCGGCAATATACGAAAGTTTACGAGGTGCAGTGCCCCTAGTAATACTAGACACAATACATCTAGTAGTTGGTTTTATGTATTAAATCAGTGCGTTTAATACAAATTACTAGGTTCAAGATTCTCCTAGATTTGGTAACATCGAGACTTCAATAGGCTTCAGCACTGCCAATCTGTATCAAGTGATAGCTTAGAACGCAATGATTTGTCTGAGTACAAAATGCTGTATTTATATACTAGCGAGTTTGATGTGTATATGCTCAGCAGTATATGAAAGTAGACTAGGTACAATACTCCTAGTAATATTAGGCACAATACTGCTGGTATTTTTCATTTTTTGCGTATTAAAATCAGTGCTTTTAATATAATTTACTAGGTTCAAAATTCTCCTAGATTTGGTATTTTCAAAGACGTCAGTAGGCCTAAGAAATGCCGAAATGTCTCACTCAAATGAATGCTCAGGGCCTGTCCGGATGCAAGTCTTCGTCTTGTAATTACAGCTAGTGACGTAATCCATGTCTATGCCACCGAGCTTTGCTAGTGTGATAACACTTTTGACATTTGGTTAGCTTGATCACCGAGTCAAGGTTAGAGTTGACTTATTTAAATAGACAACGTATTGTGAGGTTATGTTTGTTTGCTGTCTGTGAAATCAAGCTGAGCAAACGAATGAATTCGGACAGGCTAGCTTCGTCTTCGTCTAACTATTATAATAGCTGAGCTTGTTGTGTTACGTCATTAGCTATAATAACAAGACGAAGACGAAGACTTGGATCCGGACTCTCAGAACGCAATGATTTTCTTGCATTTCTAGCGCTCTATTTATACTGTGGAAATGCACAGGTTAGATAGGGCTTTAGAAAAAAATTGAACATGGTTGCGTGTGTGAGCGCTGGCGGTGCTTGGCGCTCTGTATGGAAAGAGCGGTGGCACGTCATCATGACTGATGATGATAACTGTAATGGTGTAGCAATTTTGTACGGCAAGTATTTTTGTAGTGTATATTCTCAGCTCATGCGAATATATTTTTGGTTATTTTGCTAATTTTTTATGTTGTTCTTCAGTGTACCTGAACATGCTATTGAATGAATTTCCTAGCCCTCCGGAGGAAAACTTAATTAGTACTTTCAACACCTTGTGTAATGCATTAACCATTACTACACTCCCCGTTCAAGAAGTTTTCCGTGTCAAGAACAAAAACAACCTAGACAGCTCTGTTGTTATTAAAATGAATTCTGCTTCAAATACAGTTAATGTTTTTAAGGCAATGTATGCTAAATACAAACGCACTCGTGTGGTTTGACACTTCATGACCTTGGCATTGATTCTACGAAACGGATTTTTCTTCATGAAAGTCTAACAACAAAAAATTATCATATTATATCCTAATGCAAAAATGAAAACATTTGAGTGCTATATTTACTCACAAATTGTTTACGTCCACGTCTCAGTTAATGATTCTGCTTTACCGGTATTAAGCACCACGGCACTTAATCAGCTTGCAGCGATGGATAATCATCAATAATTTATGACGTCTCTCATTTATATTAGCGCATACCCATTTCATCCTTTATTCTACTTATTTTTAATTGTCGCTACTATTATGAAACTTTTATTTTTATTGTCTTGTTTGTATGTGCATTTGAATTTTGCTTTTGGATTTCTGTTTTCTTCTCAACCATATTATATTTACTGTAGATCAATCCTTATATATCATAACCAATTTTGTTAACATTACAGATCTTTTCTTTGCGATTGTGGTTGCTGCTGTCTATTTAAATGTACTTAATATTATTTCTTCCTCTTTCTTTGTTTTCCTAAATAAATGATTCCACCTCTCAGATGTCTGGTGAACAATTCCAGAATTTTTTTGGATATTATATTCAAGCAAGCGCAGAGATTAAGGTTTTGCCACATAAATGCTCAGAGTATCTATCCCAAAATCGATGAATTCCGTGATATCTTCAACGGTTCGCTTCTCGATGTAATACGCATTTCTGAAACATGGTTAAAGCCTAACATTGGCTCCGAGTTTGTAAGCCTTCATAAATATAGTATTTTTCCGTAATGATCGTATTGGACTTATTGGCGGGTGTGTCACGATCTTTGTTAAGGCTTCATTACAGGCGCGTGTGGTAGCAAAATCTTCAGATGCTTAGTAGAACATATTATTATTGAAGTTGTCGTTAATTCCGAGAATTTTCTTGTGAGAAATGTTTATAAACCGCCTAATGTCACTGACATCAGTTCTTTAGAAACCATATTGTCCGATTTTAGCCAAAATTATGCCCACATATTGATTACTGGTGATTTTAATATTGATCACTTGCAACATAACTCTAATACCCGTAGTTTTAACGATATGTTGAATACATATAGTCTATCTATATTTAACTCCATCCCAACTCATTTTACGTCAACTTCCACTAATATATTGGACCTGCTACTTGTAGCCAATCCTGATCACGCACTCCTCTTTAATCAGATTTCAATGCCTTGTTTTTCCAAGCATGATCTAATTTTAAGGATTTATGATTTACGCCCTCAGTCTGATGCTGAACAAATTTTGATGTATCGTGACTACAATAACGTCATTTCTCAGAGTTTGCACGATGAAGTGGGGATCATGAATTGGAATTTGGTTTTGTCATTGGCATCTGTTCATGATCAACTTAAAGAGGTTAATATCGCATATTCATGATAAGTATGTGCCATTAAAAAGACGACGTATTCTTAACCCACTATGTCCTTGATTTACTTATAGAATTAGAGAACACATTTTATCGTAGATGGAAGCGTTTTCGTACTCCTCAATGTTGGGAGAATTTTCGGATCCTACGAAATACGGCAAATATATCGGTCAAAGCTTCAATATCATAATTCTAAATTTAACACTTCTTTGCCTAAAAAACAATTGTGGCGGAACCTTTCGGAAATTGGGGTTGGTAAGTCAAAAATAATATTATAGTAACTGATGCGGATGACTTAAATCGTGTTTTTACGTCCGACATATCATATCAGCTTCCTTCGCTTCCGCACAACATTTTTTAAATGTATCTGCCTCCTCTTCCGCCAATTTTAAGAATCGCTCATTAAAATTTTTCTTTTTTGCAGAGCGCGAACATGAGGGAACTTGGGATGCGGCTACTGGTGGGGGTGACATCATTATATTTTCCGAAGATGAGGATGTTCCAGGTGTTGGAGATGTCATCTAAGGTAAGAACTGCTCTGACGTTTCGGGCTCGGTGCGGGGGTAAATACTTTCAACATCTAATCCAACATCCAATATGTCATCAACATCTAAGAAACAAAAAATTAAAAATAAATAAATTATAAAGTACAAGTAATAAAATAAGTTTGTATTACCTAGTATATTTGAAGATATGGACTCCTCCATAAATTCCTTCCCCCGGTTACTTTTATGGTGCCCGATAAATTCTTACAACACCTCAAAATACTCCCAGTCAGACGGCGCTCCACCGGATGCTCCTCTCTTCAGCACTTCTGACCAGTAAATTTGTTACAAGGATAGTGTAATTATATTCAATTCATCCTGTAACACAAACATCACTACTAACCTGAATTTTTTCGTCAAATTTTTGACGCGATTTTTAATACCCTCCACTGAGAGTTTCAGCCCGTACGTTTTATTCAGCTCTTCTTGCATGCTACTATAAATATGGATATTCCTTTTATTACACCGAAGATCAATATCATGGTTTCTCCATACTTCAATTATGTACATCGTCTCTGCGGAGTTTAATATTTTTCTTTTTTTATTATAATTTTTCCCGGGAGAACGAACTTTTGCCACTTTCGACTCCATGTTGACAAACAATTGTTGGTCTTCTTCTTCTTTTTCGCTTTCTTGGGTAAGCACAGGCACATTTTTGCTTAATTTGACACATTATCATATTATTATTAACAACTAGATGGCGCTGCGAACCGTAAGAAGTGACGATGATCGGGGTATACCCACTAATTTTAGAGGATATCGATATCTAAATATCTAGTCTATACCCACTAGTTTTTCTGGGTATATCGGGTGTATTTGATGACAGACATGGTGCATAAACGAGATATTCTGAATATCTAGAAATCGATATCCCATGTCTGTCATAAGCATAAGTTTGTTAGTGAATTTTTCATAGTTAATGTATATGCGATTAATTTTGTACCCTATTTTTCTCTTTTTTTTTACTTTTGCGTAATTTATAATAGTTTTGGACTTATTTGCTTTATTTCATTAATCCATTTTTGTTATTATTATTTTGGTTTTGCATTTTTTTTTGTTCTTTTTCTCTAATGTTTCCTCTTTTTTTTCTATACTTTGTTCACCTACACCTTAATATAAGAATTATATTACAAGAGTAAAGTTTATCAATAAATGCAATTTGAATTTGAATGCGAAAGGAAAAGAAATTTTCTTCAGATTTAGGAAATTTTTGTTACTTATTTCCATAATTTTTCCAAATCCTTTAAGGTAAATTAAAAAGGACTTCTTCTGATATTAAGATTATTTTGGAGGCCTAAATTCCTGTTTAATTTACCTCAAAGGAAGTTGCCCTTTGGGGTTAATTTCTTATGGCTAATTTACGTGATTTTAACCAAGTGAGGTTGATCGGCCTTCGATAATAGGAAAATCAAACTCGAATGTTATTGGTACTTAAAACTTTATAATGACGTCCAGATATGCAAGATTGTGAAAACCATAAATTTTATGAAATCGTCATAGCGCCTAGCAAAAATCAGCTGTGGTTGACCTGTAAACCAACTCATATCTACCAAAACTCTGAAAGGTATTTTCTTGAGACGTCTACTGATCCACATCACCTCGCAAATATGAGCCTATCCGTATAGCAACATAAAACTGACCTATCCATGAACATTTATAAGATAGGTGCCTATCCGCCCAATAATTTAATAAATAAACTTAACTTCTCTGTACTAAGTAAATTATTTTCAATAAATAACCATCCTTTTTTTTTTACTTTAAACAAGTCATACTAATCCTAGTCGCTACTAGCACCAACGTAGCATAATGATCGGAGACACGTCTTTACAATATCATAGCTGAAAAATATTTGGGCAGTATTTTCTTGTTGCCTATACCAAGAATCCAAAATGTCGCTATAGGTCTTTTTTAATTTTCTATTCCGAATTTAATCAACTTTTTGAAAAATTACCCCAAGCTAAAATCAATTTGAAGATGTAAGTCAGCATAAGTACGCTGAATTTACAGATTAATGAATCCTGTAATATCCTGAAACTAATGAGTTATAAAAAATTAAGATAAAAGCATTAATTAAGCAAGATCATCAAATCAATAGGGCAACCCAGACACATCCTTCTAGTCAGGTTACAAAATAATATCGCAATTTCGTTCATTAAAAATTCATGCATGAAATCCAATGATAATATTTTGAAGGGCATAAATTACGTTGCACTTTGTAAAGTTTCAAACTTATAACGCTCGCTTCCAGCGGAGTCTTGTTTTGAACTTAAACGAGCCGCATATCCTTAAATATCCCTCGAAAGTTCAATCCTTATGTCTACGCTTTACCTAATAAATTGTCTTACGTTTCCCCTTCTAATCACAGTCTTTTCAGCTTACTCAAACACATTAAAGGAATATTTTCAACTAATCCCGAATTCTGAGGTTCCTTATTGCGTACAGGTTGATTCCCTAGAACGACTTTAATAATATTGAAACGTCGAAATTAGATTCTCTTACTCAGCATCACGGCACCAGAGCAATTTATTAGCTGGGAAAACTAGTTACTGTCAAAACTTTATCTTGCGGAAGTTTGCTTTTGTCAATGTTATTTTGGCTTCAGAAATTCATTAGAGACCCAACTGAAACCTTAGTGGGGGAGTAGTAATAAGTGCCGGAGGAGCTCCTTTTACTCGTGCGACAATCGTTATTAGTTCAGTTTCAAAAGCTTCTCATATAACAACAATTATTAAGGCGTAATTAAGAAGTGATTATCAGGCGCCTTATCGCAATTTGTGTGAAGACATAAAGTGTATGAGGGCTCAAAGGATAAATCAAAGTCCCTTTGACAGGCGAATTTTATATATATGTATGTATACGCATACATATTCATATGTGAAATGAAGAAAGTTTAGTGCTCTTTGTGGGAATATGAAGCATGGATTTAATTTGATAGAGTATTGAAACCCAGATGATTGTCAGCAACGAGCTCGTGTTGATACTGTGAGTTGATTAATTTTGACAGCTTTTAGAGACTATATGTAGGAAATTTCATTTTCATTAAAATTTCATTCATGTCAACTTTGAATGGGGTTTTCATCCGTAAAAGAGGCAATGGCCTCTTGACGAGTGATGAGAATTTTAAAATTGAATATTGGGTAAGGAATAGAAGTCATGAACTCAAACACTAACAGCAGCTACAATATAGTTAAGTCATTCTATAAGGAAAATATGACCATAAAACTCCGTATCCACGAAATAATATTAACACGAAAAAATTAGAAACTCATTAACCTTAAAAGCAAAACGTATGAGTTAATAAATTGGGTGGAATGCACGTGGAGCCTTCCTCTTTAACAAACTTCCAGGACAATACAATTGATTTTTTTATTGACTAATAATAGGTAACCTTTTTGCACATTTTAGATGAAATCAGAGGTCATATTAACGGTTAGTTGGAATTCATTCCTTATTCGTTATCTTGTAATTTCATGGTAGTTCGGGTTCGATTTTTATCGTGAAGCTCATTAAGCTCATTGGTATAACACTTAAGGCATTTGATTTCCTTAAAGAGTTAGGCTGATATTGAGTAGACCTTGTCGGTTAAAAACGTGGTAATAGTAAATTTGTAATTTATTAGTTTATTAATGTATGTCGAATTTCCTTACGGTTTTATTCTCGCTTTTATCGTTTTCATTTTTTTCTTTTTTAAAAAAAAATCCACATTGACCTTAAGCAAGAAATGACTTTGGACGGTTCATAATTGCTATCGTACATCAATATTGTAGGCTGTTTAATTCGTGACAATATTTGATTTTGGTTTTATTTGTTATTCAATTTGCAATGCATACAAATATTGACGGTACGGCCAAATAGATTGGACTGATATTCACAACAATAAAATGGATCTTGAGGGTTGTATTTCCGCATGTCTGTCCTTCTAAACACAATTACTTGAGTACGATTTGATTTTGGAAGATGAAATTTTGTACGTCAATTTTTTATCAATAACAAATAGTCATAAATTTTAAAATGTGCGAAATAGATTTCAATTTAGGTATTCGTAGATTTCAGTTCATAAATTTGATGGTTCAGTATAAATTTAGATATTTGGTTGAGAACGTGTAGTTCAAAAACCATCTAAATTGGGAACTCATTCGTAAGATTCTCAAGCAAAAATCAAGCTTTTAATTATATGTGTATACAGGATGGGCACAAATTTTTGCGTAGAAATAAAATTGGATATTTTCTTTAAACAAATTATTTATATACTTCAATTTATTTTTTATCTTTTTAAACTTTCTCTTTTAGATATCTTTACTATCAGCAATACACTGCTCTACTCGCATCAAAAATTGTTGATAAGAACATATATTGTTGTTCTGGGAATAATGACTGGAATTACTTTCCTTATTGAAGTTTTAATACCCTCCTCGATTTACATATTTATGTAGGTATATAATCTGGAATAGGAATGACTGGGAGAGCTGGGGGGAGTCTTGCAAACTTAATATTTCTGTTTGCAATTTGTATTGTAGAAGCAGAGAACGATAATTTTATACTGAAAAACAACTGTTGAAAGCAATAAAGTGACGCCCTGTATCATTCTAGAGAACGACAAAATTTTATCTGGGACTATACGGCTAAGAATTTGTATCTGTCTTTTAATGTCTTTCTCTTAAAATAGAGCTAAAAAAAAAAAACACAAAAATTGCATTTGTTTTTGTGATTGTATAAAATTTGTGTTTAGCAATCAAGTATCGCAATGTATTTAGACAAGTTTATCGTATAAAAATAGATTAAATTCAAATCCATCAGCATTAAAGATTCTTTAAAGCGTAGTATCGAGTTCGCGCAAAGTAAAATCTAACGCGGCTTCCAAATTTTTCACATTAAAATCGCTGGTAAAATTTTGACGTATGCTAATTTGCAGAAAAAACAAAGTAACCGATGTCTAAAAATTTAATCGCTGAAAAACTTCAAATTGTTTATAAAGTTTAGATAAATGTTTCTACAACTTACAATTAAAAATTGACTTAATTAATCTGAAAATTGTTAAAAGAACTTAAATCCTTCAATAAATTAAGAAAAAGGTCTGAAAATTTTCAATTAAAATTAAATCCTTCAATGAGTTCAAAAAACAATCCGAAGATTGTCATAGAAACAGGAAATGCCAGCATTTTAATGCTACGCGCATTAAAATGTTCAGTAAAATAAGTGGAGATATGCAAAGTGCCATCTAGCGAAATATTCACATTTTACCAGTGAACTCCGTACGGCAGTAAAATTTTTGCTTGCGATTTTACCAGCGCTAAAATTTGTATGGAAATGTCACATTTTACTCGAACTAGATACTAGGCTTAAAATTATAAACCTTAAAGCCTAGTAAAAAGTGACATTTCCATATAATTTTTACCGCTGGTAAAATCCCAAGCAAAAATTTTACTGAGCTCTTTACTAGTCCAGTACAGAGTTTTCTGGTAAAATGTGCCTTTTTCTCTATTATAAGATAGATGGCGTTTTGTAGGTCTCCACTCATTTGACTGACCTTTTTAATGTGCGGAGCATTAAAATGCTGGTAAAATTTCGAAATTTGGCAAAGCGGGTTCTAATTTAAATTCAAAATTTATTTTTTACCAACCGCGGCATAAGTGATATGTAAATAAACTTTGAGTACAGCAATTGAAATAGTAAGTACATTTCTGGAATATAGCAAGTTTTATAATAGTTCAAAAGTAGTTCAATTAGTTTTTGCCATGGATTTCCTTGACGACTATAATACTACCGATTTGGAGTATTTGGAAGAGGAGTTTGTAACCAACAGAGCATAATTGCGTCCAACTCGCAAAATGCTCGCAAAATAGTTTTGACGGAGCAAAAAGAATGCTTGATGGTTTGGTCCAGAAAAAGCCAGCTAGTATACGGAAAATTGATGAAAAGTTACATCATAATAGCCACACAGTGACAGCTGGATGGAATTATGTCTCACAAAATATAGGTGAAACTGATAAAAACCAGCTATATTTACCTCTGTTTCTATTAAATAAATTATATATCTTACATCAGTTGAGAAGTGTGAAGCAATTATTTATTTATTCCAAAAAGATAGCTCGTCGTTGCCATGACAGGGAGCCAGCGTTTGAATTGACGTATTCCTTCATTTGATCCCATATATTTTTTCCAATATTATTTTGGCGACCACTAGCAGTTTTTTTATTTTGGCAGTATATGCACCCTCGATTAAAATTTTGTCTTTGTTGTAATAATCAGCATAATTTCTTGGGCAGTAACTGTCTTTGCTGGTACGTAAAAGATAGGTTTACAAATAACAGCACGCAGCAATAATCTTTTGCGCACGATCTGGATCACAGAACATTGTTCTAGCCAGACACAGGAACTTGGAACGAAAAATCCGTAAGAATTTTCAACACATCGTCTTGCTCTGCTCAGGTGATAATTAAAAATTCTTTCTTCATCGGTTAAGTGTTGTGGTTTTCTTGGTTTTATAAGCCTTTTGATCAACGTAAAAGCATCATCGCCAATAAAGAAATATGGTATTTTTTTGTTTCCGATATACATATCCTACGGAAAAGGAAGCCTGTCGTGCAAAAGCCTTTCCCTTAGTTGCTGGTTAACAGTGGTATCTCCCTCACTCCAGTGGGCACCGATATCAACTGTAATAATTCGGTAGCTAGCATCACTTGCCGCCATAAGTACAATACTATGAAATCCATATTTAAAGAAGACACTTCAGTCAAGCTGTATGATAAAATAAAACTATGAACAATTCTGTACTTACTTTGTTATTATACAAAAGTGTACCAGCATTTCCTCAACACTTAATGGCAACGTGTTTACCATCGATTGCTCCAACACAATTTGGAAATTTCCATATTGCATTGAAGTCGTTGGTAATTCTGACAAATGACGATCTCTCTGCACTGCATACGTCATCTAGAACAGTCCTAAAATGTTATTTACTTATGCGGTAGATTGACGATATATGCCTCTGTAAAGATCCACTCGCCAAATATCTATAAAAAATTACATGAACGATTTATACTACATTTATACTTTAAGCTAATTATTGTAAGCACGTACTCCAATCCAATTGTCAATTTTTCCTTGGGGCTAATTTTGTCATGTGGTCGTGTATTTCTTTTTGGTGAAATTTGCTCTACTACCAACTCAGACAAATCATCAAAAACAGAGGGCTGCATGTGGAAGTTCTCATTGAAAATCTTCGGATTGCGATACATATCTTCGAACTAAAATATATAAGAAATTTATTTAAGTTACTAAATTCGAATTGTAATATTTACGTCGGTATTAAGGCGGCCTTTTTCACTCCGCTCTTGTAAATACGGATTTACCAAAATCGTTGGAGCTGTCCTGTTATTACTTGCATCCACAAAAAGCTGCACACTCAAACCTGCCACAGCAGTAATCGCGTCGTCGATTTGATTAATTAAATCCATTATTAATCCCTTTTATTTAGAAATACTTCCGAATTATTTATAATTTTAACAATTGTCACTGCGTTTTCTCCTCACAAAACTTATGTCAACTTTTTACCCACGAAAGAATGTTATTTTTTGGAGACCGCGTTAAATTTTACCAATACCCGAACTCCATACTAGGCTTAAGCTCCAATAATAAAAGAAGGCACCTCACAATAACAGTTTCATTTTTAAATAGAAACTGATGAAAATATTTCTGAAATTGAAAGTGACAGTTATAAAGACAATCCGGTCTTAGGAACTTCAGATTCGTCCGATATTACAATAAGAATCTAAATACAACAATCAGGAAATTGAATTATAGGCGTTTTCTGACGCTAAAGGAGAGGAGTTACTCTATCAAGCTTGTAAAAAACTGTACAAAGCCAATGAGTGACATTCTTTGAAATTTGCTCTTTTTCGAATTTTTATCACTTATCTTTATTGTATTAGTTTTTTTCAGCTATTTTGGTATATGTGTGTGTAATGTTCATATTGAAATAAAAAATTAATATTGATCTGTATCAGCATTCGTAAATATAAAAATTATTTTTCAAATTCTGACAAAATAACACAGAAATATGAATTAAAATAACTTATACACCTACTGACAACTATTAAGTTGCTCTATTTATAGCTAGTAAAATTAAAATTTTTTTAATAATAATAAATAATAATAATAAAAAAGTCATAGTAAACCAATTATACTTTTATTTCACTTTAAAAGCCTAACAGAAGTGGCTAAACATTATTTACTTAGAGTTCAAGTCACGCTTAAATGCTTATGAAGGTTTTTAATATTTTCCTCATAATGAGTAAAAGTCATTTGCTTATTTATATTTTTCCGGATAATAAATAAAAATCACATCGTGGTTTTTATTTCTCATATAAAAATTAAAAATCAATAGGTAATTTTTATTTTTCTGGTCCATAAATAAAAATTATCAAATGATTTCTATGGTTTTAATTCCCAGTTATTTACAACGCTGTTTAAAATAATTATCACAACTTACTTTTATTTTTTATTGAATGATAGCTTAGTAATTAAAAAACATATATTATATGTCGACTAAAAAAGAAAAAATCAACCAGGAAAATAAAAATCACTTAATCATTTTTAATCTTGCTCAAAGAAATATAAATCAGGATGTGATTTTTATTAATGGTCAGGGCCCAAAAAAAAATTAAAAAGTAATTTTAATGCGTGATTAGAAAAATATTAATGACTTAAGGGGTAACGCCACTGTAACGGCTAAAAAAAAAGGTTTTTTTCACGAATTTTTTTTCTCGCGAAATTAAAGGTGTTTGAAAAAAATCTTTTAATGGTATTATCGGGCATACATTGAACTTTATTTTTTGACAGCGAAAAAAAAGCAAAATGGCGGCTCCACAGCCATCTGCCCGGGACATGTTTTGCTTTTAGGGCTCCGCGGCACGCAGCACCACTGGCGCACATTTGAATCTAGACCAAAACAAAAAAAAGCCATTAATCTAGTGGCTTATAGCTAGAGAATGCCGTACGGATTTTTAAAAATATTAATTTTTGTAAATTTTGACGCGCGTTTGAAAAAAAAGTTTGATTTTTGACGAAAAAAACGGCAGGTTTTTTGTTAATAAAGAAAGCTGGCGATAAAGGTGGCTGAAAAGCTCCAATTGTGTTTCAGGCTTCAGGTAGTCGTTTCGGGGTAAGTTTAACGCGCTTGGTGGCGACCTCCATTTTCAAAGAAAAAAAAATTTTGCTGGCTCGGGATCTTTTTTTTCTTATTCTAGAGGATTTAAACTATTTTTTAAGCCAATAAAAACAAAATCGATTTTTAAAAAAATTTACAGTGGCGTTACCCCTTAAAAAAAATCTTTTCAGAGACTGAAACCATATATGAGGAAAATTTAACTATTCTGTTTGGACTTTTAAAGTAAAACTCGTGTATGAACTTATTAAATAATGAGTTTTACAATAACAATTATAAATGGAGTCATTTTATTAAATTTTTAACTTGATATAGTTTCGTAGATATTTAACTAAGTTCATAATTTTTTATTTAAAATTATTTAAATTAAATAAACAATGAAAGAAAAAGTTGAATACCGATTTTCATTATATCAGTTTTTGGAAATTTTAGTAAGTGTGTGTCACCACCCAGTTTGCCTTTTAGATAGGTATAAAGTATTATATGTGTCTAATGAGAGTAAATGTCGGTTTATCGCTGGCAGTATTTTGTTTTTGATTTTTAAAGATAATCGCATTAAGGATTTAAATCGTGAATATTACTTTATTTATACTTATAATTTGTACTAAATTTTTATCGCCTTTTTTTCTGTCCATATTCATTGATATTGTTTTTGAATTTCAATATAATAAATATCTCAAATAATACCTTGCTTATTAGATATTGTTCCGAAATTTTCTGGAATTAAATCTAAATTGTGAGCACCAAGATTACAAATTACATCCGAGCCCTGCTTTTTTTTGTTTTTTTTTTTTGTAATTCCTAAGCAAATTGTCTATAATATCTTGGTACATTTCAGATTTATTTTCAATTTCAAATACAGTAATGCATTCGGTTATAGCATAATTTGTTATTTGTTGATCCACAATTAATACTTCTTTAAGATTAGCATCATTCAGCCTCGGAAGCTATTCGCTGAGATAATCAAACCTGTCGTTATTTTTTTTTCCAAAGTATTGTCGATATTTTTGTTGAAATTCAGTTTGATATTCAATGGAGAAAGATGATAGTTTTCGAGATCAGCCAGTAGGTTGTACCTTTTTCTCTCTCAAACGTTATTTTTCTTGAGAAGGCCAAATTTTAATCAGGTAAGTTTCTCTTGCCTGCAAATACAAAAGTTAATTATACTTAGTGTATCCCCACTGCATTTCAGTTACAGGATCGAGCTTCCTTTAAATCTTCAAAAGAATTTTATTGTCAATATTTTTACTATGCTCTCGTACTGTTGCACCGTAAAAAAAAATAAAATTGCCTCAGGAATGTTCCGATGAAGCTTCATGTACATACCTATGTATACAAAATGAAACTCTTACAAGAAAACCACAAAAACAACAAATTATAAAATCACATATTCTGAACAATAAATAAAATTAAAAGATACCTCTTTAAAAGTCCCCGCCCAAACTTCTAAAAGGAAAAATACATCAATTCTATAAACAAATATAGAATGCTTTTCTTTATTTTTTCTGTGGAAGGAATACAAGGAACAGAATACGCACAACGCAAAACGTAATATCACCTGAAGACCATTTGTTATATGTCAAATATATACATAAAAAGTTTAAAAAAGGGGTAAATTAAAATAAATGTATTATAATTCATAAATTTTCACAAAAGCTAGTCATGCTTGTAATCCAAAGAAATTGCGTTTTAGCAGTTTCTTCACATTCCTTTCGTTCAAAAAGGCGAAAAGTTTTCCCACAAAACGACTTGAGAAAAACAAAAGTTTCATTTTACAACCCAAACCGTTTTGCTTAAGAAATTTGTCATTCAAACAATGCCTGACCTGAAAAACGGGACCTGATCATAGTAAAAGGTGATTATAAGGGAGTTGGTTTTTGAGGTCCGTTTCGAAAAAAGTATAGAAAAGTAACATAGATTGGTCGTTTTATAGAGTCGAAGGATATATACGGTTTAAAAATAAATTTAAAGAGTCGACGTGTAAGGGAATTATACGGTGAAAAAATTAAGTATATAGAACCGTCGTGAAAGGTGTTTTTGTTAAATAAGTCCACAAAATCCATAAAAGAAATAGTTGGAATCTAAAGAAATAAAAGAGATTAATACGCAAGCCAAGACATGTTTAATTTAGACAAAGTGGATTAACAATTCCACAACTTACGGCATACACTCTAAAAGTTTTTTATATAAAATTACTAGTTCCATACAGTAAAATTACATTAATCATGAAAATCAATGGCGAAATTACTTTTTTTGATAATTTTCAATTTTAATTGGTAAACTTACTACTGTTTTCGGTTGATTTTTACTAAATGTCCAGAAAATTGACTTTTAGTCAGTAAATTTACAAAATGCCATTGTAAAAATACACGGTTACCGCTGTAATATCACTCTAGCATCGGAATAATGCTTTATAAGTATTAATATTAAAACACACAAAAAACTGGAGAATACTAAGGGCCGTATTCACCAACCTGTCGCAAGGTTTAAGACGGTTGCAATGATTTTGCGAGCAGTTGAAAGTAGTCTTAAATAACCTTCGGAAATAAGATCTGTCAACTGTGTTCAGTCAAGAATGGATGGTAATTTTTTTTATCAAATACTGTATAAAATAGTAAAGTAATATTAGCATTTTTTAGCCTCCAATGATTTATTTGATACCAGCAGTAGTGACTCCTCTGGAAATGAAAGCTCAAGTGATGAACCATTAATCCTCGCATTGGAGTGGACTTATTCATTAACTGCAAGGGATTTTAGAATATTTAAAAAAAGACGGTCCTATGTTGATGAATTCAGTGAGAATGAATTTGAATATCGATTCAGAATGGCCAAATACATGGTTTTAGCGATAGCTGAGCAGCTAGACCTTCGCTCAGATTTTGTAGTAATAGAAATAATCCAGTAATAGAAATAATCCAATTCCTGTCGTTGATCAACTATTGATTGCGCTTCGATTTTATGCTACCGGGAACTTTCAAATGGTAACAGGAGATCTCTTTGGAGTGTCGCAGCCCTCTGTAAGTAGAATAGTTAGGAGGATATCTGTGGCTTTGACAAAATTGGCCAGCACGCACATAAAGTTTGGATGCCTTCAAAAAACAAAAGAGGAATTTTATAATTATGCGGGAGTTCCATATGTAATTGGTGTAATTGATGGTAGATATACAATTTTTTATCACACACTCATGTTTACCTTATAAATAATTATAGGGACCCATATGCCTATTGAGTCTCCTGGGGGAGAGAACGCTGAACAATTTAGGAACAGAAAGACAATTTTTTCCATTTATACCCAGATTGTTTGTGATAGAAATCTTAAAATTCCCGATATTAACCCTTTGAGTAGTGAGTTAATTTTTTTAGCATACACGTCCCTGGAGTGAGTTATTTTTGCATTTTTCGATAGATTTCACAAATTGAACGGAATCTTCTTTTTTTTGGGTGGGGGGGGGGGGGTGGACGCTTTTTCTCAAAATTTGGTGTGCATGTTCGTCTCGACGCCGCGCATCTTTTGGTCAAGTCGGTTTTGCGTGGGGCATTTCTCTCCCGACGGGGGAAGGGGGTAAAGTTTGAAATGTGTTGGTTATATCTCCTGAACAGAGTCGCAGACAGTTCATTGATGTCTTAAATGAGAGCTGCGGTCCTAGGCTAAAGATTATATTAATCTGGTCAATGGTTGGGTAGGGGGAGAGCGGAGTGGGGGAAATTAGAGGGTTATTTGGTTTTCCAATAATAAGTCAGCCATTTGACATCGGACCATAGGGGTGTAGCTGTTCAAATTTCTTCTCAGAAAAAAACATATTTGAATCTATACTAGATTTTCCAAAACGTACCAGAACAAACTTTGACCCCCCCTTCCCTGGTGGCGCAGTATTATTTGATTTGTTTTTAAAACGACATCATTCTTTATTTTTCCCTTTTTCCCTATATGCACTTTTTTAGTACTTCCCTTTTTTATATTCTAACTGATGTACTAGATTTTTTGCACCTTAGATCGACACTAACTCTGTAGGATTACCTCCAATCGCAAAACTGATTTGTGCATGTGTATTTCATTAGAATAAAAGAAAATGTGTTCCATGTGTTCCGAGTTTCGGAATCGTAATAATTTCAGGAAAGGTTTCGACGGTCGCACAAATGCAGAGATGAATATTTTTCTCGGAATAATGTACAGCTCACCCATATTTTTTTCTCTCAAAACGAAGCCGAACTTCATCGCAATTTTTTATTCAAAATAAAAATGTAAAAAAAAAGTGCTAGAAGTCCTCAATAGTAAATCATACTATTTTTTTGAAAAGAAAACTATTATTAACAAAAAAAATTTTTCGTTCAGTGCTGCTATATTTTTTTATGAAAAATATAAAGCATTAAGCTTCATTTGGCATTTGAATCAAAAAAATCGGTTATGATTTTTTGAAAATGACGTTTCATCGTAAAATCACGAAATTTCTTACCCTCAGCAGGGGGGTGGGGCGTGGTAGAGGGAAACAAAAAAATAGGAAATAATATACCTACAAACATCATTGTTAGAATTATGTAAAAAAAAAGAAAAACCCCCTATCTAGATCACCAGAGGCTGGCCGTACATGTACGGCGATACCGCTCAAAGGGTTAATGCACGGTATTAACTATGACGCAATATTTCGAAATAACGCTATATTGCTTAAAATAATATCTTTTCTAGATGGCCAGGTAGCACTCATGACCAAATGATTTTAAGTTTCTCAAAATTGCGCGCCAGGTTTGAAGCAGGTGAGTTCGGAAATTCCATAATGCTTGGAGAACATCAGAAAGAGCTTTCCAAAAATCATTTTTGAAATCCAGAATTATAGTGGTGAGAACTATTGGGGTTTGGAAAAGACGTTTTCCATGTATAGGACAGAGTAAGTGATCACCAAAGTAATTAAACTATCATAAGAATGTTGATTTAGTATATTTTAGAGCTCTGATTAAATGTCGATACAACTGTTATTGTAATAGTTGCAATGGGTGTTTTGCATAACATGCTGAAGGAAAGGGAGGTGCCACCACCAGAAAATAATAATATTATTGAGGATCCGCCAACTGTTATGAATAACGCTCAGTCAGATTTTTCAAAAAGGAATTTCATAATCAGTAACTTTTTCTGAATTACTCGCAATAAAACACCGTCTTAAAAATAAAAAAAAAAATCTTTATGAAGTTCATGTCTTATAAAACAAAAAATGCACCACATTTACACCAATCGACATACAGAAATAGCATTTACTTATTTTTCAGGATATTTAGCACTTATTTTTTCAATTCATTAAACTAACTAGAAAAATCAAAATGAAAAAAATAATTTTTCTCTTCAGTCTTCACGAGCATCTGTCTCAATTTACTTCAAAATTTCTAGCTTCTTCTTATACTAAAGCATCTTTGCCTTATTTTTCACTATTTCCGCCTCTAATTTCTGCCTTTTTAAAACAGCTACATCCTCAATAAATCTTTTCACCTCCTCATTTGTTTTCTTCTTTCTTTTATAAGATCTGCTAGAAGATGATTCTGAATTGAGTGTTGCGCTTATTTCAGCAATATTTAGCTGACTATTTTCCGTGTCATCCAAGTGTTCAATTTCATAAGTGATATCTTCATCAGTAATCTAGAAAAAAAAAATCCTTAAAACAGTAGAAATAAATGTTAAATTCTCTCGCAATTTTTTCCCAACCTTCATTCTTTTCTTTAAGTGAAACGCTGTCAGTACGTTTACTTTCAATCACTTCTTTGTGTTTAACAGCAATATTTATTATATTTTCCCTCTCTTGTTTAGTTAAGTTTTTGCACCTTGCATTATCTGCCATTTTAATAAGGGATTTAGTTAAAAACTTAAGTTCGACGATTGTTCTCCGTCTTTATCAGAAATGTCAAAAGTAAAACAGATGTCTTTGACATTTATATTTCAGTTCGAAATTATGTTCGAAAAACATAGTTAAGACAACTTGGTGAATACCAGACTTGATAAAAATGTTAAGATCGTCGCAGACATAATACTAGCTTAAGACAGGTTGGTGAATACGGCCCTTATAATGCAGTAATTTTGTTGTGGTAACCGTACTAATTTTGTTGTGGTAACTGTAGCCACTGGCAAAAACCTACGACAGTGTATTATCTGAAGTGAATGTATGCATTAAAGTTTAGTAATATTCCGACATTATTGAAAATAACACTAGAAGTGAAAAATGTGACCAAAATTTCATCGTTTTTAAGTCCGCCAAATATTATTATAATTAGATCCACTTGGGCAACAACAGCTATGTGGCAGAGTTTTAATAGATTACCTTTCTCTAGCCCAATCTAACTATGCCTCAGATCTTGGAGAAATATGTTCATGCTTTAATACTCATAATAGGAAAAGATTATAAGTGCTATATTAGAAAAATCCTAGTACCGGTGGCACAAGCGATTATTGCTGTGCCGCTCTTGTTCGTTATTTATTTTTCTCACTGTTATTAGTTAAAAGATTTGCTGCAGGTTTAGTACCAAATCTAGTGCGTGTGAAAAATTGCAGTAAGATGTTTGACTTAACAACAAAAAGTCAAAAGCAAGAATATGCTGAACAGAGTTTATTTCGCTCTTGTGCACCGAAGTAAAATTTCTACCATTTAGTATAGTTCCCAAACTCTAGTAAAAATAGATGGTTTAATGGAAAAATTACCTATGCAGTAAAATTACTAAAGTAGGTACATGAAAGACAAATTGCTATATTTAGATAAATTCTTCATGATTAAGTAATTTTACTTAAAACGAGTAAGGTGCATTTACTCTCTGAAAGTAAACTTACTTTTGTGTAATAGTTTTGCTAGCCAAATAATTGGCTTTTACGTACTAAAGGTGGGGTACTCCGATTATAACAGGCAACTGCGATGGCTCTGTATTTTGTAGTAAATGTCTTCAAAAATTTCTTTCAGTGTAGTTCCAAGGTGAGTTAAGACATATCACACATCATATACAATTCTCAGGTTCTGAAAATAAAATATCCCATTTTAATTACAAAATTAAATCAATTTTTCGTGTCTCTGCTTGGAGTGATGTTCGACATTTGACATTTGTCAAATTGTATTCCATTTGTTTCATCTAAGGAGGTAGTTTAAAAAGAATACGTCCAGAATATACTAGGTCTGTTCATGTACTCGAATTTCTGTGAATTCATTATAACATTTTCACCCGAAAGCACCCAAACTCTGTTCACGTACTCAGAAAACTGGGGAAAATATGTAGACGTCAGACTTCCCCTTCAATAAAGTTTTAGCCCAAATCCACCCAAGAAAAAACTCGGGGTAACTATGTAAAAACTGTCAAACACATTAAAATTTGAAATCGAGAATTGTCAGAAATTTAAATTGTCAAAAGAAAAATGGAAAAGGTGGCAAAATTTGCAAATGATGTGCACTGTTTGCCCAGGTCGTATAAAAATCTACAAAATAGTAAGTAAGATGAATAGATTTGTTGTGTTTGGCATTTTATTTTCTAATTAAAGTTGTTAGCTTGACAGTTTGTAGTTGTCACTTTCGTGTTATACCCAAGAATACACAGAAGTTGTTCATGTACTTTCCAAATTTGATAGCTTCCCCCCCTGCACATTTTCACACAAAAAGCCCAAGAACGAAAACACATGGGAAGTACGTGAACAGACCTACTATTGCGAATAAGGAAACGCCTAATGGAATAAACGGACCGAATGAGTAAATAAACACTTTTGGTGCGCTCTGAATATTCGGATTGAATAAATAAAAGTTTTCAATAAATATATCGCAAACTTACTAAATTTTCACAGCTGCCGGCTGTCAGTAATAGATATGATGCAATTTGTCAACACAGTCAGCTGAGTAGCCCTTACTCTTGATACATAGAAAACGTAAGCATTTTATAGCTCGCCCACGAAGCCGCTACGCTTTTTTTTTTTTTCAGAGTATAAATAAGACAATGCCTTGAGCATTAGGTATTGCATTTGAGCAGTCGCTAAACACATATCGGAGTTTTGGCTCGAAATTGGTCTTGTGCAATATATTGGCAGAATTGAAGCCAAATATATTAAATAAATTATTTTTTCCTTTCAGAAAATGTTCAAGTCAGCCAAAAAGTGGTGATTCTTGACATTTTCCTTAGGCAGACAATTTGAAGCCTAAATATCAGCCTGTTTCTTTTAAAATAGGCACATACTATCCATATTATTGTGGAAGACTATTGAAATCACATCGCTGGAAAGCACTGATTTACAGCACTTTCTATAAGCAGCTCAGTGACGCCTGTTATACATTTTTTCATATATAATTTCACATATTTTATAATTTCAGGTTAACCTTTTTTTATTTGAACTTCAGCGACTCCTGAAATCAATTTTGCTTTTTTGTGGATTTATTTTACATTTTAGAATTATTATTTATACTTGTTATGTTTTATTTTAAGGTATTATTTTCATTTCTGTTTTTTGAAATTATTATTTTGTTGGAGTATTTTTAAATTTTCAGTTTTTATTTTATTTTAAACATTAAGTTAGTGTACGAGACTACATTTAAGCACATCTTATAAATAAATACTTCTTTGAAATTTGCTTGAAAATAGTACGTTCTAAGCTTATGTAGTCTTCTTCAAAGTTGTATCAGCAATTTTTGTCGTACGACCAACCGTTGAGTAATAACTTTGAAAAAGCAAATATTTGTACCTTTAATCCAAGATATCGGACCGCGCAGACCCCTTCAAGGATGAAAACTTAAATTTTTCATCGGGGTCCGGAACTAAGTAACATATATAAAATCGCAAGCTTTTCTATTCTAAAAAATCCTATTGATTGGACTATTACATTAAAGTGCAATAATCTTCTAAACTACTTACACGAAAAAAGACACGCCACAAAATTTGAACGTAGATGCGAATTAATGTTAGATAGATTGACTATGTACCATTATAGGAGTTTTTAGTGAAAATATAATGATTCACTAAATAACTTTGTATTTATGACCTTAGGAATATATATCGTCGCATGCGATGGTGGTCTTGAAGTAATGGAGCGTAAGAGAAATTTCATTAATTTAAGAATTTCTCAATTATTTATGGTTATGACTAAAAAGTAGAAAATAAAATATATTAAAAAAAAAATTTAAAAAAAAATTATTTTTATAAATAAAGTGCACTAAAAAGTAAAAAACAATATTTTTCTTTCTCAAGATTCATTCAATTCAATTCATTGATAAAAGTTAATTTTTAATACATTCAATTTTAAGATTTAATCTGAATTCTAGCATTTCTTATTATGAAATGAAACTTTTCTTGTGTACTTAGAAAAAAACAGATAAAAGTATAGTAAAACATTACTTTTTAGTGCATTTTATTTATAAAAGTTATTTTGTTAAATTTTTGTTAATATATTTTATTCACCTGAGTTAGAAAACAACTGATGTAGGTTTCTTCAACATTATCCGGAAAATTACAACACTGTGATTTTTCAGATACTCGCCACAAGTAAAGTAAAATTTAAGTAAATTAAAGTTCGAAAATGGGAAATATCGGGTAACTCCTTCGTAAGGTTCGAATATAAAAAGTTCATATATTTGGACAGTGCCTGACAACGTGTTGCCGTAGTGCGTCGAAATCTTGCGCACAGCTTTAAAAAAAAAAACATTCAAATTTGAGTTTGAATATAGGTCGAATCGGGCAACTGCTTCGCAGGGTTGTCATACAATATTTTCGTTTTTCAATATATACAAATTTGAGAACACTGCCTGAGCACGTCGACGTAGAGTGCTGAGAGATCTAAACAGAGACGAATGCACGGTCGGGTGCTTTCTCAACGTTAAAAAAGCTTTCGATTCAGTTTGGACGGCAGGATTAATATTCAAATTAAATCAATTCGGTTTTCCTCCATACCTAAACAGACTTATCCACAGTTTCCTAACTTCTAGGAAATTCTATGTGGAACTCGATGACCACAAATCTCCGCTCAAAACAATTGCAGCAGGAGTCCACCAGGGCTCCATATTGGGCCCAATACTCTTCAATCTCTACACCTTAGACCAACCTCCAAATGAAAGCACAACGCTCCTCCTTGCCGATGACTCCCTTACATACGCCCAATCTCGTTGCATGCTCTTGGCTGTCAATAAAGTCAACTTACATCTCAGCAAGCTCAACTATTAACACAAAAAATGGGGAATCAAAATTATCGTCCAAAAGTTGGAACTTATCTGTATTCGGAAACTTGGCACCGGGCGAAACCGCCAAGTCGCTGAATCCAAAAGAATTACGGCCGTCTACAATGGGGAAATAATAAAACCCACACAAACAGCGAAATATCTAGGAGTAAATTTCTATGAACTCCTACGATTCAATAATCATGTTAAAGCAACCATTAGCAAATCCAATTTCGCGTACAGCCTTATAAGCCCTATAATCAATGTCAGGGACGGACTCAAAACCCAGATAAAGCCTGTCATCACTTATTGCTTTCCTATATGGCACACAATTGTCCCCACTTATATGGACCGCCTTAGCAAGCTCGAAAGAAAGATTCTTAGAGCTTGCACAGGACTCCATAGAAGATCCAACGGAAAATAGTATCGCAACGAAGTATTTTACGAGGCAGCCAATACAACTCCTATCTAAGAGTATCTGTTCGGTCAAACCGAAAAACAAGTCGAGAAAATCCCTATCCATTCAAACCCACTCATAAACAACTTGTCGGATCTTCTAATACCGGCAAACTTCAAATACCTGTCACCCTTGTTCTTGGCTCAACCGGACACTAGAAACATCTACCTCCACGAAGGTAGAATAAGTTTCTATGATACTAAAGGAGATTACTACAAGGGGTAATCCCAAATAACCCTCTCAAGCGCCCGGGAATGTCTCTGATAAAACCTGCCAGTATAGGAACTTTCAAGTCCTTAATTTCCTAAAAATCTCAAAACATATCCAATCCTTACTCCCTCCCAGTCTCTCCCAAATTTAATAACAAACTCTTGCGAGAAATTCATTAACTACAGCTGATGTGGCATAGAAGCTGTAAGAAAAAGAACAAACAACAACACGAGAGGTGATCAAAAACCAAACCAAGGATCAAAAAGAAGAAAAGAGAACACATCGAATCGAACTGAGGGCCAAAGATAAGCCCCAACGCCATAAGCAAGAAAATCCAAAAAATCATCTAATAAAATCCAAAGAAGGAAGACAATGAAGAAATTTGAAAGCGCAAAAGCACTTGACTTGACTTGACTTACGCCATGTTTTCATAGTAATAGTTAATAAAGCTTCAAACTCTTGTAGCTTCCAGCACAGCAAAGACATACCATTTCCTTTTCGCGTTACCAATACTTATCTTTTTTCTTTTTATATTCAAGGTATCCTATATTTACTAGCTATCCTACTAATATTTTAACTAGGCCTCCAATAAATTTGAGTTTAAATATTTAATGTCTGAACAATTTTGTCATTTATTGCTCTATTTGACTCATTATCCATATATGGGATTTATGGGGCTACAGGTTATACTAAAGGAAAAATTGATTCTGCTCAACCATTCGACTTCAGAGGCTATGACATCGTCCAGAGCCTAGAAGATGAATCCTTCGAAGCAGGAAATTATTACCAATGAAGTACCGAATTAGGATAAATAATTCGAGCTAATTCAAATACACGAAGTTTGGCACATTGTTGGATAGTGCAGTTTTTTTTTTTTTGGCTATATATTAACTTTTGGAGCAATCCAGGAGCACATTCAACAGAATTAATAAATATTAAAGCAAACTGTAAAAAATATTTTAAAATTTAGAATGGCTTAATAAAATTTATTTGAAAATTTCTTAAATTGAACTCTAAAATTGAATAATGTGTATTTGAAATTTCATAACTCAATTCAAAAGCATAATTTACATTCTTATTATATCATGATTAAATCTGTGGGGAATTATGTGTTGGATTCAAAGTTTGTAATCCATGTGTAGCGCTTATTACGGCTTGTGAATAACCCTTCGGCCACTGGTTCGTAACTATAAATTGAAGTTAAAATTAAACAAATTCAAAATTTGCAATTCCTAAAATGCTCCAAATATCGATTTTTAGTCGAACCTGACCATAAGTGATAAAATTAGACTGCGAATTAGCAGCCGTCATTTTGATTTCCAAACTATGACAACAAATTCGTAATTATTGACTCTAAAATCCCACAGATATCGATTTTTAGTCACATCTGACCATAAGTCATAAAATTCATACACCATTTTATAGCCGCCGTATACACAGTCATATAAATATCCAGGATGTGCAAGTGTGGCAAATTTTAGCTGAAGGCGAGACAAGAGGAATGTCAAAAGTTTTTATCATTCGAAGGAAGAAAAACATCTCTTTAATTTTCTATAATTTTTTGTTATTTCTCCGACGCTTCGGCTGATGACCCGAATCCTTTTCAGGGACGCTATCTATTTCATTGTAGGTCAGAGAGGTTTCATCAGATCGCCTACCATAGAAGTTCGACAATTGAATCACCCAATTAATACAGACATTAGTGTATTATTTGAAATAAAAATTAAAAAACAAAAGCTACTTACGGATTGAAAACATTAACCTTAAAAATATAGTCAAACATTGATTAAAAAATACAATATAAATAAATAAATACATAAATAACATAAAATTTATTAAAACACAGCTGTTAAGACATGAACAAAATATAAAACTATATGGGGTTATGCGGGGGGGGGGGGGGGATTATCGAACCACTCGTCAAATTCAACTGATATTGAGTTGCTTTAACGTTCTCCAAAGCTCTCCAAGTGAACACAGTAAATCGTATTGATATCATCTGTAGTTTTTTGTTCATTGTGTTTGGAATTTTTTGAAGGTATAATGCCTCTACAAATAGTCTCTTCTTATAATGTAGGATAGAAGAATTATCAAAATCTGGGGCATGATTGGATAATGCACATTGAATAGTTACAGTGGTTTTTATTTTGTTTTCGCCTTTTAAGTCGGATTTATGTTTAGAAATCCTATTCTTTAGGAATTGCCCTGTTGTTCCGACATAGCTCATTGGACAATTCATGTTATGCAAGGATTTTGTAAACAACTTTTGAACGTAGCTCATTGGAAGTAGGATCTTTTTACTTACTGAAGCAGTTTTTTATTGTTTTGAACGGCTTTAAGCCTAGTAAGCACTTTTGAAACCTCTCACCCAGGTATATATGTTGCAACTTTAAATTTCAACAAACTTTGCGATCTACTTACCACCCCCAAGATTGTGCATGCCATGTTGAAACAACAGTTTTCTTATAAATGATTTAAGGAAACCATTCCCGTTCAATATATTTTATATTATATTATATTATATTTTCACTCTATGAAATTTCTTGTGACTATGCTTTAAAATTTTGGCTGTATTTACTTTGTGGTGCTCAGGGGCCGGACTCTGTACCATGAAGAATTAGGGAATTTGGGAGATGAGATCTTTCGTTTTCTCCGATTGAAACTCCCAAATTCTCCATTCGTAATTCACTATGTTTAGAGAATTAGGAAAAACTTGAGAAGTGCGAAAAAGTGCGAATCGCCTGACACGATAAAGGATATCATTTTTTGGTGTAGAGGGTTGATTTTTTTATATTCAAGATACATCTATCTATTACCTCCCGACGTCGAGACAAATTGAAATTTTTTTCTTATTAGGGTAGTTCATGAATGAATTGCATCTGCAGTAGATACTAGTATACAGATTTGTGAATTTATAGGTAAAATTCGATTATCAACATCTAATAAACGGAATATTCTATTATTTAATTCATTAGTTGAAATCATGTATGAATCAATGAAAATGAAAATTGAAAAAGATATTTGTTCACAAAACTATATTTACATTCTTTTTATTATAATAATATTGTATAATACTGTGTATATGTATATTATATGTTAAGTAAATGTTTGCTTTATTTATCCTAATTTAAGTCACTGTTTATATGTGCAAAACATTGATATATATTTTCATCCTGAGTATCGGTATTGTACATTTCTTCTGTGTTGAATTTCATTAACATGTTCCTCGATGGTGTAAAATCGATGCAACCTCTTTTTGGCATGTTAAATCGAACTCTCATAATTGCATCGGCGGTTTCCACTGCAGTTTTATTACGAAGTTTGTCCTTAATTATCCCTGGAAATTGAAAATGCTCTTTCTACTGCAGCATTCGAAAATGGTAGCACAAGCAATGCAAGAGCTAGGTTCGCGATATTTTTTTCCCCAGCTGCGTTAGTTATTTTAGACACATAAATCCAAAAATCCTCTGAACTATGCAAAACTGTTGAAAGCAAGGATTCTGTTTGAATAGTGTTTCACTGACGAACGGTTTCATCTATGTCACCACAAAACTGAGTAAAAGTCTGATGTAGCCTGATGTACAGAAAAACATGATGTTTTCTTTAAAATATTTATATTTTCTGGAACTCTCTTTTGCAACTTTTCGCATAATATAATAAAGCGTTCATTTCTATTTGTACCTACCTTTGCTTGTAGGGCTGCCGCTATAACAACCACAGATTTGGTTTGGTGCTGCTTGCCATGGATTTTTGGACAATTTAATAGATCTTCTATCGTGGTCGTTAACAATCCCCCATTTTCCCCCTATGGTACAAATTTACCCCCAAAGAAAAACTAACATAAACTTGCTCCCCAAAATTCCCCTGTGAAGAGCAAAAATCCCCCATTCTGGGGTGAAAATCCCCAAACCTGGCATCACTGACGCCGGGCAAGTTACATTAACACTGGGCGGCAGCGCCATATCTTTCCCTTACATTTTCCAGTTGAGTTATTTGCTTGTAATCTCGGCCGGTTTGCAATAAAATTTTAAATAATAATAAAATATAAATTTTCTTTTCCTTCAAGTCCACATTTTTTTAATATAATATCATTTATTTTCAGAAATTTAAATATCGTTTCATTTTGTCATGTTTTTTCATAATAGATTTAGGTCTGCCATATTGGCAGCAATGGAGCGCCAGCGTTAAATTTAAGATTAGAGATGGGTCGACGACCACGCCGACGACGACGACGACGGCGGCGTGGGTAATGTAATGCATTTCATACATGCAGTACTGTCTCTAAATATTTTTGACATAAAACGACGACCACGCCGACGTCGGCGTTGTTGATGTAATCTGGCCATTAGACCTGGTATTTTCTACTGACACAGGTAACTTAATAGTTGAGCCTAGCGCAGTGAGAATGTCAACTCTTGATAAATATCACCCTACTCTACTAATTGTGATGAAACACAATACTTTTTCAATTTTAGAAAGGCTAACTTTTCGGAACTTTCCAGTAGACTTACATCTATTGTCTTCAATAGTAGCAATAATATTGAAGAAGATGTTTCTAAATTTTACTTAATTCTTTTCGATTTGTTTTCCTCTCACGCTCCCCGCGAGCGACAGCGGCTCTCTAAAACATCTCTACCATGGTTAAATAAAGAACTGAGGCGTCATAAAAATAGGAATAATAAATTGTGGAACAGTTATTTGAGGGATAAGGGCATTATACCCTAGACACACAGCATGATCTAATGAATTATTAGTACTAACTATTCATTAAAATGCCGTGTGTCACACAGTATACGTCATTATGGCTCCAAAATCAGATGATAATGAAGTGTTTTCTTCCTTCATTATAGCTATAATGAGGAAAAATGTGCTAGACTTAGTATATAATTTAAGTATGGAGCTCCGCTGTGCATCTGCTGATTTGAAAAATAAGAAGAAGAAATGCAAAGCACAAAGTAATTATGTAAAAATATTTTTTAATAAATTTTTTGTTTCATTCCTCAATCGTTAAATGAAATAAACTAAAAATAAATAAAAATTAAAATTAATAAAAACAAATTTTATCGCGTTAATTCCATCCATATTGCTTCTTTAATGTGATAAGTTTATCAAAGCTAGTTTGACAGATCAACTTAATTAAAGAAATGGCTGTGTGTCTGCAGTTGAAAAGGAATCATTATAGACTAATGACTCGTTAGTTATTTCTTCATTAAGAGTGCTGTATGTCTAGGGTATTATAAGTCACAATAACTTCCTCACATCATATAATGACTTCAAAGAACTTTCCTCTATACTATATGATGAGTATGTTCACAGCATGTGTACTAAATTATTTAGTGACCCACGCATCTTTATCCTGCTTGCCTAAATTATTCGAATCTATCATTTACTCCCAACTATCGATTTCCTGTAAGAATTTGCTCTATTCAAATCAAAATTGGCTTATTTCAGGCAGATCTACAACTAAAGGTTGGGCCAAAAGTCACCATGGGGTTTAAAAATTTAATAACTTTTTCATTTGTACATTGCTCCCCACCCTGTTGACCGTTTCTCTTCATTCCTTTTTTACATTATAGCCAACTGTCTGTTCTTCATTGGTAAGCATGTTTCCCCAACCACCTTACCCCTCCTTTTTTTCATCCTACCATATGTTACCAATTTAATTTTTAAACCCCATGGTGACTTTTGGCCCACCCTGTACTAATTTGCTGGAATTTGTCTCGGATACCATTGACGGGTTGGCAAGCGTTAGACAAGTTATCTCACTACGTGATACTCCTTAAAATGGAAAAGTATGGGATTCCCTCATCAGTTTTAAAATGGACAGAGTCTTAGTTAGATAACAGAACATAAAAAATCTTATTCCTCCATTCCATATCTAGAGTCTTGAAGGCTTCGTCTGGCATACCTCAAGGGAGTTACTTGGGCCCGTTGTTCTTTATTCTGTCTATTGACGACATTGTCTCTGTTGTGAGGTACTGTAAGGTCTTGATTTATCTTGACAATATTAAGCTTCTCGCTCAGATTACAGGGTGACCTTGAAAAATTTTACAATTGGTGCAAAAGCAATAATTTAGTACTTAATATGGACAAATATGAGGATATGACTTTCCATAGGAATCAGACACCAATCACTTATGATTATGTGTTCTCGGATTCCTAGATTCGCCGTGTGGACTCTGTCTATGACTTGGGTGTCAAATGTGACCACAGATTGAATTTTCTCTCCCAATTAACTATGTGGTATCAAAGAGTAGTTCTATGCTGGGTTTTATAAAACGTTCATCCCGAGAGTTTTTGAATCATACCGTAACACTGCGTTTGTACACTTGCTTAGTGAGACCATTTCTTGAATACGCTAGCCAGGTCTGGTCTCCTTTTTACGGTATACACATCGAGCGCATCGAGTCTGTTCAGAAAAACTTTTTACGATTTGCTCTCAGGCGCCTACCCTGAAATAATTCATTGATTTTTCCATCCTATGAGGATCGGTTGCAGCTTTTGAACATACATGCCCATGTAACTTTTGTTCACCAACTCTTAAACGCGAATGTTGATTCCCTGTTGTTACTAGACAAAATCTCTTTCCGTGATAATAGGCACAATTTAAGAAGGCTACCTCTATTACATGTCAACTCCTCAAGGTCTAACTTTTGCATGTATGAACTTATTAATCGCATGTGCATTGCTGTTAATAATTTGACTGAGCGTTTTGTTGATGACTCTAAGCATGTCTTAAAAAAACGTCTATATAATAATTAATCTTTTTAGTTAGATTTAATTTAGGTTTTTATATTTTTATTCTACATATGTCGCATTGCATGTCATTTTATCTCTTTTGTGTAACATACTAATACTAACACCGATTAAATGATGAAACGCATGTATTGTTGACCGTTTATTTATTAAACGTGTCCATGCAGCGAGCTCGTGTTAAGCTGGTTCTGATAATCAAATAAATTAATATATATTTGAGTAGAAGTTAGTTGCTTTATACTATATGAAGCTTAAATTCATTGCACTAATCTGCCACATTAGAAGTTACTTAAAATAGGAAGCTCTGAAGGTGGAATATTTTGGTACCATTGAATAGAAGAATTTAGATGAATAGAATATATAATGTTACGTTTCGATATTATACTTTCTCAGATAATAAATATAAAATATAGAATTCCAATTAATGAAATAGTTGAACCAATTGTTGAGATAATATTCCATGTTGGTATTATAAGCATCGCGATAATCAGAATATCATCGGGGTATACGAGCTAATCCTAAAAAATGTTGAGGAAAAAATGTAATATTTCCTCTAATAAATATAATTAAAGATTGGATTTTTAGTCATTTATGATTTATAGTTAATCCTGTAAATAATGGATATCAGTGGGTAGGTTTTTTTTAGTTTTTCTGGAATAACTAGAAAATAGAGATAAAGAGAGAAATGTATGCAGTATCACAAAAAATTAGTGCTCGGGGCAAATATGATAGATGAAGGAAGTTGGGTGGGGAGGAACTTTTACCGCCCAAAAACGAACGTTTTACACGTGGTACGTCATGCCAAGAATCCTCAATCCAAAAGTCATATAGAGAAATATAAGCAGAGCACAAGATGTATGTATATATGTACGTGGAAACATAATTATTTATCCGATGCAATTCTCCTTAAGTACGTGACTTTATTCAAGTATTAAATTTTCGTCAGATAGAATTTCATTAAGAAAATCTCATCTGTACTTGCCATTTTTGCCTAAGTAAGCAATTCAATTTAAAGATCTTTTTAATGAAGATCTCTTTTAGTTAGTAGATTTTGATTGTCAATTAGTTAAGCCGCTCTTTTTACTAGTTGTAGTTTTGATTAAATTAATAAAGTTTTTTTTTTATTCGTATAGCTACATATATTATTTAAATCACGTGTGTCATATAAACCCCAGCTTCTGTATTTTGCATGTATTTATTCCATTCTTTCTTTCACATCCATGATTACTTCGTGGTGAATATATCTCTTGTGAATAGTGAATTTCCGCGACTTACCGGTTCTTCACAATGATGAGTTGAAAATATGCCCATTTTTGAACTAAACCGTAAAAAGAACTGATTCAGTTCTTTTGCAGTTATTTCCGAAAGCATTTATAGGACTCGAAAACTAATTAAATATCTAATTAGGGGAAAAAATGTAAATGTGATTTCATCGAACATACATCCCTTCTGTACTGGAGGACGATCAGGTTGAACATTTCGCGTGATTTAAAATTTTTAGCGGGTAACTTGATTTACCAAATTACATATATCTCTGTAAGTATTGCATGGATATTCGCAGTTTTTTGTTTTTTTTTTTAATATAGCCCGTATATGTGGTTAATTCATAATTAAATTTAAATTCCTAAGTACATAGGTGCTTTCACAAAACACAAAAAAAAATCAGACTTGAGAATTTTTCCCCTTACTTTTTCACTTACAAGACACCGGAAAATTACCAAGTGGAATAGAGAATTCGGGAATTCTCAAACTAAATCCGCCGAGTTACAGAATTCCAGGTGGAGAGTTAACTGTCAAAATAACTGTTATTTCCTAAATTCCCAAATTATCTATGATATAGAATCCAGCCCCAGGAAGGCAAGATTTATAGCTTACGAGCGTACTTGAGGACGTCGGTTTTTGGTACCAGTCGGTTATTATTGAATTATTTTCTTTTATAGCTCCAAAGTCTAAGTATGCTAGAGATCCTATACTCTCTTTTTCTACAGTGATTTATAGTTTAGGGTGGTGATCATTGAGAGTATTAAATATAGAAAGTAGCTTTTGGTGTGGCAATATGGAGAAAAAATCGCGTCAACATATTTGATTCTCGAAGAACAATAATCCGAGAATTTTACGGTTTTAGGAATGTTTCTCCACATAATATGGCCTTCAGGTTCACAGAACTTGCAATATAATCCAAGAGTTATTCGTTTTTACGAATCTGTATCGAAATATTATGAAGTTTTCCAAAAAAAAGATTATCACATGATATTTTCAGATTGTACATGACATCGCTAGCATGCCAGTGGCGTGCTTTTTCAAGCATTCGCCGGAAAAGAAATATAGGGATCATTCCATAGCAAATCGACCAAATATAGCAGAAAGTGTGACATGACCATTACCAATTTTGTTGAAATTTTATATACTTGGAGGGTTTGTGTAAACACAAATCCAAATTAAAAATTTTACATATACAATCCGTATTTGCGAGTAATGGCATTTGAAAAATTTCGCAAAAATGCTGTCCTGCGGGGGGGGGGGGGGTGAGTGATTCTGATCTTTTGTCGTACTATTTAGGCGTGAATTTTGACATATTTTGTCATACATTTTTCTTTTAACACAGTTCATTTTGTCTCTTCACTATTATCTACCACAAAATGAACTATAATGAATTTACGGTGAACAAACGTCCAAAAAACACGCCTAAATATGCGAAAAATTAGTCAACTTCTCAAGAGGTTGTAACAAAAAATGTTCACTGTGGTAAATGGAAATTCTACACCTAATTAGAGCATTACAAGTGCTTAAATTCGAAAAATGATTTTGAATTTGTAATGTGAAGTGTCATTTTCAGTTCACTCTACGTCATGCAAGGGTGCTGACCTGAATAAAAACACGAAAAAATCAGTACAAAATTTCATTTCATTTAGGAGGCTACTTGAATGTCAAAATATACGCCTAAATGAAATGAACTTGTCTACTGATTTTTGTGTGGTTTTATTCAGTTCAGCAAGCCTTCCTTTACGTAGAATGAACTGAAACTGACACTTCAAATAACAAATTCAAATATATTTTCCGATTTGAAGCACTTGCATTGTTTTAAGTTTATGTAGAAAATCCATTTACCATAGTATAAAATTTTTGTCACAACCTCGGGAGCAGTAGAGTAATTTGTCGTACTTTTAGGCGTGTATTCTGACATTATTTCATTTCAATTTCATTTTAGTTTATTTCCTGGTTGATGAAAAGGATAAATCAAACTAAATATGGTGAATATAAAAGTACGACAAATTTGAAGTGAAATGTCAAAATATGTGACTAAAATATACGCCTAAGCTATGACAAAAAGATAAGAATCACGACCCTGGGGCTGGATTCTGATAAAATTTAAATGACAAATGACAATGACAAAATAACTTCGAAGGAAGAACAATGTCACTATGCCATAATTTGGAATTCTGATTGTTGGGTGACATGACATGTGTCTTAAATTATAGCAGTGACAATTTGACAATTGCGCAGATATTGAATATATTATATGTGAAGAAGAAAATTATGGAACACATTGTTTTGCGAACACGTTTCCAAAGAAGAAGGCAGAGGTATGTAAAATAATTGCTGAAAGAATTTTAAGACTTCAACTGCGATTATTGAGCGATCCATTCAATAGCATAACGGAAGCGGAGTTTATAAAACTCTTTAGACTTTCAAAATGTATTTGTTGGGAGTTTATAAACAAAATAACACCGTTTATGGAAAATCGTGGGACATACCATTCCCTGCCAAAAAACCTAAGGATCTTAACCGCATTGCGTTTTTTGGCAACAGGTATCTATAGCAAACTTTGAAAGCTTTACAAGAAAATTATTTAATATCTACTAGGGTCTTATCAATGTCCAGTAGGGTAAGATTTTCTGTTAGCCATGTCGCAGACTTCTGTTTCTAGATGCGTAGAAGAAGTTTGTGGGGTTATTAATAGTACAATCGCACATGATGTTATCAAATTTCCAAGTTCCGAAGAAGAGCGGAACAACATTAAGCAGAAGTATATAAAAAATAAATATAAAATTAAAAAAAGTATAGAAAAATAAGTTTTTCTTAGATTTTTCCAGAATTTCGGCATTCCGGGAGTTATAGGAGGCTTAATCGATGGAACACATATTTATATAAAAAGGCCTTCTATTGAGATAGAGCAAGTGTACTACGCTGTACGAAAGTCAGCTCATACTAAAAATGTTTTATTGGTACTATGTTTTGCTTTAATACTTTAACAAGCTGTATGTATATAGAGATATTTTTCTAGATATTTGATTTCGACATTAAAATAATTACGGTTAATGCCAAATATGGTGGATCTGCTCACGATTCCTATGTATGGAATAATTTAATTGTGAAAATGAAATTTCTACTCGAATACTCATATGGAAAGCGAGGATATTGGCTTTTAGGTTGGAACCTTATTAATTAAATAAGATACAAGTTACTACAGCAAAAATATACATTTTACAGGTGACGGTGGTAACGGTTTGCAGCCTTTCCTTATGACTCCCATAGCGGATCCAAGAAACCACATGGAAGAAATGTACAATTCTGCTCACAAAAAGGCTCGAAGTGGTGTAGAAAGAGGCATTGGAGTCGTAAAAAGCAGATTTAGATGCATTTGTAGTCAGCGGATATTAATGTATTCTCCAGAAAAAGCTGGTTCTATCATTAATGCTTGTGCGGCCTTGCGTAACATAATGATTATGCATGGTTGTCCTCTTCCCTCTGAAGAAGAAATAGATGAGTATCCGACTTGCCAGAAAATGCAGCCGAGGATGGCAATGGCATTTCATTATTTATCATTTATTTATTTAATCATTTTACATACCTCTTCACCAAATCCAATTTCCTTAGTTTTCTTATCTCCATTGATAGCATCCGTCGACATCACCGCAATTACCCTTTTTTCGTATTCGGAAAATTCTGGAGGTGCCGTCTTACCGTTAATTCCAATTTAATTTAGATTTTTTTTAATGGCTGTTGATTTCTGCTTGACTCTTGCTCTATAAATACACACATTTTCAAGTAGTAATTTATAATTTATGTTAACTGTTAACTTACTTTATATCGTCCCAGCACTTTCACCATTGATCGCCGTTTTTTTTTTTGCCCCACCTAACGCATTCAGGTGTTGGGCTATCTCTTCTCAGGCTCTCTTTCAATTTAATTTTCCCATCTACTGATGAAAATCTGATTGAAACATTCACATTGGTTATTCGTTAGGTAATAACAAAAAAAAACTTACTGATTCCTCGCTAGTGCCAAATTGCTTTCCAGTAATGAAAGTAACGTGTCCTTTTGAGTTAAGGACAGGTACTTCTCATAGATGCGGTTTGCTGTCAAGATTGAGGTTTTTTTGTTAATAAAATAATATATAATAATGTAATAAATACAAATGTTTATTATTTTTATACTTACTTGACATCTTTGATATTATTTGGAATTGCACCTATTACTTGAAAATGACAAAAGTCACAGCGGCAAGGGCTAAGTGACTTTGGTTGGAAGAATTGTCATGAAAAAAGTCATTTGTCATGTCACCCAGTTGTATGGGAATCGGCATTTCGAAACTAAGTCATAATGTCACTTTTTATGGATGAAGTCATTTAGTAAAAATCGCATTTTCGGAAAAGAGTCACGAAGTCATTATCATTTGTCATTTTTCTGATCAGAATCCAGGCCCTGGTCTCCTTTCAAAATTTATTTATATTTTTTTATTCCCGCTAGGACAATGAAATACGGTTCATATGAAAGATATCATATCAAGCTACGTACAAAAAAAAATCATCTGAAATATATATGCGAAAAAGGACATCAAGAATAAGGATTTTATCTTTTATCCTTGAATATCCCGGAAAACGTATTTTTAATTTTATTAATTTTTTTATATTTCATACCTTATATTATCTACTAAAACACACTAAAATTTCAAGTTGGGATCTCAACGGGATCAAAGTGTAAAAAATCAAGGTAGATTCACAAAACTACATTTATAACTACCTACAAATAAAAAAAAAAAAAAATGTTTCAATACAGGGTGTCTATATGATCTTGCACGTTTGTCCTCTCTAAAACTCTACAAACTTTTTCTCTTCTCTGCGCCGTTTTTAAGTTAGGCTCAACAAAATGAAAATTTCGGATTTTTAACTCGATTTTCTATTAACTACCATATTTATCAGAATACACGTATTAATACCAATTTTTCATAATGAATTTAAGAAGTTCAAAAGCTTTCCTTTAAAATAATCGATCACACTCTGTACTCAATATGTAACACTTTTTGAGAATTTTGCCCTTTTTCTTAAGCATATCCGCTAATTGGCTCAAAATTCTCGTTCCCAAAATACGGGTGTTTCCCCTTAGGAGGTCCATAGAGCGGGAGTTGATAGTACTCACCTAGACGAACCAAAAATTGTACGGCAGGTGGGGGGGCAATATCAACCGTTTAGGAGTTACAGGGTGATTCATAAAAAAAGCTAGGTTTTTACAAAACACCCTGTATCTTAAAAACTACAGGGCGTATGGTCACAGTTAAGGGCTCACTGTATGCAGAACTTCATGGCCTTTCCAACGACAGCTCAACCAGCCCCGTACCCCTCCCCTCAGATGTTATGAAGGTCTAAACTAAAAATTTCGGATTTTCTTTCCTTTTTTTTTACTTTGACCTCTATTATTTTTGCAAAAAGGTCGTTAAGATAACTTTTTTTTATAAAAACTGTAAACTGTGGATCCTCCTCTTTAATTTGACCTATGTGCTATCTGTATCCGTTAAAGAGTTATTAGCTCTAAACTTATTCTCAAACCTATTTTCAAACCTATCCTCAACGATAATTTGTTCCCTTAGTACGTCATTTTAAAAAATATCGTCTAATTTCGGTGTGACCGAAATAGGTTATGAGTTAATAACTGTTTAACGGCTACAGTTAACACATAGGGTGTAATAGGTCAAATTAAAGAGGAGGCTCCACAGTTTACAGTTTTTATAAAAAAAAGTTATGTTAACGATCCTTTTGCAAAAATAATAGAGGTCAAAGTAAAAAAAAAGGAAAGAAAATCCGAAATTTTTAGTTTAGACCTTCATAACATCTGAGGGGAGAGGGGTACGGGGCTGGTTGAGCTCTCGTTGGAAAGGCCATGAAGTTCTGCATACAGTGAGCCCTTAACTGTGACCATACACCCTGTAGTTTTTAAGATCCAGGGTGTTTTGTGAAAACCTAGCTTTTTTATGAATCACCCTGTAACTCCTAAACGGTTGATATTACCCCCCCACCTGCCATACAATTTTTGGTTCGTCTAGGTGAGTACTATCACCTCCCGCTCTATGGACCTCCTAAGGGGAAACACCCTGTATACATAATTGCCTTCTTTCTGGGATTTATTAGACTTTTTCGCAGGGTATGCTTAACAGGAAATTTAAAAAATGAAGATAGGGCTATTTTCCGGGTAGAAAGTGTGGTAGGAAATTGGTGTTGATAACATGTTGTTTAATAAAAATAGTTGTTAAAAAAACCGGGTAAAAAATCCGAAGTTTTCGATTTGTTTAACCATAATTTTAAAATGAAGAACAGAAGGGAAAAGTTTGTAGAGCCTTGCAGATGACCAACGATTATCAATCTAAGTTCAGAAGTTACAGGGTGATCTATAAGAACATACCCGAATATTTTTAAGTCCCGTTATCTCGGATATCGTTAGGACTTACCCGCACCTCCCATGTAGTTTTTTGCTAGTTTAAGCATGGCCTTTCCATAGGCTTGTGGTGCAAGATCACATACTGGACACCTTGTATTGAAACATTTTTTTTTATTTGTACCTTAACTTTTTACGCCTGGATGCCGTTGAGATCACAAGTTGAAATTTTAGTGTGTTTTAGTAGATAAGGTATGAAATTAAAAAAAAATATTAAAAATACGTCCTCCGAGATATTCAAGGATAAAGAATACAATCCTTATTCTTGATGTCCTTTTTCGTATATATTTTTCAGATATTTTTTTTTTCGTATATAGCTTAATTTCAAATGAGCCATATTTCACTTCCCTAGTATGTACAGAAAAATATATATGAACTTTTTAAAGAAGTCCAGGACAGCATTTTTGCCAAATTTTTAATATGCCATAACTCACAAAATATGTAATGTAAGTTTTTAATTCGTATTTATGTTTTCACAAACGCTCTAAATATGTACAATTTCAACAAAATTGCTGATGGTAATGTCACACATGCTGCCTATTTGATATAGAATGATCCACATATGGGTATATATAGAGAAGTGAGTGCTGAGAAAATAAAATTTGCACCAATACATGAAAAATCTTTGAAAAGGTCCCGACAAGATGAATCGATATCGTACCGACGACAGTTCGATTCAAATTAGCATTCCTTTTCCTTCATTTTCGGCTCGACAGCTAGTCGAGAACGACTTTGACATCAAAGTTAAACCTTGATTGCGCGAGTCGCTTTCGATTCGATATCTAATCTTAATGTTTGCTGGACTGTTTTCAATTTTGTCAAAAGAGATTGCTAATAAATCTTCCATTACAATGTCCACCAATATTGAATATAGGAGGCTTCCCAGTGGTACACCGAAAGTTTGTTTATTTATAATCTTATTAAAAGCGAAATATTTTGTTTCGCTTGTATAGAAACTAAGCGTCTCCAAGAACTTTTTTCGCGGTATATGTGTGTGAGGACTAACTGAACTCCATTTATTGTCAACAATTTTTAGAACTGAATTGTCTGGAATGTTTGTGAATAGAGAAAAAATGTCAAAGAAAACCAATTATTCCTATATATTCAATCTTTGGATTATCGACTTTATCTTTAAATGCGATGGAGTCGTATACATTAAATGCGGAGCTATTTGCTAAATATTCAAAATGGATGCTAGATATTTTGCCAAACCATATATCTTGGCAAACACCGTTTTATGAGTAGATATGCTGCACTTATCTGAATCAGAAATTATTTCGTGCAATTTCTACTTTGAAGCTACTGTGTCGGATCTATTCTTACTACTCTGTATGTATTCCTATCTGGGAGAATCGAACTCATATTATCTAAATTCGTTTGTCCACCTTACCAATGTCACACTGCATTTGTCAGCTGTTGTGATCGCTATTCTATTTCTGTGATTTGCCAGAAATTTTATCGTATCGTCAAGTAATTTTAAAATAAATTTGTGATTTTTGTCATTACTGCTTTTACTAGAATAATCTAAGATTAAGCTGCATAATTTCGACCTGGCAATATCACGACTAACTTGCGTTTCAAATCATGTATATAATGAAATAAATTTATATGTTCTTATCATAACCAAAAAACTTATAATAATTCTATTCCCTGAAAAACGCAGACACTCTTTAAACCATTCAAAAATTATTTCAAGTCACTTCGAATATTATAATCTAATCAAAATTGTGCAGAGCAGATACCAGGAGAAGATCCTGCTTGAAAGGATGAATGTTTTATTAATGATTCGAAGCTTCGAAAACTTCAAAACGTTCATGCCTCGAAAGGTTCGACTTCGTAGCCTGGAAGCTTCGAATCCCTTACTTCGATTTCTATCAACATATTTTGTCGCACGTCATGCGAAGGAATTATTTGATATATCGTTGAGATGCTTGCAAAAAATTACCGTATATTCTGGATTTCGGTCCCCATAGGCTAAGCTTGTATCTGGCTGTATATTTGGCCGTGCTGAATATACTGACAGATCTACTCGCTCATTTTTCGTGACTTACTCACTTTTCACTTATATAATTGTTCGTTTAATTTAACTGAGTTGAAAATTTAATCTTATAATGGGTGTCCCAAAATTAACGCAAAATTTGAATTAAATAAAAAACACCGTTTTTAGTACTTAGATTGTTATTTTTTTACTGAATCATAAAGTACATAGAATAGGGTTATTTATGGAATAACACATCGGGTAAATGCCTTCCATGGCTTTGCTACCACATACTCACCCTTTTGTTGAAGTCTTCCATGACCATTCTGCATGCATAAATGTGGCTGAATTTTGCTGATGCAGTGTTTAATTTCCACCTGTAATACACGGGTGGATGTGGGCTTGTTGGCATACACCTCTGACTTCAAATAACCCCATAAAATGAAATATAATGGTGTTAAATTACACGATGTATGGGCCCAATTCTGACCACCGTAGCGAGAGAGTACACGACCAGGAAATGTTTCATACAGTAATTCGATCGTCTCACAGGCTGTATGGCATGTGGTATCGCCTTGTTGAAACCATATATTGGCTATATCGATATCATACAATTTCAGCAGAAAGAACTGTGTCATCATGTTGCGATATAGAGCACTAGTAACATTCACTGCTTGATTAGCCTTATTTTCAAAAAGTATGCTTCAATGATGCCTCCAGCCCCAAATCCGAACCCCAAACACTGCAATTTTGGCGATTAACAAAGCCATCAAGATGAAAATGAGCCTCATCACTGAAGATGATTTGGCTCGAAACATCAGCATCCACTTGTTGATGTTCAATAATCCATTCAAAGAACTCTCTTCGCTGTGCATGGTCATTAGGCTTCAGTTGTTATGTTAATTGAGTTTTGTAAGCGTCGAAACAGTAGAGAGCGTCTTGAAATTTGTAATTCTTGTCCATGACGCCGAATTGATTTTCCGGGGTTTTCACCAACACTCTCATGCACTACTTCAATATTGACATTTGAACGGCTTGGTTTTACCGATCAGTGTGTTTAGCCTCACCGACTGATCCAATCTCCCAGAATTTTCTAATTAATCTATTCACAGTTGGCGAAGTTAAAACACTATTCGAACTGCAGCGGCCAAACTTTCATTACTTTTGAAATATTGTTCAATAATGAAAACACGTTGTTGTATCTTGTAACGTTCCATTTTTACTAACCCTAAACTCTCAACTGTTACATTGTTTTTTTTCAGGGTTTCCGAAAATGTGCTGTACAAATGGCAAATTTAAATCTTGCGTTAACTTTGGGAGACCCTTTATAAGTAACTGTAAGCAATATGTGAAAATTTCAGTTACTTCCGGTATTCCTCAAGGCTGTTATTTAGGACCATTATTTATTTTGCTTTTCGTTAATAATATAGTTAAAAAGAGTTTGTTTTGCTAAATATGTAATATTTGCTGATGATAATCTTAAACTATATGCAAAAATCGATTCCTTTAAAGATTACTTCTCACTTCAAACTGATCTAATTCGACTCTTTACATGGTGCTCTTGTAAATAAATTAGAATGTTTGTAAATTCAAATGTATGAGCTTTCATAGAATATCCGATATATTTCGCTTTAATTACATTATTCTCATTTGCATACCTTCCAAAGTTAAAGAGCTGGGAGTAACATTTGATCCAAAACTGTCTTTCGTTGTACATATTGAACTTATTATTTCATTTTGTTTTTGGGCTTATCAACCCTTCAGTTCAGACCTGAAGTGTACTGCGGTACTTTTGTAAGATATATTTTATCTTATAGAATAAAATTACTTAAACTGTTGTCTTTAGTTTCCTTTTATGCACCCATGAAGCTTATTCAAGTCTCCACAACATAAAATTAACTATGACATGCAAATTCATTTTTGAATTGTAATTTAATTGTAATTACATTTAACACTTATGAATTATTATTTTGCTCAAACATCTTTAATGATGCTTTATTGAAGTAACTTGCTGTAAATGAAATGTGCTAAATAAAATTAAATAAATTATATTGGTAGACAGATATGAATAATGAACAAATAATAAAAGAATTATAAAAGTATTATCATTCAGCTAACCTTCATCAACATTTTAAATAAGATTTTATGCAATTTGATAATCAAATGAAAGTCACATCATATTTTCTTCGCTTTTATCTTACCACCTGTGGTGTAGTTTTTTATTTTCCTAATAATTTCGTCAACGGGATCCAATTATCTTGAAATGAATTTCTCCAAATTTGTATATAAGAAAAACCCCATTTTATGGCATTTTGAATGTCCTGACCAGACATCTTCGTCACATTTTTACTAACCGCATACACAAACGAATGAAAACCTGACAAGATTTCAAAATATAATTTTTACCACATTCATTTTCCCAGCGGGAATCCTAAGATATTATGTAAAAAGGAACTGTTCCCGTTTTTACCTTATTCAGTTTTCATAAGGGTTTGACATAAGCACCCTAACGTGTCAATAGTAGGAAGGTCACTTGCTTTGCATATAAAACTTTCCGGAGGTTATGTAAAGAAATCACCAGAATTTGTTCGGGTGCCCGAAAATAAGGTTTGTCACTTTCACATTCCAAAAACGTTGCCGACTAATAGCAGTCATTTTTCAATCCTTCTGCCTAAGAGCCTGTAGTTGCCACCCCAACTTAAGTCGAATTGCAACAGAAACCTGTTGAAATGTTTTCTACATCGTGTGTCCAACTTTCTTAGCCATTTCTTTTAACTACACCTTTCCCAGCATAAAACGTAAGTTTTTGTCTGCTTATGCGGAGTGATGTGATAGTATGGGAGCACAGTTGTAAGTCAACACTTTAATCCCATTAGGAAAACATGACATCCTTTTACCTTTTCGTGCCCAGAATTGAGGATTAGATGTTTTTTTAGTACATTTCGAAATTTACGATAACATAGTGCCTAAGGGTGTGAACGAAACTGGACCTCAATTTTGTTAACATTCTGTTCCTTGACGAAGGTAAGGTTTAAAAAAAAAAATTTTCATCACCCCCGAGATTAAGAGTTCAAAGTTGATTTTCCAAACTTATTATATATATTTTTTGTGAATTGAATGATGACAGTAAAGAATGGCTTGAGGGCACATTACCCATTTCCATTCAGTATAATGCGGGACTATGGTGTCATTTTTCAAATTTTTACTCAAAAGGATTCTGAAGTCATTTTAACTTAATTGTTTCTCACTGAAATTCGAAAAAATCTCGCTAATGGTTGGTTGGTCACGAAAAATGGGATTATGATGAAATTCATGCTGTGATATTAAATCCACCGTTTTTAGGAGGCACATGATATTTGAAAAATGTCACCTAAAATTTTAATAAAAGTTACTGTCTTGCATTAGATTTAATTCTTTAACTTGGCCTTCATCATCAATTTGGTCTAATAAATCTTAATTTTTTATTTTTAGTAAATTATGTCTCTTGAACTTCTGTTTATCTCTGCCTGGCGGAGCTTTTACCTCATGCTGTCTTAGGCGCACATCATTAAAGCCATAAGCACACCTACCACTAATTAGTCAACATATTCTCCCGTTTTAATGAATGTTACTATCGAAAATCACAGTCGTACGGGAATAGAACCATTATTAATAATGAGCAACTCATATCAAAGGAAACGTGCTGCTAGAGCTCCATTAGACATAATAGGGAATTCAGGCAACTATGTATTTGGAGCTTTCAACAGTAAATATGCAGAAAAAATGACTACTGCTATATTAACGATATAAAAAACAATTAAGATCAATTTATTGTCAAATTTAGTGAATAACCAAACCTCTTAGTTGGTTCTTCGACTAGCATTTTGAGTAGGAATAAAGAAATCATTAAGCACGAGTTTAATAGACTCTCATATACTTACTTGGATTTATATGGATTTGTTAGAACATGCTACGATGGATAACTATTTTTAAGAAAATTTATGTTCGGAAGAGGTAAGTCGTACGTTACGATCACAAATTATTGCAAACTTCTTTTATAGTTCTTAGGCTGACATAAGGTGGAGGCGGCAGCAATTTGCGGTTAATTTCCCTAAACCAATTTCCCTAAAACCAATTTCCCTAAAAACCATTTTCCTAAAACCAGAATCCCTAAAAGTTATTTCCCTATAAACAGTTTCCCTTATGAGCAATTTGCCTAAAAGCAGTTTCACTCATTTTCCATAAAGAAGAATTTCCTGCATGCGGGAAATTCATATTTATTGTTCCTATGACTGCAATAATCGTCGGCTCGGCAACTGTACTTAAGGCAATAGAGTGGTCGATGGCCCATACTCCGAACATAGAGGCTATACGGGACATAGTCACCAAAAAGAAAATGGACTGGGAAATTAAACCTGTAGCTCCCTATAAATCAACAAAAATTGATGGTATCTTTCCTGTCATGCTGAAGAAAGAGCAAGAAATTGTAATTTCGGGCCTACGGAAGTCACCTACTTCACTCCTATGTCCCAGGCATCTGGAAGCAAACCAAAGTGATCTTCATTCTTAAGGCAGGTTGTTGCGGGCACGTGACTACTAAAGACTTTAGGTCCATCAGTCTTACATTGTTTCTTCTGAAGACTTTTGAGAGGTTGTTGGAGGCATCCATGAACAGTCGGTTTTGTAGAAGCGAGATTTCTGTATCACAGCATGCTTACTTAAAGGGTAAATCGGTTGAAACTGCGCTACATGACGTAGTAGGAATCATTGAAAAATCAATCGAAAAAAGGAAAACACCATAGGTGCATTCCTTGATATCGATGTAGCCTTTAACAATGTTAGCTTAGAGGACATCCGGGATGCCTAGGGGTTTACTCCTGTATATCTATGTAGATGAATTAATTCAATGCTCAGTAATCGCCTAATAATGGCAGAATTTGGTAACAGTAAGGTTAGTAGGAGGGTTTCTAGCTGTACTCCACAAGGAGGAGTACTTTCACCCCGACTAATTGGTGGTTAATGGTATTTTCATCTCTTTACAAAGGGAGGGTATAAAATCGGTAGCATATGCAGATAACTTAGTCGTCTTGGTCTCGGAAAAATTGTTTATCTTATCCTTACATATGCGGTTCTGGTGTGGTTGAATGCTGTTGAAAGAGCAACGTACCTGAAAAGTCTTACTAAAATACAGAGAACTGCCTGTTTAGGTATTACAGGAACTCTTCGAACAACACCAACAGCAGAAATAGAAATTATGCTCCGGCTCCTGCACCTCGACCTCGTATAGCTGCAAAAGATTTGAGGAGTCGAACTGCTGGCCAACAGCAGATAGTGGTCACAACAGTATACTGAAGCTCTGTCCTAAAGACTATATACGGTGAGCTGCAGACTACACTGTTCCAAGACTAGGTTTTGGAAAAGCGTTCTCAACTAGCATTCCTAGTAGAGAGGAGTGGAAGAATAACCGCGTGGCAATTGACTCTGATATATGTGTCTTTACGGATGGTTCAAATATGGATGTGGGAGTGGGAGCCGGAGTATACTCAGCATACAGGAATCGTACCGGGGGTCATTAGAATTTGTATTGACAGCCAAGTTGCAATCAAGGCTCTGGACTCGCGCCTAATGTTGCAGTGGGCTCGGGAAACTGGGTGCTAACTACAGAGTTATTCTCTGCTGGGTGCCTGGCCACAATGACATACCTGGAAACGAGGCAGTGGATGCTCCGGCCAGAAAGGGTTCAGCTATGAATATATATCTAGCAGAGGAACCTGTAAGTTGGCCTTTAATATCAGTGAAGAGGATTCTAGGTGCGCAGGCCTGGAAACTGGCTAATCGCTGGTAGGGAGAATCGATCACATGTGTGATTTCAAGACAGCTGTGGCCCGAGGTTGATACTAGGAGGACTAAATCTCTGCTGAGGAAGAGCCGTAATTATGTGCGTAATCTTATCGCAGTTAAGTCCCATACAACGACTTTTGCAGAAGCTGATGAGCAAGAGATTGGGAATGCAGCTGCTGTGTGAATGCCCTAAGCTTGCCGTGCGTAGGCGGAATGCGCTCATCATCTACTTTTTCGGCGAGTTGTGGAAGCTAGCAGATAAGCAGTTAAGGGCTAGTTTCACCGCACCCCTCAAAACTGGGATATCATTCTAAGGTAGATTCCCATCATACATTCAATAACTAATCGGTCAACCATACATGGTTCTAATCACTTTGTCGGTGTTAGTATTAGTATGATAAACTAAACATAAACCAAATACCGGATAAAATGGCTTGCAATGCAACTTAGAAGAAATGATTTACAGACGTTTTTTAAAATATGCTTAGAAACCTCAACAACTAAATGCTTACCCATATTATTCACATGCAATTAATGGGTTCGTATATGCTAAAGTTATACCTTGAGGATTTAACATGCAACGAAGTAGCCTTCTCCAATTTTGCCTATTATCACGGAAAGAGACTTTTTTAAGTATCAGCGGATAATCAATGGTCCTGTTTAAAAGTTGATGCATAAAAGCTATATCGGCAACCATGCCATATTTTTCAAGCTAGTGCGCATATTTAGAGCGTCAAGCGATCCTCATATGGTGAAGGAATCAATGAATTATTCCAGGGTAGGTGCCTGAGAGTAAAGCGTTCGAAAATAGAGCCAAACCTGGCTAACGTATTCAAGAAAAGGTCTCACAAACTAAGTGTATAAACGCAATGTTATGGCGAGATTCAAGAACTTTCGGAACCACCGTGTTATAAAACCAAGTGTCAGGATATTGTTTGAGAGGGTGGCTTGATTGACAAGACGGATGTTGGTTGAATTTATTAAACACTTTATTATATAGATATACAACTTAATAATAAGAACGGCGACGGTTTTAATAATAAGAATGACGACGGTTTTAATAGGACGTTCAACGACAGCACAACCTTCTTCTAACACGACGGCTCGATTAGTACCTTCTGGCTTCCCTGTTGTCGGCGTCACTCTCGCACAAGCTTAATATTTATATTTCGTGGTTGGTATCAGGTGGTTGGATTCGTGGGAGAAGTCATAGGCGGCGATTAAATTAATGTTCAGAGTTATTACTCTGACACCAGCATAGAACTACTCTTTGATACCATATAGTTTATATGCGAGACAAAATTCAATCTGTGATCACATTTGACACCCAAGCTACAGACAGAGTCCATAGGGCGAATTGAAAAATCCGAGAACTCATAATCATAAGTATTTGGTTTCTGATTCCTGCGCAAATTCATAACCTCATATTTGTTAATATTGAGTACCAAATTATTTCTTATGCACCAACCGTAAAATTTGTGTATTTCACCTTGTACCTGTTCTCAATTGTTAACAGATTTGATTTGAGCGAAAATTTTGATGTCATCAGCATATATACGAAGAATTTACAGTGCCTCACAACAGAGACAATGTCGTCAATAGATATAATAAAGAACAATGGGCCGAAGTGACTACCTTGAGGTACGCCAGATGAAGCCTTCAAGACTCTAGAGATGGAATTGCCGAAATAGATTTGGTTTTTTCTGTTATCTAAATAAGAATCCGTCCATTTTAGACATGAAGGGGAAACGCGTACCTTTCCATTTTAAAGAGTATCACGGAGCGAGATAATTTATAGAAGGCTTTACTAAAGTCTGTATAAATACAATCTGTCTAGAAGGCTATTGCAAACTCGCCAATGTTATCCAAAACAAATTCCAACAAGTTTAGTGGTTGTAGACCTGCCTGAAATAAACCCATGTTGGTTTGAAGATAGTAAATTCTTACAGGAAGTTGTTAACTGAGAGTAAATTATAGATTCAAATAATTTGGGCATTGGGGTCATGCTTGTGTGGTAGGACTTTTGTTGTTAAAAATTATTCAACCTCAACACTGAGCTTACTGCGGCGCCAAATATTCAATTTTGTTAATTTCTTACTTTTCACAAAAAGTTCATTGATTTCTCCTAGTCAAAAAATTTTATGAAGAATTCGGGCTTTGTCTCTAATATTTAAACCATATTTGATGCTTTAAAAATCGTAACAGACAAGCGGATAAGACAAAGAGTAATATTTTCTATTTGTAGTTATAAACATACGTAATGAATTTTTCCGGAAGAATTTTCTGTATTTACTCTGTAAAACAAAATCCTATGCCCAGAAACCTTAGGAATAAAGGAAAGTATGTGAGTATGAAATACGTATATGTAATTATATAAAAAAAAATAATACGAGCTAACAGTTGATCCCAGTGAGCCAATTGCGATTTTCTTAATAAATTATCTAAGCGCAGTTTTGAGACGCAAAATATTTACGAACGCAATCGGTGATACATTTAAAACAAAACTCAGTTAGTATAATTCGAATTTGACACAGTAGTTAATTAAAATAAATAAATTTATGTTAAAAAATTATTTTTATTTCATTATTTGCAGAATATTTGGGTAATGTTAGAAGACTCTGAGATATGATGACCTCTTCGAAACACGTTAATGAAAAACAGTGATCAGTTGCGCTGCTTGTTCCCCTTGGCTCGAAAATTTCCATCTAAGTTTTATAAGTTTGCAATGTTTCATTGTTCATCCAACTGAATTACTTCATCCTTATACAGTGTTTACTTACCTGAAGGTCAAAATTAATGGAACCATCGTTCGTGACAATAAATGACTTTTCTAATTTCATTCACGACATGATGGATGATATCTATATCTCTTTTGACTAGTTATCAAATCCAAAACTCACAAAAAAAAAAATCCAGAAAATTATGAAAATCGTCTCCTACACTTTTCAGATGTCCTGAAAAAAAAAGCCATTCCAGGCAATATGGAAGTCATCACAGATTGTAAGACATAAAAGATAATAAGAAATATGCTAGCCCTTAAAATATATCACCCGAAATCCTCTTATAAATGGACAATTCACAGCAGACAAGAATATTTGGTGCTTGACAAAGTTCCCATTTTCAGTTTTTTTTTTCGTTTTTTTTCTGGAATGTCTGTTGGCATAATGGCGCTTTATTAGAATTGGGTTGGAACTGGGATAAACTATGCGGGGAAGATTATCTTACCATACTATCACAATTTCAGATATCGTTCAGGTCTCTTGTGACCATTTTTTTCCCTTTCTTTTGTGGGTAAAAGGTGCCGTGTAATGGCCACAGATGAATAGAACCGATGGAGATTTTAAGAATGATCTGAGAGCTGATTAGAAGTATTACATGTCTTGGAAAAAGTTTGTCGTTTACTGTATACGACCTGCTCAATTTATCTTATTCTTCATTTTACAAGACATTAAGCTCTGAATAGAACATAACCATTTAGCAATAATCGGCCTTTTCCCATTTCATATATGAATTCGTATTTAATTCATTATTCGAAATTACTATAATAATCTGTAGCCTCTTAATCATTATTTTCGTATTTATCCATCCATTATCTCTTCACTAATTGCAATTTCGGACCATTCTATTTGAGAAGAACTTTTATAATTCTTTTAAGATGCAAATGTAAATATATCCGAAGAATCAATAGTGCAAAGTCCGATAAAATATCTAGTCTGATCCCTTGTAGATTTATACCTGCACGTAATACTGCACAGTAAAAAATTTGTGCCAGAAAGCTCAGGTATTTTTTGATAAGATTATAGTTATGACAGACATGGGTAACGATATCTAGAAATTCGGAAAATTCCGTTTATACCATATGTATGTCATTAAATACTCCAAATATACCCTGAAAAATTAGTAGGTATAGGCTAGATATCTAGATATCGATATCCGCAAAAATAACTGGATACCCTAGACATCGGCACTTCTTACGTTGCCCAGCGCCATCTCGTTGTTAATAGTAATATTATAATGTGTCAAATTAAGCAAAAATTTATAGCGAAAAATAAGAAGAAGAACCAAACATTTTCATCAACATGGAGTCGGAAGAAGCAACATATTCGCTCCATGGAAAAAAATAAAGAAAGAAAAAGGAAAATGTTAAACTCCGCAGAAACAACCATTAGAAATATTGAGAAATCGCGATATTGATCTTCGAAGCCGTAAGCGAAATAGCCACGTATATGATTTAATGTAAAAAGGATTATATAAAGCATACGAGCTGCAGCTCTCTGCAGAAGGAATTAAAAATCGTTTTAAAAACTTAGCAAAAATATGCAGGTCCGTAGTGCTGTTTCTGACAAAATTATTATAGTACCTACCATTTTAACAAATTTACAGTTCAGAGGTGCTAAAAAGAGGGGCATCGATCGGAGCGCCATCTAACTGGGAGCACTTTGAGGTTGTAAACGAATTCATCGGACACCATAAAAGCAACCGCGGGAAAGAATTCTTAGAAGAATCAATATAGTCAGATATAATGGCTAATACATATGTGTGGGGTTCATAATTAAATTAGAATGACGTAAAATTGGTTATTTTATGCAAAAGCACTATTTATTCACAGAAATTCAATTAGAGTAAAATATAAGTCTAGTCTGTAACTAACGTACGATCTTTATACACAGCTGGTACGTGGCTTAACAAAACATGGCTTATTAACAGGTAATTAGGATAAATGAACTGAAAACCGGCAATAATGCTCCACTTTTACAGCTTAACTTCTACGGCTTAACAATTCGACTGCAACTGAAAAACTAATGATTTCACGGCTTAACGAGTCGACTGCAACTGAACAGCAATTATCGGATGACTTCAGATCCAGCTCCGCATTTACAACATAGCGGTAAGTTATTGTTCTCAATTTTTGCAATTTTATGCAGCTGCACGAAATTCTTGAAATTTATTGAAGCTTTGTTTTTTCTTCTTTTTTTTCAGATTTTGACGCAGAATCCCACAGATGTGTTTTATTATTTAGACATTTCAATTTATTTTTTTATTGTATTTTATTCTTGTTTTTTTGTTTCTTAGAAGATGTCTATGACAGATTGATACATGCCGATCCAGTGAGCATCAGGATCATTTTTCCTACCGCACCGAACCCGAAACATCGCAGCCCTTAATTTAGCTGGCATCCTCAACGCATGGAACATCTTCATCGTCCGATAATATATTGATATCACCCACAGCTGTGGCCGCATCTTCGGCACCCCAACCTCGCGCTCTGCATAAAAGGAAGGTTTTAATGATTGTTTTTTAAAATTGACGGAGTAGGAGGCAAAAGCGTTCAAAAAAATTTTGTGCGGAATCAAAGGAAGCAGATGCGCAACATATTCAAAAAATTGCGTAAACTAATGAGCTTTTAAAAGAAAGTAATAAGTTGCAAGAAAACCTAATAAATTACCTAAGCAAAAACTAGAATTATTAAAATGAAGATAGACAATTTTTAATAAATATCTGGTTTTTCTATACTTACTAAATGATTCCAAAATAGCGTTACGAATGACATTTCCTGTAACTTCCATTTTTCCTCCTATGATAGCCTTGTGCGATTGTGATTTTCCTGGCTGCTTCACCCTTTCCGTCAACCAATTCTTGTTTATGTTGTCATTACTGCCGCTGAATATATGAATTATGCAGGATATATAAGACCTTGTCAATTGAGGATGCGTTGTCAATGTATACCTCTAAATCTTTTCCCAGGCGTCCAAATGCCATGCCCAAATAGTTACATTCTCAACAAGTCGTCTGGACCTCGATAAATGTGCATTAAAAAGCTTTTCGTCTACGGATTGATGAAATTGATGAAATACAAAAAGGCTTCATGATTTGCCTAGATAGGCGAAATGCGGAATCCCCGATCAATTGCACCGGCACACGAACTTCTTCGATTTCTCGGTTGTTGAACATTACAAAAACTTACAAAATAAAAAAATACAACTAAAACTAAAAAAATTTATGTAAAACATCTCACGTAGAACAATGAGTCCTGAAAATTTTCTCCAATAAAAACCTAAAAATAAAACAACTAAAAGTTAACAAACATAAATTACAATAAATTTAACATGAAAATAAATTCACTTAAGAATCCCTGAATCCGGCTCCATTGCTCCACAGGAATTCTCTAATTTCTAAATATTCTGAAAGAGAAAAACAAATATTTATAAACGGATACAAAAAAAAAAAAAAGTAAAAGAACTTACCCAAATATTTATGATGATAGCACAGATACCTACCTCAGCACCAACTGACATTTGACTTACGTCAGTACAGTCAGAAGGCCTAAACACAATTATGACGACCGGCGACAACTATGAGCAGCAACCACTGTCAAAGTCCTCGGTGGACAAACATGAAACACAATTGCAGCGACAACGAAAAAGAAGAAGATATATCTCCCTGATGATAGTGAATAGTTTTTCACAGGCTTTTATATGTATCCCTCAACCCTTTCCAGCACTTTTTACAAAGATCTGGTGAACTATAATTTTAATTAACAAGTTCCAAAACTTTTCAATAATTTTCTATTTACTTGTTGAGTTTAAGGTTTGCGAAATATCTTTAAACGTTTTCTCCTTTTTATCGGTTCTCCGAAAATGTCGATGATTTAAGTATGTAATGATCACCGCCAAACAAATCCCATCTGGCTCGATCATTATGGGACCCTTCGATATTCTCAAGGTTAATGCCCTAGACACACAGCACTCTTAATGAAGAAATAACTAACGACTCATTAGTGTATAATGATTCATTATAAACTGCAGACACACAGCCATTTCTTTAATTAAGTTGATCTGTCAAACTGGCTTTAAGAAACTTATCACATTAAAAAAGCAATATGGATCGAATTAACGCAATAAACTTTGTTATTATTAATTTTAAATTTTATTTATTTTTATTTTATTTCATTTAATTATTGAGAAATGAAAAAAACATTTTATTAAAAAATATTTTGACATAATACTTTGTGATTTGCATTTCTTCTTCTTATTTTTCAAATCAGCAGATGCACAGCGGAGCTCAATACTTAAATTATATGCTAAATCTAGCACATTATTCCTTATTATAGCTATAATGAAAGAAGAAAACACTTCATTAGTGTACTTCATTATCATCTGATTTTCGAGCCATAATGACGTATACTGTGTGACACACAGCATTTTAATGAATAGTTAGTACTAATGATTCATTAGATCGTGCTGTGTGTCTAAGGTATAAGAAACCTTCTTGACGACTCGGCGATAAACCGACAGTGTAGGTAGCTACAGCTAAGTAAAGGAAAAGTAAAATATCATTTAGGATAGGATAATTAGAAAGGTTGAATTCTCGGAATATCTGAGAATATTGAACCAGGTGTAATAAATGCCGGCTTCAGGATTATCATAGTGGTAGGCAGTAGCATTTTAGGATTTATCTGAATTTAATTATTTTTAGGATCTTTGAGTGAAGATAGAAGGAGTACAGTCTGAATATTGAGTTCAAGTTAGTTAGGCGGTAAATCGTATTCGGGCGGGTCGTCAAGTTGTGTTCATTAAAAGCAAAGATTGAATTCTCTTACAAGTAGTATAAATATTCGTGCGGACGCACATTTTTTGTTTGCTAACTTTCTCTTGTTTTGCCGCGTTTTTCCTGCTAGACCAAGCCAAGCCACAGCCACTCAATCACAAATGGCCAGTAATCAGTGCGATAAACTTAAAGAGCTATAAAAGTAACCAAACTTGAACATTATCAACATTATGTAGTTGGCAGGCCTGCAGTTGGCGATGCAATTAGAAATTTTACCAATCGCAGCGATGAGCGAAAATGTAGTCATCGCCGGTAGTCGCAATTGTGTTCGATTGGGTAACAAAGTGAAGGTTTTAATTTTTTGACAGTGGTTGTTGCTTGTAGTTGTCGCCGGTCGTCTCAATTATGTTTAGGCCTAGATATTCAGAGTTCTCTCTCATTTTCAGCTGTAATACGTACAGCTGAAGCACAATACATGCAACGCCATGCAACTTTTTTATAAGCCCCCATTTACTTTGTACATTTCCAGAGTGTAAATAAAGCGGGGCTGGAGCTAACAATTGTTGCGTATTTAGCAGTCTTCCGAGACGGATCAGAAGAATTGAATCTGACAAGTTGATGAAATCTTTGGGCGTTTCGAACCCACTATATGAATTATTGCAATCTCAATAATTTATTACCAAAAGACGGATCAGCACCAGTGACGCTGAAAAAGTCCATATTAATCAAAATTTTTTATTTTTTCAGTTTATTTTACACCGGAAGGTTCTTTTAATTCCGGAAAAATTTACATAGGCAGCACTGAGGCCTATTAAATTATTTGTGTAATTTTTTATTGCTAGAAAACTAATAGACTTTTATTTTTACAGATTAAAAAACAACATCTGCTGCGACATTTTCTTTTTGTTTTAGATTTTTGGTTGGAATTATTTTATTATTATTTTTTTTTATTATTTCATTTTAATTATCATTATCATTATCATAAAATATATTACAAAAACTTTTAAAATAAATAACTTATGTACGTAAAATGGACTAGAAAGTAAAGAATTAATTTTTTTCTTTCTCAGTGATATAAACAAAAAAGTTTAATGCAAAATTAGAAATGCTACAACTCAGATTAAATCTTAAAATTTTGGGCATCCATAACTATAATCACAATTGTCTAACTGCAAATCATTCCCAAACTTTTAAGATTTAATCTGAGTTGTAGGATTTCTTATTTTGCATTAAACTTTTCTTGTTTATATCACTGAGAAAGAAAAAAAAATTATTTTTTACTATTATACGATAAATCCTGGTCGTTTTAATGTTATAAGGGGATGAAGAGCCTGGGTATTACAACCTTAAAAACGGATTTTTTTTCCTTTCAATAGCCTATATTTCGGTCCCTTGATTGGGCCATCTTCAGGGCATACAGTACTGTAACAAGGTATTTCAGCATCATGGGCTTATTTCTAACTTTTTAAAAAATATGTACTTACATTTGATAAATAATATTACATTAATGTTACGAAAATTTTTTTTACACATGAAACAAGGTAAAAAACTAAACACGGGAGGTACATGTATGAAACAGATTACTAAATAAATAATTAAATAAATAAATAATCGGTATATATGTACGTCGTCAATAATAATGTAAAACTAAATGCCTAAGCTGTAATGTGAGTCTATTGTCGGCTAATCCCGGTTCTGTGCTTTCTCTCTGTGTATGTTAATCAAATGTTTATATTGATGGTTAATGTAAGCCGTGTCGACTTTAAAATTAACTGCTTCTGGTTTGTGATATTGTATGTGCAGGGATTCTAAGTTTTTCCTTTTTCTCCAATATTTTTCGTTACTCAGAATCACTACCTTGTCGAAATCAAACTGGTGTTTTTTATCCATGGCATGTTGTAGGCATGCTGTCTTATAATATCTGGGTGCCTGATTATCAATTTGGCGTGTGGCTGACTTAAAGTCATTTTTATGTTCCCTTATCCTAGTTTTTATATCTCTACCTGTCTCCCCTATATATATCTGTCCACATTCACAGTTCACCTTATAAACGACGCCACAGCAAGGTGTATCAATTTTAGTTTTAGTGTTACTAAAGAGATGATTTAATTTTCTTGGTGGCTTTAACCCAAGCCTGATGTTGCTATTAATATTCATTAATTTGTTTGCTATATTTTCTGTGACGTTCGGGATATATGGAAATCGTTTGTATGTTACGATTTCCTGTTGTTCATTTCCGAATGGATCTTGTCCATTATTTACTGCCAACGTTTGTTTTTTGGATTTGACCTTATTGATGATGCGTGTGGTGATATGTTGTGGATAATTATGGGCGGGAAGTATTTGGCGGATAACCTCGTAATTTTTTGTGTGTACATGCGTATCGCTTAGCCTAATAATTCTGTTGGCTAGGGCATATCCTATGTTTTGTTTCGTGCTGTTGGGGTGTGCAGAGAGGTAGTTTAAGATTCTTCCTGATGCCAGCGGTTTCATATACCAGTCTACTTCTATGTTATTTATGCTTCTCTTAAGTGTCAGGTCCAAAAAATTTATTTTGCCATCTATTTCTCGTTCTAGTGTAAATTTCAAATTTTCATGTGTATCATTGAAAATTTTTATTGTTGCATCTATTTGTTCAGATTTCAGGAGAATGATTAGGTCATCAACATATTTCTTGATTATTTTGGGCCTTTCGGTGAGATTTTCTATTACGGTATCTATGTGGTCATCCATTACAAACTCTGCTAAGATACTGGATAGACTTGATCCCATAGAGAGTCCACTTATCTGTTTGTAATAGTTATCATTATATAGATAGAAGTTGGCTTCTATTATACAAAGTTTGAGAGCTTTTAGAAAAACCTTTCTTGAAAGGCGTGTATGTTGTTTTATGAGTGGCCATCTTTTTAAGACACTACGTAACGCCTCTGCATGTGGAATATTGGTGTACGTGGATACTACGTCAAGGGATATAAAACATTCACCTTTCCCTGGCTTAATTGTATTAATGTATTCCTTAAATTCATATGAATTGCTAATGTTGTATCCATTATCAGTTTTAGCCTTGGATAATATTTCGCTAAGGAATTTACTCAGTTTGTACGTTGGTGTGTTGATGCTAGATACTACTGGTCTTATGGGAAAGCCTTGAGTACTCTTATGCACTTTTACATTACCATATATACGCGGAGGAATGGCATTTTTGCTCATTAGGGTTTCTTTTTCTGTCTTGTTTATATATTTCTTGTTGTGCATTTCATTGATTAATTCATTATTACTTTTAACAAGATCCTGAGTTATCCGTCGTGGGTTGCTCGTGATAATTTGATACATGCTGTTGTCTGATAGATGCTCAATCATCTTATTGTGATACATTGCCCTATCTAATATGACCGTTTTGTTGCCTTTGTCACTATTCCTGATCAATATGTCTTTATTTTCTTTCATATAATTTTTCATTGTGTTATGAGCTTATAAAATTAATTTCTGTTCTCTGGTAACCCTAACTTTGTGCTTAATTTTGTTCGTAAGAGAGTGAACAATTGAATTACGTGTTAGAGTTTTCTTATCATCGTCATCACAGTGATAAAGAATTTCTTCAGTATCCGCTATCAGCTGAAAAATATTCTGTTGGTTTAGTTGAAGTGGTAAGGCAAAACGGGGACCTAGGTTCATAAGTTTTATCATTTCATTTGGAATGTTTCTGCCCGATAGGTTGATGCACCCATCTTCATTGCCTGCACTTGTATTAATTCCTCTGTATTGCGTAGTTTTTAGGCGCTCATACTTGTGCTGCATTTGCTTATGTGTAACATTATAAATATTTTCATATTTAATCCTCTGAGATTGTAAGAATGTTGTTTGTACCGCTATTGGTAGTTGTCGTGCTATTGATGTTTCGGTCATAGTTTTAGTTTTCTCTAGTTGCCTAATGTGGTAGTTACATATATCAATCTCTAAGTTGAGAAATTTATTAATAAATGTATTGCGTATTGTGTTAATTTGTTTGTGATGGTTGTGTTCTTGTGTATCCAGAGAGTCAAAGACCTTCGTTTTATCTGTGATGAACTTAGGTATTAAGCCATTATGTTCACATTGCATAAGATGGATGAGTCTGTTTTTACTTTTAGCTAATTTTTCAGTTGTGTATGAATAGGTTTTCATTTGTTGAACCGTCTGTTCGCCGAAATTGTTGCGAATATTAGTGAAAAATGAGTTTGTGATATTTTCTCGCACCATGATGCTAGTATAATTTGTATTACTTTGTTTGTATGTGTAGAAATGCAATATCTCGCGTTATTATTAATATTATACGATAAATCCTGCTCGTTTTAATGTTATAAGGGGATGAAGAACCTGGACCCGCTATGGGATTAAGTCTATCCAGTATCGTAGCAGAGCTTGTAATGGATGACCACATAGATACCGTAATAGAGAATCTCACCGAAAGGCCCAAAATAATCAAGAAATATGTTGATGACCTAATCATTCTCCTGAAATCTGAACAAATAGATGCAACAATAAAAATTTTCAATGATACACATGAAAATTTGAAATTTACACTAGAACGAGAAATAGATGGCAAAATAAATTTTTTGGACCTGACACTTAAGAGAAGCATAAATAACATAGAAGTAGACTGGTATATGAAACCGCTGGCATCAGGAAGAATCTTAAACTACCTCTCTGCACACCCCAACAGCATGAAACAAAACATAGGATATGCCCTAGCCAACAGAATTATTAGGCTAAGCGATACGCATGTACACACAAAAAATTACGAGGTTATCCGCCAAATACTTCCCGCCCATAATTATCCACAACATATCACCACACGCATCATCAATAAGGTCAAATCCAAAAAACAAACGTTGGCAGTAAATAATGGACAAGATCCATTCGGAAATGAACAACAGGAAATCGTAACATACAAACGATTTCCATATATCCCGAACGTCACAGAAAATATAGCAAACAAATTAATGAATATTAATAGCAACATCAGGCTTGGGTTAAAGCCACCAAGAAAATTAAATCATCTCTTTAGTAACACTAAAACTAAAATTGATACACCTTGCTGTGGCGTCGTTTATAAGGTGAACTGTGAATGTGGACAGATATATATAGGGGAGACAGGTAGAGATATAAAAACTAGGATAAGGGAACATAAAAATGACTTTAAGTCAGCCACACGCCAAATTGATAATCAGGCACCCAGATATTATAAGACAGCATGCCTACAACATGCCATGGATAAAAAACACCAGTTTGATTTCGACAAGGTAGTGATTCTGAGTAACGAAAAATATTGGAGAAAAAGGAAAAACTTAGAATCCCTGCACATACAATATCACAAACCAGAAGCAGTTAATTTTAAAGTCGACACGGCTTACATTAACCATCAATATAAACATTTGATTAACATACACAGAGAGAAAGCACAGAACCGGGATTAGCCGACAATAGACTCACATTACAGCATAGGCATTTAGTTTTACATTATTATTGACGACGTATATACCGATTAGTGTAACGTTTATATATTTATTTTTTTAATTATTTATTTAGTAATTTGTTTCATACATGTACCTCCCGTGTTTAGTTTTTTACCTTGTTTCATGTGTAAAAAAAAACTTTCGTTACATTAATGTAATATTATTTATCAAATGTAAGTACATATTTTTTTAAAAATTTAGAAATAAGCCCATGATGCTGAAATACTTTGTTACAGTACTGTATGCCCTGAAGATGGCCCAATCAAGGGACCGAAATATAGGCTATTGAAAGGAAAAAAAAATAAAACGTTTTTAAGGTCGTAATATCCAGGTTCTTCATCCCCTCATAATTATTTGTTACTTTTTGTCCATTTTATGTACAAAAGTTATTTATTTTAAAAGGTTTTTTAATATATTTAATTTATTTATACTAGAATCGACGCAACAAAAATATGAAAGAATCATAGTAACCGGGTTGCTAAGAATTATAAGCATTACACGCCTTTTTCTAAACAATCAAACACTCAAATAATTATCTATTCCCAAATTAGGTACTTATCATTCCTGTGATGGGCATGAGATTACTTTTCGACACTATATGTAGAAAAACACAAAAATTTCTAAAAAAATAGCCACAGAATGTTTTTTATATGAAACATGACTTTTACTTCATTATAATATTGGTGTTATTGCAGCTACAACAACGAAATTAGAAATTTGCCTCAAATCAGATATAGTTTCATGTATTTTGCTAGCTACAACATGTAGCTTGAAACTCTCTAGGTATGTAGCAGTTTCTACGATACGTCAAACTGACATTTGTAGGTTGAAGCTTTCCGTATGTAGCTCTCGATGTAGATTGGGCCTTATACCACTATTACTACTAATAGGAAGATAAACAAATGCCCAGTCGTCGCCGCAAATTGGTTGTGTTGACGCAGCAGCGCTAAAGTAAGAAATTGGGTAAAGTACGAAAATCTACCTGTTAAACTTTTACATCTCGCTCTACAGTCCAGCACCACATTGTGTTTCACAATTCAATTCACCGCGTAGGTTAGGTGGCGCTTCGGGAGGGGGTGTCATGACCCCGTGACGCTTCCCCTATATACGCACCTGAGTCACACTATAAGGTTGCCGTCGGTATCTAGTAAATGCTCTCGACATATTTCCAAAGATTAAATTAAAATTTGTGTAAACTTTATTTATTTTTCCCGTGGACGGGAATCGAACCTACACTTGTTAGAATCGGTCAATGATAGAGAAAGAAGAACTTTAAGAAGTTTTATTTTTAATGATTCTAAATCAAATTTATAAATGCAAGAAGAAAAACAATGAAAATCATCTGTCTCGTTAGCTCAAAGGTAAGAGCAGTCGCCCGGCAAACGAAAGGTCCCGGTTTCAAACCCCGGACGAGATCATCTGTCTCGTTAGCTCAGTAGTAAGACCACTCGCCCGGCAAGCGGAAGGTCCCGGTTTCAAACCCCGGACGAGGCGGTTGTTTTTTCTTCTTGCATTTATAAATTTGATTTAGATTCATTAAAAAATAAAAGTTCTTAAAGTTCTTCTTTCTCCATTAGTGTAAACTTACCCCGTTTGCTGGACAACATAAATTTTTAATCCATTTCGGACAATTTATATAATTAATACCCCATAATGATTATGAAAATTCAGATTTTTTACCCCGGATGGTGTAAAGATTACCCTCTATATCCGAAAATACTTGCTTTGTATGAAACACTCAAAAATATCATCCATTCGGATACCAAAGTATCCAGCGGAGCTCTATCTAGCGGAAAACTTCAAGAATATGTTCGGTGTAACCTCAAAATTGTATCTTAACTCCGTTTGGTGTAAAATCCAATAGGTTCTATCGTCCTTAGAAAAAGTTATGAAATAGTGTCATTCGTAACTTCATATTTGTAGAAGCAAGTGTTATACAAGTGCAAGTGTGAATAACTAACTATAATTTTTTTTATACTTAAAACATTTTCGAAAATTTCCTTGGAGCGGAGTTGCATTTCTTCATTAATAGCAGACTACAAATATTTTAATTTTGAATCATATCCAAAACTATTCCATTTTGATGTAGTAAACAGTTTTGGATATTATGTAAAATCAAAATATTTATTGTTTTTTTTGTTTTTTTTTTTTCAGTAAAGCATTCGATAATTCATGTCTGAAGGAAATGTTAAAATTTCATTTGTACGCGATTCGGTGTAAAATTACACAAAATAGGTGTTTCGAATGCATTTTCGAGTGGGATATATGTCATACTTCTGAAGAAGCTATAAGTATTTACCGTAAACAGTAATAATTATCCTGTGCCGGAGCTTGACAAAATTATATTTATAAGTAATAATAATCACACCGCGTTAAAGGAGCAAATGTACTCCGAAAATGTACAGACCTCATTGAACACCCTTTCGGTGTTCAGGGAACTCTGAATTTTTTACTGTGTACCTAGTTGATTTACGTACAGTATTACTTGTCTTCTCCATGAATAATACAACTGTAGCAAGTGTTGATAGCCCAGCTAAAAATATAGTATTCATTAAACTGTAACTTAACTCTTAAGAACTATTAGCGTAATCATCCCAAACAATTAATAAAATTATTCCTCATAAGCACCTCACATAACTACAAAAAACACTATTTAATAACGTTCTAACGCCTCAGTAAATTTTAATTCATCCAAGGTAAACCACAGGAAAACCATTTCATACTACACAGTTCAGTGGATTAAAAAAATACGGTAGATCTTAATTTGTGAACTGTGCAAAAAAGGGAGAGGGTAAGTACGTGATTAACAAAACAACGTCTACTGGGAAGCAAAAATAAAAACTAGGATATCCTGCAAATGCAAGCAGCTGAGCTCATTTTTATGTAGGGCTTTTAAGTTAAGTGTTCTTCTGTGGGTGGTGGGTTGCATTCTTACAAATTTACTGTTTCCATTTATACTCCCGGACGACAATTCATACTATCCTGCCTACAATAAGAATTGTTTTTTAACGCTTTTCCTTAGAATTATTCAAATTAGAAGAAATTCTTCACTGGGTGACACAATTGTCCATTAATTGAGGTTGATTTCTGCAGTCGTTAAGGGATCCCTTTTTCAAGGGGGATACAAGTTCCTCGGCGCAATTAAATTTCTTTACAAAAATTAATTACCTCTGAAAAGTTCAATTCGCCGTAATCCTTTTCACACAAATGAACCGTTTCTGTTTTCCCTATTGCTTACAGTAAAAACAAAAAACTTTTAGACCATCTTGACCCTTTGTGTGATCTTTGGAGGCCATTAAAATGTCTAATTAAGTCTCAATTTGGGTGCAAATGCCAAGAAGAACGTCAGCTCAGTCCGACCCTTATTCAATTAAGAGGTGTATGAGATTCCACTTAAACCAAAAGGAGATGTTCGCACCCCATCCGAATTTTCTTCGCCTTTTGCGCTAATTCTGAAATAAGATAAATATTTGCTATGCAATGACGACGTTGAAAATTGTTTTGATATAATAAGAGAGGAGCAAACATCATATATAGTTTACTATTTACAAGACTTTTCGGATGCCTACTATCACGAAGCTTTTCTTTACACTTAAATTGGGAATGGGAAGTATGAAACAAACGTTTATACAGAAGAACCGGGAGTGTATGTAATGCTAGTCAATCCAGCTTAATGTTTTTTAAACCAATTAGCAAATTACTTCTGTAAACAGTCGATTTAATGAGCACTTTTTATTAGCAGTTACAGGGCCATACAGTTTGCGTAGGTAGTTTGTGGACTGGGTAATGAAATCAAGTTACAATTAAATTGAGCTTCAATTATAAATCGCTCTTGAGGCCCAAAAATTTAATTTAATTGGAATTTAGTGCTATAGGGGAGCCTCCGTTAACTGGTGTTACAGGTTGTGTAACAAGATTAATCTAGGATTAATATGGAATTCATTAACTTTGCATCGTAGTTGAGTTTCGGTTATAATTAACTTTTCTCATTAAATTTTATCTTCATTTTAAAAGGTTCATTCGGATATCAAGCTCTGATTTCATTGGTAAACATCTTATTTGTAAAATCTATATAGGACTTATTCTGAAATAAGGAAGTATATTTTGTACATAACCGTCGAATAGTCTTCCCCCCCCCCCCCAACTCTTACCTAAAAAATATGCTATTACATATTGCGATATCAGCAGGGCTAAGCTTCCATATAAGATATGCTAAACCTAGCCAAATCTGGCTTCAAAAGTGTCTGATATTGTTGAACGCTGATTTGAAACTTGGAACTCCTAATGCATATCCAAGAGTATTCGACAAATTACCAAAGTTCTTAGGATTATTATTACTATTTCAAAAATTTCAATCGGTCAAAATAAAGTGTGAAAAATTAATCTGTTTATACTTTACCCTAATAAAAAGAATATTTTTTTCTTACTATTATTATTAATTATAAGTATTAGTGCTAAGTTTAAATATTTTTGTAAGAAATTTCTGAACTGTGTTTTTTTTTTTAATTTCAAAGAATTTTCAAAAATACATCGTTTTTGATTTTTCAGTTAAGCTGAATCACATGAATCACGTGAACATTTGGGTTCCAAAATAGTATGGGAAATTAATACGTATCTAAAAATCAATTCATGTAATAACAGAAATAAAATCTGGTCCAGAGCGAGTGGGGCTCGTGTAATCAGGGTTCCGTACAAAGAAAACGGTTAAGCGGTAAAAGTAATAAAACTTAATACGATCGCCTAGTTCGTGCAGCAAATTGTGAAACACTCAACAAGGGACAGTAGTTGTACTGATCCTTAAAAGTAAACAAAGCTCAATGTTCCGGTAAAATTTCATTCAAACTTAAAAATATTTATTTTATACTATTTACGAGTAAAGTATTTAAACTTCATAAAAAGAGTTAGCTCTATATTTCATACCGTAACCACTATTATATTGCGATATTTGCATAATATTCAAGCAGGCAGACATAAGAGTTATAAGATCACTCTTCTTGCTCTTATTACAAAAGTTGCTTTCTTTATAACAATTGTTATTGATAAAAGTTGTTTTATAAGTAAATAAAAAAAAAGTACATGAATCAGTCTATGTGTGACTCCATATTTACTAACCATGATAACATCAAAAGTTTAACTTTAGAAACCTATAAGATCATAATGTGGGGGGGGGGGGGGGGGGGGGTTAAAAAGTAGACAAAAAAATCAAAAAATATTTCATAATCTTTGACTCTCGAAATATGTACAAGTCACGAAAACCTAACATTCTGCGAAAATGCAATTACTTCTTTTTCCAAAAAATAAACATCTTCGGCAGACAGACGGAACGACGCAGCAGAGGTGATTCTTATAAAGGCTCAGTTTTTCTAAAATATTGAATGGACTAAGGAAACATTTTTACTTGCAACTGTAATATTCTGAAAGAAAAAGGACATACATACATTATTCAGTCCACCAACTGACTATTCTTCCCTCGATGCATCCAGCCTTCTTATTGCCTGCAAATAAACAAAAGAGGACGGAAAGTAAGAATTCCAAAGGTGAAAAAATTCACAATACTTATCTAATAGTAATCAGCCTTTACTCCTGCAATATCCCATGACTGTTTTGAAGAGGTCCATAATCTAAAAATAAACAATAATATTTAAAACCATTTAAAAGGATAAAATGTACAACAACCCACCTTAAATACATATACCTCCGTGTATGTTTACAATTGACTTGTCATCAAATTGATATGACGTCAGTCAGACCCTTTTTCGCCGCAGCAATTGGCAGAAGCGTTACCAGGCAAAATCATTAGGAGTACTGCACATGATCGACCTCGGCAACTATAGAAATGGAGGCGAGGCGTAGTGAAATCACCCATTTTTTTCAAATCAGAGCTGATCTGATAAATTCCTAAGTCTTGGAGTCTGCCAACCTAAATCAGAAGTTAATTCTGAATCTTAAAAACAGAAATTGATTCTGATCATTTAAGGTTGATTCAATCCTTAAAACAGAAGTTGATTCTGGCTACCCAATAATTGGAGGTAACTCAACCCCAAATACACAAGTTGATTCTGAACATTCTAAGTTGAGATTAACTCAAGTTCCACATACAGAAGTTGACCCTAAACACTATATAAATTGCGATTGGCTCAAATTATTTCAACTAGGAGTTAATCCTAAACATTGTACAAAATGAGGTTAACTCAAGCAATTTTACACAGGAGTTAATCCTGAACAATTCCGAAACTAGGAAAACTTTATACAAAGATTAGTCCGGATCTACCATAGGTATCTCTGCGACAAATATTACAGAAGTTGATTCTGACAAACTGGAAATTCTCCAACCTACACTAGCAGCAGGTCAATCCAGTGCATTCAGAAAAGTGCACAAGCCAAACATCAGAAGTGCCATTACTGCAAATCCATACTTAGCAGCAGTCCATTTGTTGCACCTAAAGGTACGCACATGTTAAACGTCACAAGTCCTGCACACACGCTGCGGCACACAGCAGACAAGGGCAAATTCAATATTGATTCAGTTCTTCCACACAAATAAACTGCGTCCAACTGCAATTCATCCCTGCTACACTTTTTCTAGCTCACACGCAGCAGCAACACAAATTGCTATCCTGCCATATCACCCTAATTCAGCAGTATTGCACGTACTTCCTATACATATAAGCATATTGCATAGATTCCATATTGTCAAATATACTGCCCGCACGTAGCTGTATACGCCTTTCAAGCAATATATCATAATGTTCAACTCAAACGAAAGATTTACGCTTTCACGCCAATTAGATCTACATACGTTCTTCTTCTTCTTCTTTACAGAAGTAAGAAGCTTCAAAAAAGAGGGCAGGGGAACACGAAAACCCCAGCGCCAGATTACACTGCCACAAAACACTAAATTTTAAATTGAATTTTTAGCATTGACTTTATTAAGTTTAAATGTATTTTTAAATTTTCGAGTTATAAGTTGTATTGTGAATGAATTATTGCGACATTAGGCGTAAGTTAAATACAGTTAGCACATTAATAAATACAATTTTATATTTTTGAATTTTAAAAACTGAGTTATTCTTTAAAACCGGCACAAATTAGAAAATATGTGGATAACGAATCGAATTGGAAAATTGAAAACCTAGAAGTCAGGTACATGTTGCTAGTCAATTATAAAAATAAATTTGCAACGTCTCGGTCGAATATCAAATCGACGATGCATGGCTCGACCTGATGTAGGAAGGCGTCAATCCTTTCTTAGAAATTTACTGGAAATTTGTTCCTTAGAAGTTTTATGCATTATTGGAGGCTGACAACGGCAGAAGAAATGAATGGTAACTGGCATTTGGAGGCTGTTCCGTCGCGGAACAAACTTTAAAATTAATAATTAAAACTACAGACTAAAATAAAAACTAACACTCACAAAAAAGGGTCAAAATCCCGCGGTGACGTTGATATTGGTCCGACGAAGCACCCTCAAGCGGAATTTAAAAAGAAAAACAAAAGCATTTATAAAACATAATAAACCAATAGAAGTCTCAGATCACTCTGGATCAATTAAACGAAAACTCACTTGAAAACAAATTACGCGTGAATTCCCACCATGCAAGGAATTATCCCACGATATTCCAAGGAAACCGAAGACCTGAAAAAGAAAACCAATCATCAATAAAATTACAAATAAACATTCAAAAAAACATAAAGACTTACCTACAACCAAACAGCTGCTATGAAACTTTTGACATAATCAAAATGGCCGCCACAGAGCAGAGAAATTCATTCTCATTTACGCACACTGACGTCACAGCGTGACGTAATGTATAGCGAGCTACTGGAAGTAGAAAATCATATTGCAATTTGACCAAGCCACAAGACAGTTCGGTAGCTCTGAAACCATATTAAGTCTTGCATAACAAAAACTAAGGGAAGTATGTATGACTCCCTTATTCCTAACAAATTAATCCAAAGGTATAATATAAAAATTTCTAATTTTTTCAGCATCCCACTGGAAGTTCCCAGCAAAACCTATATGAGCAGGTCGTTGACGCTCATTCTGTCACCCCAAGCCCACTTATTATTTATTTAATTAACAATAATTCTTTTTCTTCTTATCCACAGATCACGGAATGAAAACGCCAGTGGAGGCGCAATAATTATACTTTTTTGTTGTATTATTAGAGTAATCATCGAATTAATTAACTTTATTGAATTAGTGAATTTGATTTGAATTAATGAATTTTATTAAATTAGTTATAAATTAGAGTAGAGTTGAATTGTTTTCAGTACCTGAATTTTCTAGTTTATAAGAGTTACTTTGTGATAAATAAAAATAGTGAGTTCTTGTCATTTTTGAAAGTTAACCTGTCTTATTATTTCTTAAACCGGTACCTGCCCCTTTTTATGATTAAGCCCATATTGGGACTTAACAGAGGCCAACAAATGCCCAAATGAAAGTACAGGTAACCCTCCTATAACACGGTAGATACGTTTTTTTTTTTCAAATTACGTATAAGAAACGATATTTGTAAATATATAAGTAACTTCGTTTTTATTACGAAACAAAATAAAAATATACACATTATTTAATTTTCTTTGTCAACGCTGCTCAGTAAAATTAAACGAGAATGTTTGTTTGGTTGAATAATATTATATTCACTTTCTTCTAGATTTTGTGCACATCCTGCTTTGTTTGCTTGCCTTTACAAGGTCGTTGTAAATTGAATGATATGGTCATAAGCAATTTTGTAGCACCTTTTTGAATTTTAAGCTTCTTTCAGAAGAAGAGTCTGCACTCAAGGAAAATAATTCTAGGTTTTTTGCTAAGCTTAGGCGTTCCTGTAATTTTTTTAGTGTAAAATTATTAATAACACAATCTTCATCAGAATTATTGTCTGCAGTATCGATTGGATTTACTTCGGATGCCATTTCCACCAAATCTGCTTCGCCAAAAAAATCTTGAACGTCTTTAATTGCCATATCCACAAATCCTTCTCCTCCGATCGGTCTAGCAGGTTCTAATATTCCGCCAATTTTATTTTCTTTCGATTCGACCATATTTTCTATTCCAACTGCCGCTGACCATACATTTTTCTAAGAGCCGTTTAATGTTGATATTTTCAGTTCTTTCACCGACAAGGATAATATTTCGATACAGTGCTTAATAGAAGATTGCTTCCAAGCTTCCCTTATAACAATAGATTCTGAATATGTTTTGTCTTAAATCCATTGTAATGATCTTCTGATTTAATAAGTCTTAAAGGTATAAATAATGCCTTGATGCAATTGCTGGAGCAATGCAGTAGTGTTACGTGATAGAAACTCTACTAGGACGTTTGGATGATGTAAATCATGTGGGTGACCTGGCGTTAGTGCCTTGAAATCCAAATTTTTCTGTTTTAAATATTTTTCAACCTCTGGCACAAAAATTGAAAGTAGAAACCAATTTCTACATAAATTGCCAGTTATGTAAGCTTTCTAATATACCGGTAATGTATTTTTATTTACGCCTTTAAGTGCAGATCTATGAACTTGAGTTTTGTCATAAAATCACCCGACGCATTACTGCACAAAAGTAATGTAATACGATCTCTTGAAACTTTAAATCCGGCCACGGTTTTTTCATTTTTTGATATAAAGGTTATATTGGGCATTTTTTTCTAACAAAGCCCAGTTTCATCGGCATTAAAAACTTGATCTGCTGTGTATCCTTGCTCTTGGATAATTTTTTATAATTTCTCTGGATATAACTTGGCAGCTTCATGATCAGCAGATGCAATTTTACCTTGTATTTTTATGTTATGAATTAAACAACGTTTTTTGAATTTCTCAAAACAACCCTTACTTGCAACAAAATCTGGGTTGACACAAGATTCTCCACTTTATTTAAGGTATTTGTGAATTTTCAATTTTATTTAATATATTACCGTTCAATGGAATCTTTTTTTGCTACTATCATCAATCCTGAGTGCTTTTTTTTATTTTCTCATTGTACACGTGGACGAGCTGCATATTTTGCGGATATCAAAGAGGCTGCAGCAACAGCACTTCTAATTTCTTTTTTACTTTCCTTAATAGTTCGGACTGTTGCCTCATTTAAATTTAGTGCTTTTGCTATATGTGAGGCTTTTCGCATTTTGAAAGAAGATCCAAAATTTCCGTTTTTTTTTCTTTTATTGGACATTGATTGGGACTGAAATTTCATTTTTCATAAGTTAGGCTTAATAAAACAAAAATAGTCACTCTTTAACCCAAAAAATGAAGTTAATGTTTATTGCAACAATATAAAATAAAATAATTTTCTTCAAGGTTTTGAAAAACTAGAATTACTTTAAAATTATTTCTATATGAATATATTTTAATTAAAGAATAAAAAATTATTTCTAATTGCTATCCATGAAGTAAACACTTACAGCACAAAATTCAAATGAAATCAAGTTTAATAGGAAAAAATAAATAGTATGTCCACCTGACCCTCGAATTATACAGTGGATTCGTTCTCCAAAAGTAGGTACCGTGTAAACTGAAATTCTGTAATTAAACTCATGTTATAGGTATATCGAAAAAATAGACATCTAAAGTAAAACAATATTACACATATATTAATATGTATATCTTGATATTATAAGTATGTAGTTTTTCATAAATTCAGGCGAACATACATATTAATTCGAGAAAACAAAAACTTAATTAATATTACATGAAAAAGGTTTCCACTTAAAACAATCTACGCTGGCTGTTTTCATAGATTTAGAAGGTGACTATAACAATGTCCTTCATATAAGTTCACTGTAACGCTAACAAAACATGGAGTGAACCGGTCCCTAAAACACTGAATTGCACACTTGTTGAATAAAAGAACTGTCTTTGCCGAACTGGGCGGGGAAAGTAGAGACAATATAGTCCAGAGAGGCACCCTCAAGGCGATATTTCATCACCTATGTTGTGGGTGCTCACTATGGGCGATCTCTAACACTTACCCGGATGAATACAGCGGTACAGACAAAGTACAGTTTGTTACAAAAGTGCCCTCATGTCGCCACACATTCTGTGCTTCTACCATTGACAAACACTATCATATATACAGACGGCTCCAAACTGGAAGAGAAAACCGTTCTGGGTAAATCAGGATTTATATATTTTTTCCTCTCTAAAGATTGTGTTTATCTATTCCCCGTATAGAAGTTTATGTAGCCAATTGTGGAACTTTCTTGCTAATAATTTATAAAGGCTATCAATTAACAATCAATTCAGAACTGGCACGGACTTGGGGAATCCGACTGTCTAATTAAAACAAAGCATTGCGATGGCCCTAACGAGTGTTGACACAATGTGATTTCTGCCCAGTAACTATGACTTTTATTGGAAAATAGAGTTGGGTGATGCTACAAACTGAATTCAGCAATTGACTGATGAGAATAGTCGTCATATCCGCTTCAGCAATTGACTGATGAGAATAGTCGTCATATCCGCTTCCAATGCGCGTGTGGAGCATTTTACTCTTCTCTTGCTGGCCTGAAACAACACCAACGACGGTACTGCAGAGGAGCAAGCAGTACAAATGAAAAGAAATGCGCAATATGTGGAAGAGAGTTTGAGACATTTCCGGGGATGAAACAACATATGAGGCATCAACATCCGGCGCAATATAATGACGAGATGCGTGGAGAAAGTGCAAATGCCAGAGAATTATGGACGGATGAAAAGGAAAGTGAGCTAGCCAAACGAGAAGCTGAATTTGACGTAAATTTACCTCAAGTCGCAATAGTTGACTTCTTGATGCAATATACTACCCGAAGTAGATATGCGATTGCTTCGAGAAGGAAACTAAATCAATATAAAAAAAAGGGTTTTGGCTTTTAGACAACCGCCTCGTGAAGAAGATGAAATTAGCCAAGATAACATTAACATAGAAAGTGAAGAGCTGGAGGGAAATCAAGAACTGCGTAGATCGATAGTGCACTACAGTAGAGACTCACCGAGGAAGTCGATAGGGAGTTCCTGGAATGCCTCTTATACCAGCCGCAGAACTCATCATATAATTAGATTGAAAGATGGTGCAACTCAGTGATTTATCAGTATCATTGAAGTGCTAGGAACAGAAATTCGTCGTACAATCATGCAAGGAACAACATGATAAGAAATATGTATAGACCGGGACTGAGCAGAAGGAAAAAACGAATTATAGAATATAAATTGGCCCAGATGGACTTCAGCAAAGATCTGAAAGCCTACGCAAATAAGCTGCTTGATGGAACTCTGTATACCGACGAGAGTATTATACCGGATGCGCGGGAAGCCCTAAACCACTATGTTGAAATATTCTCGCAGGCTCCGATCGGGGACTTAGAGCCTATTCGTGAAAGGGCCACAGACTCGGCAAATATTTGTAATCCGATAACTATAGAGGAAATGAAAGGTGCGATCGCGAGTGGCCAGTCGAACTCTCCGGGGCCGCGTGGGATCAATCTCAAAGACCTTGTAAACATTAGCAAGCCTAGACTTCTGCTCTTGCACAACGCGACGTTATTACTGGAACAATTTCCATCAATATTACAAGAATGCCGTATGATCTTAGTTCCAAAATCAAAATTAGATCTAGAGGATGTCAGAAACTAGAGACCCTTGACAATTGGCTCAATTTTTTTTCGAATTTTCAATAAAATACCAGCGGGAAGACTTGATAATATAATTAAGCTACACCCCAACCAAAAAGGTTTCTCCAGGCTTGATGGATGTTTTGCCAAGCTGCCATTAAGGAACAAAGAAAAGCCGGACAGCCAATTACGCTGATATCCCTAGACATTTCGAAAGCCTTTGACAAAATATCACAAAGCAGTTTGTGACGAGCTGTGATAAGCTTCAATATAGATAGGAAAACGGAAGAAATCATTATGGACAACTTCAGGCAGCTCAGGAGCGAAATTACGAAATTAGTTGTAATGGCCAACCTATTGGTATCGTTAAAATTCAGCGAGGGGTTAAACATTTAATATGTTAATAGACGAGCTACTATGCGAATTAGACAAAGAAGGAGGTGGTGCGAATAGGATGCTAAAAAAATCTGCGGACTTCCTTATGAGAAGAGGGCTCGAGCTAAATGCTCCTAAATGTAAGTCGCTGTCCATTTGCAGAATCCCAAGTAAGATAAAGATGTTCATCGATACAATACCAAAATTCAAGATTGATGAACAGTATATTAACCCCATCACCATCCCGGAAATAATGAGCTACTTGGGACAAAGTTTTAGCTACCAGGGGCTAAGTAAATGCAGCACTGAGGCGCTTTACCAACAGCTTGCCAACATTGGGAGAGCACCACTGAAAGCGCAGCAAAAGATGAAAATTCTAAAACATTATCTTATCCCAAGATTCATCGCGAGTATGAAAAAGCCAAATGCATCCAAAAAGATAATGCAGACCACCGATAAAAAAATACGGGGTTTTATTAGGCGAACCTTACAGGGTTAGGTTTTCTTAATTTTGAAAAGAATATACTTGCTATTTTGGAGAACCGCTTAACTAAGCTGGAAGATGCATCGGCACTAGTAAGCAGAGCTATTTAAATTGCGAGACCTTTATTGGATAGAATCGATAAACAAATTGATCCGCAACTAGCCAATAAACTAGCGCATTCACTAATGAATTGCATAACAGCTGCAATGGCAAAGGTTTAAAGCAAATACTGAATCATCAGGCTTCTAGTAAATTTATTAATGCGCCGCCCATATACTTGAATGCGGAATAGTATATTAACGCGATGGTTATGCGACTCAACCTCCTACCCACTGTGGGTATTCCATCGAACACTCCGGATGCTAGGATGTATCGTGCTGGACGTATAGAGGTCGAATATCTTTCCCATGTCCTTCAGAACTGTCCGTTGACACACTGGCCTAGAATCACAAGACACAATTAGGTCCTAAAAAGACTTGTCGACTCAACAAGAAAAAAAGGTGGGACGTCAATATTGAACCGTATGTTCGATTCAATAATGGCCTATTATGTAAACCTTACGTTGGAATCAATTGGGAGGAAGATATACTACTCCTTGCCCACTTTGAACACAAAAAATCCCAATAAAGCGGTCCCCACTTCATGGATAGGATAAAGGAACTGCATCCGCAAAAAAGTATCATAACTCTTCCGCTTGTTGTTGGTGCAAGGGGTACATGGTGCGAGGAAAATAACCATTTAATACGCAGACTAGGATGTCGAGGATCTAATTATGACTACCATGAGAAGAGGATGGACCATCCACAGGTATTTTATGAGAAGAGTCTGGAGAAATAGTGGAAGACAACGTCACTTCAGATGAAGCTAATAATTTGATACCACTGCCTGCCAACTCAGTGGCAACTATTTGGTCGTCTTTTATTGTTATGAATCGATCTGTAGCACTAATAGTTATAGTGTAGATTATTTTTGTAATTATGACCAATAAAGAGAACCTAGCCAAATGCCTCGTCATCTAATTAGGGACGTGCATGAATTGAATAACGAGATTCCTACTGTCCCTATCTACTATCTAGAGAGACCACAGCCCAGGAAACAGGCTTGGATTAATCAGCGGGGAAAGAAGACCCTGTTAAACTTGACTATATTCTGGGATTGTAAGGAGACAAATAAGGTGTAGCATAAGTGGGAGATGCATGGTCTTCGGATTATGTTTTCTCCAAAAATTGAGAAAAATAGAAAAAAAAATTTATTGAAAAAATTTATTCATATCTTTCTTTATTCTATTTTTTCATTTGTTTTTCAAGTCATTCAATTTCGCTACTTGGGATCTGTTGATGAGTCAAAACCAAGACTTGAAACTTGTCACCAAAAATATAACGGGTTGTGTGATGAAATAACAAATTAAAAAATTTTTTTTTGTCTTTTGCTATATACCGGAGAATCCAAATAAATTCCTTCTTGAACAAATATAAGTTTACCCCGGTAAAAAATCCTAAGGAGTAATCTTTATTTTTATTTGTAAATAATTTATATACAGAGTGGTTTCTTTTATTTTTGTATACTAGGTAGGATAAAATTAAGAAGGTTGCCATATAGTTAGTTTGGATAAGTTAAAAAGCTGAATATGGAAGCAAGAAAAAAAAGGTGGGACGTTAATCTTGAACCGCATGTTCGATGCAATAATGGCCTGTTATGTAAACCTGACGCCATATTTATTAAAGGAGATGATGTTATTAAATCGGACGTTGGAATCAACTGGGAGGAAGACATACTACTGCTTGCCCAATTTGAACACAAATGGATAGGATGAGGGATGAAGGAACTGCATCCGCAAAAAAGTGTCATAACCCTTCCGCTTGTTGTTGGTGCAAGGGGTACATCGTACGAGGAGAATAACCATTTAATACGCAGACTAGGACTCGGCCCAAAAGATGTCGAGGAACTAATTATGACTACCATGAGAAGAGGATGGACCATCCACAGGTATTTTATGAGAAGAGTCTGGAGAAATAGTGGAAGACAACGTCACTTCAGACGAATCTAATAATTTGATACAACTGCCTGCCAACTCAGTGGCAACTATTTGGCCGTCTTTTATTGTTATGAATCGATCTATAGCATCAATAGATATAGTTTAGATTATTTTTGTAATTATTACGAATAAAGAGAACCTAGCCAAATGCCTCGCCATCTAATTAGGGACGCGCATGAATGGATTAACGAGATTCCTACTGTCCCAATCTACTATCTAGCGAGACCACAGCCAAGGGAACAGGCTTGGAATAATCAGCGGGGAAAGAAGACCCTGTTAAACTTGACTATAGTCTGGGATTGTAAGGAGACAAAAGAGATGTAGCATAAGTGGGAGATGCATGGTTTTCGGATTATGTTTTCGCCAAAAAATTTTCTTTATTCTATTTTTACATTTGTTTTTCAAGTCATTCAATTTCGCTATTTGGGATCTGTTGATGATTCAAAACCCAGACTTGAAACTTGTCACCAAAAATATAACGGGTTGTGTGATGAAATAACAAATTAAATTTTTTTTTTAGCTTTTGGTATATACCGGAGAATCCAAATAAATTCCTTCTTGAACAAATATAAGTTTACCCCGGTAAAAAGTCCTAAGGAGTAATCTTTATTTTTATTCTTAAATAAATTATATAAAGAGTGGTTTCTTTTATTTTTGTATGCTAGGTAGGATAAAATTTAGAAGGTTGCCATATAGTTAGTTTGGATAAGTTAAGAAGCTGAATATGGAAGCAATTGCCATAATCCTGTTCATCAGTTTGTCATAGGCTGGGCATGTTGGCTACAATATAAGGCCCATAATGCAGTCCGGGGTATTGTTTGAGCACATAGGAAAATCCAACTTTTACACTAGACACTGTACTATTCTATGCAAAGTAGAAATGCCGGACTTGGCGATCGAGCTGGAATTCGCAAACAATTGCAGCATGCTGGTTATACAGCTCTACACAAAAATCAACCACACCGAATTGTCTCTAGTCGATAGAATAATGTAGGTAAGGAAGTCAGCAAATTAGATCCGTAACTTCTGGATAAGGATTGGCTTTGAAGATTGAGATAGTCGGATTTAATTGGGAAATAATTTTATGATCTATGTACTCGTTCTTGGTAAATCAGGATTTAAAAACTTTTTTTTTCTAAACATTGTCTTTGTCTGTTCCCCGGATAGAAGTTTACGTAGCCAATTGTGGAACTTTCTTGCAAATAATTTATAAAACCTTTTTTAAAGGAATTATTTTTAATATAAATTTATAACGGCAATCGATTAACAATCAATTCAGAACTGGCACGGACTTGGAGAATCCGACTGTCTAATTAAAACAAAGCATTGTGATGGCCCTAACGGGTGTTGACACAATGTGATTTCTGCCCACTGCTCTGAATATCAAAGTGAAGAAATTCAAGTCAGCGCGGGTTAATTGCGGGAGTAACTATGACGCTTATTGGCACATAGAGTTGGGTGATGCTACAAACCGAATTAAGCAATTGACTGATGAGCATAGTCGTCATGTCTGTTTCACGGGCAAACAGCTACCAATTCGCGTGTGGGGGATTTTACTCTTCTCGTGCTGGCCACAGACAACACCAACGACGATACTGCAGGGGAGCAAGCAGTACAAATAAAAAGAAATGCGCAATATGTGTAAGATAATTTGGGACATTTCCGGGGATGAAACAACATATGAGGCATCAACATCCGACGCAATATAATGACGAGATGCATGCAGATAGTGTAAATGCCAGGGAATTATGGACGGATGAAAAGGAAAGTGAGCTAGCCAAACGAGAAGCTGAATTTGACGTAAATTTACCTCAAGCTGCAATAGTTGACTTCTTGATGAAATATACTACCCGAAGAAGATATTCGATTGCTGTGAGAAGGAAACTCAATCAATATAAAAATAGAGTATTGGCCTTGAGACATCCGCCTCCTGAAGAAGATGAAATTAGCCATGATAACATTAACATAGAAAGTGAAGAGCTGGAGGGAAATCAAGAACTGCGTACATCGAAAGCTTCAATACAGTAGAGACTCACCGAGGAAGTCGATAGGGAGTTCCTGGAATGCCTCTTATACCAGCCGCAGGACTCATCATTTAATGAGCTTGAAAGATGGTGCAACTCAGTTGTCTATCAGTATCATCGAAGGCCTAGGAATAGAAATTCGTCGTACAATCATGAAAGGAACAACATGATAAGGGATATGACTAGACCGGGACTGAGCAGAAGGAAAAAACGAATTATAGAATATATATTGGCCCAGATGAACTTCAGCAAAGATCTGAAAGCCTACGCAAATAAGCTGCTTGATGGAACTCTGTATACTGACGAGAGTATAATACCGGATGCGCGGGAAACCCTAAACCACTATGTTGAAATCTTCTCGTAGGCTCCGATGGGGGACTTAGAGCCTATTCGTGATAGGGCCACTGACTCAGCAAATATTGGTAGTCCTATAACTGCAGAGGAAGAGAAGGTGCTATCGCGAGTAGCCAGTCGAACTCTCCGGGGCTGGGCGGGATCAATCTCAAAGACGTTGCAAAAATTAGCAAGCCTAGACTTCTGGTCTTGTACAACGCGATGTTATTACTAAAACGAATTCCATCAATATTACAAGAATGCCGTAGCATCTTAATTCCAAAATAAAAATTAGATCTAGAGGATGTCAGAAACTGGAGACCCTTGACAATTGGCTCAATTTTTTTTCCGAATTTTCAATAAAGTATTAGCGGGAAGACTTGATAATATAATTATTCTACACCCGAACCAAAAAGGTTTCTCCAGGCTTGATGGATATTTTGCCAAGCTGCCATTTCGAAGGCCTTTGACAAAATATCACACAGCAGTTTGAGACGAGCTCTGAAAAGATTCAATATAGATAGAAAAACGGAAGAAATCATTATGGACAACTTTAGGCAGCTCAGGAGCAAAATTACGAAATTAGTTGTAATGGCCAACCTATTTGTATAGTTAACATTCAGCGAGGGGTTAAACAGGGTGACCCGCTATCTTCTATTCTATTTAATATGTTAATAGACTAGCTACTATGCGAATTAGACAATGGAGGAGGTGGTGTTGAGATGGGAGACAAATATAAATTATCAGCGCCCGTATATGCTGACGACGTGGTGCTTTTCGCAGAAGACGCTGCTAGTTCCAATAGGATGCTAAAAAAAATCTGCGGACTTCCTTAGGAGAGAGGGCTCGAGCTAAATGCTCCTAAATGTGAGTCGCTGTCCATTTCCAGAGTCCCAAGTAAGAAAAAGATATTCATCGATACAATACCATTACCCCATCACCATCCGGGAAATAATGAGCTACTTAGGACAAACTTTTAGCTACCAGGAGCTAAGTAAATGCAGCACTGAAGCGCTTTACCAACAGCTTGCCAACATTGGGAGAGCACCACTGAAAGCGCAGCAAAAGATGAAAATTCTAAAAAATTATCTTATCCCAAGATATATCGCGAGTATGCAAAAGCCAAATGCATCCAAAAGGATGATGCAGACTGCCGATAAAAACATACGGGCTTTTATTAGGCGAACCTTATATCTCAATCAGCTCAATGCACACTGTGCTAACAGTATTTTCTATGCAATCGTAAAAACTGGAGGGTTAGGTTTTTTTAATTTCGAAAAGAATGTACCTGTTATTATGAAGAACAAGATGCATCGCCACTGCTAAGGACAACTATTCTAATTGCGAGACCTTTATTGGATAGTATCGAAAAGCAAATTGATCCGCAACTAGACAATAAGCTATCGATACAAAGCTCATTCTCTAACTAATTGCATAACAGCTACAATGGCAAAGGTTTAAAGAAAGTAGTGAATCATCAAATTTCTAGCAAATTTATTAATGCGTCGCCCATATGCTTGAATGCGGAACAGTATAGTAACGCGATTCTTCTGCGATATAACCTCCTACCCACTGTGGGTATTCCATTGATACCTCCGAATGCTAGCATGTGTCGTGCTGGATGTAGAGAGGTCGAATCTCTTTCCCATGTCCTTCAGAGCTGTCCGTTGACACACTGGCCTAGAATCACAAGACACAATTACGTCCTAAAAAGACTTGTCGACTCAACACGAAAAAAAAATCTGACGTCAATATTGAACCGCATGTTCGATGCAATAAGGCCTATTATGTAAACCTGACGCCAGATTTATTAAAGGAGATGATGTTATTATATCGGACGTTGGAATCAATTGGGAGGGAAATATACCACTCCTTGCATCGAAAAAAAGTAACTCTTCCGCTTGTTGTTTGTGCCAGGGGTACATGGTGCGAAGAGAATAACCATTTAGTACCAAAACTAGGACTCGGCCCGAAAGATGTCGAGTAGCTAATTATGACTACTATCAGAAGAGGATGGACCATCCACAGGTATTTTATGAGAACAGTCTGTTGAAATAGTGGAAGACAACATCACGTCAGATGAAGCTAATAATTTGATACCACTGCCTGTAACTCTTTGATCGTCTTTTATTGTTATGAATCGATCTGTAGCACTAATAGTTATAGTTTAGATTATTTTTGTAATTATGACCAATAAAGCGAACTTAGCCAAATGCCTCGTCATCTAATTAGTGACGCGCATGAACGGGAACAGGCTTGGAATAATCAGCGGGGAAGTAGGACCCTGTTGAACTTAACTACAGTCTGGGGTTATAAGGAGACAAAAGAGATATACTATAAGTGGGAGATGTATGGTCTTCCTTTTATGTTTTCGCCAATGAAATACCACTACCCTTATCTTTTCCTTACTTGATGAAATGGACCGTGTTTAATTTACTTAGCCATTATACGGATAAATTTTTATAATATATTTTATGTTATTTTGTTTTGATGCAAGCTTCTTGTTCAAAGTACTCAAGACTTTGTTATATAACCTAAACAAATATTCAACGAAATTGTATTTTAAACAAATTTTTCTTTATACAGGATTTCATTTTTATATATAAGATTATATTGTTTTTTGTTATGGCCCTTACACTGTGGTAGGATCCAATTCATGGACATGTCCTGGTAAGTAGTTTGACTGAGGCGGTATATCTCGTAAATAATAACGGAGGTGGCCCTAGGCCAGCTCAGTGCGGACAGAAAGCACACATAGAGCAAAAGAGCACATGCTGACTTGATCCCGGTGTTCAGTACACATAGTTATTGCAAAAGCATGGCCTATAGATCCTTTTGTTTTAACGAGTTTTTAACAAGTGGTGTCAAAATAGTTACTACAGTGATAACTGACTTGTGAAGCAAAATTCACCAAGCGTTGTATTGTTCACCCATGCAAGGAAAAAATTCTCCCAAAATGGAAGCATCTAGTCCGCATGATTTCCCGAAATCGCTGGTTGTTCGTTATGGTCGAAAGGAAGACTGCCCCGACGCACCTACAGCGATTGTAGAACTATTGTCTATCTGTGTGTTATCAATCGAAGAGGACTGCCACTTTCAGATCGGCGACCTATTGATCACATCAGGGGAACACGCTCAGCGAAATATTACTCTTTGGCAACCTTCATTTTCGGAATTACCATCATGGGAGAACATGAGCACCAGAAATAGATCTACAAAGCCTATGGCTGATGGCGATCAAAATCGTAAGGTACGACTGTTAGCTGCAGACAATGCCAACCAAGCCTGCAGAGATCATGCAGCCGAGATACAAAAAATAAATGAGGCCATCACACGAGAGGAAATACATCGACAACAAAGTCAACCTCACACCATCTACTTAGCCGCCACCTCAATAAACGGGCTGTTAAGTATTGCCAGTTTTATGCTAGTAGCAGGAGTCCTGATCCGCAAGAGATGTCGGAATCAAAAACCAGTACCGGCTAGATCAAGCAGATTGTCGATATTGCCCATCACCGGAGTTCAATAAAACCCGCTGCAACAACAGGACAGTCTACGGAAGACAAGGAAACCAACGATGGCCCCCAAGTAATCGTGCCTACTACAGCCATATTGCTCACAGCAGGCCTGCCTACGATAGTAGGAAAACAGCTAGTACAGCTAGCGTAGTAACAACTGTTGTAGGGTTAGATATTTTTCTTATACTAAGTGTTATATTGGACAGGACGACAGTGGCAACCGTTAGATAGACGGAGTCACTCTGAGTAATTAAACCTATACAAATATTGTATTCAGGTTATAAACTTAGTTTAAGAATTGCTAGAAAAAAAAACGTGTTCATTTGAAAAAAAAAATTGGAATTAGGTACAAAAAATGTTTAAACGAAAGTAAATAGTGTAGTTATATAAAACAAATATATGTAGTGTTTGTCGTAACACTAAGAGAGGTGCATTGTAAAATAAAAAGCAAACTTTTCAACTAAAACTTCTGGCTTTAATCTTTAACGAGATTAATAGTTTACAGCGAGACTTTTACTGGACTACTGAGCGTACGGACCATTTTATAGGCAATCAAAAGAATGGGTACAGTAAATTGATGAATAGAATGTTAAAAGTACAGACTGAGAGATGCTGAATACGATTAATCAGTTTGTTACCAAGGGCATCTCGCTATATTGAACATGTACTTAATGAAACCTAGAATCAAATTGTGTATATGTAAACCTGATCCTAGAAATAATTGTACAGTTTTTTTTGTTATTATGGTAAAACTGTTTTTATAAATTTCAAAACTAGAGCTAAAGATATAATAAAATTATAATTTACAAAACGATTGTTTGAAGAAATAAATTAGATCACGCGAAAAAAATACATGTTTTTATATTAGAACTGTATTAAGAGGAGTAGGTATTATTAAGATAGAACTAAGAAGATGTTAAAAATAAAAAAACATATATTGAATATACATATTGATAAAAGGTAAAATGTAGCTCAAAGTAAACCGAGCACCCCAATCTAATTCAATTTGGTATGGTTGTGACATCATGACTTTAGCTAGCAGTTAGTGTACGACTAATTAAGAAGTTTGCGGTATCTAAGCATTTTACTTCGCACAGTTAAATGATTGGCGATTGGGAATTGTTTATTAAAAAACTGTCGCATCCGCTGCTGTTGTAATTAAGCATTAAGCCAGGGCTAAGTAATTCACTTTGCATAGTGAAATGCTCAGCTGGGCTTACTGTTTGTTTACTAACTGTATTGGGGTCTCCAGCTGACGGCAGTGACTGATGTAATGCTTTGCGATTAATTGCAAGGTCACTGGGGTTAGAGTTATTCTTTGTTTTGCAATTTAGAAGCTTTAAATTAATTTTGATATTCTTAAATCGTTCAGAAATTAAGAAAAATTCATTTACTTGGGCCGATTTTTCAGTCACTATGGAAAAAATTAAATTAAGGTATCATGCAATTTTTTTGTTCATTACTTTAATATATGGCAGCCATGTTTTGTTAAATAAATATAGTGTATATTACATCTCTCGACCTAAAAGTTGGACTGACTTAAAATGTTTCCTTTTATGACGACTTTCCTGGATGGCAAGGCGAACTAACCAAAGTTTCCGTCTTTGAGGCCAACCATCCCTGTTCAGAGGCAATGATAATTTTTTCTTAAAAAGAAATTTCGACTTAAATTAGGGGATTTCACCTTGAATTAGAGAATTTCGCCTTAAATAGGTCAACGAGATTGGACAAGTAAAAGATTTGAATTGATTGTCAAATAGAGAGGCGGTAAGGATATCTCGATATTACTAACTCCTGTTTTTTTCGTTTTTTTTTTTTACTTTTCCCAGGCGGGAATCGAACCCACACCTGTTAGAATCGGTCAAAAATGGAGAATAGAAGAATTTTAACGATTCTGAATCAAATCATAAATACAAAGAAAGGGGTAGGTAATGGAATAAAGTACTAATATAATATATATAATTTTGTTTTATTCTTATATTTCTTATTTATAATTTTGTGTTCATTTTTACTCTATTTTATTCGTTTCTTATTTAATTATATATATATCTAATTTGACAAATAGATGTTTGTACCTCGTTGTAATTTCATGAATGACCCTTTAAATAGGAAATAGTTTAGATTCATCCTTAGCGAACGACGACACGAAGAAGAGAGTCACGCTAAGAGTATAAAATAGCCACATATGTGCATGTTCAAAATCATGTGCAATGACAAGATGACATTGCACAGGGTAATGAACAATCATATGATCGGGAAACATACAAAAAATAAAAATTGAAAAAAAAATTGAAATAGGGTTCAGCTTGAAAATAAAAATCTGACGTATAGTAATAGAATAGTTTCAACATTGTACACTGAAGATGTACACAATCAAGCAAACTGAACGTTTGCTAGCGTAGAAAACTTCTGATGAGCTCCGTGGCTGGAGCGAAACTGGTTAAGTAATGCCAAATAGGGGCCTACACGGCCATTTCCCCTTAATTAAACTCCAAAATTTTTTTGTTAGACCATAGTATCTCACAACATAGTAAAAGACCTATCAGGCTGTCCTGCTACGTAGGCCACCAACTCCCCATAAGGACGGCAGCAAGACCCCAACAAAACTAATAAACTAAACAGGACATGTAACTGCATGAAACACAACACATAAAAACACGAAGACATCATCTACACCACTTAATGGAAGGTTTTTCTAGTACCTCACTTAAGCACTACGGTGGCTAAATTAAGTGACTTACGGCGCTGGATAAGTGGTGCCCCACCTACCGTACAACGTTTCGTCATGCTGCTCCATGAAAGCTTCATGCATTTATTTGCAAAATTTAATAATTTTTTTGCAAAATTTAATAATATCAATGAGTTTTAGGGGTCGATCATATAAGTCGCATAGTCAAATCAGTTTCTTAATAGGACATAACCGTAGTGAGTTATATAGGACAAACCACTTTCCATAAAGAACATACATATATACACACACCCAAACACGACCCATTTAGAGTTGGACTTAGGAGATTTGAAATTTAATATCTTCTAAACGATAACAGCTAATAGCTTCAAGTAAATTTCGATACTTAGAGAACATAAGTGGCTATAATTCTCTCCTATATTAGAATTCTCGATAATTCATTTACCATAAAGAAGAGTGACGTTTGAAGTTAAATTCTTAAGTCTAGTTTAGGTAATTTTAACCAAAATAGTTCGATCGGCCCCCGATGATAGGAAATTCAACCTCCAATGTTACTTGGGTTAGGCGAGCTGCCGATTCCACTCTACACAGCACATTACCCATATTTTCTTGGCATATAGGAACGCTTAGTCAGAGCAAAGTTCATCAGATATTAGTGAAATGCGAGGAGAACTCTTTAGTTCACTATCTAATTCCACTATCGTGGAGACATAACAGACTCCTACTGCCCATTTGAATATGTGTAGTTAAAGCTAGTAGCTTTAATTATTCAAACAAGACTGCCTCTTCTCAAGATTTTTGTCCATGTCCCGAAATAACATAAATAGTTGTTATCGACCATATGGACCCTATCAGTGGCTTAGTTTAGGATTAATCTTCAGAGTTTGGCCGAATGCGAGCAAATCGAACCAAGATCCATTCAACTCCTTTCAACTCAGAACTTACTTCCAAGAATGGGTAAAACCTTTCCGTTAACGCTATGAGCATTAATACCTAAGTCGACTACTAGGGGATACTGAGGGAAACACCAGATAGGCCAATAGTCTGCAGTAAATATATGCATTATTATTAAGTTAAAAGAAAAGTAATGTCAAAAGTAATCGTCTGGTAGGAAATCTTGAGTAATAGTATGTTGAAAACAATCTTTTTTCAAACTAATTGAAATACTTATTATAACGACTTATGGCCAGTTTCACAGTCTGAGTTTAAACCAAATATTCAGTTTAAACAAGACGAATTGTTATTACAGTTTAGTTAAAGCTGCGGTTTAAACTAGAGTTTAAACCGTGCCATCCCTCGGTTTAAACTCAAGATAAAAGTATTTGACAAATGTGACATTTTATTTTGACAGTAGCATTGTTTGTTTGTATCAAGAAAATAATTTTATCATAGATTAAGATTTTTAAATTTTTAGCGATAAATAAGTCTTTTTTGAGTTAAATTTAAAGCTCTGCCGACGACCGAGAGTAATTAGAAATCGGCCAAATCATTTTAATCGGTAGGACGACGTTGATTTGTACGTTAGTAGAGAAATTTGTCACTTTGTCTTCGAATTTATACTTGTCCGTTTACTTGCACTCTAGTATATGTCTTTAGTTATGCACTAGCTCACCATTACTTCTACTAAAATTTGCAGCCCTTTTGGATGGTGACATATTTAAGATTAGTCAATATAATTACATCTTTTTTATTTTTTACCTACTCGTCTATTTACTTTCACCGATTGAAAGATTGATTGATAGAAAATTGCTTCACAATGGCGACGATAACTAATTTAGCTCACAACATAACCAGTATTACCAACGTTAATAAAAGAATGCACTGTAAAACCCGATTTGGTTTAAACTACGTTTAAACTTGGAGGATGGTTTAAACTAAACCTTGGTTTAAGCTCGACTGTGAAACTGGTCATTAAAGTGGGCGGCATACTGGGAGCAGTACGGCGCGGCGCGGCTTGTTGCGGCTACCATTGCGCGATTTCTTCTGAAAAAATAAATCTAATCAGGAGTTGCGAGGCGGATAAACTCTCTTTTGCCGCATAGCACCACACCAGCCGCTCCTGGAGTGACCAGGGCTTTATGCACGCCTTAAAAAGCAAATGTTTCTCTGACATCAAAAATGCAGCCCCAAGACGTTTTGCGCGCGGCTGATCTCTTGCCAGACGAAGTTGATGTACTGACAAATATCAAACAAATTTTACCATTTCCAACATTCGTGTTTTACTTTTAGAAATCATTTTATAAATTCATAATTTTAATTTATTCACATTCAGATTCACACTTATCTAATGAATCGCAAGTGACTACCTACACCGTTTTCGTTTTTTTTTTTTTTTTCAATTACATTAACTTTAAGGATATCTTGCAGTCTTTTTGATGTGGCATTTCCCTGGAACGAATTAATTTTCAATTCATTTTCTACTAACGCTCAACCACTTTCTGATGGTGATAATTTAATTTCTTCATTTTTCACCGCATTCTTCCTTATATAATTGCTTCTACATATTCCTTGTAATAGAACTGCTTTGTTTTGGGGGTAGAAACTTCCTTCGAAATCAATAATAGAACAAATTATGAACAGTTTCCTGAGTTTTCCAAAAGTTCACAGGGAATTTACTTCTTACGTAGGAAGGTAAAGTAGAAATTGTGCTTATGCGGGTGGTAAAGGTAAGGTGACAAGAAATATTAGTGTGAATGTAGCAATGAATCCCTTAAACCTTTTATGCAAAATAAATATCACCTACTTCGGATATTTTGAAAAATTCTTCCTGATGTAGGCTTGCAGGATTTGTTAAAAGTGGTTGGATATTAGTAGAAAATAAATTAAAAATGAAATGGTTCCAGGGAAATGCCACACCAGAACGACTGTAAGATATCCTTAAAGTTAATGTAATTGAAAAAAGAAAAAAAAATGAAAACGGTGTAGGTAGTCACTTGTGGTTCATCAGATGAGCGTGAATCGGAATGTGATATTTGAATGAATTAAAAATATGAAAAGAAATATGATTTCTAAAAGTAAAACACGAATGTTGGAAATGGTAAGATTTGTTTGATATTTGTCAGTACATCAATTTCGTCAGCCGGGCGCAAAACGTCTTGGGACTGCATTTTTGGGGTCAGGGAAAACCTCTCTATTTTTAAGATGTGCATCAAGTGATTAGAAAAAGTATTTTAATTTTGAAAAAAATTGTATTTTCATCAAAATATTACTCACTTAGATCATGTACATTCTTGTCAGAGGATTGTTTTTGACATTGCCGTTGCTTTAACTTAATACTTATGCATATATTTTTTGGTTATGTTTCACACCCACAATTTACTCAGTGTACTTTGATTAAGATTAACTGACGTTATCAGCATTACTCGTCTAGCATCTCAGGAAATCAATGAAGCATTTCTAATACAAAGATAATATTGTAGTATCAGATAACTGAAATTAGCAAGCATATATCTAGTAGAGTTTACTGCATCATTCCGAAGTAAAATTAACTCCGTTCACGACATGCATTTAGCTATAATTGTAGTAAATATAATAGAATAAATATCTTTTGTGCCGTAGTGTACTTATTGAACTGTTAATTCTGTTCTGCAATAAGTTAGACTTTTGTTTCCATATTATAAAATGATGTACCGCAAACCCACGTCCTTTCAGAAAATACACATCTCATATTTTGTATTTTCGTTTTGGTTAGCCAGACCGTTTTGACTCCACCTCAGTGGCGTAGCTATGCCAATTCAACTAATGCGGTCGAATGGAGCCCCTGATTCAAGGGGCCCAGCGAGCCACAAAATATTCTTCAATTTCGAAACTTCTCTCGGGGAGGACCCTCATAAGAGTTCAAAAAAAAAAAATGCAGCAAGAAAAAAGTGTCCTAAATTGCCACACACATGACTTAAACTATACCATTTTTTATGTGGATTATGATCCTTCCTATGTTCTTAAAAATGATTAATGGTCCTCTACAGTCAGTTTTTTTACTGAATCCTTTCTTCCGTGAGATTGGTATGAAAAAGATATAAGTCTGAAAATTATCTTATTCAGTATATCAGAGTGCAGCAGGGTTCGCGCTGTTTTATTTTAATACTTGGCGTCGCGCCATTACCGCGGCTCAGGGACACTCAATACACTAAGGTCACAGTTTTTTGTGAAAATGAGTTAATCATGCAGTTTTGTGGAGTATTAGAACCGATTCAAGTGAACAGATTCTATTGAGGGAAAACGCATCGCATCCATGGAAAATTATGAAAAGAAAAAGAATAATAAAAGGTAAAAATGAATTTAGTCCACGTGTTTTGAGGGAATAAAGACATAAGTCTATTTCACTGTACTGTAACGGTTTGTACTGCAGAAAATTTATCCGCAGTGTGAGCTTTTGTCTTTTTTTCAAGATAAGCCGATCTAGCCGCAGTAGTTGTTTCGATGTCATTGTGTGCAAGTAGGCAGTGGATGTTACTAAAAATTGAATTTCTTTTGTAAGGTCTTGCGACTGATTATTTTACAGTGGCACGTAGGTTTTGTATTTTGCTACGATAAGTGATTAAGTGCTCACAACGGTAAGTGCATAGAAATCACGGACATTAATGGTACTGTTTCAAATTATGAAACCCCAACTCATAAGTGCGGCAAACAAAAAGCACTAGCACGTCTAACCGAAGCAAAAAGGAAATTAATGGCCAGTAGTTACGAAATGGGAGAAGACTGAAAGTGTAGCTGCTACCAATGTTTTGCGGATGTTAGTCTGAACGAACGTAAAAGAATCATTATGGAATTCAATTCCTTGGACAATTACAATGAGCAAAATAAGTACCTAAGTGGGCTCGTAACCATTACTCCGGTGCAACGCCGGCGAAGTAGCAAAAATTACGAAGAAGTTAATTTTCGGATAGGTTCGTTCCAATACCGTATTCGAATATTAAAACCGCCGACACGTGTAGCGCTTGCGACAACGAATCGGCTGAAATATCAGTACTACCTACCGCTATGGACTACCAGAAGAATCTTCCGACACCAAACATTACAACAAATGAGGTATATACTACCGCAGGCAGCTAAATTTCGTATCTTTCAACATTCAAGTTCTGTCGATCAATATTTCTACACATATCATGCGATGGAGAAAGAAGAACTTTTAAGAACTTTTTATTTTTTCTAATGATTCTAAATCAAATTTATAAATGCAAGAAGAAAAAACAACCGCCTCGTCCGGGGTTTGAAACCGGGATGAATGTGTCAGTAAAAAACTCGGTCAGTCTGGTAGAGAAAATAAAAGATGTTTCATCGTTGCATCCCGAAGCCTAAAAAACGACTTTTACGTGGACGACCTACTAACAGGGGCACATGATACTAAAAGTGGGTTAACATTACAAACAGAACTAATTAACGTTCAATCCAAAGGAAGCTTTAATCTCCACAAATGGACTGCCAATCATCCGGAATTAATTATAAACATTCCTCAACAACACAGAGAAATCAATTCTGTGCTAGATTTATCAGAAAAGGATACAATTAAAACTCTTGGTCTCCAGTGGCATCCGGCGCGTGACGAGTTTAGCTTCAAAGTAAGCCCCTTACTCCAAAGACCACTGTTTACTAAACGGATAATCTTATCCGAGACAGCACCACTTTTCGATCCAATAGGATGGTTAGCACCAATTATAATTATCGCCAAGATTTTCATACAAAATCTATGGTTCAATAAATATTCGTGGGACGAAGCCTTACCTGAAGCCATCATAATTAAATGGAAGAGATTCAGGGAAGGCTTAAACCACATCCAATCAATCAAAATACCACGATGGGTAGGTTTTTCACCTACAGCAAAAGGCATGGAACTGCATGGATTCTGCGACGCGTCAGAAAAGACCTTTGCAGGTGTTGTATATTTAAGAATCATAAACAACGATAACACTATTAGTACCCATATATTTACGTCAAAAGCTAGAGTCGCTCCTACAAAATTAATATCACTTGCAAGACTCGAGCTATGTGGAGCTGTTTTACTCTCCCGTCTAATGAAACAAATCAAAGCTGACATAAATATCGCGGACAGTTCAACTGCAAATCTAAAGGCACAATTAAGCAGTGTAGCTATCTCACATACTCCGAGCTACAAGAAGCTGAGAATATTATCGTATCCATTGTACAGCAGATAGCATTTCCAAGTGAGTTCCACTGTCTTAAATCAAATAAACCAATTTCAAGGACAAGCCGCATTCTCACCTTCAATCCATATTTAGACCACAAACAATTAATCCGAGTCGGCGGCAGACTCGAAAATTCTATTCTGACCTAAAATCAAAAGCACCCAATCATCCTACTAAATGACCATCATGTGTCAAGGATTATCGCTGATAACATCCATCATTGTGCATTACATGGAGGTATACAACTTACCCTCAATTTATTACGTAACAAATACTGGCTGCTAAATGCCAGAAACACTGCTCGTCAGCAATTACGAAAGTGCATCCCCTGCTTCAAAACAAAACCAACGCCATTTATACAGATTATGGGAAACCTTCCATCAGCACGAATCACCCCTGCATTAACCTTCGAACACACTGGCGTCGACTATGCCGGTCCCATTGACATTAAAACGTCAAAATTAAGAAACGCTAAAATCATGAAGGGATATCTAATCATTTTTGTATGTATGGCGACCAAGGCCGTTCACATTGAAGTAGTGTCGGAATTGACGACAGCGGCATTCATCGCTGCATTGAAGCGATTCATAAGCCGCCGAGGCCTATGCGCTCATATTTATTCCGCGGCACGAACTTCGTCGGCGCAAGCAGGGAATTGTCTAATCAAATTAAAACGATTTTGAAGTCATTTCCACATGACAGTTCTACTGTCACAGAGCTTGCAGTCATTACGTGACATTTCAACCCAACATCAGCGCCACACTTTGGTGGATTATGGGAGGCAGGAGTTAAGGCAGTAAAAACGCACATGAAGCGAACATTACAAAACGCCATTTTAACTTTTGAAGAACTGTCAACCGTAATCTGTCAAATCGAAGGTTGCGTAAATTCTAAACCACTGTCACCGCTTTCCAATGATCCAAGCGATTTTAATATTTTAACTCCTGGGCATTTTTTAATTGGTCGAAATTTAAAGACAATTCCAGAGCCGTCTATCACTGATAAAACAACTTCCCTCAAACGTTGGCAATACATATGTCTAATGGCTGACAGATAAATTCTGGAAAAAGTGGACAAAAGAATATCTTCAAGGTTTACAAGCTCGTAAAAAATGGAAGACACCAGAAGATAACCTCAAAACACATGACTTAGTTTTAATACAAGATCATCGTTGTCCAACCACAAAATGGCCGACAGGTCGAATCATACAAATCAACCCAGGCCAGGACAAAAAAGTCAGAGTAGCAACTGCCAAAACACAGAATACTCAAATAATTCGGCCAATTAATAAATTATACAAGTTACGCATTTAAACAAAACTATAATTCAACAAAATTTTTCACATCGAAAATCAAAAATAAATAACATCCCACACGAAGCACAAACGTTCCCACACGGTCAACACGAAGCACGACATTTGTTTTTCTCAGCCATACACACATGCCTCAGGCACAGCGCAAGTTTTGTGCTACGTTTGCGCCCAGACGCAGCAACATAATAACTTTTCGTAATATCAGTGCCAAGTTAAATGGTACAATATTATTAATATAAAAAATAATAACAATTAATACTACTACACCACAAATATATAAATTTATCCCCGAATAACATTAATCAATTCAAAAAAAATGAAGCGTGTAGGCCCGAATTAAACAAAATAAAGTAATACAACAGCAATACAACATACGAAATTCACCCAACTTCAGTTCAAATCTGAAACCTATCATCACTTGACAATCACACATGGTGTAAAGCGGCCAGCCATTACAGTTTTTTATAATTTCTTATTGTTTTTTTAGTTTTTATCATTTCCTTTTTGAGTTGCTTAAATTTTTTGAGTTATTATTCATTTATTATTTTTTTGAAACTAATTTTCATCAATTATTTGAACTATGGGCAACAGAAATGCCCAAAAAGCCAAAGGAATACAAACCTCCATTCGAAGCAGTTCCTGCCAAAAAACAAGTACAAACACTTGCCAAGGATCAAACCACAAGAGTGTATACCATTCCTCGTCGACCCCCAACTGGGACAAAACGCGAAAATCGTGTTGAATGTCCCAGTTCGGCACGGAAAAGGGCACGGATAGTCCCACAAGTTCCCAATTTGAAACCGCCACAAGAACAAAAATCATATCCAGTCAAGGTATATGAACCACGTCCCAGCTCACGTCCAAAACAAACCAAACTACCACAGGCAACGACAAGTCGAAATGAGACAAAAAAAAGTGTAGAATGGGCAAGCTCAGCGCCAAAGGAGTTTAAAAAATCACGTCCAAAAACGCCACGACTAGCTGGGGAACCAGGTACCAGCTCAGCTCCAAAACCAGTGCAGGCAAGTGATGAAGAAAGGGCACGTCCATTTCCACGAACAGGAGTACTTTTTCAGGACGCAATTCTGCCTCCGACAAATTTCATCATTGATCAACGTCTGTGGGGTGACATCCGCAGGCAGCCTATACCATGGGAAAAGGCCCTGATAGCAAGAAAATGCTTCAGGGTACAAACCGATGAAGGCGACACTCTCCGTTTCCTCAAAACATCAAACTGAAAAATACGCATACGCCTAGAGGCCAAGAAACGTAAATTTTTAAAAAAACAAAAAAAAACCTCTTTCTAATCCTGAAACTAATAACAACGAAACCAGCAGGAAAAGGGTTTATAAACAAACACTAGCTTTATTTTAAAACATAAAATTTATTCAATAATCAAGTCCAGCCACCTCCACTTTTTTGAGGGGGGAGGATGTTCCGTCGCGGAACAATATTCTAAAAATAAATAAAAACATCTTTAATTTTAAACTCACTGTCAAAATATTTCAGTGCCACAGCAATTCCTGCCACCCTACGGGGCATCGCCTGTATTCAATTCGGCCTTTGGCCTTATATAAATATACCTAAAAAGGAAAACAAAGCAAAATTAATTATAATACAAATAAAAAGTAAAAGTCTCAGATCATTACGACTTTTACATGAAAATTTTACTCACCTAAACTGTGGAATCCAACTCCCACGATGCACAGCATTCCTGCTCGAGAGCCGCAGTACCATATAAGCTGGAAATATAAACATAAAAATATATTAACAAAAATAAACAAAAATAAGGAAAAACTTACCATTTCGCGGCTACTGCCGTCAACATCCAGTGACATTTGTGTCACAGGCAGCTGGTGCGTTGTCTTCTTCTTCCATTTACTAATGGATATCTCCACTACGCCAACGACAACAAAAAAAAATCTCCATGACAAAGCAACGGCAACCGATAGACGCACTGCTCCCATTGTATTCCCGGCTATAAATAGCGAGCTGTTGGGCATAGCAAATCACTTGCAAATTGAGCGGTCAACAAGACAGATCGGAAGCGATAAACCGAAATTAAGTCTTGACTAACCATTAAGGGAAGAATTGAATCCAGTTTTTACTAATTAAATATATTAATTAAATTATATTTTTCAGCATCCCCAAGCTAAGGTAGTTTTGAACCTGGGAAAACTAATGAGCAGTGAATGAAGCTTATTCTGTTTATACCTCGATTAAAAATTCGTTCTAATCTCGTTTTTCTGTATATTTTACAGGTTAAACGTGGACTCGTATTGGCTTATTATTTGGATTTATTTTATCATTTGGATTATTGTTTGGATTTACTTTATTATTTGAATTATTAGTTGGATTTATTTTATCAATTGGATTATTAGTTGGATTTATTTTATTATTTTGAATTATTATTTGAATTATTATCTTGTTTGGTTTCATTATTTTTATAATTTTAATTTTTGTTTATAAGTACCGAGTAAGCACTGAAGTCCTAGGCTAAGGCAAATTTTTGTGAAAGAATAAATATTGGCATCTAAGAAATTTTGTGTTCAACAGTCTTATCCAACACACCGGCACCTCCCCGTTTTTCATGTAAAACCCATATTGGGATTTCACCGTTTTGTTCCTTTGATGTTGTAGCACTTTTCCCTAGTCTTCCTCTGTCGGATACTATTGAATTTTTAGAAAGATGGTTGGATACACAGGATATTTATCAATAACGAAAAAAGATTAATGTTGATTGAACTAACCAAGTTATGCATTAACCAGAATTATTTCATATTTAGAGATAAATTGTACAAACAAGTTGATGGCACAGCAATGAAATGCGCACTATCTCCATTTTTATCTTCAGATATTTTTCTTGGATACTTGGAAACACAGTGCAAAGAAAAGGATTGGTTTCCACGGATTTGGTTTAGATATATTGACGACATTTTTGTAGTAGTTAAGAGAGAGAAGGTGACGTCCATTCTGCAGGAGCTCAATGGTATGTTTTCATCTATTAAATTTACTTAAGAGATAGAACAAAGTAAAAGTCTTCCTTTTCTGGATATTTTAATTAAAAGAGTCAACAACCAGCTCAATATTTCAATATATAGAAAAACTACTACATAGCACTCAGAGATTTATAACTTCAGATTCTAATCACTCCTACCAACATAAAATGTCTGCTTTTTACTCCATGATCCATCGTATGCTGAATATTCCGATGACTGACTTTGACTACAAAAACGAGTTGAAATATATCAAGGACACTGCCTCGATAAATGGCTATAACCCTCAAATAATTGACAACATTATACCAGAAATAAATCGAAATAAGTGGATACGTACCATCACTACTTTGAAAAGCGATTGTGAGAAGAAGGAGGTTAGGAGAGTGGTGATTACATATCATCCAGCAATTACCGGGAAACTTAAGAACATCTTTAACCCTAGATAGATAACCATATTTCACTATACACTAAAGATAACCATACGTCGATTCGACGTGCGCATGTTTGAGCGGGCATATTTTGGATTATGTATACACTAGGTTTATGAATGTGGTAATATACCAAAATATTATGTAATTGTATTGTGGGTAAACGAAAAAAATTAAAGTTTATTTAATTTTTATTGGAAAAATTAAAAGAACAAAACGCGGTACTTCTACGAGTTATAAAGATTTTTCAAAATCGATTACGTCGATTCGACGTAGGTTATCTATCTAGGGTTAAGAAAACCGAAAAACAAGGTTGTTCCAGTGTCTAAGAATATACTTGGCGGTCCTCCTATATTACTCTCTACAATTCTCTAGTTAGAAGCACCCTGGAATATGCTAGTCAAGTCTGGAATCCATTTTATCCTTCCTGTAGTTTGCAAATAGAAACTGTTCAGCGCAGATTTACCAAAATATTTTTATTTAAATTAGAAAATTCCATTCTTGAATATAATGACAGACTTGTGAAATTCAACTTGTAATCGCTGGAAAAATGCAGAATCTTTTTGGACATGACCTTCTTACATAAAATACTGAATAGCAGTATAACTTGCAACTCACTACTTTCTAGTATAAGCTTTAATGCTTCTTCTCGCACTTCAAGATATCTGCCACTCTTCAGACTTCCAGTATGCAGAATTAATTTGAAAGAAAAGTCGCCCTTCTTTAGAATACAAAAGTCTTACAACACTAAATTCAATTATATTGATATTCTTCCTACTAGTTTACTGGCATTTAGAAAGCTTGTCCGGGTTGAGATCAGTCATTAATTGCTAAAATTTTCTATTATGTGGTTGAATTTCCGTCCTCCGCTATTCCCTTTGCTCTTTTCGTATTCCAATCTATTTGATGGATAATCCTGTTTTGCTCAGTTGCCTTTTTGCATTTTCTTTATTTTTTTTTTATTTTTTTTTTCTCCCTTTTTTGTCTTTCTTTTCATGCTCTCCACTATTATACTTTAATTTGTTATTTTTTAGTAGTTTTGATTATTATTGCTTAAGGTAGGGTAGAGTGGGCCTGCAAGTGCCACATTTTGAATTGTGATCCATATATCATAAACTTTTAGGTAAAATTATATGATAATTTTAGCATACAATCTTTAGGGTTACCAAAAATATGTATGCAAAAATTTTTATTATTTTAAGTTATTAATTGATTTTAAGTGTGCAAGTCGTTTGGTACTTTTTACCCCTGTTGCGTGTAAAAAGTTCCGCCTGTTGCAACCTTACCAGAAGAATAGAAAAGCGGAATCTATAACGTTGTTATCGATATTTATTCATAACCTTTATTCATAAATATTCAACACAGACGAGCATTCCAATTTAATATGGTAGTCTAATCTTAATTTAGTTGCATCACTTTAAAATGTTATTTTTATATTTACTTTTTGGAAAATATTTGTAGCCACATTGCAATTTAGGTTGTTATTAATATTTAAACAGATAACTATAACCTTTAGTCTTTGTTATCTGCCTCATACCTAAAATTTAGCCCCAACGGTACTTTTTACCCCGAACGGTAAAGAACATGTTTTTAGATAGAAAAAAATGACAACAAAACATTTATAGTTTTCAGTAGTATCAGACTGCTCACAAAGAAAATAGCAATATAAAGGTCCTTACTTGCCTTAACCATGATGAGCACATTCAGAAAGAAACTAAAATGTCCGACTTGATGTTTTTTTACTTTTTGCCAAATTAATAGCTCTATTACATGTGCGCTTTTACCTAATGTCTGGCAGTGACTGACTATGCGGCGAAAATTACCCCACGCCAAGCTCATTCATTGCATGTACGTTCTCCCCCCCCCCCCCCATTATACTACGAGATTTTAAAGATGGCACTTCTTACCCGCGGCACGTTTTACCCCACCCAACCCTATTTCATTTTTTTTCTCTTTCTTTGTATCTTATTACTAGTAACATCATATTTTTGTAATTTCTTTAATCTGAATTTCTTTCCTCCACATACTTATATTTCCTAATAATTTCCTTTGCTATCTTTAAATTTCTCCTACCCTAATAGCTTATCTTTATTTTTTTAGTATACAATTTTCCTTATAGTGTCTTAGTTGTAGCTCTTTTATTATCTAATTCTGTCTTCTCCAAACTTTCTTTTGTAACCCTAGTAGTTTAAATTTAAGGTAATACGTTGTTAGTGTTAATCTCTGTTTACTACTCTTGTTAATTGCTCATTAAATAAATAAATAAATAATGCCCAAAAATATTTTTGCTCGGTGTTTTGTGAACGTTATTAATTTCTTCGCTTGCTTCACACACCTGAGGTGTTTGCACAGTGTACAAATATAATTCTGCCCTCCCCAAGTTTAATTTGTACCAAATGGTGGCGTGCCAAGAATGGGTTCAGGGCCGATAATTTTACATACGACTACAACATTTTTATTTTGTTAAACTTAAATTATACATAAATTATTTTTTTTTATCTTCCATTTAAGTAAAGTCTATAGATTCCATAATAATGATGGGATTCCGATTGTTATGTTGAACCAATATATACAATTAGCTAACCACCGTCATTCCAAAAATACAATTTTAATCTACTTTAGAACTACCTGGTGTACCAAAATAACTCTCGCAATCCACGTTTAAATTTTTTCAAAAAAGCCATTATATTTCTTGTCCCCCATCATCTACTTTTGAACAAAATTTGCTATTAGAGTATGAGAAAATGGTTATCATTCCAGAATAGCGACAGTACAGGACTTCTCCATCAGAACAAGAATAAATTTCTATACAACTTATACCCTCTGAAGTTTATCCTTATGAAACAAATCGCCTGTCCAGGATACGAGAATAATAACCAGTAAATGCCCACACTTTTGATTAGAAATTTATTGTTATGGGGTGATATTGATTGATTCTAGTATAGCTAGATGGGGTGTTGCGGTCTCCTTTGTCACTTGGTGGTGGTAATTGCAAATTGTTCGATTATAGGCCAATTTATATTACGTCGAAAATTCTAAGGAAATATAATTGTTTGTCATATCCTGGGAGTGTTGTTCGAAATTAATTAAGATCCGATGGCTATGATTACTGCCCTTAAGGGATTGTGAAGTAATTTCAGAGTTAGAAAAGTTTATGTTGCCTTACGAGCAACTTAAGGGTACAAGAGGGAGTCTAGGGGGTGATTTTTATAATGCACATTTTCAACTTTAGGGCTTTATAATTCCACCGTATTGGAAATAACATTATAGACTACATAGTTACAAAATAATTGCATGAAAAAAAACTATGGAAAGCTGGGTAAAGAGAGAGTTACTGTGAAATGCTAATTGACTAGCTTAGGTAACTGTACATTTTGATGAAAGATTTCCTGTAAGAGTATTATAACTTGTAGATAAACTACTTACTTACATGTTTTTCAAATCGACCAGTCATTAAATATACACAGTTAAAAATTCAGAGCTCCGAAACGATGTTCAAAGAGGTTCATTGATTTTTAGAGTACATTTGTCACTTTAAAGCGGTGTAATTATTAATTATTAATTAATTAATTAATTATTACTTTTAAATATAATTTGCCCAAGATCTGGCATACGTTAGTTATTAATGTGTACAGTGAAAAAATAGTTAAATTTTGTGATATTAAGATGCAAAATAAATAAAAGAATAATATCTGTGCCACACAATTTTATTATTTAAATTTTTTTTTTTAATTTAGCCGTTTACAAAAAACGTTATTTTTGCTGTCATTATAAGATAGAGAAAATTTAAATAAAATTTAATAATAAATTTAAAACTACTATTCAGCCTAAATATCATGAAAATTTTTTGTATTATGTTCACTATCCACCGTCACAAATTTCTGCACTTCATTAAACTTTACTTTAAATAAATATTTTATAGCTGCGCACTTGTAAAACACTTGCTTCTACGAATATCAAATTAGAAATTATTAATTTTCTAAGCAAGTGGAACCTATTCCATTTTAAATGGAACAGAATTTAAATACACTTCTGTTTCGGAAACTACAGTTAAGTTACACCGAACGGAGTTTTAAAATAAATATATTCGAAGATTTCCACTAGATAAGGCTCCGCTCTGTATTTTTGTTATCCGGATAGATAAAATTTTTGAGTTTTTCATACAAAATATTTTCATTCGGATATAGAGCGGAATTTTTACACATTCGAGGTGAAATATTTAAAATTCCATTATCATGGCGTATAAATTATTTAAAATTAGTCGAAATGGATTAAAATTTACACCGATTTTTTTATTGTGTAGGATCACTCGTCTCGTAGGAGTTTTAACACTTTATGTGCGGGGTGCCGCTCCCGCGTCACTAATACGTGTAGCGGGCGAAAACTATCAAAATATGAGAAAAAACAAATTTTCGAAAAAACGTCCTATCTTCCAAGCCGTTCGTTATTTTTTAATGAAATTTGGAATTCTCACTAAACACAGTATGGTCCTCGATATTGTATACTAACTGTCAACGAGTCGCATAAATTTTTAAAAATATATTGAGGTAATTGTAGCGGAACCTACAAAATAATTGTTATTTTTGTTTATAATTAAAAATAGAATAAAATATAATTTTTGTTTGTCAGAGTAATATTTGCGCTGATTGTTTGTCAGAGTAATATTTGCGCTGACTGTAAATAAAATAAAAAAAAAAATTCAAATTTGACGTTTAAAGGAAAACACTTTGAAGAAAAAACTTTGAACACAGATACACTCTACTGTATACATTTTGAGAAAACACACATCAAGACTTTTTGGAATGTATTGTTTTTAAAAATATAGAATATGTGTCAAGGATATTTTAGTTATAAGTGAATCGCCAAAGGCAAACTTGTTTATTAATAATTTAAACACTAGAGGGCAAAACTGTAAAATAATTTTTAAATAAAAAGTTTGCTTTTACACTTAAAAAAAAATATTGAAAATATACCAAAGAATTTTAAATAAAACATAAAATTTTTAAAACAATAAAATTAACCACATTTTATTAATTTTAGGATACATATAGATATATATATATATATATTTATATATTCATTTAAATAAAGAACTGTTGGAGTGCAACATTTTCATTTTGTTGCCACATCAATCAAACAACAATTCAATTTGGAACAATCAACCAACATGTTCAGTAATAACGTATATTGAGGTAATACATACATTTTGTTAAAAAAAAAATTTACGAAAAAACGTAGGAAACTGCAGCGGGAGGCAAAAGTGCCAGTAGATAATAATATTTTTCATCAATTTTTGTTTTTTTTTTATAACCGCAACATACATAGGTACCGCCCATGTGTCAAGAGAACTTGGTGGGTGGGTTTAGTTGGTGATGACTCCTTCCTCATCAGTCTTCCTTTAAATTATCTATACGTGTTCTTCTTGATGCCGCGCATCTTCTGGTGAAGTCCATTTTGCGCAGGGGGCTTGCTCCCGGCGGGGCGGCGTGGTTAAAGTTTAAAATGTTGTTGCTTATATCTCCGGAACCAAGAGTCGCAGCATACTCCTTGATATCTTGAATTACCAGTTTCATCCTCGGCTATCAATGGTAGGAATTTCAAGTCCCCAGCAGTGGAGGAGGTGGAGCTAAATGGGGGTATTTTTTTTTAAATAGCCTCGAAATACTCCATACAAACATTTCCCGATTGATCCCAAAAGCTCCCACACAAGGCAGCCGATTGGATTGATTATTTTTTGTGGGATACATAATCATAACATGGGTATGATAGGGTACTAGGTTTTTCGACGTTGGATGGGGGGGGGGCTCAGTAGTTTTTTGATAATTACTCTGCCATTTGACCTCGGAACATAGGCATATGGGTGCTCAAACTTCTTTAAAAAAAAACAGCAAATTCAAAAATGTCCACTATCGATCCCCATACTAACTTTTTTAGTGCACTGAAGTACTAGATGTTTTTCACACAAAATTGGGGCTACCTCGGTAGGGTTAAGTCATCTTGGAAAACGAATCTCACGTTCTCCTCACATACAATTCGTGGAAGAAATTTTTTTTATCAGGGTAATTTCAGGGTGGTGGTGGGAGCCCCCGGCGGGGGGTGGCTCTAATCCAGCATGTTGTATATCAAATTAAAGGGCTCACTGAGTACTATCTGACGATATACTTCTTTCCCCTATTCCGGAAACTTCATCGCGACGTCTAACAATTCACCGCAATAGCGAAAGGAAAAAACAAAAACTCCAAACTACCTGCACACACAAAAATTGATATTTCTCAGTAAGTATTATCTGAATTACCATGATTCCTTTTTTAAAGTATAGCACCAATATTTGTTCTTAAAATGTTACTTTTCACGAAATCCAGTTTCGATTTAAATTACGGAATATGAGATGATTTTTGTAACATACCACCTAAAATCATATACTAGATTACTTCAACGCCACCTTGCGGGTATATTTTGCAACATTAAGCCACTCTATTCATACTGTTACTATATCCCGAAGCTGTTATCTTTCATCCAAAAAAAACTCGAAGTCATTATCTTTATTAGTTTAGAAGCTGCTTACACAAATACATTGCCAGGTACCCTAAATTAGATTCAATCTAATTAACTCCATAAATAAGTATGCTACTTTATATCTAGGCCAAATTCCAATGTATTTTAAAAATTTTTTTGCTAAATTTATTGTAGTGATTTTTTTATAATTTTTTGAGGGTATTGCGAGGTATGTGGGTCCGCGGGTTACAGAGTTATAACCCACCGTAATAAATTAATATAAAAAAATAAAAATGAATACAAAAATTATTTTGCAGGGGGTAGGGTATTTATTTTATATTCTACCACAGATTATTCCTACAAAATTTCATCACAATAGGTGTATAAATTCAAGGTCAAATGGTCATTCATATGTACCAATACGAAGAAATTCCTCATTTCTTTACTTCAGCTGTTCTGCGGGGTGTTATGTTCTAACACACTCCGTGCTCCTAGGGAGAGATCGGGCGTAGGGGTTTTATGAATAATTTAATGAACACATTTCGAAAATTTTAGAAATTGACTTTATTTTAATTTAAAGAACACTTCTCGATAATTTTTAGAAATTGACTTTATTATAATACTCAACGAGGCGACCAATAGACGGGTGAAAAAACAACTTCCGGAGGTTTGGGCAAATTGCACCCAGGTACCCACGATCGCCTCAAAAGCTTTTTTAATTTGTTTTATTGTTTTCTCGCTACGTTGAGAAAACGTATACGTGAGAAAATGTAAAAAGTTTAGATGCGAGCTATTTGCATCAATGCAAAACTGTAATCCGATAAGCACTTGTGCGCCCGTCTTGAAATATTAATTTTAAGAGGGCGCGAATAACGAATGACGGATTGGTATTGCAAGCCTTGTAGCTCTAACCGCATGATCAATTATCATTCAAACCATCCACTTTCAACAATAATCAGCATAGCACAGACCTTTGCCAATAGAGTCCTCAATCTAAGTCATAATAAGTTCCATACAAAGAATAGACAAGTCATTAGTAACATTCTTATAAAAAACAATTATCCATAACATATAATACACAAAATCATCAACAAAGCAAAAAAAAATATATAAACATAACACACCAACTAACAGCTCAACAGAAACACATATATTGGAATTAGACAACACTAACATTAAAATGTTCAAATCTATTCTATACATCCACCAATTTCCCATGAAATAAGACGACATATACAGACGGCAAATGATCAGTTCAATATCACATTCAAACCAATTAACAAAATCAATGGAATATACACAAGAACAAAAGATGATATTACAACCCAGGAAAAAAGTAATATAGTATACAGAGTTCAATATGATAATTGCCCAAAATCGTATATTTGTCACACATCAAAAAAATTAAAAATCCGACTATCACAATATAAAAAATACATTGAAAAACTGACACCCAACTCAGCACTGGCAACACACTCGTTGGAAACAGATCATATCTTCAATTTTGAACAGGCTTCCATAATTGACATAGAAGACAACAAAAAGATGAAAGAGACAAAAGAAGCATGCCACATATATGTAAATAAAAAACACTTAATTAACATCAGATTAGATTCAGAAATAATACACAAAGCTTATTACACAATTTTAAATAGAATAAATAGACACACACACACACACAGAACCAAGAAAGAGCACATCCAAAACCCTCGAGAATACTTCCCAAGCCATGAAACAGAAATCTATATGTGTGCGTTCGGAGTCCGTTTTCTAAAATGTTCTATATTGATACTTATGGAACAGTGCTAAACATTGGCAAAGTTTACCTAATAACTAACTATACATCAAAGTTTACCTAATAATAAGTTAAGAAGCTGTAGAGCAAAATGGGCAAATTTCTGGTGTTTTTTAGAATGAAACAACTAATTTCATATACTTTCGTCTTATGCATGAATGGGGGAAAAGAACTTGGCTATGCACTACTGTAGTGCAACTGAGACAACGAGCTAAAAACAAAAATCGAGAGAACGTAGGATTACCCGAACGACAAAATCTTATTAAATCCCTCAAAATCCTTTCAACCTATTCATAATAATGTACTTCGGGCCACCCTACCTCCCATTTTTAAGAAAAAGATAAATTTCGCTTTGGCCCAGATGCTGAAAGGAGATGTAAAATTCCTCTCAAATGAAATTCTCATTTTTCCCGAAAATATCAGAGAATTCAGCATGAGTTCTCCAATTTAATCTCTCATAGCAAAACGAATGTAAACAGAAACACGTGCTGTTCAAATATCATAGGATTACAGCAACAACATGTGTCCTTCCAGTCCTTTTACAACAACAACATGTGTCCTAACATTATCAATATTTCATGAAAACCGGTTTTCACAAAAGCGCGGGAGCATTTTATGAGAGTAAAACGTGAAAACTCCGCCCCTTCTCATTTATTTCCGAAAATGAAACATTTGCCATTCTGTTTCGGTGCATGCAACTTGCGCTTTCACATTTTTTATCTTTATTCATAAAATTTTTAAAGAGAGTTTGATTTTTTTTCGATTTTTCTTTCTTCCTTCTTTTTCTTGCCGCGTGCATTTTAAATGTAAAACACTCGGATATCTCACCAGCTTCTTAACTTATTATTAGGTAAACTTACTATACATACAGGAAAATAGTCTTCTAGTAACGTACAGCTTGGCTCCTTACCTTCCCAAAGGCTTCCCTTACTTCATACCTTCCTTAACAAAATAATAGAATAATTTTGATTACAAAGTAACCATACCATTTTACGTTCAATACCTCTAAGCTGATAATCGCATGTGTGTATGTGCAGCCGGAGTCCGAATCTGTAGGCAGCTACATTCGATATAATCATCCCATGACGGCAAAGCGACATTACAGTGATTACTCAGCTCAGATTTTTTGTTTGAGGAATCGTAATCATTTGGTTAAGATAAAGTTTTTTAAATAATTTTGTTAGGAAAGGTATGAAAATTTTATTACGTTTCGGAAGATAAGAAAGCAAACTTAAGATTATCTCAACAGCATTTTTCTGTATGAATAGTAGTTTAGGGCGGAGGAGCTATTCAAATCAAACTTTTGTCAGTTTTACATAAGAACACGGCAAATATTTTAGAATGTAAGGACTGCGTTGGCCTCGCATGTGGTAGGGAGGGAGTCTGTTTCATGGCTTGTGAAGTATTTTCAAGGGTTTTGTTTTGGCACATCAGCTGATGATGGTTCATTATCGTTTTTAGTCCAGTTTTCTGTTGATCGTGATCATTATTTTATGTTAATTTATTTATTCCTGTTTTTATATACCACATAAATGTAGTGTTTTTTTTTTTTTTTTTTTTCGTTTTTTCGTTATTGTAAGCTGATTAGTGTTATTTAGATATGTGTAACAAAATCTTTAAGGTCTATGTAAACTGAATTCGATATAGATCTTTAATTTTCTCAATTTTCTAAACGCAATGTACTTTCTTATGTAAATGTATAAGTGATTTCCGATGTATTAGTTATTTAAATACTTTACTGTATAATTAAATTTGTACTTGTATTCACATAGTACGACATTATTCATGATGTCTCATGAACTTTGAATTTAGTTAACCGCTTAAAGTTGGAAGTTGTGCAGCTTGCTCCATGAGCGTGAATTATTTTAAATAAATGCGTGAAAACTTGAACGAATAGAGTTTCAATTCAATCCCTCGGTATATTTCTTTCAATATGTAAGGTAAAATAACTTTTTATATATTCTGTTATTGTAACTTTATAATGCCAAATAACAATATAACTTGCAGACCCTAGAAAGTGACTCAAAACCACAGAGTCGAAACGTCGGGCCAACTCTAAAATATAACAACTAAAAAACTAAAAAATTGTAATTTTTTCCTCACGATCGGAGATTCCCAAAAAACAGACAACATCATTTTTCACGTATGCACAGTATATACGGAAAAAAAGTAAGAAGACACTGTATGTAGGTAAGTATATGCCTACCATGTGAGTGGAATGTGTGTCTGATAACAAAATGCAATTTATGATAAATTGCATTTTGTTATAATATGGGAATGCATTTCTAAATGCATTTTAAATTTTGATTAAGATTTTAAAAGGAAATAATTTTTCATATTCGGCGTCATTTATGAGGTACATCAATATATTGTATGGGACAATATGTTGATGTATTGACTTTATGGTTGTGATTCGGGGCATTGGGCACCTGGGTCACAACAGGGGGGTAGGGTAAAGTGGCTAATCTGACAAATGCTGAATGAAATCGAAAGCTGCTGTTGTCCTCTTATCTCGTGGGTAAGGTGTGTTTCTGTCGGGTTAAATTTAATTGCCATAAGTTAACCCTAAGTGACACCCTACCATCACCATTTTTAATAATTACGGGTGTCCTTCAGAAGGAGACATCATACAATTACGAAAATCATTAACTTTTTTTAATTTCCTTTACGATAATTAAATACTACATAAAAGGCATAATATAATTTCTTTTGGCATAAGAGTGCACTATAAGAAATTATCAGAGAAAAAAATGTTTGAAATCAATACATTGATATCGAGCTATTCGTACAAATTTCTGATCTCTCGATTTGAAATGTTCTAACGGGTGACGTACAGGGGCTGAGTGGCGAATTCTATATTTATCTACGTTTGAATTTCTTAATAAAAGTATTGCTTTTAGTCAAATCTAACCATCACCATTTTTCGCTAATTAAATGGAAGTGGAGTTTCCGCAGTTTCCGCCTCCCAGCGGCGCCCTCCTTTAGTAATAGACTTCCAATACAGCAGGAAATTATAACAACTTATGTCTTAATTATTAAAATTTATTTAAAGCCATTATATTTTACCGTTCAGGTGATATTAAATTTAGAAGCTTTTAAGTCCAGATTTAATTAGGAAATTCCTTGGTGCATGTAGGTATGTACTATACTTATGAAAAATGGTAAAACATCAACTTTCAATTTCTCATTCAATCCATATGACCACTTATTGGTCTATCTCGGTGAGAATATTACGAATATGTAAAAACATTTCACCCGCACCATATAATTTAGTGTAAAAGATGGGGGGAAAGTAAAAACCAGAATTGACTCCACTCTTTTGTCCGTCGCTCCTCATCCTCTTTACCGTTTATCTTCATCCTTCCATCATATGATAGCCAACATCGACCCCTCCCTATGGACAAGCGTCACACCCATTCCCACCCCCTCGCACAGCGTAGCAAGCATATCAACTAGAATATCATTTGTACGTATACTGTGAAAACGATTAGTCCTAGACGTTTTTATTGTACTGAAAACTTGTTCAGAATATATCAGATTGCTTTTAACCATTTTTGCCTGCCGACGAACCGTTTAAGAAATAGATACGAGAAACCACTACAAAAATCAAACTTGAACAGATGGGTGACCATTCGAAATTACATATGGGCATTCATCTAGGGTTTCATCATAAGAATTGGTCTTGGACAAATTCTAGCTTTTTTACTTGTTATTTGCTACATAATGGGCATGAAGACAAAAGGGTACAGTGGACGTATATTGGGATTTTTTATATATGTACATGTAGCTTGGACGTTTGCCAAGAAATTGGTATACAATATTCGTATACACAAATCGGCTAGTTCTAGCTTTCCTGTCTTTAATGTAGAGTCTGGTAGACCCGTCCCGCCGTTTAACATCAGTTAGGCTCGCGGGTAGAACTATCTTTCCCATATATAAAGTGTTGATTGCTGCTGTTCCTTTCTGCTGGCTAAGACAGGTTAAATAAACTCTAACTGTGGCAGACGCGTGCACTCGGGAGGGGTATTGGGGTTTCATCCCCCCCCCCCCCTTCCGCAACTAGCGAAGGAAAAAAATTTTTCGTGTTAACATCAGAGCGATACAAATACAAATTTGTGTGCGTTGTACAGTACAAATTATTTCTCTGTAAATGTACCTTAATTTAGTTAACCTAGAAACTTATCGCCGAATACTATAAACAATATAGAATAAATTTATTTGTTATTTTTTAAAGATTCTGAATTAAATTATAAATAAAAGAAGAAAAAACAACCACCTCGTCCGAGGTTTGAAGCCGATTTCTGGGCGACTGCTCTTACCACTGAGCTAACAAGACAAAAAAATTTAGGCAATTTTGAATCAGCTGTAGTGCGCATCATGTTACATTGTACGAATGCTATTTTATATCAATGCCTTGGGAAAATACTTGCCAATTTCGAAGTGTGAAAAATGGATATCCTTCGATTTTTTGTTTTGTTTTTTTTTTGTTTTTTCTAAAAGAACGCGGTGGGAAAGTAACGAGTAAGTTAAAATTATGTTATAATTGTAAAAAAAAATAGTGAAAATTTAACTTCGCTTTTTTAAAATCTAATTTTGAAGTAATTCAAATTCAAATTCACAGCACCCAGTTAATGATGCTTTGGAAATTATTTCGATACGAAAAGATGCAATCACATCAACTGCTGCCTTCCAATTGCTTTCGGCCATCAAAACCGAGAATTTTTAAGTATCGATTCTGGTTTTTCATTCAGTACACCTTTTGGTTTTGTCGTTTATTGAAGCTTTGCAAACAAAATATCAAGACACGACAGAAACTATTGACTTCGAGATGCTGCATAAGACAAGCCTGGATCTCATAAAACAAAATGGTCCAATGAAATTAATAATACAATTGAAGATAATTATCGTGTGTCAATTGAAAGGGTGCCAAGATGGATTTCTACAGACACCACTTTATAAACTGTATTTTGGTTGTACAATATTTTTAGTAAAGAAAAGAATTTTTATTTTTTTACTTTTATAGAACTTTTTTTGTATTTTAATAGAATATTAGAACTTTTAAAATTAGGCACCCTTTTTTTAAAATTAAATGAGATTCCCGTTTTACGCCTTTTGCTCACAATAACAAAGCTGTCACTCTGCAAAGCCTTTTGTCTTCTGTCAATCAACGAGCAAAAAATTAAATTCGAACGATAGAGAAGCACAACAACATTTATGTGGCGGTAGTGTAGCGGTAAATGAAAAGAATCATCCGGTTATTCATTCATTTAGATTTATTTAGCAAAAATTACTTCCTACTACTAAAATTACTTCCTACTACTAAAATTACTGATAAAATTGACTTCAAAGAAAAAAAAATTAACCTAATTGCAATTCAATTTAATTATACTAGGTTTGATCTAATTCTACTAATTCTAGTCACTCTACTCAAATTTTTTAATTGTAATTATATTATGTAACTAAACCGTGAATTCTTTTCTGAATTTGGTCATGTTATCTTGTGTAATATGTCCAATAAACAATTGGAATGCAATCTTACACCTTAATACCCGTCACCTAACCAAAGATTTATCTGAAATAAATACCTTGAATTTATTGTAAAATGTCAAAAAAAAAAAAAAAAAAAAACGTGCCGAGATTTTAATAATTGCCGAACTCCACTGGAGACAAATTCTTTAAAAGAAAAAAAACAAAAAACAGGAAAATGAACTGAAATGACAGAACTACTTTAATTTTGAAGAACGGAAAAGAACTGACTTTAAATGAAATAAAAAATAAATTATGAAACCACAAACCAAAAAAAAAAAGGAAATCTAAGTGAAATTACTTATGAAATTAAAAAACGAAGAAAACTATACGTCCAAAAATATTGTTAAGCACTGATAATTATTGCAAGTTGAGGGTACCATAGCTTACGTAGCATTTGTACTCTCTTTGACAATCGGTGAAAAACAATATGAAAACCCACTCAGAAAACTATTTCGAATACGTAACGCAGTGCGGTAACGAAATAATTTTAACAAAATAATTTCTATTGTGAAGTAGTCTCAGAAGAATCGCTCGTTACGTGTAAAAAATAATTATAGCGAGAGATATAAGCCATCACAGAGCTTCAAATCTTACGCTGATTTGTTCATTACTCAATTAGAGAACCGTTTTTGGAATCATCACAATGTTTTGTCAAACTTTTCATGTTTTTTTCCAGAGCAAATGTCCATACTTAGTGCAATTAGGCTACAAAGGGCAAACCTCCGAAGTACAAATAATTTGGTTGGCCACCTGAAAGACCTTCAAGATTTCATAAAGGACCCGATGGCTAATCCAATTTGAAACATTATGCCGAAACGCCATAACTTCGAGGCACCCTTTAAGGTAACCTTGAGGGACCGGCAACACTGTCATACTGGGGACATACCCTCTGAAAAAGGATCTCTTAAATGGTACACGGATGAGTCCAAAATGGAAGGTAAAGCAGGCGTGGACATATATGGGCCAAGATGCCATCTCGCAAAGGTACTGGGGGCCTCACTAACCATTTCCCAAGAAGAAATACACGCCATAGATCTCTGCGATCGTGAAACAATACACAAGAATATGCGTGGAGCCAAAATAGACATAATATCAGACAGCCAAGCTGTACTCAAAGCGTTAAACTCGTTTACCTTTGAGTCTGAGCTGGTTTGGGACTGTCATACTGTCTTGGAGCAACTGGCTGAAACAAATACGGTGACACTGATCTGGGTACCAGGACATGAAGGAATTAAGGGAAACGAGATTTCGGACCGCCTTGCAAAGGAAGGAGCCAAATATCCGTTTATTGCCCCTGAGTCTATCTTTGGACACCGAAAAGGTCACCTCTCAGCGCAGATCAAGCTTTGGGAGGACAGAACTAAGAAGGAACACTGGAAAAATACCCCAGGGCTGAGGCAAGCGGAGAAGTTTATGAAGTATTTGTAACAGAGGACAAAAGCATTTCTCACACTCAGCAGAAAGGAACTAAGGCTCATAACGGGCCTACTTACTGGGCACTGCCTACTTAGATGCCATCTTAAAAAGTTGGGTAAGGTCGATGATGAGACCTGTCGCTTCTGTACGGAAGATGATGAAACCGCTGAACATGTCCTATGTGACTATGAAGCTTTATACCTGCCTTATTCGGTATAAAGCCATTTCCATTGCCAGAGGATGTCGGAAAAATGGCCCCCAAATAACAGAGATGGGAGTCCTGTCGGTAACCCCCGTCATTAGTAATAATAATAATGACCCACCGGTGATTAGCATTCTCCTATCTATCATTGGTGATGTTGTCTTTTAGAGTTTCGACCAGGATTATCACATACAATATTACATCATTTTCTAGATTATCCGGCATATTTATGCTCACCTTGTGTCGTATGGAAATCCCTAATAGACCGTCTTTGCATAACTGCACCAACTATAATTTTACCACTCAGTGCCCGTGGCTAAAGTATACTCCCGCTAGTACATATATCTACACTTGTCTGCGACCCGTCTGCATAGTGATGTCTATTGCTACAATTTTTTTCATTCCTGTCCCAGTTACTCAATTCTTTCATTCACGTCCCCCAGTCGCTTTAACTGGGTATTGAGCTATCTACTAACAAATCGGACAGGAATTTGCATGTCTGTTATTACATTGTCATCAATGCCGTCTAACGTCCGAAGTATACTGAAAAATCCTTCCTTCAACCAACAGTAGATTCTATAATTTTTATAATTTAATTTTAAAACGTAGTTCCACTATTTTTCGAACACATTTTCATAACTTTTCATAAAACTTGATTATTATTAAAGTTCACCTACAACAATTCAATTTGAATTGAGACAGCAAATATAGATTTATAGCAGTAAACTTGCTTTCATATTAGTACTTACCTGAAATTGAACACATGCCGTCAAAGTTGTCAACATGATTATCCGTCTTTGAAAACTTCTTGAAATAAACGAGAAACGAATTTGAATAAACATCGAAGTTAGAGGACTTTCTAAAAACTTTCCTCTATTCAACTTTGTCAATTTCTCATATTTGAGAATTCAACTTGAATCATTCCTGAACTTTTCCTATCTCTCCACACCCGAATAAATTCGGACTTTTACTTCTACAAGTTTATTATGTGTACATAACCGGCAACATCTGAAGTCTACAGTTGAATTCAGCTGAAATTTCGACGACCAATCTGTTATCTCGTAACAATCGTAACGACATATCCACATAGGAGAGGGCAATCTATAAATATTCCCCGAGGATCTACCGGAAAGTTAAAGTCATGCAGTTCCGCCTGAGGATAACAAAAATGTGCATTATTATCCTGTTGCAAATATAATATAACATTTTGTCGGTTGCATACAACATAGGGGCTTGTAACTAAGACTTTTTGTGTATATGTTCTTCCGAGTGATATATGTATTCACATCGCTATAATTGAAATAGCCGCATGTATGTTATGTTTTCATGGAATTATTTTGTATGCCCCAAAGGATTTGCATTAGAACAGAATTAAAGCATTCAGAGGAAATGTTTAATTCTATTACAGTTGCTCCCCCTCCTCCTCCAATACATATTACTCCTTTTTTGGTCCTCATTTTGCAACTTGCATATTCCACCAATGTGAGTGAGTGTAAGCGTGGGTGTATATACATATTCAACTAGCTTCACCAAACAAAGCTCCAAAATGAATATTTACACCCAAGAGGCACCACTAGCCACTATGACTTTACTACATACATACAAGTGAAAAATGAAAAGTTTTCAAATATTCATGCTTTGCAGGGTTCTGGGTTGATTTCATGATACTTTGCTGCTGGAATTGCAAATTCCTTAATACCTCTCTGCTTTTGTGATATGAATGCAAATCTTGGGAGTGTTAATTAATTTAATTAACCCTGCAATTAATGGATTCAGCGCTGCTGGGAGAATTCTTGAACGAACAACAACCTCTATATGTATGTATATTTGTATGTACGTTCCCGTTTAAATGGCTGCGGACAAATAAAAGACCCCTGCGATTGCTTTTTGTGTAACAAAATACATTTCCTTTATTTACAACAGTTGTACAATTACACTAAAATACATACATTTTCTCGCATCATAACATAAATAATAAATTACATTTTTACATTTATGTGTGTTTTTTGGGTGGGTGGATGTGTGAATGAAAGGTGAATTTTTTTTTACAGAAAAACCTTTTACCTAAATGCGCGTGTGGGTGGTGCGGGGGAGGGGTGGTGCTTTATATATATTTAAATGACTGTACGTACATACATACAAGTTAAGAATAATATTATGTATATATACAAATTATTTATACAATAATTTTATATTTGGCTCATAGAGCTTATAAAGTTTTACAATTTTACACCAATATTTGGATATTACAATATAACAGAAAATTAGATATGATTAAGGCTTCTACAGTAGTAGTATTAGGCCCGAAAATGGTTTTGCAAAATATAATTTTCAAGTTAGTTTCAGTTTTATTCATTATTAGGATTGATATATTTTCGGGCCTGCCACATATTTACTAAAGAAACCATCAACTTTTGTCTATTATTATTTTATCTCTGGACAATGAAAATTTGCTCTAAATCGAGTTACATTTGATGACACTTTGTTAAGGATTCAAGGTACATATATTGGAGGTCATAGGGGTACACTTATAATAATTTATATTTTTACTTGCTATTTTTTGTGTTTGTAGTTATATGTTTGCATTTTGACAACTATGTAACAATGGATGAATATTTCTATAAGGAAAGACATTTTTTTTTGTTCGTTCTTAAATGATTTTTTTTATAGCTCGTTTCATAAGTTCACATATTTAATTCTGTTCAAGTTTACCATCTTAAAAGAACCAGGAAAATATGAGAAATTTATAAAATTTGAGGAATGAAAAGGTAGTAAAAGAAATCAGTAATCGATCAATCAGCATAATTAATTTGGAGACGGGGTGGTGTCATTTTGATATTTCAAAATTTATAAAGGTACAGAGAAAGAAGGTAAAAAAAAAAAATATAAATGAGAAATTTTGAACAAAGTTTTATAGAAAATATGAAGGCAAGTTTTTACTTATCCATACAAAAAAAAAAAAAAAGTCAGAAAATTGAAAGAATTTATATAATGAGGGGGATAAATTAGTGTGAACAAAAATAAGTAAGGAAATTAAATTTTGTGAGTCATGAGTAATTATTGGAATACGTAGATCCTTTGTAATCTGGCACTGCACCAATTCGGTATTCCAGTAATCCGGTCCTTTCAGAAGGGGCGTGAAGGAAGTATCAAGTTGAGATATGTTACTAAAAGCTATACTGTAAACAAACAACTTCCCATCGATCAGTTGCATCTTTGTAGGTCTGCCGTGAACTTATTGTTCTCTTTTTTATTTTAGTATAATAAAACCTAACTTTTTGTGAATTTTGTGTATTTTTCTTATATTTTTCCAGTAATCCGGCACTATCCTAGTCAGATATCTGCCGGATTAGTGAGAGTCTGCTGTATTCATAAAAACTGGAAGAAAAATAGTAGAAAAGTTGTAGAGAAGATAGAAGAATACTTTCAGAATGCAACAGACGAAAAAGAATATCCCATAAGGGAAGAATGATACCACTCAAGGCCCATAGTTTCATATATACATATACTATTCATTTCATATATTGTAAATGTACTAATTTCATGCATTTTATAGAATTGTTAATAATTTGGAAGTTTATTTGGAAGTATCTGGGGCAGGTGAACTTATTATTGTGCCATGTGATAGAAGATAGCCCATATATATTTTCATATGTTTAAAATTCAATTTTTTTTTATTATAACAATTTTAATTTCTTCTTTTTTCCAATAAAATTTTAAAACTGAAATCGAAGGTTTTGTGTACGTAACCCAAAAACTCTCTACCTGTAAAAGTTCTTTACCATTGAGAAATTTTGTGCACTATGCTACAACGAATTTTGAAGACTTACAAAATTCCACAATATTGCATTACTTTGTGCATATGGTCACTTTAAAAATTTCGACCATCAAAACGAGGCCGAGCTCCAGAACTACTCTTGGGACAGGGATAAACAAGGCTTCTGGCTTCAAAATGGTTTTACAGATCCCCAATTACAATAGTAAACCATACTATTTTTTTTTAATACTATTACTAACAAGAAAAGTTTCGTTCGATGTTGCCGCATGTTTTTATGAAAAACATAAAGCATTTGAATGAGAAAAAATAGAGAAATATTACTTTTTGAAAATGCTGTTCCACCGTAAAATCATGAAATATCCATTTTACGGGGAATCAACAAATACGGTTGAGTTATCTTTGTATTCCATACAAATTCTGCAAATTGCATCCCAATCGAAAAGGTCTGGTACCAAATTAGTCCAAAGGTATCGTTTTCGTGTGGAATGGCTGTGCATACGTGGCCACTTTAAAAATTGGTTTCTCCAAAACAAAAACAAACACCACTACAATTTTTGCACACAGATAGATGTGCTATCTGAAGCCCTTTAAGAGTTATTAGCTCTAAACCTATTTTCAAACCTTCTCTCAACGATAATTTGTTCCCTTAGTACGTCATTTTACAAAATATCGTCTAATTTCGGTGTGACCTGAATAGGTTATGAGTTAATAACTGTGTAAAGGCTGGTGTTAACACATAGGGTGTAATAGGTCAACTTAAAGAGGAGAGTCTACAGTTTACAGTTTTTATAAAAAAAGTTATGTTAACGACCTTTTTGCAAAAATAATATAGGTCAAATAAAAAAAAAGGTAAAAAAATTCGAAATTTTGAGTTTAGACAACCATATTTCTTGAGGGGCGAGGGTTACGTTTCTGGTTGAGCAGTCGTTGAAAAGACCATGAAGTTCTGCATACAATGAGCTCTTAACTGTGACCGTATGCCCTGTACTTTTTAAGATACAGGGTGATTTGTGAAAAACTAGCTTTTTTTCTTAATCACCCTGTAACTCCGAAACGGTTGATATGGCCCAACCCTCCTGCCATACGATTTTTTGTTTGTTTAGGTGAGTACTATTACCTCCTGCTCTATGGACCGCCATGGAGGAAACACCCTGTATATCGATATTTATCCCCCTACGATACACGTGTTTTGTATCCATATTTTTATACTTTAAATATCGTTGTATCGATATTTCAATAGCTGTATCGCAAAAAAAAATTCTGCTCGAATGCCCACTTTTGATACAAATTTAGGCCCGACATGACAGACATGAGAGATGCCTTAGCGTCGCACTATGATACTCTGAGCATATTTTATTAATAACATTTTGCTATTAACCGGAGGAAAGCTTTGGCGATCGGAAGTATTTTGAGAGCGACTTTCTTGGATGTAAAAGTGGATTTTTTTTCCTCTAATGATTGTGCGAAGCTGCTGCGTGGAAAATGACTTCCGAAGAGAAAGATGTTCATAACAGTGCACTAAAGGCAGAAACACATCCAAGCAAGCCTCAGGCCTGGCCTCTCTCAGGCTTCTTCGCAGCTCGCCTCAAGGCTTGCCTCAGAGAAATGAAAACAAAATGATACCACCGGGCTGTGTACAATATACTGTGGCTCGGTGCTGTCATTTTAATTTTGTTAGTACATCTGTTGACAGAAGTAGGCCTGAGAGAGAAAAATTTCGAACATTGAGCAAAGCGAGCTTTGCGGCTAGGCCTTAAGGCTAGCTGCTGGCTTGGTTTTGTGTTGCATCATTTAAAAACCCGTGTTGGAAATTTTGAAACCACCACGAGGAAGCCTCGAGGCCTGGATGTGTTTCTGCCTTAATGTCCCTGAAAGAGATAACGGAAGAAATATATGCGAAATATGGTAACTGGGGTGTATGTTACCCAAGTGCGATTCTGATACTATTCGCCGAGACCACTTTTTTCCGATCGTAGTTGGGAAAAATTGGTGCATCGTGGAAAATGACTTGCTATGAGAAAACTGTTCATAACAGATCACTAATGTCCCTGAAAGAAAGAACGGAAAAAATATATGCGAAATATATTAATTGAGGTGTATGTTACCCAGGTGCATGAAAGGAGGTTTCTCGGCGACAAAAACGTCCCGAGAAAGTTTTCTGAATCAGAAAAAGAGTACGCCACTCGATGGTACTCGGCGAGACCCTTAATTTGATATGCAGCAACATAGTATGCATTGCATACTACTATATTTATACATTTTGTAAATAATATCGTACCGACGATACTGAGGATATCGATATTTTAAGAGTCAATATATTGGTGTATCGATATTTAAAAAAAATTAGAAATATCGGTGTATCGATATTTTCCCAACTATTGGCCATCCCTATAACAAACAGGAGCGCGATCACGCTCTTCGCATTTTTAGCAAAAATCGCGAGGAACGCGATAACGCTCCTCGGCACTCAAACGGTTAAGCAATTTGTGAATTAGTGGCTGCATCAAAAAGCCGCATTCACGATACTGGAGTACTAGCAAGGGCCGGTGCAGCGGGGGGCGATAGCCCCCCCCCCCTAGACCACGAACAAATCAAAATTTATACTCTAATCAAATGAAATAGAAAATACAAAAAAAAAATCTTTTTACATCTGCTAAATCCGCATTAAAAAAATAGAAAATAATTCTCCCTTCACTTAATGTATATATCACAAAATTTCTCTAGAGTTTTCCTTCATTTTGCATTTAATCAAAGAACATATTACTTAAAAAGAAGCTTCATCTGGCTTCTAAAGACGCACAAATTGTATGGTTATTTGGTCATGCGGTCTGGAGGTAACAGACGGGAAGAAGTAAAGATTTGAGAATGAGAGAATATTGCTCTGTTCTCTCTGTTCTCCACAAGCGCACAGCTATATACACGCTGACGCCAGCAGCCATGTACAGTTTTATTTTTCACTATGCTGCCTAGCTGAAGAGGCGATCCAGTCTTTCTATTAATTTAGGTAGTCGAAAATTTTTCATAAGAACTTTTGCACAGCATATTTTGGCTACCAACATTCAGGAAAATTTTTAGCCCAAGCACACGAATCAATGCAACTGACAGTGCTTGTGACTTGACTGCTTGTCGCCCACCAATTCCTATCCGATCCGCTTATCTTACTTTTCTCTCACTGTTCTGCTGCAATGCAATGTATGTAAATGAAAATTCTCTCAAAAAAAGTATTCTTTATGGAACCGGTTTCTTCGAGAAGACGTTAAAGAAACAAAGAAAATACGCAATGCAATGCATGGGCATGATGCGGACTACAGTCTCTGGCCTCTGGTTCTGGTGCTGCGCTGGTGCTTTGATGATGACGACCAGCCAGCCGCCACTCACCACTGATGACTGGCAGCGGGCCGTGATTTAAAGTACAGTTTTCGTAAAATTTTTATTTGTTCAAGAAAGAATTTTTTGGGATTCTCCGGTATATAGCAAAAGCTAAAAAATGTTTTTAATTTGTTATTTCATCACACAACCCATTATATTTTTGGTGACAAGCTTCAAGTCTTGGTTTTGACTCATCAACAGGTCGCAAGTAGCGAAATTGAGTGACTTGAAAAACAAATGAAAAAAATAGAGCAAAGAAAAGAAATGAAAAAGAAAACAAAAAATTGAGAAAAATAGAAAAAAATGTTTGTTAAAAAATTGTGAAAGTGGGTCGTAATATCACCACCGGTGAGTGGCGGATCGCTAACAAGCAGATAGTTTTCATACAATTTGTGAGAGCGGGTCGTAATGAAACGACCCACCATATAAAACGTTTCAATGTACCAGGTGCGTATTCTTTCTGTTAGATGTTCTTTGATTTAATTAAACATTAAAAATAAATTACAATTGTGTATAAATTTTAAAATTTTCAAGGTATACAAAGAAAGCTAGATCTGGGGAACTATGAGATTACGCGTGCAAACAAAATTATGTGTATGTACACGACCTCGTTCCGATTCTGCAAAAATGTAAATGAGTTTTTCTGTAAAAATTTTGTACACTTTAACTGATATTTTCCCCCCGCCATTTTGACCGCGAATTTTGAAGAGGTACCTATGAGTTTATATCAAATTATTTGTTATATTATTTATTTTATCTTTTTCTAATCTGTAGTCGCCTTAATCCTAGTGAATTCATGTAACTCATTTCTTATACCGAACTGAACATAACTTCTTCAAAAAGACTATTTTCTCACTCAAACAAAATTCAGCATTTTCATTCAGCACTTAAGTGTACACCTTCCCTCACGTTGAGGTTTTCTAAATCGTGTGCACTGGCAAAGTTATCACAGTTACGGAATCTAACCCCTGGGCAGTTTAAGTTTTAAATTTGGAACTCCTAATGTTTTTCAAAATACTTAATTAAATTACTTTGGACTTTACTTTCTTTGTATACCATGAAAATTTAAAAATTTATACACAAATGTAATATAATTTTCATAGTTAATTAAATGGAAAACTCTTGATAGTTATTTGTTATATTTATTATTTTTTCTTTTGTAGTCATAAAGTATTATCCAAAAAGTTAAAATTATACCACTAAGAAATTTTCAGTACCTATAAGAAAAATTTTTGCACTTTTTCGTGATCGAAAAATGTCTATTTTATGTGAGACTAAATTTTACTATGCTTACGGGATCAAAAATTTATATTATATAAATAAAAGAACTCCGGCGTTATCTGAATGCTAATGAAATTTTCATGCTGAAACGATAAGAGAAAGCTATACAGAGCGGTCCACAACTAATGGCAAGTGCGGTTATAGGGGGCGATGACGGCTATAGCCCTGCCCCTTAGAGCAAATGTCTGGATCCGCCCTTAAGTATTAGCAATCAACAGAGGCGTCACCAACGACATCTGTATTAATTAAACGTAACTACATGTTGTGGTTATGCAAGATCAGTCTTGATTAAATGACTGCACGGTACAAGAAGACCATTGCTGGGTACTTGGCCACAGGGATATCCAAGGGCACGAGATAAACAAAAATAGCCAAAAATGGCCCTTAAATGGATAGCTCAGCAGCAATAGCTTATGTGAGGATCTCAATCAGAGCTTTAAAAAAGAAGATCATCAGGGGAGCCTATTAAAAGGCAAGCTTCCAATGGCTCAACAGGGAATCTTGCCTCATTTGTTAGGCAATTGTGGGCTACGTATGATAGGAAGAGGACAAAAGAACTCTTTAATGGCAATAAAACTCATATATAAAGTAAATTATTCCAATTCACGATACATGAAGACCGCTGTAAGATCGGATCGGCGACAACCTTGGAAAAATAATACAGAAATGCCTCAAGGACGGATTCGGTTATAATTATATATTTTCTATGTTTTATAGTTTTAATTTTTCACCTAAGTTATTTATTTCCTTCATCCATACCTACAAATATAAATTCAATGAGAATTCAGGAATTAATGATATTTCAATACAAATATTGATCAGTTTTAAAAGGGTATAGTACTTAAATACATAATATTGTCGTTATCGACTGAAGAAAAAAAACTGTTTCTGTATTGTATTAATTATTTTGCTTTACAAAGACCTTAAATTTAATTTTTACATCCGTAAAATTTCTATCAAGAAAATCCCTTGTATATTTGACTAGATTTAAAATTAGTCCTTACATAGGCAAACAAGCATCATTCACTTGAGAACAGTAGTTACGTTCTAAACCCTGTTTTAGAACTTTATTCATTCAATTTTTTTTTTATATGTATGGCGATTATAAAAATAAGTAAATACATATTTATTTTCATCTCTATAAAATAACAGTAAATGTGAAAAAAAACCTAAATATGTTCCCATAGCAAGAAGAGTATGAAAAATTAAAATAAATAAAGGAAAATGTATAAGTAAAAAAACAGAGAATCCAGTAAAACTCCTAATAGACCTACCAAAATAAGTCGTAATGCTAATAAACAATTTTTTATATACACTATTAGAACTAGTAATACTCGAAAACATAACATAAAAAATTTACTAAATCCTTACCAAATAATGAAAGCCCTTCCATCTGATCTTAGTAATAATTTTGTTAAAATTGTTAGAAAAACATAAAAATATTTCTCTTTCGAACTAGCGAAACACTTCAGAGAGCCTCATCAGCAATTGTACTCCCATCAATGTTTAGATTAGATTTAGAAGTAGTTATAGTGACAGTGCCACCATTTTTTATATTACCAGTTGTTGTAGTGATCGAATGTTGAGTAGTAGCACCAATAGTAACAGCTGAATGTCCATTACTTCCCTCAACAAGGGCAACTTCTTCCATCAATGGCTGACGTATTTTAGAGTTGTCTATCGTTTTTCGACGTAACATTCTAGCACCAAAACTACTAGCCTTAGATTTCGTACTACCGGTACTATTAGATGTCGACGAACACATTATACTGGAACTTGATCGTCTGGCTGTATTGTTTTCGTTTAGTCACACCTTCTCTTCACCTGGTACTGGAGGTCCACATCGTACGAACTGTAATCGTAGCGGCTAGTTTGAAATATATTTGTCGAAAGTATAAAGTTATAAAGCTGGTTAGGGTTCATTAGAAGTTTAGATGAGAAGTAACAAAAGTTGTTAGATAGAAATTTCGAAGAAATTTATAAGAAAACTTTAGACAAAGATCTACGAACAACTGCTGCATGCATAGGTAGGAAGAAAAGATAAATTAATAAAGGTAAAAGGTAAGAGTTAGTTGTGTGAACAGAATCCTAATAAATAATTCACAAAATGTTTAGCCTTTAAGATGAAAAAAAAGGAAATGAAAAGAAAATTCTGTAATTTTTACTTTACATCATAATATAGTCGAGTTCTGTTATCATCTTTGACTTTCATATTGCATTTGCCACGTTTTTAAGAGAAAATTGATACGCCAAAAGGAGAGACACACTTACTTTTAAACATACTTTTCGAATGTATAATAAACCCTAGTAGAATATGCTCATAGTTGTACCTTGTCTCTTGCCCCAGAAGGGGCAATTATTATGTAAACCAATACTAATTTGACTAAAAAGTATCAAGGTGTGCGCAACTCATGAAGAAACATATAGAAAATCAAGTCCCCATGAGCCTCCTGATGAGCATTCATTAAATTTCATCGAAGGGCTCATTGGATATCATGAAACTGCTCCATATATACTAAACCAGCAATAAATAAATATTTATTCTTGTCACAACCGTGCCAGATGACATTTCTATTAGGAAAGTTTGAATTAACTTTTGTGATTTATTTATTTAAATTTTTAAATTATTTATTTTAAATTAATTTTTGATTCGTTTTTCCACGGAAAGACTCTCGCCCATATGCTGAATAAGACGTTATGTCCATATCCTTACGCCTCAGCGTCAAATTCGGAAAAATTTATGAAATCAATCGTAAAGTTAGATTCTCATTTATAAACTCATCATGATTCTCATTGCTATGCTCATTAATAAGCTCATCGCCACACTCATTATGTACTCATCGAAATGCTCATCTAATATTGGAAAATGCACAAAAGAGAAGCAAAGTATACATTTCTAAATAAGTGAAAGAGATGCAATATCTCATGCACACAATCTGTGAATAAGTAAATAAATGATTTTTTCCCGGTTTTGATTCAAACGCGAATAAATTTCATCAGTACGGTCATCTGCTTGCTCATGAGGAGCTCGTTGATGAGCTCATCAAGATATGTCTACCAGGGAACTGGCGCCTAGTCATTGTAATGATAGATGGACAATCTATTTGGCTATAGTCTCAGGAAATTTCATCCACTACAAACTTGTTTCGGTTTTGACACCGCCCCCCTCCCCCTTCAGTAGATCTGTGATATACCTACAATAGAACCCGTTTCATCTGAGCCCATTTCACCATTTATTTATTCCAAGAATGGAAGCATATGGTCCTCAGATGGCCTGTCCAATTTCAGAATCGTGAAATCGTATATATTTTTGTTATACCAAATGGATAACCCACAATAGCTATCCTAATAACGTGGAAGCCATCTATCGCTTATTAAAAAACAAATTGCATCATTTTGTGAGAATCTGTTGTTTTTTGTTCAAAATGTTTTCAGGTTGACGTCTTCACTTATAGCGGTAAGCTTACGTGTTATGTTATAAACCTTACAAATGTTATATGTCATCCCTAGAAGACCATTACAATTGCTGTTTGTGTTGATAGTGAGGTGGAGGATAATAGGAGTGAGGTTCTAGAAAAAGTAAAAGAAAGTTAAATAGGCAAAACACAGGTGCGATTTGAACCCATGATCCCTGAGATGATAGACTAATCAACAAATGCACGTTTATATGTTGCAGACTCATCTTGTATTATATTAAATTATAAATGAAGAGCAATTCAACGTTACGCCTGCACAACCGGTGTAAGCGGTGAGATTGACACCAGGGACGCAGCCAAAAGGTAAAACAAAGAACCAAAATGTATACTACATGTTGGCGGATGCTCTTATCTCTTGATAATCGAAGCGTTAGTGTCAAGTGCATCAAATAAAACTGCTTTCTTTTCATTGCAATTAAACCGGTATCTTTTCTACAAATTCTTTAGTTATACACTCGTTAATTATTGTAAAGTACCTTTAAACATTTCTTTCTATCATATCATTTTTGGTGATAACATGAGACCCGATAACAGAAAACAATATTCCAGCTATATATTCTGGGTCCTAACATTAGGTCCCAATCTGAAGAGAAGTACTGGTACTGTTAGGTTTTCTACTAGCCTTCCAAATTTATTTTTTCTTCGCTTCTTTCAAATTAGCTTTTTGTAGTCTAATTTGTCATTAATTTTCAATAATATTTGGTTGATTTCTATAATTTTTATCAAAACTTCGGTAGAAGCAGTTTCTTGTGCTTGCATTGCAGTTGTTTTACATAACATTTTTTCATCTGTTTCGCAAGATTCGTTTATTGACAATAAATTAGCCAATGAATACAGACATTTTCATTGGATGTGTGTTAAATCAATCCCAATTGTTCTTTTTTCGTGATAGATGGGCAAAGGATCCCAAGAGAACGGTGATCAAGGCGGCCCATTTGTTTTAATCTGCTAAACAGAAAAAGCTGTAAAGCTAGAAAAGTCGAAATGAAACTAGGTAGGAGGAAAAAATGCTGCACGACTGGGATGACAGCCTACTTAAAAAAGCTGCCATAAATTGCAAAGATCTCCGTCTACTCAAAAAACCGGAATGACATTGTTTTTACAAGACCTTTGTATTGCGTCATTTTTATCTAAAAGTGCTAAGTTTTATTAGCGATTAATGTCAAAACGTACTTCCATGATTATCCATCCTACGGTATTTTTTTTAAGAAAGAATAAGAATGGCATGCTTTTGTAGGACCGAGGACGGTAAAATCGATACAGTCATCATTATAAGTGTCTAGAATTATCTTCGTTACCATTGCTCTCTTGACCATCATGATAGGACTAAATTATTGGTACTAAATTTCCTATATCAAATTTTCAATACAATTTATAAGTTATTAGCTAAATAATTCTGCCGCGCAATGAATCTTTCAGAACAAACGTTAAATTGCTGTGCTGTATCATTTTCTACTGATGTTCTACAACTACCATGACAACCAAGGAGTCATAAGTTCGGAATTATTTAAGTTGAGCAAGGAACAAAATATCGCATTACAACAATAAAATTATGTTTATTAACAATACGATATTTTCTAGATGAAGGGTAAAGTAAATGAAAATCTGTGAAAACTTTTAAAAGGTCGTTAAATTAGTCTTTTGTTTTAAGAAACAAATTGTCACAAATGTAATTAATACCAGCGTCATAAGCGTATATTATCTAAAGTGTTGGAATACAATAAATGTAGAAAAAATAGGCACTTTTTATAGCAAAGGAAAAAGTAAAGTAAAATTAAGACATAAAAGGAGAGCAAAAGTTCGACCCGATTGATACCAAAAGCTTAATATCGCCAAAAGTGCAGACGGGACCTTATCATTTTTAAGAGACAAAATAGAATTTAAAGAAAAATGTATTTTTGTCCGCAACCAAATTTTTTAGCACAGGTTTTTTTTTAAACAATGCTCAAATAATGAAAGGAATTGGAAATTCATAACTAAAGGAACTCTGCTACCTGAGAAGTTAGACATCTTATAGGAAGAAGAAAAACTATTTTTAATTTTCATTAGTAATTTCCATTCATTTCAGGTACATACATAAAACAAAAAACATGAAAATAGGAATCCCTCATTTACCTATACTTCAGAATGTCTGTTCGTAAAAGACATGTATACCTACCTACATACATACATTCAATTTCAAATAAATGCTACCACCACAAAACGATATGCTTCAGAAACTCTATAGAAAACATTAAAAATTTAAAACCAGGAAATGGATATTGATTGAATTTCAGAGACTAGATAAAACCGACAGGAAATAGTTTTGTACATTTCCCGTTTCCGGAAATTTAAAGAACTATTCAGGTGATTTTAGTAAAATAGGGTAAAGATTGGCAGCACTATAACAGGACTCGATCCTTCCTATAATTTAAAGGAAATTGAAAAAGCATCAAAAACCTTTAATGGATTTTCTGCCGATTTTGCAGTGAGAAGAAATCATTGAAGAAGAATTGCATTAGACGGAGCATGAAATGGAAATGAATGTTTAAAATTAGACAGCCTCAATACGTAAAAGACCAGATTAAGATATGTAGATCCGAGAAAAAGAAAAAGCAGATGAGATAGTAGGTCAACCCTTTGGTTTTGAGAGTTAAAAATTGTATAGGCAGTGAAAATTCGAAATAGAAATGAATAGAAATATTTGGGATAATTAGACAGATTAGTCCTGTGCAAGTACACACAAATTCTATGTAGTTAGGTACCAAAAAGTAAATAATAGAAAATAGAAAATACATAGATAAGTATATAACGAAAAAAGACATCACCACTGATCGCTTTTTTTTATATATATTTTGAAGGTGGTTGCTAAATAAATGGAGTTCCATAGGGGTGTATTCTAGAACCAATAGTTCATAATTTAAAACTAACCTCAAACTAATCAACTAATACTTACGCTAACCACTAATTTGGGAGGTTTAGTATCTTCCTACTATATATAATACACACAATTTCGGAAAATAACGGTAACAGGCAATAGTTACTAGGTACCCAAAATGATTAGTCTATTAATATATAATATAACTAGCGATATATATGATATACGATAAATGAGTAAAGATCATTCATAAAGATCATTCATAAATTAATTACATTAATGATATAGTTGCCGCCGTAGTTGTTGCTGTTGGTATTTGTAGAAAATATTTAGAGAAACATTTCTGCTTGTATTTATGTATATGAATATATTTATAGTTGGCATTAGATGGCTTATGCCGATATGTCATCATCGATGTTGCTATCATCTCAAATTTTAATTTTGACGATCCATTGTTGCCTGCACTATTGGCTAAATCTGTTAAGAAGACGAAACGAGAGATTATTTTCTTTTTCATTTCGTTGCAGTGATTGCTTGGATGTCATAAAGCAAAATGGAGAAGAAAATGAATGAAGTTTTAAAGAACAATGATTTCATTTTTAAAAAAATAAAAAAAAACTACATACCTATACAGGGTGTTTCTGCCTAGGAGTTCAATAGAGTAGGAGGTGATAGTATTCACCCAGCATAACAAAAAATTATATTGCTGGAGGGGGGCCACATCAAGCGTTTAGGAGTTACAGGGTGATTAATAAAAAAGCTAGTTTTTCATAAAATACCCTGTATTTTGAAAAATACAGGGCGTACGGTCACAGTTAAGAGCTCATTGTATACAGAGCTTCATGGCCTTTCCAACGAATGCTCCACAAGCCCGTAGCCATCTCCTCATAAGAGTTATTGTTTTCTAAACTAAAAAATTCGGATTTTATTACCTTCTTTGTACTTTGATCTCTTTTTTTTTCAAAAAGGTCATTAACATCATTTTTTTTGCACCATATGCGCTATTTTAAGCCGTTAAATCTCACAACCTATTCGGGTCATACCGAAATTAGCCGATATTTTTATAAAATGACGGGTTTTCAGTCACTAAGGGAACATATTATATTTGAGAATAGATTTAAGAATTTTCATAACGGCTGCAGATAGTACATAGGGTGTAATAGGTAAAATTACAGAGAAGAGTCCAGAGTTTCCAGCAGTTTTTAAGAAAAAAAGTTATGTTAACTACCTATATATAAAAAAACAAAAAAAATACGATGTCAAAGTAAAAAAAAATTTTAAAAAATGTGAAATTTTTAGTTTAGACAACCATAACTATTGAGAGGAGAGAGGTACGCGTCTGGTTGAGCGGATTTCGGCATACAATGAGCTCTTAACTGTGACCGTATGCCCTGTACTTTATAAGATATAGGGTGTTTGTTTAATTAAAAGCTAGTTTTTTTTCTTAATCGTCCTGTAACTTCTAACCGATTGATATGCCCCCCCCCCCGATTTTCTTTGGTTAGGTGAGTACTATCACCTCCTGCTCTAATCTGACCTCTTAGACGGAAACACCCTGTATATTTGTAAGAAAAAAGAAACTAGTGTGTACAAAGGAATAGAGATTTGTCAGTAGTTATACAACTTAGTTAGGGTTACCATATCTAAAATTACTTTCGGCAGTTACGACTATAACTACTCCATTACTGTTAGTCTAGTTTTAAGAGAAGTTAGAAGCCTAGTTACAATTAGTTTCTCACCCTCTCAAAACTCCAATTTTGACTCCAGGTATGACACTTTATAGTTTGTAGCGAATATTCTTACATATGATTGTTATGTTGTATTTAAAATATCTTATGTTGTAATGCGCGATGAGTTTTAGCTGAATTTGACTTTTACCCAGAGTGTGAGGCCGTTTTACTCGAAAAGAAGCGAATTGCTAATTTTGTCATAATTTCGAAGTCTGCTATGGAATTGAACATAGACCCGAAAAGCTTCCAAACCGTAATTCAGACGAGCTAAAGGTTGATCATTAAAAATTCACTGAAAGCAATTTCAAAGTTATATTATATTTAAAAATATCTAATAAGTTCTTTGAAGAGCTCTACATGGAGGAATTTCGTGATATGAGGCAAATGTATCTCAGATGGGACACCCTACGTAAAAAAACAAACAAAAAACTAAATATCCCCAATCAGTATTATTGGTTAGCATCGCCTTTACTCATGAAAAAAAAACCCTCGCCCAAACCAAAGAGCTGCTGACTATGTATTACACCTCAAACCTCGTCAATGAAAGTCATGCTTTATATCCTATCTTTAAATATTTATTGTATATACAAAACAGTCATGACTCTTGGTATCCACCACTGACTGTGATACCGAATAGGATACTGAATAGGATAATGAAGATCTATTCCGAGGTTACAAAAGATATTATTCCAAAGGCTTTTATTCAATGATACTATAGATAGTGCCTTTGATTCCCAGTTCCTCGGACCGGAACCCACCGTAGGCGTTACCACCTCGAGTATCGGGTCTCTCATCAAAGCGGATGTTCATAGAAAGCATCAGCAGAAACTGGCGAACCTGAGTACTTGCAGATATACAAAACTGTTTCTTGATGGGCTCAATGGGAATATATCAGATTTTGTTATGTGGATCGGAAGGAAACAATGTAGAACTGTGGTTGGCATCATTACCGGCCACAGCTCACTTCACGTTCATCTAAGAAAGATGGGAGTGTTGACAGCCCTGTGTGTCTATCCTGCCTGGAGGGGGAGAGACAACCGTACACTTTTGTGTGCGTGTCCGGCCTTCGCCCGGAGTAGACTGGATACTCTACGGTCTGCCATTACATCTTTTTGATGAGCTGAAAAATATTCCTCACCAAGACCTAATGCGCTTCATTAAGAGGCCAGGAAGGTTTTGGCGAATGGGGTTCTAGCAGGACAGCGCAATGGGGCGCTATAGCCTCCGTGCTAGGAATGGCGGCTCCTGTCCCCCATTCCTAACAAAAATCCCAGTAGATAGAATAGAAGGTTATTTATTTGTATGAGTTCCTTTGACCTCAAAAATAACATTCAATATTTATTTCTTTACTAATGGTTCAAAAATGGAATTCATATTGGGAACTGAAATACACTCAGTTTGTCTCAATAGACAAGAATGCTACCATTTTGCGGAAATATTTCAATATCTTTCAAGTAGCTCTAACTTATAAATTAGGTGGAAATCAAATTTGAATACTTTCTGCTGGGAAACTATAATATTCAAAGCAACCAAGCGGCGGATGAGCTTGACAGTAAAGGTTTGCTATAGATTCAAGCTTTACTAAAGAATTTATAAATAGAATTCTGGAATCAGTAGATCTAGTCCTAACAATATCTCTTTGAGATATAAAAATCATTCGACACATGGGTGAATTTCTCAATTTTGCCACTCGTAGAAGAAACTTATTGAGAAATTAATTCTTCCCTGAATTAAGAGAAACAGCAAGCAACTAATATACTTATAAAAATTCTAACCAAGGTTCATTAGCTCCTGTAACTAGTATCAATCTCCGCGCATTTCCAGCCATGTTAGGCTCCAAGGAGGTGGTCAACACGAACAATTCTAATGGAAATTGGAAACTGTTAAGTGACCGCCCATTTAACGTAACCACGTGAACAATAGTATATCTAAGGGAAGAAAACTATCATTGTCGGTGATTTAAGCCATTTGATTGATTGATTGAAGCAGGGGTTTGGGACTTTTTTCAAGGTCCCCCCGAACGAAGTCAAGCCCCATTGTTCACCCTCTAGACCCATGAGGGATCGCTCATAGGTCCCAACCGGACACTCTTATAAACTTCAGTATTAGCTCCCAGCCCTCCTTGTCGGCATCGTCTAGGAGGTGTGAGCCAAGAATTCTGTAACGTATTCCTGAGAGTTCCGGGCAGTGATATAGGAAGTGGGTCACTGTGTCGGACCCCTCTCCGCAATCCCTGCATATAGGATCATGAACAGTGAGAATGGACACCAGAGTTCTCAGGGTTGGCTGTTGAGCCCTAGGAGCTTATTCCTTTAATTTGGGATTGATTCACCCCACAGTTCCTTTGTTCTTCTACCCGTAGGATCTTCTAACCAAAGACGACTGTGTTGGCGGTCAGCCCAGCTTGAAATGATTGAGACAAGGTGTTTTGGTGCAACCCGACTATTGAGGCAGATTCCTCTGAGGCTGCTCCAAGACGAGCAAGTTCGTCCGCCCTTTCATTCCCGCTGATGTTACTGTGCCCCGGCACCCACTGCACTATCACCCTGTTATTCCGACAAAGGGAATTCCGGGTGGTTTTGCACTCCATTCATAATTTGTAGGATATAAAGGGTTTAAACAAAGCTTTGACAGCTGCTTGGCTGTCTCAGCAGATGGCTATCTCCTTATTCTCAGTGTCTGAGTTAAGGAGGTGCCTTCCCGCTTCAAGAATGGCATTGACTTCTGTCTGGAAAACCGTGGCATGGTTTTCAAGGCACATGGAGAACTCAATTTCAGGCTCCTCACAGAAAACTCCCGCTACGGTGCCTTCAACGGACTTAGAACCATTAGTTATATATTATAATTGAGTTTGTCAATAGTTGAAACACGGAATGTAATTCGCATTCTCCCCTAGATGGAATTCTATATTCAAAATTGCTTTCCAGCATGAATTCCAGAATTAAGCTATTAGACATTTTAACATTTTTAAGTTAATAAATATTTCGATAAAAAGTCATGGAATTGATTTACTTAAAAATTATGTAAAAGTCCTTGAGATTATCCTTCAATCTTCATACTTTCCACCTCAACATTTTCTCCAATTATAACCCATAATTTCTGTAAATAGACACCGAGAGAGTGATAAATCATTGCCACGATATGCTGTTAAAAAAAAAATAATTCCTGCCTTCCTTTAGCCAAATTGTGTAATCCTTATGAATTTAACATTTGACTCCTCCTCCGTAAATTATTCATTTGTTTCAATTGTGCCAATCTCCAGATTTGGATTGCGATCATTTACTCCCGTCTAAGTCATAACTCTTATCCCAAAAATTTCCTTAATTCATGAACTGTATCTATCCTATGGTCTGTTGGAATCAATGATTTACTTAAGCTCTCACAATCGCCTAACTCCTCTAAAGCTTTGAATTATAAAAGTTTCGTCGCAACAATATAAATTTCCCTTTTAGAATGTACAGCATGAATCTGACTCCGGCGCCCATAAAGCACTTTTTCAGTTAAAATGGTAGTAGGGGAGGTTGGGGGAAATTGCGTAAAACAAACATTACAACCGTGTCGTTGAAAAGGAAAAGAGCAACGAAATTGCCAAAGTTTTCTTCTGCTGCATAGGGCCAACCACCCCATTATTATCTTCTAAGCGTAGAAATTATGCCGAAAGCGAAATCATACTACTACCACCATCCCTTACCGCTCTAATATCTGGACGAGTATTTTAACAGAACATTTAGAAAAATATAATCAAACCAGGACAACTTTAAAAGGGCAAAAAAGGGCCACCAGACAGGATACAAAGAAAGCAGAAGAAATTTGTTTGCCATAAATACACGACATAAGCCGAGAAAAAAAAAGCTATTTTGCATACGGAAGGAAGTTCATGCTTGTCGAGTTATACACCACTAAGGACGATTGCAGAATGGAGAATGGGAAGTGGGACAAAAGGGTGTTGTGTGCGGGTTTCAAGCTCCTTGATGCACTAAGAGCGCTTTTCTGCCCTTCACCCACTTAATATAATTTTAATGGGATGCATGCAAACGAACAAGCATTGAATGACTTTCACATAGAAGGAATGCAAATTTACTTAACTTAAAAGGAAACAGAGCATAATAGGAGGGGATGAGTGGGTGGCTGTCACAAAAATATTAACCAAAATCTTACCGAGACCTGAGTGGCTGTATATGAATTCGACCTAGGCCTGTTGCTAAAGAATACCGTCCGCCATTTTCGCTTCACCTGTGCTATAACTTCTCCATTCAGGAAACAGAACAGCGTTGCGACGCAAAGACCCTGAAATGAAATATTCGGAAATAATAAAAATTTTATGAAATATTCGAATTAATGGAGAAAAGTTTGCTAAGATTTTTCGCATTTCTCGAGTTGGAATATGGAAATTTCTGAAACATTTGTCAGGGGATAATCTGCTTTGTGTTATAAAATTCACTTTTGGAACAAGCAGCAACACGTCCGTCGCCGTCACGGGAGATTAATAAAAGATCCAGGAAACCCATTGGGACAAAGACTACGTACACAATTTGTACTATAGAGTGGTAGCTGTATAAAAATAAATAGTACAAGTAGAGAATATTATCTGGCGCCAGTCTTTTAAAACTTAAATAAGGATGAGAATTTTATTTTTGTGCTTTTTAAATCCTTTAAATAAGCAATGAAGAGGAGTCAGAGAGATTTTTAAATTTAAAAGAGATCGCATCGCTGTTTTTTGTTTTACTTGGAAATGAAAAATGTGATTATATTGTGCAGATAAATGCATTATATGTTCTGTTTTTTCCGCCCAAGCACGGAGGCTAGGATGGCACTTTGTGCTAATCGGCTAGATACCATTCTGTTCTCTTAATGAAGTATATCAGGTCCTGGTGGGGTAAGTTTTTCAGTTCATCCACCGATAGGACTGCAGATCCAAACGTATGCAGGTCGGACAAGAACACAGAAAGTGTTCATTTGTATCAGGCTCTTCTTTAATGCAGAAGAAAGTCTCGGGGCTGATAACCACTCCCATCCCTGTTTTATTAGTGTGAAGTGTCTATTGGATTGTGTACTAACATCGGACCCAAACTGTCTTCTATTTCATAGTCAAATGAAACACATATGTACTATGGATTACGATATCTTGTTATTGTGCTATGGTATAAGTGAGACCTGGTATTTTCTACTAACGCAGGTAACTTATTAGTTGAACATAGCCCAGTTTTAATATCTACTCTTGACAAATATCACCAGTTCTACTAATAACATATTGCTATGAAACCGATAACCTCACATATTGTGACGAAACGCAATAAGTTTTCAAGTTTGGAAAGGCTGACTTTACGGAACTTTCCGTAGGCTTACCTCTATTGATTTCAACACAATGCTGTCTTGCAATAGCGTTGATGAAGGCGTTTCTAAGTTTTACATAATTCTTTTCGATACAGTCTCTTCGTATGATCCTCGTGAGCGTCAGCGTTTCTCTAAAACATCTCCGCAGTATTGAACCACTGACTGAAATGTCTTAAAAATAGAAAGAATAAATTGGGAAAAATTATATGAGGGACGAAGACATTATAAGTCACAATAACTTCCTCATCTCCTATAATGAGTTCAAAGAAACTTCCTCTACACTTAGTGATGCCTATATTCAAAGTATGCGTGCAAAATTATTTAATGAACCCACGTATCTTTTTTCAGCTTATTAATATGATGAAAAACACCAACAATTACCCCAATACCATGAGATGCAAAGATTCTGCTAGTGATGATTCGTCTGAAATTTGTTTGCTACAATTTTTGACAATGCATTTACCTTGTCAAATTTTCAACCCCGAAATAGCAACTTCAGTCATATGAACGACTACAAAAATATATTCTCAATATAATCTTCCAAATGACTTCATAACGGGTCCGGATGGAGTCTATCCAGCTTTTTTTTTTAAGTCTTGCTGCCTTGCTATTGTAGCTCCGCTGAGAATTATTTTCCAAAAATCGATCGATAGTGGTTGTTTCCGCAGCTATAGAAAAATTCCATTATCATACCTATCCACAAAAAAGGTAGTGTGGGCCTATTGCAAAATTATCCTACATGCCTAAATTATGCGAATCTATCATTTACTCTCAACTATGTCTTCCTGTAAGAATTTGCTCTATTCAAACCAACATGGGCTTATTTCGGGCAGACCAACAACCACTAACTTGTTGGAATTTGTCTGGGATACCATTGGCGGGTTCTCAACAAGCTACTAGACAGATTATATATATACAGACTTTAGTAAAGCCTTCAATAAGTTATCTTACCCTGTAATACTCTTTAAAATGGTAAAGTATGGGTTCCCGCCTTCATTTCTAAAATGGACGGAGTCTTCTTTAGATAACGGAACATAAAAAATTTATTTCCGCCATTACATCTCTATAGTCTTGAAGTCTTTGTCTGACGTACCTCAAGGTAGTCACTTCGGCCCGTTGTTCTTTATTCTATCTATTAAAGAAATTTCCTCTGTTATGAGGTACTGCAATGTCTTGATATAAGCTGACGCCATTGAGGTTTTCGCTCAGCTTACATCGGTTAACGATTGTGACATGCTACATGGTGACCTTCACAAATTTTATGATTAGTGCAAAAATAATAATTTGGTACTCAATATAGATAAATGTGAGGTTATGACTTTACACAGGAATCAGAAACCAATCACTTGTCAGTGGCGGATCTAGCATTGAAATTAGGGGGAGGGGGTAATTGACAAAAAAAAAACATCCAGCGTCGTAGGTCACTTAGTTCAAATTAAATTAACACAAAAAAAAAGAATAAAAAAATCATCCAGCGCCATAAGTCGCTTAGTTTAGCCACCGCAGTACTGTAGAGGTATGGGTGGATGATGTGTCATTCTTTAGTATCTGAGAACAGCATATACACATAATCACATGCATGCAATAACATTCATTGAAGTAAATTTTGATTTTTATAGCTTTTGGAATAAAAAATTGTTTTGAAGTTGAATTATATAATTAAAAAAAATATATAAAAACATTTTTTCAAATAATTCAATTAATTAAATATATTTTTATACAAATTTAGGGGGTGTCATGACCCCCCCCCCCTCCAGGATCCACTATTATTACTTACGTATTGTTTATTGTTGAGTTCTCGGATTCATCGCTACGCGGTATGGGTTCTGTCTGTGACTTGGATGTCAAATGTGACCAACGATTGAATTTTAGCTCCCATATAAACTTCATGGTATCAAAGAACAGTTCTATGCTGGGATTTTAAAATACTGGTCCCGAGAGTTTTCGAATCCTGCCATAACATTGCGCTATAGTTTCTATTTTACGGTGCACACATCGACCGTATCGAGTGTGTTCAACGGAACTTCCTACCATTTGCTTTCAAGCATCTCCCCTGGAATAATTCTTCCACCCTATGAGGATCGCTTTTAAATATTCACTCGCTTAAGAAGCGTCGAGTGGTTGCCCATTTAACTTTTGTGGATCAACTCTTAACCGCGAATATTGATTCTCCGTTGTTACTGGACAAAATCTTTTTTCGTGATAGTAGACACAATTTGAGAAGGTTACCTCTGTCACATGTTAACTCCTCGAGGTCTAACTTTAGCATGTATGAAGCTATTAATCGCATGTGCATTAATATTAATAGCGACCCCAAGAGAATAGCGTTAGAAGCCCTAGCTGAAGAGGCTGCAGATCTTCATTGGACAGAGATATTTCTGACAGCAACGCCTGATGAACATTTGTTCAGCTTCTTAATAGAAAGGTGAGTAATAATTTCTGTCCCTGGTTTTCGTGGAGAATTAGAACTCTCGTTAGTTAGCGTGATTTCCTTTTACACGAGTATAAAAGAGTTTAAGCAATCCATAGTAAGGGGGTATTCGTAATGCTTAGCGACAATATTTTCGTTCAAAACCTCAAAGCTAAATCTTAATCTTTCATATAAAGTCTTGTGAAAAACTCTACAACATCCCGGTATCTATGAGAAAAACAATAAATTGTGAATGCCCCTTAATGTCTTCTACCAATCGTCTGCATATATTTAACACATGTCTTATGTCCTCCTGCTTTGCTCCAATCATGGAAATATGTTAATGTATTCGGGAGCTACTATTATGTCCGACTACCGTCCCAAAAGTATTCTGTGCTGTCTTGAGAATGTGCATGAAAAATTAATGTGTATGCAAATAGTTGAATACCGAGAGTGTAATCATTTTTGTTTAATTAATTTCAATCTGTAATGCATAGCTGTGAAACCGCATTTTTGAAAATTACAACGGATATTAGGACCGTGTTGGATAGGAATGTACTCTGTATATTAGTGATATTAAATTTTAGCAAAGTTTTTGATATCATCAATCATAGGAAATTACTTGAGAAACCCTTCTTGCTTTTTGGGTTTTCTTCCTCTGATGTAAGAAAGTGGCAGTGAAAAGTGTCCTAATAAATCGTTTACAATGTATGAAGGTCGACACTTTCGAACACTTTCGTGTGCCAGGGCTCCGATTCTGTGTCCGTTATTGTTTAGCTTATATATTAACTATCTAAAAATTGCGATAATTTAATTTTCAAGATCAGATATGATAATAAGCCTGAGTACTTGAGTTGTCACTTACAGCGATTACACTGCTTGCAGTCACACGGATTCTTGGTCCCGCATTTTGCACACTTAGCCACGTCGAGCTCTTACTTTGTTCAAATCATTCTTGCATGGAACTCACTTCCTGGGTCAGTTCAGTGTACGCACTCCGTCAATGCGTTCCAAAGGCATCACATAGCAATTTATACAATATGATTCCACTTGTATATAAAACCACCTTTCCTTCGACTTCTTTTAAATCTTTTACTTTTTACTTGCTATCTTTACTTTTAACCTCTTTGTTTTATATCTTTATGTATCTTTTGTATTCTCATACAAGTTTTTTTTTATCAAACCTATGAAATGAAATGAAAAATAAATTAATTGTATCACCTAAAGTTTGATACAACAAAGTAAATTGGCCCATGGCCACGTGGCCCTCTTGGCTCTACCAGTATTCTTATATCCTGATTGATATTGATGTATATTAAATTATGTAATTTCTAAATTACTATTAGAGGATAGTACAGTATTCCTGCTTAAGTTACTAAGAAATTGTTGCGAGAATTAATTTTTCAAATGCTGCTATACTAGATTAGATTAGATTTGTGTGGCGTTAGCCTCGCAATCACTGCGACCTGAAAGATCTCTTGTGAGTCCCTGTTGAATTTACTCCATTTCTAGGTTCAGACTGTTAATAAAGTCTAGAACCATTCTGAGATTGACGTTCCACACGTAACTTGGTGGAGGAAAAGCATGATCAAGGTAGAGTAATCTCCAAAGCCAGCTTATTTAGCTCATACCTCAAGGGGCAATGGCCTGAGAAGGGCTCAGTAATCATTTTGAGTTCTGTTTTTCTAAGGAGTAGGAGTTCTTCTGTTTTTCCGCCAGAGGTGTCGATAAACTATTTTGCCTGACGAAGTCCTTGTAGCCTTTCCCAATACAGCGATTTTTGTTTATTCTCCCAGTTATTTAGGGCAGCTCTAAGGTAACACTTTGAAGTGCCACAAAATGGCTCTGGTGCGACAAACTGAGTTTCCGCTCCTCTTTTGGCTAGGCCATCAGCAATTTCATTGCCTTTCTGGTCCTCATATCCAGGTACCCACATGAGGATAACTTTGTTTCTCCTAGATAAATATTTGATGGTTTGTAGACATTCCCAGACTATCCCTAACTTGACAGTGTAGGACTTTAAGGCCTTGAGGGCAGCTTGACTGTCCGAGAGGTTATTAATGGTTGAGCCATTTATAGCTTTTTTAATGCAGGTATTGGCGCATTCTTCTATGGCCAATACCCCAGCTTGGAATACAGTAGGGGTAGAGCCTAAAGCACTTGGGGCCGTATACACCCAGTCCGACCCCACCGTTAGTTTTTGAACCGAATGTATGCCACACCATCGATCCTTGTCGAAAGGACGGTTTAGTGGAACGCCATTGTTGTCGGTCTCCAAAAATCACTTGGAATGGTCTTAGAAAATCCACCCTGGGTGTGATTATAATCAGATATTGTTGTCATTTGCTCGAAGCATATCTGTTTTAAGATACTTAAATGACCAACCAGATCTGCTGACTTTAACTGTTTCTCCTTTTGTTCTCTATAGCACTGGAGATCGCTTCCTTTTTCACCTGCAAAAGTAGGGGTGGAAGGTTTAATAAGGTTTCCATTGCTGCTGTAGGACAGGTTCTCATGGCATCAGTTATTCCTAAGCAGGCAAGCCACTGGGTTTTTTGAAGCAGAGCCTCAGCCGTCTTTTTATTAGTTTTTGGCCACCATGCGAGTGCCGCATAGGTGACCATAGGTAACAACCGTGGTGTACATCCAGTACATCATTTTTGGCTTCAGACCCCATGTTCTGCCAATAAAGCGAGGACACGTGTAGAAAGTTCGCACCGCTCTATCCGTCACTCTGGACAGATGCGAATCCAGGTAAGTTTCTTATCTAGAGTTATCCCCAGATATTTGACTTCGTCTGAAAATATCAATTCGGTGTTATCAGGAAGAGGAGCTGTTAGTGAACATTTCGATCTTCTTGTGAACGGAACGATAACAGTTTTGTTGGGGATTATGCTAAGGCCTTTGTTTAAACACCACGTGCGGACTTTGGAGAGGGCTATTTCCAAGAAGTCGGATGTGGCTTGATCATGCTTGCCCCGTATTGTTACTACTGGGTCATCCGTGTAGCCTTGCATATGGAAACCCGAACTGGTCAATTTCTTAGCAGATCATCAATCACGATCGACCATGAGTGCAGAGATAACTCCTCCTTGTGGGCAGCCTTTTGCTTCGGTGATCGTGACTGAGCAGTTCCCTAGAGTTGTGGTTATCCTCCTGCTTCTAAGCATGGAGTCGATCCAGTTTACCGTGGAGGGCTCAAAGCATCGAAGGAGGTATTATCGAAGGCTCCTTTTAAGTCCGCAAATGCACATATGTCCACCTCTTTTACTTGGAGGGCTTTTTCGAGGTTTTTGACTAATGTGTGAGTGGTAGTCTCGGTAGACTTGCCAGCTTGATAAGCGGACTGCTTAGAATGAAGTGGTGATTTAATCAGAATTTCATTTCGAATATGTAGGTCGAGGATTTTCTCCATGGGCTTAAGTACAAATGAGCAGAGGCTGATGGGTCGGAACGATTTGGCTAGAGAACTAGCTCTTTTCCTGCTTTGGGCATAAATACCACACTGCCGTCTCTCCAACATTGGGGCACGTACCCTAGATGGTAACTGGCTCGAAAAAAATTTTCTATTGGAGAGAGTATTTCTTCAACACCTTGCTGTAGTAAGGTGGGGAAGATGTCGTCTCTTCCAGCAGATTTAAAGGGCTTAAATGTACCAATGGGCCATCTAACCTTGTTAGGTGTGAAGATTCTACCCGCAGCTGCTGCAGCTATACTAGACCTATTTAACATATTTATTTTGCTTTTAGGACTCAATTTTTCTTGTTTTAAGTTTCAGTAATCTGTGTTAATACTTTATGGCCACGGAACTTCATTTTCTTAGAGTTACAATTAATATATGAAATATTTTACTAAAACCTATTTACTGTAATTTATCCTAACTAAAGTCTTGTATTATTACTCTAATACTAAGGGCCTAGAGCAATAACTTTTTTTTTGTTTTTTATAACAGGTAAACAATTTGCAGTTTAATTCTTGTAAGCGTTCGTATGTGTATGTTTCTCCGTAATAGTGTTGTTGTCAGTCCGTTGCTAGTTAGATACTGCTTGACTGAGAGGATAAGTGCGTTCATATCCTTTCTGGTATATTTCAGGTGGTCAGTCGGTCTTGTCCTTATACGTCATTCATCAAGTAGTCTGGTTAGCTCCCACACTCTAAGAAAATGTGCTTCGTTGTAATAAGAACACGATCACAGAAGAAGCAGGTTGGGCATGGTGCTCTATTGCAAAGGTGTTGCAAAGGTCTTGCTTTATGGGTAGGTAGTGCCCCAGCTTGACTCTAGACATTTCGATGATGGCTCTCAATGGGAACTCGCACATGTCTGGCTGTAGGACGCTTGTATTACGTCTCGCCAGGAAATCGTTCCAGTTCTACCAGACTAGCTGCCTGACGGCGTCACGAAGGTGTTTAGTACAGGTGAATGCTGCTGTGTAGGCTGGAAGTGAGATTGCGGGCTTCTATTTCGCGGCTGTTTGATTCGCCAGGCAGTCCGCTCTTTCATTATCAGGAATGCCTACATGGGCAGGAAACCATGCGATCCAGATCCTCTCGTTTTGTATGGTGCTTCGGATATTGGAAACTAATGTGTTTTTATTTTCTAAATTCTTGATCGACTTTATAGCCGATAGGCTGTCCGAAAAGATCGCGGTGGTACCCTTTTGGGTGGCTACCCACTTGGCTGCATCCCAGATGGTTGTAAGTTCCGCCGTATACACATTGCACCAGAAGTGGAATTTTCGACAGATTAGAGTCTGTCCTGTATATCACTGTATCTGCTTTCAGTCCAGCACTGAACTCCTTGTGTAGTAATATCTTACAGTCGTTATAGAGGATACGGTACTGTTGCTCGTTAGTGATGATTCTGGTCTTGATCTTCCACGGTGGGAGAAGAGGAGTGGAGTTGGAGAGGTTGGGATTGAACGGTATGATTTTGAGGGGTGTTGGGATGTCTTCTATTGACCTGTGAACGCCCGATCTTGTGCGTGCAGCATGATTGCGGTGGATGGATATGATATCCACAAGCAAGTCATGTAGTGGGGATTGAGGGTTGTGAAGGTTTTAGAGTAGAAGACTGGCTGCAAAGTGGTCCCTTCTCGGCGTAAAAGTGGGAAGGCCAGCCTCTATGAAAAGGCTACCGATTGGAGTTGTGAGTATAGCACAAGTGGCCGTTCTGGCTGAACTTTTGATAGCCTTCTGAATATTGTTTTCGTTGAGTCTTGTAGAGAACATTCCCCCTTCCCAACTCGAAGATCCATTTTCCATTCTCGACTTTAAACGTAAGAGAACCACTTCAAGTCTGGATAATATTTCCTTTGGAATGATCTAGCAGGCTTCTGGTATCTGGCATACCAGGTTGACGCAACTGTATAACCGATCTTTAGCTCTTGACAGGTTTCCGACTGAGTGGAAACTGGCTTAGATCCATGCTATCCTAAAGGGGAGAGCCCGCTGTCCAATCCTCTTCGACTACAGACCTATCTCCGTCCTCAAAACATCTTCCAAAACCCTAGAGAAGCTGATGGCAAACAGGTTAAGTTGGCTCCTAGAACAGAAGCAGCTTCTGACGGTTTGGAGCTACAGTCCTGGCAGAGGGACTCAAAATCTTCTGCAGGAACTTGGGCACAACTTGAGATTCGTTCGATCCAGAGGTCAACACACAGTCTTGCTGTAAATCGACTTAGAAAAAGTGTTCGGTAGAACACCAAAGCACTCCGTCATAAAGCAATTAATAGAATTAAAAGTCGGCACTAAGTTCATAAAGCTGGTAGACTCCTTTTTGACATACATAAGGTTAGAGTTGGGGGACACTTCTCCTCGAGTACTCCCTGAAAAATGGTTTGTCGCAAGGCTCTCCGCTTTCAGTACATCTCTGCAACACCTATCTGCACTCCCTGTCTACACAACTCAGCGCAGTTCCTGATCTCTTCTACCATATCTACGCAGATAACCTAGTCTTCTATATATCCGGCAACCCACCATTCGTGAACTCAAGCATCATCCTGACCCTGAGGAAAATCTCAGATGGTCTGAATTTAATAGTACAAAGGTTGCTTTAAATAAACTGGAAGCTTTGCACGTCTACAGAAGACACAGTTGCCGAGAAACAGAACTGCACTACGATACGGCTTCCATCCCATTACAGAGTGTTCTCATGGTGCTAGGTTTGCACATCTAAAAAACTTTTGATTGGAGCAAGCACACCAACATGGTAGTAGAAGATGTCAACCGAAGACACAGTCTTCTCAGGGTCATCCGTAGAAGAAATGCGGCGTCCCCGCTACAAACTGCGTCATTAATTGTTAGACAGCTGATTATGGGTAGGATTGATTATGTAATCACAATCTACGGATTCTCTGTCAAACCTATATTTAGTTATTATAATTTAGTTATTAGATTTTTTCGTTAACTTATAATACTTAAATGATTTGTAATCTTGTGTACGGATACTTGCAATATACCATTGTATTGTATTGTAGTCAGCTCCTACACTAGCTCGCATCTCAAATACATTTGAAAAATCTCATTGGTCGGTCATAGGATTGTTCATTTGTATATCCACGTCCTTAAGGTTATAAGAAGCTAAGAAGTTTACAACCGACGATATACGCAATAAGTGGTACACATAGATAACAAAAGAAGTCGGCAAAAATATTGCTGTCCTTTTAACCCTTAAATAGGCGCACTAGCAAAATCACAAATGGAAAACTACAACCTCAACATACGATTAAATTATTTTTGCTAGAACTTATCCGAAAACATTATAAAATGTCGAAATTTCAAAAGATACCCTAACAAGGTTTACCGCACGAAAAAAATTACGTGAGTGGGCGCATGGGATCACTCTTCACTATAGTACAAAAGCATGCGTACTTTGCACTGGCTCGAATACGATCATTTTCAAAACAGTGTTCTAAGATGGAAAGCTACTGGAAACGCAAGGTCGAGAGAGAATGCGTTCTACATTTTTTCGCAGTTAAAATTGCTCTGATCACATGCGCCTACATAAGGTTTATACCTACTTTGATCAGGTGTAGTTTTCTACTTAGTACAGTTTGTACTCATTTTGCCATTTAGTCAACGTCTTTTGAGTGTTTCGAAACTATAATTTTTGATAAAAATTAATAATTTTGGTGATTTAAAATTTTGAATATTTTAAGAAATGTCTGATGAGTTGAGTATTTCCAGATCTACATGTAGACGGTAAGTTTGTTTTATTTAATTGAAACTTTTTCCACAATTCATTTTTTATTTATTTTCAGTATGTCCAATCCAACTTCCAGTATGAAGAACACTTGAATAGGGTTGTTCAACAAATAGGTGACGATGATGAAGAGAATGTCATTGATAATGATTTTAGTAACGATGAAGATAAGGCTTATATTCCAGATGGAGTTGCTTTTGACGCTGAATCCGGAGGGATGATAGGAGCCATAGCCGACGTTGAAGATAGAGACGATGAAGCCATTTTGGAGAGAATTGTATGCAAAAAACAATATGACCTTTAAACAGCAACAAGATCCAGTCTCTGATAAATATTTTCTTGTACGGAATAATACTAAATGGCAAAAAATACCAGGAGCATCAGAACATACAACATTTTTCTAAAAGAAGCAGGAAGTGTTAGAAGAGGTATGGGCAAAAATGCCCTTAAAATTTTCAAAATAATAATTACCGATAAAATGATCAACATTGTGATGCGTGAAACCAACTGTGCTGAAATGGAAATTAAAAAATATAACGAAGAGAACAATCAAAAAAGTCCAGTAGTATGGCTACCAGTGGCTGTTCAAGAGATATATTCATATTTTGGAATTTTAACTGCAGCTGGAGTGAATCAATCGCGTATGCAACAAACATTCAAAGGAGCTTTGGAAAACAACAGTGTGTCCAGTTTTCAGAGCAACAATGTCGCTAAATCGGTTTTGGGCCATAAATAGTACATAAGGTTTGATGACCAAAGATCCAGGGATGGGCGATAAGAGTTACACAAAGCAGTTCCGATTAGAGATCTATGGATCATGGTAAACTGCAATTTAGATGGTGCATACACATCTACACAATTTGTGACGGTAGATGAACAACTCTTCCCATATTCTTCCCATTATATGGGAAGAGTTGTTCGTCTACTGTCACATTCACCCAGTCCATCCCATCCAAGCCAGCTAAATATGCCATCAAGGTATGGTGGGTCTGCGATTCATCCAATGCCTATCCCTGTAAAGGAATTTTGTATACTGGAAATGAGTCAGGCCAGTAAAGAGAGACCAATCAAGGTGAGAGATTGCTGATTGAGCTCACCAGAAAATTTAGATCAAGTGGTAGAACAATTGTTACCTACAATTTTTTCACGACATTGGAAACTGTTGAAAAACTTCGATTGGAAAGAATGGCGTTCGTAGGAACAGTGAGATGCAACAAGAGGTACATTCCACAAGAAATGTTATCACATCGCAGCCGCCCAGTATTATCTACAGAATTTGGGTTCCAAAATAATGTTTCACTGATTTCATATGTGCCTAAGGAAAAGAAAGCAGTTCTACTATTGTCCTCAGTACATTATAATAACGAAGTTGTTGGTGAAGCAAGAAAACCAGAGCCGATATTGTTCTACAACAAAAAAAAAAGGAGATGGAAAAATGAATACACCTGTAAACGTCAAACAAATCGATAGTCATTGGGTTTTTTTTCTTCAACATGTTGGATGTTGCAGCGCTGACATCATTCATTATATACAAAATAGTGAACGAGAAGCAACGAACCCAGATGCCCGTCCATCATTTTTACATTCCTTTGTGAACCAGCTGGTGACTCCACAGATCAAACAACGAATAAATAATTCTAAAATTGCGTCTAAATTTACACAGAGTTTCGAAAGCAAGCATGAGTCATTTGTTATCAGCATCGTCGTCTACAATTGCTATAAAAAAATCTTATTTCATTTGTCGACCTAATGAAAAAATATATATTGCATATCATATGCTAATCCAATTTGCTTACAACATAGCCACCAAAAAATTCATCAACAAAGAAGACGAAAGCCACAAATAACAGTAAAATCATGCAAAAAATTAAAAAATTTGATCAAGAAAAATAAGATAATAAATTTCTTTCTAAAAAATGAAGATAAAGCATTTTTATAACTGTTTTTTATGCAATATGGATTGATTTTCACATAAAATGTATGGAGGTCCAGAGGCAGGCATTTTCTGTGGACGGAATGTTTTTGAAACCTTCATAACTAGACAGAAGGGTTAATCTTAAGTAAATCCAATAGTCGCATCTTCTCCAAGTGTATGTGTATTATCTTGGCATTAAGTCTCCGTTGCACAAAAATTACTGAGAGAAATTTTCATTGATTTTCAAGTTTCTAAAGTCTCTTTAGTTTATATGCAATTTTGCATAAGAAGTGTGCAAAAATTCCAAACAAGTCTGGGCACTTTGTTCCTTTTCAACATGAAAAAAAAGAAAACCCTACTATGAGTCAAATTACGAAATGTTTTCATTATTTATGTTTTAATGATCCCAGTCGACTTGAATTTAATTAAAATTTAACGGCACTAAATACGTGTAGCAAACACATTATTCCTTCAACCTTGAATATAAATTAAAGGGGATGAAATATAATGGGAGAAGATTCGTGTTGAAAGTTCCCTCACGGTATAAGTAAATTATTCGCAGATAAAGAATAATTCTTTTTATGATTTAAACGAACGAAAAGAATTATTTCAAATTGAAATTTTTTAGTTAAATGTATTTTAGTAAAAGTTAATAAATTAAGGCAAGAAAATCAAGATCTATATCTTGATTACATGTGCTGTAATTGAACAAAATATTTTCATAAATGCAATCCAAAACATCATTAATAATTATTACAGGGTCTGAATGGGTTTTCATTATGAGCCAGTATGGGTTTTTGACTTAACAAATGGATACTTTAGGGAACCATAAAAATTTGTTAACTGCATAGCGATAAATCCCACTTAAATATATAAGTAGGTACGGGTAATATATTCAGAGCACGATATATTTGAGATTGTATTCAATTTTTTCGCCATATTTATCTACTTTCTCCCTAGATCTGGTTAACACGTCTGTTCCATAGGAAAAATAACCTTGAACATTTTCTGCTCTGTAATGAAAAAAAATTTTGTTTTTTTTTTTGAAAATTTATACAAACTCAACCACGCTTCAAAATCAATAAGCAACAGGTTGATCAAAAACTTTTAATGCTTTATAAGCGTGCAAAATTGTGGGCGGTCAAAGATTTCTGAATTCAATTTCTTCGGACCAAGACCTGGAAAAGTCTGGTAAACATAAAACAATCATTTGTCCAAGTCTTTAGCAAACTGTTTCATCAGACCGAATTTTGTAATTATTTTACAGTCATATTATCTCTTAAAGGCCATATAACTTTTCTGCATAAAGCCTTATTGCATGACTATTCCATAAGCTCTTGTTGTGATTTTACTCCAGACCTATTTGTATGTAGTCCTAGGTTATAGAAAGTAGAAGCAAAAATAATATAACATAAAGGTATCGCACAGTCCATGCTACGCCTGTGCTACAGTTGGACGAAGAAAATTGTGTTCGGGTTTTATTAGTAGAACTCAGATTCCCCTATTTAAAAAAATACCAACGCCACTGAACACTTTTTTCTCAGCTTTGCCAGCTCTCTTTTTCCTTTCTCATCTATTTGCATGTTCATGTATCGAGAATACTTCTCAAGCCATGAAACAGAAATCTATATGTGTGCGTTGGGAGTCCGTTTTCTAAAATGTTCTATATTGATACTTATGGAAAAGTGCCAAACATTGACTTTATATTTGCTATAGAGCCTAAACTACTATCCATACAGAAAAATAGTCTGTTAGTAATTTACAGCTTGGTTCCTTACCTTTCCAAAGGCTACCCTTAGTATATACCTTACTTAACAAAATAATAAAATAGTTTTGATTAATACGTAACCTTACCATTTTACGCTCAATAATCTTTCAGCTGAGTAATAATTACATGTGCAGCCGGAGTCCGAATCTGTAGGCAGCTGCAGTCGACATCATCAGCCCGCGATATGCCATAACGGTACAGCGGCATAGGACTTCGTTTGGGGCTCTCATGTAGTAGTGAGGAGTCTGTTTCATGGGTTGTGAAGTATTCTCCAGCTCCAGCGGAATGTAGGTGCAAGAAGGTGTATATGCAAGACAGAATGCAGATGTGTGGTGGTGATTAGAATGTGTATGTATACTTTCGTCTTTTGCACGAATGGGGGAAAAGAACTTGGCTGTGCAGTATTGTAGTGTGACTGAGACAACGAGCTAAAAACCAAAATTGAGAGAACGTAGGATTACCTGTATGATAAAATCTTATTGAATACCTTCAAAACCTTTCAAACTATTCATAATAATATACATCAGATTACTCTACCTCAGTTTTTTAAGAAAAACATAAAATTCGCCTTGGCGAAGGTGCTGAAAGGAGATATAAAATTTGTCTCAAATAAAATTCTGTTTTTTCCCAAAAATATCAGAGAATCCAGCATGAGTATCTCCCACTTAATCTCTGCAGAGCAAAAGGAATGTAAACAGAAGCACGTGCTGTTCAAACAGCATAGGAATTACAATAACAAACATCGGTTATGATATAAAAAACATTGGATAATTCTCACAATATTTAAGCAAAAACCGGTTTTCACAAAGCCCCGGGAACATTTCTTTTTTTTTGAGCGATGAGATAGTTATGTTAACTTTGGTTCCACGCCACAACGAAAATGGATCAAAGTTTCGTGGGGCAAATTTAATGTGATGTGGTTACTTTGAATTCTACGAAGATTTAATTTTTCGAAAAAGGTTTGTTTTATTTATAACAGTAAATTTCCCGCGGATTTTAGTCACACGAATATGGGAAAGGATGGAAGAAAAATGGGAATCAAATGCAGTTTTGATCATTGCAGAAATTCGAGGAGGGAGACTGAAAACTTAAAAATATTCAAATTTCCTTCAGATCCCTTAAATTTTAATATTTGGGTTTTTGGTAACTAAATCTAATGGCATACAATTACTTTTGTGACCCGATGTTACATACTGTGCGACGATTCAAGGTCTTATTCTGAACTTGATTATGCATATTGTCTACCTAATCCTATAATTCTAATTTCCAACAAATTTTCTCTGGTACGAATAATGTTCATTTGAAATATAAATACATACATACATATGTATGCCATATATACCTACTTCATTGACCTATATTTCATACATATTTTATCACCCACGAAAATCATATCTGACTTAAACAATGCATGGCTGTAGTCGGGCCGTTAAGGCCTTTTAATTTGTCGGTGCCTTTGGCGACTTCATGGCTTAAATTACCGGGGGTTGCGAAGCAATACAAGTAATGTATTTTTTCTTATTTCAGCATATAGTAAAGAGAATAAAATTCTCAGAGAAATTGAAAACCGAGAGCGATATGTGCAGTGGCGTTCTTAATATCTGAAAAGGGGTCACACGGGTTCTACTAACAAATCACAGAAAGCACTTTTCTGGGTACAACCCAAGCATGGTTATGCGACATCTTTATGTTATATTATTTTTTGTAGAAGCCTTTAATCATTCCGACATAGTGGTCAATATTTTGCTACAGCATTACCTTAAAAAAAATGACTATTTTCTAATCTTGTTACCTATGGTGTTGTAAGAAATTCGAGAACGTTCCCAAAAGCTATTATACTATATGATAACGAAGCTGATACGGTTTGGAGCGGTAAAGGCACATGTTAGTAGTTTCAAGCAAGAATGACAAACGGGCTAATATGGATCGACTCGCGAAGGCGTCATAGCAATATGCGCTCCCGAAACCATTTTTAAAAATAAGTCTTGTGCGAAAATATATAGTATATACAATTTAAGCTGGCTTGGGACTGTCTTAGGATATAAAAGCAACTACCCATAACAAATAAGATCACGCTGATTTACCAGGCCATGAAGGCATCAAGGGCAACCAGACTGGAGACAGCCTTGGAAGGAACCAGATCTCTCTTTTTTTACCCTGAACTTGTTTCTGGTCACTCAAAGAGCCAACTGTCTGCACAGGAGCTGGATATGTTCCAGAAAAAGTTAAAGAACCGCAGAAAGGGTTACATTTTGGGTACAGAGAGCGATAAGTCATTTTAAAAAGAAGCTTTCGCGCTTCTTAAATTTAGTATGAAAAATTAGTGTTGATAATATGCTTTTGGATAAGAATAATAGTTAAATAAGAAAAACGACTTAAAATGCAGAGATTTCCATTTTGTTGACCATAAAATTCAAAACAAAGGAGAGGAGGGGAAAAGTTTATAGACTATTAGAACGGCCCAACGATTGTGAATCCAACAAATTTTAAATCATTATCATAGCGTGTAATGTTCATTAGCCACAGGGTGATCTATAAAAACATATCCAAATATCTTTGGGTCCCGTTATCTCGGAAGCCGATAGTAATTACCCTCAACTCTCCTTTGTTCAATTGAGCTTATCACAACACGATTTAATGTTGTACTTAGATACAATTACACAAGATTGAGTGAAGTTTACACTAAAATTCATATCTGGGGCCGGATTCTGTAACTCGGAGAGTTTGGGCAGAGATAACTTAATACGCCGTATAAAGATGCGACAGCTAGAATAAAAATCCCAAACGCTTTTCGCATCTGCAGACCTCTGAGTTTGACTCCACTTTAGCAACAAACAACATATTAAAGTTTCCAGCTACACTACGATGCGAACTTTAGTTCTCAGCCATGTGTGTTTGTGGATCATGAAGCTGAAAGTTTAGGGGGGCAAGGAAACAAATTGCAAATAGAATATTTTTCGCAACATTGTCATCGATTGCTGTATGGCTGCGGATGATGAATGGGAACTTTTGCCTCTAGTGGGGTACTTTGAAGAAATGTTCTCGCATTTTTTTCTCAGAATATTCAGAACATTTTCATTGTGATTCTTATTTTCTTATATTTCGGTATTAAATTATTAAATCAATCAAGTCAGATTTTGGAAATTATTTAGGTTATAATTTTGTATTTTTTTTTTTTTATTTGAATTTTTGCTCTTGGCTTTAAATGTTAGATTGTGGTTATGCATAGGTATATTTTAGGTATCGATTTCTAGACTGTACTGTGATTTTAAAATTGGACTTTGGATACGTGAATCTTAAATTATTGAGCATTGTTTTTGAAATTTTTTCTAGACTTTCGACTTTATTTCTAATTTAAATTTTGTAAAGAATATCAAAAACTCGAACATGAAGGGAGTTTGCGTCAAAGTTGAAAAGCACATAAACGTACGGAACCAGATCTGAAATTCTGATGGTAAAATTGCATCCCCGCTAACAATAAAAAATACATGTCTGCTAAAAAAATATCCAGAAATTCAAAATATTTGACAATCTGTCAAAATGCCAATTTTTCAGGGAAAACTTATGCAAGAAGTTTGTCAGTCTCGGACGTGCAATTTCAGGATTTATCCATTTTAGAGCCCTTTTTATCAACAATTAAATATTTAGCCCACAAATATATTCTATAAACAATGCTAGGAAAGAGAAAAAAACAGTATGTTAGTACCGCAAACGATATTCTAATTTGTTGAAAAAATATAAAGAGTTGAAAGAAAAAATCGAGTCTGTTTGTAAAAAAAAAACGTTCGAAAGGCTTCAGTAATAAAACAAACGAAATCAAAATGGAGTGAGAATGTTTTCTTTCAAATGTGTTTTTTTTAATTTATTTTGTTTTTATGACTTTGAAAATTTCCATTTAATACCATTAATTTGAAATATCACACAAAAGAAATTAGAGGACCACTGTGAAAACATTAATATTTGAATCACCCTGTATCCCAGACCGGAAGTCGGCAGTCTAAACAAAAAAAGACAGGACCAAAATTTTTTTATACTTAACGCATTCTTAATGTTTCATAGAAATCGAATGAGTCGGGTCCAACAGGTGATCGTTTTGTATGGATTTTCTGTATAGTAATATTATTTTTTAATTATTTTGAGTTTTGAATGTGAAGATTTGCTGGTATTACTTACTAAGATTTTTTGTACTCCACAAAAAATTTTTGTTCAATGCACATCAAACAAATTTGAATGAAAGCAGGAATGATATGTAGAAACCAAAAAAGAAAAGAAAAACAAAAATGTGTGATCGGTTTGTTTCTTTTCTTCTATGCCTTAATGTTAATGATATGTGGTGTCATCAAGATATTTCAGAGAAATCGTCCGTGGGCGTGACAAGACTTTCGAAATTAGAGTTATTGAAGCAGTTCTTATATTATAAGAACTACTTAGGAAAATGACATAATAACTCTCAGACGTCGCCATTGTTTCCAGACACTTGTCGCAATTGTTAATTATTGAAAGCAATTTTAAAATCATGTAATCAGGAAAATAAATTGTCGAAAAATCTTAAGAGTTGCATCAACTTCCTTTATTTTTGGATCTGTATTATCAATAATAAAATCATCTTCTTGTATTTACAACTCTTCATTTTCTCGATTAAATTCTTCACTTTTATTCAGTGTATTGCTGGGAGAAATATATTAATTGATTTGTTCAATTTCTTTCAAGACATCCACAATGATAATCTCTTCATTATCGTCCTCACAGTTTTTCAATTTATTGCTACAAATAGACTTTAACATTTCATTTGAAATTATTCGGGCCAATATGTGCATAATTTCATTAGATAATGGATATCTATTTGAGCCACCTCTATTTCTTATTAAATAAAAAAAATTTTCTACTACGTCTTGGTTCACTTTGTAAAGTAAAACAAAAACTTAATGCTATTGTATATATTAAATGTATCTTTTTAAAGGGCTAAAATACTATTAATAGATTGGATTAAACCATTAAAAAAACAATGTTTTTATTTTCTTTCTAGAGCGATTTTGGTTGTATATTCAATCAATTTTTTCCAGTAATTGCTTAACAAGCCCTTCCCTTTTTAATCTGGCCGTAAAAATATTTTTGCAATTAATTAAAAATAATATTAAAAAATTTCATATTTATATGAATTCAGCTGTAGATTTCACATTATTATTAACTTCTTAAAAAAAAATTAAATTTGTTCAGCGGATTTTCTTGCTGCCGCACAATTGCGACTAAAAACTTATGCAGCTAATGAAACATTCATCTTTTCCATTCAAATAAATTGATTGCAATGTTCTTCAGTCAGCTTATGGCCCATTTTTGTCACATTATTTTCCTCGATAGTAATGTATTTCCAAGTAACTGTTCCAATGGTGCATAATACCAGTATCATTTAATGCATAATAGAGCTTTTCATTGAAATTGAAATATGGCTTAATGTTGATACTCCTAATCGGGAGAAACTATTTCTATTATTTAGCCCTTGACCACATGACACTCTTCGAAAACGTCATCCGATATTAGAACAGCATTCTAGAATTTCTTTTATTTTATGTGATGAAATTTCCTCAATGATCTTTTTCTGTAACGTAGTAGATTTTCCAGTTGAATAAGATTTCTCTTGCCAGAAAGAAACAAATTTCTTTTTTAACCGCATTCCGCAGTGCATTATATCCTAAATTTTCAAGACCAACAATTTGATCCAATTTCGAATTATAAGTTAGATTACGCTTAGACCATTCAAAAACATGTTCCCGGAAGGTTTCAATAATATTTTTTTTTTTTTCATTTATACCAGGCGGAATGCATTCAATAGGCAGCCACTTTCATAAAGACCGCGTAGAGGACAAATTAAATATTAATGAATCTCTCATATATTTATAAGAAGGAGACGATACCTAATGTATGCGCTGTATTAGCAGCTTCTCTTTTTCATTCCACATAGTATTTGATTTTAAAACTATTTTCGAAAATTCTTTTCTTTCTTCGGAAATAAAGGGTATTTTATTGATAATGATAATTGAGTAATCTCCTACACATTATCCTTATGTGCTCTATTTTGATTTTGTTTGCCTTGATTTTTCCTTTCAACTCTTTATATTTTCTCAACAAATTAGAATATTGTTTGCGGTAGTATCATACTGCTTTTTCTCTTTCCAAGCATTGTTTATAGAATATATTTGTGGGCTCAATATTTAATTCTTGATAAGGGGGCTCTAAAATGGATAAATCCTGCAATTGCACGTCCGAGTCTGAAAACCTTATTCCATAAGTTTTCCCTGAAAAATTGGCATTTTGACAGATTGTCAAATATTTTCAATTTTTGTTAGCGGGGATGCTATTTACCATCAGAACTTCAGATCTGGTTCCGTGCGCTTATGCGCTTTTCAACTTTGACGCAAACCACCCTTCAGGTTCGACTATTTGATATTCTTTACAAAATTTAAATTAGAAATAAAGTCGAAAGTCTAGAAAAAAATTCAAAAACAATGCTCAATAATTTAAGATTCACGTATCCAAAGTCCAATTTTAAAATCACAGTCCAGAAATCGATACCTAAAATATACCTATGCAGAACCAAAATCCAACATGTAAAGCCAATAGCGAAAATTCAAATAAAAAAAATTATAACCTAAATAATTTCCAAAATCTGACTTGATTGATTTAATAATTTAATACCGAAATATAAGAAAATAAGAATCACAATGAAAATGTTCTGAATATTCTGAGAAAAAAAATGCGAGTACATTTCTTTAATGTACCCCACTAGAGGCAAAAGTTCCCATTCATCATCCGCAGCCATACAGCAATCGATGACAATGTTGCGAAAAATATTCTATTTGCAATTTGTTTCCTTGCCCCCCTAGACTTTCAGCTTCATGATCCACGAACCCACCGCATCTCTTGTGTTGCGGACCATGGCTGAGAAGTAAAGTTCGCATCGTAGTGTAGCTGGAAACTTTAATATTTTGTTTGTTGCTAAAGTGGTGGCAAACTCAGGGTTCTGCAGATGCGAAATGCGTTTGGGATTTTTATTCTAGCTGTCGCATCTTTATACGGAGTAATAATTTATCTCTGGCCAGGAAGTTTGGGAGATGAGAATTTTCGTTTTCCCCGATTAAAACTCCCTAACTCTCCATTCGCGTTTCTCTAATATACTTGCGGAGTTAGGGAAAACGTGGGAAGTGTCACAATATTGAAGGCCGTCTATCTCTGTTTGAGAGGGTCGTAGAGCATTGTGATTTTTTCCTTCGGATTTAGGGCCTAGAGTACAAAAATATATGAACAATTTTTGTGGTAGGGGCTTTTGGGGATGGGGAGTCGTACCGATCCTCATTGAAAGTTGTCCAAAATACGTCATGTTTGGTATCAAGTTAAAGATGGAAAAGCGGGTAATCTAGTGCTGTAGTTTGTTTGCTCATTTTAACTGCATAGCTGACTTTTTACCGCCGAAATACGTATTTTTGCACTTGAGTTATATACAACCCCAGTTCCTATATTTGGATATATTTCTTCCGGTCTTTGTTTCACATACATTAGTACTCTGTTGGAAACATTTTTCTCATGGAAGTGAATTTTACGGCTCCGAAGTCCGTCCGTCTGTCTGTCTGTCACCGGACTGTATCTCATGAACAGTAATGGGTAGATAATTGAAATTTTTACAGAGTGTGTATTTCTAACAAAAATAAAATTAAATTCAAAATTAAAGGGGGCCCTCATACAAGATACGTAATTTTTCGGAGTTTTTTTCCTCAATTTATTCTCGTTCATTATTATTATCATAAGTATGCGCCTACTCTTATTTGAAAAAATAAATAAAAAGTACATCGTGTTAAATTTTGTACGATGGTACGGAACCCTTCGTGCGAGTTACATACATCGACCTAAAATGTGACGTTGCTACCAATAAATCAGACAGCGGATCTAGCAGATCTAGACCCATACCAAAGTGCGACAACAAAACCCATGGCTTGGTAGTGAGGAAACCTTAAACTTAACTTTCTTACATTTTCATGTTGCAACCGCAACATTTTTTATTAAATCTAATTTCCCACATTTCCACGTCACAACGTCAGCATTTTTCATGAACCATAAAGGTGTCATATTAATTCACATTAACTTCACATATTAAATCCAAATATTATCATGAGAAATATAAAAGTGCTTACCCGACAATTACAAGAAGACCGAAAAGACAAATTGTAAAAGCTCTAAATAAGTGAGTTAGTAACGAGTCGCGGTGTCAGAATTGTGGATCGAGTTAGGAGAGTAATTTAAATTAATTTTTAGAAAAAGCTTTTTTTATTGTACGACGGAATTTTGAAAAAGGTGTTGAGCACAAATCAATAAAGAGAAATTAAACTACAGATGGGGGAAAGAGTTGTGTTTTTGTTATTATTTTTTATTTTGAAGCTACTAAACTATCGCTTTTGAGTTGATAGTCATTTTTCGAGAGAAATTTCTTACCTTCCGGAATAGTTCCACGATCGGTGAAGTACCACGATCTAAATTGCGCGAGTTCGACTCTCACTTGGCCGGTTTTTAAATATTATTGTCGTGAATTTGTATTTCGAATAAGAAACGCCTTTTGATCAAAAGTTAACTGTTTGTATTATTATTATTTATTATTCTTTTTTAATTAAAATTTCATGGGGATTAAAAAACGCTCTTTATACGCCTACTAAATTAAGTTTGCACATGCAGACTTATCTACCCATTTCTTTTTATTATACACCAATATAAATTCATTCCATTTATAAAATTTTGTAGGTCAGGAATATACTTTAAAAATTTTATTCACGTTTATATTAAATGAACTGAATTTAATGATAAATTCACTTACTAAAAACTCTCTCATAAAGAGTAAAAAAACAACAACAAAACGAACGCCTTAAATTTATAACTTATAGTAGAACCCGAAAGCTTCAGAGCTTCGTAAAAGGTAAACCTTCTCTCGTTCTAAACATAAACATCGCGAGTACTTTTTGCCATAATTTTAATTAAATCCCTCGGTTTTGTGGCAGCTCAATATTTTTCTTTTAATAATGCCCAAAAATTGTTTTAATCTTTATTAAGCCTGGTTATAAAATGTTGGTTCTTTTATTATGTATAGTCTCTCGCCGCCACATTATAATATATGTAAATTTTCCTCTTATAAATCGAAACAAGAAGAAGAAGGAAATGCCACTGGTTTATAATAAACGAGTTTCCATGTCAATAAATACAAAATCAACATCCCTCGTTGTTTTCCTTTAAACTTTGAACCCTTCTCCCAGTAAAATGTGCACACAATCGGAAAATATGAAGATTGTCTACCACTACTGGATTAGTACCTATTGAAGTCTTTGCGTTTATGTATATGAGGCTCCCACGCACAATTTGAAAATTACGTCTCCCATATTAAATCTTTCTTTCCTTCTATCGGCGAGAATACCGAAGAGCACATTTATTTCAAAACGGATTTTACGAGAATAATAAATGTGTGAATCGGAACATTACAAAATGATGTAAACGACTTTCAAACAAACTTCTTTAACGTAAACAACCGCTAATATAAGACAAGACATACGAAACAATCAAATCAAAGTCTCTCCAAACTTTGTCAAGAAAGTTGGCGTAAAAGTTGTGTGTTTTGTGTATGTCCCCACATAAAAACTTGATGAAAAATGTTAGGACAAACCAAAACTTGTTTCAACAAAATACTTATTGACAGTATGTAACAGGTTGCGTCTTTTCATAACCATATTGAATTAACCACAATAAGAATTGGACGACGTTGTGTGTGATAGAAGTCATAAGGATTTGCCCCGAGGACCAGACCTCAGCAACCTTACTTTAAGTACCTAACCTGATGGGGCTAAAGTCAAAAGTTTTATAAGAAGCTTTGTGAAATCGCTTATACGTCTTATGGCAGTAACTTATTTCCATTGAAACTTCACCAAAGCTTACGGCAAAAATTATGAACTTTTCTCTTAAAGCCTCTGTAACTTTGGATTTACAAATTTTATTTTATTTCTCTTCCTGACTTACAATCCTTTGGGAGTGAATTACTTATGAAGATCTGATATAAAAGATTATCCCAAGAAAATTTCCAGTTAGATGCCTTTGAAATTGCTTTAGTAAATCTTTTGTCTCCATTTATTTTTTTTTTTATAATTGTAGGAATTTTGTTGATCCTGGATCATTAGATTTTCTTGCTAAAATCAAAAAATTTAGATTTTAGTCGTTTTTAGAAGATGATATTTTGTTTTAACTGTAAATATATGTAAGCAGATACCCAAATCTGGTATTTGCCAAAGGAGCCTCAAGCTTAATAATTTGTTCATGCGAGCATTCGATATTCCATGTAAAGAAAACAGCATTTTCGCTGATTACAAGGATATTCAATCTACGTAGGTTTGACTGCTTTCATAATGGAAATATCCAAGAACAGGATGTACAAAAATTCACCAGCCCACGTAGATTGAAATGTTAGAGATGTATGAGAACCGGCAAAGCAGTTAATTGCAATTTGGATTACGTTTTCATATGATTTCAATATTAGGGCACTATTCTGCTGCTTCCGTAGAAGGAACACTAAGACATCATAACATCGATACCTGAATCTAAGACACCAGTAAGGGTTGCTATCCTTTCAGTCAGACAATCAGCCTTGATGGTCTGAGTTGTCCTCGGATAACATCTAAATTACTGAGGACTGTATGTATGACATCTTTGGATAAGTTATGTACGGATACCATGATGTCTATACAGTTGGTAGCTTGGCACACGGGATTCATCGGAAATATGAGGGCGGACTTGCTAGCCAGACCCTGCTCTAGTTCTTCCTTTCTTGGCCCAAAGCCTATATTGCAATCACAGTGTTCAGGCCTCTCATCAAAGTGGATCATCGTCCATGCATCAGTATCGATGGGCAAGCCAGATCCCTTCCAGGTGTACGAATCTTTTCTTGATGGGCCTATTAGAAATAGCGGTCAGAAAAAATAATGCAGAGCTTTAGTTAGTATCATCAGTGGCCACAGCTTGCTTTAGGCGGAACTAACAATGATGGGAGTTGTTGACGGCTCAGAGTGCTTATCCTGCCTGGAAGGAGAGTTTAAGGCAACCGAGCACTTTCTATGCGATTGTCCGTCCTTTCTATCTGTATGTGAGATGAAAAGATCACTGTCATTAAGAAGACAAGAAGGTTTCGCTTTGGTGAGAGGACTTTATTTCTATCTTTTTTTAACAGAAGGCTCCGTAACTGGAAACTTTCGCAAAAAAAAAAAAAAGTAAAAAGAGTTAACTTCTTACCAGCGAAGTTTTGAGATACATATTCATCTATAGATTGACTCAGGTATAAATACATATTTTTAAAATTATCGGAATAGAAGTCGATATGGAACGTTAAGGTAGCTGCAAGAGCAAAGCCTGTAAAGAAACTTATGCAACAGTATTTGCGACTTTAATCTGGCATGTTCGTCCGTCCAGTTCGTTTGAATTTTTACGATTTAAAAAACAGTCTAATATAGCGAAAAATCCTTTAAGTGGTTTTCATTTTCAAATTAAACTTGGATACTGAACACTTTCAATACTGAATATAATCTTGTTTAATTCAACGTCATGTAGAGAACAATCCACCGTAATCTTGTGCACTCGGCTGGAGAGGAGGTCTGTTTATTTAGGATCTCATAATCATGAAGTGATTAGTTATATGTGGCTACCTCCCTCCTAAACGTTATGTGGGAGCTATGTAATTCGTTCATTACTAAGGCAACCGACAGTTCAATTTAAACAAAAACGAAAAGTTAATTGTTCTCAAATAAGCTGTAACGAGCTTGTGTTAGAAAAGAATCACTTCTCTGAATATCAAAACTGCAATAAGCGAGCTTAGGATTGGCGGCCTAGCCTCCCTGGGGACCAATCCTAAACTTTGTGAGAGCCTTCCGGCTGGAATTTATCTTAAATCTGGAACATGAAGAATGAACTTTGTCGTGGTCTAAATTTTAGAGAATCCTTAGAATCTATCCGTTCATAAAAACCAGAAAAGAAATTAATTTTTAAAGCATCTACCTACAGCCTATTTTCCAATTGGAATTTGTATGTATATTTACCCACCAACATCAAAACCAAGATTAAAGGTGATTCCTCTAAAACACCACGAACATAAGTACAAACAAGGCATTCAAAATAATTATAAACGTTTGACTTAAAAAAAAAAAACAAAAAAATCACTAAAACACCCAGAAGGTGACCTACCGAAATCAATTTTCTTTCCACTTGATACAAGAAAAAATTAAAAATGTTCTCCCCCAAAACAAAAAACACAAAAAATTCCAAGCCGAATAAAATATTCAAATGATGAGAATCTCCATTCCAGCTTATGGCCCTCATTAAAAACTGCTGACATTCTTAGCACCACCGACTGTCGAGACAGGCAGGGTAATAGGAAATTTAATTTTACTTCACAGGAGTCTGCTAAATAAGCAAAAATAAAATTCAACGAAACCTCGAAGCCGCAAAATTCCTTTCCTCCTCAGTTTCAGGGAAGTTTTACGAAGCATCCCCCAGTGGTCATTAACATAATTGAGTGTCCTGAAGAATAAAAAAAAAAAGAAAAAAAGCGAAATGAGAAAAAGACGGAAAGGATCTTCCATTAAAGGGTGGACCTGGCTGACCGCATTCTGTAAATACAAAAGAAGTAAGGGAAACAAGTCGTTTTGAATTACCTGAAAGGATGCTGTAAATGCTGATAAAACTTCGTAAATTCGTTCCCATGGATGACCCGATTCTGGGCGAAAAGGCGTCAAAATATACTGAAGACCCAAAAGGGGGACCAGTAATAGAGTCGCTCTATATTTAGTATGTAATAGAAAATAAATTAAAAATACAATAAAAATATTTCATCTAGAATCCCAAAAGACGTTTAAATACTCACCGAAATGCCTGAAGAATTGTCCTAGATGGACCACTGCACTGTGGTCCAGCAGGGGCTCTCAATTTCAATAGCAAAACTCGAACGATATTACACAAAAAGAGTAAATTCAAAAGCATCGATGTGCAGACAGGTACAACAAGCACATTCGTATAGGTGCTCTCATTCATCCAGCATCTAAAAATAAACCAAGTTACCCAGTTGAAACTGTTTAATAGCAAATCAAACCGTACTGGATTGTCTCCTCCGGATCACCATCCAGACCCCTACATAGGCCATAGATAAATATGACGACAGCTGGAGAGCTCCAGCCAAAACCAATCAACCATTTAACTAATTTTTGTTCCGATATGAAGGCTGAAACTAGGACAGTGTGTAAATAGAATCCCTCGCAGAGCATCCAGGCGTAATTCGTCAGCAGGAAATAATGGAGGACGAGATGCAGGACAATGCAGCCAGTCTGCAAAGGTAAGAATATTGTTGTCGGTTATGTTTAGAACCGCACGGCCACAAATACATAGCGGCGGAGGATGCATGTATTTTTTTCTCAGCTTTCATGGAGATTACCTCATTTGCGCTTATGACATCTGGGTCACTTAAGATTACTCTGTACCACAGCAACCATAGTGAGTTGTTGGCAGCAAAAGAGGCAAATAAGTTCATGTGCAACGTTATCCTGGCGCATTTTAAAGACCTGTAAAAGGATATTAGAGGAAAAACTTAATAAGACAGCGGAATATAAGTAACTTTACTACGGATATAAAGGATTTCCGGACATTGGAAAAGAGCGGAAGCAAGCGCTCAGCTGGATATCATCTGTGTGCAACTAGACTAGAAATAATTTTTAAGTTGGTATCCGTTTCAAGTAATTCCTTTTTTTTTTCTTTTAAATTGGTATTCAAATTGAGAAAAAAAGAACAGCGTCGGACTCTGCCAGATGGGATTTTGCATATAACTTTTAATTATAAAATGGCTTTCCACTTCCTTTTCAAAAGTCCTACCCGCAGCTGCATACCACTGCCATAAGGAAACAAGGAGTATTTATGTTTTTGACAAGTTTAAAGGAATTTGTGGCTATGATGGCAAATACGGGCTCATCTTTATAAGGGTCTGGTTTCTATGACCTCATCTTCTAGTTATTGCATGCTTATGACAGAAGATTACTGACCAAACGACATTGGGAAACTTTAATATGCCTGTGGTAATTTATTCTGTGGTTCCTAGCACCATTTGAATTATAGATGGGATTAAGGCATTTGTAAAAAATTTCACTATCGATTTCGATACATTGTTGTTGAAAGAAGGGGAGAATATTTAAGACCTTTTTTCAGTTATAAGTCTACAAAGAACTACTTATTGGAATCGCTTTGAACTTGATTCAAACAGAGTTCGAACTGGTCAGACTGACTTCCGTTGAACCTTTGAAATGGCCACTTGCTACGACAAAGATCAAGGACGACAGATGAATTATTTAAAATGACTTGTGCCACGTCGAGACCCAAGGCTTGACTTGAGAGAATTGGTTGCATGTAGTCGCCAAGGTATGTGGGAGACAGTTTAGAAGCAGGTTGCACAGAATACTGCTGTGGAGCCCCGATGAAAGGGAGAACGGGATGATATTGTGAAACAAGGCTATTGCAGAATTTTAATGGCACAAAAATAACAACTGCTGCCAGAACAGGAATTCTCTTTTAAAAAGAGTCCTGTAGAAGGCTACAGTAGAAATGTAGACATGCCTTAAGTTTTTTTGGTAGGACATGGAGGCGAAAACCAAAAATGACCCTCTGGTCATATATATCCATTTGAAGATCCATTGACACAAACGCTTCACTGATTTGGTGGCCAAAAACTAAACAAAACCCAGCTCAATCTAACTTACGAAAACGGAAATGGCGTGCATATCTTGGAGTAACTGGTGCCATGCGTAATTGCCCAACTGTGCAGCCTTAGCTTCCACTGCATCTGCATGTTAAGAAGATGGCCATCAAGGCCACAACGTTATAGGTTTTGTAAAATACCTCAAGTTCGAATGAACGACTTAAAGTTACGAAGGACCTTAGATATCTCAGTGACTAGATGACAGGCAGAATCTCTCTCGGCATCCCTGTAAGAAACCCTTCCTAAAAAAAATGTTCTAGTTGATAAAAAGTAGAGGTCATCGATGCAGCTTTGACCTAGAGAGGAGAGCACATGGTGGTAGTCCAGGCAAATCACCAATATGAATAAGAGTACAAGGTCGACTAGGACCAGGAGCCATGAATAAGTAGTGGTCAAATATTAGGTCTACGGCCACTTCTCTAAAAGCTCCTATATTTTTCTATTAATTTTATGCTTTGATGAAGGTTATCATATTGTTGGTGATGAGCAAAATTCAGGCCTCATTAGGAATCCATTTAGGCTTTGCTACATAGATCGTAGATCCCAGGTAAATAGGTATGATGCAGCGAAGTCAAGTCAAGTACTTTTTGCGCTTTTCAATTTCTTCATTGTCTCCCTTCTTTGGATTTATTTTGATGTTTTTGCACATCCTTCGGATTGTCATGTTTAGGGCGTTGGGGCTTATCTTTAGCCCTCAGTTCGATTCGATGTTCTCTCTTCTTTTCGATGCTTGGTTTGGTTTTTGATCACTGTTGTTGGTTCTTTGTCATACAGCTGATGCGCCGCATCAGCTGTAGTAAATGGATTTCTCGCAAGAATTTTTTATTGAATTTGGGAGGGACTGGGAGGGAGTAATGATTGGCTATGTTTTGGGATCTTTAGGAAGTTAAGGGCTGAAAAGTTCCTATACTAGCATGCTTTATCAGAGACATTTCCTGGTTATTTAGGGGTTTATTTGGGATTATCCCCTGTAGTAATCCCCTTTAGTGTCATAGAAACTTATTTTACATTCGTGGAGGTAGATATTTCTAGCATCCGGTTGAGGGAAGAGCAAGGGTGACAGGGATTTGAAATTTACCGGTATTAGAAGATCCGGAAAGTTGTTTATGAGTGGGTTTGAATGGATAGAGATTTTCTCGACTTGTTTTTCGGTTTGACCGAACAGATACTCTTTGATAGGAGTTATATTGGCTACTTCCTGCAATACTTCGTTGCGATATTATTTTTCGTTGGCTCTTCAATGGAGTCCTGTGCAAGCTCTAAGAATCTTTCTTTTGAGCTTGATAAGGTGATTCAAATAAGTGGGGGAAATTGTGTGCCATATGGAAAAGCAATAAGTTATGGCAGGCCTTATTAGTTGCTTGTACATTTGTAGATTTGTGTGGGTTGTGAGTCCGTCTGTGACATTGATTGTAGGGCTTACAAGGCTGTACGCGAAACTGGCCTTGCTAACGGTTGCTTTAGCATGGTTATTAAATCGTAAGAGCTCATGGATATTTACGCCTAAATATTTCGCTGTTTGTGTGGGCTTTATTATTCCCTCATTGTAGACGAGCGTAATTCCTTTAGATTTAGGGACTTGGCAGTTTCGCCCGGTGTTAGGTTTCCGAATATAGGTTTGGTGCGAAGTTGTGCGATCTTATTATGTGACTTGTTCATCTGTTTCTGCTATAAAAGTTACACTCAGTCGACCCTTTTCATCTGAGATATCGTGTTTTTCATCACCATCATTTCGTTTGCACCTCAAGAGCACCACAAAATTCGTCCTCTTCTTGAAAACTTCTGGTATTTCATCATGATCTGACTCTACCGTTCTACCAAAAACTCTAAACTTTGGCAGTCATTAAAATTCCACGCTATTGAGGCATAGCTTCTGTAAATAAAATTTAATGCAAAAACAGCTGGGCAGGCCGCTCAGCAAAGACGTAATGCAGTACTCGAGCATTATGCAATTGCAGCACGCTCTTCAAAAAACCTTCACATAGCTAGACTTATAAGTGACGCACGCCGCTCATCAATGCAGCAATTGCTTGACGCAACGGAACTTGCTGCATGCATTTTCATTTGAGAATTAGGCCACTACCTGACGGGTCGTACGACATATTGGCTCGGTACGCGTGCAACATGCCGGGCCACTGTCGCACCGTGTATTTAAATGAGTACCCAAACACGGGTCTGTATTGCGCGGTTGAAATGCAACATGTTTCGATATGCAGCATTGCGACATGCCTTGTCAGTAGAGAAGCGGCATTTACCGAGTTGAGAAGTGAATTTTGTCGTGAAATTAATAAAATGTCTACTGATTTAGTCCATAGCATGTCTGACCGTGGGGCAGCTCCATGCGGTACGACATCGACGGGACAAATGTCGTATCGATACTATGTCAATACGTACCGACCCGTCAGGGAAGGGTCTTACATGTACATTTTTGCGTCAAGCATTTTAGTAATGGTCGATATTTGGATGAGATATTTATTAGACGAAGAGATGATAGAAACAATTTGCATGTATAATTTAGCTTTTTACTTGGAAAAATGCAATGCAATTGCTCTTTTCGTGAACGTCTTGCTATACAGCATGTGCGAAATGCATATGCACGATGCAAGTGTATAGTGCATTTACGTCTATGCTGTGCGGCCTGCCTTAACTTAAAAATGTAAGAAAAACTTACGTGTTAACTACATATATTATTTATGAAGTATATCTTTACCCAAATACATGTGTATCTCCGATACTGCCTGGCATTGCATTTCACCCATTCATTCGTTGTGAAAGTATATTTTGTAGGTTCTGATATAACATCCCAGCGGGAAATGGAACTGTTCAAAGACGAATGGAAGAGCACTTCTTTGGAAGCTCGCAGCGCTTCCCCACCGTATCCTTGTTCATATCATTTTAACGTGAACATATCCGCAGAGGGAAGCACTCAGGTACAGATTCTTGGGAAACGCTCTTGGAGCGCTTATAGGCTAGCACTTTTGGAGCACTTAAAGGGAATACAAAGTAAATCAAGATAAAGGTTTTATTAAAAATTTAAGTTTTATTCTGTAAGCGCTCCGTTTAATTTTTAGTCTATACGACTAACAAGGGGATGTTTTTGCTAAAGAAAAATAACAATATTGTTCAACTGACTAATAAAGAATGAAAAGTCTGGTGCGTTTTCAGATGCATATGAGTCATCTTTTCACAACAAAAAACGAATAAGCCTAAACTCAGAGAAGAGATCTGCTTCCGCAAATATTCCTTTGACTATGGTAATAGAGCGCTTCGGAAAAGATTTTCTGGCTATGTTGTGGAAGGGCTTCCCCTGACAAGCGGTTAACGTATTTCCCCCTGGAATGATATAGAAATGAAAATCTGGCAACAGCACTGTAATCACAAACAAAATTGTTGCACGTTTGATAAAAACTAAAAAGGGAAAATTTATTATTTGTTAACAAAAGATACGAACACGAGTCTCACCATGTCGATCGGAGGTCGTCTGTCGACACGATTACCTAATTGAGTTTAATGTTCAATATCTCTTGTTGGGTACAACTAAAGCAGAAACCTACCCACAAACATAACCGGACTTCCGAAAAACGATGAAAAAAATAACATAAGCACAGTCACACAAAGAAGAAACACTAATCTCTTCAATACATTCTATAAAGCCTTCAACAACTTGTTATTAATTGTATCTTCTTGATACATAAAAATATATATGAAGTGAACAGACCATATTCAAGTTAGAAGAACAAGAAACATGATTAATGATATAGTCTCGATGGAGACTGTTCGGAGTTATCTTCAGATTTTCTTAGGAGAGAAATTAACAGAATAGGTCTATTCCTGATATCCTCATTAAACTTCTACCTCATCTAGAACCATGTGAGGGTGGTACTACACAAATGGACTTTACAATGGTGACCAGTAAATTTGTCGAAACCGAGTATCTTTTAATATCTACAATAATAATATCCTTCTCTAGCTGTATACTCAATTAACACACATCCTCGTGACAAATGGCAACAAAATGTGTTGTCACGTTCAATTCCTTCAAATGGTCCGAGAAATGTATCCCATAAGCAGGGCCGGATTAACAGTCAGTGGGGCTCTAAGCAGTGAATGATTTGGGGCCCCTCATTTTTTTTTGTTATTTAATTTAATTGTTAATAATTTTTTTTTGTTTATGAATGCAAAAGTGAGACACAATTATTTTTATGTTGTATATTTATTGAAAGAGCAATATTCAAACTAAATTCATTTTTAAATTTATTTACAAAAATACTTAAAAACGATCGCTTACAAGTTAAACCTTCTTTTTTCTGCACTTTTGACGAGCAAAATCTTCTATCAATTTGTCAAAATTCATGCGACGCATTACATCCGATTCGATACACAGAAGAGCTAACGAACATAATCGATCTTGTCGCATCGTTGTCCTTAAAGGATTTTTTATTCTTTTCAACTGCGAAAAAGAACGCTCTCCAGAACAATTTGTTATCATTAATGATAAAAATATTCTGAAGCAGATTTCCAAGTTAGGGAAGACTGTTTGAAGTTGATCATTCACAATGATCTTGTAAAAATCAGTGAAATTCGCACTAATACTTTGATCCTTTTCCATTTTTAAACGAACATACTGGTGAAATTGTTGTAATTCATCAGCAAGGTTTGAATTTAAATCCTCAGGATACGATGCGACAAGCGATTCAACCTTGGCAAACAACTCATCGTTGCTTAAATCCATTTTTAATAAAAACGAAAACTTGTCTGCCAGCTTTTCGTAAACCTCGCCTCTCGTTTTCATCTCGACTTGAAGAATGTCGACAATGAAATAAAAAGTCGAAACGCGAAATTTGTCCCTTGCAGATAAAACAGCATCTTCAGCTGGACCATCATTGACTTGTACTCTCCGAGTACGTCTTCGGTTACCATTTCCCCGATAATCACCGTCGGGCAAAATTTCTTTGGACTTGTTTTCGAATTCATCAAATCTTTCTCTGAGATTTAGTAAATAAAAAGTTAACGTTTTATACAAATCACTGCAAACTTGCAAATTAAGTTCTGCATTTTGAAGGGCTTGTGATGTCCTATGAAATTGATGCAAAATATCATTCCACATCGTAACCATGAAAACAAACTCAAACTCTTGCATTTTTTTTGCAATATTCATTGCTTCTTGTCTCGTTTCCCCTTTTTGATCCTTATCTTCCGAAATAGAATCTAACGCGTCGAGAATTTCAGGATACGATTTTAAAATTGCATCTGTGGCAACTGCGTGTGCTTCCCACCGCGTGTTTGAGAGTTTCTTCAAAACTTTTTCATCTTTGATATGATCCTTTAGTACTTTCCATCTCTGTGTGGAAGCAGAAAAAAATACGTAAACTGTTTGTACCAACGAAAAAAAGTTGACAGCCTCCAAACAACAATCGACTGCACTACGACCGACAAGATTCAATGAATGTGCTGCACACGCAATGTATATTGCATATGGGTTGAGTTGTAAAATGATACTTTGCATCCCTTTATAAATACCGGACATGTTTGCTGCGTTATCATAGGATTGCCCTCTGCACTTAGAAAAATCAAGTTTGCAGTCTTCGATCAAAAATTTTAAAACCGCATCCGCAATATCTTTTCCAACGTGACTTTTTAATTCTAAAAATGTTAAAAATCGCTCTACAGGCAAATCATCAAACGGTGAAACGTATCTTATGATGACGCACAACTGGTCAATGTGAGATAAATCAGGAGTTGAATCGACGGACAAACTAAAATATCCAGCAGCTCTTATTTCAGCCAAAATCGCAGCCCGGACTTCCTGACTCATTAGTTCAATGAGCTCCTCGCAAATAGTTTTCGACAAGTACGACACATTCCCTGTAAAAAATGAAAAGTATACGATTATTATTCATCTATAATATAGTAAATTTTCTTGAAAAAGGTCACATATTGACAATACATTGACAATATATTAATACTATATTGACAATACATTAATAATATATTAATAATATATTGACAATACATTGATAATATATTAACCATACAGTGGAAAATTGATCCGAAAATTAAATCATGATTAAAATGTTACCTTTTCCTTTGTTTCCATAATTTGAAATGTGGGAGGCCAAAAACGGATCAAATTTAGCGACAAGTTCTAGCAATCCTAAGTAGTTCCCGTTATTCACGGATCCAAATTTTTCATCTGAACCTCGGAAAGGCAGTCCTCGTTCCGCCAATGTTTGAACGACAGATACAAGTCGGTGCAAGATATGCTTCCAGTATTTAAATTCTTCCTCCATTTGGTCATCAAACTGAGATTTTATGCCCAATCCCTTTCGTCGAATCAAATATGCAAGCATTGCTTCTCTATGAGACTGAGAATTTTCGTGTTGATCAATGACACAAGTGTTACGCCAATCACTGAATCCAGATACCAACCGCGACGAAACATTAGATGAAAAAAGTTTACAAACGAAACAATACACGTCGCCCTTTGACGGAGAATACAGCAGCCATTCTCGAGTATACTTTTCACCGTTGGCCTTGGTACCATTAAAAATGTTGCGAGAGCAGAATCTTGTTTGTTTTCCATCTTGGAAAACTCTCCGCGAGTTTTCCAACGAACTAGAGTGGTGTTGACATTTTTGTGGTCCCTCATTTGTCCAGTAGCTAATATCATCCTCAGAGAGTTCAGTCCACGTTCCAGAATCATTGTCCCTGTTTCCTCGGTGTGCGAGATTTGGAACTGTTGCATCATTGTTATTGTCAACAGCGAGAGGTGGTTCCTGAATTTTTTGCCCGCCGTCTTCTTCCGCCACGCTCGACGCACCAGCAGGATTCTTCGGCAGCGATGTAGAGGGTTGAAAGTATGTCGTTAATTTCGGCACTTTTCTGACGACTTCTTCATCTTTTTGTTTTTTTTCTTCGGCTAGTTTCCGTTTTCGTGATCCACTCGGATAAACTCTCGTCATTTTTACACGTATTTATCACACATTCTAACACTCAATCAACTTTTAAAAACGTTAAAAGCAACTCTGGAGATGTAACGTCTTCGCTCCTCAATTAGAACTAACTTGCAGTCAACAAGGTACAAACATTTATACTTAATTTTTCTATTGTTTGATGAAAACCATATATCCCCACATTTTCGGTTTTTAGTTCTTAGAATTTTTTGCCCGCCGTCTTCTTCCGCCATCATTTTCGGTTTTTAGTTCTTAGAATTTTTTGCCCGCCGTCTTCTTCCGCCACGCTCGACGCACCAGCAGGATTCTTCGGCAGCGATGTAGAGGGTTGAAAGTATGTCGTTAATTTCGGCACTTTTCTGACGACTATAATAGCCTGATCTTAGGGGCCCCACTTCAGAAGTCATTATCCAAACTTTTTTCAATTGAAAAGACTCATTGTATGGGAATTCTGATGTTCTTTTGATCCAGAATTTCCTGTTGAAACTAAAAACAAATAATACTCTTAATCTTTGGGGCCCCCATTTAAAAAGGCATTTTCCCAACTTCTTTTATCTGGCTAAGAAAGACTCATTTTATGGAAATTGAAATATTGTTTTGACTTAAAATTTCTTATTGATACTTGGAAAAAATTAAACGCCTGATTTTCGGGGCCCCAATTTTACGGGGGCCCTAAGCAGCTGCCTAGTTTGCTTATGGGTTAATCCGGCACTGCCCATAAGGAAAGCTAGTTCAATTCGAATCTTTGTTATTACACGAGAAACTTCCATTTGTTGCAATTTATCTACGAAATGTGGACATGCCGTCCGTCGTCGTATATTGATCGAAATTCTTCTGAGCTCCTTCGTTGGAAATTCATTGTTATTGCTGGCATGAAATTGAAATGCTCCAGTGATGTTGAAACTTCTCACAATAATCCTTACGTTTTCAATCCATCCGTATTCGTCGATTGCCTGAAGGAAGGAATCTAGAAAGTGTTTTCTAGAAAATCTTGTTCAAGTGTAAAATTTCATTCAGATCGTTCTTCATAGCAAAGTTGAATTATAGCCGCAGGGGAAACAATACTTTCGTAGAGCAATTAATCTCTTGAGAAAACTCAATTTATTTATACCAGGGTTTATTTTCGAAAGGAAAGGAAGAAGATGGCTGCTGATAGCAAGTTTTGTATTGCAAGTTTATAGAATTTGACATATTTAATAAAAAGTAAATGGAGATAAGAATCTTTTGAGATTTGATTGCCGTCATCATATGAAATTTTATCCCTAGTTTTGCGGAAATACCTACCTATATTTCTGATGTTAATAATACTTGTAAATACTCCTATTTTAAGAAGAACAGAAAAAAGTAATCTTTACCATTTTATCAGCTATTTCTTAGGTCTCTATCCAAATCCCAATTTGTAACCCGTTTCCCATGTGCAGATTTCACATGTTCTCCATGCATATACTTCATGTCTTATCTTGAAATATTCAGCAAATTTATCTGGATCGATCATAATTTTGCTATTTCGCAAAAAATCCAAGTTTTCACCCTTGGAGGGGTTCTGCGCGGTCGGCCACCTTGCAAAAAATTGTGTGTTTTTTTTTTAATAATTCCTTAACGGTTAACAGTACGACAAAAATGGATGATACCAATTTGAAGAAGACTAAATTCTCTAGATTTTTTATATAACCACTTTTTTTGTAAGACTGCTCTGTAACGAGTTACAGCGGCGGAAATGTGAACACTCTTCCAAAAAAACTTATACGTATAGTACCCCTTATACAGGGTGTTTCGTCCATTATGGTCCATAGGACAGGTGGCGAAAGTAACCACCTACTCAAGCAAAATATTGTATGGCAAGTCCCTGTATCTCAAAAAGTACAAGGTGTACGGTCATTTCATGTATGTGGAGCTTCATGGCCTTTCCAACGACTGCACGATTAGCCCCGTACTCCTCTGCCCACAAGAGTTATGGTCGTCAAAACTAAGAATTTCGGATTGTCTTACCTTTTGACTTATCTTTGACCTCTTTTGTTTTTACAAAAAGGAGGGTAACGTAATTTTTTTACAACTTCTGTAAACTGTGGACTCCCATCTTTAATATGACTTATTTCATCTATCTACTAACCGTGGCCGTATAAAAGATATTAGCTCCTAACCTATTCTCAAAGCTATTTTCAAAGATAATTTTTTCCCTTAGTGGCTGAAAATCATAATTAAAAAAAAAAATAATCGTCTAATTTCGGTCTTTAACGGCAACAGTATGGACATAGGTATACCACGCCAAATTAAAGAGGAGATTTAACAGTTTACAGTTTTTATCTAAAAAAAAAATTACATTCATCGCAATTTTATAAAAAAAAAAAAAAAAATAGGTCAAAGTCAATAAAAAGGTAAGAGAATCTGAAATTCTTAGTTTAGACCACCATAACTCCTGAGGGTAGAGGAGTACAGGACTAGTCGTGCAGTCCTTGGAAAGGCCATGACGTTCAACATACAATGAGTACTGTAACTCTTTATATATCAGACTTTCAAAACAGTGATTACACAATAAATGTAGGGAATTTAGTCTTCTTCAAATTTATATTGATACGAGCAACAAAGTGACACAAACGACATCTGTTGGAAATGGCAACAACTTTAGGCTAGTGAGATCTTAGTAACCTTTGGGTTCGGAGAACGGAGTATTTAGGAAGGTTCCAGGATAATTCGGAGAGTATAAATACGGCGCTTCTCACATCAGAAGGGAGTCTTATTTCGGCCAGTGAGGTGAAAAAAGTAAACAAAGTAATTAGAAGTACAGTATTAGCGATAGCTAAAGGGTTAACTTGATAATTGTTAGTGAATATTATAAAAGTAAACAGTAAAGTTAAATAAAGAAAGAACTTTTGAATGATTGTTGAAATATTGTGTTTTAAATAACGAACTAAGGCCACGCTCGTAACAATATTTTTACATTTTTGTCGTAGGATCAACTGTTGAGGAATTATTTCGAAAAAACCCATTTTTTTACCTTTAATCCAAGAGGACGGACCGCGCAGACCCCCTCCAAGCGTGAAAACTTGGACTTTGCATCGGGGCCCGGTACTAAGTAACATATATAAAAATCACAACTACCATACCTGGAAAACTGAAGTAGTGCTGGTGTCCACTGATATCAGAGCTTCCTAGACCAGAATAATTTGGTTAACTTGGCACTGCCCAATTTTTCTAAAACTTTTGACTGCATTGATCTTAAGATCTTACTTCAGAAACTCTATTACTGCTTGGATTTCAATTCCTCCGCTGTCGCTCTTATCATCGACTAACTATAACCGGCCGAAAGTCAGTAGTAAAAGTTGATGCTAATACTTCGCGTGCTTCCTCCCTTCTGTCTGGTGTTCTCTTTTCATTCAACTCTGGGCCCTTTGTTATTTAGTTTGTTTATAAACGATTTTCCTAAAAATAGTCTCCACGAAGTCAGCGTGCACATGTACGCTGGTGATGTTCACCAACTTAAACAAAATTGTTGGCTTATTTCAAGACTGTATTGCTCCCTTGGAAGGAATTAATACGTGATCTAAAGATAACAGCCTAAAGCTGAACCCTGAGAAGCTCCAATATGTTGAATTTTATAATGGCATTTGAGATCCACAAGATTAGTTTTGAACGGTACAATTTTAGATTTATAGATTTTATACCTGCAGTTAAAATCTAGGTATTATTTTGGACTAATGTATGAAACTAAATTAGAGACTACCGTTTAAGATTTTTTACCGTTTACCGGGGCAAGCTTATATTTGTTCAAGAAGACATTTTTTGGATTCTGCGGTATATAGCAAAAGCTTAACAATTTTGTTTTTTGTTTTTGTTATTTCATCATACACCCATTTGATTTTGGGTGACATATACCGGTGCTATATACCGGAGAATCCAAAAAAATGCCTTTTTGAACAAATATAAGTTTGCCCCGGTAAAAATCCTTAAAGAGTAACCCCTAGTTTTTTTCTTCCTCCTTGGTGGAATATAGGAGTTTTTGCCTCATACAATTCTCACCCAGAGTTTATTCTGAGTTTATATGAGATCAATTTTATCTGTTCCAATCGTCTACGGCAGGCAGAAAACCAAGCCGTACTGATGAGTGTAAGGTTTTCTGCTAACACAAAACGCTTCTTCTTCTTCCTTTTTCTTTTTTTCTTTCTTTCTGCCCAATGCGGGCGTACACAGGTTCGATTCGTTTCGAATGAATCTGGTTTTTAAATATTTTTAATAAAAATGTTTTTTCTATTTTTCTCAATTCTTTGGTTTTTTTTTTCTTTGTTCTAGTTTTTCATTTGTTTTTCAAGTCACTCAATTTCGTTATTTGGGAGCTGTTGATGAGTCAAAACCAAGACTTCAAACTTGTCACCAAAAATAAAATGGGTTGTGTGATGAAATAACAAATAGAAAAAAAATGTTTTAGCTTTTCCTATATACCGGAGAATTAAAAAAAAATTACTTCTTGAACAAATATAACGTATGAAAGGATGTGACAATAAAAAATATATTATTGGTAACGTTTATTTTGTACTTCGCAAGCTCTAGCGCTCCACTGATTTAGATATATCTATTAGAATTCGCCCAAAATTCTGGCTTTTTTTAATTTAGATAGTTTGATTTATCCCTAAAACTGATAGGATTTGCCTTCGAAGCACCAAGGTTGTATTTAATGATTGTATCCACTTCAATTATAGACTTTGTATGTTCAAATCGACCAAAATTAGTCTTTGATTATCTCAATCAAAGGGAACTGATTCATTTTTATAATCGGATATCGCATGAAGAGGTTTTCGAGGCATGCATGACCGTTAAGTCCGTTGTTATCGGGTCAGACGATATTGCAGCTTCATTCTTTAAATTGCTATTGCCCGCAATTTTTGACAGTTTAGTTTTTATTTTTAACTCAAATATAAAAAAAAAGCAATTGTTATACTTTTGACTAAATGCTCTCCAGCACGGGCAGTCTAGGATTAGCGGCCATATAAGCTTACTATATTATTTTAGCAAAATTCTCGAGATATTAATGATGTCGCAAATTTTCCAGTATGTATGGAATAATAAGTTCATTTCGAAATGGCAGTCCGGTTTCTGTTCTGGACGTAGTAGTGAAATTGCTTTGTTGAAAGTGTCTACTGATACGCAATTCACTGTACATTGATTTATTAACAGCTTTGGTATCGCTGGGCTTCACTATAGTATTTTATTCCGTCACCAAAAATCTAGTTAATTTTTCTCATCCATCCTCTATAATGATATCAGACTTCCTTTGAAACCAATCCCCGTTTGTTAAAGTTGGTGATGAAAAACCGAAGTAGATTAGCACCAAATGTGGTGTTCCGCAAGGCTCAATTCATGGACCGCTTATCTTTAGCCTATTCATAAAAATCTTCCTGATTTTATTTAAGACGTGAACATACACACGTATGCTGAGAAAGTTCAGATATACATATCTATCTCGTTAAATCTTGTTAAATCCCCTGAAGTCTTGTAGCATGGTCTTCTACAGGAGATACTTAGAGTTTTCAGAGCTTCCTTCTAATATATATATCAATGGAGTATTTTTGCCATAGGTGTGCCAGTAGGGTTAAGAATATTGGGGTATATTTCCACTATAAATTGGAGTGATGTGACTATGTAAAACCCGCACTACAAACGATTTATAGCAGCCTTTGATTGCTTTGTCTGTGGAGTAGTCTACTGCAAAAGCTGAAGCTTATTAAGCTGCTGCTAATTCCACATTTCACTTTCTGTTCTACAAATTCTTGGCGACTTGACTCTGTGTGCGGTCGCACTTTCTGTTGTACAAATTATTCGCGACTTGACTCTGTGTGCGGTCTTAAGTTAAAAATAGCTTCTAGTGATTGTGTACGGTTTGTTTATGGTTTCAGACACACGTTTCTGCTTACAGAAGTCCTGTACTAGGACACTATTTAAACACTTATTTAGATATTATAGCATTAGTTTTCCTACACAATTTGATAATTTCTAAGTATCCCTTCGTATGTACCTACATAAATAGTCGCTTATAATTCTTGCATTCGTCTTGTTGTGTAGGTCTTCGGATTCATCCTAAACTAACCGTGCTGATGACACAATTTTTCTGCATAGTTTAGATTCAAATCTAGTCTTCAACATTCCTTATTGTCTTATTTTGTAAATATGTGATTTTTTTTTTATTACTATTATTACCCAATGAACAAATACTTTATTATGCCCATGGGAATATTCTCACAACTCTTTATAAAACGTACTGTTTTATAAAATTGTTGTTAAAAAGGTTGTGTGAGCTTTAAAAAAACCCTTCGAGAGCTAATTGGGCGCACTCTATAAGAGTTGTGCACACTAATTTATAAAGCAATAATAAAACATTCTAGCAGTCTGCGAGAAAGTGTTTGAAGCCCTTATAAAACCACTTATATCTATCACTTTATTTCGGAGATATTTTATAGTAATTGTGAAAACTTCCTTCCTGCGGTCATTTGTTAAAAACTTATATGTAAGTATTTGTGTAATATGGCTCAATTGTTGTCTTATTTTTTCCTAATGAAAAATGTATTATAAATTAACTTCAGAAATGTGTGAGCAGGAAAAATAATTTATGAAATCAGACTTTCTCATCCAACATAATTTTGTTTGCAATAATGTTTGCATAATGCTTAAACATTAATATTGGAATAAAATTTCATGCAACTTTAATTTCATTGTAAAATTTCTACTCTAGCTCGAAAAAACGCGCTGTATTACTAAATTATAAAAATAAATGAACTTAAATAAATATTTATTATTAAATATATTTTTGATATTAAATTACAAATTAATAGGAAAGTCATCAAATTTTTTTTTCTTTTATTCGCAAAAAATATTTGCGTGTCAATAAACGAAAAAGTTAAATATTAAAACTTGGTTTGCTGCAATATATTCCTTTTTTTTTTATAATAAAATGGCCGAATATTTCACCTCACTTTACAGCTCTTATAAAATATTTTAGATTCGTGTGAAACCTTCAGGATCGGAAATGTCAAAGTACACTCCATATAATGCTAAGTTTTACACATGTTAATTGGTATTTGGTGAAGAATAGTTCTTATTAAAGTATTTAATACCAATAAAAATAGCTTCCATTTTTTATAAAGTTGTCATAAAAGCTAAAATACAGCCTTCGAGTTTTACAAAGGGAAAATCGCTTGCTCAATTCAAATCGCAACCAAATGGTTTTATAGCAGTTCTAATTTAATTTTTTAATATCTTTACAAAACTCTTCGACAACTAAATTGCTCCGGAAGCTAAATTGTTTTAAAAGGCCTTTAGAAAATTTGTTTCGAACTATTATAAAATAATTATAGAATAAATTAGTTACCGGAGCAAAACTGTTTTATAAGAGGTTCGGAAAGGATTCTCAGTACTACGTTATAAAACATTTTAGCACCGAAACTCAATACGAAAAAAACGGTACCTTTATAAAACATATTAGTTTTTGTGTAGCTGTTATTACAACCGTTATAAAACAAAAATCTGATTCTTGCAACTAAGTAGTTGCAAAAATGTTCATTGGATATAGTTACATTAAATCATAAATCTAGTTTTTGTTCTTTTTATTAAATTTGAATTTCCCTTTAAGTATTGTACTGGAAAAAGATTTGGTCTTTTGTACATATCCACGAATAAGTTAATATTGTTATTATTAACTTTTCCCCAAGTTATTACAACCCATCATTTGTCTGGGCATTTAAACGGCTCAATGCTTTTAATTAGTTTTCCCAATTCATATTATTCTCCTGTTTCAAGGCGTGGCTCACCTTCCATAATTTTCAATTTTCTCTGTATTCTGTTGTATTTTACGTAACTTAACAATAATTTTTAAATCAGAGTCTCATTTTGGGACCATCCCAGTGTAAAATTTTTGTAAAATCGATCTTTTTTTATCTCATCTTGAAGTACATATAGTTGGGCGTGTTCTATCAAATTTTCAAATTAAAATTCGCATTATTACGGTCGCTACAACCTTTCTTAGAAAAAATTATTCCAGCTTAAGGCGACGCGCGGATGGGCCAGCATACCGTTCTACCTTCATTTCTTTTGTTCCGTCCATAACGGCACATTGCTACCTAAAGATGCCAGGACAGCTCGACGGAACGAAATTTCTATCAAACTGGACCAATTCGAGCAAGCAGAAGGGATTTTGTATGGAGCTGGGATGGCCGATTGATTGTAAGTAGACAATTTATGTAAAAAAATTCTCCTTCAAACTTTTAAACGCGTTTTTCTCGAAATGCCCTTTTTACAAACGGTGTCAACTCTCAGAGGAAGAGTTTTCAATCTATCGACTTGAAATTTTTACGGAATTTCCTTTATTTCATTCTTTATGTCCTTATGGAAGTTCATTTTTTTTAATCTTCTTATTTTTTCACACGAAAAACTGTTGAAAAACAGGGCTAAATTTTGTAGTTTTTCCTCAAGCCGTCGCCATTTTGTCAAATTTAATGTCCTTCCTTACAGATTAATAATCAATTTGATTTTTTCTTTCAGATGCAAACTGCGGCCACAACCGTGGATACCAATTGCCCCCATTTTTTTAACTCACTTTCTAAAATAATTATTATCAACAAGTAAAAATAAATAAAAACTAATGAAAAAAATATTTCTGTATTGTTTAAGAGTGTTCTTATTCGTAATAAAAAACCATCCCCATATCCATCCGAAAAAAAAAGGAATCGCGAAAATTGACAATTTTTTGGCCGGTTACACTCACATGGTCCCTTAACTTGTAATTTTCTGTTTAATTTAATTTTCATTTTTATTGTTCCTGTGTTATTTTAGCAGAACAAATATGTTGTTCTACTTTAGGTTAATTATTATTATTAATAATTATATCTGATTTCTGCTTTAATAATTTTAGTAGGTTCTCGAATTTTGCAAAGCAGAATTGGCCAGAAAGGTTGACCTCTGATTCCCGATGATTTCCGTGTGCCCAACTAAATACCCGGTATAGAGACACCGTGTAATGAATACACAGCTTATCCAAAGACGTCTTGCAGTCTCCCAGCAACGTATCCGTTATCTGAGGGCCCTCAGACCTATCACCGTTGCCTGTCTGTCTAAAAGCAATGCCCTTTCCTTTGATTTCCATATCTTCGCTGCCATTGCAATGGTGAACACCTCCAATCCAATGTAAGACTTGAGAAAATAAAAACCGTCACCGCTTCCTTGAAATTTCTTACAGAAGATTGCAGATAATCCAATAGAGCTCTCCGCTTAGCTTATGACTCGTTATCACGAAATATCACAGAAAATCGGCGGCCAAATCGAAGCTCCTGTACCATCGTATTAAATGGCATGTGGACCGGAAGGTGTTTCCGTCTCAACCTATATGGTATTGCAAGCAATGTCATGCTATTGCTCTCGGAAACTTCCAGTCTGATTTTTTATAGAATTCTGTTAAAATGAATCCTTCATAAACAAAGCAATATAGATTTCAAGTAATTTACCATACTCCTTCTCTCCTTCCAATTATGAATATCAAGTACGCGTCCTAGGTATGAATTGTTACTTCCTGCACTCAACCCAATAATCTCTCATTTTCTCTCCTTATATTTCTACATAGGCTGCGGTATGCCATCTTGAAACTCTTGAGCTGTAGCATTATTATAGAAAAATCTCTCAAAAAATATGAAATTTCAAACATATACTCTTTAAAAATTTTCTCGGAGTTTCGCTGGCATAAAAATTGCACCATAATGTGTACACACATAGTAAACTACTACCATTCGTAAAACTGTAACAACTCTAGAAAAATCAGTTCTATAAATTTGGGGCATCTTTAATATCTTCAAGTCTTCAAAAGAGCACTTCCTCTCAGCAATATCTTCCGGGAGATTTAATTAACTAAGTAATTCTTTCCAGAGAACAAACACCTCTACACAATTACCCATAAATATACAAAATAAATCATCAACTCAGTGCTAGTAACATCACTCCTTTTTCAAGCTATCTAAGTAGATTTATTTTTTGTTTATTTTTTTTTTCGAATAAATTAAATAGAGCTCACCTGAAGTACCCAAGTATAGCCAATGATAGCAAAATGGCTATGAGCGATATACAGTATCCGGTCTCGTAGATTAAGTTTACCTTCTCTCTCCACTGAAAATAGAAAATGAGCAGCTTTTAAAATGAATCTCCGCCATGGACGTATTACACATACAAGGAGTGGGTAATCTACAATCTACACTCAAGCAGGACTGAGGGCTATTTATATATCAACGTGTCTAAAACTTACCTCGAGGTCATCGAGGTTAACGCACGTTGTGTAATTTGACCACGTCTTGTTAGTTAATGGATGCCTGAACCATTCTCCATTTGACTCACACTCCTTGTGAGCGTATCCTGAAAAGAGTTAAAAATGGCACTTTATCAGAAGGAACTTACTCAGCGGATGTAAAGAATTGAGTATTTAATGCAACAATGGGAAGATGGGGGGTTGGAGGTGGTAGTGGTGGTTGGAGAGGGTTAAATTCAACATTGTAGATGTGATTGGGTTTATTTACTTTACTTGGTTTGTAGATAAATGGTATGGAGCTGCGGTAATTATCTTAATTGATGGGAATGACGGTCTAGAACTTACATAGCTACCAATAGCCTCACTCTTTTGCGCAAACAAAATGACTACGAACATTCCTCTGCTAAATAGTGCATTTTGTTTCCGTGCTCTTTTTGTTTTGCCGGAAATTTAATGGAACAATAATGGAGTTTAGATGATATATAGTAGGTACTGGACAGGAACAGCATTTTCATTGTTATTTAGTGGATAATTGCAAAACTTTCAGCGACTATTATACATTCATTGAGTCATTCAAAGCCTGTTGACTGTGGACTATGAACGCAGTTTTAATATTTTGATTTCTGAATACGATGATACATTCCCCTGTTGACACTTATATCTCCCGGAAATATTAAGATACCGATCTGAAAATTACAGTACCTAATATTGTAGAAATTGTTCAATTCAAATAAAGCAGGGGCTTAATATTTTCAAACATTTTTTTATAAATTGGAAACCTAGAAAAAGTATGTGTGTTTTTTTGTCAGCCCCGCTAATATTACGGGGTCTCCAGACAATCGTGTAAAAGACAACAGAATGATTGTTTTTTTTTTTTTTTTTAAATTTGTTAACATTTTTAATGTTAGTATTACTTTTATAACATTTCTTCCACTAAAACGCCTCTAACGCTAACAGTATAAAATGGAGTACCGATTTTTACTTTTTTATGTAATGGAGCCATATTGGTGTACCAATCTTCTACCATACTTGAGCATATTCGAAATTTTCATTCACAGAATCCACGTATAAAATTTCATGACTCTACCATCAAGATGACTTCTTTATGTGCCAAGCCGTGACGACACAATCATTTATTGGGCTTTAGATATGTGAAAGAAGTAGAGTTGAAAAACTGTCTACCATTGTAGCTTATCTTAAAACTCTCAAATCAATTATTTTATAATAAAAACAATTTTGACATGTTGTTAGATATGCCTCAGTGGCGAGACGTGTCTATTTAAGCTAGGTGTTCAGGATCGACCAATATTTAGAAATTAATGTATAAGTTTGCTCAAATAAAAACTAAAAATAACACCAAACTGTAGTATGCTCGTATTTTTAAAAGACAACAAAATATGTCGTAGTTGGGTGTCTTAAGAGCGAAGGTTTTAAATTCAATAAATAGTAATATATGAAAAAGAAGGGGCGCAGATTAAGTTACTGTTCAAGAACGGATATAGACACTTTTGTTAAAATTTTTTTTTTTTTTTTTCAAGATTATGGCTATCAGAACCAGCTTAACACAAGCTCGCTGCATGGACACGTTTAATAAATACTAGTATGTTACACTAAACATAAACCAAACACCAGATGAAATTATGTACATGCAGAAAACATTAAACAAAATAGATTAAATATTATATAGACGTTTTTTTAAAACATGCTAAGAAACGTCGAGAACAAAATGCTCAGCCATATTATTAACAGTAATACACATGCGATTAACAGGTTCATACATGCTAAAGTTAGACCTTTAGTAGTTAACATGCAACAAAGGTAGCCTTCTTAAATTGTGCCTACTATCACGGAAAGAGATTTTGTTAAGTAAAAATGGAGATGCAATATTCTCGTTTAAGAGTTGATACACAAACGTTATATCGGCAACCATACGACGTTTCTGAAGCGAGTGCATATTTAAAAGCTTCAAGCGATCCTCATAGGGTGGAAGAATTAATGAATTATTCCAAGGTAGGTGCCTGAGAGCAAATCGTAAGAAGTTCCGCTGAACAGACTCGATACGGTCGATGTGTATACCGTAAAATGGAGACCAGACCTGGCTAGCGTATTCAAGAAGTGGTCTTACAAAGCAAGTGTACAAACGCAGTGTTATGCTAGGATTTGAAAACTCTCGGGACCAACGTTTTATAAAACCCAGCATAGAACTACTCTGTGATACTGTGTAGTTTATATGGGAGATAAAATTCAATCTGTGGTCACATTTGACACCCAAGTCACAGACAGAGCTAACACGGCGAATCGAGGAATGCGAGAACTCGTAATCATAACTGATTGGTTTCTGATTTCTGTGGAAAGTCATAATCTCACATTTGTCTATATTGAGTACCAAATTATTACTTTTGCACCAGTCGTAAAATTTGTGAAGGTCAGCCTGTACCTGTTCACAATCGCTAACAGATTTAATCTGAGCAAAAAGCTTAATGTCGTCAGCATATATCAAGACTTTACAGTGCCTCACAAGAGAGACAATGTCGTCAATAGATAGAACAAAGAACAACGGGCCCAAGTGACTACCTTGAGGCACGCCAGACGAAGCCTTCAAGACTCTAGAGATGGAATGGCGGAATAAGATTTGATATGTTCTGTTATCTAAATAAGACTCCGTCCATTTTAGAAATGTTGGGAGAAACCCATACTTTTCCATTTTAAAGAGTATCACGGAGTGAGATAACTTGTCGAACGCCTTACTAAAGTCTGTATAAATACAATCTGTCTGATAGCCTTTTGCAAACCCGCAAATGGTATCCGAGACAAATTCCAACAAATTAGTGGTTGTAGACCTGCCTGAAATAAACCCATGTTGGTTTGAAGAGAGCAAATTCTTACAGGAAGATGATAGTTGAGAGTAAATGATAGATTCGAATAATTTGGGCATGCAAGATAATTTTGCAATAGGTCTATAGTTAGAAATCTCATTTTTACTACCTTTTTTGTGGATAAGTATGATAAAGGAGTTTTTCCATAGCTGCGGGAAGCAACCGCTATAGAGCGATTTTTGGAAGATAATTCTCAGCGGAGCTACCAGGGCGAGGCAGCATGACTTAAAAAAGGCTGGAGGGATCCCATCAGGACCACTTGTGAAGTCATTTGGAAGCCCATTAATATGAATGAGTATATCCTCTTCTGAAATGGAAGGGATAGTGAATGAAACGTTATGGGAATCGTTCATATGACTGAAGTCGCTATTTTGAGGATGAAAATTTGACGAGGCAAAGGCATTGTCAAAAAATGAAGCAAACATATCGCAAATTACAGACGAATCATCACATACAGAATCCTTGTACCTCATGGTATTGGGGTAGTTGTCAGTTTTTTTCTTCATATTAATAAATTTAAAAAAGATGCGTGGGTAACTAAATAATTTCGTACGCATCATTTGAACATACTCATCATAAAGTGTAGAAGAAAGTTCTCTGAACTCATTATATGATGTGAGGAAGTTGTTGTGAGTTATAGTGTCCTTGTCCCTCATATAACTTTTCCACAGTTTATTCTTCCTATTTTTAAGACGTTTCAGTTCTTTATTGAACCATGGCGGTGATGTTTTATTTAACCGCTGACGCTCGCGGGGAATACAAGAAGAAAATATTTGTCAAGGGTAGACATTATAACTGGGCTGGGTTCAACTAATAAGTTACCCGCGTCAGTAGAAAATACCAGATCTAACTGCCTACCCATGTCATTCTTAACATTACTGATTTGGCTGAGACCAAGAGATGAAATAGTGTCAAGAAAAAGTGATTCCCTTGTTGTCAAGTTATTAAGTGGAAGATAGTCATCGTCATCATCATTAAGTACCCATTGTATATTGGGTAGGTTAAAATCACCAATAAGTAGTAATTCGTCAAGAGGTTCCATCTTACCATGGATAAAATTAGATGTTAAAATGAGTAGGTCATATATATTCTGACCTTTGTCGTCGACGATATTTATGGAGTCTGGTGGAATATAGCCACAAAGTATGTATAAGTCATATTTTAAGACAGACACCTTAAGAACTATAAGTTCAATGTCGAGAGTGTTGGAGAAACTAGGGAGCTCAACTTGGCTGCAATTTAAGTGGTTTTTACAGGCGAGGAGTACGCCACCGCCACGAGCTTCAGAATCAGTATACCGATCTCTTCTAAAAATTTGATAAGAATTGTCAAAGATTTCAGCATCGCGAAAACCATGATGCAGCCAAGTTTCAGTGAAAGCAACTATATCAAAACAATTTGCAACAGAGGATTTAAAGATTTCTGCAGTTTTTGTTCGAATCCCCTTACGTTTTGATAATAAAGGGAGAGCGATTTGAGTTTTTTGAGATATCGCTGCTTATTTTAGCTGTACTTGTATTTTGGTGCCCAGAAGGAATGAACAATTTAGTAAAAGCGCCAGAGGGCCAAAATGTGGGATCCAATAACTTATCCTGCTCATCCGCGGACACACTTAGAACAAAAGATGCAACAGGTTTAGAGGATTTACTAATTTTTCGACAAGAAATACCATCTGTTGCAATATTCTTGGACTTCAAATACTTCAATATGTCCTCGCACGTCGTTTGTGGAGAGAAACGGGTGACAAAAACACTGGAAGGTTTAGGTACCGTTCTCAAAGAGGCACCACTACCATTTCCTAGAGAGGACACAGATGAATTATCATTCGATACTGTGGAACGCTCCCTCACTTTAGCTAGAGAAGCAGATGTAACGAGAGCCAGAACACCGCTTGCTGTAGATTGAACAGAGTCCTGATATGAAAGAATCGCCTCATTGGGGCTATGTTGGCGTCTTCGGTGGTTCCTCTGCTTTTTGGCTGGTTTACTACGATGTGTATTAGGTACCGGACGGTTAGAGTCTACTCCTTGCTGCACGAGAGGTGATGGTTGAGAGTCAGACAATTCCTTATCCACTGGAGATAATTTCTTGACATCAGTCGCCAAGGAGCTGATAAGTCTCGAGTTTTCGGAAACAGCAGATACCCAAGACCCAATATCGCCTTCAACACGCCTTAAACTACGCCGAACGTCGTCGATTACTGGGATAAGTAACGTGCTGTTGGAATTTTGAGACGCAGATGGTGAGTCATTGGCAAATACTGCATTAACATCAACCAGTGAGTCAGACAAATTTTGAACCTTTAAAGATAGGTTATGAGACTTTTCAAGGAGTGTGTCTGAATTCATGCTCAATACATCCACAAGTTTCAACAGCTTATCAATTCTACCATTTAAAACATTAATGTCATCGGAAAATACTTCAAGACCAGTCCAGTTCATAGATAAGCTATTAAATTTATCCGCAATGAGAGACTGAACGGTAGAGAAAGAGTCAAGACGTTCGGTAAAGCTTTTTAAAAACCTTAATGTGTGGCAGGGCTTTATATCCGAACATTCGCTGCATGTTGTAAGTCCAGGAGTAGGAGCTCTGGAGCTCCGTTTTAAGCAAGAAGCGTGTAAAGATTTACCACATATACCGTCACAAGCCACCACCTCCTCTGATTTCTCTAAAGAGCAGACTTTACAAGTTGCCATTCTCAGTGATGGAATTGAAGAAAAAAAAAATATATGCATAACTTATACATAACTTATACATAACTTTTGTTCAAATCAACATTAAATAGCCACCTGAAAGTAAAATCGTTTAAAAGATTCTAATTCCAATTATTTCTAATTATTGAAAATAGGTTGGGAACGAAACTATGTATATCTACCTACAGGCACATCAATAAGGCAGTTTATAGTAGAGATACTAATCGACACATCATGGCTACATTCCACATAAACAAATCCGGGACACAATCCAATGAGAGGAAAGCAACTTGTCTTCGATAACATTACGCAAATCAAATTGAATTAGATTAAGTCATCTGTACATATAAATGTATCATTTAAAGTAGGAAATTAGCAATATTGTAATAGGTATCTTATTGTATCATTTATGGTCATAATAACTTTAACTAGACAAAATCAGGAATGGCAACAAATATACTCAAAATTCCAGTTGCTTTGCACAGCTGCTAGGTTCAATGTACTCTTCTGACCTATGCACAGCTGCTAACGTCAACGGATTTTTCTGTTGCTACCTACGCAAAGCTGCTATGGTCAACGTACTTTGGTTGCCATTGTGGAATTACGGATCGCCAGTTGTGGAGGAATAAGTAAAACACGAGTTACTTTTTTTACTTTAATCAAAAATACTTATCTACTTCAACTTTAAGTTAATTCAACTCTGTGTATAAAAACTAAAATATACTTCAAAAATTATTCGACGAAGCGACCCGTTTCCACTAAACCATCAACCAGCTCGACTCACTGCTTAAGCAAAAAGCTAGTGTCAATCTCAATCTTGTTTTTAAGTCCATCCGTCTTTAAGTATTTGTGTCGCTGTCAGCGGTACATTCTTGGTGAGAAGTATTGCACCTTCTGTATAAAAAGTGCTTCAGCTGGTTCATGTTTGCACTACACTATGGGCTATGTAAAAAATTTGTTGATGCCGTGCGCAATTCAGAGGCAATATAAGTCGCAGGCCAACTTGAATCTTTCTCTTTTCTCATCCAGCTCTCATAGATTGCTCATCATTTGGAATCTACTTGGCTAATGGTAACAGCATAGAATTATTAACAAATTTGATTTATCCTGGGTCTCGACTGGAATAGATTTTACTAATTCAATAACTATATCTTGGGTACAGACTGAGATAAAGTTAGTTATTCTGGATAGCGACTAGAATAACACTTACTGATCTCAAACCTTTATTTTGGGTCTCGACTGAGATAAAGATATATTTATTCTGGGTACCAACTATAATAAATACTACTAATACAACTTTGCTTTGGGTCTCCACTGAAGTGAACTATCTTGTTCCGGGGAACGACTACAACAAGAATTCTAATAATCAAAGTACAACTTTGCTTTGGGTCTCGACTGAAGTAAAGTATCTTCTTCTTGGGAATCACTAGAACAAGATCATTACTAACACACAAACTTTGGTTTGGGTCTCGACTGAAACAAATTATCTTGTTCCGGCGCACGACTAGAACAAGATAATTACTAACGGCCTATTTACCAACGCCACACAGTTGATTCCACATTTTAGATTGGTGAGTACATTTTTTAGTAATCATTTAATACATATCTAACCTTATTGAGTAATTATATTAATACATATATATATATATATTTTGGTGCCATTAAAAAGTGAATTCAATTTGAATTTATCATAAGTTGTTTTTATTTAAGTTGGTACATAAGTGAGCTTTTTAGTTATTAAGTGACATAGTCGACATTATAGGTATCTTAAATTTATGTTCGTGAATGTGTAACCTCTGAACTATATTTCCCTTTGAATTTGGAATATTGTATTAACTGTGACGTATTGTGAAATTAACCAATAACTTTAAGTATCCATCGCGTACTGTTCTAGTGCGATTTGCATTTGGGTGTCGTTTTTTTTTTATGTGCATATTCACATCACAAAACCCCGTAGATCTTACCTAGGGTATAAAAACAAATTCTTTCGATATGTTATACCATTATGCGTGAAATGGTGGATAAATGATAAAGGGCGGAAAATCACAAAATTTACTATTTCCGCATTGTGGTAGGATATTTTGATACTGTAATTATAAAATTCATGAATGACAATGCAACAAATAGATAGACTTCCTGATTTTAACAAAGCTAATAAAAAACTTAGATGTCAAGACAAGTATGCCGACCTAAGGACATAAGGACCAGAAAAATGCTGTAGAGTAACGAACCACTACATTCCGGATTCAAATTATTAAAATATATAAAACTTATCATTTATTCTAAACTTAAAACTTAAACTAAAAATTTTATAATTAGCTACAAATAATTCACAAACAATTTCATACGAAATATTATTATTTCCATTCCGATTTCATTAACATATTTCTTTGTAATATAAATCCTGTTAACAAATATAGATTTCTATCCGGGTATTGACTGAAATAAAATCTCTTTCCGTGGGTATAGACAACAATAAGAATTACTAACTAACACTTTATTTTGGGTATCGACTGGACAGAAGTTCGTTATTGTCGGTATTGACTGTTTATGAATGATACTAATCAACACTTTATTTCAGGTATCGAATATAAGAATTATTAACCTGTCTTTATTCTGGATATCGACTATAATAAACACTTGTTTTGGGTATCGACTGAAACAAGAATATCCCAATCCAAAATCTCAATAAAAGCGGAAGCCAATTTGATCAAGTGCCAAATATTGCGGTGTTCAAACCATTGCTAATTATAACAATTTTGTTTCTGACAACAATTTTAATTGCCATATATTAAGTTACTTTTATACGGCGACAGTAGTTTATGTAAAGCTGGCCCCTACATTTAAATTAGTTATTACTCGTTAATTCTAAGATAATATTTAGTTGTTAGAAAACATATTTTAATTAAGATATGAAAACTTTTATCTTTTCGGAAACTTCTGTTTCAACAACGTTTACCTATGGAGTATTTTACAAAACTAGAATTATTCTAATTTTCAAATCCAGAAAATTTCACCCTTTGATTCAAGGGACAAAGTTCCTCTATAGTTATTAGTCTACTCAACTCGCCTTTTGAATTTGTTGAAATGATATAAATTACGTTAATTAAGTCCTGTGAAATATTGGTCCAGTCAGTAGGGGTTTTTGGCCCACAAATGGTGGGGTAGTTGTGATTTTTATATATGTTATTTAGTTCCGGTCCCCGATGCAAAGGTTTTTAATCACTTTGTAACTCCGAAACGGTTCAGATGCCTGCCTCCCCTTGCCATACAATTTTTCGTTTAACTAGTTGACGACTATCACCTCCTGTCCTATGGACCACCACTATTCGTATACATTTTATTGGAAGAAAGCATACGTTTCCGCCTCTGTAACTCGTTACACATCAGACTTACAAAAAAAGTATTTTAGAAAAAATGTAGAGAATTTAGTCTTCTTCAAATTTAAATTTTTACATTTTTGTCGTAGGATCAATCGCTGAGGAATTATTTTGAAAACACTAATTTTTGGTGCTTTGATCCAAGATGGCGGACCGCACGGGCCCCAAATGTCTAAACTTGACTTTTTCATCGAGGCCCGGAACTGAATAACATATACAAAAATCAGAACTAGCCCACCATTTGTAGGGCAAAGGCCTTATTTAGTCCCTAATTGACTGGACTATATGGAAAAAGGATAAAATCCCTGTTATATATGAATTTTTTAGGGCAGAGAAGTTTGTGCCGGTATAAAAACGCTGGAAGTACCAGCATATTATAACAAAATGAACCACTGGAGTTGTCGTTTCCTTTCCCTCTCCCGGAGCCCTCTCTGTTAAAATGTTCACAAGGTTCACTACTCCTAAGCTACTTTCAGGTCATCATAGGGACACTGCAAACGTATTGCCCACAGTCTCATTGCATCGATGGGGCACGGAAACAAAGACGATGTCATCTATGTATGTCTTCCAAGTGAGTTAAGGTAAGTGCTGTAAGGGTCCCTTCCGGATCGGATGTGGTGATGCGTGTTTGATAAGGCACAATTTTTTTTTTGTATATGGGCTGTGGCAGCGGCAGGATTTGGGTAACACACACCACTAACTCTCCCGCAATAAACGAGGTGAGCTGCCAGTTCAGGCTGACAGACTGGACTTAACGTCCAAAAGTACACTAAGACCTCGCTTTGCGTCCTTTAGTTTTGTGTTTCTTCGAAGTTGCGTCGTTACTGAAGTAAGAGGCATTTTCGATATGAGTCGTTGTTTTTTCGTATTGCGTTGCTTTTTCTTCATTATTTTTTGAATTGCGATGTTTTTTTTATTATTACATTATTTTTTTAAATTTTCTGAAATATAGTTTCGATTTTTGTAAAATAAATTTTTTTCGGATTTTCGGAGAATCACAAAATTAGAGTTTACATTCAATTGTGTTGATTGTTGATTGCAGTGGAAAGTTTTTTGTTAATCATTGGAAAAATCATAGTTGATTTGGAGGGTTTCCTTTTGATTATAAATGTTAAGGTAAGTAAAATAAATTTAAATATTGAAAGTCTGTAACCCTGTTTTTTTTTTTTTATTTATATTTCATCTTTTTAGACCATAATAGTCATGAGTGGAAAAAGCAGTGTTGGTAGAATTACAAAAAACAAAAAAAAAACAATATAACTTTGGAAATTAAATTGGACATATTACGAGCTTTGATAATGGAGAAAAGACTGTAGACATAGCAAAAGCTCTTGATATGGCTGCAACAACTGTCAGAACTGTTCAAGCTCCAGATAGAATTAAAATAAAAGAGGCTGCCATATCTGTAACATCTTTAGACGCCAAGACGATGACTCGTACAAGGACTGGTTTTAAGAGTTTTTTATGGAGTCCTTGCTTTCTATTTGCATTCAAAATCAGATTGCACAGAAAATTTCAAAATGGTAATCCAGGCAAAAGCTAAAATCTTATTTGAAGATATTAAATGCAAGTGGTAGTGCCACTGATAAAGAAGAACATTTTCCCTACAGAGTTACTTGTTTACCAATCAGAAAATCCTAGATCCTTGAAGGGCTGTTCCAAAGATCGACTTTCTGTACACTGGCGAGCGAATAAAAAAGAATGGATGACGGTATTATTATTTAAAGACTGAATTTCCACGTGTACTATTCCTGAAATTAAAGCCTATTGCAATAAAGAGAACTTAGACTTCAAAGCTTTAGTTTTAATAGATAATGCCCCTGGTCACCCAGTTTATATTGATGATGTATCAGAAAATGTTAAATTTGTATTTTTACCACCAAACACTACATCTTTGATGCAACCGATGGATTAGGGTGTAATCTCGATTTTTAAAAGCTATTATCTCCGACGAACATTTAAGCTTCTTTTGGGTGAAACTGATGGACCCGATAAGAGTACATTGCAGCAATTCTGAAAAAATTTTAATATTTTGAAGGCAATCGATATTATTTCAGAGTTTTGGGAGGAGGTAAAACCATCTTGCATGAACGGTGTTTGGCGCAAAATATGACACAAGAAAAAAGGTGACAGTTCCTCTTTAGAAGTTGATGATGATGAAGCACATACCTACTGTTTGTCATGAAATCGCTAACTTAGCAAGAGAATCTAATTTTGAAGCGATGGATGTGACTGACATAGATGAATTGCTAGCTTCTTATAACGAAGAAATTTTTAACCCGTTTTAGTCCGCCGTTGCGTTTTCACAACACCATTTTCGAACATCTTTTTCTTATAACATAATGAAACTATAATGGTGCTAGTGCCATTTTTGACAACTAGTAAATATTTCCAACAAAATTCAGCTAACTTCATAACTTTTTAGCACCATTATGTCTTTATTCGGGGAATCCCCATCAAAGCCTGACAAGCACTTTTTTTTTTGTATTTTGTAAAACTCATTAGAAGTATATAAAAATTTAGTTTTTCGCCTAACTATTACGCAAAAATTTTAAATTTCTTTCCAAAGTAGTATTATAATTAACAAGTAAGTGAGTCATATCTACGAAAACTGTTTTTTTAGAACATTTTATCTGGATGTTGCGTTTTCGCAACCGTGGACTAACCTGCAATCATTTCTTACAGTATGGAAAAGCACTACTTGACCTTACATCAACTTCAAGATGATATTGATACGTGGAGTAACTATGAAGAAGAGACAGATATCGTCATTTTGCCACCTGATGAATTTGGAGGGCTTAGCGACTGTGAAAACATTGACGAGAATGAGCTCAATGCCTTAGAAAGCGATCTTCCAAAGGATGTTGCCGGAACCGTAGAAATTATGGGCCACGATGATAGTGATAACGAACCTTTGTCAATTTTAAAACGGCGTTTGCAATCCAGTAACAATATGAATAAGAATGAGCCATTAAACCCTGTTTTCACGACATGGGAAAACTGCTCAACGGAATTTGCCAATACTCCAACAAATAACGAGTTGGATGCAGTGGATATACTTTAAACAAAGTAGGTTATAAGGCACCTATTGATTTGCTCTACAAGTTCTTTGATGAGGAGATATGCAATTTGATCTTAACACAAACAAATACTTATGCTGCTCAAATGAATTCGGATTTTATACTGGATCTTGGTCATCTCAAGCTATTTCTAGGTATACTATTATTTTCTGGATACAATTCCGTCCCTCAAGAAAATATGTATTGGAATGTATCACATGACGTGAATATTCCAATAATAAGAAGTGCAATGCTGCAAAATACTTATAAAAAGATTAAATCATATCTTCATCTTGCTAACAATAATTTCATAGATAAAAAGTATAAATTCTATAAAGTTCGGACATTTTTAAATCATATGTCAGATAATTGCTCAAAATTTAGAAATTATTCACATGGCCTATCAATAGACGAATCGATGTGACCATATCACGGTCGTCACAAGATGTTTAACTCTGGTGCTTGTGCTCATCAAGTGGATATGTTTTTAAATTTTTACCATATTCTGGGAGAAATGATAGCTATGCAAAAAGTGACGGCCTTGGACATAGTGTCGTACTTGACCTTTTAACAATTGTGGAAAGTCCCCGAAATCATGTTGTATATTTCGACAACTTCTTCACGTCGCACAGACTGATGATTAGTTTGAGTTCGAAAGGATTTTGTGCCACGGGAACAGTGCGTGAAAACCGTATAGCAAGATGACCTATAATATCAACAAAAAATTTTAAGAAAAAAGATAGAGGTCATTTGGAAACAAAATTTGATTCATCTAATAAAGTATATGCTATTCGTTTCCGCACTTTCAAATTTTAAGGACCTTAATCCTGTTTCACGTGTAAAAAGATATTCCTCACAGAAAAAGGGGTATATCTACATACCGTATCCAAAGATTATATCGTCGTCTAATAAATTCATGGGAGGTGTTGATTTGTTTGACAGATTTTTGTCGCAATACCGGATTGGAATCCGGGGTAAAAAGTGGTGGTGGCCTTTATTCGCCAATTGTATAGATTTGGCAGTATCTAATGCATGCTGTCTTCATAAAGTTACCAGCGAAAAACCTATGCCATTGATAGACTTTCGGCGGCAATTAACTGTAGCTTTACCAACATCCTCAATAGAAGAAGATAGGCCTTTTACTGGGCATGGACGGTGCTCTGCTGCTACATTGAAAACTCCCCGTTTATTTTTGCAAGAGCGGCATGACATCGTAAAAATAGAGCAAAATGGAAGAAAACGATGTAGGTATTGTAAAAGTAGAACGTATTTTAAATGCTTTACATGCTCCAAAAATGGTGTTGATGTTCCGTTGCATTTAAAATGCTCTCCGGAATACCATAAAAAAAAATAATTTACATGAGGCATTATTTTTTTTTTTTTTTTTTATAAAAGAAGTATTTTTTTTTAATATTGTAGTATTTTGAGTTTATGTTTCTCTCTTATCATTACATTGAAATAATTGTGTTGAGTTTTTATTGAAACATATTATACCTTACGTTTTGAAAAATGTTGCGTTTTTGTCCATCTTTTCGTTTTCGCAACATAAGTTTTCTCAGAAACTAATACTTATAAAGTATTGAAATTTTTTTTATTTAATCCTTGCATGTATGCTAACATGTTCATAAAATTTTTCCGAAAATCCCTCCACCAGTTTTCGAGCGGACCAAAACGGGTTAACGAGGAATTCATGCAACGGGATTTAGAAACCGCTAACGAAGAAGACAGCTCGCTAGATATGAGTCTAATAGACGAAGCAATTGAGATTTTTTTCAAAAAATTATCCTGACAGCGAAAAAATTGTGTAAAAGTTTCTCGAGCGGTAGCAAATGATATTAATTGTTACAAGAAAAGAAGCTGTTCAGCAAACTTTGGATAAATTTTTTGAAAAATAGACCTCAATGGCCATAAGCACGTGTCAGAGTCTGAATAATTTCATAATTTATTTCCTTATTTTGTGTACATATTTTTAATTTTTGATTGACCCAAGTAACAATTTTCCCAATTTTTGGTGACTGAAGGTGATGGGTAGTTTTATAAGGGGTATATAATGGTTACTCGGTTATGTAAAAATTTCAGTGGTAATATAAGAGTTTTATAATATTACCAATTGGTGACGTAGTTATATTAGACTTTTTTAAGGTTACTAATGGTTATCGTGGAAGTAGGTTACTAAAGGTTTTATAACTTGGTGATGGAAATGTTACAATCACCGGTCTATATAATTTAGACTAACCATTACTAGAAGGTATATAAAAAGGTTTTTTAATTGTTTTGATCACCACGTTATATAACTTATTCATAATAAGGGTTTATTGCATTATCCGTGGTTACCCTTATATAACTCGACAACTTTCAGTAATTTCGGTGACTTTAATAAAAATTGGGAACTTTCGGTAATACATATACCCACATCATGATACAAATATTAACAAGGTATGGCCGCAAAATCTGTCAATTGATTGTTTGATTCCTTTGGCGACAAATGTCAGAAATTTGTTCGTCTCAATTTCAATCGTCAAAACGTATTTCAGTCAATAAAATATGAAAAACTCAAAACAAATTTGCTGGAAATGACAGTAGGCACCTCATGACGTAGCAACACAAAAAATTTCTCTCGAATCGGCCATACCTTGTTATCTTTGTATCATGTACCCACATAAAATATCGTAAAATATTTTGGTGGCCCTTTAGTAACTACGGTGATCGTTATAAAAACAAATTACTTTTAGTGTCGAATGGAGCAATTATAACACTACACGGCGCGCCCAACAAAACTTATTTTAAGAATAACTTGACACATCCTTCGGTATTACTTTAAGATATACAACGTTACCAAGGTAACACAATATAGCCAAAGGGTATATAAGAACAATAGATTGATTTTCGTTACTATAAGATATATCATATTACCAAAGGTAACACAATATAACCTAAGGGTATATAAGATCACGAGCGTCTGATTTTTGTCACTATAAGATATAAAACATTACCAAAGGTTACATATTATGACTAAAGGGTATATAAGGATCATTTTCGAGGTATGGTAGTTTCTTCAGTTTATATAATATTTCTAGAAGTTTTATAAGGGTCATTCAGTTTATATAATAGAGACAGAGTTTATATAAAACTACTTGCAGTTTTATAATGGTAATTAGTTCATTTAAGTACAAGCCGCCATTTTTTTCATCTATGCATTGCAGATAAAAAAGAAAATGTCGGATTAGTCAATTTTTTATATTGCATATATATGGCTTCCGTTTTATTTTTATATGAAGAAAATACATCTTTTTAGGTATATAACATTTCTAAATTATGTTATGTTATTTTTATGAATTAATAACAACTAAGTGAAAATTTTTAATTTTGTCATATTTAATTAAAATTATTAAAAATTGCTTATTTTTGGAGGGGTCTGTATTTTTTAGAAGTATCTATGATGATATTCACAGTAAAATTTCAATTGCAGCTGAATTTCACCACATATATGCCGAAAAACTGTACTTCTGAAATGTAAAAATATTAAACCCTTCCATTATAAAAATGCAATACAAAAAAAAAATCGAAATTCTATGTCAAGATAGGTTTCGTAAATATTTGCATATTATTGTTTTATAAAGGTAACGAAAAATAATTTCCCTAACATTTCAATCACTGAAAGTAATCAGCCTGAGAATTCCAAGCGTTGTGGAAACGTTACCATCACCATTATAGACAAAGTTTATAAAGGTAACCGAAACATTACCGCAACCACTGCTATGACCAAAATAAATTAATCGAGAGCACCTTGGGTTATATAAGGGTTTTATAAGAAGTTATATTAAGGTAACTGGAATATTTTGGTTACTCATTTTATAAAACTTTTAGTTATATAACGTTACCTAAATCAAGTCACGGTAACCATTTAAGCTCTATAAGGGGTTTATAGTGGTTACAAAGAGGTTTCGAGTACTAGTCTATATAACTCAAGTTATATAATTTGGTAATGGAAACCTCACCGTTACTACTATATAAAAAAAATGTTTCTTGGGATTACTACTCTTTTTTATGTTTTAAATGAATTAATAAAGTCTTACTTTTGTTTTGTTATTTAAATATTCTTCTTTTTTTAATATTTAAGGAAAAATTACGGTAACATATCTTTGCTATTTATATGATTTCCAATAGAAAATAGCAATTCACTTTGCGTCGTTTCGATTTGTGTCGCGATTTTTTGAGACCTATCTACGACGCAAAGCGAGGTCTCAGTATATATTCACTCATAAATACTATCATATCAAACACCCAGCTTTTATTTATTGTTTTCTTACTACAGCACCCCAACAGATTCATAATAACTAAACCAAAGGAGAAATATTACCATAGATGGCACAAGTACTAGATGTCGCAAGCAGTACCAAAAAAAGTATACAAAATTTATATGGCTGTGTGGTCCATTCTGGAATGGACCACAACATTTGAAATGATGTATACGTCGAGCGACTCCTATTTTTCCGTATCTGAAGTGTTGAGGAAGTCAACCAAATGTATACAAAACTGATATTGTAAAAACATTTTCTTTCGGTACGCTCTAAAACAGGTTATGGTCCATTGCAGAATGCACTACGCATTTCACAATCTGTATATTCTGCTCTAGTATGCTATGCGACATCTAGTTCTTGTGCGATCTATTGTATTACTTAAAGGCAGCATTTTGTGCAGATTATCTTCAAAGATCCGCATTCAGGTTGAAGAAGCACGCTACTGATTATAGTAGGTATACTTCTATGATTTGCTAGAATCATATGAAAACGATATTCAATGAAAAATGTGAATATTCTATCTTCGTCTGTTTTATTTAACAAGAGAATGCATTGTTTTACCACACTGTGCCTTGAATTGTAGAAGAAAGCTGAGAGTAGCATTAAAGAATGCCTTCACCTGATATATATTCATGGGATTAGAATACACCATCATTTTTCCGCAAATCTCTTCTGAATATTTTATTGGATGCTTATCTAACTCGGATTTGTTTTTTTTTTCATCACGTCATCAACACAATATATATTTTTGATTTTATAATTTTAACATTAAATGGTAATCGTCGAAGCTACGTATATTCCGCATCTTTTCTACCATGGAATTAATAAACACTCTCCTTCTTTCCTGCTTATTGTCTGTGCAATAGTCTCTTGGTGGTATCATAACAATTGAGTTCGGTAAATTTATTTGGAATATTTTTGACTCGTCATTAAACTTTAAATCATAGTAATACGAATTATGCATTCAGCCTGAACCTAAGTCATCTAGATCTTCATACTTAAATTTATTTCTTAAAGGCGAAATAGCTTATCATCATAATTCTCATTTCTTATTTTCCAACATTTTTAAAGTCGAACCCATAATTTATCACACAGAGCAAATAACTCCGTATCGCTAGAAGCAACCTCAGCAAGAAAAGCTTTAATAAGTCAGGTATAAAAAGGAAATGTGCTCAGTCTTAGTTGAACTTTTATGTGTTTTAATTAATAAAGCAAAGTGTTCTAACCAACGGAGTCTTTTCTTTAAATATTTTTATTTTTTTTATCAACTTAAAAGGGTTAGAAAGTAACTCGCCCCATCTGATATCGCACTCAAGTCCGAACACCATGCTATTTTTTTTTTTATTTTTCTTCTTAAGTTTCCACATTTTACTGGCGAGTTCGTTTACTTCCTGCATTAGCCTTACCCCGTCTGATTTTATGTAAGAGATAAGAGCTCTTATCCCAATAACAGGGCTGTCAAAGCCCGTTAACAGAAATTGGTAGTCTATGTAAAGAGTTAAGAGATGTCGGAAGTCGGCTAATCTCTTAACTTTTGTGGAGATTTTTTTCTTTTTTAAGATATATTTGGTATTCTAGCAAACAAAAATAGCTGTCAAATAACTCTTAACACAAAGCTCCTCACCGAGGTACGCTTAAATCTCTTATTGTGAAAGCCGCAGAAATTCTTTTGTTTCTAATACCGAAATTTTGGATAGAAATACTGTCAAGTAAGTGCCTATTTATAAAATGTGTATATATTACATAAATATATATACGTATAAGTGTGTGAAATATAAAATAATTATACAATATGAGCCGTGCATAGAGGAGAGTTCTGGGGAATATGAGGGGCGACTTGGATACGTTTGCTATGTTTGAGGCTGTATTCATAAGGAATTTCAGAATGCCAAACATTTTTTGCCTTTAAAGTGATTGAAATGACATAGCCTCATTTTAAAGTTTTTGTTACAGTTTTATACGAAAATCCTGTTGGACGCAATGACAGCTTTAGAATTCTTTACCTGTGATTTAGGTGATAAAATAATAATTCAGTTATATTACGTGTTATGAATTTATCACACAAAAATCAATAATTGTAACTTGATTAAAAATGCACACAATAAAAAATCGATAATCATATAAGGAACTACAGCGTATCAAAATTATTGTGATGACATGTCTGGGCAGAAGTGTAGCAAAATGCGCATATTTGGTTCTAGCTACGTGTGGGTTGGTCCTACTGCCATTATCGCCTCGCCAAAATTTCTTCTTCTTCTTCATTCTTGCAAAGTAAATTGTCTTTAATAGCTTCGCTGACTGAAAAGGGAGTGTTCAAATTCTCCAAAGCCTCTTAACTTCTTAAAAGTAAAGTTTCTCCAAAAAAATGTATGTAGAATACCTACTAATTCTGCTAAAATCTCTTACTTGCTAAATTTAAGAGGTTAATAGTTCTTTTAAAAGTATCTGATATAGAATCGGGGGGTTAGTTTCAACTAATATAAATCTTTTAATTTTTAATGTAGCTACGCCTTAACACGTTGAGCGCCGGCCATTTTTGTACTTACGCGAGAGTCTACGTGCCCACCGGTGAACATTTCTATGTTAGTTGCTGGGACCGTAAGTTGTTATTCGTTTTTTTCTGTGTAAGGATTAATGATTTGGTAAGTCCGTGGTCTACTTTTTCAATTTTTGTGTTTTCCCACAATGTAACTTTGTGCTTTGGGACCACGCTATATTTATTCTGTTACAGCTGTTAATTAAAATGGTTGGAAGATTTTCAACCGACCAGGAACTTGATGAAGTACTTGAAAGTGAAGATTGTGAAGCATTTTCTGATGATTCTTTTGCTAACAGAGACCTTTTACCCGAGGAAACTGATTCGGAAAGTGAGGAATTCAGTGAAGTTGATGAGGCAAATTATAATTTATCAGATGATACCAATGATTTCATCCCGCTAGCATCTCTCATAGATGACCGGAAGTGGAAACCTGTTAGTTGGAAAAAGACTCGATGTTTCCTCTCACAACATTGGAGTAAATCCTAATGTTGCAGCCTTGTTAGCAGGAAAAGGAAAGGAATGCTCTAAGTCTACGTACAGTAAAATGGTATAAGGGATTAGTGTTCCGTTTAATAACTGCAACCAATGTTGTTAATGCCTTGCACTTGTTCAACAAGGTAATTAAGAGAAAACTTACCATTACAAAATTCAAAGAATGTCTTGTCCTATGTCTAATGGAATCTTCAGAAATGTCAATACCTGTTCCATAATCGTAAAGACAATCCTTAAGACAGTGTCATATATTAAAGGAAGTTGACGAAAGAGTGACCAGAAAAAGGTGCAGTACCTATTTGTTATAAAAACATGTCCAGAAGTTCATTTTTTTATTTTATTTTGTTCCCTTGTCTTATTTTGTTCATTTATAATGTTGCTATAACTATGAAATCTTATTGATATAAATATTTTTGTAATTTTCCCGTCAAACTGTTATTTTTATTTTTTTGCCATTTTAAAAAAAATCATCAATTTAAATGATCTAACTCCTCAAACTGCTAAGTCCACGGGAAGCATATTTACATCCAGGGACCAAATATTTTCCTTACCTACGCGAAACCTATATAAAAAGTGCCCACTGATATACACACGGTCCTAAAATGTAAAGAACAGTATTCTCATGGGTGGTCACGAAGTCACAAATGGCCACCCGTGGGCACGCGGCGCTCAACGTGTTAAATTTAATACTAAGCAGGTTCAGTATTTCTCTAAAATCTAGTTCTTTTTTTTTTTTTTTTGTAATTTATTTTTCACAGTTTAAGCTTTTTTCGACTAAATTAAACCAAACAATTTAATATCATTAACATTATCATATTATCTCAGAAGCTTGAACCCACATAAATGTCTTGATTAGTCTCTAATAAAAAAAAATAACATAATCCCACCAAGGTCCTGCTATTCATTCTCATTCTCTATAGTACAAAAATTGATTTTCATTTCCCATATAAAAAAAAAATGATAAGCTACGTCCGCAATCAATCACTAATCCACCTAATAAAAAAATAAATCGAAACTAATCCTCTTCCGGTCTCTGAATCAATTAATAAGTGTCAAATAAATCCTTTAATCAACATAAACAATGCCTCTGGATATTCTGAGAGTCATAGTACCTATCTATATAAATAAAGAAGAAGAAAAAACCCGCATCAACTGCTACATATACTTACTTGTGGGATCAAATCCGGTAATATATTCTGGACATCGAGCATAAGCTGAAGTTCCTGCAATTGTATCAGGCCAACACAGCCAACCATCCCACGTTCCAGGGCAGTAAGTTCCTATAGAAGATAGGAAGATAAATATGGAAGGAGTCTAAAACCAGATTCTATGTACAAAAAAAAATTAATTGAAATTTTAAAAGGTTCAACAAAAGGAAGAATCGAGGAAGTCGCCTAAGCCCACTTAATCATCCTCTTAATGAAATGAAAAGGCATTTATCAATGAAGCATTGAATTTACAGTATTTCTACCGAAAATTCCAAAAACTCTTTGAAGAATTTATCTCATCGACTCTCCCCTTTCCAATCTAACGCCATCTTGGGTACATTAAATAGTACATAGGTACTTACCTAGGTCGGAGCTGCTTGGTGTCGTTTTATTTAATTTATCTAAACACTCAAGTTTATATTGCCAAAATGGATCCTGTGTGGGTTCAACGGTACTCGTTGTACTCATTATATCAGATGATGAAAGGATATCGATGAAAAATCCTTTTGAATTTTACTTGTGGATCCAGATCCTTACCTTAGATTAAAATCGATTTCTTCTCAGGAGACTGCACTGCAGGTCGATCCACCTGAAATTCAAATTGAAAAAGGAATTTTCTTGAGACTTATTTAGAATTTAATGTTTCTAGAAATTTTAAATAATTTCCTCATATTTAATAATAAAATAAGTGGAGGAGATGAAGTGATTCCAGTTCAAATTTATGTTCCTTTATAAAGTGAAATATGTAAGTTGCTCATGTGTATGCAATATTCCTTTCTTTCCAAGAAGGGAACTGATGAAAGATTTGTCATTATATCTCCTCACGAGATGTGTTTGTATAATCTGATCAGATGTTGTTGATGTTTTTACTATTGGAAAGTGATGTAACTATGTAGCGTGAATTTCAGAGTGTCTCCCATTATAACACTCGCGAAGAGTCCCATCTAATTAATGGATAAAATTACAGTTAGTGGAGTGAGATAATTTTAAATGATCAGACATCAGTTACATTTAGGAAGAGGTACAATGTTCCATGACTTCAACGAAACAGCTATACATGCATCCTCGAGGCTTTGTTTTAATAGGTTTTGTAGGAAAAGCATAAAACTCTGAAAGTAAAAACTGAGAAAATAGAAATTTTATCTACCATGGTTTCTATTATTTTCCAAGTAGTTGACGAGTGACGACGTATGGCTTTAAGTATACCTTCAAATCAGAAAATTACGTAATGAGAGGAGTTTGTTTTTTATGAGTATCCTTCACAATAAATTGGTACTCATCAGGGATCGAACATTAAAAACAACATTCTTCAGCTTGTATCTTATAACACAATACTTATACATACATATCTTCAGATTTATCCAGTTTACTGCAACTCTTAGATAATGAGAAAATGATATGAAAATTAATAACATCAGGACGTGTTGCTACTTCAAGCCTGAGGTGTATAGCAGCAGATTGTGCAAGAATGAAATAATTCTATAAATTAAGATAATTATCAGACAACAAAAGTTGACCCAAATGAAAAAAAAAAAATCAAGCGGTCTATGTTATACATCGTCGGCCTAAAATGACAATTTCATATTTTTTGAGCTTTTTGGTGGTAGAAAATTTCAAGTTATTTCCGAAAATTCAAGTCTGGCAATTCTGAGTAGTCTTATTTGAGAAATTTTAGTAGAACAAAGTTCTATCTAATCACATTTTCTCATGTAGTTTGGTGTGTAATGGTTCCAAGTGCGCAAATAGAATTAATTCGTACCGAAATAGCAAATAGTACCTTTTCATTCTAACTCGCGTAAAAAATAAGCCCTTAGGGTAAAGAACTATTCGTTGTTGATTAATTCAGTTTGAACAAGTCAGTTGCATGCAAATTTAGCCAGTTTAAGGGTAAGTGTACGATAAGCCAACGAAGGGGAAAGTATGTACAGTGGATTAATATTACTATTATTTTAACTTATATAGAAGATGTAGATATGTTTAGCCGAGGACGACGTATGGTTGAATTATCTACTTGTAAGAATCATTTGCTCCGATAATGCTACTACTGAAATTGCTTCTAAATTGGAAGGTGGGAATATGAATTATTTAAGTCTTTTTTTTTTTAAATATGCTTTAAGTAGGTTATTACGGCAATATGCCTGAATATCTGGACGATTGCAATACCTTTGTAACCGGACAAATCGAAATAGTAGAAATTGTCAATGAAGACCACTTACATAGTTCTACGAATATAGAATGGGGTGTATTTGCGAAGCGCACAAGCCATATAAAAACACTTCTTCTAGCGCACAAGCAGGAGTTTGTGAAGCGCACACCTATTGCTAAGGGATTACGCATTGTTTTGGAAACGTGCGGCTATGGTTAAGGTCAACGCATTGTTATAGCACGTATCTTTGAAAGTTAAGTTTTTTAAACCACTAATATCAATATGAGGAGTACGCTCCCCGCCAAGCACAAAGAAACACACGCTCAGGTAGGCAAGTGCACACACACACACACACACACACACGCTGGTGTGGTGTGTGTGTGTGTGTGTGTGTGCGATACAATTTTTGGTTCGTCTAGGTGAGTACTATCACTTCCCGCTCTATTGACCTCCTAGTCGGAAACACCCTGTATAAGCTGCATATTGATAATATTTTTGATATTTCACATTCAATTGATGGAAGTGATTCCATTTGTTACGTTGGCGATTTTAATATGAGTAATATCTCTTGGACCTGGTCGGATGAGGACAAGAAGTTTTTTTCCCTTGAATGTAACGCATGAGTCGTACGTAATTGACAATCTCTTTAGCATGAATTTATCACAAGTAAATAATGTTTTTAATTCGTTTAATAAGCATTTGAATCTTGCTTCAGCTGATATGGAACTATGTACTAGCGTAAAGGAAGTAGGAAATCCATTAATTCCAACTGATTTCCATCATAAACCTATTGAACTGTGTTTATCTGCCTATAGTTTTGTATATTCTAGTAATACTGTAGTTAAATACTATGATTTCTTAAATACCAACTATAATGTTTTAAATGAATATTTTCATTCTATTGACTGGTCTGTAATATATGTTTGTAATGATGTTTGTAAAATGTAAAATGATCGGTTCATTGGTATTTTAATGGATGGTAATTGGTATCAACGCTTTGGTGTTGTCAAAAGAGAGAAAGAACACCTTACACCCTGCTTGGTATAATCGTAGTTTGTTACGTCTAAGGAATGCTAAAAGTAAAGCTCATAAATCATATAAAAGAAGTGGGAGTAGTGCTGATAGCAATAATTTTTTACGTCTACGCCGCGAATTTCAATTCTTGCATGGATTTCTGCATAACCAATATTTATGGGACTTAGAATCCAAGATTAAAAGAAATTTTAAAGCATTCTGCACATACATATTAATAACAAACGTTCTGGTACAGGTTATCCCAACTTAATGCATCTTGGAAACAATTCCTCAAATAATATTCAATCTATATGTAATTTGTTTGCTACTTACTTTGAATCCGTTTATAATGATTCTAATATGCCCTCATCAGGCTGTGATTACGCATATCTCCCGTCAATGGTGGACTTGGGTCCGATATCGTTGGGAGAGGAAGATGTTTGGAGAGCCCTTTCTACTTTAGAAATTAATTATTCCCACGGGACTGACTTGATATCTACTGGACTTATGAAAATGTGTGCTTCTTTACTATTTTCTCTTTTAACGTATAACTTCAATTCATCTCTGTCTTCTGGATATTTTATTGATAAATGGAAAATTTCTTTTATTACATCTGTTTTCAAAAGTGGCTCAAAACATATGATAGACAATTATCGCTCTATTTCAAAGCTTCACCCAATTCCTAAGTTGTTAGAGTCTTTAGTTACTGAAAAAACTTACGATTCCGTTAAACTTGGGATTTGCGATGTACAACATGGTTTTGTTAAGGGAAAATCTACTAATACTAATTTAATAATCTTTTCTAATAAGGTAATCAATGCTATTGAGTCAGACAAACAGATTGATGTGATCTATACAAATTTTACGAAAGCCTTTCATAAGATTAATCATACACTTTTGATTAATAAACTTAGATCACTTGGTTTCCTTGTTGGGATGGCTTGGCCGCATACATTTGCTAACTGCCTTCTTTTTGCAGATGATTTAAAGCTTTTTATGACTATAAATACCTTTAGTAATTGCATGGAGCTTCAACAGGATTTGAATAGTCTAGAATCCTGGTGTGTGGCAAATTCATTCGAACTAAATACCTCTAAATGTGAAGCTATTTCATGTTACCATTTAGCACATCACATATCCTTTCGTAATAGTGTCAGAAATGTTATTCTTGACAGACCTTCAAGTATAACTGATCTAGGTGTAATACTTGATAAGAATATATCGTTTAAAGAGCATATCGATTATGTTATATCTAAAGCTTTTCAGTTGCTAGGATTTTTAAAGAGGCAGACAGGTGAATTTAAAGATCCCTTAACATTAAAATCACTATATTTTGCATTAGTATGGTCCGTTTTAGAACACGGATCCGTTGTATGGATGCCTACTTAAATAACTCATATTAGACGTATTGAGCGGATTCAAAGAAAATATACACGATTTGCTGTGTCAAAACTAAATTGCGGTCTTACGTTGGACTATAAGTCACGTTGTCTTTTATTAGGATTGCATTCCTTACAGTCTAGAAGAGTCATAAGTTCAATAATGCTGGTCCATGATGTACTTAGTTGTAAGATTTCATGCCCAGAACTGCTATCTTCAATTCCTTTCTATGTGCCTCAAAGATATATTCGTCCTAGACATTTACTGGTTGTACCCTTTCATAGATCGAACTTTGAATATCGTGAACCTATCACACATGCTATTTCTAACTTCAGCTTGGTTGATTCATTACATGATTTTAATATATCAAGAGAGAGAGACTTAAGATAATTATTTTAGAATTTTTCCGCTTAAGCTTTATAGATTTGTAATATAGTTTAGTTTTTAAATAACTGTTGATTTGTTTTGATGAATTCAGTATTATGTATGTATATATTATATTTGTATAAATTCTTGTAATCTGTAGGATTTATTCCATAGATTGAAATAAACGAAATGAAATGAAATGAAATGAAATGAAAAGTAATTTGTAATTCTATTTAGAGACAGAATCATGTAAATTAGTTAGTTTGATACGGCAACATGAAGAACTTCAAAATTTCCATTTTGACAAGTTTGGCCTATGTCTAAAATAAAGTGCGTAATTAATGACAATTCAAATATCCTAAATGGCTTGTGTCCAAAGTAAGATACTTTCGTTTTAATGGAAAGCTTTAATTTTAAAAATGACAATTTTTATATATGTATATTTATATTTATTACTTCTATTATTTTTAGAGTTGCTTAAAGACCTAGAGAAATATTGTAAAGATAAATCTATATGGTTTTTTCAAAAACAATTTTTTAGTCCATAAGCTTCATCAATAAAATCCCAAGAGGTTTTAGCATAGAAAAAAAGATAGGATTCAATCAGGAAGTTTTTGTAATTATGTAATTAAAGTGCAGCGTATTTCCAGATGTACCGTAAGAATATCGGCATAGAACTGATTAGAATAAGCAAATTTATTTGTAAATAAACTCTCTGGGGTTATACCTTCCACACGTTCTAAAAACAAGGCTTTTTTAATTATCTTTTTTAAGGACACTTGAGGCTAATGTTATACAAATAATATAACATTTGATTAAGCAACTGTTGAAGAAGAGAAAACAATTTTTTATTGCCATTTTTTTACTGAAAACCGCTATTTCTAAAACGTCTTTCGCGGCGAGCAGTAAAAGTCTCGTCCAACTCCACCTAGAACAAAAACAAATTTTTTTTTTTCATTATCTACATCAGTTTTACTAGTGAAGTACATGTGATTATATTTTTAGAATCTTTTTTTCGCGAAATGGCGATTGTTTTAACAAAAAATCGTGTTTTCGATGAAAAAAATCGACTTAAATTGTTTATAAATTTTTTTTTTGTTAATCAATCGTTAAAATCGTGTATACTTCACTAGATAATCAAACGATGAAGCTACAGTTAAAATTTCAAATCAATCGGACGTAAACTTTTTGAGTTCTACTGCTCACCGATTTTGAAAACATGCTTTCGAGAAAAACGAGTTTGAAGTTTCGACGAGAGCGACTGATCGACTGAACACAGTGCAAGTGTGAGTAAACATGTGCTGTAAAGACGTTGTAACCGTCGTAATTTGATGCAGCAATTCAAATTTAAAACACGATGTTGATCATAGGTAACTTGGACTAATTTCCAAAGCCACGAGATTGAAAAATGCGAGCATCGCTAAAATAAATGAAAATTGTGATTTTAGAGCATCAAAGCTATTTAGGAAAAATTGATTTAAAAAAATTTTGAGTTTAGATCGGAACTTGGGCCTTGTAGATTTTGATTCTAGGGTTGTTTTGACATAATTTAAGTCAATTAAAACAAAATGAAAACATAAAAAAAAATTTGGGAGGTATAACCTCTTAGTAAAACGAAATAATACATGTTTGCGAGGATGAAATTTATCTGACCTTCTTGAAAATTAATAAGATAACTTTATTTAAATGAGAAAATTTCAGAATTTTGCTCAGATTAAATTGATACAGCTGTAGCCCCAAACTGAAATTTTCCAGACCTTGAGAGCTCACTTTTGTGGCGCGAACTATAGTAATTATTTTATGACGCCATATTTTAAGGCAAATATAAATCGAATAAAATGAAACAACATATACAAATTTCTCATATTTGAACATATTACATGTATGTGTGTTTAAATTAGCCTATACACATGTAAATAATGCTGATCAACTCAGCTCCGAAGGAAATCATTTCTAATTGCTAAACGCACTATCGAAGAAAACCTACTCAAGGCCTTACAAATTATGCGCATTTAATAGCGATTTATACAATTGAAATGAGCTTCATTGAATATTCATGCTTACAAATTGCTGCGTGATAGTGAGTAGCTAACTCCATCTATATGCTATAATACGCCTTTTCATGGCTAAGATTCTGCTCTACATCAATCAATGGAGAAGTCATATTCGCGTTCTATAGACTGCACATGCTCTGCATAATGCGACCGACTTGAAATTATAAATTTACGAGAATTGAGCTGAAGTAAAAGTTTTACGAAATAAAAAAAAAACAAAAAAAAAATGCAACCAATTCGTACTCTTGCCACTGGGAATATTTCAAAATGATGATGACAGTACCGACGATAGGTAGAACCGTATGCCTGCTTCAAAAGCCGTAAATCGTACATTTTATCCAGAGATTGTGGGCAAAGTTCACGCGACCCAAGACAATAACGAAGAAAACTTTTTCCATGGAGACGTCTTTATTGAGCCATTGATTCCAGAATTCTCAAGTCAGTGAACTGGAAATTTCTATGAGATCACACAATCACCTTTTGTTGAGGAGGTAAACGTTGATAATAACATTATTGCCATATTGCCAGTACGGAAAATTTAGTATCAGAATGTTCAACAGCTACAGCTATCCAGGGGATCAAATTTCCTCCCGCCTGCTCTATGTGTATATATGTACATACATACATACATACATACAATCACGTTATCAACAGTTTAATCTCGACTAAGACACAAATACGTGAAGATGATTGAAGGCAACATTTCCTCCTTTTCCACTCAATCTACACTAAGACGTTCATGAACAAGTTTGAAAAGGTGGCAATTACCAGATTACTATGCAAATAGCCCCCCCGCGCCATCAAGACAGGAAGATCAGTTTCGGGGTCACGACTTAAGACGAGACACCCAGACACCATAGTCGCTCTCCACCACTACATACATTCAAACTCAAAGATTTTAGGCGTTTTATTGAATTCCTGATTCGAATCTCCAACCCCCGGGGAAATGTACTTAGAATTGGAGATTAGGTTGAGTGATTGGAATTGATTATGCCGAGGTCTCAGACATACATAGATTTCCCGTTGAAATGGATACTGGCAAGACGTGAAATCAAAGTCGATTACAGGTTCCAATCAAAATTGTGTGCGAGCCGGGCCTATTCAGTTCGATAATACATAGTCGTATAGCCCAGACTTTATAGATGTGATGATGAAAAAGCGTGCTGGTGTCCACGAAACTTGTGAAACTTTTTATTTCAAAACTTTCCAACCTTCCTCACTCAATCAAGATATTTTGATTAATGATATTCTTGTGGTACTGTGAAATAACAGCGTGAATTGCTTGCAATTTAAAGACATTGCGCCCCTCAATGTGAATGGGGATTAATTCTAATTTTTCGATGGGACCTAGTCAAGTACATACCACTCTCGGCAGCACAGTACAAAATCTTTGATACTTTTTTTAAGTGAACTCAAGAGTGCGAGATTCTATTGTTGGTTGCTTGCGGCTTTGAAATTGAAAGATTATGCCCGAAGAGGTTTTCAACTCTTAAAATGAAATTTATAGGCAAAATTTTGAGTAAATTTTCAACACAAAAGTATAGAAGCTTCCAGGGTTTTATTGATTTGTTGTTGCCGTATTCAGAAGAATACAATTTAAGATATTCGTGAATATTAATAGAGTTAATAGGTTTCAGAATCGTCATACTTGGCAATGGCATCAGATAGTATTATACGAGTTATGCTTATGACAGATATTGGGTATTGATATCTAGATATTAGAAATATTTAGATATCAAAGTACACCTGACAGATATATGAAAAGGGGATTGATGTGACAAGCCGCACATTTCAATTCAGTTGATTGATTTTTAAGCACAACCAATTTGGAAATGGAAGTGACAAATATATTAGCTTTAACGCAGTCTAAACGTCAAAAATTTATTTGTTTATTTTTATTTATTTATTTATTCACATGAATATATCTTTGTACATTAAGACAGGGTCTTTTAGGAGCACAAGCTTAAAAGACAAATAGTTCACTGAATATTACAAACAAAAGGTACAATTCATGACTAAAATTAAGGAAACTAAGATTACACTATAATATTGAAACATAATAATAAACATTTAAATATTATTAATTAAATTCAAGATTTGGAACGAAAAACGAAAAAATTGCGTTATTTTGCAATAACATCCTGGTTGACGTGCAAAATGTATCGACGGATGTGTTGTCTCAATTCACAATTCTGTGTGAAACGAAGAAAAGTGTGTTCGACGGTTTGTTTAAAAATTACAAAATTGTAATAGAATAATTTATTAACTCTGAGGAATTTAATATTTGCCTTTTTTATACCCTAGATGAAATCATAGGGGTATACTAAGTTTGTCATTCCGTTTGTAACACCTCGAAATAATGATGGTAGAGCAAAATGGATTGGACACCCATTCATAATATTAAAAGTTATTTTGATTTTTGCATGTCCGTTCGTCCGTCCGTCCATCTGTCTGCCTGTGCGCACGATAACTAGAGAACGCGTATACTTAGAGAGCTGAAATTTTGTACACGGACTTTAAAAAAAAAAGTAAAATTAAGTTCGAAAATGAGACAAATCGGGCAACTCCCTCGTGGGATTGCCATATAAAAATTTCGTTTTCCGCTATATATTTGGACACTGCCTGAGAACATGTCGACGTAGAGAGCTAATATTTCGTACATGATGTTTTTACTACATTAGCAAATAAAATTTTAAAAATGTGTCGTGTTCCCTGAAAAATTACACTCGGGAGATATCAATAATAACGATCAACTTTTACTTTACCAATTTCTTTATTCTCCACTTAAGAACTTAAAACCCGTGAACAGTCATATGTTCTTATCAGCTAACTTACAACGCGATATCACCGTCCAACGATTACTTGATTGAAAACGCAACTGCTTACCTCCAGTCAGTCGCGCACCTCGTTAACTTAGATGCGGAACTCGGAAGTAGAACATGACCCTCACATACCTGTGATGCGGTAATATTTTACTGCCGTTGACGAAACTGCCGGTCACTGTCATTCTAGTCAGCAGCTGGGCTATAGTAAACAAACCGGCAACCGTCAAGCAGATTATTGTGCGAAATAACATGCTTGGTATTTGTTGCTTCGTTTGTAAACAATCACACAGCTGTGCCAGTGAAGTAATTAAGCAGTCAGTGGTAAACAGCACGCAATAGCCCAGCATTTTGCTATATGAAGCATTACGCTCTGCGATTACCAACTGCTAGTCCACACAATGCATCTGCCAGTTATTGGTAAATGCAGTTCCGCTTCTGCATACAAGTTCGGGCCACGACAAATGGACAAAATCGGGCAACTCCTTCTTGGTGTTGCCATATAAAAATTTCGGTTTTTTACGTATACTTTGAAAACGATCAGTCCAAGACATTTTTATTGTACTAAAAACTTCTGCAGAATACGAAATCTTATAAAATTGGTTATAATCAATTTTTCTGTGCGACAAACCGTTCTAGCAATATATGCGAAAAACAACTTCAAAATCAGTACTTGAATAGATCGGTGACCATACGAAATACGAAATACGGGCATTCATCTAGGGTATCGTAAGAATTGGTCTTAGACCAATTCTAGCTTTTTTACATGTTTTTATTATTACATGTATTTTATTATTTCCCGGAAAACCTTTGGTTCTTTTTCTTATTTTTCGTTATTTGGGTATTCACAGACACATTTTTGCTTAATTAGACAAATTATGATATTATTATCAACGACTAGATGGCGCTGCGCTACATAAGAATAGTGCCGACATAACAATCAGACTATACTTAACCAACATTTTTTGAGGATATTGATATCTACATATCTAGCCCAACAAACATTTTAAGACTTGTCTGATCTATAGAACGTCATTTTTTAACTGAAAATAGATTATGAATTCCTTGCTCATTTCAACGTCATTTAGACGTAAGTTTTCTATGATACTCGGACATGTTGATCAAATTTACGTTTATTATTGACCCCTTTCCAGCGACATCCTTTTTACGTCAATATTTGAAATTTTAAGACAATCGAGTTTAGTTTCCGTCCAATATAGACTTCGTTTTGACTGGCACCTTTTTAAGTCGACAAATGACGTCTTTCAGGAGTTCAAATAAATGTAATCGGAATTTGATCACAAAATGACCGATCATGCATGTATTATACAGAAATATATAAAAGAACGTCATTTAATTACTCAAAATAGACCCTAGATTTAACAGCATTTTTCCGTATTTTAGACGTAATCCTAGTTAACCGTCTAGAGAGCCTAATATTAGAAATTTTCTATTGTTCTTAAACTCTTTTTGATATCTTACTTTTGCCGTCTTTTTGTCGTCATTTATGGTATTGCATAGACACGTGCTGTCTATTTCTCGTCATTTGATGACTGATAATAGACCCTAGTTATAACAGACCATTGCTGTCATTTTGTCGTCAGTTTGTGCTATTGCATAGGCACGCGTTGTCTATTTCTCATATGATTTTGACTGCATTTGAAAGTGGCGCTGTTTGTCGTCATTTTCACGTCATTTCTCGATTTTTGGTAGCTTCGTGAAAGGACGGGCATTCAAGACTTGCATTAGTCTTGTTCAAGCAGCAGTGCGGGCAACAATTCTATGGTGTTTAGTCAAAAGTACATATCTCCAAAAATGTACTATGCGCTACTTACGAAGTTATGCGCTTTTAATCGAAATAATATCCAGTTTTTTTGAAGTTATGCATTTTGGATACATCGTTTTATTTCAATGTTTTTGTGAACGAAAATTCAACGAAAACACTGAAAAATGCTTTTCTCGATAAACAACGTAAAAAATTAATATTTCTTCCGAATAATAAAAACATAAGAATTTCCCTACCTTTTAGTTTAAGTTCTATTGGAAATATTCGTTGTTCCAGGGTGGAAAAGTGAATTTTTTCATTAAGCAGTTTTGTCTTTCGATGTGCGAACTAGAGGTCATTTTGTATTAATAATTGGTGGCTAATATGACGACTTTATTTCCATCTGAAGACGTGTTTCAGGTGTTATAATGACGTCTTCTGGGCAACCAAAATATACTCATTCAGTTTAATTTTGAAGGTTATTTTGGTGGCTAATATGACAAGCTTATTTGCGTCTTAAGACGTGTTGGTAGTACATTGTCGACAGATCGACGTGAAAAATATGTTCGATATAATCAAATTTTGATTTTGACCAATTTTCAATTTCAGTACAAAGGACGGTCTATTGTATGTATTATATTGACCAGACAATGTTTGTTGGATAGTTTATACCCATTTCTGGATGGTGTAAAACGAAAATCTAGATATCGATACCCCATGTCTGTCATAAGAATTATACAGTTTCCGATTTTTTTTATACCCTAGTGTTTTCATTAAATTTTGCACAAAAAGTTGTATGAGACAAATTGAAAACTAACCTGATCTTTCAGCTCCGTAGTTTTATAAAGTGCTAAGGGGTATGAATAGAGGGCACATTAAAGAATTTATTAGTACTCTATACACTGGCACTTTTTGATAGGGTATATGGTAAAGTAGTCATAGGGTGATTAATGTAAAATGTATTTACAAACGATATTATCCTCCCATTTGGGATGTCAGCCTCTCCTTGTCATACGCCTTTTGCAGATGAGACAGCAGCTCACATCGACTCCTAAGAAGTGCAGAGAGGCTTGGCTTGATTCTCGTCGGCAACATTTAACTTTTTCATTTAAAATAAACTTTTTTTGTATATTTAATTTAATTTATACTTCGAACACATTGATATCATTCGAATGCTTAACATTATTATGGTCCTTCGCGCCGAATATTAGTAATATTAGTGCTTGGCGGGAAAGCTGCCACAAGCTGGACTAGAAACTTCGTGGTTAGTCTTTTAGTGAACATAAATTCAAAGTGACTGTGAAAAGAAATTCAAGTGACTAATAGCGAAAATATAGTGCAATCATAGAATCTTAATATACAAAGGATACAAAAGGATACTTCTAAATTCAGATAAGTATCTGAAAAATTTAATTTGACAATTTCCATTGATTGATTTCCATGCTCCACATGGAAGTTTCTATCTATGGGTTCGGCACAATATCTTCTTTTGAGAAGATTGATTTGTTTTTACTTTTAATGTTTTATTTTTATATTATAATTTTGCGGCCTAGTTTTCAACGTATATTGTCTTTTATGCTAGTGATGTAAAAATCGGTCATTTTGGTGACTCAGGTCATTTGAGTCAAAGATTCGGTCATTTGGGTTATTTGAGTCAGTTGAAAAGCTAAAAGTATATATATATATATATCACTGCGTATTTAGCAATCACAAGCAAAATTGATATTTTGTAACTGCTTAACTGCTAAAACGGGGCATGGCAAGGCAACCCGGTTGGCCTCAAAGCAAGCTTCAGTAAATGAAAAATTGCTGCATTCTGTGAATGATTAAATCCGTCTTCAGTACTGCAGAAATTTTTGTATTTGTTTTAATTTATTGCATTCTTTAATCCTGTAAATAACATTTCCTTATGAAAAACCCTTTTAAGGATATGAAAATTACAAATCGATAACATCAAATCAAAATTAGTTGGCTTTAAGTACGTGTGTGTACATGACTGAACGTAAAGTCCCAAGTCGATGGTTGCAGGTAGAGCAAGAAAACATATAATAATATTGTAATCTATAAAGATTATCAATCATGGCATCCATCAGCATTGGCTTGGCACCTCTTTACACCCTTGTGCATATGCAGAAGGGAGGTAAATGCCAATACTATGATTTGGCGACAGAGTTGGGAGTTCTAGCTCTAGTAGCAATAAAAATTGATTCAAGAAGAGCAGTTTGTTTTCTCCTTGAGCCTAACTGACCGATTGACCGATATGATTTTGAAACGGTGCCTCAAGTCTTTTCAGTCAGTGTACTGACCTGGTCGAAACAACCGTATCGTTCGCTACCGACCCATTATTACTTTATAGTACTTTCTTTAAATATAAGAAGCATAAGAAAAAATCCTAATGAATTTTTGAAACTTTTCAACAGTCTGAAAATTGATTTTGATTTGATTGTCTTTACAGAAACTTGAATGCATGAAGTTGACAGTTTTAATTCTGATGAATATCGTCTATTTACAAAACCTTTAAACTTTAAATAAATGTGAACGAATTGTTGCATATGTAACCAAAAAACATTCGAGTAAAAGTGGGGCAACTTTTGTGAAGCATACGCTTTGTATCTTTCCAGAATTTTAGCGAGCTTAATTTGAACGTTACTGTTGTGTACAGATATCCAAGCTGCAATCCTATATGTATTATAAATATTTGATACTCATAACAGATCATTATACTGCTAAATTCTTATCCATAGATTTTCAATCTAAGGGTACGTGCACAACGACGGAAGGCGAGGCGAGCCTATATCAAGAGTCAAGAGTGTTCATAACAACGCTGTGGCAGCGCGCAATGTTACGAGATATCTCGAAGTATCTCGTTCGAGAATGACATTTGTCATTTTTTCGCGAGGTGTAGCGCGCTAATTTTGATAACTAGCATATTTTTAGAGGTTTCTTCTTTTATATATAATCGAACAGTTCTTTACTCATTCTATATATGTGGATGATGTAATTCCTAAATTCAAACCGCAAATCTGCGGAAAGGGCTATGAAAACAAAAAGTGATTAAGTTTATATCGTTAAATAGCAAATTTAAGGAGTTATTATAGGAGATAAGCTGGGCAAAAACAAAATTTTTTCTTCAGAATCTGATAACATTATTTTTACTCTCACTTCGCGATTTACCAAGAAACTGAACACCTTATTGTGAACACTATACTTCGAGATGAATGTTGACTTCGCCTTGCTCAACTGCCTGGCCTCTCTTCGGCTCGCCTTGCATCGCCACGCCAAGTTCTGGATGTACCCCAAAGATGAGACTAAGGACTGACGATTGGGCTGATTTATGTAATATTATAGATCTAAATGAAGGCATACAAATTTTCACTGACATTATGAAAGTTTTCATAGAATCTTCGAAAAAGAAAATCAAAAGTCATGAAAGTAAAATCCAAAATGTAAATCATAAACAAGTTGGCCTGAATTTTAACATTTATTCGAACAAGAGATAAATTAGTTAAAAAAAACCATTTAATGTAACATAAAATTTCCATTATAAATTATACCGAAGCAGGTCGCATTCTTTAACCCTTAAGTAGGCACACTAGCGAAATCACACAAGTGGGCGCATGGAGTCAGCAGTGAATCCAATTTCTTTCTAGAAATTGAAGTTAACACCAAAATATTCAAAAACGAAAACAATGCTGTTCGTAACTAAGTCTTATTACTTTAGCAAAAACTAAGAAACAAATAACTTCTCTTTTAGTTAACACAAAAACAAAATAACAATTATTTGATATTACATACTGAGGAACTTCTTGCCAGTCTTTATAGAAAAGTACAAAAATAAGAACCACTATTCGAAGAGAGTAAAAAATCTACACAATTCACCCAAGACTACAACCCCAACATACTTTTATTTATTGTCGCTAGAGCTCATCCGAAAATATTATAAAGTGTCGAAATTTCAAAAGATATACGTAACATAACTTACCTCACGAAAAAATTACGTAAGTTGGCGCATGGGGTCACACTTCACTATAGTAAAAAGAGCATGCGTACGTTGCATCGGCTTGAGTACGACAATTTTCAAAATAGTGTTCTAAGATGAAAACCTTTTGGAAGACGCAAGGTCAATGGAAAATTTGTTCTACATTTTTTTCGCGGTTAAAATTGCTCCGACCCCATGCGCCTACTTAAGGGTTAAAAAAAAACAGCTAAAAATAAATATTATAGAAATGGTAACCAAGCATGTGATGATCAAAAAAGTTGTGAGGAAAATCGATGAGATAGTTTTTAATTTTAATATACAAAAGAGCATGAGCATAACAGTCGACTAAATTGAAAATGTGGGGAAATTATTCAAGATGTATCCGAAATAGTCAATGAAATAAACGATCATTTTTTAGGGTTCCGTATCCATTCGTAGAAATATTTTATAGTTCCTGAGTTATATCCCATACAGCACAAAATTACCCAGTGATACACCCATTCGCATAGCTTTCCCGGGATAACAGAAAGACTTCAGTATGTACTTATACGACATTATTTCTAGGATTTATTAGAAATTTCCCATAAGTTGTTCCCTGGGATATCCCACAAATATTCTCTAAGTATATTACTGACAAATACGTACGTGATGTGCAGGAAAATTTTGGGACAAACATGGGAAAGTCGTTTTAACCACTTCCAGAATTTCTTTCGGTATGTTCTCTGATTCTCGTGATTTATGGCTTGGTATGCTTCCGTGTGTCGTTTTCAGAGAGCGAAAATAGAACAACAATATATGTACGGAAGAAACCATATGAGAACTGCGTTGTTTAAGCCAGCTACATGCGTGAAGCTACATCAGAAAATCTTAAACAATATCCTCAGATATTCCGAGCAACCTGCCAACAAACTAGAAGATCCGTAAGACGTCCTAGGTATGCTTGTAGCGTGAATTTTACATCATTGAATGCGTTAACTATGTCTAAGTAGAAGGACAGGAAATCCTGTGGGAGGGGCATGGGATCTACCAGGGATATTCTAACCCCGGATAATCGTCACTCCCAGGGATGTCCTAAGTTGTGAGCTGGGACCGTACGTAACATAACACAGACACATATGTTCTGTGTGGAATGTACATATTTTTGAAAAACAGTTCATCAAATATTACAATATGGAATGGGTTCGCTGAATACTCAAACCGATAGTGAATTTTATGGAGTTTTAGTAAGTAATGAATCCGGGGGGGATCATGGCCCCCCCCCCTAAATTTGAAGAAACAAACATTTAATTGAGTTATTTGAAAAAATATATTTATTATTTTATATATTTTTTTATATTTACAGGTATAATTCAAATTAAAAAAAAACTTTATTCCAAAACTTAAAAAAAATCAAAATTTATTTCAATAAATATTATTGCATGCATGTGATGTATGTGTATAAGTTTTTCTCAGAATTTGAGTTTAGGATCCCAAATTGGGGTGATCCAAAACCTGCGAGAAACACTTCCCAAGCCACAAAACAGACTCCCTCACTACCACATCAGAGCCTTAACTTAGTCCTAACTCCTAACATTCTTAAATATTTGCAGCAGTTTTATGTAAAACTACTGCCATATATACGAGTAATATGGACTGACTACGTCCATAGAAATACACTGCAGAAAGTGGGATCACTTCTATGTAGCATTCTCTTTCGGTCTAAACACCAAGTACCAACTGAGAGAGACTTGTAAACAACAAATAAATAAGTGGGTTCGTCGAAATAAATGATTTTCCATTAATTATTTGGATTAATTAGTGATAAAAATTGTTTTACCAAAGGCAATGTATTCATTGATACTCAACAGAAATTCGAAAGGTTTGATTAAAATCACTTTTCAACTCCCCGCCAATAGTTTTATCAATGTTGGCACTGACGTAAGAACTATTTCTGACATAAAAAATTGTACCCGTATAAAATAGCATATCGAGCAGACCACATTATATATGCCAGTGTGTAAAACTACGAAAAGTTTGGTTTGAATGACTCCTGCAGTTTGCACCCTACACTGCTATTATATTAAAAAATGACTTTTTGTAAAAAATTATATTAAAAAAGGACACATCATCCACACCGCTTAATGCGGAAACTTTCCTAGTACCTCACTACAGTACGGCGTGTCTAAACTAAGCGACTTATGGTGCTGGATTTTTTTTTGTTTTGTTGCTTAATTTAATTTGAACTAAGCGATTTACGGCGCTGAATGTTTTTTTTTTGCTCAAATTAATTTGTAAACTGACCCCCCCCCCCCCCTCTAATTTCAATGCTAGATACGCAAGGAATGTAAAATTTTATCCAAAACAAAAAATATGTCTGTTGTGAATTGAACCTATTTTTCATTCAATGATTTCAATCCTGTGTCAAAACCGCAATATTGTCAGTTAAGCTTCCGCTTTTCACCTGAACATCACAATTAAAAAAAAAAACATCTACGCAATCCCAATATCCACAGGTGTTATGAAAATATTAAAAAAAAAATCGATTTTACCTTTGCAAAATTTATGTTCCTAGATACAATCATTTATCTAATTTCACTTTAATTGCCTCCTGTCAGGCTATAAATCATTATCCATAATAAATGTTGGTTGAATTGTGTAATTATGCAACTTAAACGGTGTAGTACACAAAAACGATAGAATCGATTAAATTTTATAACGTGACTACAAATTATCGATTAAACGTGCCGATTCTCTTAAAACGGAAAGACAAACTGAATTCGTGCTTAAGTCTGCACGCAATCTATTGTCACTGAATTTTGAATGATGAATTAGGCTGAGCGGAAATGCACTGAACGAACATGCTAAAAGCCAGTTGACCGAGTTGTACCTACTAAAAATAACTGGAAATTGTACAATTCGAGACGAGATAAACAGCCAACCGGTCGGAAATATGACAATGCAAAAGCCCACAATTGTGGATTGAAATTCAAAAAATGAATATTACAGGACAATGCAGGCACGTGATCGTCCCTTCAATAAATGTGGTAATCGTCTCTGCTGTTGGATATCCCATGACATCACGTCCAGCAATGATTTGCAAATTATATTAAAAATCATCGAGCTCTATGCAGACCTGAAAATTGTTACTGGGGGACCTAACTATAGCATGGAATGGAATACAAATGGACATCAGTTGCAGAATCACGTCGTATTAGTTTTTTTTTTTCTTTCTTTTTTTTTTCAACCAAGACGTAACCAATAACCACTTGTTAGATTCTCGTGATAGTCGTTTAAAAGTTTTCCTGATTTCAGTAATATTATCGACTTGACCAGACATTCCCCACTGGTCGACGATGCCATGGTGGGAATTTTTTATAATTCCTCGCTAAGACTTCCAGCACACTTATAGAACTTGGCATTGTAAAATGGTCAGGAACTTCTTGGCATAGTTATTTCTTTCACCTGCCACACTATGATAAATGTTGTATACACCCACCTGAAGAAAATAAATCATTTGTAGAAGTTTTCTTAATAGATACCATGACGCCTTTGAAGATCATTTATCTAAACAAAAAAAAGAAACTTTTCTTAACCAATTTATCGAACATTTTCTTCCATAACTTCTGAAGACACAAACAATCCCAGATTGCTTCCTCTAATTTCTGCATTGATTCATGAATAATTCACAGTTCGATTTCGCATAAATTAATTCGCAAGAAGTGCGGGTACACTTTCTTCGATGAATTTTAATTAAATCCGCTATTGAATGCAGTCAAATCTTAAGTAGACTGGAATTGGTTGGATCTGTTCCATTGAGGGGAGTTGGTGGTGGTGCTGTGTTCACAGCAGATACACAGTTTGAGGCTTGAGCTGTTTTAATAAATCAAAAATGTTTTTTGGCAACACCAGATTTATTGAGCATGAACAGCTTGGAGGACATCTTTTGTGGCACAAAATTGATTATTTTAATATTAATATGGCATGGCACGAAATTGTTAGAGGGTTGGGAGGGAGGATGTTATTATTTTACTCAGCTTTTTGGTAATATCTTTTTGGTGACTCAAGACTGAAATTATATAAGTGAATTAGCGTAGTTAATACTTTCTCCATTCTTTTTTTTTTAATGGGTTTTATAAAGATAGATAAAGTGTTCAGAACTACAAAAACAAAAATTTACGAAATACGTACTTTATGAGAAGGTACACTAATCATAAAACGAATGGATAGTAATAAAAATTTATTGTGACAATTAGATAATTTCTTATAATTTTGACTGAAGGTTTGTCAATTAATTCACATTAAAACCGTAACACCGTTCCCATTCGGTTGTTGTTTTTCGCAATAATAATAATAATAATAATTTATTCATTATGGTTATGTACACAAGATTTACAATCTTATATCGTACTAAAAAGAAGGTATAACTATAAAAGTGATGATATACAAATCCAAGAGAAATAGAAATAGATTCAATAATTGACTGAAAGCAAGTAACAAAAAGTAAAAAGTAAAAGAGATTCAATGTTATAATAACGAAATAATGATATAAAATGGATTTAGATCCGTTTAATACTAAATTTTACATTGGGAAGTATTTTTAGCTGAACTAAACTTATACTAATAGTTGAGAGAAGAAAAAGAAATAGAAATGACAGATTAATATGTAGTGATGCAATATATTCTTTCTTTCTTACTTTCTTTCTATATCATGACAGATCCAATATTCTCTTTGAAAGCACCGACAGAGCTCCTGAGCTGAATACGAGCAGGAAGTGAATTCCATTGCCGTGCAGTCTGAACAAGGTAGGAACCTTCCATCACTGTTTTGTGAAAACGCGGAATAATTAGGTTTAAGTTTCGTTGTGAGGCTGCAAACACCAAATTTTCTTTGAGGCAATCAGGTTTGCCCTTGTAAATCAACCCATGCATAAATACGACCGCTTTACGTTTTAAGTAAGTATCGATAGAACAACCCAACAGCCTAAATTTAAAGGGTGAAACGTGATCATATCTGCGAAGATTAAAGATGAACCTGATGCAACTGTTAAAAGCCACTTCAATCATTGCGCTTACAGTTGCTGTCCAAATTCATGTATAGCAGACTACCATAAGTAAAATGAGGTACTATTAGCGCCCTGACCAATTTCAATCTCATATCAAGCGAGAGAACGCGAGCAAACAGCCATAGCCTCCGAAGCCCAGTATAAATTTTGCTTAGCATCAGGTTGACATTTTCACAACATTTCATGTCATCGGTTATCACTACTCCAAAATCACTACTCCAAAATGACTTTGCTTAGAATAGGTAGTATAGCACCATTAAGATATATTGGCGGAATATCTGATTTACACAAGGGACCACTGTAAAACGAAATACACTGGGACTTGGATGAGTTAAGTAATAATCCATTGGTTGCAGACCATTCATAAATTCTACGTAGATCACTATTTACTCGCTCAATGCAATCCTCCAGAAGTCCTATAGGCCTACTTAAATACAACTGTATATCATCCGCATACAAATGCACTTTAACATCCCTTACCACTTCAGGAAGGTCATTAGTAAATAAACTAAAGAACAATGGGCCCAAAACTGACCCTTGCGGTACACCCTTTGATAGCTTTAACGCATCAGATAATCTACTGCCGATTTTAACAACTTGGGATCTATCAGAAAGGAAACTTCCTACTAGAGCGGTTGCAGACTCGCTGAAATTAAAAGAAGTAGAAAGTTTTCGAAGAAAAGTTACGTGATTAACACAATCAAAAGCTTTAGAAAAATCCAACAGAAGAAGAACACTAAAAATATTTTTATCTAATGAAGCTCTTAAATCAGTAGGAATTAATAATATAAAGGATATAGGGATGAATAAGAGGGAGTAGAAGTTTGATAAATTTAGGAGGTAAGTTATCTGGACCGATCGCATCAGGCTTAATAGAATAGACAGCTTTGAGCATTTCTTCCAGATTTACATTGCGGAAACTAAACTCACTTGAGCGCTGATCATTGAATGAAACAATGGCTGTTCTAGTATCGGGGTCAATATACTGTCGAGTAGGCAGATTAACATTACCAGAGGATATGAAATATTGATTAAGATCATCTGGGTTAACACTACACTCATTAACATCCTTACCACTAACACCAAATCGACGCAAATTCTTCCATATAAATTTAGGTTGAAGGGCAGGGTTAAGCTTAGAGCCATAGTATAAACGCTTTGACTGTCTGTTAGCTGAGGTAACTTTGTTACGAGCAATTTTATATAAATTTCTCAAACGATCAGTGTTGAACCGTTTATATCGCCGGTATAAGTACTCACGCTCAGCAATAAGAACACTTATTTCTCTAGTGAACCAAGAACAACCGCCATAGCGTTTACGTCTGCTAATCACAGGTACATATTTATCATGGAGATAGCTGGCTAAAGAAGTGAAAATTTCCACTTGGTCATCCACAGATGGGCAAATAAATATATCATTCCAGGGTAGAACAGGGCATTCTTCAAACAAACTGTGTACATTAATATTGTGATAGTCACGGTACGTAAAACTATTGCAGGTACGGGTAAAGTGCAAGGCAATATCATAACATAAATAAAGTATGTCATGATCGAACAGACTGGGCGGACTAATTTGGTTGTGAAATAGCACTTTACTAGTATCAGCTGACATTAGAACATCTAGCTGTGATGGATTGGAGGTGTGAAAATAGAATTGCACTTAACAATACGCAAAAATTGCACAGGTTTACAGATGTAGAAAGAAAAACTCTTAAAAGATCGAAAGTGTTGAGCGCTGAAAGTGACATCCTAAACGAAATTTTGTTCACTAACGAAAGAATAATTACCCTTGAGAAAATCGCTTTAATTTCAGTAATCTCGCCACCATGTTCTCCTGACCACAATCTTATCGATTTTTTGGTGTGGAGCATTTTTATAAGCAAGCTTAACACTAAAAAGTATGCCTTAGTAAAACGGCTAAAAAAAAACCAGTTCTAAAGAATGGGCCAAGTTACCACAGAATCAATTTCGTGCAACGTTTAGACAAAGTTATTCGTTCCATTGACAGACACATCGAAAATCAATTTATTTTCTGAAAATTAATGAAATTTTTAATATTTTTATAATAAAAATGAGTAAAAATCTTTTCCAAGCTATATTAAGGAGTGGTCCAGAAAAAATTGACCCATTAAGTTATTTTTATACCTGCAAAATTACAATAATCCAGGTTTGGATTTTTTTGTTAAAATATTCCATAAATACTGAACTCTGAGTTTATATGAATCATTCGTGTATTGGAATTGAAATAGTTAAAATGTCTCGAAGCGAAAAAGAAGTGCGTGAAATGATTTTGTCCAAATATTTGGAAAATCCCACAATTTCATTGTTAAAAATTTCAAAGATCTGAATACAAGTTATTCCACGATAAAAAGAACAATAGCCAAGTATAGGCGAGGCTTGTCAATAGAAAGGATACGTGGGTCAGGTAGAAAACCAGGACCATCCCGTCCAGACGTCATAAAACAGATGAAGGGTACTTATTCTCGGAAACCGGGAGCTTCGGAAAGAAATATGAAGACATTGTCAGGAACATCAAAGTCTACAGTGCACAGATATAAAAAAATCTGTGGATTAAGGAGCTATAATGTTCAAAAAGTGCCGCTGGGGAAGGAAGAAGAAGAGAAAACAGCAAGAAGAAGAGCGAGAAAACTTTATAAGAACTACCTGACGAAATACGATTGTATCGTTATGGATGATGAAACCTATTGCAAAGCTGACTTTTCGCAGATACCAGGTGACGAATATTTTACTGCAAAAAGTCGGAGTGGAGTATCCAGAAAATTTTCAACAAAAGGAATGACAATATTTCCCAAGAAGTACATGATTTGGCAGGCGATCTGTTCTTGCGGTTTACAATAAACTCAGATGTGTACATCAAAGAGTGCCTTCAAAAAAGACTTCTACCGTTCATTCAACAGCATCAAGGGTATTATTTTCTGGCCAGATATGGCCACCAGTCATTACGCAAAAGCAACGATGGAATGGTACAGAACCAATGAGGTCAATATCGTGCCAAGGGAAGCCAATCCAGCAAACTGCCCCCAACTTCGTCCAGTAGAGAGGTACTGGGCATTAATGAAAAAGAAGCTTAGAACAACAAAGAAACTTGCCAAAAATTATGTTGATTTCAGAGATAAATGGAAAAGAGCATATAGAAATGTTACTAATATAACTGTTCTAAATCTAATGCGCGGCTTGAATAACAAAGTTAAAACATTCTTCCAAAACAAATAATGGATTAGAAATAACTTTTGTATTTTAAAGTTTAAGTTGTAAGAACAAAATATAGAAATTTTATAGAAAAATTGCTATTAGTGTTTTTACTGCAAACAAAAATAAATGGGTAAATTTTTTCTGAACCACTCCTTAATTTGAAAAGTTGCCACCCCTATACTATATAATAGAATTTGTGTTTGTAATGATAGAAGTAGGTATTTTCGTCAAACTCTTTTTTTTTCTACCGGTTGATTTCATAATTCATCAATTGACTGGGCCGCTTTTATTTTGTTTAAATGCTATTTGTTTTTTCATATGGATTAAAAGTGATAGTTTGAGCAGCGTTCCTAGGTCTGAACAAAATACACATAATAATAAGAGGCTGTGCGAAGTATCAGCAAAGTAAAGTAAAACATACTCGTAGTTGCGGCTTTTATACGTCTTTCATATCAAATATCATATATTCTGGCAGATTACTTAGAGTTAATCGAAAAGAGATTACTAAAATTCCTAGGAGAAATTTCAAGAGTTTGAGAAAATTGTCACAGAAAAAATATCATATTTAACACTTAAGATTTAAAAATAAGGTAAAACCATTAAATATTGGGGTATACTTCGAAAGCGGGATTTCGCTCAATTGAATTACCTGATTTGTAAATAAAATAATTCTACAATACAGTATACAGAGTGTTCCAGAAAATAATGACAGCCGGTAGCAGTGAGAGGATCTCAAAACTTATCCGAAACAATCGACTGGCATTTGGCTGCTTTAAAGAGAATTGCTTCCGACAATGCTGCATCTTTATTGAACAAGATAGTCGCAATTTGGAAAGTTATCAGTTATTTGTTGTAGTTGTAATAAACTCATTTTAGTTAGTTCTACATACTTATTACTCATCTCTTTTTCGCTTATACCGGTTTCAATATTGCAATTTGCACTAAACCGCAAGTGTGTCTCTATATACTGAGAAACATCTCTGTATACACTCGATGTAAACTCAGTATGTAGATTTTTGCTCGGGCGACACAAACGTCGGAATTTTTCTCTGGGTAGCTTCAGTGCAGTAAGGGATCCAAATGACAACAGCTGACTTGAGTTCAATTTATGCTTTATTTTTTGCGTCTCTATTATAAATGTAAAATGAGTATAAGTTAGTGTACTCTTGTCTATATCGCCTAATTCTAGATGAACGGTGTGATGAACTGCCACTAATCCTGCGTTGTTCAAGTGACAGGATAGCTTTTCCGTTGCACAAGTACTGACTAGTAGCTACCGCTAGTCACGTGCTACCACTAGCTCTCCGTTTTTTACATACTGGCTTATAGGATGGCTTTCCATTGTGCATGTACCAACTAAATACAACCAATAGTCTTCTGTTGTTGTTACATCTGTGCTCCGTGCTTTCCCTGCTTATTGTGGTTATGATACGTGGATTTCATAACATTGTTCACATACAGACTTTTGGGCAAGGCTTGGAGGCGGAGGTGGATTTTCTAGATCTCTCGAGCAAGTCAGTTCAACTTGCTAGAAATGTAGACGGGAAATTCGGGCGGTTGAAGGTGTCTAGTAAATCTATATTGCCCTATTTATAATATCAATTCTAAAAGCTATTGTGAATTATATGAAGAAAAATTTCCTATAAAAAATTGCACACGTAGTTCTATTTATGTCTACCTCGCTACAATGTAGAACATTAGAACTCAATATTGATATTACGAAAAATTTTGCAGTATACGGAAATTATTATAATATGACCCTAGTTATAAACCATAATCATTTAATACATGAACCTTTCAGAGTCGAATTTTATAGGTATTGTAATGTTGGCTGCAGTTTTCAGACATTTAATATTTGATACTTGTCAAGTTGAAGTGTCTATTTAGTTTTTATTTTCAATACAGACAAGTAATTTCACACTATTTGCTCAGATTCTGTACGTGCGCCGAACTTTTTTAAGTCAAATTACAAATTAAATGACAAATCAAATAATAAATCCAATGTCAGTTCTCTAATTAATTCCTCAGTGTCGTAAACAGCAAGTGTGTCTCTGAAATTCTATATTGCAATATGACATAATTTCAATATCAATACCTCAATATATAAACCGAAAGTATGTCTCAAAAATAAGAATTTTTCACTAACTATACATACATCTAAAATTTTCGAGGGGAAGCCGGAAGAAATCGCTTTTAATCAAATTTTTTAAAATGTATGCCTGCCAACGCTCATAAATATCACCACCAACCAAGGCACCCGAATCAATATATCCTTTTGGAACCATGATCGGCCACCAATAGTGCATGAAAAATCTAAAGAAAAATTGTCAAATCATTCTAACAAAACTGAATACTTGTGCCCTTGGTGCCGAAAGAGTAAACCACCAGAATCAGGTCACCAATTCGTTTGAACCGTTGTGGGTGAATAGTTGTTCATTCAAATTCTAAGAACAATTTGCAAGTAAATTTCTAAGAAAAATTTAATACTTTCTTACAACTCAGGCTTGAATCACTGTCGCTATGAAAAATCAACGGGTGGCTATTCGTTGATTGCATGGAACTAAGCTTCTACTAGAAAAAGTCAGTTTGTTTGCTCATGTTGCGAAATCCCCACACAGTTGTCCTGCCATCGATTTTATTCATGAATATTAGATAGATAAAACAAATTTATGATCGCTGACCAATTTCTTAGAGACAATAGCTGTGTTTTTCACATTTGGGTCCGGGTCATAACCCATATGGAACCCATATGGATCAATGTTTGACATAAGAATTATTAAACATATTTTGCGCTCTATCGCAGTAATTTAATGCGGACATTAGTTCTGATCTTTTCCCGGACCCATATGCGTAAAAAACACAGCTAATAACAGTTTTAAAACTCGAAATTATGTGCTTTTTCATATGAGTAATCGGCGAAACAAAAATATGAAAGCGTCATAATAATCGGGTTGCTAAGCATTATAAGCATTACACGCCTTTTTCTAAGCAATCAAACACTCAAATAAATTTGTGTACCAAAGTTATACTTATCATTCCTGTGATAGGTATGAGATGTTTTTTCGACACTGCATATATAAAAACACAGAAATTTTTAAAAAATTCGTGTACGTTTCAAAGACGAAGAGTAAATGACTAATAGGTCCAATCTACATCGAGACCGACACACTACAATCTGCACGAAGCCCTCTTTCAGCTTCATGAAACACACTCAGCTACAATGAGCGCTCTACAAACTTCACATTTGTATTGACAACTTAACATGAATCAAGTGAAATTTTCTTTGAGAGTTTTTCAAGTTTTTAGTGAGATTATATCGTATTTCCTCAGATAAAATTAATTATTCTTTCCACTATACGTGCTCTTTATCCGTATTGAGTAATCGTAACCACAGAATGTTTTTTATATGAAACATGACTTTTACTTTTATCATATTGGTGTTATTGCAGCTACAGCGACCAAATTAGAAATTTGCCCAAAATCAGCTACATCCTGTGGCGGTATATAGGGCGACATTGCGCCTGGAGGGTCACAGAGAATTTGTAGGGTTTAATCTAGCTATCAAGGAAGTACTTGACGATTTGCGAAAGGTGAAGATAGTAGGCCTAGGATAAAAATATGTGATTGTATAATTTTTCTAGTCTAGTAGTCAGTTGTCTGACATTGTTTTTTTGTACGACAATTAAAAAAATAAAAATTATTTTCAAAGTCTCTGTTTAAAAAATAAAAAAAAATAAAGAGACAATATTTATAATAAATAGAACCATAATAAATAACGCCGCCTTTATTTTTATTAGCCCAACTACTGACACGATAGGATTGAGGACAGAGATAGTTTGAGTGGGACAGCGAAGCCTTGGCTATCCCCACAATCTTTATGTATTGCTAGCTACACCATGTAACTTGAAGCTGGCTATGTAGCAGTGTAGCAGTTTCTACGGTACGCTATATATATATATATATATATATATATGACATTAGTAGCTTGAAGCCTGCAGCGTGTAGCTCTCAATGTAGATTGGCCCTTATACTCTCTATGACTACTCATTAGAAGATAAGCAAGTGCTCAGCCGTCGACGTCGATTGGCTCTGGTGACCCAGTAGTACTAATGTTAAAAATTGGGAAAAGTAAGCTCGAGCACAAGGATTAAACGCCGACGTGAGCTACACATTTTGCCCTTACAATACGAAAATGGTCCTGTTAAACTTTTACATCTCGCTCTACAGTCTAGGTCCACATTGTGTTTCCCAATTCAATTAACCGCGTAGGAGATGGAGCGCTTGGGGCGGGAGTGAGGGAGGTCATGACCCACCGTGACCTTACCCCGGTATATGCGTCTGCTACATACATAAATAACAAAATATAAAACAAAATAGCAAAAAACAAGCGAAAATATTCTCAACTCCAACTATAATAACATCGAACTTAAACATTTTTTCCCATTTTGGTAGCTGGAATTTCAACTCATTCATGTCACTTCTTGGCTGATAAACTGACACTGAGCAGAGGCAGATGTGTGCAGTCTTCGCACTAGCAAAAAAGAATTATCAAAAACTTATTACGTTGAAATAAAATCGAAAAATTCTCCGATACGAAATATTTTCAAAATAACGAGGGTGGAGAATGATTCCTCTAAACGTACAGTTATCGAAAGTTTCTTCCAGCTCCTTTCCCACTCTCTCCTTTGCTATAATTTTAACATTTCGAGAATTTTTCGCTTATGTGAAAATGCGGGAAAATGTTTGCTGGGAGGTTTCCAGTTATTGTGACGACTGACAAATAAACTGATGGACATATGACAGGAGTTCAGACAGATAGACGGATGGACGGACGGGCAAACAAGCGGACAGGCCGACATCCAAAATCAAAATAACTTTCTATTTTGCTTTAACCCTGCATTACTAACCTATGGGTGTAATCCACCCAATTTAAAATTAAGTTCAAAAAACAAAGTGTAAACAAAATCAGCGGATTTCATATTAATTTGTAATCTTAGTAGGCTTATTTCACAACATTTTGAAATAATTTTCAGTATTCCTTCTATAGGCGGAGTGTCGACACTATTATTTACAAAAAGTGCCTGGGTGATTAATACCCACGTTAGTAATAACAGTATAATATTTTTCGGTGTTTGACACGTTTCTAATTAAAGAATAATATTTCTGGCTTGTGTATACTGGATTTTAGACAGGTAATTATTTTTGCACTTTTTACACAATTTATCCTTAAGACAAACAAACAATTTATAGGATGTGTAATTATGGAAGAGAAGAACAAATCAGATTGGCTGCGCTTATAGAAGACATAAATGAAGAAGGGTATTTTGGTGCTGCAGTGAGTAATAATGAAGTTGACTTCGAAATAGGAATTGATTATGAATCGGAAACAGAACAAAAAGGCGAATCTGATTATGAAAATAATGAAGTTTATTGGTAAAGATGAGTCGCTTTAGAAAAAAATCAATTTCGTCAATATATATACAAACAAATATATTACAAGGCAGGAAATAAATTATAAAAATACAAAACAGGCGCGATCTACAGACAACATTGAAGTAAGTATTATGTCTGACTGGATTGCACAAATCTTTTCACGTGAATGTAAGAGATTTGTGAACTACAGATGGCACCGGAATGGAAATTTTTCCCGCCACATGAGCTACAACCGCTTTCAATTTTTAATGCAGTGCATACGTTTTGATGACGTGGAAACACGTCAAGAACGTCGTTAATTTGACAAGCTTGCGTCTATACGCGAAATTTTAGATAAGTTCAATAAAAATTGTGTAGATAACTGCAATGTTGGTTGTTATGTAATAACGGTCGATAAAAAACTAGAAAGTTTCCGTGGAGATGCAGCTTTGGGCAATATATATAAGGTGATTCAAATCAAGATACCTTCCGGTATATCACGTGATTTCTTCAAGTAAGCTGATCAAAAAATTGTTCCACATACACCCCCCCCCCCCCCGCCCCACCCTAGAAACCATCCTTTAGGAGTTGTGGCCAGTTGAAGATTTCGCCAATATTCGTGAACCCTGATGGGAATAAATGAGTATAACTTTTAACTTTTGTAACACCCTATAGATTTTGGTTATTGTTGGCTTATTAAATACACTTATACTTAAAAATACTATATTCTTAAATTTTAATGTAATGGTTCCTCGTATACGTGAATATAAAGCCGCGGGTGGATTACACCCATGGTTAGTAAGATTGCAACATACTATTAGGTTAGTAATGCAGGGTTAAAAACATTATTTCTATACAAAACAAACGGAATGACAAACTTGGCATAGGTACCTATCCTATAAATTTCACCTAGGGTATAAAAAGTGAGAAAAGATCCGCTTATCGTTCATCTTGAGGATATAAAGGAAGTATATCCGGGCGGAGAATAGCACTTCATTCAATTCAGAATCTTTTAATTTCTCATGTAAATCTGTATAATTTTTATGTACAATGTTTCCTTATACAAAATGTAATCTTAAAATATCACAAATACTTCAAGAAAATATTTTGCAAAAAAAAAGGCATTTTTCCTTTATTTCCAATGAATTTAAAAATAAAAAAAGTTTTTATAGTTATTTGTAGTGAATAACTCGAATTGTTAAAAATGTAAATAACACATTGACTCAAAAAACACCAACTCTAAGAAGAAAAATTTTACGTAAATAATTTATATAATGACCTAAGTACCTCCTTTGGTGGATTCGCTGACTTCATTTCCAGGGGTGGTAGATTCCATTCCCAACCCAACACGGGCCTGTGCTTTTCTTTTTACCTAGTTCTTATTCAACTTTTATAGCTTTCTTCTCTACCAAATTATCTGCTGCCCTAGCTATCAAAAATTATCTCATTCTTTCAGCAAAATCACAATGTGTACTCCATGAAAACAGAAACACAAGGCTATCAATATGAACATTTGTAAGATATTCAACATAAGCTGAGGCATGCAATTAGAGAACAACAAAACAATTAAAATTTTCCTTGGCACGGTGCGCTTTTCTAATGAACTGCAGATAACCAACACACCACTATTGAGCAACTATTGCAGGCATAGTAAGAAACTGAAGCAGAGACTCGGATAACAGGGTCAGATGGAGAGGCTATGCAGAAGGCTTATGCTTCCTAGAAACAAATACTTTGAGGTCACTCTTTCACATCCCCTATACGGATGCCAATACACATCCAAAAGTGATGTTTGTAGGAGATCCTTAAGAGAACCTCCCTTCAGATCCTGATAATTTCTCGCCCCTATTTATTGAAATCTGGGCTTCTTCTTTGGCTAAATCTAAACTCACATGTTCAAAATTCAATTCAAATGTCAAAAAGCAATGAGGTTATGTTCATCAGAATAACAATGAAATCTGATATGGATTACTGACCACTATTGACCATTGGTTTTATGAATGTCTTTTCATTTTGATATTTATCAGCGTTGGCAATCTCTGTTAGATGACCAACGATGTTTCCCGTTTAAGTACTAAACAAAAATCTAAAACATAATCGTAAAAACTACAATTTCACTAATGAAATTAAGAAAACACGACTGAGACAATAATAAAAAGACAATAATAAAAAGTCAACCTTTACCGTAACTATATAATGCTTTCAGTATTAAATCCACCAAACAGATCTTGTCTAATTCCTTCGTAGCTTTCTTGCGGTAAGTTACGTACATTTTCATTTTGCTTTATTTATTTTACGGCCTAGAAAATGACAATAAACTCGTATCTTAGGAAAACCACATATACAGTCATTCCCATTTCACATACCCTCTGTAGATAGCATTTTCGTGTACCTACTTTTTGCTTGATATTTTTATAGGCTACACTCATATTGTGGCAAAATACATAAAATAATTTTAATCATGGTTACCCTTATACTATAAAAAAACAAAACAGGAGTAGTATTTTTTAGCTGTCTGTATATACCAAAGTCTCTTGCAGACAATGAAAAAGAATAACCCAGTAATGGCTCGCTAATATGGTTATTACAACATCACATGAAACTCACTTCCTGCTGAAAAAAATATTTCCGTCTGCACCCTTACTTTCCCAATTTGTTTTAAAGCCCCCAAATAAACACGTTCCAGCTCCTTTTTATTTCGTACTCTTGAAAGCTTTGATTAAAAGACCAAAAATGATTTGTAACCCTTTTTACCAGCATCCGGTTGACATAAGTTCATTTGAACCCTTTATGATGTAACCGGCCCAAAATTCCCTAAGGCTCTAAGACTTGGAAAGGAATTCAGAATTTTTCGATTGTTTATTTAGCGAGCGAAAATACTGATAAAAATGAGATTCATGGCGGCTTTCTATTTCCTCGATGAATGGAATAAAGTTATCGGTCTGTTTGAAAAGGATTCAAGATAAAATCAGGTGCTACAATCACATAAAATTCTGGTGCTCTGTTTCCAAGGAAGAAAGAATTGGGCGGGAATATTCTTAGAACATATCGCCGATGTTATCATCCTCTGAATTATATGACAACATTTTATAAAATATTTACGTTTCCAGTGAACATGGGAAAAGTGACGAGTTGACGAATGTATTTTATTAAGGACGTCGTACGGGATGTGGGGATCAAGCATTTTCTCGAATATAGAAAACAATTTTGTTTCTATAAATTTTCAGTAACGAGTCAATTCAATAGCATTAAATTTAGTATTGTCCTCCCTAAAATCAGCGCTGTCACATTGACATAAACGGAACTCCGTTCCTATCGACCATGGCAAGGGGAAGTCCAAATAGCCGCACTGATATAAGTAGCTTTGATTTGTCACTCACTTGGAGACTAGTTCCTTCGCAGGCATGGTTCGTTATCCGTTATTGTGTTCATTTCGCGGATAAATTTTGTATGAAAATTTAGCGGTGAAATTTAGTTGCGAAATATTTAGCCAAATCGCTAGGGAAAGTGGTATTGTGTTTTATCAGCTAAAATTTTGCTTAGTTTTGACAATTAGATGGCAGTAATATCCACAATCACATATTTAACATATTTCACGCTAAAATTTTGACGTTTGAAGTTAAATTAAATTGGAATACAAGAATAGCGGTATTTTTATTATTTTTTTCTGCTAAAAAAATCTGTCTTCATTTAGACAATTCTTTAAAAAAAAAATTATAAATATGATATTCCTTACTATTTCGAAATGGGTAATTGCAATAGCAATCCAAAAGAACACGAAATAATATAACAAATGTACGACAGCTGATTGTCAAAAGCAGCCACCTATAATTCAAAACAATGAGCAATTTTAGCAGTAAAAAAGGTCCCTGCTCGATTGCTGGTAAATATTTATCCGCTAAATGAACACAATACCGGGCTTTAGGCTGGAGACCGTGATGCGAAACTGACATGAGTGAGTTCACCACCAAAGAAACAATATAGAAATACGAATTCCGCACAATTAAATTAACTGTAGTGACTCGGTAATTGGTGAAATTCTTACGGTATAAGCTATTGCCAAAATATTAAAGTGGTAGTCTAAAGCTATGCAGAATCTTGAGGAACGTTTAATTCGGAGAGAAATGGATATTCCTTTTCTTTTATTAAATGTTATTTACGTTTGTATGCAATACGCAAAGAAAAGAAAGCTAATTAAGATCTTATGAGTGACAATCAAAGAAAATTAAATAAAAGTATGGCCAGATGATCAAAGCGAACTGGATCAAGCAAACTTTCCCTGCGTTCACGCTTTATTGATAGCCAAGTTTTGAAATTTACAAAAATAAGCAAATTGAAAAGTTCACAAGAGGTCTGAGGTTGTATACAAAATGTGTTATCTTCATCTGATCACGGAATAGTAGGACAACATTTTAGCATAGAGAATACTAAAAACAATAACAAATGTATACATACAGGGTTCTTGGAAAATGTTAGATATTGAACAATATTTATTTAAGGTCTTGATAATAACGAGCGTTGAGATATGAAAAAAATTATATCGTGTGGTGAAGAGAGGAACTGCCATCTTGAAAATACAGGGCTGTCCTGATAAAAGCTACCTTGCATTTTAATCATCTGAAGTGTCACCTAAAATCCCAAGCAGACCATAATGAACTTAAGATATTACCTACTCCAGCTGATCTTCCGTAGCTTCCGGATCTTTGTTTCTGCCGCTGTAGATTTACTACACACTCAGGGCCGAACTGGGTCTTCAAATCGGGGCGGGCAAATAATGACAAACCAGCCGTCTTTATTAGAGGCAAATAACACAAATTATTAAGCTGATTTCCTACTGAACTCATCACAAACAAGGAGAGCAAGACAACGTTTTCTATGAATATTTAATTCGATGCTAAATATGAAGAAAAAAGAAGAAATTTATACAGGAAATACATATGCAGTATCCAAGAGACCAACAATTTTACTTATATAGCAGTAACAAGAGTAAGGCTCTACTTAAAAATTGATTTACAAGAAATAAATTAACTTTTTTCTTTTACAATAAGAAAATAAAAACAAAATCTGTAAACTTTTTTTATATTTGTTCTTTAATTTCGAATTTGTTTTAAAAGTACTCTAATACTTTGAAAGCCCTTTTGATAAAAACACATTTTCCCTGCGTTTTTCGAAATAAAAATGATATGATGCAAAAAATAATGTAAACTGCTTTGCAAAAAAGCGAATGCTTTTAAAGCCACGAGAATGCCAAATTTGCCATATATCATGCTATCTGGGCTCTGTGTCCTGTCAGTGTTTATAAGTTGTGGGACATTTCTGAGTATTTTTAACTCATAACTTTCCTCTGCCCTATGGCCTCGTTGCCGTGGGCGTATTAGCTTTATTGTATTAGGCTTTTAGTTATACAATAAAGTACTTTTTCAATTTCAATTCAACTTCAACTCCCCCACTGCATCCTCAACATTCGTCCAGAGTACGTGGTAATGTGGCTAGCGCCCGATCGCCCGTACTGCCAGTCAGGCTCTGTACACACTAATTCACATAAACTAATTCAGAAAAGTCGCAAATGAAAGCCCTAGTATCAAAGGCGGCAATATCCACCATTTTCACTTTTTGTTAATGCGCAAAAAACTGCTACACTCTTATTATTGCTTATTTCAAAGCGGGCATAGTTTCTAATTAAAGAAAATGCTAAACTACATCTGATTTTAAGGTCAATTATACCTAATTTTTTTATATTTTTTGAAAAAATAAACAAAAATAAATGGAGAATGCCGTGTTTGATTTTGCCGGATTTGATACCAAAGGTTACACTAACTTGAGTTGTAAAATGAATACCAAATATTATGGAATGGATTTACGGATAAAAAAATACAATATTCAAATTAATTCAAGAAAATGTATAATCAAAAATAATACACATTATACAAGTAGAGATGGCATTTCTTCAATAAATTCGCAGGTTTTTTCTGCCGTTTCTTTCACGTTTGTCAATGCGTTTTCTTCTTCCTGACCTGGTTGCTCTGACTCAATAATCCTATTAGAGGGAATAGTTGCATAAAAACTGAGTTCTTCCAGGGATCTCCAAGTAGCCCCAAAGTGTTTTGTTAGAAGTGTGTCAACGTCTTTATGCTTCAGCGTATTGACTTGTTGGAAACCACCTTTTATAATAGCAGGGTCGATCATGTGAAGACTTTTTCCTTTCCTTATGACACTTTTAAAGGTTTGTAAATCATTTTTGTAATATAATTCACCTCTAATCAAAACATTTCCAGTTTTACATTTCTTTAACAAAAACCGTTTTGTATTCCTGAAAGAATAATGCCATGTTCCTGTGGGTTTCAATACATCTGAGATGGTCTCTTTCCAATTAAATAAGTTGCAATTTTGTCCCAAATAGATAACCGCCCCATTTTTGGAAAATAGCTCTATATAGGTTTCTGGCTGCCTTATAACCTCGAACTTTTTGATCCCCTTCTCAATATTACCGAAAACCCTATCAGCAGGAAGAAATGAATGTCCAACTACTGGAAAAATCACTTCACTATTCTGAATATGTTCTGACGCTTTTTCCGAAAGCCATTTGCAGCACATTCCAATGAGTGTCGTATTCTTGTTTTGCCCACTGTAACCATCTGCCACCAGCCTGACTACAGTTATGGTAGGATCAAACTCGATTTTAGTTAGCCTGTGAAATACAGCGGAATCAACTTCATTGGAACCTTTCCCAAATTCGTTCTCTGTCCAATAATAGGAAAAAACATTTTGCTTGGTAAGTTTAGATTTAGATGTCCTCTGAACAATGGTGAAATTGTACAGATACAGTTGCCTTGAGTAGTAAGCAGTGTGATCTGGGACCTTAGGGAGTATAAAATTCTTCTGGCAATCGAAAGATAATGTTATCAAATTATCCCTATCTTCTTGAAGCAACTGAAAAAATGCATTTGCTCTTTGCTTATGAACTTTCTTCTCAATGATTAAGTTATTCTTCTCCTCTTCATCTATAGTTCTCTTAAACTTCTCAGAGGGTTCTATACATGTGGAACATACGTCGGTACGAGGAGTAGTAAAGCTGAGGTTGTACTTCATATTGAAAATCATTCGAAAGTATGACAGCGTAACTTCTTTTTTCTGGAGAACACTGATCGTTATACATTTTCGACATTTTTTCTATAGACAAATCCGAAGACAAATAATGTCTACATGATGAAGAACGACAATAATGAGATTCGTTGCTTTTAAACGAATTAATGAATCTTTGGAAAGCGCTTTGTTTCCCTTCGAACTTTGCTGTATTTCTGTCACCTCCTCTTTTCTTTGAAGGTGCTTCACCTGTTCTTAAGAAAGATTTCATAACGTATGATAGACGATGTTTCGTAATATGCAATACTTTGAAAAACACCTGTTGACATACCGGAACATGCTGTTTTAACACATTTTTTCTAATAAAGTATTTTACATAAGTTTCTTTTGCTGTATGTCCGTAATTTGATGGACGGCGATGTTTAGGTAATTGAACAGTGCAAGATTTTAAAATAAATACATCCTGACTGATTTTATTTTTTACTGCATAAAATGCATCATGAAAAGTTTTAATGTCTGCCATTGTTAAAGTACTACTTTGATATGACTTTGAATTATGTCCACAAGAAGAATATTGCGGTAACTGATGTGAAGAATATCTGAAAAAAATCATGTGTCGTAAAACATTTAACGCAGTTTCAAAAGTCAAAGAATATAAAGCAGATTTTAAAAATGTAATAATAAACAGGGTGTTCCATTTAAAAAACATAATTTTCTTATATCACGCATTTGTGGGACACCCTTTATAGAATAATTCTATGCTGCAAAAAGATTCACATAATGCCCTTTAATTTTTGCATTTACAATTTTTTCCTAATCACGAAAATAAAAAAATTAAAGGGGGGGGGGGTCCATTTATAATTCTACTGTTCAAACTATAGCATTGGTTTTAATTAAATTTGGCTTCTTACTGTATATCAAAAATAAGCACCAAAGTAAACAAACAAAAAATAAACATTCTAATCTAACATACTTTGTCTTTTTACGTATGTTTTGCTTCCAAGTAGAGGGCTTTCGAAGTCTTTTACGAGCTTCATTGTTGTAGCACTTTCCATTTTACTTTTTAAATAAAAAACCTCAGCAATATCGCCAATAATCTTAACAAACCGTACACTAGATGCAAAGAAAACGGACTAAATAATAATAAATTCCTCACTATCTGAAACAATATTCAGTGCGTCACACGTCACGTGATCGCTGCGAGCCATCTGATTGGCCATAACGGATATTGCCGACTCTGATTCCAAGCGCGTAATGGAGATTGCCGGATTTGATTCTCAGGTGATATTTTAATGCAGTTTTATAATGGGATTAAGTCGCTTTCGATACTCGCAAACCATATATTTAGATAGAGCGCGAAAAACCGAAAAATATCATGTATCTAACTCGATTTCGTCAAAAAGTGGAAATTGCTGCCTTTGATATTAGGGCTCTCAAATATGGGCTGCAAAAACTACAATATTTATATTTGCTTATACAAGCTGCACTCCTAGCTCTGTCCTGTAAAGACTTTGAGTCGAAATTAGTCAACAACTCCAACTACTGTCTAAAAAGAAATAAACTTGCTTTGGGTATCTGTGTAATATACCTCAACGAAGGGTAACCTCGTAAGTCTGGAAAAGCTACAAGACTTAATTTACCATTAGCAAATATACTTACTTATATCCTTAAGCCATAAAGTAAAAAACAAAAATAAAGTTTAATAAATAAGCACACGATAAAATTAAAATTACAAATTGTAAGTAAATAAAATTACAAAAAACAATTCAAAGAACTTATTAAAAGTTTTCAACAAACTCGAATTAATTCTAAAAATAATCGACTTAACGAAGAAACGTAATCACGTCTATGTGACCCACCACAAAAATCACTATATAAAACCTAACAAATGTTGAACACGAAAAGTCCCACGAAAATATTGGGAACATGTTAAAACGAAGCCCGGAAAGGAGGAGTTTTCTTTTTTACAGCCTGCTTAGAGTCAAGATGGAGATAAGAGAAGCTGCTCGGCAGAAAAGTTATTTAAATTTACGCAAGTTTGGACAGATTTTGAATATGCCTGAAGAATTTGGGAAGCACTGCACTTGGTGGTTCCTGAAAATTGTCATGTCATGGAAAGAAAAGCGTAATTAATTTTCAATCAAGTAAGTAAGTAATCTAGCTAAGCTCACTAACCACACTAACGTAATTCAACACTTATAATAACACGTAATTAAAATTCAAGCCTATCTAACAATATCTGTATTAAGTTAAATTTGTTACTGAGGACGGCCGAAGGGAATGAAATCAAATAAAATTGTGAGAGCGAGTTTGATGAAAGAATAAATATAATTATGTCAAATCATGAATTACTCGAAACCAGTCTTGTTCCTCTACGCATAGACTTTCATTGTCTACTCTTTAGCATAGACAATAGCATAGATAAACTTATTTAGTGTAGGCAATGTCGACAATATCGACTTTTGTGTCGACAATGTAGACTTTGTATTTGTACGTGACCATCGCTAAGTGAAGTTGATCTTATATAAATTAATAAAATAAAAATAAGCCATAACTATAAAATGCTAGGTAGACCGAAAAATAAAGCTTTTGATGAGCTCAGATTCGATCTCGTAAGAATTAATAATAAATATTTCGCTGGACATAGGTAGGACAAAATAAAATATACAAAACTGTTCTGTTTTAAAACAAGAAGCTTATATATTATTTTATACCATTTGTAATTTTTTATTGAGATATATTTGCAAGGAACAAAATATAGCAGTCAAAACAACAAGTCAATTGCAAACGGAGAACAAGACAAAACTATTTACAATTATATTATTTTGGATGACGCAGCTATTCAACAAAATGAAACGATTATAGACTTAGCTTCGGATCCATTATTAAATGCTTATGGAGAGGTAACGATGAGTACTTAGAATTTAAGTCATTTTATTGTAAACCAAAAAAAAAAATATAATCATACTAATAATATTACAAAATGAGAATTAATTAAACTATGAAGGTATGTCTAACGAAAATGTAAGCTCTTCACGTCCATGCTCATCAGCTTCAACATCTTCATTAGACGTCACTACGTTTCGCTTTCCAAAGCCACATCTGACTGATGGATCTTCCAAAAAAATTCAATTTTCATCAGCTTCGACTTCGACATCAACAATCAACTCTGGAAATACATCACCATCATTTCCTTCACTTTCACACAAAGTAAAAATAATAAGAGGTCTACAGAAACAGTTCGAGTTCAATGTCGAGTTTTGTTGACAAATTGAACGATAAAGACGACGAAGAATTAAATGAAGCTCTTTCAAAATAATTTTTTTGCATGCAATTTACTATTACGGTTGCAGGATTCTATTCACCTCAAAACTTTCATTAAGGGGAGTCAGTACCAAGATTTGCAAGTTTCATACATTTGTCAATGTGAATTTCTAGCAAAATATTTGTAGCAGAAAAATGATTTATATCTTAAATTAAAGGTACGAAGAGGTCTATTAAATAACGTCGAGAAAAATAAAAAGAAAAATGTATTGGAATGGAGATAAAATTGATTTTTTTCAAATCAAATTCCTCGTAGTAGGCATTCTCTTTTCTTTATATTGTGACTATTTTAGAAAGATAAAGCCTAGATCTAGCAAATAACGTCGAGTTTTTTCAGTTTTAGTAACGCATTTTTTAATGGTTTAACTCTAATAGTACTTGTTTTTTCTCTCGATATTTCACCGACGAGAAATTGCAATATTTCGTTGAAAGTTTTAGAAATATAAAGCAAAATAGTATATTTAGCAATTATGTTCAAAATAAAATTCAGGAGAGTTAAATCTCTTTAAAAATTTTCAATTTTTTTGAACTGCAAATTTTCATTTTCGTCTTAAATTTTCACATATTGGGTTTCTGTCTTTTACCCTAGATGTCTCTAATGTGACTTGTGGTCTAGATCTAGGCTAATTTTATATGTATTTTCATACTTTCAGGACACAAACCTACGTATAGTAAGTTTTATTGCCTACAGGCTCGCTGGTATCTAAATTGAAATTTTTTCTGAGTAAAAAAGCACTTTCAATCACATTACTTGATAATGCATATAAAAAGTGCATTTCTTCAGCAAAGGCTTCTGTGAATACGGACTCAGTTGTATTGATCGATGGATGGAAAAATTGTTCTATCAATACGAAAACTGTTGTTGCGATGTTGCACAATGCTAGCAGGGAGTAAGCTCTTTTACAAGCTTGGGACCTTACTGGTGATTGTGAGACAGCTGAAAAATTGTTCGAAATTGTTGTAGAATTAGTGGACCTTGCAAAAAAGCTATACGCAACTCAACCAATATTTATACTGTTACATCCGATAATACTAGTGCCATGGTTAAAATGAGGAAACTATCACAACATTTCCCAACTAACAATTTTCATCTCATAAAGGTCTACAAGCGTCTTATGAGAGTATTTATGCATTTGAGTGCCCTTGTTTTTTCAGACTTCTAGAGTTCTACGAGTGCTTTATGAATGTGTTGTCAGAATTGAATGGCGCACTTATGCGAGTTATTTTTCTCTTGTAAAAATACGTTAGCCCTTTGTGTAAGAGTTAAGTAAGTTTCATAAGAAAACTATTTGAATTTTAATGAGAGTATTTATGAGAGTTAATTTATATTCCATTTTCTATGATATACAGGGTGTTTCCCACTAGGAGGTCAGTAGAGCGGGAGGTGATAGTACTCTGATAGATGAACAAAAAATTGTATGGCACGAGTTACAAGGTGATTAAGAAAAAAAGCTAGTTTTTTACAAAACACCCGGTATCTTAAAAACTACAGGGTGTATGGTTACAGTTAGGAGCTCATTGTATGCAGAACTCCATGGCCTGTAACTCTTAAATGGTTGATATGCCGCCCCCCTGCCTTACAATTTTTTGTTCATCTATCAGGGTACTATCACCTCCCGCTCTACTGACCTCCTAGTTGGAAATACCCTGTATGTAGATAAAAGTGGACTAGAATTTAATACAAATATGTATTTATGTACTTTAGAAAATAATGAAAATAATTTTTTCGCATATGTAAGCGAAAATTTTATGGGGATTGAAGTTTTATTGGTAATTAATAGACATTTCACTTCGAAAAAAAGCAAGGCGCCTCATGATTAATCTAAATCTAAAATTTTATATGAATTGTTTTATAATATGGGAAAAAATAAAAACTTCAGTAATGCTCCAAGATTTTGTTTAAATTCATATAAAACACTTTATTTTCTATAAAACATAATTTTTTACATTTTATAAATACTAAATTGCGTAAATTAGCTACATTTATAGAATTCTGTTTTCCCTAAAACCTCCATTATCAAAAGAAACTATGGCCGCATTTGACTAAGTTTTCTTACAAGAATAAAATTCTTGTTATAAGATTTTTAACTTTCCTTACAAGTATTGTACACTTTTTTTTCTCCATATAAGAGCGCTATTCTATTTATGTGAGCAAAAGCCTGCGTATAGAGCTTCAATTATTTTTATGAGAGTGATACTGTACATAACTCTTGCTATAAGAACTAAAGTTTTAATAACTCTTGTTATGAGACTACAACTCTCACAATAAACATGCACCCTTTATTATGAGCGTTTCACACTAGAATTGACATTTGCCATTCATGAAGAGTCATCGAAAGACAGATAATTGCGCATTAATCATTAGAGCTTTGAAATAAGGTAATGAAGTAAATTTATTTCTGACGTTTTGCAGCGCATTAAAACTATTTAATTTTTCAGCATGTCTTTTAAAGCAGTTCAAACGACTAAACGTGGGGAAGTATCTCTTACAGCTGTGACTTACGCTTGGGAGAAAATGGAGATTCGGTATTGGCCAAATTCCAAAAAAGTCTCAATCAAAAATTGCTAAGATATGCGAGTGAACTCAAAGCCAGATACAAAGTGGACGACCCAGCCTTGCACAAAAAAAAAAGAGAAATATTAATAAGTTTTGAACCTGCTGAAGAAGAAATTAAATTAATGGAGGATAACAGTGACACCGAAGGGTGGATGGTATTATAATGTTGTCAGCAGAAATCGCAGCATCGTGACCTTCATTCGAGATGTTTTGAATGGGAATGTTGCTGTCATATTCTGGAGAAATACATTTTGAATGTACATCGTCATATGAAATAGTTAATATTTACCTTTAGGTAAAACTCCCGTACACTGTGTAGTATTATTGGGATAACTTTTAAAATTCACAGAAACTGTTTTTTTTTACTGCATCATTCCTGGGCTTATTTGATTCAAGATAAATTTTATTTATTTTCCTTCGAAGATTAGTAGATCTTTTAACTTTCTTTCAATCCATTTTGACAAATAAATTGATGATTGAGTGACGTCTATGGTAATTTTAATGAGAATAACAATCGTTTTGCACTAGTAACAGTGTTCATATAAGTGTTTTCATATTTTATCAGTCACAGGAGCATCTTTATGAGTTGTATTATACTTGAACTGTTACAATAGCTTTCATATAAGTATCATAATACTCATAGTACTCATAAGTACATTTTTTTTAGAGTTAACATTTCATAAAAAATACTCAATAAGAATATAAGTTTTCGGGCACTCAAAACAAGAGTACAAAGATGATCTTAATATAAGAGTAAAAGTTTTAAAAGTTCTAGTAGCATTAATCTCTCAATATAATAGTACTATGAGACATATTTAAGTCTTATTACAAGATTTAAGTATGTTATGAGACTATCCAAGAGAGTTAAGAGGTTTTTATGAGATACTTTTGCAATTTGTAAGAGTCTTTCTCTGGAGAGTTTGTTTGTTGGGTTTATATGGCATAGCAACTGTAGTAGCCACACAGGAAATTTATTTGCTAAGGATATTCTAGACCAACAATTAACAAATAAAGTGACATTTATTTTAAGAGAGTTTAAGCAAGCCGATTTCGAAAAGTGTGTTATTGAGAAAGGTGGAAGTAAGATTAAGCTACCATGTGATACTAGATGGTGTTCATACCAAGATTCTTATCAATGTTTGGTACAAAATTTTGCCATATATGAAATGTATAACAGTTGAATAAAAAAATAAAAAAGTTAAGGAACATGTTGCTAAGTCAATTTTTGACGATGGATTTGTAAAAGATGTTAAAGATAACATAAAACTTTTTGACACCATGTGTGAAGTTATAAATATTTGTCAATCATTTGAATGTTCAGCTGCAGATGCTGTAAAGCTTTGGGTTTCGTTAACACTTCCGGAGAAGTAGAGTAGATATGGCATTGAACAAATAAACCTTGGCAGCTTTTTATTTGCACCCCTGGTATGATAATGCTAAATTGAGTAATGCTCATAAGGGGAAAATCATAAAGTTTTTATTTAAGGAATTGAATTATACGGGAATAGAAGATTGGGATAGTTTTCAAAGGAAAACTTCATTCTTTAAAAATCTATACCAGAAAGATATAAAAAAAAACCATTAGTATTTTGGAATATGGCAGCAATGCATGGCCATAAAATTGTTGCACCAACATCATCTGCTCAAAATGAAAGACTTTTTTTTTAAATTGGTCACACGCACATTCTCCAAGCAGAAATTGGTTAACCTTTGAAAGGTCTAAACGATTGCTACATATTTATTATTCTCTTAGAATTAAGGATGATGTATATAAAAAAGATGATGATAATTCTAATTAATTTATTTTAATCTAAATAAATTTTCATAATTATAATTAAGTTTATTTATGTGTACTCATAATCTATTTTCTAACTAAAAAATTATAATACATCCATTTGAATTTCTAACCATTTTTTATTCTCTACATTGTCTACACTTGTAAAATATTGTAGACAAACGTAACGTAACGTAACGTATTCTACATTACGTAGACTACGTCGCACAACACTGCTCGAAACCTCGTGTGATTATTTATTCAGAGCGATCTAAAATTTTCTAACTGATGCCGGCCAAGCATACTCGTAACATAGTTGGCTTACATTTGTATACAAAGGAGTGGATCTGGCTAAAACCGGAGCTGACAGTTCATATGAGCAAATGAATATGGGTCTCCTCTGGGCGTAACGCATCTGATTCCTGAAAAGCGAAGGAATTTGTTATCATTCTCCTCTCCAGTCGCCCAAACTAATTGGTCTTAGCAGGCTCTTTATTAGGACACAATCTGTTGGCATGACTGCTTCTTTTATTTTCTAAAGAAGAAATAAACAAATTCAACAGCGAACTGTGTCGACTGTGAAAAGTGGAAGAAGAAAACATAAAGCATGCTATATGTGAGTGTTCAGCGCTTGCTGCTTCAGGTGTACAAATCACTGCTGGGGAGGTATTTATCATTCCAAATAATGTTTGCAAGCTAATCCCAAAAGCATATAATAATTGAATTGGTATAAAGGTTCGATTTAGCCTAACCACTTTTAGGGAGGACACAATAGATGAACTTTAGTCACAGTATATCTGCAGGGTTTTAGTAGCCTAGTCGCGTCTACTTTTAACCTTAGCATTAATCTTAAGAACAAGATACCAAAGTTGCATATATCACTATACTTATATAAATCTGATGAAAGTCTTCTTTGGAGAGCCATATAATGAGTTCCTCGTAGCACCCATTCACGCCGTGCATTAGTTGAGTTGTCTTTCATTTTCGGTTATTCATGCTAATGACCATTGACTAAAAACATCCCTTAAGGAGTTTGTTCAAGCTCTCAAGGGAAGCAGAAGCAACTTTTGCGAACTCTTCATCCCTATGACTGGGCCTGCCGTTCGGGTTTTCCTGGATTATTCCTAGTTTGGTGGACGTCCGGGGAACGTCCGGACAGGGTTTCCTATACCTCCCGGTTTTTAACGAAAAATCAACTTTGGCTTAATTTTTTTAAAACCGTGAAATACTAATTTAAACTCCGAGTTATTTAAGATTGCACAGCATTTTTTGCATACCAACTTACATATAATGCCAACAAATTGAGGGTTTTTTCACTAATTTCTCAACAGTGCACAAAAGAGAGAATTATAATTGATTTTTATAAAATCATAATGTAAAGATACATGGTCTCCGGTTTACAGAAACCAAAATCCTCAAAATGTTTACACGGCAAGTGAGTTTTGTCTGTGGAGATCAAGAGATGTGGTTTCTGGAGACTATTAGAAAAGTCTTTAGAGACAGGTTTCCGAAGTGTATACACGAAATTTGATCTCAACCGAATCAATGTTAATTGTCACAAAAAAGAGATTGCTAGAAAGAATTATCTCAAAAGTTATTAATAACACTGGGGAACAAGAAAACAATTTTTTTCTGCGGCATTAGGTTTGGCAATAATTTTAGTATACACTATCATTGTAAATATCCAACGTGTAATTAATTTACTTAGGTTGGCTCTCGCTCTCAAGAAGTCCCACCAGGCACGATCATTATGGGATCTTTTGATATCTTCAAGGTTGAGAAGCTTTCTTGACTACTCGGCGATATGTGACAGTGTAGGTAGCTACAGACAAGTATAGGTAAATGGAAATATCATTTACGATAATTAGAAAGAATAGATAAACCGATACTTCAGTTTTTGTTGTTGTTTTTTTTAGATTAATTGATCCGCGCGATTTAAATTTTTCGAAGAAATCAGCTGAACTTCTTGTCTCCAGACTTAAGGAAAAACTTGGCGTAAAAGAACATCTTATCGAGATTTAGAGAGGAAAAAGCATTGTTACAATACATCAGATAAAAAAGATGATCTAGTGTATTGTAACAATGTTCCTGCACTTTTAAAATTGATGGATCTATCGCAATATCGGCCAGAGGAGGTGCGACTCTTCCTGGACAGGTCAAAAAAGAGTTTCAGTCGACTACGACTTTGCACAAATGCTAAATGCATGTAGCAAGATACAATTGCAACTTAAATTAAACTTTGCTCAAAGTGCAAAGTTGATGTTGGCTGCGGCCAACTTCAGTTCAATCACAGAAGTCGGGACTTTTGCTTTGTTCAAGCTATTGAAGCTTTAATTTAGTTACAAATTTCACCTCAACGTCGACTTCGACTTAAAATCAAGTCGCAGTCGACAGATCAGTTGTAATATTAATTCACGCTTAATGGTAACAAATTAGGACCGATACCAATAGGCCACTCAACAAAACTTAAGGAAGAATACCCAAAAATTAAATTTGTTTTAGAAAAAATTTCGTTTGTTTAACATCTGTGGTCAGTATGCGTCGATTTAAAGATGGTGTCTCTGGGACAGCTGTGCAAAAGAAGAACACTGGAGTAGAAAGGAATAGTCGCTGAGAGAAAATATGACTGTGGGATAAGCTGACATCATTCATGAACCATTAACAGACCGCGAAAAATTCTTCTTTCGCCAGTCATAATAAGCTTGGACTAATGAAACAGTTCATCAAAGCCTTAAAGAAGATGAGTGACGATTGTTTCAAATATATTTGCCATAAATTCCCTGTCCTTTGTATGGAAAAATTAAAAACAGGCATCTATGATGGTCCACAAATTCGTACCCTTATAAAAGATTGTAATTTTACAAGCCACATGACTCAGATAGAATCTGATGCCTGAACAATTTTTGTATCAGTTATCAAAAATAATTTTTTGGGAAAGCAAAAAGTAGCGGAATATCCCAAAATAGTCGCCAAAATGCTTGAAAGTTTTGAAAAATTGAGAGTTAATATGAGTGTCGAGCTATATTTTTTGAATAGCCATTTGGACTAGTTCCCTGACAACCATGGCGATTACAGTGAAGAGCAAGGAAAGCGGTTTCACCAGGACACAGAGGAAAATGGAGGAAATGTATCAAAGGCGGTGGAGAAGCTATATGATGGCAGACTAATGCTGGACGTGTCGGAGGGACTGTCTTGGCCAAAAATACAATAGATTGTCATATAGAAAACGTTTTTCGTAATTATTTTTGTATTTTCATGTAATTTATGCTATAAAAATACCATTTATAACGCATTTTTATTTAATATATTTGTTACATCCTTATGTTATTATAAGTATAGGTTGTTATTATCTCAAAAACTGGAACCAATTTAGCAAACCTGTTATTATGTTCGTATCTAGCGGACTAAAATTACTCTAACTCGGCTCTCAAACCCCATGTCGCAGAATCACTGTTTCCCAATGTAATTTCATATCATACGAAAAGTTCAGAAACGTAAAAATAATTCATTCTTGGTGTAAAAATTTTACGGGATAAATGATAACACAACAAATTTGTATGACTTTTTTGTTTTTCAAAAATAACCAGATCTCTAATGACAAAAAATATTCCTTTCCTTTAAAAATTCACTAACAACATTATTCGTATTTTTATTTAAAGAAATGAGAAAAATTAAAAAGATGCATTTTGAGATAAAGCATATTTTTATTATTCTTAAGTGTTTGTCTTATAAAAGGCATTCTTTATATAATCTTTCCTGAAATAATCAAAAAAGCATACCTCTGTAATAATTAGATCTAAAGCTATGATTTTTTTAATACACATACCAAATATTTTAAAATTTTAAGGATTTTAAAGTCAGTGTTTAGTTTAAAGTTTAGCATGCATCGGAAATCAAAAACACGTAGTAGTTAGGGAGCTGGTGAACATTTTGATAAATCATTTGTTCATGTTTCATAACGATAGGTATTGAAGATGACATCGATACGAATAAATTAAGTCCTATGGATGGAGGTTCGGCGGCGCTACGTTTTCGATTTACAGCGCTCCAAATTTGTAAAAAAAAAAAATATGGCACTATATTATCTGTTCACGTTTGCCTTTCGAGCTATCGCATAACAAATACTACTTGTGTACTGTAAAACTATAGGCAGACGTCCAGAACTCTGCGTTTTCGCGGCAAGTGGACATGAACGTGTTGAAAAAAAAAAAACTATACTAAATCATTTGTTCATGGTCCCGCTTGCGTCCATTCAGTTCACAATAAGCCTTGGATACCCGAAAAAATATTTGAAGACATGCAGCCTTCTGATGTTGTGCTGTACTGCCGAAGTTGTCGGTAACTGCAATTCAGTGCTATCTGACGGTATCGAAAGTTCGTCAACTGCTGTCCATATTGAAGCTTCAGGTGTTGCAGTATCAATTTCGTTTTTATATATTTTTTTCAACGCGGTGAAATTGCTGTAACATTGACTGTGGTATCCTACAGAGTCACTGATTTCAGCTGGTAGTACGATGTGACAGAATTTAAGATTAAATTGTTGTCGAATTTTCAATATTGTCACACATTTTTTTAATTTGTCGTCGTTAAAAATTATTATATTTTCTGTCATATTTTCGGTCTTATAGCACAAAACGCAACGTTTCTCCGCTTTCTCCATCGCATAGTTCGAGGGCAGAACGAGAACTGACACCCCAATTTTAACGGACAAACCGTGGCGAACAGATTTGGTATACAGTAGGAGCGACCTTTCCTACGAGCGAGAGGGAGTAATATATCGTATATGTATGGGCACATCACACACACACAATACAAAAAAAGTATGGGACGAGAAAGAGAAAGATTTCGACCGTTTCGGCCGACAGCTTAGCCGCGTATAGGCGTATAGGAGCGCGTATACGTATATATAGATATACGTTTGGCGCGAGTTGAGTATTTCAAGGTCTGCCTTGAAAAGATCAGCGACTGAGACGTCTGCTTTGTAGATTTTTGTTGTTTTTAGAAGGACTTCGAGCATCAGTCACAGGAGCAGACATGAACAGATGATTTTGTAGCCTGTTTTTTTTTCAATTTTTAAAACGCTGTACATGCTTATGGCAGAAGCAATATGCCGGCAGATGTGGTTTGCTCGTCGTTTTACAATGTTCTCGATCTAAAAATTCATCTCTGCTCAGTGTACATTTCATATAGTGTTGTCGAAATAAAAAAAAGTTTTTGAAAAATTAATTTCGAGGAAACGCAGCGCTCACCACGTCTGCCTCGACGATTTTCGTTGCTTCTAGGATAAGTTTGTTCACCAGTCCAAGAAGCAGGCATGAACAAATGATATAGTGCCCCAATTGACAACGCAGCGCTAACGTGCAGGCAGACGTGATGTTTAATGTTATTTAGGGTACAATTATTACTATTATGAACTTCTGCCACATGAACAGATCGTATTGAAATTTTGTTCGCAAGCTCCCTAACTATAGGGGTTGTGCAAGTTTTGTTCGATTTTCTATAGAACGACCCTATAATAAATTAAAAAACAAAAAATACCAAAAAACTTTCTCAAACTCACTCCACAGTTAACTGATAGATAGGGCAGAATACACAAATAGTTTCCGGAAACTATGAGATGAAAAATTACCATACCTCGGAGACCGGAGACCGAACATGGAAACCATTTGGTTTGAAATACCCAACGGAAAACCAGAGACGAAAAAAGTCTCTAGATCAGCTCCAAAGTGTATACATGGGTCATTGGGTCTCCAGAAACCGAGAAATTGGTTTCTGGAGGCTAAAGTAGACCACTACTAAACAAGGAAGCTATTTTGAAGGCTATATGGTAGACTAAAATGCAATGAGTTCATATTTTTAGTCAATTCAATTAATATTAGATAATTTGTTTTGTTTCTATTGAAGTAAAATTATATCTTTATTCTTTTATTCGTTGTCATCGTTTCAACTTACTGTTTATTGTTAACTGCTGACCAATTTTATAATAAATAAATAAATAAAGGAAGACACTGTATAATAATTTGGTATATTTCATTAGTAAGTAAAATAAGAAAATTATTTAGCAAGAATGGATGTCCGGGTTTTAAGCTAAAAAAAATCGGGGCTTTCGACCTCGTTGTTCTGGTTTAATGATTTTACAGATGGCACCTCTACCTATTCACCACTACAGACGAAATTTAGAATTTTGATGCTTTTCTCAAATCGTTGCTAATTTCACTCAATTTCGAAATTTCGTTCATCAAGGAAAATTCAAAAGTTAGATTAGTGTGAATTAGATGGCGTCAACAACATTAAATCTCTACGTAATATCCTAATTCTTTTTCCTTAATTTTCTACAACTAATCCTTTCGAAATTAACACTGCTACTTTTCAGAAATATCTTGTTAGACTAAATTTAAAATTAAGGAAAACGGATTTGATAAATTAAAAAAAAATAAATGAAAGTAAAATCGATACCCAAAATTGGTGATGTAAATAATTTGGCAGGTATATATTTTTACTTCACAAAAGGAGATTAGTGAATTTTAAAGCTAGCCACATATTTGAAATGATCTTCTAGCCAATAATTCCGATACTACCCACTACTGACGTTGTTATGTTGCTGTTTATATAGTTTCTTCTGCCAAAATACGGTGTATTAGTGACACATCTTATGAAGATGTTCCGAAAAATTATTCACGAGATGCAATGTTTATGACTGGCAGATAAATTCTTTCCCAGGTTATCAAATCAGGACCAAAGACCGCCCCTTGAGTATTCGCACCTCGAAATGGCACCGAAAGATAGAGCAGTGGTTAACCATTGAGCCTTGGGAACAAATTTATGAAGTGGTCTGTGTCTATGTCCATCATTGACTAATGAGATCATCTCGCACTCTAAAGATAAAAAGAAAAAATTAGTATCCAATAAAACTTGGGGAATACAAAAAATTTGGTAAATGTATCTAATACTGACAACATGACCACAGGGGATTTATACAAATAATTTTGGACATCACTGCACCTCATACGGAATAATTTCAATCGCTTTAATATTACTTGGAGTCCACTCCACTAATTAAGTGCCTAAAGTAACAGCTTTGATCAAAAGCACGCTCATATGAGTGTAATTTAATGATGTAAAATACTATTTAGGTTAAAAGTGTAGTCAAAGTCCCCTTCACACACGCGTACATATAAATGGAGCTAATTGAATGAAATCAACATAAAAAAAAACAAAAAAAAAACCTACCTACATATGCCTTCATTTTGCATAATCATATCACACGCATTTTTTACAGCTTTTATATGGCTCATAAAATATTAAAATTAATACGACAATGTCTGGAATCCAAATACATTTCAGCAGCATTAAGATGTATACTTTATTGAAATTTATTAAAAAAGAAAAACAGAAACGAGCAAACATAAAAAGTGAGTTTACTTTCAAGATCCATGGAATTTCCATCTTACTTATGGGTAATGCTCCCCCCCCCCCCCCCCCACTTAAGAACCACTAAAATATCGACTTTATTAACTTCAGAATAAAACGGCATTAGTGGTTTGGAGCCAATGAATTCTGAATGGACCCACTAAAGGCTCATATGAATGTGGTTTGGATAAAAAAAAAAAAAACACACACATACCACTTTTAATCGATTTTATCGGGATCTGATTAAACACAATCCGGTCACGACTATTTCTGTTTACCATACGAACAGCAAACGCGCAAAAATCTACCGTGCAATAATTGGCTTAACGAGATATTCCCAAAACATTAAAACAGTGGAGGATGCCATCTCAGACCAAAAGGTAATCTGCAAAATTTTTACAATAACAAAAGTTCTGACCGAATTTCATGTCTCGTCCTAACTAGTTTCGTAATGCTTCGATTTCATTGAGAATTAATGAGAAAATTGCTTTCATTTGAATTTGCAGCAATTATCTCCTGTGATTTCTCTATTTCACTTCCTCTGTGGATGAAGAGAACACTTCCGCCAAAATCTTTCAATATGCTTCTATGAAAATCAATAATTTAGATAAAGATGTGGTCCAGGGATGATAGAATGTTTTACGTTCACAATATGAATGTGGACTGCAAGAGAATTTGAACATTTTGTTTGAAAATATGTACATAGACACAAACAGATGGAAAAGGTCAATCAACAACAACACAACGCTGGCAGGCGATACATGCTTTAAATCTCTTCAAGAGCTTCAACAAAACCACTCAATACCGCAAGTATAACATTAATTGCACTTGAATTACTAACAGAAGAGCAAGGGAAGTCTTGGAGAGTTTAGAAATAAATTTTATGGTTTTATTATTGGAAAAATCTGATCTCGTTGAATTGTAAAGATATGAAGAATATTAAAAATATTGGAATAATAATGAAAAAATATTTGGAACTTTCAAGTATTATGAAGTTGTGATTGCTTGATCCCTTAAGAAACATTTCATCGGGATCTGTTTCTTGTGATAGCTGACCAAACTCACTCCATCTTTTCCCAGTTTGGTGAGACTACAGCTAGAAAAGATTTCTCAAAATAATTCTCGAAAAGCTACAGATAGAAATTTCCATCTGCATAATGTCTAGCAATTTAAGGAAGTTACATTTATCGATTTTTAAATAAAATTGACGACAGTATAACATTTACTGTAGAATTAGGGAATAAGAGCATCAACTTTTTAGATTTGACTATAACTATTAATACTGTGATAATCTTTTAACTTTTGACATTTTTCGTAAAGCTACTTACTCGGACGCGGTTATACCAAGCCATTTTTGCCATACTTGGCAGTGTTGGGCAAAATGCAATCATGATTACAGATTGATAATATTAATCAGAAAAGTAATCATTTATGGCGATTAATGACTTATCAATCGTAACCGTAATCATGATTACATTTTTTGATTACAAATTCTCAAAAGGTTTAAAATTGTAGTTAAAAGAAAACAAACATTGTTGTATTTCTATCCCGAAGTCGGTAGTGACATATAAACTAATGTTTGTAAGCACATATCTATAGTGAGATGGTAATTGAATATCTGATATCTGTGGATTGTTAAACGGTATTATTAGCAATTAAGAAAGAAAAAATTTCATTTACGGTTTCTTTATTAGAGTTGGATACTTCTTTATTATATCAAAAACAATACTGTACCATTTTGTTGGGTAGTAATTAGTAAATCCAATCTTTCATCCTCACTCTGTCATGTCAGTAATATTTAACCATTGCAGCGCTTCGAGCATGCTTCTAACTAGTCTATATATGCTGAATTTCAGAATAACTCGCATTACCTTATTCTACAACAGCTGCATTCTGCCCTTGAATTCATTCGAACTAGCATATAACAATGTGGAGCAATATGAAAAGTGTAGAAAAATTAAAGCTTTAAAAGGCATTATTGCATTTTCCATGCTCAACGACTTTCTTATACGCTCCAGAGATCAAAATCTTTTTCGCTGTCTTTTTTTGCATATAATGAAGATCCTCGAATTTAAGCTGATGATCAGATATGTGTGAGTCTCTATCAATAGAAGCACTTACATTCTTTACACTGACTGCAATTAATACATAATTCAACAGTGTCTTGGAGTTTTCTACAATAAAAATTCTTACGATCACACATTGTTTGGTTTTCTTAGAACTATATTTTAAAATCTATTAAAAAGTTTCATTTGTAATCAAAAACAAATGTAATCATGATTACGGTAACATTTTTCTAAGATTACTCGAAGTAATCATGATTAATGATTGATGGGTAATCATGATTGATGTAATCATGATTGATTTAATCATGATTATTAATCTGATTACAAATGTAGTTGATTACGCCCAACACTGATCCTTGGACTACTAAATTGGCGGCTTTCCATTCTTTTATAAATAGACTTCTCTCTGTTCCACTGAACAACTATAGTTTTTACAAGGAATTAAACATCTTTAAAGACATTTCTATAAGGAACGGATACGAACCAAAATTAATTTACAAGTTGCTTAACAATAAACAAAAAAGTGGTATCCTAAACTCTATTTTTCCAATACCTCAGTCTAATGAACATAGTTCAAAGAAATGGAGAAAAATTCCTTATTTACCCAATATTTCCGAAAAATTAAAAAAACCTCTAGCAAATAAGCAGATTAATCCAGCCTTCTTTAATAAATTTACCACAAAAAACTTATTAACTAATAATAAATTGGGGTTAAAGAAATCTACAATGGATAGGAGCGGAGTCTATAAAGTAAGCTGTAACGATTGCTCGAGGTTTTACATAGGCAAAACAAAAAGATCTCTAAAACTAAGATTCAGAGAACATATAAATTTATCCAACTCAAATAATCCGACTTCAGGTCTTGCCAAACATTTAAAATCTACCGGACATAAGTGTACTACCCAAAATATAAGCCTTTTACATAATATTAATGGAAGCCCAGTATTGGATATGTATGAAATATTTGAAATCAGAAAGGCTAATGACGACAGTTATACTTTGCTGAATGACCAGATTGATTTTTATAATAGAAGCCCCCTTTTAAATCCAAACCTAGTTACGTTATAACATTAGTCCACAAATTATATACAACTCATCTGTGATCTCTTGTTCGTATCTAGCTCTGTTAACTTATTATTTTTGTAACGTTTGTGTGTATTCATGTAACGGTTAGTGTATGTACATAACTTGGTTAGCGTAGTATGTATGTATGTAACCAGCTCAGCTTAGATAACCCAAATTTAGGTTTAGTGCAAGCCCTGATGATGTCCTAATAAGACGAAACGCGTAGGCTTTTACTCAATTTTTTGTAAAAAATAAAAATAAATTATTGTGGAATCGGAGCAAGTGTTTTGTTGTTGTTTTTTCAAAGAAAGATACCTAATTTAAGGAAGTAATAGAAGAAACTGAAATTCCTTGTTTTAGTCTAGGACCTATCTTGCAATATTAAATTAATCACACCAAAGTGTGGCAGCCAAAACAATATCAATTTTTCCTTTTTAATTTTGATAAATTTAGATCCTATATTGAACTGATCTTCTATAAATTTTAGGGATTTTTCACGCACATACACAATAATTAATAAAAGTTCAATTTCATTAATAATTAACAGTGTATGCATTCTTGGTGGATTTACATCGGGCTTCTGTGGGACACTTTATCAACGTGAAGAGCTCGACATTTCGACGCCTTATCATGAATCAGAAATGATAAGTTTACCAGTTTTAGTGACGTTAAAGGGAAATAAACAGTGTTTGTGTTTGATTAGAGAGTTGACCACTGATATTTATCCAAATTTGCTTCTACGTTCTACCTACGGACAGTACACATATACTGTGCCCAAAAAATAAAGTGATATTTGAATTTAAACTGCGCGCATCAAGGGAGTTGGCGAATTGGTTTCATTTTTAGGTTGGTAGGACTGTCTTTGACAACCCTGCCAAATCACACGTCAAAATATTCATTAGTGTTTGAGATACGCTTCGTTTTGTGAGCTGCTAAGAGTGAATTTCTCGTTTTTTGCGATGTCGAAATTTGTTGAGCAAAGAATTTGCATTAAATTTTGTTTGCGGAATCAATTTTCTGCTGCGGATTCATTGAGGATGGTGCAGAAAGCCTTTGGTGATGAGGCTATGTCGAAAAAAAATGTTTACAAGTGGTATAGAGGGTTCCAAGCAAGCCGTGAACGTGTCGAAGACGAAGAGCGCCCTGGGCGACCATCAACCTCAACCGACGAAGCTCACGTCCAAAAAATTATAGATTTGGTGTTTGAAAACCGTCGATTAACGATTAGAGACCTTGCTGATGATATTGGCATATCGAAAGGCTCAGTCAATACCATTTTGAAGGATGCTTTGGGCCTCAAACGCGTCAAATCTCGACTGGTACTGAAATCATTGAATTTTTTGGAAAAAAGGCGTCGCGTTGAAGTGTGTGAAACAATGCTTTCTGACTACATTGACAAGACGAAATGCATGATCACTGGAGACGAGACTTGGATCTATGCTTAAGATCCCGAAACGACCGATCAATCGAGCGAATATCGTGCCATGGGTGTGCCGAGACCAAAAAAACCGCGCCAAAGTCGCTCAAAAATCAAGGTGATGTTGACTGTTTATTTCGATTATCGTGGTGTTGTGCATTCTGAATTCCTTCCCCCGGGTCAAACAGTCAACAAGGAATATTATCTGATATGCGTCGTTTGCGTAACGGTATCCGCCAAGAGAGGCCGGAATTGTGGAAAGACAACTCTTGGTTTTTGCAACACGATAATGCGCCGTCTCACACTGCACTCGTTCTTCGTGATCATTTTGCCAAAAACTCGACTCATATCATTCCACAATCACCGTATTCACCTGATTTGGCGCCGTGCGACTTCTGGCTGTTCAGCAAGCTTAAAAGACCGCTCCGAGGACACCGTTTCGAGACGATAAAGCAGATTCAAGCCGCCGCGAGGAAGGAGCTGAAGGCCATCCCTGAGATCGACTTTTTCAACTGTTTCGAAGATTGGAAAATCCGTTAGCATAAGTGCATTGCATCGGGAGGGGATTACTTTGAACGCGATGAAATTGATTTGGAAGAATAAATAAAGAATTTTCAATTTAAATTCAATGTCACCTTATTTTTTGGACACAGTATGTTGTTTTTCATTTTTCTTGTGCCCTAGTAGGACAGAGCTTTGAATGGTCAGTATCAATCAATTTGGCAATTTAGCACTTCCGTGTTTTCGTGAAATAGCAAGTATGCACTAGTATAGCCATCAGTAGTAAATTAATATTACCCTAGTAGAAACGATTTGATGATTTCATCGATGAGCTCAACATGAGCCCTTAGATGAAGGTAATGATGAAATTTATTCTGGGCCTGGGACTAAACTCATTACTCATACTTTTCTACAACATAATGAACTTTTCCATAATGAATAAATGAACAGTTCGGTAAATTGTAACATTATTGGCTGAAATAATAAAAACACTCAATAGTACATTCGTCAGTCAAAGCATGATGAAATAATGGAATTATCACTGATCAGTGAAGACATTAACCCATTAAAGCCTGCCCATAGATCCCGTCGTAAGATTAACAATAAAATTTTATAGGAATGCTCATATAGGTCATAGAAGTTGGCCATAAAATTTTCAGATTTTTATCTGTATGCATACCTGAGATATGAAATGGATATTCAAATACCCAACAGGCTTTAATAAGTTCCTAGTTCACATGAATTTTTGCATATACGGCATCATGCTTAACGTAGCGTATTGGCGGACATATGTGCCTATTTGCCCTTTTGTGTGACATAACATTAGCTGGTTGCAACATTTTAGATTTTTCTCATTATTTTGCAAACCGTTGACGCGCTTGGTTATTTTGTAATTTTGGAAATTAAACTTATATATTGTGTAGTAGATATACTTTCGTGCCCACAGTAAGTTTAGTGTGTTGTGTGCTTTTTCGCAATTTTTGTGTAGTTTGAGTGCGCGTGTGTTAAAACATGATTAGACGTCGAAAAGTGCTGACGCCGCAGAATTAGAGGCAGAAGTGGAAAGTTGGAGCCATAAGGAAGGCGGCCACCATGCGGACGAAATAAATATTATCATTGCTCCACCAGATACGGTTGATGACGTAAGTCACATTGAAGAATCGGACGATAATCTTCAGATGATGACCGATGGCAACGAGCTGCCTCGTGAATTAGCTGGCCGTTTTGAGATCGAGTATCATTACAATGACGATAATGTCTATTGTCGAACACGTTGTAATGATGTACCAATGAAAATTGACTAGGAAGAAGTAAATGATGAGCCACAGGATTCAACATCGAGCGGTAACCCAGTCCGTCAAACTCGTTCCGCTGTGTTTGATAAGCGCGAAATCAAATTGGAGTCGTCGCAACAATTATGAATTCAAGAGCGAACCGTTCGATGACACAATAAATGCACATAAGGAGTTGTATGAGAAAATTCGTAATTATTATGTCTTATAATTCTATTAAATGCTTTTTATTTATGCATATTATACACCTAGAATTATAATTTTTTATGTTTCAACAGACTCGTATACTCCATTGCAACTCTGGGAATGTTTTGTTGACAATGAAGTGATTCAATTTATTGTTGAATCTACGAATGAATACGCTGACCAAAATAATGTTCCCGGTTTTCTTATAACGACGAACGAAATAAGAACGTTCCTTGGTATACTGTATATTACTGGCTACCATATTGGTCTAACCGGGCCTCGCTTGGATGCGAATTAATCAAGGAATCTATGAGCAGAGACAGATTCAAACGAATCAAACAGAATTTGCATGTTTGTGTTAACAAGAACCTGAACAAAGATGACAAATTTTCAAAAGTGACTCCACCCAATGAGCTAACGAATCGAAAATTTATGCAGTTCGTCGTGTTCTCACAAAATTTGTCAATCGACGAGCAAATGATTACATATTGCGGACGGCATTCCTGCGAAATGTTCCTTAAGGGCAAGCCAATTAGGTTTGGTTATAAGTATTGGTGTTTGGCATCATCCGATGGATACTGCTACCAGTTCATGCCATATGCTGGTGCATCAACAAATAAGGACACAAATTATGGCCTCGGCGAAAACGTTGTATTGCAGTTGCTATCTTATCTGGAGACTCCAGGAAATCACAACATAACCTTCGACAACTTCTTTACCAGCCATAAGCTGAAGTGTCGGCTGAATAATAGCGGGTACTTCGCATCCGGAACTGTTCGTGATAATCGCACTAATCGTGCTCCTCTAATGAATGTAAAGGAAATGAAGAAGCAGCCGCGCACATCTGATTTTCGATTTGATAGGGACAATAGCTTCCTCGCTGTGCGCTGGTATGATAACTCGTACATATTAAATCTTTCAATTGATTTACTTCATTGATTATTTAATAGTTCAATTTCAGGTTGTGACTGTACTGTCTAACTGTTTAAAACATACGCCAATGTGTCGGGCCAGAAGAATAGTCGCAAAATTGGAGCAATCGAGCAACCCTTCCTTATTCATGAATATAATCAGAGAATGGGCCGCACTTGATGCCGCCATGGTAAACGCATGGAAGTTACATGTCTTTTGCGCGAAGTATGAACGTTCAACACCGATGAGTCAATTTGATTTTCGTGTGAATGTTGTGGAAGCTCTGGTAACACCGCGGGAGGTTCGTACTCCAAGTGGTCGACCTGTCAGAAATACATTCCAAATAGTCAGGCGTATGGATAGCATTGACTATATTGTTGATAAAACGGCAAAACGGGCTAGTTGTGGCCAATGCGGCACTAAGACTCAGTTTGGTTGCACTAAATGCAAGGTGACTCTGCATGCCAAGTGCTTCATCGACTACCACAATAACGTACCTCGTGATATGGAAAAAATCAAAAAGGCTAAATAATATTCTATTTTTTATAATATTTTATTTTCATAAAATTAAACTATATTGAATTCTGTGATATTAAATACAAAGAGTTGTTTTTCAATTTTCATGTGTATTTTGTTCACACTTTGGCCTGTTGGGTATTTAAATACCCAACAAAGCAAATTATCTCCAGAGACCCGAAGATTGACGAAATCGCGGTTATTTTTTTTTTTTATTAGATAGAAGACATTAACGCCTAACAACGCCCAAAGGATTTTCCCGATTTTCGTATTATTAAAATTTTCACAGGAAATTTTATGCCAATTTCTTATTTGTGGTTTATTCCTGGTTTTTTCTACAATGTTTTATTTACACCTGAATTATTACAAAAACATATTCCTTGTTCGAGTAACATTTCAGTTAAATGTTTTTTATACCTTTTATACCAATGCTGTGTTAATAGTACATCCATAGTATAAGTCAATCGAACGCTGATATGTTAAAAAAAAAAAAACATATTCCTTGTTAGTGACACAACTCACGAACAATAAAAATTTGTATAAGATACAATTTCATTGTCATAATTAGGAAAGTGATATATAACATTTTCTATGTAAATGATACAATAAATAAGAAATATAAATGTGTATGAGATACACTTAAATTGTCATATTTACTAAAGTGATTTATAATTATTTTGTTAATAAAACATTTTCTGAATAAGTGAAACAATGATGTAGAAATAAAAACGTGTATATGATACATCTTCATTGTCACATTTACGAAAGGGATGTATATTTTATTATTTATTTTATAACATGCAACCGCAAAAAATTTGCCTTTAATCGCTTTTCTTTGCTATTTGCGTGTCTTACGAGCTTCGATGTGAATAGAATTTTACACTCAGTACCATTACTCAATTCGGTTGCAGGGAATGCTGAAATAAAATTTACCAAAATGCTACAGTACAAGATAACACATATTTTCATGTTCAACAAAAAAAAAATTGTATTCTTTAATTTAACAAAAGTATAATAAAACATTAATATTAATTTTGCACATATGGAATACGGGACATGAGTTCATAAAAAAATTTATTAAAATTATGTTGCTATTTTTTAATCATAAATTCTTAATCCTTCTTACTAAATTAAACACAGCTTTAAAGTTAATGAGTTAGTTCTTCCAGTTCGCACATTTTGAGATGTTCTCCTATAATTGTTTCCATTTTGGTACTACATAGTTATGTACTTATTAAATTATGCACGACAATTAATTTTACTTTATATCTATTAGGTATTCTGCATGGCTTATTATATATTATAGAACTTTTTTATATTTATTATATTTTTGTTATAGGACTTACTTTGCACGACAAAATTACTTTAAACGATGACCACGATTTATTTCACTTTATTTCACGACTGCACTTCTAATTGCCTGATACTAAACTGAATCAAGACTGCAACCACAGAATGTTTTAACCAAATAAGCAATATAACAACAACAAATTGTATTAACATATAAAATCATCACTATTATCACTACTACTGTTCTATTAGTGCTATGTATAATCAAATTGTAGATACTACAACTTGTTAGCATTTTTAGCAAATGCTCACGTATAACAAGTACACACACAAAGAAATATAGTAAAAATGAAACAATTTGGATGTTGCATTTACAACATGTTTTAAACTGAATATATGTTTTTTTATGTTCAATTACATTTCCTGTAAATTTCTAAGAAAAAATTGAGGGCTTCCTTACATCTAGTAGAGGCACGGTACAGAGAATGCAAGATATTCTCAATAAATTTTGATACATGTGCTGCAGAGCTGGGCAAGTATCAAAGAAAAAGTACTTAAGTACAAGTACCGAAGGCCTGAGTACTTCAGCGTAAGTACAAGTACCGCATGTATGAAAAGTACTTGTTACTAAGTAAGTACTATGTCTATAAAAAGTACTGACTACTTTTTGAAGTACTTTTTAAACTTTTTCAGAATCTTTGTATGCTGGCAGTAATATAATAAAGTTTATCGAGTTCAGTTAATAGATATTAATAAATCAATATCTTTTGAAAACTACAGTATATATAGTAACCAGTGGCTACTATTTATAGTTGTTCATAGTTTTCGGTGCAGCAAGTAGAGTAAAACTTTCACCTCTCCATCCTACAATCACAAAAACTATTAGATGTCCGCCCAAGCACCCATTATCGCCTCCAATACTGCAAAAAAATTCTAAGGAAAAAATTTCCAGTAAATTTCTACGAAAAGATGGAGGCCTTCCCTAGATCAGGTCGATGCATCACTGATTTTATATTAGAGCGAGGTATTGCTTGCTTATCCTTGGTTATGTCCACTGTCGTATATAATATCGACTGCTTACGTTTCTATTTCACGTGGGCATAATTGCTTGTGTCAAAAAGCGTTCTTACGTTGGTGTCAACATTCAAAAAATCATTGGCGGGAAGTTGAAAAAGTGAGCACGCAACAACCCTAAATCATTAATTTAAAATCATTTATTTCGACGAATCCACTAATTTATTTGTTGTTTTCAGTTCTCTCTCAGTTGGTACTTGGTGCTTAGGCAGAAAGAGTTATCAATATAGAAGTAAGCCCACTTGTTGCAATCCATATTGTACATATCAGTCGTTAGGTCATCAAGTCGAGACATCGTCGATTTTATATTCGAGCGATACGTTACTGGTTTTTGTTCTACTTGCCCAGTCTTGTTTGTATGTTATTAGTTTATCTAATGTTCTGCCTTGACGCGTGAATGCGGCACATTCTTTGAGAGTTCTTTGCGTGCTTTAAAACTCAACAAAAAAGGAGTTGCGCTAGAGATTGTGTTTGCTTTTCAACGAAGAGTTAGATATTTGTATGTACTTAATAGACTCAGAAATACTTAAGTAAAAATCTTGGTTCTTAAGTACAAAACTAAGTCTTAAGTACAAGTAAATAGAAGTAAGTACTTATGTTCAAGTACTAAGTAGGGGCATTTCAAAAGTAATGAGTAATAAGTCTTAAGTAACGAAAATGTACTTTAAGTATTACTTAAGTCTTTTTTTACTTAAGTATTGCCCAGCTCTGATGTGTTGTAACATAATTTCGTCCACTAATGTTGGAACGTGGTTCGTACAGAGAATACCTTGTATTCTCGAGGCATCGTTGATTTTATATAAGAGCGAGGCATTGCTAGCTTACCCTTTGGTTACGTCATCAAAGCGAGGCATCGTCGATTTTATATTCTAGCGAAACAATGCTGGCTGACTTATTCAAATATGAGATTGTGTTTATTTGCTGCTGCGAAATTAAGATAAGAAAACGAATTCGGACAGCCTAACTTCGTCTTCCTCTCATTCTTATAATAGCTGATCTTATTGTGTAATATCTCTGGTTGATGAAATCGAAGACGAAGACTAAGATACTGATAAGGCCCTTATCGTACTATAAAATTTGAATTAATGTGAATTCAGTTATATATATGTTTCTGTGTAAATTTAAATCCATTTCGAAAAATTACTTTAAGTGGGCTTTTTGTACCCTAGATGAAATCTAAAGGGTATACTAAGTTTGTCATTCCGTTTGTAATACCTCGAAATAATGATGGTAGAGCAAAATGGTGGACATCCACGCATATTATTAAAAGTTATTTTGATTTTTGCATATCCGTCCGTCTGTCCGTCCGTGCGCACCATAACTCGAGAGCGCGTTCACTTAGAAAGCTGACATTTTGTACACAGACTTTAAAAAAAAAAAGTAAAATTAAGTTCAAAAATGAAACAAATCGGGCAACTCCTTCGTGGGGTTGCCATACAAAAATTTCGGTTTCCAGTATATATTTGGACACTGCCACAGAGAACACGTCGACATAGAGAGGTGAAATTTGGTACATCGTGTTTATATTGTAATAGCAAATAAAATTTCAAGAACGGACTAAATCGAGCAACCCCTTCTTGGTGTTGCCATATAAAACCTTTAGTTTTTTACGTATGCTGTAAAAATGATCAGTCCTAGTTCTTTGCAATATGAAATTCTATGGAATTGGTTATAATCATTTTTACTGTTATACGAACTGTTCTAGAAATAAATGCGAAAAACTACGGAAAATCAAACTTCCACAGATGAATGACCACACGAAATTACATATAGGCATTCAACTAGGGTATCATAAGAATTTGTCTTAGATCAATTCTAGCTTTTTTACTTTTTTATTGCTAAATTGCTGATCAAAAGTTCTATATAGTATTTCATTTTTAACATAATCTCCACTGGAGTCTTTATTATTATTCTATTAAATGAGACAATGACGTAATATTGTGTAGGTAGTAATAAAATAAAATTTGAAAATTCAAGTTAAATGCTTTTATTATTTCTATCATATTGAATACAATTTACCAAAACTGTGTGCAACGTATAAATTTGTTGTAAAATCACATTTAAAAGAAATGTGTTATAACAAATAATTTAGTGTTGTGATAACATTTACATTCTTTTTAATACATTGGAGCTACAATTTATTTATTTTATTATTTTGAATACACCTATTATGTTTATCTATCAAATGTCCAGAAACATTTGGAAAATGTACTATTCACAATTCACTTTTTTCCGTGTGATGACCAGTGATAGATCAATGTGGATGGAAGGAGGATTTTTCAAAGTCTTAACGATCCTCAGTGAACCTTTCCTAAATGAATACCATGAAGAACTAGAAGGGAAATCCTTTTAACAGAAAAGTTCTGAAGTGTACTAAAAAGAGTATCTATTTTCACTTTTTATTTAACAAGGGACTGGAGGAGCTGCACTGAACTTTACACAACTTTCTATAAATGAATATGATTTTCGACTAGGCGTCATAACTACAAAGTTTTTTTTTTTTTTTTTTTTTTTTTTATAAATGCAACACACACATTATAAGACATGCAGTGAAATTTCATGGAAATGCAAATAAACTTTGAGTATGAAAACGCTCATGAAATTCTCATCGAAAGGATCATCGACATGCTCATGGGAACTAATCAGTAAATTTCACCCGCATTTAAAGTGGAAACATTTACACATTGCATAAGGGCAAATTCCCGATGCAATAGTGCAATTTTATATAGAATTTCTGACTGGGAATTTCTAGCCTATGCTTTTAGTGCAAATATAATGTGTTCATGTACGATGTCTTTTGTTGTCAGCTATAGGTACCTATGACAAATGCTTTTTTTTTTCTCTTTACGTATAACCTGTGGTTATAAATTTCCTCATAAAATTATATATACATATAAACAAACAATATCTACTGTTACAAAAATATATATTCTCATACGCACATCCTGACATGATGGGCTTATTCATAAAACTACATATTCGAACCGAAGTATTTTGGACCTTTCCGCAACAACTGCTTACTGTTGTCTGACAAGTTCAATAATTGAAAATATAAAAAACAAATACGTTATTCCATTTTTTTATCAATTTACTCTTGTGGTTGTAAAAAAGAAATATTCCAATTTTGTCTCAGTAATGTTTTGGGAGGGCGGATTCGAAATCGGTTCCTTGATAAGAAATCTTGTTTACAAAATGATTTTTTTTTTTCTCAAGAAATCAATTTCGGTCTGGAAAAGATAAAACCTTAAATTAATTTTTGTGGTTGATATCTGTCGAATTTTAAATTGGGATTCGAGAAAATCTTCCCAATTGGATTGGTAGATACTTTGGGCAACAAATATTGTGCCATGTATACTGATATTACAGAAACCCGTTGAAAACAGAGACTATGCTATGATGAAATTCCACAAGCAAGAAAACGTTTTTATAGCATATTTGGGGAGAAAATCAATTCAAAATTTTACATGCTTACTCGAATCCTCTCCGGCCTATCCAGCCCATTCAACCCATTCAGCAATTGTATTCAAATTTAAGAAATCTCCACATGAAATCGATATCCATTCCCTTAAACTTAGATTTATTTCTAGAAGGGGAAGGTCAAGTTTCATTCATTTCTTTTGAAACGTATTCGGTTGCTCTTATTTATTGGTGTCAATCATTCTTTGCAAAAATTTATGGAAATATTTACACAAACACAACAAAAAACAAAATGTCCGTACTGAAATGTAATACAGATGTAGAAGTTAGTGGTGCTATATGTGTGTGTGGAAATTATTCAAAAATAACCATAGAAGTGGAAAATTTTCAATCTCTGAATATGGGTGGTTTGCTAGTGACATCTGAAGTTGAAAATGTCTGGTATAAGTACCCTTTTCAAATCAGGATTTAGGTGGACGCTCTGGGAAACCAATTTGACCTTTGATGTTTTATTTCTCTAGTGGCTCGTAATGGTGAACATTATCTGAACTTTTATTAGAACATACACCAAAAGCTGTTGTACTCCATTATGACTAAGGTAACCCGTAGAGCCCAAGTGGACGGAATGAGAACATTAAAAAACAATTTTAATTTTAATTTAACGGGAAAAAAATTACCAAAGGCTTTTAATGTGGAAATAAGAATTTTATTTAGGATTTATTAAAATATTTAAATGTGTTTGTATCATCGGTTGCGGTTAAAATATTTTTTCTTAAAATTCTTGAATTCAATATACGTACATTCTTGATTGTTGTAACTCTGAATAATTGAAATCTCTTAGTAATTGCGACCACGCCTTTATATCCATATATTTTCGTTTATTCACATTTTTTTTTTGTAGATATTATTATACTGACATACTTCCAAAAATAAATTTCTTTTGCATATAACAACGGACTTGAAACTGCATTTTGTCTGATAAGGCCGTTCTTTGGAAATCTAATTTTTCAAAAACAATTAGAAACGACATACCTACATAAATTTTCGAGTATTTGCTAAATTTTTAATAAAAAGAAATATTTCAGTTCTATCCGTGGAGATGCTTGCTCATATCGGTTTGCTGAATAAACAGCGAAACAAAAAAGAAACAAGAACAAAACTCGCCAAGAAGAATGGCCTAAATTATCCCTAAAAGACCCAAGTCTAAAGAATTCAATAAAGAAGATGGTGCGGCCTTATTTAATATTATTAAATGTAGAATTTAGAATAGTAGCCGGCTAATTAACATTAGACATCAGCTCATAGGGGTTCGTTCACTTACAACGATTGTGCTATGAATGAGCGCTACAGATCTATTAATACCGCGCAACTCATCAGAAATATCTGACAAAGTTGTAAGACATTTTGCAATTTAAGAAATTTTCCTATAAAGTAAAAACAAATGTTGTAGATTGAGTAAATTTTTTTTTTTTAGTGTTGAACTGCATGACTTAAGGAATGCTTTGAATCACACCGATTTTGTTGTAGACTTTTTGATAGCCCTTGATATTGCACTTCATTGTCCTTTAGAAGCTCCCCAGACTTTTTCATTATAGTACATCAGCTGTTACTTGTATCAGAACTTTTTTTACTGTTTTGTTTAAATTGGGTTAATGTCGGAGAGTCACCCTCTAAAGCTATTCTTCTCTCTTACGGAGTACCATAGGGATCAATTCTGGGAGCCTTACTATTTAGCCTATTTATTAATTATATGCCACAAATTATTATAAATGTCCAGGTTCACATATACAGAGTGTCCTGTCTTGGATGTTACACCCATATTGTTCCGCAGCGGAACATTATTAAAACCTACAAACTAAATTAAAAACCTAAAAAACCAACTACCTATATAAACTTCCCAAGATGAATTCCATATCTTGTGGCCCCATTTTTCAGTATGGGCCATCGTGTGTTTCCTTAAACAGCAACAAAACGTAGAAAAAAAAAATATCCAATTACTAAAAGTAAATAAATTTAATTACAATAACTTCAACATGAAGAGAAATTTTACCTAAAATCCTAGAATCCGTCTTCCATGCTGCATGACAATTCCCCAGTTTATTTATAATCTGAAAATATTAAAAAACAAATATACATAAGTTATATATACATGAAATCAAGAAAAGCAAAAACTTACCCACTTACTTAGAATATATAGGAAGTGTAATAAGCCAAAATTGGCGTAGTCAAGTTCTGATTGTGTTAGTATCTATTGCCGCTGTAGTGAAAGCTCAGTACAGCCGTGTAGTAGAATCGATATAGAGAGCGGGGTAACAAGATATATGATAATTCAGTTGCTCCCACTGAAAATGCTCTTAGTCGCTGCCACTGCGTCAAGATACCCAGGGAGTTTCTTAACTGTCACAACTTAAACAAATCTTCAATAAACAAATATCTCATCGTTTTCATTATTAATTACAATTTAATTTAATATAAAAATGTTTGTAAAGTACACGAAATAATATTTTTTTATCTATACTTGCCTAAAAAATGATTTCCCACGTATATTTTCACCAGATTTAAATTCTTGAATATTTGGAAACATCGTTTGACTGCTGAAATTACATTTGTCAATTCTTTCAATATAATTCTGACCTACTTCACGATACCCTGAAAAAATCAACGTTCACATGCTCATGCACACGAATTTTATAGGTATCAACACTTCCTGTTGTCTCTATATTCTAAGCACAGCTACCTACATCGGCACCACTGATATCTGATGTACGTCAGAGCTCTCGCTCGTTCTCAGCTGTAATATGCACAGCTGAAGCACAACATATGCAACGCCACGCAACTTTTTTCTAACCCCCAATTGCTCTGTACATTTTCAGAGTATAAATAAAGCAGGGGCTCGAGCTAAAAATCATTGACACATTTAAAATACCTGCCTCGACCTAAATATCAAGCTGGACACCCAATTCGGCTTCAAGCCCTAGCAATCCACGTTTCACGCTTTGCTCAAATTCCTCTCTGATTCTACAAACGCCCATCAAAATAAACCTTAACAAATCTGAAATGATTTGCATCCGAAACCCCTCCACAAGGCGAGAACGCAACCTTGCCACACGAGCCAACAACATCAAAATTGAAGTCAATAACGAAAAACTTCAGCCTTCAAAGAACACCAAATATCTTGGTGTCTCTTTCAATAATCTGCTGAAATTCAATAATCACGCCAAGCTGACCATGAGGAAAGCCAACTACGCTTACTCCCTACTCAACCCTATTATCAGAAGGAAAAACGGTCTACCGAAAGTTACGAAGCTTCTTATATATAAACAGCTAATCCGCCCAATCATCTGCTATTGCTTCCCCATATGGCACACCATTTCGCAATCCTATATGAAGCAAATAAGCACCCTCGAAAGAAAGATCCTAAGGGCCTATACAGGAGTGTACAGGACCCCTAACGGACACTACTTTCCCAACATCTTTTTGTATGACAGTGCAAACATCACTCCAATCGAGGAGTATCTCCTTTCTCTCGCGGTCAAACAACTTGAGAAGATCTGTCAACATCCTAACCTCCTCAGTAGCCAGCTTTCAACGCAACTTCAAGTTGAAAGCTTCCACTACTTATCACCTCTTCACCTTATCAACTCGGAAACGAGAAACATTTATTACCTGGGCGAAAGATTTACTTTCTTCACTACTAAAGGAAGCCACCATCGTGGATAGGATACCATCCTGGCTTCTCGATCATTGTAGGACTTATCAACGCTCATCATGTTGGAGAAACGCCAGTATTCAACTCACAACAATTTAGAGAAATCTGTAACATTCCACAACCTCCCACTCACATCCAGCTTCTCTATTCCTCTAAATCTACACATCCCAAAATTATTAAACAACAGACAAGAACACAGCTTGCCGTTGCGCAACAAACTGTAATAATTTCGATATCGCTTAACCTGAAATTAATAATTATTCGAACAATTAAAGTATAAAGTGAATCAAAAACAAAAGTGAAATCTAGGCCATAATTAAAGCCTGTACGTAAATATTTTCAAATATCCCGGGATATCTTTCGAAACTGATCAGAGATTTTGATATTTCACTAAGTTGAGGATATCTTTGGGCGTTTCGAATCCACTATATGAATTATTGCAATCTCAATAATTTATTACCAAAAGACGGATCAGCTGCAGTGACGCTGAAAAAGTCCATATTAATCAAAATTTTTATTTTTTCAGCTTATTTTACACCGGAAAGATGTTTGAATTCCGGCAAAAATTTACATAGGCAGCAGTAAGGCCTATTAAATTATTTGTATATTTTTGATTAATAGAAAACTAATAGACTTTTATCTTTACTTAATCTGCGACAATTTTGTTGGATTCCAAAATTTTTTTGATTTGTTTGAATTACTTTTGAGTTTTGTTATCTTTTCTGAATTATTATTATTTTTTTGTTCTGGTTTTTTATTATTTTTTATATTATTATTTGGTATTATTTATATTATATATACATATACAGGGTAAGCTGATAAACCCCCCCCCCCCCCTTACAAATCTTCCTTCCACATTCAAGCCAGATCATAAAATTGCATACAAGCAATATCACCAGGTAGTTACGAAAGGTCTTTTATGACTGAACCCACAATTGCTTTGGTTATAATTTTCCAGTGCTAAAACTGATACAGATATTTGCATGCGGTTTTTTTCCAGTGATAGAGGGTAGTAGGGGCATTAATAAGAAGCAATAAATTTGGCTTATATGGAATAAAGTTTTTGAAATAAATAACGGTATTTATGAAATGTGTGTGTAAAAAACGCAAAATTTTGGAATTATTTGAGAATAATTTAAAGATGCTTAATTAAAAAATACAGAATAATACACCTTTCGACAGCTACTGTTCTTGACTATTTAATAAGACAACAATAACCAAAATCTATGGGGTGGTTCAAAAGTTATACTTTTTTTCCCATCTTCACGAATATTGGCGAAATCTTCAACTGGCCACAACTCCTAAAGGAAGGTTTCTAGGGGGGGTTGTGGATAAATTTTTTGGTCAGCTTACCTCAAGGAATCGCGTGGTATACCGGAAGGTATCTTGATCTGAATCACACATAACAAATATTGAATTTTGAAATAGAAGTAAGATTTACAAATTTGTGAAAAATAAAAATTAGTCTTCTCAGTTATCGGTCCGGCACCTCCCCTTTATTTTGTTTAGACCTGTATAGGCCTAAACACATATGTTATGAATAGGTTATGCTTACACAAACAGTAATATATGGGGGATTCTAACGGCTTGCGAGATATGGCAATTTAAACGTTTTGTAGTAATTTTTAATAGATGGTACTATAACTTTTCGGCACCGTGCATGGAAGTTTAATATGTCATTCGAAGGACAACACCTTTTGCCATAATCTGATTGTAGCATGGCATTGCAGTACCTGGCATACTCATTTCCTTTTAAAAATTGAAAATAATCAAAATTGAAAACTTAAAGATTGTTACCTATTTCTTTTTCACTTTGAGGTTAAGATTTTAGGGAATTGAGATGTTGTATCTAACCTCATTATGCAATCAACTTGAAACTTTAAGGATGTCAACTTTTGTCCCATAATTTTATGATAGAGAATTATTATTAAAAAACAAAACGAAAAAAAATTTATTAAAAATTATAGAAGATTATTTTATCTCTGTCATTCCAACATGTGTTTCATTGTCTGTAATGTACGGAAACTAATATAATTTTTACACCTACATTCCATATCCATAATCTTTGGCATAATCATTTGCCATTATTATAAATAAATGATTCTCTAGCAGAAAAACTGATGTATGCAAATTCAAATGCCGTTTACGGTAAATTAACTGTAAGTAATACCTTTAACACAAACTGAATTCTTGTGAAATTTAAGTATAACTAAATATCATTTTTTGTTTATATAGAGTGATTTTTTTGCTACTTGGTTTTTCGGCGCTTGGTTTTTGACAGCTCACTCGTGATTCGTGACATATGTCAAAGTCAAAGTTCTTCAGTTTGCATTGTCATTTAATCATGGAAAGACCTTCACCCGAACAACGCTTACAAATTATTGAATTTTATTATCAAAATTCGTTCTCTGTGAAGTATGTGTTTCGGTGACTTCGACCATTTTATAGTCGTCATAATCGCCCTACTGAGCAGGCTATTCCAGCCATAGTGACCAAATTTCGCACCAATTTCATGTTATTGGACATCAAGCCACCCATCCGTGTGCGTAGAGTGCATACAGAAGAAAATATTGCGCTGATGTAGCCGCCAGTGTTGGTGTAAATGGTGATGTGTCCATTCGTCGCCGTTCGCAGCAACTGAGATTGTGTTGTTCCACTACGTGGAGATTTTACGCAAGGATCTTGGTTTGAAGGCGTATAAACTACAGCTCGTTCAAGAACTAAAGCCGGGCGATCTGCCACAGAGTCGTGCTTTTGGGGAACGGGCCTTGAAAAAGCTGTAGGTAGATCCGCTTTTTTAACAAAAAATTGTCTTCAGCGATAAAGCACATTTCTGGTTGAACGGATATGTAAATAAACAAAATTGCCGTATTTGGTCCGATGAGCAGCCATAAGCAATACAATAGGTGCAAATGCATCCTCAAAACTTCACTGTTTGGTGTGGTTTATGTTTGAAATCATTGGTCCGTACATTTTCAAAGATGATGATGAGAATAATGTTACCGTCAATGGTGCTCGCTATCATGCAATGATTTTCAACCTTTTATTGCCAAAAATACACGAGCTGAATCTGTTTGACATATGGTTTCAACAAGATGGTGCAACATGCCACACAGTACGTGTAACGATGGACCTATTGCGAAATAAATTTGGTGAGCAATTCATCTCTCATTTTGGACCAGTCAATTGGCCGTCTATATCATGCGATTTGACACCGTTCGATTACTTTTTGTGGGGGTACGTCAAATCCCTTATTTATGCCCATAAACCAGCATCTGTTGTCGGTGAGGTACCAGCGGCTATGCTCGAAAAAGTCACTTAAAATTGGACTTCTCATAAGGACCACCTGGAACGTAATTGCGGCAAACATTTACATGAAATAATCTTTAAAAAGTAAATGGCAAGGATTCATTTTTAATCTCCAATAACAATTTTATACATTTTTCTAAATTTTCTGTTTTTTGTTTGTTTTTGTTTTTTTTTTTAATTATAACCAAACGATTAAAAAATCACCCGTTATAAGTGCAAATGTTTTCTGTTTTTTTTTTTTAAGATTTCCAACATCATACAATTTTCGTCAAATTCTTCAGTTATGAAGCATCAAAGTTTATTTGTTGAGAAACAAAAAACAAAAAAAAACTCATATTGAGTTTGCTGTCTATCCTTGATCGTATAAAGCAAGAATTACAGCAAGAATTACGTCATCATTTGTTCTGTTCAAAAGTTATTAATATTTTTATGTTATGCGAAAAATAAAAATTTTTAATTTCCAGAGCACAACTGCACTACTTGACCCCGTTTTGAAAGATTCACATATCCGATAGCAAATTTCCACAAAGTTTAATTTAAAAAATACTTCAAAGTACACAAGAAAAACTTGAGCAATTAAGAAACCAGAAATTACCTTAGCCACAGTATTAACCAAGTTACTTACTGGAGTATCAAATCCAAGGCTTTCGTCTGTTTATAAAATAACTCGAATAACCTAACAATGAGACTAACGAATGAAGGTAGTAAGACGAAATTTGTCCGTGTCCTATACAATTTGGATATAATCATCTATTCAGAGTAGATATTGTTTGATGTTGTTTATCCATCCTTTAAGCTCTGCAAAAGCACTTTCATCTCAAAGGAAAGCAATTGTGATTATTAGCTAAAAAAAAATCCAGGAGTTGAAAAACATATATAAAACATGAGCTACATATATAATTCAAGTGTACAAGAAATGTATTCTACTTAATACAAAAGAAATTGGTGAGATCTAGCATTAAAACCGCCCAAAACGTCCCCTATTTTCAAGAATTTTTTTTTTTACTTTTTCTTTTTTTTATGTCCTTCAATTCTCGAGCTGCAGACTCTTGATAGATATCTCAGTCTATTTAATATTGACTAAAATCTCCATGAATTTATTTCATATTGACCTCTATGAATCTTTAGGTAGTTGCAATCGCGACTACTTAGAGTTACATTTCTTTCACATTTCTACACAGTTTTATCCTACACACAAATCTTATCATTATAGACGCCCGAAGAAAATCCATTATAATTTCCACGAAGCTTAGAATAATTGTTTGAAATTTAAGAAGATTCTGTAGCTCCAAGGCAAGGTAAACAGATAATAAGAAAAGAGTAGCATCATTTCGTAGATTCAAATTTCATTCGCTTAAGCCTGCAATTTATACCAATGTAACTACATTTATGTATGCGTGTATGCATGCGATTACATTATGTATTGTTTTTCATGAAATACGCACTTATAAAAATAAATTATTCTCTTTTATCCGTACCTTGATATCTTTATCACCTGCCATTCGGTCCATTTTTTCCCGATTCTGAGGTGGTTCAATCAAGACTGTTTTACGTATAAATAAAGTATAAGAAACGTGTTGTATGATCAATAAAATCTGTATTTTTCTAATACAGAGACACCATTCTCTCGAGTTAATAAATTGTATTTGTACATGAGTTAGCTAGTTCAAGGTCTAGTAAGCCATGTTTCCTTCTTCTCATTGGGACTGCCGACTAGTACACTTGAATTGAGTCATATTTGTAAGTTCTTTGCAAACATCATAATTTGAAAACGATTTGCTAGCAATACGTAATCTCTGGCTTAAACTTCGAATCGAACTCGATATTGAACGGAAAATACACTACCAGGGTAGTAAAAGGAGCATGATTCTCGACTTCAACCTGAAATTCTCTCTCGATAGTGCGTTGCTTTAGATCCTAAAACGAACCGAAATTGACGTTAAAACGAAGTTATGCGCATTATGTGTTTGTGTTTGTGGTGATTTCTTATATGTTAATAAAAGCGAACTATTCTCGTGTCGTAAGCGATTCGCGCAGACCGAGTTTTTATGGACATTTAATTAGAGCCGTGGAAATGGACATTTATTCATTTTAAGTGAAAAATAAGGTCCGTGAACATTATTGTCTTGGTCACTTCATCGCACCTTTAATTATATCACTTATCCGATAAACACTAGATAAGTTATTTATGTTTTGAACATTATCAATAATTGATGAGTCATTTCAATCTTACTCATAGAAATGAAGGAATCTCGCAGTAAATTCGAAGCATAGACGCACGTAGTCTAATTTGTCTCATTTCATTGTAATTTCGAAATCAGAGAAATGGAGAAATCTCGGGCAAAAAGCGAAAGTGTCATGCTGAGCTGTCTACTTTCCTCTCATTCGTAACCAGTGCTGTCGTTTGGAAAATTTCAAGAGTTTAGTACAATTTGCTGCCAAAGCGGAGTATTTTCGGAAAAAATGGAGTACACGACTAACGAAATTTAATGAATTCACATTAATTAGTCCAGAAATCATATTAATGTGAATAAAACTCATTTTCATTAAAACGATTCATATTTAGATTTTTAAATAAATCTTTATGTGTCTCCTATTATTACATTATTTATCTATTTTTTTTTTTTTTTATATAGAAACAACTAGTTTTTATTATTTTATTTTTCCAGCCGGAAGAATTTCTTAAGTTTAGTTGACAGCTGTCGATTTAAAAGATTCATTAATTAATAGCTTTGATTCAGATCATACTTGCATAAAGTAAAAAGGTTCTGTTATGAAAAGCTATTCTTGAGAAAAGCATACCTGCATAAAGCAAATACTTAAATTTCATGATTATTTTAATTATTAAATTATTGAAAACTCTTGAATTTTCAAAATATTAGTAAGGATTTTAATACAGTCATAATGCAAAATATATATTGACAATTTCAATCGCTTTAGTTTTTCTATATTTCAAATCTTTTACAATATTTGAATCAGTAATGTACAGAAATAATTCTGGTAGAGGAAACGCATAAAATTAAAAGTTATTTTGATTTTTGCATGTCCGTCCGTCCATCCTCACGATAAGTCAAGAACACGTGTTCTTAATGAGCTGAAAATTTGACTATGGCCTTAACAAAAAACGTAAAATTAAGTTCGAAAATGGGACAGATCGGGTAGGGTTGCCATGTAAAAATTTCGTTTTTCTTTATATATATATTTGGACATTGCCTGAGAACGCGTCAACGTAGAAAGCTGAAATTTTGTACATAGTGTTTTCAATAGTAAATATAATTTCAAAAATGGACTAAATCGGGCAATCCCTTCTTGGTGTTGCCATATAAAAATTTTGCATTTTTATGTATACTGTGAAAACGATCAATCCTATATGGTCTTCATGTACTGAAAACTTCTTCAGAATATGAAATCCTATAAAATTGGTTATAATAATTTTTTCTGCCCGATGAACCATTCTAGAAATATTTCCGAAAAAGCACTTCAAAAATCAAACTGGCAAAGATGGATGACCATACGAAATTACATACGGGAATTCATCTAGGGTATCGTAAGAATTGGTCTTAGACCAATTCGATCTTTTTTATTTGTTTGTAATAACTTTAAAACATACGTGCATACAGAGCAAAATTTTTGACTACGCTTAGTTTGTTTATGGTACGTATTACCTTTTGTTGACAACAAAACAGCTTCCATAGAACTTCCAAGAATGTTTTCTTGACATATCCACCAGTTGTGCTCTAAATCTATCATTATACTAGAAATTATGTTTTGTTTATTATATATATTTATTGAATTTCTAGAATTGTTCTACATTGCCTTTGATCTTTGGATACTTTTGCCATATTCATATTGCTTGTACCACAACCACTATATTTAGAAACTTTAATACTGTGTCTGCAATATTGCCAAGAATTGACTTTAGTACCTAATTTACCTATGCATATACATTTTGGATGACTTGACACTTACTTCTCCATTAGTGAAAGTGATTTTGATCACATTAGATTTTTACTCTTCACTTAACAGTTCTGTATGAAGTTCTGTTTCCCCGGTAAATATGGAATACTTCGTAAACTATATATCTGAAAGAACCTTGATACTCATTAGGGTCATTCCACACGAAATCGATAAAAATTCGCACTTTCCTAACCTGACCATCACCAATCTCGTTTTTCTTTTGCTGAAATTTAAGTATGAGATAAGAATACAACCATTTATTTTTGTGCTGCGCCGCATGCTGGTTAAATTAAAGGACTTTAAATTCGCCGATTTTTGGTCTGCTGAGTTATATTAAAAAAAAATCATAACTTTGGTTCTGATTATCACAGAGACATGACCTTTAGGTTATTTTAAAGATGAAAGTACAATCCTTGAGGGAATATTATAAAGGAGATTTGCCTTTTAAAAGAAAAAATTAAGTATAATAAATATATCCTTTATCCTTGAATATCTTCAAATGCATTCACTTAATTTGTCCTTGCTTTATTTTTAAATTAATGCTCATAATGTTGTTAGTAAATGGTTAAACTTTTAAATTAGAATATCAAACGGTTTGGAGACGGGATTTTTTTTTGTTTTTTGGGTCTGTTGTTTTGAGAAACAATGTAATACAAATCTATTTTGTTTTCCTTGATTTCGTAAGAATTTTTCACTAAAACATATTTTTTGTCTTCTCAAATATAACTCATTAACAGTCCATTAAAAAAAAAAAAGAATGATCTCGCCTCGAAACCCATTGAGATCCCAACTTGAAAATATAACCTCTTACTAACAACATTGAGCATTAATTAAAAAAAAATATGGTGTTAGCTGTAAGTTCCTTGAATTTCGTATTTCGAAGTCAAAAACCCTATCTCAATCATGCAAACTAAACTGTTGTTATATTAAATTAAATTAAATTAACAGAAAAAAAAACTTATACAAATAATCAGCTTTACTGACGAAATATTTCCTAAGTCTTTCCACGAAAGAAGACAATCTTAATCGTCGTACCTATTTTCCACAGTGATGGTGTAAGCTGCAAATTTCTTGAATTTCGTATTTTGAAAATTGGTAACTATTCTCAAGTTTTTTCCTGTGTGTCACAGTTCACAAATTTTATTATTGTTTTATTACAAAAAATCAACGTTTTTACAATACTTGAATTAAAGTAAACAAATGATATAAATAAATTAAATCACTAAATACCTTCGCCGAATCATAAATAAAAACGCAACTTTACATGAAAAATTTAATATTAGTTGGACTTAACTTTTGTGAGAAGGAAAATGAAGAAAATAGGAAAGATATAGGAAAAAGTAAAGAGAGATTTAAAAAAAAACGTTTTCTGGTCTAGAATAGAATTTTCTGGAGTTCTTCAAGCAGAGAGCGTTCATTATTCACTGCATAAACATCAATCACAGCGTTTAACGAACGAATCATAATGACATGACTAGATAGGTGTAATAGGCTAAAACAAATCAGATTACACTTTAGTGCGCTGAACGCCAACGCTGAAAAAACGCTGTTTGATATATTTCATCAAGTACAACGTAGTACCAAACCCACTTTTCAATTGGACCCGTTAATAGATTTTATTACTAAAATGTATAGTTTTAAATGAAGGCCAATAAAACCTTTTATATTATTTGCTAACAACAATTATAGGAGTTTTAAGTATGAAGAAATGAAAAGTGGAGTACTTTTATAAAAGGAGTAGTACCGGAGTACGCTATTAGTTTTCGGAGTACAAATACTCCGATCGGAGTACAAACGACAGCATTGTTCGTAACAGAATCAGAGAAACGAAGGAATCTCGGGAGAAGCTGGAAATTTTCATTTCTTGCTCAAATTCGAGATTACTTCGAGAAAGCAAACCCTTCGATAAAATGTTTGCAGGGTTACCTATTACCAAAGAACATCTAAGTTATATGTTCTTTGCTATTACCAAAGTTTTATATCAAATTTGTGTTTGGATTACGCTGAAATAAAATACACAGTAAAAAATAATTCCCTAAAGTGAGTGGTAACAATTTGTGTCACAAAGGGTATTTGTCGATAAGATTAGGGAAAGCTCCACCTTGGAAAACGTAGAATATGTTTTTATCCCTAAAATGTAGGTAGGTTTTTCTCCCTCAAATATAGGGAATTTCTCTTCCCCCAAAATATAGGGAATATTCCCTAAAATGTAGTGAATTTTCAACTTTTTTTCTTATCTTTCCTCCTAAAATGTAGGGATTATTCACGAAAATGTAAGGAATATTCCATAAAATGTAAGGAATAACACCACCTCCATTAAAAAACATAAGAATGAGCTAAATAGCTCATTTCTAGTGGCCCATATCTCTATACTACTAAGTAGCACGGAAGTTATTTTGGTGCGCTGGGCACGCTCAAATAAAATATTGAAAAACAATATACTTATGACTTGTTTTCAAAAACAATGTGTGAATTATATAAAGGAAAATATATTTCCATAATAAGTGTAGCGTAATACCTAATTTATTTAATGTTCTCTTCTTTATGTCCAAGAGAACTTAACATTTCGGGAACTTTACGTACTTTTTAGGTTTTCTGGTGCCAAGTACCTCTAAATTCATTGAATGTTCCATTGATTTGAGGAAAGTAAACTGATTTTCCCTTAATATCAGGGAAAATTAAATTTATTTTTAAGGAAAAACGTGTCTTAAATTAAGGGAATAGTCCTATTATTTTTTACAGTGTAAGAAGAATCAAGCCTTTTCCGAGTTAAAGTAGCGAATTATATTTGTGTGTAACCATCTATTTGTTGATTTCTCAGAATTATTACGGAAGAAGCAGAAGTAAAGATAAGATCGTTTAGAGATAAAGTAAAGCTTAAAAATGACAAAAGATTAAAATTTGTATTAGTGATTAACCCGCAGCCATGGTCGTGGATGTTCAATGAAGAAAATGAGTAGGGATGATGAAAGCGAAAATTTTTGCTTCTAGGATTAAGAAAAAGAGACATTGCTATAAAGGATAGTTACTGTGATCTGAAATGTTGGAAAACGTAAATACTAATATAGAACCGAAGGATGATATATTTTATTCGGAATTCTGTAACTAGGGGAATATCTATTGAGAATAACCAAACTGTCTATTCCACTCGACAAAAATCTCGGCTGTATTAGTTGCGGAGAAGTAAGAAGAATATTTCTCATCTGACAGTATTCGCTGTTTTTCTTGTGTTTTGTGAAGGTACCTAGGTACCTATGATTTTCAAATTAAATTATGAATTCACCGCACACACTGGCTATGTTTACAAAAAGGAATTATGGAAATCATTGCAATACTTGCAGAGAAATAAGGATTTTGGTGTCTCTAAAAACTTTAAATCACACGAAAATTGTCAATTTTATCGTCTTCCAGTACAGAAGAGATGCTATAAAAATTTTAGATATGCGCGGTGTATGTAGCATTAAATCGCATTTATATTTTGTCCCCTAATTAGATATATAATTAGTTTTTGAGTCTGGCAAATTGTTTTGGAGATAACTGCAAAAGAACTGAATCAGTACTACTTAAGATGAAAAAATGGCCGTATTTTCAACTCATCATTATGAAGAACTGGTAAGTCGTACAAATCTACTTTAAAAATGTTTACAACCGAGTATTAATGGATTTTAAACAGATAACGGAACAAAACAAATATATGCAAAATATAGGAATTGGGGTGTATATGACGCATGTGCAAAAAATCCGTCTTTCGGCAGTAAAGTCAGGTATGAAGTTAAAATGATTAAAAAAAAACTATACACCACTCGATTACCTGCTTTTCTATTTTTAATATGATACCAAACATAACTTATTTTGGACAACCCCCAATGAGGGGTGGTACGACCCCCTATCCCCAAAAGCACCTGCCCCATCTATATTTTTGTACTCAATACTCTAAATCCGAAGGAAGACCCCAATTCTGTACATCCCTTCTACACAGCGTTAGCCGTCCTTCAATATTGCGACACTTCTCACGTTTTCCCTAACTCCCAAATATGTTAGAGAATCGCGAATGTAGAGTTAGGGAGTTTTACGAAGAAGATTTCTCGTACAACAGACTGAAATTTATTGAAAATAATTTCGATGAATTTACAAAATGCATTTAAGTGCAAACAAATGATTTAACTTTTCGACCTAGCGAACAGAGAGGTCTGATCGGTATGGTTATCTCCGATCGCCTACCATAGAGTTTTAATCAGGAAAAACGAAAATTCTCATCTCCCAAACTCTCCGAGTTACAGAATCCGGTCCGATGTAGTGAAGACCTAATGTTTTTCTAAAAAATTTCATACACAATAAAACAATGGAAGCTATTGCGCCTTAAGGTATGCAAGCCAGAGTTAGAAACCTGCCGAATGCCCCAACGGAGCAAGCTTTTTTAGCACTGACTGGTATACTATTCCATATTCGAATAATCTGCAAAAAGAAAGACCGCTCTCCAGTAAGAGCTATCGATAACGAGCAGATCTAAGGGCACGAACCCTATCATTAAGATACGTTGGTTCTTTAGAGTAGAATATATTATATAAAAATGTTAGCCATCTATGCATAAGGTACGTTTCTAACGAGCATCCAAGGAAAGAGTCGACATGAGAAACATGAGAAGGTCTGGGCAAACCATGAATAAATTGGACTGTATCATTGAAGGCGACAGTTTATTTCCGCTGACAATGTGAATCAAGTTTGGGGAAAATTAAGCTCCCATAGATAAAGTGGGGCAATATTAGGATTTTGACCAGTCTTAAGCGCATTTGACGAGACAATAAGTTGACGAGTAATCTCAGCTGTATCAGGCAGGCATAAACTTTCCCAATTGAATTGGAAACATGATTACAACAATTTCAACTCAACGCCCAGATTCCGAACGGAAGTAACATAAGGAATGACGGTATTATTAATCATGACCGGCAGTGGCTCTTCTAGATCTTAGCTCCCTCTATATATAGGCATACTGGTCGACTTTAGATGGTTATATTTGAACCATTTACTAATTTTAATCAAGTCATCATTATTCCAAACAATGCAATCCTCAATCAAACCAATTGGTCTATTCAAATAAATCTCGACGTCATCCGCATAGAGATGGATGGACGAATCCTTCACGAACATCGGTAAATCATTTATATATAACGAAAACAGCAGCGGACCAAATATAAAACCCAGGAGTATACCTCGACTGAGAGTTAAGGGAATAGAAAGTCTATAGCAGATCTTGACAGATTGAACACGGCAGAGTAAGAAATTTGTAATAAGGCTAACGGATGTATTCGAAAAATTAAAATATCGTCGAAGCTTAAGGAAAAGTTGGTCATGGTTGATGAAATCGAACGCCTTTACTGAAATCAGTGAGTATCAGAATGTACGTTCAATCGCTCTCAACTGCATCTGTCACTTCAGATAGAACTTTAAGCAAGGCTGATTGACAGCTGTGTCGTGACCTAAATCCAGACTGCATGTAGAAGAACATACGTCCTTGTTTTAAATAGATGACAATTTGGGAATGCATAAGCTTTTCTAGTACTTTACTCAGAAAGCAGATTATACTGATGGGACATACATCTGCCATTTCGGAGTACTTGCGACACTTGCGAAGAGGAATGATAGCAGACTTCTTCTAGAGCGATTAATACTATGAAGTTGTTCAACATGCATTAAATACATGCAGCAAGACTGGACAAATAAATGGCGGAATAGTTTTAATAAACCTAGCCGGGATATCATCAGCTCCAACAGCAGACGATTTGACACCATTCATGGCAATGAAAACCTCCGACAAATCAACGCATCTAAACGAAAGGGAATCCTCGCTGTTTGTCCAAACTTCACCATCAGAATCAAATTGTTGCTGTTGGGAGATGTATGTAGGATATTGAGTCGACTTCAAAAGTTTCCTTAAGTCATTGGGATTGAAAAAAAAAAAAACAATGAAGAGTGTCACTGCTATACACACCCAGCTTTCACAAGTTACTACACAATTTTCTAGGCGGAATGCCAGGACCAAACTTTGAATCGAAATACATTTTTTTAGCTGCACGAATGGTAGAATTTACCATATTCCGAAAGCCCTTAAAACGGTTTTTATCAGCAGTAGACCCAGATATTTTGTAACGAAGATAAAAAACATCCCTTTCCGCGATTATCCTGCGTATGTCACTACTAAATTAGTTACACCCCAGGATTCGATGTTTATATACCCTGATGGGAGCATACTTGTCTTATAAATATTTAAGATACTCGATATAGTCCAGTCAGTAAGGATTTTTGCCCTACAAAAGGTGGGGTAGTTGTGATTTTTATATATATTATTTAGTTCCGAGCCCCGATGAAAAATCCAAGTTTAGACTATTGAAGGCGGGTCCGCGCAGTCCGCCATCTTGGATTAAAGGTACCAAAACTTGGTTTTTTCAAAATAATTCTTCAACGGTTGACCTTACGACAAAAATGTAAAAACATAAATTTGAAGAACACTAAATTCTCTCCTTTTAAAAAAAAACACACACACTTTTTTGTAAGTCTGATGTGTAACGAGTTACAGTGGCGGAAACGTAAACATTGTTCCACAAAAAATTATACATATAGTACAATTTAAACATGGTGTTTCGTCCATGGTGGTCCATAGGATAGGAGGTGATAGCAGTCACATAGTCACATAAAAAATTGTATGGAAAAGGAGGGGTTTCGGAGTTACAGGGTGATTTAGAAAATTCGGTAGTTTTTCACAAAGTACCCTGTATTTTAAAAAGTACAAAGTGTACGGCTACTTGCAGAGCTCATTGTATGCAGAGCTTAATTAACTTTCCAACGACTGCTCGACCAGCCCCGTACTCCTGTCCCGTCAAGAGTTATGGTGAGCTAAACTAGAGACAATTTGTTCCCTTAGCGACTGAAAACACGTAAATTTAAAAAAAATCGTCTAATTTCGGTATTACATGAATAGCTAATGAGCTAATAACTGTTTAACGGCTACAATGAGCAGATAGGTACGATAGGTCAAATTTAAGAGGAGAGTCCACAATTTACAGTTTTTATAAAAAAATTATGTTAACCACCTTTTTGTAAACAAAAAAATTTTTTTCAAAGTAAAAAAAAAGGTAAGAAAATCCGAAATTCTTAGTTAAGCCCTACATAACTCCTGAGGGGAGAGGAGTACGGAGCTGATCGATCAGTCGGTGGAAACATCATGAAATTCTGCGTACAATGAGCTCTGTAAGTGGCCATATACTCTATACGTTTTCAAATGCAAGGTAATTTGTGAAAGACTACCGAATTCTGTTAATCACCCTGTAACTCCTGTTAATCACCCTGTAACCCCTTACTATAGAATGTTTTGTGTGACTAGGTGACTACTATCACCTCCTATCCTGGACGACCAGGGACGAAACACCCTGTATAACTGGTACTATATACATATATAATTTGTTTTTGGAACAATGTTCACGTTTCTGCCACTGTAACTCGTTACACATCAGACTTACAAAAAAGTGTTCTTTTAAAAAACAAAGGAGAGAATTTAGTGTTCATCAAATTTATGTTTTTTTACATTTTTGTCGTAGGATCAACTGTTGAGGAATTATTTAAAAAAAAACAAATTTTTGGTACCTTTAATCCAAGATGGGGTACCGCGCGGTCGAAACTTGGATTTTTCATCGGGTCCCGGAACTGAATAACACATACAAACATCACAATTACCCCACCTTTTATAGGGCAAAGCCCTTATTTAGTCCCTATTGACTGGACTAGTAAGACAATTTGCTTTTTCGTCAATGGTACGACAAATACATATATTCTCCCAAGGCAACATCATCCATTCATTTCAAAGGCCAGCATAGTTCATGCTATCGTAATCGTGATATGTCAACTCGCTTGACTGAGAAATAGACTCCACCTGAAAATCATAAGTCATATAGATAAAATCGTGGTAGAAATTACCAAGCGGGCTAATTTCATTAACAACACAGACGGCTTCGGTGTCGGCAGTTAAGAAAAGCTCTAGTTGAGATAGATTTTGAGTATTGAAATATGTTGGAAATTCATATAAAAAGTTTGCAGAATATATTTGAAACTATACGTGGAACGTTGGTCGCATTGAACATCAAGATTAAAATCGCCGCCAACAATGATATTGTTGCATTGGTTTATAAATTTATCAGCAACAGCTTCATCAAAGCCATTAGGTGGATAATAGGCAGCTACTAGCAAGCATTTTTGTCTATTTGAGATGATCTCTATGTACTGAAAATGAAATTCGTCTCCAGGATCAGAGATGATTATAAACTTGGCTTTCAATCAATCTTTCACGACAAAAAGCCACACCACCACCACCCCTCCGACCTATGCGGTAACAACGAAAAACATTATATCCAGGTAAAGATGTAGAACGAGCGTTGGAATTCTCATTCAATCACGACTCAGAGACAGCATGCACTTTGGATCCCTTAAAGATTTCCTGTAATATATCTATCTTATTTCTGAGACTTCTTCCATTGAGGTGGTAGATATTAAGGCCATTATTTTTGAACACCGAGGATATTGAGCAGCGATGTCACCTTTAGCAAGGGCGAAATATTAACCTAAAATATGCGTTTAAAATTACACCAGCGCATCTACATACTATAATTAATTTTGTTCTACTTTTGAAGGTAACCCTGGATTATGTTTTTAAAAGAATATTTCAACCATTACGACAAATAAACAAAATAAGTGTCGTTGAAGGAAAATTTTCTAATTAATTTATTATCTTTATAATGTTTTCCTGACTTTTATTACTGAACCTACATAAATTAATGATTTCATGTTTCTTTATTATTTTTAAAATAAATATTCTTCTTCCATTTCAAATTTATTTATTTTTTTTTTATTATGCATCACATAACACATACGGGGTATAATCGGCTCCTGGTAATAAAAATATTCTGAAGAGTCGATTACATACACGATGTTCTACCATGTTATTTACATATATGAAAAATGCTTTCAATTTTAATCTCTCACCTCCTTAAAATTTCTTTTGTTTAAACTGTTTGACATAGGAAAAAAAAACAATTTTCCGCTGCTGGGGATTGTCTTCAAAATAATTCGTCATTTGAAATTGGTTTAGAGCTACTAGAGAATACTTTATGATGAATTTTATAAGATTTACCAGGACGACATAGTGGTGGAAATTAGAGTTGACACAGACAAATTTATAAATTCCAATTAAAACAAAAGCTTCAACAAAAATACTCAATTTGCAAACTTTGCAAATCAAATAACAACAACGATAAGAAGAAGAAAATTTTATAATTTTTCGAAATAATACTAAATACAAATTGATTAAAAACAATTATTTAAATGGAGAAAATATATACCTATGATGCTAACCCGGATTCAAACGAAAAAAAAACTCTCAGCTATTTTTTAACCCCCCCAATTAAAAAAATAATAAAAATAATTCAATTATCTACAAAAATATTTCGGGATTATTTGCAGAATTAATTTCATAATAAAAATAAATTTGATAACAAGGAAAACACGCAAACCATTATCTCCCAAAAAGTCTCATCAACTGAGTCTCAACTTACACAAACTAAAACAGAAAAACCAAAACAAAAAAAAAGCAAAATTATCATGGAGATGAAAAAAAAAAAATTACCACCAATTGTTTATATAAACAAAAATGTCAACTGTGTGTTCATCAAGAATTGATCTTAGAGATAAAAAAAAAAAAGATTATGGTCCAGCGATCGTAATCTTTTGATGAACTTCGCGCTTATTGTTAGTTTTATTAGCTTCAAGAAAATAGGTATAACCCACCCAGAGGTCACCAAATCGATTAGAATACTTAAATCAAATTCTGTAAGGAATTCTCTATCTTTTTAAACTTAATCTTGACTTGAGGTAATTTTGGTTTAACTCAAAATGACTACGAAAATATGCCGCCTAATCAAAAATATTTTACGTACGAACGAAGCAACAGGTAAGCAGCATCCAGGATTATGCTTTGAATTTGGGCATTTTACGACATATCTTCATCTTGATTATTATAAAAGCACTTACGTGCATAATTTTCATGATAAATGGAGCAATATATGTAAGTGTGGGTGTGTTCCGAATCAATAGAAATTTTTTTTTTTTTTTAGATTCAACGAAATAATGTTAAAAGCAGAAAATTGTCGTCAATCCTTCATCTAAAACGTAAGTAGGTACCTAAAAGCTTCCTTTCGATACGCCCTGCATCACGGAGATGATATTAATATTTTTGCGAATGCCAACTTTATCGGAATCATAAGTACAGAAAAGAAAAAAAAAATGATTTTTTTTTCTCCCATTGAATTCCCAGGATAAATTTTAATGCCATTTGAAAATTACCTGTAACGTAACCGTCGCCGTCTCCTCGTTTTTAATATCTTCTTTCAGATCTATAAGTACCACCTTAATGCTCTTTCTCCGATGATTTATGAGGCTAATTTTGTTAAATTGTAGAAAATTACACTAGATGAAATCAAGCACAAATCGACAGCACTTGACATTTTTAGACTTGAATTTAATTTCGTTGGCCTTTTCACTTTCACTGATCTTTTTAAAACCTTCTGGACCCTTTTTTCTTCTTCTTCTTCTATTTTTTTTCTGAACTTGTTTAAAAACTTCGATACACTTAAAAGGGTATAAATCACTCAAACAGCTAAACAACAAGTTGGGGCGATAAAATATTTTTTTTTTTTTTATATATATTGTAACTTTGTATATACATACACTCCCGGTAGAATACAAATCAAAGATTTCTAAACCCTATATTTACTGGGTAGAATAACAACACTACTGGACTATGTACCATATGAAAAGAAAGCAACTTCTTGATCTTTGTACAAATCCGCGATTATTTCACAAAACACCCTGAATCCGAGGAATACAGGCGACTACTAACTGAATACTAGCAACCGCCAACTGATTTTGTTCTTTAAAATATTCCACCGAAAAATAGTCAAAGGCGGATGACGGATAAAAATCATGGGAAGCCCAAAAAGCTGGAAGAGATTGGAGAATTCATTGCTTCTATAAGAAAAACTTCAGAATGAGCTTTCGTTGGTGCTTTTATGAGAATTTCATGCGCATCCATGTTTCATATAGCTACTACTAGCATCTCATCATACGATGTGCTCTAGTACATTTTTCAATAAATGTAAACATTTTGGCGCTTCTTTGGGTGTTTTCCATATGTTCGCTGCTGCTATTGCCGACCACCACCAACGCCGCCGTTGTTTATCATCTCGCCGCATAAGAAAACCCCAGCGAAGAGTGAGAATTTATACTTACTAACAAGTAGCTGTGGAAATGGTGACACTGACATTGACTGACTGCGTTTTGCCGTCATATTGAGTCGGGCAATCCGCTTATTATGACTATTTCCCAGAACCACCAGCATCCGTTTCTTTTGATTATTTTTCAATAAATTTTGATTATCAGAAGAAATCATTACCGCAGGTAGCAAATTGCCTGTTTATCGTCCGGGGAATTACCTACATGTATCGGTGCAAGTTCATCTTTAGATCGAGTTTTATTTTTAGACATGGGGCTTTTAGAAGTCGCTGGTGGAAAATGAATTTTCACCGAATTTTTTTTTAAAATAACAACAAAATGTGTGAAATTAATGGCGCAATTACTTTGCATATGGTCATAAAGAAAATTGGGAAAAAGAGAAAATTTTATTCATCTTGAATGGTAGTCCAGGAACGCGAGTGCTTACGGCACACTTTAGGTGAATTTCCTTTTCTTTGATGTTATTTAAACTTAACGATTTGATGTCGTTGAATTCAATTTAATTGCGGGAAATGGATATTGGAAATAAAATATAAGTATTAAAAATTTACTTGAAAAAAAAAATAACTTTTATAAATAAAATGCACTAAAAAGTTTTTTTTTCTCACTCATATAGGGCAAAGTACCCATTATTCGGTCAAGACCCATTATCCGGATCGAATAGGTTTCCATATAAGTTAATAAAATAAGAAAACGTTTTACCACATCTACTTTGCGATTGTACACAGTAAAATATTTTCAACTAAAGGGTTTTCCAATGAGAGGTGTTATTTTAATTAGCCCGCTATTTCGGTAGATGTTACTTTTGGAGCTGTGATTTTTTTACATTTCACAAGTAGAAACTACGCCATTAGTAAGAATGGTACGATACACGATTCAACAACGCACTGAAATTATTGAAATTCACTATAAATATGGTGAAAATGTGGCAGAGACGGTTCGTAAAACTCGAACATTTTTGGGTCGTCGTGAAGCACCTTGTGGGACCGCAATACAGAAATTAATAGAAAAATTCGAGCTGTCGGGACAAGTTAGTGATGTGAAGAATAAAACCCGTGCACGTCGCTCAAGAACAGCCGAGAATATTGCTGCTGTAGGCGAAAGTGTTGAAGAAAACCCAGGTTTGTCCATTCCTCGTCGTTCTTTGGAATTAGGCATTCCACAAACGTCATTACAGCGTATTTTGCATAAAGATTTGGGTCTTAAGGCTTATAAAGTTCAGTTAACATAAGAACTCAAGCCGGCCGATCATCAACAACGTCGAGTCTTTGCTGATTGGGTCCTTGAAATGCATGAAAATGATCCGGAATTCCATCGAAAACTCATCTTGAGTGATGAGGCCCATTTCCACCTCGATGGCTTCGTCAACAAGCAAAATTGTCGCATCTGGGGCTCGGAAAACCCAAGAGTTATTGTTGAAAAGCCTCTCTATCCTCAACGTGTGACTGTTTGGTGCAGTTTATAGACCCGCGGGGTCATTGGACCTTACTTTTTCGAAAATGAGGCTGGAGCAACAGTTACGGTGAATGGATTCCGCTATCGACAGATGATTAATGATTTTTTATGGCCGGAATTGGATGGTATTGATCTGGACAACGTTTATTTTCAACAAGACGGCGCTACGTGCCATACAAGCAACGAAACCATTGATCTTTTACGGGAAAAGTTTCCGGACCGTGTTATCTCTCGAAGGGGTGATCACAATTGGCCACCGGGATCTTGTGACGTAACACCTTGCGACTTCTTCCTTTGGGGCTAGATGAAAGAGAAGGTCTACGCCAGCAGCCCAGCGTCGATTTAAGACCTCAAAGATGGAATTCGTGAGGCTATCGAGGACATAGGGCAGCCACTTTACGATTTGGCTATGGAAAATTTCATGAAAAGGAAATGGTCCTGTAGGCGTGGTCGTGGTGGTCATTTGGCTAATGTTATTTTCCATTAACGGCATACCTTCCTCTTTATAATGAAATAAAGATCCGATCATTTATCTCAGAAAATGGCATTTTTCTTTGAATATTAAAATAACACCTCTTATTGGAAAACCCTTTAGATCCGTATTAAAACTCAACTAGAGTGGATCTCCTAGATATTCTAGTGAAAAATCTAGTTGGAACCATTTAAGCAGAAGTCCAGTTGACTTTTTTATTGGATATCTAGTGAATATGTAACAGATTTCTGGACATGAAAACTATATATCCAGTCTTATTTTATGAACTGGGTTTCAAGTAAATTTAAATGGTATTTCCCTTTTGTCAACTAGATTAACTATTAAATTTCAAAATGTTTTTCTAGTTAATTGAAGAAGATTTCTAGTTTAACCAGCCGACCGAATCAGTTAGATATATCGCCTAAGTTGACAGTCAATTTAAGCCGAATTCAGTTTAATTAAAGAGGAATTTAGTTTTCACAATCAGAACAGATTTGTAGTGAAATTAAAAATTTTCATTTAATTTCACTAGAAATCTGCTGCGGTTGCGAAAACTACATTCCTGTTTATCCTCGCCAATTTTCGTTTCCAACATCCTGCACCCTGTATAATATCCTTGTAAACATGTTCTTATCAGGAAATGATTTTTATTATTTAAGGGGAAATAATAAGCCAAAACTGGATAATTTAAATATACACTTATTTATTGATTTTAATAATAAGAGAAATACAAATTCATATGTAGTGTATATGTAAAAGTGGACTAAAAAATTAAAAAAAAAAAAAAACAATAGTTCCATTTAAAAACAAATTTTAGGTATATCCTTAAACACATTCATTTCAATCAATCAACGGCAAGACTTTTGCGAAATAGGGACACTACCCCTAATGGGTTTACTTTTTTGCTTTTATAGATAAAAGCGTCAAAATAATTAAAAAATTTCGTCAAATGTGTACTGTACTTAAAATTGAATACATAGTGAGCCTTATACAATATATCGAAGGCATGGCGTACATCTTGTCCTGTCTCTATAAAAACATCCTCTAAAGCAACATAAAATACTCCCGTTTCCAAAGGTCGCTCAGATCTACAGATGATTATGGGTTGAGCCTCACTTTTTTTTTTATAATGGTATTGATGTCATCTTCAAGCTGAAAATACGAAAAGTACAAAGTACAAATTTATTGTTGCATTCCTAAATTATTTTCAAACTTACATTGATCCAGTGTGTTAGTTGCATTAAAAATGTTTTGAAGTTTTTTTCTTCCCAATCCTCGATATCTGAGGAAATTTGGCAGGATGACCGTTTTATTTGGCGGTTGGGTAGTTTTTTTAAGACAGTTGCGAGCATCCTTAAATTATCTATGAAAGTATTTGAAAAAAAAGATAAAATATTTTATTAGAATTAATATATAATATGTTAGCTATACATGTTTTAAATATTTTGATATTGTTGTGCAATCTAAGTGCTTTACTATTGAATGTTTGTAATTAAATTTCAATGATGTATGGTGGTATGACTGCTACATAGATTTTATTGTTCATTGTTTATTTTGCTATTTTGGACTAATCTATGTGCCAAACTGTCTTATGTCGTAGAACCCAACTACAAATCAGTTCACTTTAATAGATTTTCATTTGAGTGAACTAGATATGCAGTTCAACAATGAGTATAATCTGGTTGCGTTCATAGGTTTTCCATAAAACAATTTCAGATTTTCATGTTTATTTCTCAAACGTTTTTAATTAACTGAAAAGTTCTTCGAAATGTAAAAACCTATGAACTTGTTTATAAAAATTTTTATCCTCTGACGAAAAATTACTTAAATGATCTAATGAGCACAACAGGCGAAAAACGAACATAAAAGCAACTTCTAAGCATATTCGCATATTAAAGCGAACAATTTTAATTTAATTTAGTGTCTAAACATGCAGAATAACGCACTTAACAGAGTTAAGATCTAACCAAAATTCCGACTTCTACGTCCGACATTGACGGCAGTCGAAATCGCAGTTCTGATTGGGCCTTTACAGCCTTTACAGGCCTTTACACTTTACTTACCTGACAATCTCACTATAAATTATAAAAAGTATTTAAAAAATACTTGAACCACTTTAACACTTCCGTCGACTTTCACTTCACAATACTAAATGAACACAACTGAGTCCGCGTGTATAAGAAAGAATGAGGACTCTATTGAATTTCTCTTTAATTTTCAATAGAATTCGGTAGATTTGACTGGATAATCAGTACGAACAAGACAGCCCAAGTACAAATCAGTTCAATTTAATAGATTTTCATTTGAGTGCACTAGATAAGCAGTCCAGGAATGTATTATAACTGAACCTTCAAATAATTAACTGGAAACACATTTGAAAAAAACTGAATTTCTCGAAGTCTGAAAAAACTAGAAATAAAAATAAGAAAGCATTTATTTATGTCCGGAATCCTAGTTGAATTTTAATTTTAAATAGGATTCCAGTTAGATATGATAACTAGACATGCACGCAGTTAAATTCAACTAGAAAATTTTTTACTGTGTAGTTTTAGCAAAGTATATAGAAGATATATGTAGGTATTCTCACTAAATTGTTGACACATAACAGCTGATGTCCCTTAACGTCACTATGTTCAGCTCCCAGTAAACAATCCGAAATAGATTCTTATTTAACCCTTTCTAGACTTTCCTGATATAAAATAAAATTCAGTAGGTACGAATAGTCACAACACTGAGAAAAATAACACTAGTAAATTTAATAAAACTGGCTTGATTATTTTTTTTTTAACCAAAAAACTAGTTCCATTCAACCAGAATTAAGTTAGATCAACCGAAATAACAAGCTGTTTTAACCAAGCCCGATTTCGAGCTAGTTTGCTGGAACAAAACTGAATTTGTTATTTTTCACTGAACTTTTAAAGTTAAGAATAATAAAATGTTTGGTCAATAACACTTAACTAACAAGAATATAACAAAATAAATAAATAAACGGACGTGTACTCCTATTATTTACAACTATAAAACTTAGTTAAATATTACCAAATAACTTGTTTAGCTAAATTACTTCTTTCTTAATATTAATAACTTAGGCTTGGTTAAATACTTAGTACTTGGTTGGACTAAACGCGCTTGGTTAGAATAAACAAAACTTGGTTTAATCTAGCTTTAGCTAAAGCAAATTTCTTATCACTGGTACTAGTAGAAATTTCGTTTCAGTTTGTGCTGCGTAGTGATCTACCTAACAAACAATTTGCGACCTTGTTCATCAATTAGACGTCATTTATACGACGTCCTTATGACGCTGACTGAGTACGACTTTTTTTCGTCTTTTTCATGTACTTTTAAATTATTTTAAGCCTACTGTAGCTAAATATAGTCAATTTAAGACTCACATGAGCCAATTCTACTTGGACGTCATACATACGCCTTTATGGAAAAAATGTACCTGAGTAATTCTAGTTTCAAAATCTGAAAATCGTCATTTTTAGAGCGTTTTTACGACTCTGGCTGATGACGTCGGTTTATCGTCCTTTTGCCGGCATTTAAAAAAAATTCTACGACTACTATATGCCTAGATATACTTGCTCAAATTAGAGCTTGTATTAGTCACTTAACTTGGATGGCCTTCATAGTCATATGCGTCCAGGGGCGTATAGCCTGCAAATATGTCAAAGTTCCAAGACACTCGCCACCACTCGCAAATATAAAATACACAAAATTTATCATTTAAAAGATCCGGTTCGAACAGATAAGCTACCCCTCTAAACGAAGAAAGTTGATCAACGTTCAACTTTAGCCACTCTAGAAAGTCAAACGAGGTGTTAAATTATTTATTTTGTTTTGCTTTGTGAATTACGGAAGTGTCAAGCTTCCGAGCCATCCATTTGAAGGCTCTAAAAGCTAAAACTGTGCGACCAGTCCCGGCTCAGATATGGGAATTTTATTCCATTTTAGGTCTGATTCGATGGGATGAAATATTTCTTATATATTTTCTGAAATTAATGACATTTTGATGCTTCTTTGGCAACAGAGAAGATGTGATCTATCCAGCTTAATTTACAGGAAATATTAATGCCAAGAATGCATAAGGGCGGTGTATCGTAAGTCAGTGCTCCATCAAATAAATGAAAGTGTTAAAGTTATGATTTCGTTTTAAAGACATGAGAAAGCTTGGGAATTAAATGCCTTGAATTCGACGCGATTCGCTTTAGCTTAAGCGATTATATTATCAAGGTCTTTAGACAATGATCTAGTCATGCAAACTCGATTAAGAGATGTGGCATTCCCTTTGGAGTCCGTAAGAGAGTTAAAGCAGTAAGCGAAATCAAGGGTACTGTGATAGGAAAAACTATGGATAGGCTTAAAAGTAAGGAAAAATTAAGAAGAGGGGTGGAGAGATAACAGAGCCCTGGGAACATCTGCATTAATAGGGTGAGGCTCTGGTGAGACGCTATCTGGCACAATCGATATTGGGGAATCACATAAAAGGCATTCAAACTATGATAGCAGAAGAGGTAGAGACCAGGTGCTTTAACTAAAAGTGCTGGCTGCCAGAGTCTACCAAAGACCTTTAAAATATCTAGGGTAACGATTTTGGACCACCACAATTCTGAAGACTAGTGCTCGAACGTTCCGCAAAAAAAGCCAACAAGTCTTCAGACGATAATCCAGTCCGGAAGCCATATCGGCGATCATTGATGAATTGTTTGGTTTCTAGATACTTCATTAATTTGGAGTTAAATCGTTTGTTTTAAATGTAATAACTCGTAGTGTATACAATGATTTGTTTGCCGTTGTATAGTTCCGCTGAATTTCTCCAATAGAGAGTCGTAATTGTTTTACATCAAAGACTCATCAATTGGCAGCTGTTTTCAATTGAAACAAACCTTCCATCGCATTTACCAGAATAAGCTCTGCCCTGCTTCAAATACCCCGAAAAAGGCCACGCCGCTCATGTACACACATGAATTTGACAGGTATCAGCACTTTCTGTTTCCTCTATGGGATTCAACAGCCACGACTTAAAGTGGAGCGAGGGATGAGTCACTAGCCATAAGGGCTGCACTCTTATCAAATTGCACGCTTCCAAAAATTTTTAATATTTTTAACATAAAGGACAGTAGAATAGATTTTGTTAAGAAAACTTCAAAAGATCTGTTGCAATTCTTTTTTAGTGGTCTTCAACTGTATACGTCATCTGAAAATCGTCATTCTTAGAACTCTTTTACGACTCTGGTTGTATACGTCGGTTTGTCGTCTTTTTCTCTACTTTTGAATGAATTCTACGATTACTGTAGGAACATTTGATTAAATCTGAGCTTGTATTAGTCACTTAAACTTGGATTCCTTTCATAATCGCATACGTAATTTAAAAAAAATTAAGGAATACAAAAATGTTCATTTGCGTTCATGAGAAATCTTATTTGATCACATCACAGTTAGTTATGAACAAGTGTACTGGACGTACGACGTTTCTTCTTGCTGATAAAGTTCAGAAATCTTGGTAAAAGTGTTTCCAGCTTATATTTTTGTTAAATTTGTGGAAACTATCAGGTACTTCAACATAAATATTTTCCTTATTTTAAGCAACTGTGAAAAATAAAGAGTGGAAACAAGTTTATTTACTGATCTGGTATATTTTTAGTTCTTAAGTAATTGATATTGGTTTGATTGGGCAAATTTAAGTGTAACTTCCTTACAATATCAAGTATTGTAAAACAGTGTTAAATATAAGTTACATTAAATAAAGAGTGTATAACAAAATAAGGAAGCAAAAGTAATTCTAGCTTGAAAATGTCAAAAACGTCATTCTTAGAACTTTTTTACGACTCTGGTTGTATACGTCGGTATGTCGTCTTATGTTTGTAATACAAAAATGTGCATATTTACATAATAACCCACTTCAATCGTAACAAGATAAATAGTTTTATAAGATGAACAGTTTGTTTTGTTTAAAAAAATTAATAAATTGTTTATTGCTTTTTGAATATTAGTGTTGTATTTTATTAAATATAGGTAATATTTCTTTTTATTCTATTTTTTAACAGTTTAATGCTTTCCTCGCTGCTTGATTTGACACAATATTATCCTAACCTTGGTAGATAAAAGCTGATATGTTCACTTCTGCTTTGCGAAAGTATAAATTCAGAGCTTTGTACAATGTGCATCAAAATGGTTAGCTAATATTTTGAACAAGGTTAGCTAATCATACTTCTGCCACTTTTGCTTCAAAATTCCTTAGAAAGCTCTTATTTGATACTCTTAACCCTCTAATGCATGAATTTTTCTTTTTCGGTCAAACTTTTTAGTGAGAGAGATTTTGGAATGAAATACACGAATTCTTGATTAAAAACTTGTTTTAATTTTATTTTACCCAAATCACCCGCCTCGCCTCAAGGCGGGGACTTATGCCGTTACAGGTTTTTATTTTGCTCTATACCGAAATATAGATTTCGTTGTGGAAATGAAAAACGCAAGTCTTATTTGGTGAATTACACAAACTCAGGTTACATTTTGTACAAAATGCTTGTCTTTCAGACTTGCATCCCGGCATCTTATACATTTTTTTCCCAGAGCGATCCCTAAAAATACACCAATGTCCGAGTTTGTCATACCGAACGTCGTCCGCAGGTGCGTAGGCTTTCTTCGGTAGTTTTTTTGGTGGACGTAGTGATGCACTCTATGGAAGGCCAATTCTCTTTGCTGGAAGCTGATTGCCGATTTTGCATAATATTTTTGCTACTTCGGTTCGAAAAAATTCGGCAGAGATTGTTTTATATCGGGGTTTGCCTGATGAAACAGTATGTAAGAGTTGACCATAGCGGCATCAAGAAGGTGATCGAACAGCCTGTTAGATTATTTTCTTGTTTTTATTCTTATATGATAGCGTACAATCAATCCGTCCATCAAGTCAACGCCTCCCATGTGCTTATTATATTAACAAATAATTATCGGGCACTCTATTTCCACCTTCTTTTTTCCCTTCTTGTCCTAACCGGAAACTTTTTTCTGTTCTGAAAATTCTTTGCTTGTTACGAAGGGTTTCAAACCGACATAAGTTGACTAGAGTCGAACTGTTTTAGTGTCTTGCCACAAAACAGAAGATATATCAACTCGTTCAACTTTTGAGAAACCAGTTGTTTATCACTGGACAGTTTACAGTTCGGTACGCGATTCGTACGTACTGTACCTAATGTATAAAGACCCCGACTTCGCAAATAAACGAGCAATCCAAGAGAGGTGTAAAAATTGTCGAAGTATATTATGTAGTTGACGAAATCTGAGACATTTTTCGTCAGACGAATCACAACATTGGATGATGCGCCAAGGTTAGGACCGCCTTCAGGAATAACATTGTCACCTGCTCCTGTGTAAATTTCAAATGCGTAACAAAACCCAGAAGAATCACAAATAGTAAAGAATTTGAAGCCCCATTTATGGGGTTTGTTAGGCATGTATTGGCCGAGATTTGTTCTTCTCATTTTTGTGGCGCACATTTATTCATCAACACATAGTCTCGAAAGCATAGGAATCGATGAAAATTTCTCATTGAAATGAGTGATGAGAGGGCGAACTATGTAAACACTGTCGTATCCTGACTGTCCTTTTCGGATTTCTTTTGAATTATCATTGAAATGCAAATTACGTCGAATCGACTCAAAATCCGAGACTGTCATTGTTGTCCTAATAGGCTCAAACGAATTTTCCCCCCAATAGCTTCTAACGTTTGGGTATCGATAAACGGACATATAGATCAAAATTCCAACGAACTTACGCAATTGGCTTACATCTACATTGAATTTTGAATTGATGTCATTTTGATATGCGTATAAATTCGACTGATAAGCAAGTTTCTCGAAAAACTCTACATTCACAAAGTACGAGAAACAATCGTATGGAGTCCTCAGTTCTTTCAAATGTGGTTGCAGGTCTATTTTTCCACGAAACACTACCTCGTTAATATTAATTTGAAAGTTTCTCTTTGTCCACACTATTTTTTTTGAATTCACTTGAGTCTTTTTTTATCTTGCATGGAGAAGGACCAAAGAAATATCCTGTTGTAAAATTAATAGGGTCACCCTGTTCCGCCTGTAAATCCGGTGAGTGAACTTTTTCACGATCAAAATAAAGTGAAGTATTTGAAGATGAACTAGCGACAGCATCATTAATAGCAACATTACTTATCGAAGAACTGTTAATAGTTTCGTCAACAGGTGAATTTTCAGTGATTGTAGTTCGATTATCGCTTTCTACAATACCTAACTTGCAGCTACTATCAAAAAGAGCACTAAAATCAGGATCTCCCAAATCATCATCGTCATCAAATTCTATTTCTCCTTCATCTCCATCGAAATCATTCCATTCCATGAAATTTATGATTTCATCATCATAAAGGCCGGACAATTTATTAACACGTCGTCTCGCCATAACTGTAAAATAAAATTACTTGTTTCTCTGAGGATACACCCAAAAATATTCGAGGAAGTCATAAAAATTTCTACAGTTTTAAAATTTGTATAAGTGTAAAAACGCATGAGTCCGTCTAGAGGCAGGCTGACTATTTTTTTTATTTTTTCGGTCCAAACCAACTTTTTATACAAAAATTAATGTTTACTGAAAACTAGACTAATTATTCTACTCAGCAATAATTTCTTTTTACACAAATTACGATATTCAACACAAGTTTTAAGAAAATTTCTAGATCAGACCAACGTAAATGACTTCAGTTCCGACTGTGGAATTAACTTTTTTATATGCACGAATTTTCCAGTTAAAGAGTAGAAAAACTGGGCCTTATGCAAAACATAACTGTTCTCCGAAAGGAAAAGTGTTGCAAGAGATGTGAAAACTATTCGTTTCTTAGACAGAAATGACTTTGAAGATACCCTGCCTTTAGGCAGGCTCATGCATTAGAGGGTTAAGCTTTGATTGAAGTGTAAGTAATAAACGATGATATGACGTTTTTTAGACGAGAATTCATACGTCATTTTATTCTGGTTTGACTTCAATAGCTGATTTGATTCTGAGTTACAAGCGCGTATAAAAGACGACATAATGTCATTGTTTACTTTAACTACAGACGTCAAAATGTCATCGGTAATGATCAAATTTTGGTGCTAAAGCATTAAATTTTCGAAAATTAGACGTTAAACTGGCGTCATTTATATCCAATAGAGACGTCTAATATGTGCACAAAATGGCGTCGCTTCAGACCACATTTTGGTGGTATCCTTATGGACAATAAGACGTTGAATTACCGTCACTAATTGCTAATAGCGACATCTATAAATACACAAAGTGGCGTCGATACCGACTACCTTTTGTTGGTTAGCAAGTGGAAGATTGTCGACAGTTAGACGTTGAACCGGCGCCATTGAAACGTCTATTGGGATCTGACCAGTTTTTGGCTTTCGGTCAAAAGGCGGTTAATTGGTAATCCTTTTGCCCTCCAAATGTTTGTTGGGCTATTTGAGGTTTAATCGGAAAAAATTCAAACAAAAGTATTTTAAAGCGTCATTAATGTTATACTGCATCCATGGTGAAAGGGATAAGTGAAGTTCGCAGAAACAAAAACTAATCCGCAGAGAACTGAAAAGTTTAAAATTGTTTTTATGTTCCAGAAATTTTTATTGTAATTATTTAATGGAAAAATGCTTTGGTAAGTAAAATTTATTGTAATGCTCTTTTAAAAATAACTTAAAATTTTGTGGTTATTGGAAATAAGACATTTTACAGTGCATTGTGATATTTTTATACATATTATTATTATTCAATGCACTGCAATATTTGTGAAATGAGTTGCATTCTCAATTTTTGTAAAAAATTAAGAGTTAGTGTTTTATAGTAAATTATTTTATTTAAATATATAAAATATATAATAAAATTGATAGCTACTACGATATTTTAAAAATCATGTCGCACTAACTAAAATAATTGTTAATAATTTTTAGAAAACAACATTAATTTGGAAAAATTTAAATCAATTACAAAAGAAGAAATAAAGTCCATGTTCGATGAGCAACATATTGGTCTCCAAATAAAGTTTGACCACCACATTTTAAAATATCAAGAGGCATTTGTAAGTATTTATTAATATTCCGTATTTTGAAAATTAAACACATTTAAATATCTATTTTAAAAATTTCCAAATTTAATGTCGGAGAAATTATTAAGGAAATCAAAAGTTAGTCTTTTTCAAATTATTCAGATATTTCATGTAAGAAAAGAAAAGATAACAGGGCGGTCTAATAGGAAACCCATCAGGACATAGTAACGAACCAGAACAAGAAACGGAAGGGGGACTTGGTCAGTGGAGCTGATTATAACTTAGAGCCTGACTAAAATGATTAACACTCTTGATAATAAGAAAACGAGAAGATGAAGATTTTACACACTCAATATTGAATTAATTTTCTTTTTCTGAATTTAAAAACAACTGAAAAGATTGAAATATATTTTTCATTGGATGTTTTTTTTTCCTTTTGTACTTTTTAAATAACTAATTTCTAAAAATTCTAAATATTCGTTTTGAGGAAAGGCATAGGGATACAAGTACACCTTTTACAGGAAAAGGGGTATAAGTGCTTGCAAGGGATTAAAGTGTTACCTTTTTATTAAACCAAAAACGCTTTGTATTCCATGCGATATAATAACGACAAAGACAAACTGCAAAGTGCTTTCCGAGAGATAAAAGAAAATGGAAAGCAAGTGAAAAATATTCTATTCCCAAGTTGATATTACATGATAAGATTGCAGGAAAATTTCCTGAAAAGCTTGGAAATAGAATTCCAGCTTCTGTTCTTACTACAGTTGAGGAGAACAAGATCGTTGTATGGTGCACATCAATTACTAAATATGAATTTCCCATAAAGCAAGATCAGTTATTGGACACTGTCAAATAAATAATTTTAGATGTGGGAGGAGACACTCCTTTTCAACATGGGCGACCAGCAAAAAATGGTTAACCTTGTTCTTTCATCGTAATCCTGAGATAGTCTTTAGAGAACCTGAGGGAATTCCGATAGGACGTGCACAAGTTATAAAAGAAGGTATTTTAAAGTGGTTTCAGGATTTAAAAGAGTGTTTAAAAGAAAGAAATGCAGAGAATATTTTGAAAGAAGGATATTAAATGGGGATAAGACAGTATTTATTCGAAAAAAAGTTCTAGCTTCAAAGGGATATAAAAATAAGCAGGTTGGATGAATTCCGAAATATTCTTCGAGTACATCGCAAATAGGGTCCACTCATGGTTAATGGACAAAAACATCCCTAGGCCAGTACTTCTATTTGTAGATTGACACAAATCCTATTTGACCTTAGGATTAAGTGAGTTTTGCTCCAATAACCACAAAATTGTGTACACTTTATCACCAAATTCCACACATTTAATACAACCCGTTCATGTAAGGGTTTAGTTCCGAGTGGAAAAAACCATTAATAGACTGGCAACGAAATCCAAAGAATATTAACGCTTGCGTCACCAAAACAACATTTTGTTCACTATTGAATTCAGGTTTAAAAATGCAAAATCAGCCTGAAAGTATAAAAAATGGATTGGAAATGCGGACTTTCACCCATTTAATCCGGATAGTATTGATTTTTCAAACTGTATTAAGAATACTATTGAAAACTTTCATTAGGAGCAACCGATTGCTGTGAGCCCACAAAGCAGCCTTTATGATACAGCGAAAACTGTTATAAAAAAATACGCTCTAATTTAATTCAAAAAGGAATAATCTTGACGACGGTCTTTGAGTAAATATTGAAAGAAAAGGATAAACTAAATACTAATTTGGCTGATTTAACCCAATCAGATATTGCGTTTATGATCAACATAATCATAAATGATTTGGAGCTATTGCTTAGTAAACGGTTCGCATATCAAATCAATTGACTTCAACCAACAGATTCTACCTGAAAGTGAAACCGAAATTATTACTTAAAAAAATTTGCCGTTAGATCAAGCGCCAATTCATTTGGAATCCGATAATGATATTGAAAATATTCAGCCTTAATCAAGTACTTCTGGAATAAGGAGCTTTGCTGGTAGAAGAATTTCTAAAGCTTCATCAACCTGCTCTACTCCTACTTCAAGACCAAGTTCCTCATGTTCCGCAAGTTTAAATAAATATCTAAGATTACCAACTCCAGAACCAGAACATACGAGTATATTTACAAAAAAGTAGAAAGTATCTTAAGGATTCCGCCTCAAGAAAGATATCATCAGAGCTTTAGCGAAATACTCAAATTAACCCTTGTGTCAATACCTACATACTTGGGTATGTTTGCAATTTTGTGAATAAAAAATACTTTATCTAATCTTTGAAATTTTTCATCCATCACTTTAGTTATCCTCAAAGGCTCTATTTGTAGCTGATATATGCTATAAAATTTTGAAAAGTATTCTGTAGTTCGTCAGAAAATAGACCTGAATTATAAATATACGTTAGTAAGGTCAAAGCATACCCGGGTATGTACTACATTTTTGTAGATGTATATTGGATTTGTATTTGGTGTCCCATCATGTATTCGATAGGATATCTGGTCCCGAAGCTCCTCATAATGTGTGAATTAGCTGCTCTTATTTGTACAGGTGGCATGGTGAGGGCTTCACCAAGATCTTGCAGAAACAGACGTCTCTTATTTGTTTTTTGGATAGAATTGTGCGTATCTAATATAATCAAGGCTGCCAGAGGAGCAACATACAAAATATTATAAAAAAATGCTACTTTATGATTAATACAAACACATGAACAAATTATCCTTGAAATGTTCGAAAAACTGCATTCCTGCCATCAACAATTATCCTACCTCCAAGTTTTGTAAACCACATACACCGTACCCACTTTTCAGAACAGTCCTAATCCTAAAATTAAATCCTTAGTAACTGTTTGACTAAATATTCTCTTTATATGTATATAAAGCAAAAAAATGAAACAGTTCCACAGAAATATACGTAAGTATGGTTACATACACGGGTATGTTATGGATTCGTTTACGTCATTTATTTTATCCATTGACACACGGGCTAAAAAAGAAAGAAATAAGGAGAAAAAAATTCATGCCGTTAAAATGCGGAAAGATTTGTTTTGGATTTCTTTCATAAAATGTCGCCTTATAAATATTTTATTGTGCAGACTGGCATCATGCGTATTATGTATCGTGACGTCATCACCAGATTCGCGGGCCACGGCCGTTTTCAATTTCCATTGTTTTAAACTTCAATAACTTTGTCATTTTTTGACGGATTTGAGTCATTCGAAAAGAAATATACTCAGAAATGTATATTACTTTTGATTTGATATCTTAAATTTGAATATCTTGTAGTAAGATTGTTCTCTATTCGAAGCTAAATCCTGCTTTGTCCTCTAGAAATTTATGGAGTAACCTGCACAGGCTAGGTGTATACTTCAAATACTTTCCTTCTTATGAACTTGATCCTAATGACCTAAACAGCGCTTTCACATCTATTCTATCCCCGATAATATACGCGCTCAACATCCGCGTATGTCTAACTACCTCGCAGTTTCCATCACTTTGAAAAAAAGTTATTGTGTTGCCAATTCCTAAGTCCCGCAAATGTTCTTCAACAGGAGATTTCCGGGCGATTAGGAGACGTTGCTTCCTCAGCAAGGTTCTTGAAAATTTAATACACTGCCAAATTACTTCCTTTCTAAATCAGGAATCTTTACTATCGCGCTGGCAATCAGGTTTCAGACCACGGCATAGTTGTGTGTCGGCATTACTCAATGTGGTGTCGGACATTGGTGACGCTCTTGACGGTGATCTGATAGCCATACTACTCCTTCTGGATTTCAGTAAGGCGTTCGATTCAATTAATCATGATATTCTTGTTCTTTAATTGCGGGCAAATTTCAGTTTCTCGTTTAAAGCCATGACTCTAATCAGAAACTTTTTACTCCGCCGTAGCCAATCGGTTAAGACCCAAACAGTTTCATCTCCCTTAACTCTTTACTGCGGTATACCTCAGGGCTCTATTCTCGGTCCACTCCTCTTCTCAATATACATAAATGATCTACGCACATTTTTGAAAAACACTTCGGTCCACCTTTACGCTGATAATTTACAAATTTATTTAGATAGGTCAATTGGCTTAATCGAAGATAGCGTCATTCGGCTTAACAATGACCATGATAGGATCCATGACTGAGCTATTCGAAATTACCTAATTCTGAATCCAAGTAAATCGAATTGTATATTTGTGAGTAGGAGGGAGTGTGACCTAAATAATCTACTAGTAGTTCAGATCATCGGCGTCGTCATGCCATATTCTAGGTCGGTTAAAAATCTAGCGGTGAGCTAAATACCAAATTTAGCTGTTGTGATTATATATCTAGTACAGTTGGAAAAGTCTGTTCTTCCCTACGAATGTTAAGAATGTCGTCAAATTGTCACAATTCATGCGCATGTAGCTTGCTAAAGTTTTCGTGCTACTCCTAATATTTTCTAAACTAGATTCTTGCTGTTAGCGGAAATTAACGGTAGTTTTCAATGGTACGATTCGATTTATATTCGGCTTGCCCAGATTTTCTCATATTTCGTCCTATGTCAACTCCTTCCTTAGATGCTCTCTTGAAACATTTCTCATGAACAGAAGGCTGAAATTCTTGTACAACCTAATCTATGCGAAAGGGCCAACTTATCTCAAGGACCGTGTTCAATTTCTGAGCACCACTCGTCATCGTCATATTCTACTGCCTAGCTTTCTTATTCAAATTGGTGAGCGATCTTACTTTGTGCAGGTCATGCGTAAAAGGAATTGCTTACCTATTAACCTTCAGCGGGCTATTCCATTGGGACATTCGCCAGGCTTCTGTTTTCGACGTGCTTACTGTAATACGCACTATTTGAAGCTGTGCACTGTATGAGGCTGCACCTCTTTGATTTCTCGGCTATATTTTTGTATACATTTATTATTATTGTTAATATTTCTTTTTTCATTTTTTCCCTGAAATATATTTTAGTTTTTGCTCTTCTACTTTAACATTATATAAAACCTTCATATTTTTTATTTATATATTCACCCATTTTTCTAAGTTTTTGTATACGTTTATCTTTGTTATGACTTTTTCCGCATTTATAATTTACACACACATTTATAATTTTTCCTATATTTTATTGTACGCTATTAAGATTTCCAAATTCTTTTGTACCTTTTCCAGCAATAAAGTTTATTATTATTTATTATTAGTATTATTAGTATCACTTAGCCTCGCTTTTCTTGTACCATTATTGTGTTCGTGTCACTATCTAAAGTAAATATCCTATAAAACCCTATGACATGTTAAGTTGCATCAAAAATTTTTTTAAAATGTTGCACAATGTTATATCAACAGCAGATCTGAATTGTATAATTCCATATAGCTAATTGATATATCTACTCATAGGCGGCAATACTCAATACTCATAAGCGGTAACAACAACACAGCAAACATTACGATACGATATCGAATCGAAGACGACTCGTTAAGATGAACTAAGGCTTCTATCTCGAAGTCGTTTTCGATTCGATATCGATCCGAAAAAGAAAAAAAAAACGGAAAGCTAAAACGATTTAATTCCGAGTGGTTTTATCTAAATTATCTCGAACTTTTTGAATGTATACCTATGTATATAAGTCAAAACTTCGAGTTCATCTTGGAAAAGCGAAGTATTCTCAAATGATGGATTTTATTTACTTCCGAAACCATTTCTATCCTACTCTTTACTTCTTCTAGAATTCTTCACAAAAGCAAAACTTCGAGAAATTGTTTGCTGGGAATCTAAAACCAACCATGTGTTATCATATGCATACCATCAAAACCACCATGTGCGCAAAAAACACTTTGCCTAGTCAAGCGATTCTCATTTGCTTTGCCTTCTCAAATATCACCTCATAAACTGCATTGAGATTTCCCAAGTGCAGCACAAGCGTAACTTAAAGTCAAGTGCACACATATTTTCTGTCACACAAGTTGCATTCAAATATTACGATCGCGTACGTCACCAAACAAAACGTTTATGTTAATGCTGATACTGCAACAGGCAATTCAAAATCTAATTAGCCACGAACGAAGGGAAAGAAGTTTTAAGTTTGGGAGATATACTCGTGAAATAAAGACTCGTCCAGGGATTTATAAGTTATCATTGAATTGCAATTAAAGTTTAAATGTAAATGTTTTCGGTAGTTCATCTAAATAAATTTCAAAAGAATTTCAAAGAATTGCGTTTTGTTAAAATATTGTTCAAGTCCCATCCTCCACCTCCCCGCGCTACACTTTCTAGGTAAATACGGCGAGAGGTTATAACACATGACAGAATGACTCGCTCTAGTCAGCATATGTCCCCACATTGATCCGGTTACATCGTATTAGCTTAAGTTAGTAATTACAATTATAATTTTATAAAATTCTAAGCTTGCTTTACTTAGGCCATTGGGGAATTGTTCGAACTAAGGAACTTGCTAGAAGGTACCGCAGGTAGACAAAGACATCGGGCGTGAAATACCAGCCTGTCGACTGTGTCAATTTTCAAGTTCCACCGAAAGACTTTACTGCCTGGTCAAGGCCTACGCACCCATGGGAAAGAATGAATTTGGATTTTGCTGGACGGTTCATAGGCGAGCTGGGGTTATTATTCATCGACGCGTACTCCAGATTTCCGTTTGTAGTGAGGATGACATCCACGCCATCAGTAGCAACTATTCAAGCAATGAAAAGTATATTCACCCTAGAAGCATTACCAAATACTCTCATTACGGATAACGGGAATCGCGTCGAATTCAATGCATCTAAGACCCAAAGCTGTCTCATCTCATTAAAACAAGACCGTCACTTAACCACTCCCGTTTCGTTTGATGGTGCTTTAATTTCTGATTCACCGTCACTAAGCATTCTTGGCATTAATATTTCCAGTAAGTTCAGCTGGACAGATCACATCTTCTCGGTTGCCAAAGAAGCATCAAAATGTCTTGGTTTTTTTAAAAGGTGTAAGAAATAATTCAGCCCATCAAATATAGCGCTCCTCTACAAGTCCTACATCAGACCTAGAATGGAATACAATTCCCATATCTGGGTCGCGGCTGGTCGCACAACCTTAGCTTCATTGGATATTGTCCAAAAGAGAGCCTGCAAGCTCATTGGCGATGTGGCAATTACTCGTCATATCGATGCGCTCGAGCACCGTCGCAATGTTGGATGCCTTTCGCTCCTTTATCGCTATATGCATGGCGAATGTTCTGATGAAATATCTAGTCTGATCCCTTGTAGAATAGTTCCTGCACGCAATACTCGCGCTGCATCCCGCGCTCATCCTTTTACCCTTCAAATTACCTTCGGCCGTACACTAAAATTCCGTGATGCTTTCTTATCCCGAACTGTGCGAATGTGGAACTGTCTACCATCTTCTGTCTTTCCTCCGGCATACAACCTGCAAAAGTTTAAGGGCGACATACAGCGGCACCTCTGCCGCTCTCCTCATATCCCTTAATCCTTTCCCTATCTCCTTCCTGCCACGCTGTGCTTTGCATCATAGGGTATCCCCTGAGCTTGGCTTAATAATATAAAAAAAAAAAAAAAATTTACTTCGCACCAATTCGCTGATTTTTGTAAGCACAATAGAGTCACTCACCTCACCACAGCCCCTTTTCATTCATCATAAAAATGGCGAATCAGAGCGATTCGTGAGAACTTTCAAAGCAACCACAACCAAATCCTTAGAGGAATTTGGTAATAAAGAAGATGACCTACTAACATGTCTAAGTACGTATAGGACAACACCTATCCCCATAATAGGGAATTACTACATCGTGGGAAGCATCGTAATTTTCTATCTCCACTTCGATATGAATCAGTATCCAACTTTCCCAGAGTAAGGTTTTTATGTTTACTTGGTCAAGACAATAATAACACGCATTTCAGGAGCTTAAGCGACTAGAAGCAACTATTACCAACAATATAGAGAAATTTATGTACTACGGAAATGCCAATTGGCTCTGTTGAAAAAGACACCACAATCAATTAAAGCCCCGTAAAGCGTTGGAGGTAGAAGACGATGTCCCTGTAGCAGGCACAGATCTATCACCAAATTCTACATCGAGTCAGACCAGTAAATTACAACAACAAGAAAAGTCTCGTAAATATCCTGAATCTAATGAGCCGAAAACAGTAAAGGTGAAGCTAAATGGCGAAAGATTTTGGCCTCCAGAGACCCTTGTACACAGTTTGGAGACACAAAGATTTTCTAAAGAAAACTTGTCTTTAGAGACTTTTATGGTTTCCGGTCTCCCGTCGTGTAATTTAAAACAAACAGGTCTCTAAAGTTTGTTCATTTTTCATCTCCAGGTCTCCGGAGACTATTTATGTGTTCCAATCAGGTAAGTGCATGTAGGTCGGAAAGGAAAAGGAATAAACGTGAGTTTGACAAATTGTTAGAAAGAAATTAATAAAAACATTAATAATTAATATAATGGATTTAAGGCAGAAAATTTGATTCGTCAATAGAGCTCTAGTTTTTTTTGCAAAAAACAAAAGAAACACAAATTCGTTGTATTTATACCATAAAATTTGTACATATATTTTTTTAAGGGTTTTCGTTTTTCCCACAACATTAAAATATTAATAAGAGATAATTCTTTCTAAAAATTTTTCTTGTGACAATTAACGAAGATCTCTGTAGATGTCGAGAGACCAAACAACAAATTTTGTGCATATGCTTCGGAGACGTATCTCTAGAGACCTTTATATAATGGTCTACAAAGACAAAAGTCTCTTGCCGTGTAAACATAGTAACAATAGTCATTCTTCTCATGTAGGTATTTGTGGAAGCGTTCCACCGAAATCAACCCCAGATGCAGTAGGCATAGAGGAAGACCGACGTTTTTGGCCAAAAAGATTCGCAAACCCGTAAAGCACTATCAACCGAATTGATCTGGCTTAGAAGAGGAGGTGATACACCTACCTACACATAAGCGCCAATACTTTAGTTTAGAGACAACCATGACAAAATAACCACCCACCTTAGTCAGTCTCCATCTCCACTTATCCGGTTACATCGTATTAGCTTAAGTTAGTAATTACAATTAATTTGAAGTACCTACTTGCAGCAAATATATCTTGTCATACTGAAAATATTTAAATCTTTGAAAATGGAATATGTTGGAAATGTAAAACTACTGCCTTTGATACTAGTTCTTTAAATCTATGGGCACCATCTGTAGAATTTGCAATTTTACGTTTTCGTAATTCACACTTTTCAAAATTTTGGAATTTCTTGTTTCCGCAAATACTTTTCTATAGTGTTATGGATATATTCAACTTCTTGGATCGTTGAATGGCTAGGCTCTGAGAACTTTTAAATTATTTGTACCATAGAGAGATTGTCACTTAAAAAATACAGCAGAGATGTAGCTGTAATTTGAATACAAGACTCACTCCATAATATAAATTTAGTTCGCGATGATCACGTATTATTCGATTTAATATTTTTATGAGGGCACTAAAAATATCATTGTCACTCTTTCCTCCACAAGAATCGTTCCGTACAGAACAATATGTTATTTTATAACCGCAATACTCCAGTACTCACAAAAGTTTCAATTTAGATACAAGCGCATCTGTAGGCAATAAAATTTATTATTTATTTAATTTCAGTCTACAGAATAATATCCAACAGACTAGTAAGGTTGACTTAGAGATACAAATTTGAATTTACTTAAGCTTAATATAAGTTAGGAATGATTAGTGTTGGGCGTAATCAACTACATTTGTAATCAGATTAATAATCATGATTAAATCAATCATGATTACATCAATCCTGATTACCCATCAATCATTAATCATGATTACATCGAGTAATCTTAGGAAAATGTAACCGTAATCATGATTACATGATTACATTTGTTTTTGATTACAAATGAAACTTTTTAATAGATTTTAAAATTTAGTTCTAAGACAACCAAACAATCTGTTATCGTAAGAATTTTTTTTGTAGAAAACTCCAAGACACTGTTGAATTATGTATTAATTGAAGTCAGTGTAAAGAATGTAAGTGCTTCTATTGATAGAGACTCACACATTAAATTCGAGGATCTTGATTATATATGAAAAAAGCTAGCGAAAAAGATTACATTTCTGGGGCATATAAGAAAGTCGTTGAGCATGGAACATGCAATAATGCCTTTTAAAGCTTTGATTTTGCTACACTTTTCATATTGCTCCACATTGTTATATGCTAGTTTGAATGAATTCAAGGGCAGAATGCAGCTGTTATGGAATAAGATAATGCGAGTTATTCACTACCGACTTCGGGATAAAAATACAACAATGTTTGTTTTCTTTTTAACTACAATTTTAAACCTTTTGCAAATTTGTAATCAAAAAATGTAATCATGATTACGATTACGATTGATTAATCATTAATCGCCATAAATGATTACTTTTCTGATTAATATTATCAATCTGTAATCATGATTACAGATTACAGATTGTAATCGTAATCATTAATCATCAATCAGATTGCATTTTGCCCAACACTGGCTACCATCCGTCCGGGTTTCCCCGGATTTGTCCTAGTTTGAAGGGCGTCCGGGGAGAGTCCGGGCGGGGTTTTCTATACTGCCCGAGTTTTAAAATTTTGGAAACCAATTAAACAAAAATTTAATTTTTTGTGTATGTACGTTGTAGTTGATAATGCCGACAGTCAGACTGGCTCGACTCTCACTCAAGTACTCTCTTCTGGTCCCAGCTAGTCTTAGCTCAGTAACGCAGCTAGCAGTACGACAATTGCTTGTGCAACTTGCCTTGTGTACCTGTGTTTGTTTTATGTACCCCCACCCCCCCGCCAAACCAATGTAAATCTCGATACTACAGTGCGTCAGTTCACGTATGTAAAATAATTGTAAATGCCACCGTACGGGAAATAACCCAAGTTGGTGACACTTCAAGAGATTAAAAAAAAAGACAAAAATTTATATATAACTTAATAGAAAGTAAAACTCATTTTTAAAAAGAGGAAACATCGGAACTTTTACCGAAAAGGGGAAGTGTAGGCATGTGCATTCTACTAAGATCATGCTGTTCCTCGGCATAGTGCAAGGGTATAATTCTTACAACAAATTAATCCGTTTTACTGGTTGTTTTTGCACTCCATTGACTGCAATTAAAAATCAGTTTTTTTTACAAAACAAAATTGATAGATGAGTGGATGAATTTACAAAATTTCAGTCAGAATCTAAGCGATAAAAAAAGCTTTTATCAGCTAATCAACATTGGATTAATTTTTTAAAACATGGTATGTTCATTTGTACACCGAAGTATTGAAGATTGCACAGTATGTTTTAGCGTACTAGCTCATAATGCCAACGAAGAGAGAGTGTTTTAACAATCTCTCAACTGTGGATGAAAGAAAGACACTCCCTGAAAATATAAACGGCTTCGTCACTAATCAAAACAAAATTTAAGATTAAAGATTTTAATTGTGTTGATTTTTATACATTGTTAAGAAAATGATACACTGTGAGAGGCCTTTGCTCTTTAGTCTCAGGTTTACAGAATCTAAAATCTCCAAAATGTTTACATCGCAAGAGAATCTTGTATCAGGTTCTGAAGACCATAAGAAAAAGTCTCTAGAGACACTTCTTGAAGTGTATACACGAAATTTATATTTGGTCTCCAGAAATCTGTGTTAATTGTCACGAAAAACATTGTTAGAAAGAAAGTGAAAAAGCTTTAAAAACATTTATGCAAACATTTTACGGTATAAAGGACAACACAACAAAGTGTGATTTTATTTTTTTTCTAAAATAACCACCCCCCTATTGACAAAAAAAAATCTATTCTTTAAAGCCATTACTATCCCAACTTGAGATTTCCATCTGTTCGTCTGTCCGGCCGTCCGTGAGTCCGTCCGCACAATAGTTTGGGAACGCGTATATTTAAAGAGCTGAAAATTTACACACGGGCTTTAAAAAAACAGTAAATTTAAGTTCGAAAATGGGACAAATCGGGTAACACTTTCCTAGGGTTGCCATACACAAATTTCGTTTTTTACTATATATTTGCACACTGCCTGAGAGCGCGTCAACGTAGAGAACTGAAATTTTGTACACAGCGTTTTCATGAAAATAATAAATATAATTTCAAAAATTGACTAAATTGGGCAACGGATTCTTGGTGTTGCCATATAAAAATTTAAGATTTGTACGTATACTGTGAAAACGAGCAGTCCTAGACGTTTTAATTGTACTGAAAAGTTCGTCAGAATATGAAATCCTATGAAATTGGTCATCATCATTTATATTTATTATCAAAACTTTCACGATCTTATCCGGGTGTTACATGAGATAGTACAGCTTGCATGCAACTTTCACTGTCAGACTTCTTGCACGTGTAATCCGTACTGCCATGCAGACAGCTCAGCTTTCAGCGAATTTGCATGATGAAAAACCATGACAGCTGAGGTGATAGTAATTTGACAGTACATAGTTTTCAAGATGGCGGAAAAGATTTGCTTGAGAGAATTTTATAAATTTATTCTGGAAAAATGAGATTTTCTGGGATCATTTGCATTACTTCATTTACCAAGACCTTCCTCTTAACCTTTTCTTGGGTTTTTATCATTCTGCTACTTCCTTTATTGCCATTTTTTAAATGAACTTGCATGCAAGATGATAAGACATCAATCGAATTACCGTCTGCTGACAAATTTAAAATCGCGTTGGAAAGGGAGCTTGCATGCAAGCTGTACTATCTCGTCTAACCCTCGGGTTAATCGTCTTGAACCTCTGCAAATCTCTTTCTCTCTACACCGTAATGGACCACAACATTTGAAATGATGTATACGTCGAGTAATTCATATTTTTCCGTATCTGAAGTGTTGAGGAAGTCGATCAAATGTATACAAAGCTTCAGTTTTAAAAACATTTGCTTTCGGCACACTCTAAAACATGTTATGGTCCATTCCAGAAAGCACTACCTATTTCACAATCTGTATACTTCACTCTAGTATGCGACATCTATGTAGTTCTTCTGCCATCTATAGTCTTATCTAGCAAGACATAAAAAAAAAAATTCGTTCGTGAATATATTAAGTGATATTGCCTCGAAATGTTTTTCTCGATAAAGTGAATATATTTTCTAAAGACCTAAGTAACTTTATAAATATTTTCGAGAAGTATCTGTTCGACAGTACTGAGAATCTATATTTGGAAAGCTGAGAATGTGGAATTTTTCATGTTTCATTTTGTTCCCAAGCGTCTTCGATCTTCCATGGTGCTTTGATGGCTTTGGCAATCCATGAGCCTTATCTAGCAAGACATTAAAAAAATGTCTAATTGGTGACTCCGAACATTTTAAGAAAATATTTCTTGCAAACTTTTTCAATTTCTGAGCTAATTTCTAGATAATAATTAGATTCACTTTTTTCTGCTAATCTTGGGTGTATTTTTAGTTGTTTAACATTAGTTTGTCCTTTCTTCCTGGGTAATGTATTTACTGCACTGATAAAAACACATTGCCCTACAAATTTGTTTTATTTTTTCCACAGATTTCTGCTGAGCTTTTCTGTCGACGTACTACTGCCCTTTTTCATGGAGTTGTTTTCTGATGCTCTGCTTCCGTAGCTGAGGGTGTCTTTGACGTCTTCTAGTGGGAGAGAGTGCTGGAGATTGCGTACACGCTAATAATACATTTCTCAAAATACTTATATTACAAAAAACAATTAATATTAATTAACCCAAAATAATTACTAGTTGGATGATGAGTATAGGGAGAATTTATTACTTGAAGTATCTAAACGATTTAACTCTGTAGATGGACCTTCATAGAAATTTCTTATGTGAAATGTTGAATCTGTATCCTTAACATCTGAAGAAAAATAACTACATTCTATACGCGTACAAAAGCTATTAAATAAAATTTTGTAATATTGTATTTTTCTCACCTGATTTATTTATTATTTCATCCATCATTCTGAAATAAAGACTATAAAAAAATTGAACTTTCATCAACAAAAAAATAAAATTAGTTAATTACTCATAAACATTTTCATATTTCATATTTAGCAATATTTGAAAACAATTTATAAAGACCTGAGACAAAAATCTGCGCTGAGGTATGTAGATCTACGCTCATAAAAATATTTAGCTAATAAGCCCAAGTAATCAAATCAATCCAACTTCCACAAAGCCAACTCTGCTCAGTCACTATTCACAAGTTATTCGAATTGTCATCAGCAGCCACCAATAATGCACACGAATTCTGAAGAAATATGGTCGATTCAGATTCTAAGAAAGAAATGAGTTTTTGACTATATTGAAAAACATTTTTGGTTCGTATCCATGATATATTTAGCCGAGATCAGTGAGTTATTGTGGTTTGCTATGAGCTCTTCCATACTTCACTTTCTGCCGTCGATATCTGTATATTTCTTGTTTGTGCTAATCCTAATAGTTTTTCGTCATATTACGGTATGCGGTGGCTTTAAAAATTTATTTAAAAAAAAATAGCTTTGCGTGGGAGGGCCATAGAGGAATGCCGTTTTTAGTTGGGTTTGTGGTAGGTTTTCTGGAGAAAAATATAGGTGCAAAAAATTAGTCATGGTGTTTCAGAGGGGAGGGGGGGGGGGGGGTTGTCCAAAATGCGGCATGTTTGGTATCGCAATAAAGATGGAAGTGAGTTTGATTGAGTGGCTGGGTTCAGTTTTTGATCCTGTTAATTTCATACGGACGATTTACCCTTCCTTCATTTTGGATATGTTTTGCCCGTTATTTCTTTCGTATACATTAGCGGATTTTTGTGAAGGTTTTTTGTTTAGGTGTCAAATTTCCCCGACCTAAGGGTTCTTTGCAAACACGAGATTAAAGTAAAGCCATTTTTCACTCCAAAATTTGGCCATTCTCTACTTCAAAAAGAATTGGTTTGCTTTTTTTTTCTAATTAGATATTTGATTAAGGGAAAAAATATTGAATCGATTTCATTCTACAAACATGCTTTAATGTTTATATTAAAAAAAAAAATTATAGAGTCTCTTCTGTGCTTGATCAACCAAAATTGATATTTTAATGTAAATGTTCGATGGATTTCAATAATTTTTTTTTTACAATATAGCTAAGATATGCCGTAGTACTAAATTTACGGGGTAGGCCCAGTAGTGTGGGGAGGAGAAGATAAAAACGGATTTTTTTTTAATTTTTACGAAAAAAAAATTTTTGAAAACAATTTTTTAGTTCGGAAATTACCTAAGATAGGGATAGTTAATTACAATACCTATCTGTTCTAAAAGTAATTCTTTTCTCTAAATCTCGATCGGTTCTTAATTGTCGAATCGTAAATAATTTCCGTAACACATTACGTTTCATCAGTCATTACATTACTTTCAACGCCTTCTTTCTGCTAAATTTGCTATATTTTAGCCATTTTTAACTCTTAAATTTATCTATAATCGGTCGCCTTTCATTTAAAAAAAATCACAAGTCATTATTCCCGGCCGTTTAGTAATTATGAAAACAAAATGATTGCATGGTTCGCTAAATTATGTATTTTCGAATTAAGTTGCTACACACGTAGGTATGCTACTAAAAACCACCACCCTTTATCTTGGCCAAATTCCAACTTGCCGAACACAATCGCAGTTTTTTGTACATAGTTAGATAAGATTTCTAGCTTCAAATGAAAAATAGAAAAAAAAAAACGCTGAAAGTTCTCACTAGTGAATAATAATATTTTTGTTTTTTTTTTTTTTTAAATAGTATTATTCACTTTTGAAATAAAATATTATTATTCACTTGTGAGAACTTTTAGCGCTTTTTTGAAAAAAAAAAATATTATTTTTAGCAAAAAAAAAAAAATTCTGCCGGTGCTGCTATATTTTTTTATAAAAAATATAAAACATTAAACTTCCTTTGGTATTTGAAACAGAAAACAGAAAATTCGGTTGCTTCCTTCTCCAGATATGATTGTTTTAAAATGACATTTCATCGTAAAATCGTGAAACTTCTAAACCCCTTGTGGTGGGGGGGGGGGGGTTGCGTAATAGGAGGAAAGAAAAAAATGCTATATTGGTATTCTCTACAAACTTTGAAAGTTTAATCCAAATCGGAGATGGTCGGGTGCGATAGTACCGCGTCGCCAGCTGAAGCGAAACATGAATTCGGGCAGACAAAAACGTGAATTTCGGAACCAGCGTGTACAATCTTCCAAGCACCAACCTCGAAGTTTTACTTCAGCACCTCACAATATCATAAATTTTTGCCATTGTGTCTATTACCATTTAAATAAGAAATAAAATAAGAAATGAAATCAGCAAGATAAGAAAAAACGAATGAAAGTTTAGAGAAACAATACCATTATGATAACGTAGTAAATGCAAACAGAGGTTTTTTTTAAAGAATATATATAGATATACGAGTTTAAGTAATAAAAAAAGGAACAGTAAATACAAGGGAAGCGAAAATAAATAATAAATTGGAAATTAAAACAAGATAAATAAATTAATTAACAATAATTAAAGTAATCGAAAATAAAAACATAAATAAATTTTTCAATACAAACAACCATAAATTAATGAAGCTTTTCGAAAAGCAAATAAACCCATCTCCGGGCAGCTCCTTCGAACGACCGGCTATCTTGTAAGTAAGTTTTCTCATATTCTATTTTTATATGTTTTGATAAATTCGTTCAAAATATTTACGAAGACGATCTTTGGATTTTGCCAATTTTTACAAGAAACAAAATTTCTTTGATTTATCCTGTTTATTATTCAACCTCGCGTTGCAATGCTCTCTGTTTTGCTATGTTAGAGCTGTTTTGTAAAACAAAAATAAGGAGAAAACTAAAATTATTGCAAAATTTATTAATGAAGTCAATATACAAATCAAAAGCAGAAAAAGAACTGTATTTAAGAATTATTACTAACTAAGTATAAGACTGTAATATTTTTATTCCGACATTTTCTGGGTTTCGTTATTATTCTTTTCAAGCTCCATCTAAAAGTAAAGTTACGAAAAAGAATATTGAAATGCGATTTTAGTTACGTTTAGTAACACGTTTAGTCACGTTCTTTTCTTGAATTTCTTACAATCAGATTTTAGATGGACAAGATTAACTTGATGTATAGAAGTAAGATAAGTAGCGAGTCAAATGTTTGTGAGGAAACCGTAAAATTTTTTAACTTCTTTCTTTCTTAAAACTGAAGACTATGTTCGCTCCCCCTCTAGTTTCAGGTTTATAGGGGCATCAGAATCCAGTCTCGACTGGTGCCACGGGGGGCTGCAGACGACACATGGAAGATCGTTATTAACTGATCCTGCCTACTACTCAGCAGATAAGTGGTACATAGTCCCTTCAGGATTGAATGTGTATGACTCTTTTGGTTTTTTTTATAGGCACGATTTTCTTTGTTTTTGTTTTTTTGCTTATGGTGCCTGGAATCTCAGGCTTTTTCTTTACCCAGCGCACACTATCTGCAAGGAGTCGAGGTACTAGCGTGCCAATCTGAATAAAGTTAAAAACCCAACGATTGTCATTCGTGCGTTGTATTCATGGGAGATACTATGTATTTGTTACGCAAAGTTAAAATGTATGCAACTGTTGGGATATTGGCTGCGATTAGATTCAGAGTGATGCAGATTGACATATTTCGCTATGAATTTTCATAGCAAAACTCTCTATGAAATTCTAGTCCCGCATACGGATAAATCTTGCTACGCATTCAAGTAAATACGTAGTATCTCGTCTCATATAAATCACACTTAAAATTTATTTTAAGTCTATATATGAGGTCAGCTTGGCTGTTTGCTTTGGCGTATACAGCAGGCAGGAACCAAGCCATACTGATGATTATACGATTCCTGCTTACATGAAACGTCCTCTTTTTGCAACGAAATTCCTTTTTTGAAAGATTTTCGTTTGCATAAAGTGTTTTTTCCATTAGATTAGTAGTAAGTTAATACAAATCCGATAAGATGCGAGTGCATAGTGAATGTTCATCTTACTCCAATAAATTCAGTTCGTGGAATGCAAAAACGATAGTGCGTATGTACTTAGTCAAAGAAGGACGAATAATTGCTTTCGGCTTCCCTGCCGTGAAATATGAAAATAAATATCGGGACGGGATTCAAATTTCGAACTAAGTGTAAGAGCAAAACGTTTGATGTATTGTATGGAATGCAAGATATTGAAAAGATAATGTATTAATTCTCCCCCCCCCCTTCTTTCCTCCCACGCACAATCAACTGATACCGCAAAACGTAGACAGAATTTGTTCGGACCGTCTACAGCCACCAATAAATAACACGAATTCTGAAAAAATATGGTCGATTACAATTTTAAGAAAGAAATGAATTTTTGCCTATATTGAAAAATATTTTTGGTTCGCGTCCATGATATATTTAGCCGAGATCAGTGAGTTATTGAGTTTTTCTATGAGCTCTTCCATACATCACTTTCGTAGTACTACCGTCGATATCTGGGTAGTTCTTGTCTGTGGTTTAATTGCGTTATATCGGATTTTGTAATAATATACAGATTACATTTTATACATAGTTTGTAAATTATGTAAAAAAAACTGATCTTCTAAGGGGGGACTGGTCCCGTTCGCTCTCACCCCCTCTCGGTGCACCGGTGCATCCACCATCAGTCACTCACATAGCTACCATAACAATTATCTCTAATGTTAGTTGCTCGAGTTCTGGTAAGTTTGGTGTGGTCCGCACATACCCATAATATCGGTTAGCCGCGCATATAAAACAAAAGTGAAAATGAAGGGCTTATATACGACTCACTTTCAGCGTGGACAGCAGTGCTCAGTTTTTCTAGCATTCGTCTATCAATTAGTTTACATAAGTGCATTTTACAAACTCTGATGATTATAGGCTGGCCCAAAATGGGCGTAAAGAACCTTACGACCCTGTGCGAAATTGCGGTTTACTTACGGATATAAACACGTTCCGCAACATTTAACGCTTTCTATTTTAAAAAGTGCGAAAAAAACCAAGAAATTAACAAATGATTTAATTGATTGTACGTAAGTAAGCTTGTCCAAAATGACTGTTTAAGTTTGAACATAAACAACGACCCATATGGCAATTATGGCTATGCATATAACATCATATAGCTTTTTAGGAGTAAGAAGTTTTTCTTCATTAAGTTGCTGTTTCAGGTCCTGGGGAATCGTTTATACAATTTAGGACCAAGAATATAACTCTTACAACTTGTTTTACTGCAAAACTCAATGTTTAACCTCTTCACGACGGATTTTTTTACGTAATATATTCTTGGATTACGTTTTATTGTTTGTATTAAAACAAATTCAGTAAGTAAGAAAAAATCATAAAAACAAAAAAAGACACACACAAAATAATGTAGACATACCTCTTCTAATTAGTACTTCTTCTAATTAGTATCTCTTCTAATTAGTACCTAGCTATCTTTAGTTTTTAATTAGTAAGTATAACATAGATTTAACGTGAGAAAACTTTGTTGTGCGACTGACAATTTCTATAAGTAGGTATTGAATTAACACCTGGAGTAGGCGCAAATTAATGAGCTTGATCTCACTTATGCTCTTTTAATGAAGAATTATTGATTAATTAACTAATTTATTTATTTGATATATATATATGTATGCCCACTAAGAATGATTTCACTCCTTCTGGGCATATCTATCGACTCTTTACATTTCTCACAAATATATCGAGTTGGTCTAACTATATTTTTGTCCTGACACATCTTGGAGGATTTCTTAGTTCCATTTTTTTTGGTCCTTATATTGTACTGCCTGTACTGCCTAGTTTGATTTCAGAAATAACTTTAGTCCAGCTTTTGAACTTTTCTGGTGATAGTTCTCATCCCAAACTTAAACCAGGTCTATCTTGTTTTTTGATCTGTTCATGCGTTTGTATTGTTTTTATGGTATAGCTATTGATGCTTTAAACTCTAGAAGCGTCACTTTTATGCTTTTTATAAATCAGGACTCCGTTCAATTTACAGCAAACGGTGATCCAGTTCTCGTTACATCTACTTCTGTAGCTGAAAAGTATCGAAATGGTATTAGTGCCCCTTTGAGAACGGTACCAAAATCTTCCAGTGCTTTTGTCACCTGTTTCTCTCCAGAAACTATGTATGAGGACATATTGAAGTATTTGAAGTCGAAGAATATCGCAACAGATGGTATTTCTTGTCGAAAAATTAGTAAATCCTCTAAATCTGTTTCATCATTTGTTCTAACTGTGTCTGCGGATGAGCAGGAAGTTAATGGATCCCACAATTTGGCTCTATGACACTTTTTCTAATTAATTATTCGTACCTTCTGGGTGCCAACATAAAAATACAGCTAAAATGAGCAGTGATTTCCAAAAAAAAAAACTAAAATCACCTTCCCTTTACTATAAAAACGTAAGGGGCATTCGAACTAAAACTACACAAATCTTCAGATCCTCTGTTGCGATTTGTTTTGATATAATTGCTTTCACTGAAACTTGACTGCATCATGATTTTCGCAATGCTGAAATCTTTGACAATTCGCATCAAATTTTTAGAAGAGATAGATATACTGATTCTGAAGTTAGTGGCAGTGGCGTACTCCTTGACTATAAAAATCACTTATATTGCAGTCAAGTTGAGCTTCCCAGTTTCTCCAACACTCTCGACATTGAAGTTATAGTTCTTGAGCTATCTCTCTTAAAATGTGACTTTAAATAATTTGTTGCTATATGCCTCCAACCTGCATAAATATCGCCGATGACAAAGGACAAAATACTTACGGCCTACTTACTTGAACATCTAATTTTATTCATGGTAAAATGGAACCTATTGACGAATTACTACTAATTGGTGATTTTAACTTACCCAATATACAATGGATACTAAATGAAGATGACGATGATTGTTCAGGCCACACCAAGTTTTCCTGAAGTTCCCCCGAAGTTTTTCCTTACCAATACATGTTCCTAAAAAGTAAAACACAGAGAACACAAAGTATCTTGCTTAAAAATCTGAAATCACCAAAAAATACTTATCTAAGGGATAACAAACTCCCCATCTACAGCATTCTATACCTTGCACAGACAGGTGACCATACCAAATTGCAAACTGGAATTTTAGCTTTCTTCCTTGTTTTTTAAGATTTTACTCGCTCTTCTAAGGTATAAGTATAGTCAATGGAATATTTAAATTTTAAAATTGTAAATTTACTACAATTATTGCAGTAATTAAAATAAGTACAGTGAACGGGATATTGCTTTAACTAAATATATAGAAATTTACGTTTTTAATACGTAATATTGTATTCATAGTGCTAATTTTATAGTAAAATTCGTACTTATATTACGTATTTATCGGCAAATTACGTAAAACAATTTACTTCACTACATTGATTGTAGGCAACAAAAAAAAATGCCTATATTCAAAATAGTAATTTTTTCGTACAGTGTAGCTACGATTTTCTACATTCAGCAAAGTATTAATACACTAAGATCTCGCTTTGCGTTGTAGATACGTTCCAAAAAATATCGAGTCAAATAGAAACAACGCAAAGTGAATTGCCATTATCTATTGGAAATCATATAAACAGCAAAGATAGGTTACCGTAATTTTTCCTTAAATATTAAAAAAAGAAGAATATTTAAATAACAAAACAAAACTAAAACTTTATTAATTCATTTAACAACATAAAAAAGAGTAGTAATTCAATCAAAAATTAAAAATATGTACACAAAATAAAGAAATAGATTATGAAATTATTCAGACTCTGAGACGAGCTTATGGCCATTGAGGTCTCTTTTTCAAAAAAATTGTCCAAAGTTTGCTGAACAGCTTTTTTTCTGATGGTAAGGCAAAGTTTCTTGTAACAATTAATATCATTTGCTACCGCTCAAGAAACTTTTACACTTCTTTCGTTGTCAGGATAATTTTTTGAAAAAATCTCAATTGCTTCGTATATTAGACTCATTGCTTTAGAAATTTGTTGTGAAGTTGAATTTCGACGCTCACATCCATCTAGCGAGCTGTCTTCTTCGTTAGCGGTTTCCAAATCCAGTTGCATCAATTCGTCGAACATTTATTCGTTATGAGAAGCTAGCAATTCATCTATTTCAGTCTCATCCATCTCTTCAAAATTAGATTCTCTTGCTAAGTTTGCGATTTCATGACAAACACTATGTGCTTCATTATCATCAATTTCTAACGAGGAATTGTCGGCTTTTTTCTTGTGCACAGATTCTGGCCATATTTTGCGGCAAACAACGTTTATGTAAGATGGTTTTACTTCCTCCCAAAACTCTGAAATAATATCGATTGCCTTCAAAATATTAAAATTTTTTCAGAATTGCTGAAATGTAGTCTTATCGGATCCATCAGTTTCACTCAAAACCACCTTAAATGTTCGTCGGAGATAATAGCTTTTAAAATTCGAGATTACACCCTGATGCATCGGTTGCACCAATGATGTGGTGTTCGGTGGTAAAAACACAAATTTAACATTATCTACTAAAACTAATGCTTTGCAGTCTAAGTTCTTCCAAGTCACGAGAATACTATTCCAATTCATTTGAAGTGCACATATCCATTCCCTTCCTAATAGTGGGTGGCGATCTGTCTCGACAATGTACAAAGAAAGATTTGAAACTTTTTTGGAGCTTTGCACCCTTACCTCAATCATACCTAACACCCTGAGCTCAGATCCACTGTAGCTTGTTAGCTTTTTATCGGTTGGTTGAATGATCGAATTTGGAAAAAAAATTTAATTTCTCAACGTGGCTCAATATTGATACAGGGGAGCCACTATCAATTTCGAGCTTTAAAGGTCTTTTATTTACCTGAAGAGAGAGCCAAAACTTTTGATGATTGCAATGCTTGGACTGAATTCCACAAACCTCCTCTATTTCAAAGGAGCCACAACACTCGTCATCAATACCAATTCGAATTGTCTCGTCAACCTGATTAGTCTGCATTTTTCTTTTGCCTTGAAGGCAGACCCTTTTCAGATGAATTTACATGCTTACACTGATGCTTGTCACTGCCACAACGGAAACATTTTGTGCTGTTACCTAAAATAGATTTATAATTTTTGCCACAATTAACTTTAGGATTATTAGTATTTAATTTAGAATATGATAACTGTTTAGGTTTCCTATTGCGTTGAGCATGATTCACATAATTCACATCGACTGTTGCATTTTGGTTAATTTCTGCTTCTCCTTTTGAAGATAGTTCTAATGCCAATGCAACTTCAGTAGCTTTCTTTAACGTCAAGTTCGATGTTTCCAGGAGACGGCTTTGTATTCTCTGACTGCGTACATAAAAAACCAATTGATTCCTAAGGGCAATTGATAAAGAATCACCAAAATTGCAGTTCGTCGCGATGCTTCGTAGTGTGATCACAAAATCATTAATCGATTCTCCTTCTCTTTGGTATCTCTTGTGGAATTTATAGTTCTGTACAAGCTCTAAAGGCTTCGGATCGTAGTGTTGCCTTAACGTTTCTACTAGATCCTTATAAGTCTTTGTAATTGGATCCTCGATTTCTAATTTGTCGCAAAGCAGATTGAAAGTTTCTTGTCCAATGTAACGTAGCAATAAAAACTTTTTCTTGTTATCTTCCGAAATTTCGTAGCATTACAGTGTACATTCTAGGCGCTTTACCCAGAGATTCCATGAAATTTGTTCAGGATGAAATGGCTCTATCATGACACACACTAGAGATGACGTTTCTGTCATTGTTTTTCCCGACGTTTCTGTCAAATCACTCGAATTAGAAGCGATAACTTTAAACGTGCGTTAGTGCGGCTATTGTGGTGAATGCTGCACTTGTGTTTCCTTTCTTGTCTAGCACTCAGAACTGACGCGAAAGATAACCTTAACCTTGCGTTAAGTCGGTGATTGTAAATGTGCTTGTGCTTTTGCAGAAGATAACCTTGACCTTACGTTTAGCACTTCGCGCTTTTTTATTAAAATTAAATTTCCACTATATTGCTGGAACAATGCACTTCCGATATAGAGTTTTTCTATTCCAGCGGCACGTGTGTTCACTTTTGCTTTTTCGTCGCCAAATGATGTACATAATTACAGCAATTACCTGTAATGCAAATACTTGTATTAATCCCAGCTCTGTCGCCAAATGATGTAATTACGGCAATTACCTGTAATGCAAATACTTGCATTAATCCCAGCTCTGTCGCCAAATGAGGCGGAGATATCAGGACCAAGGGCACTAGTAAGAACACCTTGCTACTTGATAAGACTTCATTTAATACTGCGCTCAGATCTAAATACATAATAGAAATATATCTTATGCAGGTTCAACACCAAATGTTCCGCCGTGCCAGTAGCAGTCTGTAATGCTAATTTAGGTTTGTGACTTGGATCGTTTAGTATTTATTACACAGTGGGTTACAACAGTTTTTCCCCGCCATGGGAAGAAAATTGACTTCAGTTTACTTCAATAAAATTGCCTTGGCATCGGTTGGGGTTTTAATCTTGCGTCACGCCTCCCAGAAGGTGTCAATGGTGCCCGCTGATATCCCGGATATCATCTAGAAAACATGCAACACCTGGAATTCCTGCGAGTGCTTGGCTCATCAGCCTCTGGAAAATGGCAGGTGCAGAAGAAATACTGTACATTAGACGCGTTGGCAAAACAAACCTAAATGTGTATTCAGGGTAAGTATTTCCCTATCTGCCGGTTCTACTTCAACTTGCAAGTAAGCAGCGGCTAGATCTACTTTAGAAATTTTTTTTCCTCCAGCCATATTCGAAAACTACGACCAACGGCGTAGCCCAGCGAGAGTAATTCACCTTTTCTATGATACCCTGTTCTACCAAATGTAATAATTCTTTTTCCACAGCGTCCTTAATCGCAAATGGTACCTGTCTTGCCTTCAGAAACACTGGCTTAACATCATCTTTGAGATTTAGCTTCGCGTGCATACCACGAATCTTTAAAATGGATCCGTGAAAAACTTTAGGGAACATTTCACTTAAAGTACTTAAATGACATCTACCGAAATAGCGGGCTAATTAAAATAATACCTCTTATTGGAAAACCCTTTACTTGGTCAAGAGTTCAAAACTGTGCGAAGCGTCACAGACGGTTCGCCATAAGTTTTATGACATTTCATCTTTTGGTAATAACCTACTGGATTGTTCTCTCTACGAGTCCTATCATAAAAAGTTATTAATCTTGCTCAATAAAATCGTGTATACGGATAAACCAGAAAACTTTCGCAATCAACAAGGATTTTTTAATTCTGCATGTCATTTATCTGCTTATTCCTGATTTCCATTATTCTATTAAGTTGAACTCTTACTTCGTTCAAATTGCCCGTTTGTGAAGTTGTTTGCCGACAAATATTCAGCGCACAAATTTAATTGATAAATTCAAGCAGCTTGTTACAATGTGTAATTTTATTTGTGTCAGATATATTTCGTTTGGCGTCGAAAGAAGCTCCTTCTTAGGTGTATAATCAATTCTTAGGTTCTTGAATTTTAATCTAATTAATTATTTTCAATTTCTTTCTTGCTTACTAATTTCATTTAATTTATTACTTTTACTCTTCAGATTTTAGTTATTCCAATTGCTTTTATTCTAAATATTTGTTCCTACTCAATCTCAATCTCTTGTGTAGATACATCTGTAAATTAAATTAATTGAAATTTAAAAGAAACTGATTAACAAAGAATTAATCCCTTAAAAGTGTATACGTGATGCAAAAAAACTCCATTAAATTAGATAAATAAAATAAGCTAAACAAAATACATACACATACACGTTCCCCATGAAGTACTTATTTATTCCCGTCTGCGTTCTAATTTTCCTCAACACAAAATTACTTCATTTTCCCTTCAATCAATTCAACTAATTTGCCTGAAAATTAAATTTTCCGCATTGAATTCGTTTGAAATAATTTTCCTAAGCTCTCACGAATAAGTCCTCTGTCCTGTGCAAACAATTATTTTCCGCTCTCGTGCAGCATTCGCCACAAAAACAAATCTGCTAAAGTGTTTCGGTATATTTAGTTAATTCCAGTCCATTTCTCGGGAATGTCTTAATTAGATGAACTCAGTAAATTCAATTTTTGCGGTCTTGTTTTGAGACGCGGCACGACATCAGCAGAGAATTGCAGTGACACAAATGTTCAGCAACAATTCACTGTTGCACATGGCCATTAATTAACAGTTAAAGTGTCAATTTGCAGCCACGTACCTAGGACAGATTTTCCATTCTCACGATACGCTTTAATTTTATGTGAAATGACATTTTATTCTGCTAGCGAAGAATTTAGAACACCTCACGAGTTTGCCAAGGCTTCCGTGCTACAGAAATGAATGCTTGCATGTAAAAAGACCCCCCGTCATGGGTGTAATTATTTTTCCTGAGGTATCCCGACACCTCAATTCTAATCTATTGGAGATAAACTCATTTTGCTTTAGTTTACTTATTTACAGCTACATGGTGGTCGCATTTACACCTGAAGCCAAAATGCCATGGAAAATTACAATGAACATCTAAAGAAGTAATTACTTCCTCCACTTTGGAATTCATAATAGAGAATAGAATGCAATCACCTGACTTTTAAATAGATGGCGTGAGGTTATTTCACCGAACACTTACATCGTGTCTTACTTCACACCTGCACATAAGGTTCAGAGGCTAAGAATAAATGGCGGTGCATTAGAATTTTTTTATAGGAAGTAAGTGAATTTTTATGGAATATTTCTTGGAGGTGTGAGATTCCTTAAGACGTTCAAGTATAAGATATAGGGAAAGGGTTTGATGTATATATAATATATAACACTACATAACACTCATAATCATCATTTTTAATGGCAGCACGAGCAGAAAAATTAAATACCCTTCTTACACGACATTTTTCATGTGTTCTGTGCTTGTACATTACGGTGGCTCAAAACTGTATGGATTTGCAAAAGTGTTAAAATGTCTAAATGCTCATTCAGAATTTGCTAGCTAATGTAATTTTAAACTTTTATGAAATATTTCAGTGAAATTCATTAATGTTTAGAGGTCGCTCAAATCGAAAATAGTGTTTTGGGTGTTGTTGCTTTTTTGAACTTTCAGGAAAACTGTGTCAACATTTTCAGTTATAACTTTTTAATTTGACAATATTTTTTCTCGATTAAATTTTTTTTGTAAGGAAAAGTGGCACACGGGTGTATTTTCTCTACTATAATGTAATCTACAACAGATTGTCTTCCAAACAACTACAACTTCAGGGAGTCATGTAGTTCATGAACTGTTCTCAAATTGCAATTTTCGAAGGTGTAGCATTTTTTACAAATTACAAAGAATATTAGCTGGTCCACGAATTTGCACTAATTACATCTTCTTTTCCAATTATTAGGTTAGACACTCACACATTATATTAAAAGTTATTTTGATTTTTGCATGTCCGCCTGTCCGTTTGTTTGTCTGTCAGCCTGTCTGTCTCTCCGTTTGACTGTGCCTCCGTCCGTCCGCATGATAACTCGAAAGCGCGTTCACTTAGAGTGCTGAAAATTTGCACAAGGGCTTTTTAAAAATAATACGAAATTAAATTTCAAATCTATTGTGTAGTCCCACAAGGATCCATACTTGGCCCCCTTCTGTTTTCGATTTTCATTAGTGACCTCCACCTTATTTTACGTGGGTGAATCAGCATTATTTTTTAAGGGCATTTTAAAATATTTTCTATAAAATTTATACAAAGTAGACGACTGAAGCATTTTAATTACCCCAGAAATCAAATTTTCCAAAAAAGTAAACTTCGATTGTTCTTTGCCTGTAATCTGCACATGTATCTCTATCTCTGAAATATCTTACATATATTGTGTCGTAATTTGAATTTTGTAATTAATCTTTGCTTCTGCTGTTTGAAGATACATATACGAGAGTACTAGCTTATGAGTGCTGTTTTTTTTCGAAACGACCTTCACATTTGTATCAGATTTAATTTACTGCTGTTTACCCTTCAACAAGATTAGCTTGTTTGTTCCGCTAACCAAATTTTCTTAACTTGCTTGAAATTTCTTTTATTTATTCATGTTTGATGTCTTTGTTTTTTAGTAAATCAACATACAACATCTATTATTTATCTATTCTACTCTGATGACTCATATTGTTATTATATTTTGCTGGAGTATCCGTGGTGAGCCTTTTGTATATGATTATGCTACTGCTGCGTCTATATTTATGGCGTGGTGTTTGACAGGAAGTTTTACTACTTTGCTTTGATATATCTTTTGTAATAAAAGAAAAAAAGTAGTGTCGGTAGCTTATATATTATCTTTAATGCTAGCAATTATGATCGGAATAAAATGTTTGATAAACGGCCGCCTCTATTGGCTACATTTTTCATAGCATCTGTACACAAGGGCGGATCATGAGCACATTCCTAATAATGTGGTGGAATATACGAGTGATTGAATTTGAGACAATACAAAATTTTATACATTATCTAAATTTTAAACAATATGGATCTTAATTATGTGTTGCATATAAAATAGTATTGGACACAAACTAAGCCACACTTAATAATAAGATATAAATTGTGGAAAATTTAATTAATGCCAACACTCAGAAAAAAAAAAGTAAAGTATTTAGCAAAGCTGTTGTAAAATCTCGATCTGAAAGTTTTGGAGAAAACTAATCTATAGAAATTTTGTAGAATTTATAATGCATTTTAACAAACATTGTAAACATCTATAAAACGTTTGGTAAAAAGAACCCACGTACTCTTGTGATTGTGGAAGCTTGCTTCGTAAATTCCTTTAGTAATATAAATTGCAAAAATTACGAATACTTCGAACATATGTACCTACATATTCTACAAAGATATTTTGTTCAGTATTACACGCAACTTCGTAGATTTAACAAAAGTATCGTAAAATTTATAAAACACTTGAAAAGCCAAAAAATGAAGTACAGTTAATCTCTGCATGATATATATATATATAATCATATAATGCTTTTTCATGTTGAAAATTTTTGAAATTTCCTCAAGTTCCCAACACTCCTCACGACACTTTTCGATATGAGAGAAGAATATTCTTTCTATTACATGATCTTTGATAAAACACATAGTGAAAGCATTTCTAATCAGGAAAAAATTATATGAAAGCGATTTAAGCTCCTCTTTAATTCTTAAGAAGATTTTCACCAAAATGATACAAAAAACATTTCCTTATTTATATTTCATATATTGGAATAGCTCGTCACCTGTCTTTTCTGCCATTCTTTCATTTTCATTTATTTCTGTAATGATTCCTCATTCTTTACAGTAAAATTAGAAACATAAATTTCTTCTCTAAAGTCAGAGATCTGGTAATGCCACAATACTTACTTACTTCTTACTTTTTACTTATGGAACGACAAGCATAATATGAATTCCAAATTTTCGTTATTTATAAATATTTTAATACAATTTTTCTTTCACTAAATAATCCATTATATTTAAGACATTTCTGATGAAGGAAATAATATCTTTCATGTTAATTTTCTGTTAAAATATTGCTTAGTTATGTATGTAGGTAATATATAGAAAATACAGTCTAATTTCCTCAAATGGGCGAATAGCGATAGCTGCTGCCATACATGCATATAATTTGTAAGCATGTCACTAAATTTCATAAATTTTTTATTATTTTATCTTATTCAACTATCAAAAATAACGCATTTTGTTCTTTCATAACTCAAGCTCCTGAAGTTGGACCATCAATTGTAGATCGCCCTGTATAACTTTCTCTCTCCGTTTCAGCATGAATATTTCTTTAACATCCAGATATCGCAGGAGTTCTTTTATTAGTATAATATATAAGTTTTTGATCCCAGAAGCATAGTAAAAATTGGTGCCACAAAAAATAGAAAATCGTTCAGTCGTACCTGGAATATAACGGATTTTCCAATAAGAGGTGTTATTTTGATATTCAAAGAAAAATGCCATTTTTTGAGATAAATGATCGGATCTTTATTTCATTATAAATAGGAAGGTATGCCGTTAATAATCAGCCAAATGACCACCACGACCACGCCTACAGGACCATATCCTTTTCATGAAATTTTCCATAACCAAATCGCAAAGTGGCTCGCCAATTGTGATCACCCTTTCGAGAGATAACACGGTCCGGAAACTTTACCCGTAAAAGATCAATGGTTTCGTTGCTTGTATGGCACGTAGCGCCGTCTTGTTGAAAGTAAACGTTGTTCAGATCAATACCATCCAATTCCGGCCATAAAAAATCATTAATCATCTGTCGATAGCGCAATCCATTCACCGTAACTGTTGCTCCAGCCTCATTTTCGAAAAAGTAAGGTCCAATGACCCCGCGGGACCATAAACCAAGGGTGGATACAGCGGGAGGCGATCGGGGCGCTCTAATAAATCAAAATGTATGTAATCAAATGAAATAGAAAAACAAAAAAAAATTTTTTTTTTGAAAAAGACTGATTCTAAACCTGCATAAAAAAATAGAATATTTTTTCTCCCATCACTTAATGAATGTTCTCTAGAGTTTCCCTTCATTTTGCATATAATTATATTTTTTAATTATATTACATTTGTGTATAAATTTTAAAATTTTCAAGGTATACAAAGAAAGAAAGGTCTGGGCAGTTCAAATTTAAACACTACAGTGAATAACAATTTCCCGAAATTGTAATTTGGAACTCATAATTTTTATCAAAATGCTTAATTAAATTACTTTGATTTAAATTTGGTTTCTTTGTGTACCATGAAAAATTTAAAATTTATAAACAAATGTAATAAGGTTTTAATATTTGATTAAATTGAAAACTCTAGATACTTTTTTAAAAATTCATTTATTATATATATTATTTTTTTCTTGTTTAGTCTTAAATTATTTTCAAAAAATTTGAAATTATATCACTAAGGAATTTTCAGTACAAACAAAATTGTTGCACTTTTTGTGATCGAAAGCTCTCAAAAGCTGGGTATTTTGATGAAAAGTAGTATGTTGGGAAAATTATCATTGCCGGGGTAATTAATCTCAGATTTATTTTTCCTGCAAATATTTAATTTAATTTTATACATATCTTAACCTTGCCTACTTAGCTTTCCTCGAAAATTTCTTTAACCATTTAAGTTCCAAGGAATTGCAATCCAGCCGAGTAAATTATGGTGTTTGAACGAAATGCGAGCGACCCTTATATGAAAAACACCATCAGTAAAGCAAGAAGTGAATAATGTCTATTTTATGTGAGACTAAATTTTACTATGTTTACGGGATCAAAAACTTATATTATATAAATAAAAGAACTCCGGCGATATCTGAATGTAATGAAATTTTCATGCTGAAACGAAAAGAGAAAATTATACAAAGTGGTCCACAACTGATGGCAAGTGCGGTTATAGGGGGCGATGGGGGCGATCGCCCCTCCCCCCCTAAAGCAAATGTCTGGATCCGCCCTTGCCATAACTGCACCAAACAGTCACACGTTGAGGATAGAGAGGCTTTTCAACAATAACTCTTGGGTTTTCCGAGCCCCAGATGCGACAATTTTGCTTGTTGACGAAGCCATCGAGGTGGAAATGGGCCTCATCACTAAAGATGAGTTTTCTATGGAATTCCGGATCATTTTCATGCATTTCAAGGACCCAATCAGCAAAGACTCGACGTTGTTGATGATCGGCCGGCTTGAGTTCTTGTGTTAACTGAACTTTATAAGCCTTAAGACCCAAATCTTTATGCAAAATACGGTGTAATGACGTTTGTGGAATGCCTAATTCCAAAGAACGACGAGGAATGGACAAACCTGGGTTTTTTTCAACACTTTCGGCTACAGCAGCAATATTCTCGGCTGTTCTTGAGCGACGTGCACGGGTTTTATTCTTCACATCACTAACTTGTCCCGACAGCTCGAATTTTTCTACCAATTTCTGTATTGCGGTCTGACAAGGTGCTTCACGATGACCCAAAAATGTTCGAGTTTTACGAACCGTCTCTGCCACATTTTCACCATTTTTATAATGAATTTTAATAATGTCAATGCGTTGTTCCATTTTTATTAATGGCGTGGTTTCTACTTGTCAAATGTCAAAAAATGACAGCTCCAGAAGTACATCTACCGAAATAGCGGGCGAATTAAAATAACACCTCTTATTGGAAAACCCTTTATAAGACATGAAACACTACTTGAATGCGAGGATACCTGACCAGCTAAGGCCAGCATTATACACTTCTTGCTTTATCTTGGTGCTGGTGTGTTTTTCGAATAAAAGTAGTTTGAATTTCGTTCAAACATCATAATTTGCAATTCAAATTTGTTGCACACGCTATACTATTAGAAAGAAAACATATTCAGCTGTGATGAAATTTGTTGCAAATTAAAGGCAAAATCTTTAAATTTTTTTCCAATAATTTGTTTTCAAATCGACACTTCGTTAGAGAAATTTTCGAGGAAAGCTAATTTGGTAGGGTTAATTACCCCGTCTACGATGATTTTCCCAACATACTGCGTTTCATAAAATACCCCGGTTTTTGTATACTTTCGATCAATCAAATTTTTTGAGAATAATTTAAGCCTTAAAAATAATACTTGATAAATATAAAAACAAAAACTTAAAAAATCTTGCTTCAAAATTGGCACCAAAAAATAGAAAGTAATTTTCACTTCACTATGATGAATACCTACATCACAAAAGCTCTCTAAAATTTCCCTTCATTTTGCATTTAATTAAGTTTTGAAATTATATTAAATTTTTGAATAAACTTTAAAATTTTCAAGGTACACAAAGAAAGGAAAGTCTGTGCATTAAACTAGTGAAATTAGTATTTATTATAGTGTAAAAATTTGAACTGCCTAGATCTTGATTTCTTTGTATACCGTAAAAATTTCAAAATTAATCAAATGCAAATTGAAGGGAAACTCTATAGAACTTTTGTGATGATTAAGTGAAGGGAGAAATAATTTTCTATTTTTTAAGTGCGAATTTAGAAGCAGTTTTTTTTAAAAAGACTTTTTTGTTTATATTTTTAACTTAATTTAATTAGAGCGGAATTTTTAGAGTATACATTCTGATTTTATTAGAGCTCTAGGGGGGCGATCACCCCGATCGCCCCCGCTGTATCAGCCCTTGACACATCTATGACACATTGATTGCTCTTCAAATATTTTCCAAACACTAAGATCTGTCCTTTACCCAGCCACGATTCAGTTTAATATCTAAAGACTTCACGGCGGGCGGAACTTCGTCATAAGAAAGAGGCGGGCGGTGATTTACCAAAATGACGCCAGTATAATTACCTACATATATAGTTCCCTTTGTATTTTCAATTAGTTTCATTACTTGTATACATTTGTACTTTTTTAATCTAAGCAATCCAATGATATTCCATGTCAACTAATTTTGTTAAACTAGTTCAGTTTTAATAAAGCAACCCAATTATAATCAAACAAAAGTTTTATTTCTTTTCGAACTAATTTGGTGCCGAAATTTTTTTTGTTATGTGCTATAATTCTTTTCTCTTATATCTAATATCACAATAATTCAGTCAAACTTATACTACTTTAAAATAAATATGTGGCAGTGTAGCTGCGGGTCCCCTGCTTCCCGTTTTGATACCTTTTTACTCATGTGAAGAAGAAGAAGAAGAAGAAGAAGAAGAGCGTATGTAAATCTAAGTTGCAATGAAATGATCTTCAATGTAGTTTGAATAAAACAAGATTGATTAAATTGAAGTATACTGCTACGTGTGGGCAGTAGTTCGTTCACATAGAATGTATGTGGTTGACAGGGATAGCAACTTGTATTGCTGCTATGAGTAAGTTGGAGAAGGTGTAGCAAATCTGTCCTGCTACTAGCGTGCAGTTTTTTATTGTGCTGTTCCGTGAGTGTATGGCGGTAACAGCACTTGTGACGTTTGTCGTGTGCGTACCTTTAGGTGCAGCAAATTGTGTTGCTGCTACGTGTGGTATTGGATAATTTCCAATATTGTCAGAATTCACGTCTATCTTTGTGTGCTGCAGAGTTAATCTCTGATATAAAACAAGGTCTAACCTTTGTATAAGATTAACCTAGATTTTGAAATGTTCAGGATCAACTCCTTTGTAAAATTGCTTAAGATAACCTCACTTTATGAAATACTTATGATTAACTCCTGGTCGATTTAATTTGAGTCAACCTCAATTTTAATATGTCCAGAATCAACTTCTGTATAGGGTGTCTAGAATTAACTTATGTTTTAAGATTGAGTCAACCTCAAATTTTGGATTTAGAATTAACTTCTATATTGGAATTCAAAATTAAATTCTGATTTGGATTGGGATTTTGCTCAGAACAGACTCCAAGGCTTAGGACTTGATTAGATCAACTCTGATTTGAAATTGGGTGATTTCACCACGGCTCGCCACCTTTTTATATCTGCCGAGGTCTATCATGTGATGTACTCCTCATGGTGTTGCTCTAGCAACCTTTGTACCAATTTCTGCGGCGAAATCGTCTGTTGGACATAATATCAATTTGATGATAAGTCAAATTGTAAAGGAGGTACGTATACTTTTCGGTAAGTTTTGTATTATTTATTGTTTTTTATTAGTTAGTCGGGAGGGTGTTTTCAGATAAGAATCTTTTCATTTGTGAATTTGTTTCTTTGTGGATTCTTTTTGTTTTATTTGCAGGCAATAGGTAGCTAAGTGAATCGAGGGAAGAATGGTCAGTTGGTGAACTGAACAAATGGACTTGGGAGTTATAGAAAAATATCTGGCCGTATCTCAAATACATTCATACCTATATGCATATATACAAACTCTTCGATGAACTTTAGATACTTCATTTTAATTATTCATTCATGGAGAACTAGAAGTCTTACATTTTGTTCATTCTATTCGCATTGAAACAATTCAAAACATATGAATTTCAGAATGTGAGTTCGGTTGATAAATTTTAAAAACTAATTTTACAATTTAACCATCCAATGCAGTAATTCTAGTTGGACGTATTGGCTTGGTCTGGTCAATCGATATAAATGCAATTGGTTATTGTTGCTGATTACTTCATCGTATTTTTCTTATTATGTCTATCACTTGAATCATATACTCCTTTAGGATTACAGGGTGCTTTTTCTTCTTTTTTTATATCTTATGTTTTACATAAGTATGAAGGTACGGATAGAAGGATCTAAATTCGTATTGCATACTTAGTTCTAAAGTAAACTCAAATTCTAACTACCATATCCCTGCCTAGCTTCACTTCTCACAATTATATACTTCATAGGAAATCTCTCTTTTTGATCATAGCCCATATAAAAGTTACGGCAACTAACTTTTCAATATTTGAATCAATCCCTTCTTCTACATGATTAAATATTTTATTTTAATAGCCAACGCACATTTTCTGTCTCGATTTATGGCACTTTTATTAAATCGTACCAACATTTCCATAAAAAAATCGTAATCAAATTTTATTTGATGCGAAAAAACTAAGGAAAACTAAAAAATCTCATAATACATTTTTGAATACATTTGTGCCCAGGGTTGGGTTTTTTTATTCTTTTTTATTGTTTCGCATATTGTCTTGGGATCGTAAAGTGTAATATACGAATATAGTCACAAAATAAACTGCTCCTCCTTATGGCTACAATGCTCCAGTAGTACGATAGAATGTATATTTCACCCAAAGGTCCAAAGCCCAGAAAAATGAAACTTGTTAACGTGACATCATGACATAATCTTCCATTTTCCTTGAAGATCTTTAAATTCAGATTTATTTCTCTGTGGACTACCTTGTGTGTTTGCCTGACGATTTCAAAATCTACCTAGACTGCATAACTATAGCAGTCTAAGACAGAAAGCTGACACTAACGTTTACAATATAGTAAAATTCCCGCATCGTCTACTCTCCCTTTTAAAATCATTTCGAAGGATTTTCCAGACGAACAATTTCTCGCAAATGGCTTCTAAAGAGTCTTGGTATATATCCTGAAATAATATAATCTTGTAAAATTCGCGTGTGGGACTATCCTTAGGCACGATGTAGGTTTGTACGTCGCGTATTCGGTATACTAAATGTACAGATGCACAAAATCCCGAAACACGAGTTCATTAAATATTTCCCATTCAGTAACAGTCGTCATCACAGCAAGCATTTTGGTACACAACAATTTTGACAGATTAAAAGCACGTTTGCTGATGGCTTCTTTGTCTTGCTAAATTACCTAGATCTTATTAAATTCTACAGAGTTCTGCCCCATTAAGTGTTCCACGGAAATATAATGTACAACAAATTTTTGGTAGAGAGTACGATGCTGCTGGATAATAGAATTTAAATCCACAAAAGCAATGAAGCGCAATTTTGTATTCTTCGCACTGAAGCTTTTGAGTAAACAACATCTAAAGCCAAAGAAATGACAGGGTCCTGGAGCATATATACATGCATACATATATATGTATTTGATGAGACATCCTTAATACACTTTCAACTTGGTACGTGAGTATATATTGTATACTTGGTTTCTTCATTTAGAGTCGGATTTCATTACAATTTAATTTGACTGAATAATGCCGTCAGCGATTTATTTGTTCACGATTCATATGGACCAGGACACCTTTCATCACAATCATTGCGTCTGTATGTGCGGGTGTGTACGTACTTAGGCAGGTCGAAGGACTTGAGCGATAACAAAACGAAAAATCTAAAGGAAAGGAAGAGCAAATGGGTCGAAAACTGGCAGCTGCTATAGAAATGTGTACTAAGAAACCTTTTAAAGTGTTTGTATTTTCGAAGGGGGGAAGTGTGGCCCAGGAGGTATATGTGTAAAACAAAATGGAATTTTCTCATGCGATCCCGACTCACTTAACATCATTCCGAAACTAAGTGATGTAGGTGGCTTTAATCAATTCTTCATGAAGGAATTCCCCTTTTACTGATGGGGTATAGATAAGTTTCACGGGCGCCCCAAATTCTATAATGCTCTAAACCATTTCGAATAAATTCCTAAGGACATAAGAATCTCATTTACCATCTACATGTAGACAGACTTTTAATTGAATTAAATTTAAAAATTGTTTGGGTATAACGGAAATTGTGTTGGGTTCACTGTCGTCACATAAATAGTTAAGAACGAGGACCCTGATTAGTTTCTGTTTCTTATGATGGAATATTTTACGAGAAAATGATTAAAGTAAAAAAATTATTAACGTAAGTTCAAGACTTTATTTATGCTAAATATGTGTAATCTCATTACTTCCAACAATAAGGACTTTTTAATTGGCCCAACAATTTGGATTGCGGTAATATGTGAATGTATAGTTAGAGTAATATTAGTACCTCAACATACGTATGTCCGCTTTCAAAAATTGACCCTCATCATCAACCATTAGACATAATTTGAAATGGCTCAATATCAAAGACTATTCGAAATGAATTTCTTAAGCAAAGAATTTTTTTTATGATTATTCTATCCTAAACATCTTCCTAAATGGCATTGTTTTCGCTTCAGTCTTTACATAAGATGTTCCAATTTTTTTTAGAGATCTTCCGAAATTGTAAATATGGGTATTTGTTAACAAAAAAGAATAACAATCGCTTTCCTTCATGGTATGGTCACGAACTTATTAAAGCTCTCAATATTAACCCTTATGTCAACACTACACCACTCTTACCTCTTAGAATCAATATCTACATCACCAGTAATAACCATACATCTTGTATGGGAAAGTACTTGAATTTTAGGTAAATTGGTGTAAAACAAGGTATGTATTAACAAAATGACAGACGTAAGTATATTTTTTGAATATATTATTTATTTTATGACATTGATCGAAAAAAAAAATTAACAAAAGACCTGATGTTACGGGTTAAAAATAAAAACTAATAAAATAGCTCATACACGGCGAACATGTTGTCCAACTTGGTATGTCACACATAAAAACATACTGTCAAACATGCTGTCCAAAATTAGGACAGGAACACATCAGGAGCTGCCAGAACTTTAATTGTTATATTTTCTTCAATAGAGTTCAAGAATGACGGAATGACGGATGCGTGCCAAAAATCGCCCTACACAGTTCAATATGTTGTCAAACATGTATCCCCCCCCCCCCCTAAAGCATAATTTGATGAAGCTCTATAGCCAAAAGGATTTAACGTATGAACAGGACATCTTCAATTATAGGTTATCACGAGCAAGACGAACAGTGGAAAATTCATTTGGCATTTTAGCATCTGAATTTGGAATATTGCTCAACAGAATAAATGTGTGCCCTGAAAGGGCGTCTGTCATTGTATTGAGTTGAAAAAAAAAATCCAAATGTATATCTTCAAGGAAGTGTTGACATGGGGAACGTCAATACAGGCGACATACAAAGAGCTCCTTGGAGAGTTGAAAATAAACATCTGACTGCTTTCAAATCATGGAATTCCAGAGATTCGTTAACATCTGCTAAGGAATTTCGAAATAAATTTTGCTCTTATTTGAATAATGTTGGTGCAGTTCCTTTGCAAAAAAGTCATCGATAACGAGAGTAATGATGTAGTTTTTCCATATTTATAAGATTTCACGGATTTCCCCCTAATATAAATACATTCTTAGAATTTTTTTACCGTCATTATAGATGTGTGCGAAATCCTCGAAGTAAAAAAATACTGATATATTACTTTCCAAGTTTAACCTGAATCCCCCCAGTGTAACCATATGGTTACGCCAGATACAAGGTAATTAAAAAAATTCCACTGCTTTTAAAACCGGTTTGATTCAGATGCACACACCGCTTTTGCATTTCGAGGACCTTTACCTGCCGAATGAATTATGCAGAATATTATTTCAAGTCGAGCTATTGCAACGACAACATTAGTAAAAGTGAATAAAAATAAAAATTGCGAAAAATGGCAAAATTAGTGGATATGAAGAAGTAAGTATAAAGCTATTTTATTTAATTGAGCTTATTTCTCTGTAAAAATCTGACAACAATTTCTAAGAATATTGAATATTAATTTAGTAAATAAAGTTTTATAAAAATCGAAAATATGTTTAAGAAATTCCTATTTTTATTTTATATTTTTATATTTTATATGGTCACACTGGGCGCATTCGTAGGTTTCATTCGTATTACATGTAATTTGGTTTTTTTTGAAAAGAGAAAGTGTATAAAAGGATTTTGCCGTTCATTAAAGGTCGTTTAATCACAAACCTTTTTGTTTTTGTTGTGTATGTTTTTCAACCACTGAAAATTGACATTAGTTGAGGCAGTCGACTATCGGGAAGAGTGCATGTCGGACGAGGGGGAACTTTCCAAAATATACATACAGCCTCCTGAGGTGGAGACAGGTACTTTGAGCGGGGAAGACGACGCCGACGAAGATTCGGCAGGAATTGCGGACAATGTTTGCAGTAAGCAATGAAAGGTAACTGCGAAATTGTTACTAATCGACGACGTTTAGCAACAGTAGACGATGACGATAGCGATTTGAAGGACTCGTTAGCAATGAGTGAACCACTATTGGAGAAACTTTTTCCTCGACACATTCCATGCACTTGCGTCGAGTTCAGCCATCAAGGACGAATTGCCCAATTCCAAAAGCCATTAAAGACACCATTTTCAAATGGAGGAAGCCATGATCCCAATTTTTCCATCACCGAACTTCGAAGATTGCAAAGATCTGCATCCACACAAGCAATTTGAAAATTTTTTTAATGATGACCTGGTGCGGCACATTTGCCGGGTGTTTGAGAAATACGCTATATTTCTCGGCAAGCCAAACCCAAACATTACTGCTCAGGAGATCCGCTGTTTTATCGGCATTCTAATAATAAGTGGCTATAACACTTGCCAGTATGCGTTCATATTGAAGCACTGATGACGATATCTGGAATGATTCACTTCGAGGATTCCAACAAAACGGTGAACAATGGAAACAAAATGCGGAAGTTGCGACCAATTACAGATCACCTAAGGTTAATATTATCAAACATTTTATTCCCGGAGCAAAACCTATCGTATGATGAGATTTAAAAAGTTTGGTCACTATGTACTCCTAATGGCTATCTAGTAAATTCTGAGCTTTATCAAGGAAGAAATCCTAGAGCAGAGACTACATAAGCAACGGTTTGGGAAATGTGCAGCTCCACTCATCAATATGATTGATGATTTCCCAACTGAGATGCAACAGCTTCCGCTTTTTTTTACTTTGATAATTTGTTCACTGGACTGCCGCTACTACTTTATTTGGAATCACGTGGTTACAATGGGACAAGTATAATTCGTGAAAATCGAATCCCGTAAAAGTGTCCTATTATGGCCAAAAAGAGCATGCAAAATCAGAATCGCGGCTACATGACATCCAGCAAAACTGAAAAAAAAAATGGAATCATCCTGACGTCTTGGAAAAACAACAATGTTGTCAATATTGCCTCGACTGCGTTTGGCGTTAATCCACTTTCGAGTACTCAGCGATATTCAAGAGAGAAATCTAAACGAATTCAAGTGTTGCGCCCTTACGTAATCGCCGAATATAATAAGAGCATGTGCGGGGTCGATCAGTTGGACCAAAACGTCAGCCTGTATCGTATTGCAATCCAAGGGAAAAAATGGTGGAGTTCAATTTTCACCTGGTCGATTGATGCGTGCATTCAGAATACATAGCTCATGCCTCAATTAGAGTTTCGTCGACAAAATGCTGTTTACTATAGTAAACATTATGGAGAAAGTCCAAAGCATTCCGGCCCCACACGAAAGCGAAAGTCGCTTAAATAATCAGCTGGAATTCTCCGATTTGATGGAATGCACGAAATGTGACATTGGACTTTGCCTGAGCTGTTCAAGCAATATCATACTGCGAAACCAAACCAATAAAAAATACAAGTTTATACAAGTTTATTCAAATTAGAATACACAAAAAAAAATATATTTTTTCATAACACAGTCCTTGTAAGTAATGTTTTAAAAAAAAATTCTAGTTAACACATAGTGACTTAGGTATATATAAATATTATGTATCGAAATCCAAACTTCATAAAGCTAAGTTAAATACAAAAAAAAATGGTAAAAATAGCAAATCTTTTATTAATTTAATCCTAAAAATCCTGCAGAAAACGCATATCCACACCATATATTCCCTATAATTCCCATATAGCCCAGAGTGACCATATGGTCACAGCACCATGTGGGGCAGTTGGCAGGGGGGGGGGGGATTTGAAAACCACCCTTTTGTCCTTCTGAGAACTTCAGAAATGTACCTTGAAAGTTCCATTGCAGAATTCAAAAAGAAAAGTTATGGGCGGATTCGGGTAAATACATTCCACTGTATGGATGACAAATACGTGGTAAACATCGCCCTACACGTTAAAATACATTGCCAAACATGTAGCCCCGCCCCTAAAAATCAAACTTATTTGATTTTCGTTCAACCGCTTAACACACTGCATGACAACATCGTCATCCTACTGGGCCCCTTAATGCTTGATTATCTATGATCTATCCCTATCTATACAGGGTATTTCCATCTAGGTGGTCCGTAGAGCAGGAGATGATTTTGCTCACCTATATGAAAAAAAAATTGTTTGGCAGAAGGGAGGGGAGTTCACATCAACCGTTTGGGAGATACAGTGTGATTTGGAAATTATGCTTGTTAGATCTGGTCTGGAACGTAGGAGGGAGGATTGCCGTTACTAAGGACAACTCAGTCCTTTAGAATTTCTAATATAAAATTTTATTAATAACTTCAATATAATTCAAAATGCCTAACCTAATATCACAAAAGTCATTTAAAACTTTACGACTATTAAATGCAATATAAAAATTCAAATAACAAACAAAAAATAAAAACAAACAAATTAAAACTTATGACGTGTGAATCTGGTGCCTCCAGTTCTGCAAAAAGAAAGAGAAAACCAGAATTGATTATCTGTCATCAAAATTAAGGAAAAAATGTTGATACTGCTATTGCGTGTGAGCAGCAGAGTAGTCATACTACTCCTTGTTAGTGCGTGAGAGCACAAGGGTAGCAAAATTCTCGTTGGTAGTGCGTGAGAGCACAACGTAGTACAATGATGTAGATGACGAAAATTTTGCAGATTAGTCTCTGCGGCAGAATTATTCTTCTGGTTAGGTGTGGGCAGGAGTAGTATAGGAAATGATAAGAATTTCAGAATAGTTTCTGAAATATAGAATTAATTTTCTATAATGGAGGTTCGGAATATTTTTCTTGTTACTCGGATTAGTTCCGAATCAGATTGAACTGTGAGACAAGAATGATTTTGTGCTCCGGCTCGTTGGATTTATATAGCCGCCGCATCCAGTAATGAGTTCTTGCCTCTTGGCATTGCTCTAGCAACGATTTATGTGATGTCTGAATGTAGCAAAGACAGCTGGCTGACATAATGTCACTTGCTGTCACTAAGAATATACGGAGGTAGGTCATTGAATAAATAATTAATAAGGAAACGGCATATCGGGTGAAAACGTAAGCCACTCGACGAAATGTATTAGTGTGCTGTGTTTGTATTCGTTTCGTCATGGCAGTAATTAAATTCTGACATTCTGAAAGGGAACATTTTTCATAATCCAAATTCCTATGTAAAATAAACAAATTTTTAGCTCCCCATTATTTTCAGATAATATTTCTTGGCGTTGCCTTTGTATGACTGGAATAATTTAGGCACCAACTGACAATTCAATTGTAAACAAATAAACCGGCATTGGTAAAATGTTAAATCTTTTGCTATGGCTCTTTATTTTTATAGATATTTCAATTTTATTTTGTTTAAAACAATATAATAAATAAGTAAAGCTATTAAGCTTACTTGAAGAATGCTTTCCCACGACAATAACTCAGCACAGCACAGCGTACTTCATTACGGTTTTTTAAACCTCCGGAGTCTCTATTACATAAATAATCGTTTACAAAAGTATATTTTACACTAATTTTACACTACTATAAGAAAATATCCTGTTAAATTATTTATTTATTAGAATATCGCGAATTCAAATCCGATAACTTCTTTTCAAAATAATGGAATGACAGAATGTTGAACTGACACAAAATAGCGACGACGCCCTCTTGTCATTTCTCCCCCCCCCCCCGACCATAGGTCACACTGTCATTGAAATGCTTAAACACATACACTGTATTCGCACGATACCCCGCTTCCTTATTGGTAGGTATGCTTTGGTGCATTTAATATTATTTATGTGATTTTTCCTTCTTTGTCAATGATTTTTTGATAGTTTTACAGAAATTGTGCCGTGATAATTGGATGGCAGCTGCAGCTTGTAGTTTACAAGTGCTTTCAGGAGGTTTTATTGTAGCATTTTCAGTAAAATTCCTGAGTTCTGGAGTATTGGAGTTTCTATTGGCGTTTTACCACCGCTGATGTGTCAATTCCAATAATTGACATCTACAAAAAAACTGCGTTCGCAAAGCACAGTATAATGAAATTTGTCAATTCCTATAACTAACTTTCGAACAAACTGCAGTTACAAACGAAAATTTACGTATGCTGAAATAAAATATTCTGGTGGTGTAGCGGTTAAATAAAAAAATGAATTGTTCACTCAATTTTATTGCAGGGAAAATATTATTTAGTGGGCAAATGCTAATATTATGCAAAAATACATTAATTCAATAAGTTGTTTTAAATTGTAAATTTTACGTCAAATGACTTACACTGGTACGTTTATAAGCTTCAATTTCAGTTAAATGTTTCAAATTCTCTCTAAACTTATGTAAAAACAAAGAAAATTAATTATACCAAAAAAAATGTTTTATAAATTATGCTACATTGAAACTTAATACATTAAAGGTCAAAAATTTCGTTTTCTACGTATCTTAATTATGTTTGATTTTCACTAATGGCTGAAATTAAAAAATGATTAGAACTCAATGCAAATCTAGTTTCCAATTATTATGTTGTGTAAAAAATGACCTAATGGCATAGTTTTCACACGTTAAATAATTGCTTGAAAATTTAATTTGATTGAGTTAAATAAATGCAAAGAAAATAAAATTGCTGAAATGTAGACAATATTTAAAAAGAACCCAATCGTTCTTGTTAATTTCATACATGTATGTATGACCAACACCTGGCATACCTACACAATGATATTTAACGCAAATTTACTTTTAATTTCGTCTAACAATTTGTAGCTGATGTAGCTGACGAAATCCCTTACTGCTTCGATAATAGCCTTGTAGAAATTTTATATTTCTGATGCACTGATACAAAATGCTTATGATATTATTTTGCTGAAAATTATATTTCTATTGCTGATGACACTATAGCATATGTTCACAATTTGACAACTTTGAAAATAAGAAGACTGAATGAAAAATGAACCCCTTTTTATAGAGAATTTTGTTCCGAATTCGCATCCATAAAAATGAATTCTTGAATTTTCAGGCTTAGTTTGACTACAATATATGATTTCGTTATTGTCAATTGATGTCAAATTACAAATTACATTTTGTGATATCCTTCCCATAGAAATCAGTAATAATTTCTCATAATTATGAAAAGTTTTTCTAAATCTTGCCATAACCTTTCATTTCGCCATATTTAATTTCAATTCAAAAAATTCCTCTCAGAATTCATTTTCGGTCATCTTCATCCTTGTCCCTTTCACACCTTTGTGTCTCTTTCGCACTCATTGGTATGGAGGTAATTTCGAAAATTCACGATTATTCCGTAAACCGTGAAAAATATCGCGAAGCGAACACGCCCATTAAATTTGTCATCTTGTTTTACCCCGGAGTTCGCCGATTTATTTATACGCGAAATGTCAGCCGCGCGCGAGTTTGTTGTTTGTTAAATTTTTATGGTAAAGTGTATGTATGTATTAAATTACGTTTAAATACATTATCTTTGGAATGTTCTAATTCGTTTTGTTTATTTCAGGTCGTCGTGGAACCCTTTGCATCTGTTGATTCTCCAGATGCTGGTAAGAACCTTTTCTTAGATTTCAGTCTAATTTTTCTTGTATTTTTAGGTTAGTCGAACAATTGGAAATGTCATGAATGCAAGCTTAGATAAGTATTTTTCTTTTTATTAATTTATTTGAAGTTTAAATACTTTGTGGGTATCTTTTCTTTCATTTTTAGGAATTATTATTTCATCGAGAGAATTAAGATACTTCGGTGGATTAAGCAATGCTAGGCGTTGACAAAACTCCCTGTATCTTAAAAAGTACTGGGTGTACGGTCACCGTCTAAAGCTGGTTGTATGCACAACTTCATGGCCTTATCAAAAACCAATCCCGTACTACTCTTCACTCCTAAATTCTTGTGGTCTAAGCTAAAAACTTCGGACCTTATTACCCTTTTTTTTTAATTTGATATCACATTGATATTACCAGGGTAATAGTAGGTTCGAATAGGCGTTGAAGGATCTTCATTCCAAATCATTCTATCTCTAGCCTTGAATATACCTGTATCCGGTTAAACAAATCCTCATCATCATCTTCTACGATCTCACGCCATCGGTCTCAATTACTAGCATTTGAGCAACTTCAGCTTACGCGTCCGAATCACTATTATCGATGATTTTCATAGTTTGCTGCTCTCCTACTAAGCCAGATTCACTTGGGCCTGCTTCATCCTCAATCGTTGCGCAGCGACAATAATATTACAACAAATTTTTGGGATATCCTCCGAATTGCACCCACCATCATAAGAGCTATAATCGCATTTTTTATTGCTAAGGGATTTTCTTAAATTCATTTTATACTCGTCCTGTTTTTCGCCTTATAATCTGTAATATTTAAATTAATTAAGCAGAAAGGAGCGCGAAAAAAAACAGTTGTATAAATAACATTTATAAGTTGCGAGTTGAAGTGGGGTCAAAAATACACCTCTTGAAATTTTCGCTGGACTGCTCAATTTTTTTCACTTTAATTTTTAAGACTCTATTCACTACGATTTTATAAATACGATTACCATATACCTTGCATCACAGTGGAGTATATTAAGTGAAGTGAAGTGTACTGCCACACTGGAGAAGAGATAGAGTCAAGTCAGAATATGGTTTATATAGCCACGGTTTTCACTAGACCCCAAAGAGTGGGTTTCAAAAGCGCATGGAAACGACAATTAACATAGTAACAATAATTCGACCTAGCAATTGCACTCCTTCATTTGTTGTTGGAAATGCTAATAAATGTTAAATTTAAAATATTTTAAACACATTAATAATAACATTAATTAATAACTACGGAGTTGTTACAATTTAGACCTCTGGTTTATTTTTTTATTCCTTCTTTAGGTCGGTTTACACATACATAGTATGTTGACATGCAAATTTTTGTTGGTTTTGCTAATATCAGGTTCTTATGAATCCCGAACAATATGTTTAGCTGATAATTCTCTTACAAAATTCCCATTAGTCAAAATCAATTGCCACATGTTTATACCCTAGATGAAGTCTGTAGGATATATTCAGTTTGTAATTCCGTTTGTAACGCATAGAAATAATGCTGCTAGAACAAAATGAAATGGACACCCACGCATAATATTAAAAGTTATTTTGAATTTTTTCATGTCTGTCTGTCCGTCTGTCCGTTCGTCAGTCCGTCCATGTGTCCATCTGTCCGTCTGCGCGATAACTCGAGAACGCGTGTACTTAGAGGGTTGAAATTTTGAACGTGGGCTTTTAAAAAAATAAGTAAATTTAAATTCGATAATGGGACAAATCGGGTAACTTCTTCGTAGGGTTATCATACAAAAATTTGGTTTTTCACAACATATTTGGACACTGTCCGAGAACGCGTAAATCTAGAGGGTTTTTGTTTTTGCTTCCGGAACGCGACTCCTGGGTCATCCGGGGACATGTCAGAACCATGTCAAAAAGCTGTTGGCTCCGAAGGGCCAGGTTCGTGTTTTTGCAAAAAGGAAGCAATAAACGTCAAAAGTACCAATCACAAACTTCTTCTTAACCTCTTCTTCTTTCTTTGACATTTCAAAACAAGAACCTAGTCAAGAGCAGGAGCAGCTAGGGTTAACCCGGGGTTATCCCAAGTAGCAAACAAAAACAGAAAGTGACAGCTTCGAGAGTCACGAGTGCCATGACTCTGGCAAATCGAACACCAAATGGACTTGAGGGTTAACACCGAAGCAAAAACAAAAACACCCCTAACAATAGTAAATAAAATTTCGAAAATGGGCTAAATCCGCCAACCTCATGTTTGTGTTCCCATATCAAAACTTCGGTTGTTTAAGTATACTGTAAAAAAGCGAACAGTCCTAGACTGTTATTGTACTGAAAGGTTCTTCAGAATATAAAATCCTACAAAATTGGTTAAAATAATTTTTACTGTCCGACGAACCGTTCTATAAATCTATACGAAAAACCACTTCAAAAATCAAATTTGCAAGACCATTTGAAATTATATACAAAACTTTCATCTAGGATATCATAAGACCTTTTCTTTTAGACGAATTCTAGCATTTTTACTTGTTAATATTGAAACTAATGCGAGGAATGGCGCTATTTAAAATCTAGTTCAACTGTAACAAAACTGAAAAACTCTTTCATCTAGTTTTAAATTGAATACCTGACATAAAATTACAACTGTGAAACAGACTATCAATGGAATAAGGTGATCAAAGAGTTCAACCATCTCCCGTATCGAAAGGAACTTCTTCTTTCAATTTGCGGTACAGTTTTCTGTAGCACTAAAATCAGATTTCTCTGATTGTTGATAAAAAAAAAATACTTGTGCTACCCAGGAGCCATTATTTAACAGAAATCTGAGGAAAATATGTTTCCTAGCAATAATTAAAAAAAAAAAAAAAAAAAAAAACAGGTAACTTAATAATCATTTCCAGGTTTTCACCCATCCCATAATCTTATGTAGTTTCATTTAGTCATATTTATTTTTTATTTATCGTATAATTACTAAGCCTAAATTACAAACTAATTCAAATATTTAGCTAATATCTGTATTTCCTAGAACGTATTATAAGGGCTGAAAATTTGATATTAAAATTTTCTCCATTAAGAATATAATGCTGGAAAAGCCCCTGGGTAATTCTAAATTATATAAAATCCTGAAAAGAGAAAAATTTTGTAATCTTGATGCGGGGCGGTAATTGAATCACTTTCATCCCTAGTTGCCCAAAAAGTCTGAATTGGCTTATCCAAAATAAAGCAAGCGAAAATTTTAGCTTTCATTTTTCCAGGAATTACATATTCAAAGTATTTCCATCCCGATGAATTCTGCATATTCTCTAATATTTAAATTTTAATCAGTACAGGCTTACAAAAAACAGCGTCATGTTTACCTATATTCTTGGAAAAAAATAAACGCATTTTACATCGGTATACATTTAATATGCGTATGTATGTATGTATGGCTGTGTGTTGCCGAAAAACTCCAAGCAATTTTCATAATTTTCACCATTTGCTGAAAATTATTTGAAGTGGAAAATCGATCTTTGTGAGAGGGTAAAAAGTGCAAAATCAGCATTGCTTTGAGGCATGTTTTGAGGTGATATCAACTCTGAGCTGATGAAAACATATTGCTCTGTAGATGATTGCTTCTAATTGGAGCATCAGTGTGAAATTAAATTTCAATTCGGTAATGATAATTTCAGAACGTAACGTAGATACTTACATACATGTTTCATGTGTATTTATGAAATTCTTTTGAGATATTATTTACAGAGGTTGCTTCAAAGGAGAGTTATCAGATCCTGAAAATCAATTCAGGTATTGATGTGCGACCTCTGCTTTTTGTTTGATTTCTTAATATGTTTCGGTTGCTCTCTGTTAATGTGCAGGCGAAAAGTTGCAAATTTTATAACTACAAGTTAAAAAAAAATACTTAGATTTTTAGAATATCTGTTATAGCATAGATGGCACAAGAACTAGATGTCGCATGGCATACTAGAGTAGAGTATACAGATTGTGAAATGAGTAGTGCATTCTGAAAAGAACCATAACATGTTTTAGAGCGTGCCGAAAGCAAATGTTTTTAAAATAGCAGTTTTGCATACATTTGATCGACTTCTTCAACACTTCTGATACGGAAAAATATGAATCACTCGACGTATACATCATTTCAAATGTTGTGGTCCATTCCGGAATAAACCACACAGTCATATAAATTTTGTATACTTTTTTTGGTACTGCATCGACATATCTATGGTTATAGTCATAATAATTTATGAATCTGTTATAAGATGATTGAAAGAACAAAATTATTCCTTGAGCTTTCATGTGAGCTGCGCTATAATATTTTATTAGGTTAAGCGACAGCATAATTTTGGCGCAACATTTCATCATTTTTGACACAGCTTTAAGTTTGTCGGGCGTTATTCATGTGCCGATCGATAGATGACTTCCTGTGGGCGCTTCAGATTATCCTCCACATACACCAGATGCATATGCAGGGTTAGGGTCACGGGAGGGTCATGACCCCTCCCCCAAAAGCGCCACCTAACCATCGCGGTGAACTGATTGTGGTGCTGGAGACTGTAAAAGTTTGGAGTTTTTGGAGTTGTAAAAGTTTAACAGGATGATTATGGTACGGACGCAATGTGTATCTGAAGCCGGCTTTTAAGGGGGAATACCAGTGAACAGAAAAATCAAATTTTTATCCTATCCACTACTATAATGGTGCTTTTAAGCTCTATATCCTTTGCTCAGATAACACAGATACTACTAGCGCAGACTACATAATGATGGAGAATTGGAAGAATTTCCTTTCTGCTTAGCACTCATACAGCCAGCCGGCGGCAACGTCCCACGAACACCACATAAGCCGTGGTAGGATCAGAGCCAGCCACAGCAGCAGTCATGTCATGAAGCAGGTCGAGCTCATGGGTCGTGCATGGGTACATCGTAGGAGAAATAAATAAAAATGAGTGTGCGTTTGCGCGATGAGCTCTGTGTACATACGGATGGGATGGTTGAATATTTCGCGGGAGTGGGCTGCATCCAATCCGAAACATATTCCTTCCTTTCTGCTTTGTTGTTTGTTTGCATTTTGCACATCACAGTTGTAGTTTAGTTTTGCCTAGATGAAATATAATAGGGTATTACTAGATTTGTCATTCCGTTTTCATTGTAGCCATACAAAAATTTTGTTTTTCACTATATATTTAGGCACTACCCGACATCATAAATTAAACTCTCGGAGTGTCGAGCAAGATTTATTCACAAAAGCTCCAATTGTTCAAAAATTCCTCCTTGCCCCAAAGTTGTTACCTTATTTTCAGTGTCGCTGTTTTTGTCACAGAAATATTCAGCACAACTGGTATGATCGCAGAATACATGGAATGGTGCGTTCAATATATCACTACGCAATTTTTCGATTTTTTTGTGGAGAAGCCAGTCCTGTGATTTATAATAACCAATTGCTTTTTTTACACCAATTATTATCCTCTGACTGTCCTTTGATAAAATTTTTCGGCTTTTTAAGTCGTACTTTGTATTTCTAGCCAACTCTAAAAGCTTTCCGCGGAACTTTCTAAACAAGTGGTTGCGACATTCAATCTTTTTGATATGTAGATTTGTATAAGGTCGAGATTCCAACAACTTTTTATAAACACTACTGTCACCATCTGCAATGAATTTATGATAGCGTGCACCGTATAACTCCTCACTTTTTTTTAAATCCTTCTGTAATTATAGCTGATTCCATTGCTGTCGAAGGTCCTTTAAAATTTGCACTACATTCATGATCTCGAGGCTCAATGGATTTGGCTGCAGATCTCGCACAAATCAAACAAAATTTATTTTATTTTTTATTTTTATTTATTTGTCCAACAACCATCTACAACCACTGTTAATAGAGGTTCACCATCAGTATCAATTTCATTATTTTCTTTGGCTGCAGATATTTCATCCTCAGCAACTGCTTTCATGGACGAACTTGCTGCCTCAGCCCATGCAGTTTTTGAGCCCACGTCTTATTGGTGAAGATATTCGTAAATGGTTTCCGGCATACACCAATCATTTATCAATCGTGTACGTTGTATACACCCCTACAAGCGCACTACTTACCTGCTCAAGTTAAAAAAATATTAAATGTCGTAAAATTACGAATTTTTTTAATATATGTATATATTAGCAAAAAATTATGCACACGATTGCAAACAATGAAATAAAATATGCAAAATTCAAATGAAAATTATGTCTGGTTACTTTTCTAAAGTAACTCTCTAGTTAATGTGGTAGTCAATTTGTCGAATTCGAAATAACCAGTGATGAAATATTTGATAGTAATGAAAAATTGTACCTTTCCATATCATCATAATGAATAAAGAACTAAATCAATCTGTGATGACACTATCAATTTGTCTCAACTCGTCTGAAAAATACTATGCCATAGTAAAAGTTATACGAAGAAGATTTCTCATCTAACAATAAAATTATTTTTAAATAAGTAAAAATATCAGATTTGATCTCTTGATTCTTATTTTACCCTACATGAATGCCCGTATGTAATTTCGTATGGTAACCAATCTGTACAAATAGTGTATAAAAAGAAAAAAATTCTGAAAAGACCAATAAATTTCAAAACTTCATATATTTTGAATATTTCACTAAATATTCAATTAAGTTGTGATAACGTTTGAATTTTTACCATGTATCTATTTATATATATTTACATAGGAATACCTTTCGTCATCATATCGCATTCAGGCTAATTTTCCTGTTCACACTACCTGAAAATTATCCTATAGTTATACTGGTTACTTACAATTTCATAAGATAATGTGCAATCTCACTAACATAATTATTTACACTGGTGTTTGTCTTTGGTGCTCGCAGGTACACGTCCACTACACTACTGAAGTACATTGTATAAGCTTTCTGCGTCCCGCGCCACCTAGCAAAACTTTTGCATACAAAAAAACAAGTGTGTCCATGATAATACCACACAAAACTGCAAGTGTGTCCATGATAATATCATCTATTGACAATTGTTTTATTTTATTATTACGCTGTAAGCATAAGTTTTCTTGCAATTTTTATGCAAAATCGAGTAAATAACATTACAATGTTTAATTTTAGATACTTTGTAACTTTTAATTTACATTGGAACGCTGTTAAAACTTTGATCGAAAAGTGTTCATTTTGTCATATTTTGTTTATGCAAAATATTAGCCCAAAGGATGAAAAAAAAAAAGTAAAAAACTTATCTCATCCTTTTATGGCACATCTTTCGATTTATATCAAAATCGGGTCATAAATGACTTTCGCTTAGCTGGAAAGTGGTGCAAGAGATGACAGTTTTTAACAATTTTTCAAATTTCAGATAATTATATAATAATTTCTGGATTAATTTTGCTACACTTATCTCACGGATTGGACCTTTATCTAAACATTAAAATTTATTTGGAATAAAAAGACACACCTGTTCTCGAGATATCGGGTGCAAGCCGAAGGTCAATTTTCACTGGTATACCCTCTTAATGCTGGTACTGCAGCGCACTTTTCCCAATTTTTAACTTTAGTCCTGCTGGTGTACAGAAGCCCTAGATTAAAAAAAGTCCTACGCGTTTTAGTTGTGGCGCCACTTTTTAGCGTTTATGATACAATGAAAGCAACGAGTTTTTTTCACTTGACAGTTCAAACTATCTAAAGTGTGTTGATTGTTTCTGCGAAATTGTGAAAACTGTTTAAAAATTAATAAAAAAAATCGGACAAGTTCGATTCGGACTCGCGCACGAAGGGTTCCGTACCATCGTACAAAATTTAACGCTATGTAGGTACTTTTTATTTATTTTTTCAAATGAGAGCAGGCGTCATTTGAAAAAATAATACTGTCATTTGAAAAAAAAAAAATGCTGTCATTGATTCTTCAATCCGATATTGATTCAAGTTGCTCAAATTTTTGACGATCGTAGGGAAGCATTAAATTTTTCTTAGAAATATAGTTGCAGAATCTTCTTACCCGGGGGTTCCACTAGATAGTACGGCTTACATGCAACATGCACTGCCATACTTTTTGTACGTGTAATCCCTACTGCCATGCAGGCAGCTCAGCATTCAGCGGACTTGCATGATGAAAAATCATCAGCTGAGAATATTAATTTGACATTTTAGAGTTTTCAAGATGGCGAAAAAGAAATTCTTGAGAGAATTGATAAATTTATACTGAGGAAATGAGACTTGCTGGGATCATTTACATTACATCATTTAACAACACCTTTCACTTAATTTATTCTTGGATTTTTATCATTCTGCTGCTTCTTTTATTGCTATAATTTTCCAATATATGCAAGACTTTCCGCCTCAATGTCATTTTTATACCCTACTGAAATCTAAAGGATATACTAAGTTTGTCATTCCGTTTGTAACACCTGGAAATAATGACGGTAGAGAAAAATGGATTGAACATCCACGCATAATAATAAAAGTTATTTTGATTTTTGTATGTCCGTCCGTCCGTCTGTTTGTCTGTCTGCTGCGCGCGTGGTAACTCGAGAACGCCTATACTTAGAGAGCTGAAATTTTGTACAGGGACTTTAAAAAAAAAGTAACATTAAGTTCGAAAATTAGACAAATCGGGCAACTCCTTCGTAGGGTTGCCATACAAAAATATTTGGACATTGCCTGAGAACGCGTCAACGTACAGCATTGAAATTTTGTACATAGTGAGTGTTTTCATAAAACTAGTAAATATAATTGCAAAAATGGACTAAATCGGGTAACCCCTTCCTGGTGTTGCCATATAACAATTTATGATATTTACGTATCTTGCGAAAACGATCAGTCCTATTAGGTTTTAATGTAAAGAAAAGTTGAAATCATTGGTTATAATCATTCAAATCACTTCAAAAAACAAGCTCGCACAGTTGGGTGACTATAGAAAATTACATATGGTATTGTGGAGTATTATTAGAAGTGCTCTTAGACTAATTCTAGCTTTTTTACTTGTTTAGATGAACTTGCATTGATAACACATCCACAGAACTGCTTTCTGCTGTCAAATTTACAATCGAGTTAGAAAGAGGGCTTGCATGTAAGCTGTATTATCTAATGTAACCCCCGGGTTACCCTACAATAATAATGAATAACTCGACAACGGTCCAAACGAATTGGTGCATTGATTCTGATGGTTCACTTTTTCGGACAGGGCCACATGCATTCAGTTTTCTTAGAAATATTTGAACATTTTTCTTTAGATTTTTCATGCACTATTGGTGGCGGAAAATGGCTGCAAAGACTTATACTGATTCAGATGCCTTGGCTGGTCTTAACCGTTAAAAATATTTATGAGCACTGGCAAACTTACAATTTGTTCTTAGAAATTTACTTGAACATTTTGTTTTTTTCGAATTTTTATACACTGTTAGTGGCTGAAAACGACCAGTTGGATTGATACCGCTGAAATTGATTCTACAATTTTTCTTCACAATTTTTACGGCCAGGCTATAAAAATAAAAACCACCCACTTTCTTCTGCTGTAGTTGCCGTTGCTTTGCTTGTACTTTCGTACTAATTCAAGTAGAATTATTTAATTTAAGTTCATGATAACTTTTAATTTGTATGAAAAGTTTAAACTTGCTACAATAGTTAGCGACGGAGGATAAGTAGTAGCGAAAGTGGAAAGCAGCAGACTGATAAGACCATTGACAACTTTTTTAAAAAAAAGGCAAGATCAGTTAAGTTCCCATCAAAACAAAAGAGTCAGTGAAATATCATGTGTTTCTACACCTATTCCTTTGAATGTGACTCAAGATGCAAGCCCTCACTCTGAGTCATTTACTTCACCCGGGACAGAATCGGTTGTGTCGCATCTATTTCCACAATCTTTGCACAAGAAGGAGTATCTGGATATATGAGTAGGTAATGTCTATCCAGCCTGAGATCAACAGTGATGTGGAAAATATTATCGACAGGTTTCCCCCCCCCCCCCACCGGTGCGAACATTTTAGTTACCGAAAGCTTTTGATCGTACTGATATTATGCTTTTACTTAATATATGTCTTGGCTTTATATATAATATTCTTATATGAATTTCCTCATTTTCAACAAATCATTAAATCGGCAATATATTAAAGTGAGTCATAACTTGTCAAGAGTCATCAAGGTAAATTCGGATGCTTCTCAGGATAGTTACTTCCATCCGCTTCTCTTTTTTCAATTTATTAACCTTAACATTGTTAACCCGACAAGATTTTAAATTTATATTGCGACCCGGGATTGCACCCCGCGTAGTGTCCCGACCAGAGACATTAGCGGCGTGCTCCTTTGGCTTATGAATTAAGACTATCCTTTCTAGAGCTCAATGAATAATAATTACTATTTGCTAAGGAGCTGCGTCGACGTCTCTATATGTTCACTACCACAAAAACGGGCCCAAAGGCATTCTTTGTCAGGGTATTTCTTAGATTTGGATTGGTGGTTTAATCCAACGGCTTTCAACATAATCACAGGACTTCATACTACTGTTTAATTTAATCCAAAGATTGGTGACTGTATTGAGCATTGGTAGTGGAGTAGTTCAGGAGCACTGGTGGGCCAACAAATACATCGAAAGAATGCATTATTATAAAAACTTATCAGCAGTGATTTTACGGGATTAAGTTGCAGACCATTGTCAATAGACCAAGCATATATTCTATCTAGATCGCTATTAATACGTGATAAGAAATCCTCGAGAGTACCTATAGCCTGAATAGAGTTAATCTGAACATCATCTGCATAGAGTTGTATTTCTACATCACGAAATGCTTTCGGAAAGTCATTAATAAATAATAAATAAATAAATAATAATAAATAAATAAATACAGTCAAACCTGTGTAAGCTGCATTCACAAGACGAACCAGTAAATTACCTAGTTCTAAGAAAATGTATAATTAGTTTATTAGTCGCATCCCTCAAGGAAAAAAAAATCTTGATAACATCCTTGCTCTACAAGATAAGTAGTTTACAATCCCGAACCTTTTTCATATTTTATGATTCACAGTCGCATGTATTTTCATTCGGATTAAAGTACCTATATGCAAGCAGTAGTTTCAGGTATTTTATTAGTTCAGTCAGGTGAATGTATATGTATGGATATATAAATTTGAAGGTCGAGAAGTATAAAAAAAGGACTGAAAATATTTAAAAAATGAGGGAATGAGTCTATTTCCGGCTGCGTAAGAAGCAACGTGGAATAAAGTGTATTTTAAATTCTGTAGTTGAGTTTAGTTTTTATGTTTTATAGATTATAGACCACAACTGTTTCTGTGTGGTCTCTTTTCGTCCATTTTTTTTCTTCTTTTTTTATGCCGTATATGAATATGTATCGAAATTCTGTTTGCCGTGACCTTAGGTCAATCTCAATGGATTGGGCATCCCTTTTTTTCAATCAGTTTGTATGTACATATTGCATCAGCCATTTTCTTACTTATTGCATCAGCCAATTTCAATACATATTGCACCATCTAATAACATTAGTTAATAACCGACTGGACGAGAAGCCTGGTAATGTCAAAATTTCTATGGACGAGAATTCTGGTTATGTCTAAATTTTGAAGTACTTAGTTCTAGAACATGATTATACCAATTGAATTCTTTTTGTAGTAAATTTTTGTATATTCGTACTAGAGTAAATTATATCATTAGTTGAGTTGTAAGTAAGAAGTCACTCTAATCGGTACGAACGCGGTGATAACATTGTAATCGGTATATCAATAAATAATTATTGTAATAATTAATTTTCGATTGTTTCAATTCAAATTCGACCCAAAAACTATTGAGTCTCGTAACACCGACCTTCGAAGTGCGTACATACATAGTTTTTTACCATTAAGATATGATTAACTGTGAGATTAAAGACAAATTAATTTTTTTTTTTAGGTATAGTTTTTTATGATTTTTATTTTATTTTAGATATAAGTATGCCCTTAAAATGAACAATCGTATAAAAAAAAGTGAAAAGAAAGACAATTGCATACGAAACTAAAATTCCAGATGATGAAGCATCCGCAACTCTTGGCAAGGAATTTAAATTATGTGAATCCACTATAAGAGCCATAAAAAAACGCGTTAGCGAAATAAATAAATCTAGTAATTATGCAGCAAACGAAAGTGGTGAAAGAACTTCATATTCCAGAAATACTTTAATAGAGAAAACGGAAAAGGCCCCATCGACGAAGATTTAATTAAAGAGAAAGCTAAACAATATTTAAATCAGCTGAAGGATTTAGAACCGTCCATATAGTTCCTCATCCCACTTTAAAAACGTGAAATTTTCTGCTAGCAATAGTTGGTTAACTGGATTTTTACGGCGACATGCACTTCAAAATGTAAAGATACAAAAGGCGAGGCCGCGTCCGCCAATGAAACAGCTGCTAAAAATTATTTTAAAGTGCTAGAAAAAATTATTGATGGCTGTGGATATTGCCCAGATCAAGTTTTAATCCGGATCAAACTGGATTATTTTGGAAAAATATATCCAGCCGAACGATCATCGCCAAGTCTGAAAAACTGAAAATGGTTTTAAATCTGCAAAAGATTGAACTAGATTTCTTCTTTTTAGTAATGCATCTTGTGCAAGAATGTTAAAATAATTTATTACAAATAAAACTTTGTATTCACGTGCGCTTGAAACTATAGAGATCGGTAGCATCTCAAATTCCATATTACGAAAGAGCCATAAATACCACCAGTCGTTGGTTCAAGCGATATTAACAAACCAATTTGTCCACTATTTTTACCAGGAAGAAATTAATTAAATTTGCAAATTGATGTAAAGTGGAATGCTTCAGGTAAATTTCATGATAAATTTACAATGATCATTCCCGAAGGCAATGAATTTATATAATTGTTGTCACAAAACATCACTGTGGAACATAAAATCAACATGGCGGAACTGCCTATAAAAGAATGCTGCAACTAATCATCACTCTTTTTTTCAAGTGTCGACAAGCAATCAAGCAAGAAGTGGTGATCAACAGAATAAATAAACATTTTTCAAGTGCAATTGTATTCAATCATTGGAATTCTGAGTTTGTTCCAAATCATCTTTGGTGAAATAAAAGTTGAGTGCCAGCAAAGTAAAGTGAATGGTGAGCTATTTTAGTTTGTGTGCAATCCATGTTAAAGTATTATGCGCACAAATCTTAATTTTTCTACGCCGAACAATTTGCATCGAGACACAAGATACCAAGAAGGGCATCGTGTCTCAACATGTGATTGCAGCAAACGAAGGGCAGCATTTAGATTTGCAGCAAAGGAGACCAAATAGCGAAAACCCAAATTAAACGATCTTTCTATGCGATTTTTTTTTCATATATAGTTTTATTTCTTTCTTTGTAATTTATGCTCACCCGAAAAAATTTATATTGTATTTTTCAGTGAAATTAGGAGTAAAGTTTGTAGTCTTGCAATTTGTAGATAATTGGTAGACATTGCAGTAAATTTTGTTTTATGCATGATTAAACTTGGACTGTTCTAGTTTGTACTGTAATAGTAAATCTTTTTTTCCTTTTTGACGCAATAAAAACAAAAGGTTAAGTAACACTATTCATTACTGTACCTGCATTCCTTCCAATTTCTGCTACACATACCGCTACATTCATATCGGTACTTTAAACTTTGAAATTGATTTTTTTGAAGTTGACGTGATCGTTTCAGAACAGAGGAGTTCAGGCGTCACTTCACAATTAACAAAACCCTGTATGAAGAACTCTCCACAAAATATGAATCATCTGAACAATACCAGAAACTACGTTCTGATAAAAGGTGATCCGCAATAAAACATCTGGCAGTATTCTTCTGGTTTTCTAATCATGAAGCTTCCAGTTTTAGGGACTCGGCAGATCGCTTTGATTTATCTTTGTCAACGATCAGCAGTTATAGAACTTTAATATTTCCAAGCTATCTTGCCCCCTGTGTAATAAAGTAGCCAAATGAAGAAAGAAAAAAGAGACTAGTTCATTTTTCCAAAATAAAACTGGTTTCCCAAGAGTAGCTAGCTAATCAAAAACTATTTTTACATATCGAAATGCATTACCTAATATTATGCATATATCATCCAGGTGCTATAGATAGTACTCACGTTATCATAGATCCACCAAGGTGCGGAGAAGATGACTACATTGATAGGAACGGAGATGTTAGTCTATATTTACAAGCCATTTTACTAACACAAACTTATTGATTTTTCATTACAGATCTTTATATGGAGAAAGAAGAATTTTTAAGACTTTTATTTTTAACGATTCTAAATGAAATTCATAAATACAAGAGGAAAAAACAGCCGCCTCGTCCGGGGTGTGAGACCGGGACTTTCCGCTTGCCGGGCGATTGATCTTACCAAGTCCCGGTTTCAAACCCCGAACGAGGCGGTTATTTTTTCCTCTTATATTTATGAATTTGATTTGGAATCGTTAAAATTAAAAGTTCTTAAAAATTCTTCATTCTCCATCATTGACCGATTCTAACAAGTTTAGGTTCGATTCCCGTCCGGGAAAAATAAATAGATCTTTATATATTAGGTGATTCTGCTTTTCCCTGCATGAAGCACTTATAGAATCCATACAGAGACAATGGTCATCTTACAAGATCTCAGAAAAGATACAATACGATACTTAGCTCAACCAGAGTCATAGTAGAACATTCATTTGGAATATTTATGCAAAGATTCCGACAGCTGTACTATTGCAAACTAAGGCGGATTAAATGCGTTGTCACTTTATTAGGGCTTGTTGTGTGTTATATAATGTAGCGAATGAATATGATTTAGACTTCACAATGAAAGATACTTCACAAGAAGATGCAGATAACATATCAGATGCATAACCTGAAGATAGTTCTACAGGAAAAACTGACTGAGTTTGTCGAGAATTAGAAAAGTCACACTGAATTAAACGTTTACATTTACTGAAATAAACATTACAAATTCTGCTATCACAGACTTTATTTACTTCTTTCAATTTGTTTTAAAACTTAGTAATTCAAAACCATAATTTAATTTTAGTCACAGTCAGAAATCACATAAAAGGAACATGAAAATATTGTTGAATATATCAAACTTAATACAAATTAATTTTTCATCTGTAGAAATTTTTCTAAAATTTCGCATTTTCTTCCTACCAGTCTAACCCCCTGTCTACACTGGCCATAAATTATGGCCTACCATATGTTATTGCTACGGAATTGCCAGTGTAGACCGTGTAGCTATGGCAATAATTCATGATAGGCCATATATGGCAGACCATATGGCGTACCATGTATATCCAAGAAAATTGCTTACCATAAATTTGACTTTTATAATCAAAATGGCTGCAATGAAGATAACGCGTTCGGAACTAATTAAATCAATCAATTTCTACGGACTAAATGAATGCTTGTGGAACTATAAAGGTGCATATTCGTTTACTTAATTTTTTCATCTCTTCTAATTCGGCGAGCTTCAAATTCTTTAATGCAATCAATCTTCTGATCGCAGTCTTTTTCGGTCTTGATAACGCTATCGGCCAACCAAAAATAAAATGTCATAATGTAATTTGCCCACACCAAATTTTTTTTTTTCTAAGATGGGCTTTACCAAAAAATATGGTAAGCAATTTTGATGGCCAGTGTAGACAGGGGGTAAGAATCTTAGTATTGAACTTTTTTATTCTCTTGCCCCATTTCTCGCAGTTCTTGCAGTATATCGGCATTTGTCAAGCTTATCCTCTTACGGTTTTGAGCAGGGCTTGCATAACTGCCTTCCTTGTCAACGAATATTCCTAGTAAATAGATACCTAAGCCTTACAAACTTTTTGCTATATAAGTAATACCTGAGGTTTATGGCTGTGGTTCCTGTGAACTTACACCTGCTTTCTGCATAAGCTCACTTCTGCTAATACATTCTCGCTCTTCATTGCTCAATATGTAATCTGGAAACATTCCCCTTTTTTTCTCCATAATATTATTCATTTCACTGAGGAATAAATGTAGTTATACACAAATAACTGAAATAATAAATATGAAATATGTATCATTACTTTGCAAAAGCACAGGTCATTCTATTTCTTCCACTCTGACCATTGTGGACTTTTGTTTTTTTATATTGTCGCTTTAAACCGCGATATTTGGCCTCAATTTGGGTTATGGAGAAATCATAACCACATTTTCTTTTTGGTTTCGAGCCTCATGCTCTTCCCATCTTTTGGGGCCATTTCTTTAATGAGCACAATCAGCAGTTTAGTTGGGACCTCCAGCCATACCTGCTTAGGAGGCCCATCATACGTATCTTCTTCTAGCTACTCAATTGGTACAAAATCCTCAATAGCTGATGAAGAGTTTGGTACAAAATCCTCATTAGTCATTGAGGAGTGTGCCAGGTGTTGTGTAACAACCTTTTGCAAATATTCGGGATCTGTAATAACGACGTGCACATACATAGCACATACATATGTAGTACAATAAACAAATTTAATTTACCACTTTGAATGCGTTGAAATGTTCTTGGAGAACATTCTATTTCTAGTGGAGGAGGAGTAATACGTTTTTCCATTTTCGTTTTTTTTTTTTTAACTAAAAACTTGATAAATAACTAAAAACCGGCGACAACCTGTCAAAACTGACACTTTCGAAGTTTTTACTCGACGATTTTTTTTCTCGAGTTAAATCAAGAAATAAATTTAACGGAGGATGGTGAACGCCTTCGAGTAAAAACTTTTACAAGTTTGTACTTTCGAGCTAGTACGCGAACAGACCTATAATTAGGACTACCATGATTAGCTAAAATGAAGGGAAACTTTCAAATTTATTTTAAAACTTAATTCTGTACGCAGTTCTTAATTAAGTTGTTGCTAAATATTCAGAAAATATTTAAATAAGTATATTACAGTTTCCCCGTTTCAAATTTAAAACTACGCTTCATATGTAATTACAACTACAATGTTGTAATAAATTTTATATTTTATAAGAAAACTAAGAATCTGACGTGCATAAAAAAGTTTATTCAGGAATTTTTATTTCACGTAATTTTTTTGAAATTTGAAAAATAAATATTGTGAAAATTCTCTGTATTCTGTATAGTTTTCTTGAATCAAAGTAAGAACTTCAACAATTTATGTGGTGGGCATATAGTTTTAAAGCTATTGACAGTACTATAAACTTTCTAGATATGCGTTGAAAAACATTATTCTGAGTGACGATATTGTCAATATTGATCGATTATTATATCATTAGGTAGTCAGAAAAATGAAAGTAACGAGAGGTAGTACTAAAAATAGTTAATACCCTAATGTCAGAATACCTAAACCATTTTTTTTGCTTTACTATAAGTTTAGTCGCTACAGCCAGAATAAAGCCAACACTTTCACATCGCAGGTAGAAAGGCGAATTATTCGGGTATGTATATATGGATAATCCAAATTCCTGACCCATGCTTGGTATAATATGAATCATTCCCACATACCTATCTTTTAAGAATATATTTCAATAGAAACTTGTTTCAATACGTGCACATTAAAACTGTACGCGTAGAGGTTTTTCTCGTAGTCAATAACGAATATTTGTATTTTATGGAATATTATGGAAAAATTCAATATTCTTTAGAGTGATAATTATTTTTTTTTTTTTTAAATTAATATCTATTCATTTTTTTATATTTTTTTCCATGGGTGTAATGAATTTAATCTTCTGTATGATTTTAGATTTGCAATAAATAATTTCCTTTTATATGTGACAATTTCCCTTCTGTAAATATTTTTCTTAATTTGTGGCAGCACCAATCGCTCGCAACATAAAAAGCATATTTTATGCTTGCTTCACTTTTTGTGGGCTATCATTAGGCTATATTATTGAACTCTGTGCTTTAACCTGTGTACAGTATAGACAGGTATGAAAGTTTCTCTAGCGACTAACCTTTTGCAACCACCTAAATTTATTACTTTTTCCGTTATAACTGGCTTGATTCTCAAATTTCCAAAATTTATAATTACTTTTGTAGAAGTCAGGCATTGAATGTTTTCTAAAAAGAATCAAAAACGTTTTTGAATATTTTATTTCCTCTGGATATTCTTAAACGTTCTTTGAAAACCGTACCACAATTTCTGCTGTAATAAATCCGAATATCCTTCGTTTATTTGCTTTTAATTTTAAGAGTGTTTAGCCTAGAGAGGTTTGAAATGGTGGGGTTGCGCGTGCAATCGTCTGAAGAAATCACAGCTATAGTAAACAATGCAAGTGTTTATCTTGGCGCGGTTAAAAGGGGTGCTTTCGGAATCGTTTCAAGGAATTCAGAAGCAGTTAAATGAGAGATCTACATTTTTTATTACAGTCACGTGAAACCGCTTTTGCGCTGAATATCACTTTATGCTTCTCTATTTGTGGTATTATGGATACTGGTAAACTGATTGAAAGTATTCATAAGCAGCGGTTGTATGCGATTCGAAAAATAGTAATATTGTTCCAACTGTCTTCTAACAAGAAAATTATAAGATGAAGTTGCATATAAGTAAAATGTGCTCGAAAATAGCACTTAACATCCGAAAATACGCTCAAAATCTATCAGTGTGTTACTTAAATTCACTGAACAAGTGATGAAATTCACAGAAAATTGTCCTTCATTTATTGATTGAGTACACTGAAATTTTCTTTTTTCCTTTTAACAATTTTTTTAAATTTGATATAAAAATTGAATTTTTATGTAGAAGCCTACATTAATCTTGACATAGACATGTTTAGCGCTGAAAACTACTTCGAATTGAACAGAAATCAGCACATTACTGCTTCTCAGTTTTCACACTTTCGGTTTTTAATATCATATGAAAAAATAAAAAATCAGTGCAGAGTTTGAAAGAAAGAATTGCATTTAATATTTGTTCAAGAAGGAATTTTTTTAGGTTCTCCGGCATAAAAGCAAAGGCGAACAAATTTTAATATCATATTTCATCACAAAACTCATTTGATTTTGAGCCGCAAATTTCAATTCTTAGTTTTGACTGATCAACAAGTCCCAAAGAGTGAAATTGAGGGACTCGAAACAGCAAATGAAAAATAGAAAATTGAAAAGAAATAAAGAAATTAAAACTTAAGAAAAAATAAAAAAAAAATTTTCTATTTAAAAAAATAAAACAAAAACGAGTAATTCAAAAGAATTGAGTCTATGTACAACCGCAGTGGGCTGAAAAAAAAAGAAAAAATAAGTGTTTCGTATTAGCAGAAATCTTTATACTCTTCAGTATGGCTTGATTATCTGCCTACCCTAGACGCTGAAACAGATCAAACTGATTTCATCTCATACACACTCAGAATATTCTGAGTTTGAATTATATGAGGAAAAAACTCCTATATTCCACCAATAATCCAGTCAGTAGGGGTTTTTTCCTACAACGTGAGGTAGTTGTGATTTTTGTGTTATTTAGTTCCGCACCACGATTAAATATCCAAGTTGACGCCCCTGGTGGGTAGAAGGCGGGGGGGGGTCGCATAGTCGCCACCTTGGATTAAATGTATTAAAAATTGTGCTTTTTTTAAAATAATTTCTCAACTGTTGATCCTACGACAAAAATGTAAAATATAAATTTGAAGAAGACTAAATTCCCTACATTTTTTATATAAACATTTTTTTGTAACTCGGATGTGTAACGAGCTACAGCGGAGGAAACATGAACATTCTTCCAAAAAAATGTATAGTACAGGGTGTTTCGTCCATGGCGCTCCATAAGCAGGAGGTGATAGTAGTCACCCAGTCAAACAAAACATAATAAGGCTAAGGAGGGCGGCATTTCAACCATTTCGGAGTAACGGGGTGACTAAGAAAATCTGGTAGTCTTTCACAAAACACCCTGTATTTTAGAAAGTACGGAGTGTACAGTCACTTACATAGCTCACTGTGTGCAGAACTTCGTGGCATTTCCAAAGAATGCTCAACCTGCCGTTATTGTGATCTAAACTAATAATTTCTTATCTTCTTTTTACTTTGAAATTCTTTTTTTTTTTACAAAAAATGGTTATCATAATGTTTTTTTATAAAAACTGGAAACTGGAAACTCTCCTCTTTAATTTGACCTATTATATCTATATTTTAATGCAAGCTTTCGACCTTGGGGGTCTGTGCGGTTCGCCGGCTTGAATTAAAGCTCCAAAAAATGGTTCTCTTTTGAATAATTCCTCAACCGTTGATCCTACGACAAAAATGTCAGAATATAAATTTGAAGAAGACTAAATTCTCTAAATTTATTGCACGAACACTTTTTTGTAATTGTGATGTGTAACGAGCTACAGCGGCGGATACATGAATATTCTTCCAAAAATCGTTCAATTCCTTGTTTTTCTTATTTTAAGAAATCATTTGTAGCTATTCATTGCATAACTCATTTCCACACCAACCGAGGTAGTGTAAGCGGCGTGTTTTTTTTTTAAGTTGTAGTATCCCCCGTAGGCCTAATCCACAGATATTCTTCTTTTTTTTCAATTGAGTACGGCTCGTATTCCGTAATTTTTGACCCCAACTATGTTCCTATTACTTCTTTTTTTTATAGTCCGGATCGGTTGATATTGAGGTGTTTATAATCTTCTTCGTTAATATTATTCTGTAACCCATTTTCCGCACTGAGAATGTGGGCTTCCATCCTTGGCATTGCCTAATGTTCACGCTTGTGCCTTTCTAACTCGTTACACATCAGACTTACAAAGAAAGTGTTTATACAAAAAAATTTAGGGAATTTAGTCTGCTTCAAATTTATAGTTTTACATTTTTGTCATAGTCGTAGGAACAACAATTGAGAAATTATTAAAACAAAAAATCAATTTTTGGTATATTTAATCCAAGGTGGAAGAACACGCCCCCCCCAACTCCAACGCACACCAAGTGTGAAAACATGGATTTTTCCCTCGGGGCCCGGAACTCAATAACATAAAAGTCAGCTTTTGTAGGGAAATAGTTTTTTTCCTCATATAATTCAAACTCAGAATTTATTCTGAGTGTATAGGAGATGAGATCAGTTTGGTCTGTTTCAACGTCTAGAGCAAGCAGACAATCAAGCCGTACTGAAGAGTATAAAATTATCTACTAATACGAAACGCTTATTTTTTCTTTTTTTTTTTTATTCAGCCCACTGCGGACGTACGCAAATTCAATTCTTTCGAATTAATCGCTTTTTTTTATTTTTATTTTTTTTTCTTAAATGAAAATAAATTTTTTTTAAATTTTCTTTTTTTCTTTATTTGAATGGAATAACAAATAACAAATTTTCCCGTTTTGCTATTATGCCGGAGAATCCAAAAAAAATACCTTGTGAAACAAATATATTTTTGCCCCAGTAAAAAAAAAAATCAGAGACTAGTCTTGTAGCATTTAAGAAAATTGGGCATGTCTGTGGGAAAGAGAAATATACTTGTTTTTTCTGAAGCAGAAATGCTTACATTTTTCAATAACCAAGCACTTTCTTTTTTACAGACTGGTTAACAAGGGTGAAGTGGCTCACTGTTGTTTGTTATACATTGGTGAATAAGGGTGTATTGACCAACTATTCAAGAGGTTGCTCTATTGCTCTATTAGTATACGCTCGCCGGTTTAGAGGTGGTTAAATGAAAGACCAACATTTTTGATTTCAAACGCATGAAACCCCTTGTTCAGTGTGGTGAGTGATATTTTGTGAGTTGCTATTTAAGGAAATATTTGATGATACGGATAAATATTGGTAGGTTTATTGGTGCTATTCGTAATGGCAAGATGCTCAACAGTTGTAATTGTGGACACTACATTGGTGAATGCTTTTCTTATTTTACTCTTAATAGTATGTATATAAAAAAAAATACACAAAGTAGCATTTGTCATCCGAAAAATGTATAAAATCTCTCAAAGTGTTGTTTGAGTACACTGAACAAGTGATGAAATTCACGAAAATTGTCCTTGTTTTTTTAATTGGATGCACTGAAATTTTCATTCTTCTTTTTAAAAACTTTCTGAATTTAAAATATGAATTTTTATATAGAAAAACCCGCATTTACCTTGACGTGAACATCTTTAATACTCAAATATCAACCGCTCGAAACCACTTCGAATTGAACAGAAATCAGCACATTGTCTCTTCTACGTTTTTGTACTTTCTGTTTTTAGAGTTTTGAAGCATTTACGCGTCTAACTGCTCTACGTCAAACTTCTGCATAGGCTGAACACAGCCTTAATGTAAAGAAGATGAAGACAAACAATATTTAGCGTTATCGTAAAATGATTATTATACTTATAAAAACTTATTTCTTGAAGCCAAATCCATGCTGATAAATTGAATATATTTCAAATATTCATCCCATTTTAAATTATAAGCATTACAACAAGTTATCTGTCATCACAAATTATATAAGCAATTTAATACAGTTTTAACCATTGGTAAATTTTCCAAAATTCCCACTGTATTTTCCCTTAATCACGTCTACAAATCTCGAGAGTACTTCTTGATAGGATTTCACGCGAAATTAAAGCAATCACCAGCCAACCCCGATGAGATAACCGACCGTTTGCATAATATTAAAAATTCATTGAGAAATAATTTCGTGCTCGTTTAAGGGCTTTATCATTTCCACATAATAAAATTTTTTATATCCTGTCTTTATTGTAAATATCTGTAATATCACGACATGCCTGATACTGAAGGGTAAGCCATTATGAGAAGAGATAAAACTTTTTATTTCCAGAGACTGAATTTTATCAAAAACCATTTTAATATTATGGACAATGTCGTTTAGGCAGAAAGTAGAAATGGTCAGTGGTTTTTAAATGTGCCTGGTTTTATTTTTATGTTTTTATCTTCTATTTATTTATTTTATAGCAAACGATGACGATTATAGGCCAGCTACAAAAGGGCACAGCTTAGTAAAAATTGTATAATCAATGTTATTATTAATTACTTATTATGTTATTATATATGCCTAGATAATTAGATACATTGCGCATACTTAATAATTTATAATAATAATTGATAATTGAATTCTCTGATTAATTTCTGTACTGTTCGTTAGTAGAACGTACACGCAAATTTGATTGAGTGACTGAAACTAATGCACTAGTAAATTTGGATCAAGATCAGTATGGTCTATTTCCTAACAACAAATCAACACTATTCACTTTCTTTTACTTTCAAGAAACTACTGTACTTTTTTTTTTTTAATTTCCCACTATTACGATGAGATTATGTAGAAAAGTTATCAGGCCAACGATTCAAATGTATGGGGAAATACACTTCAGGATTGTTAATAATATATATATAAATAGATATAGAGCAAAAGTTAAAATAATTTAACTTCAAAACACTGACACACTTACTTAGCTTAAATATCTCGAGTAATCATATTAAGACAGAATTAGATAAACTGTTGACTAACAAACACTTTATTTCTGGTCTCGACGGAAGTAAAGAATCTTACTTCGGATCTCGACTGAAGTTAAGATAACTTTTTAAGCCGGGTCTCGACTGACTTAATGAACATTATCTTGGGTCTCGACTGAGATAATACTACTAACATTAACACTTTATTTCTGGTCTCGACGGAAATAAAGAATTGTTCTAACCCAAAGTGCTTAACATTAGCTTACAGCCAATTCTTCAAGTGCCAAGTTTTAGATCGGTGAGTACCAGCCACTTGTAACATTTTAATATTATTCATATATCTATTTGACTATATTTTGACATATATATAAACTATACATTTCGTGTGCGTATCCACTTTTTACATATATATTTATATTACATTTTTGACGATCTTATATTACAACTTGTTGCCAATTAGTGTTTTCAGTGTGATACAAAAATCTCTGACCCAAACTTATGTACTGAGTTTTGTCTCAAAAATATCTATTTCTAAAAATCTTACGTTATAAATCGGTGTCAATAAGTGTGTTTTCTACTGTGTGTTGATCTCTGATGCTTAGTCGAGACCCGAGATAATATTCATTAAGTCAGTCGAGACCCGGCTTATAGAGTTATCTTAAGTTCAGTCGAGACCCGAATTAAGGTAATTTAATTTCCGCCGAAACCAGAAATTAATGATTATTAGCAATTAATATACCAGTCGATACCCGGTATAAATGTTAGTCCCTAACAAGCCAAAAGCCAACTTACCCCAAGCGATGCCAAGTGCAAAAAGAGGTCGAGATCAGTCAGCTTGTCGTTTATATAGCCCTTGCTTGCACACGACACCACTGATGGAGTAGCAGAGGCGCATGATTGCAAGAATTGGCAGTGCAGCTATGATCTTACGGTACTAGCGATTAAATTTGCATAGCAACGAACAAAAATGCATAGCAACAAGAAATTTAGAGCAACACATGCTGCTATGTTAAATTAAATTATATTTGCAAAAATGTTATCTCTATCATGTACAGAAGAAATTCCCGTTGGATGGTATACTTGTAATGACGATAATGTTAGAGTTTTAAATGGATCTGCTTGACAACACATGCTTTTGTAGATGTTGTACCTATTTTTGGGAAAATTGTAATTAGATTGAATTCATTTGCTTTTCAGAACTTAATTTCAGCATGGTATTGTTGTAATATGTTCCCTTTTCAGGAATTGTTTTTTTAGTACGAATTCAAACATATGATACTGATTTTAATTTAATCTGCTCAATGAGGCAATATTTTTATATTGTATTTGTTCAATATGTTATATAGATGATAAATAACTGGCTTTGTTTGGTTGTGTATCTGTGTTTTGATTGAGTGATTAGATTAGATTTAATTTTATAAAAATGTTCATGCTTTATTTTCAGTATGTTTTCTTTTCAGAAGGTATCTGTTAAGAAAAATATATTCGAAGCGATTTGGTTCGAACAATTTCAGCTCTAAGAAATTAAACTTAATGCATGGTTACTGTAGGCTTTATTTTATGTACTATATCAAGTTTGACAGAAAAGCGTCCAATATTTCCTTAAAAATAAATTTACTCAGCTCTTGAGGATTAAGAGGTTTCTTTCCAGGACTTAAGGATTAACAAGTAAATCAAAATAGAACTTTACAATGAATTTTATTTAAACGAACGCTGGAATAAAATTACCACCAGACCTTTATTTCTGTTGGTTACAGTTTCGACTGAGTAAATGAGACAAATAAATATACAGGGTGGGCCAAAAGTCACCATGGGATTTAAAAATTTAATAACTTTTTCGTTTATATATTTTTTTTATTTTTTTTTTAGATTATAAAATATACAAAATGGAAATTTTTTTACGCTAAGTATGGAAAATAATGTCACTTAAATGACCGCCGTTATTAGCTTCACAATGATGGGCTCTTTTTAGAGCATTTTCCATAACATCTTTCAACATTTGTGGCTGTAGCGCTCGAATTTCTGCAACAATGTTGGCCTTGAGTTCAAGGATTGTCTCGGGCTTGTTCACATATACTCGCTCCTTCAAATAACCCCAAAGAAAATAGTCGGGTGCTGACAAATCTGGCGAACGCGCTGGCCAATTAATTTCCGAATTTCTTGAAATTATTCGCTGTCCAAAAATTTGCCTTAAAAGTGCCCTTGTGTCTCGGGCAGTGTGGGCAGTGGCTCCATCCTGCTGAAACCACATCTCAGGTCTGTTTTCAAGAGCAGGACGTAAAAAATTTTCTATCATAAACCGATACCGCTCTCCATTTACGGTTACAGCACTTCCATCTTCATTTTCGAAGAAGTAAGGCCCAATGATATTTTCAGATGTAATGCCACACCATACTGTACACCTAATGGGGTGCAATTGGCGTTGATGAATGGCTCTTGGATTTTCAGAACCCCAGAACCTACAGTTCTGCTTATTAACAAAGCCATTCAGATGAAAATGAGCTTCATCACTCATAATCAGATTTTCAATAAAGTTGATTTCATTTCTGGCCAACTGTTGAAATTTAACTGCAAAATTTAGACGTTGCCGATGATCTGCGGGTTTCAATTCTTGCACCAATTGCACCTTATATGGGAATAACAGTAAATCTTTTTTTAAAATGCGCCGTAGTGACGTACGAGACATCCCTAGCTGAGCAGAACGCCTTCTGGTAGATGTTTCTGGTGTTTCGTTAACACTTTGCTCTACACGTTCAATATTTTCCGCAGTGTGAATTATACGCGGTCTACCGGTTCGAGGCAAATCACTTACGGTGCCATGTTGGTGGTGACGATCAACTAAGCAACGAATCATGGCTTCAGAGGGCGAAATTCTGACGTTAAAATGGCGACGATATGCTCTTTGCGTTAAAATAATTGATCGCTGATTTAAGTAATAAAATTCTATTATTCTGGTTCTTTGTTCAGTTGTGAATCTCTCCATTATTTATTCTCCAGATGTTATTTATATAATCTAAAAAAAAAATATATATATATATAAAAGAAAAAGTTATTAAATTTTTAAACGCCATGGTGACTTTTGGCCCACTCTGTATTAGAGTTATTTTATGATAGTGGCATAGAAAATTTTAATTGAATGAGCCAGAAGCGTAACTAAGGGGAGCAAGGGAAGCGATCGCTTTCCATGGATCATATAATCAAGTGTGGCGCTTCCATACCAACGAAATTCAGGTTATACGAATTTAAGTATAAATATACTGAATCTCTGATTTCCGTGTAAAGCTTTATTTCTAATATACTGAAGTATAATTCTGAAAACAACGCATATTTACTTCGTCAGAAGTTAAATAGTATTCGCCGCAGAAATTTTGTATGTACTATATATGTAATACCTAGCATTAAATAAAACAAAAGATAAAGTAACAAACAGTACAATGTAATGTTTACCGTTTTTACCGTGCTTCACCCACTGACATGTATAATGTGGACTGACTACGTTCATATAAATGCACTGAAAAATGTGGGCTCAATTCTATATTGCTGACTCTTTCTGTCTAAGCACCAAGTATCAACAGAGAGAACCGTAAACAAAAAATAAATTAGTGGGTCCATCGAAATAAATATTTTTAAATTAACTATTTAGGGTTATTACTGATAAAAGTGTTTTACCAAAGGCAATATATTCATTAGATATGCAGCAGAAATTCGAAGGGTTTTATTATAATCGCTTTTCGATTAGTGCACTCATTTTTTCAACTTCCCGCCAATGATTTTTTCAATGTTGCCACCGACGTAAGAACTTTTTTTTACATAAGCAATTAAGCCCACATGAAACAGAAAGTTAAGCAGTCCATATAACATATGTCAGTGGCCTCACCCAAAAATTACATCCACTTCATGGAAAAGAAATCCGCATCGGAAATATGTGACTCAAATAGTCCCCTTATTTAAAATAATTTTTTTCCTGCGAGTTTTCTTGAACAATTTTCTTCAGATATTTTGACCAGAAGCACTCCAAAAAAAAAGCTGAATTGAGTCGGTTCTCTGGGCCACTATACATTTTTATGAACATAGATAATTTTTTCTTAGAAACTTTAATGAAAATGTTTCCTCTTAATTTTTTGGGCTAGCTACAGCATGATCGACATTTCCGAAAACTGATTTTGTTACCATATTTTCATATTTGTGGATTTCCTTCCAGAAATTTTCTGTTCAGCAGATGGAGGAAATGTCTGTTGTTAATTCAGGAGTGTTTTTACAAAAGTTGGTATGGGAAAATACGCAGTAGGCAATGGTACGCGTCCTAGACTAGTTCCATAACTAGTTACGGTAACTATAGAAGTAGTTACGAGTCGTGTTATAACTTGCATTACTTTTAGCATTGCTTGTCATTGCCGGAACCGTTGTTTACAATGTAGATTTTCTAACTAGTTATTGAACCAGTTTTTCTGTGAACTAGTGGAAGTGCTTGATTTTGTAACTAGCTACTGAAGCAGTTTTTGGGAACTAGTTATATAGCCATTCACATAATACGAATAATAACGTTTAAAAAAAGTCAAATAATTTCACAAATTTCTTTTTCCTGTAATTCTTATAGTAAGTACATAAATATTAATAAAATTCAAAAAATTACGTACGTATATTCTCTAAAAAAAGTTAAATGAGTTAAAGACAAAATCCAACAAGTAAAAAAAAAAAAATGACGACTGGACTGAGGATTTTCTTTAAACTGTCTTCGAGAACTTGCCATCAAGTTTTTAATTGCATCAACCTGAAATTATTCGTAACAAAAATGCAACTATAATAATTAGCACGTTTAAGAATAAAATAACAATTTTTATTAACTTTTATATGCAGCTTTGTTCTCGATCGAATAACACCACTATAAATCAAAGTTAGACGAACACGTCTGATCACTGAATTTTTCATTACAGCTGGACGATTCAAAACGGCAACAAGAACATGAGTCATAACAATATTCTTGGAGTCAGACGGGAACTCCCCTTATTACATTTTCGACTTATATGGAGAGTAACGTATAACCGTAAAACGTAATTGATTATCATTTTCAATTCAGAAAGTAGTTACTGCTTAGTACTTAAGTAACGAGTTTCAACTAAATATGATATTTGGTAGCTAGTTATTTTTGTAACGCATTGCTGTTTTCCTGCTGGGTAAAAATTTTTTCATGGAATCAATATATAAGCCGGGGAACATTGCACTAAGTCCCACAAGACAAAATTTTGAGAAATCGCAAATCAAAGTTCAACTTCTTCCCGTAATTACATTAATTTGGATATTTATCATGCTGAATATGAAATTTGCTCTTTGTATAACCTAGTTTGCAGATTATGAAAAAAGTTGTAATATTATTAACTACTTTGGTTCACCTGTGATAATTAATGTGAACTTCTGTGGACTTAATACTGTTCCCAAACAAATATTAGAGGAAGTTGGACTTAAATCATATTTTCCAAAAAAAAAAAAAAAAACACTGTAAATTTTCAAATGCTGGATTTTTAATTTATTTGAATAAGCAAAATGTTCTATATTATGTAATTGCGCAGTAGTCATCTTCGTCGATACACGACGATAAGATATCGTCACCTTGAACGAGCGACGACTGCCGGGGTCAAATTGTAGTAGCACTTCCTTGACTAGATTTTTGTTAGATATTGTCAGATGCAGCAAGTCTGCTTTCTTCGCTGGATTTAAAGGTACCGGACCTTTGTGGAAGATTTGAGATATTTGGAAAATCTTACCCCTGTAAAGTTTTGTTCGTGGAGCATTCGTATTCGGCAATTTGTTTAACGATGTTTTTACGGCGATGTTATTCGTTTCAAAGGCTTCTGAATACGTGTCTAGATGGAAGACCAGTTTTGGTTGAAATTTAATTTCACGGATCGGTCTCATCGGTATAGGGCATTTCTTTTTATAGAAAGGCGCGAGGAATTCCGACCATTTGTCGAATAAATTTGATTTGCAGTCGATGACGTTGTATGGATCCGGTTTCGTTCTGCTGTTCCTTATAACATCCCTCCATTCATCATGGACTTTAACATAGCTTTTCGAACCTCTTCAACTTTGTAGTCAGGAAATGTAAAAAACGTATAACTGTATAGTTTTTATTTTGAATATGTCCAGCTGTCGTATGTCTAAAGACAGTTATTAGTCACAAAATCGTACAACATGGAACATACCTACATCATCACTTCCTTTTTTTGCAACGCTTTCATCATATGTGTAGAAATATGACGCATGGTCGCCAGAACATGAATGTTGAAGGATATGAAATTTAGCTGTCTGCGGTAGTATACGTCATTCGTTGTAATGTTTGGTGTCGGAAGATTCTTCTGGTAGTCCATAGGGAAGCTTTCTATGTTGCTTCTTTTACATTTTATTTCATAAAATTTTGCACCTCTAGCTTTCTGTACAGTCATTTCGGTTTCTATCGTTTGTTGCTCTTTGCGTAGCTTTTCCAATTCGGGTTCGGCTCTTTTCTTTAATCCTTCAAGCTCAGTAATTTTCGTCTGCAGGACTGACATTTCAGCCGATTTGCTGTCGCAAGTGCTACACGTGTCTTTATGCCGAAAAGTACCATACGATACTTTTGAATTATTATTTTCCTTATTATACATAGCGTGAAATTTCGAAATATTTAAGTCTTCCGGGAAGCACAACTTCTGCGAATCTTTCAGAGAGTAATGTGACTTTCTTCCTTTGATCGTCTTTATAAATGCGTGAATAGTATGTTTTGTTCTGTGTGGTAATTTATGCGGCCGGTTACTATGTTTTTCTCTCCCGTCAGATGGCGGCGAACCATTTATTATGATTGCTTCGCGAATTGTATTTACACGTCTCTCTGTAATTCCATGAATAGCCACGAAGGCTTTCGTACATACCTGTACGTCACCCGGCGGATTTAATATTCGAATACGATATTGGAACGAGGCTATCCGAAAATTAGCTTCTTCTTCATTTTTGCGATTTCGCCGGCGTTGCACCGGAGTAATGGTTACGAGCCCTCTAATAGTCTAAGAGCTAGCAACGTTTTCGAGAAATGACTTTAGTTCGCCTAGTTTTTGATATGCCTTTCCTTACAGCATATCAATACTCATGCGGTCCATCTGGCTGGTGAGACGCTTTGCGTTTACTTGTTCGCATTCCGTTTTACAGGTAAAAAAAGCAGTTTTCAAAATCATTTTAGTTCGAGAGAACGTAGGGTTACCCGAATGACAAAATCTTATTGAATCTCTCAAAAACATATTAAACTATACATAATAATGTACTTCTGGTCACACTACTTCACTTTTTTAAGAAAAAGATAAATTTCGCTTTGGCCAAGTGCTGAAAGGAGATGTAAAATTCCTTTCAAATAAAATTCTCATTTTTCTAGAAAATATCAGAGAACCCAGCATGAGTTTCTCCCACTTAATCTATTCAGAACAAAACGAATGCAAACAGAAGCACATGCTGTTCAAATATCATAGGAATTACACTAACAAACATTGGTTTTGCTATAAAAAACATTGGATATTTCTCAGAACATTTCAGAGAAAACCGGTTTTCACAAAAGCGCGGGAACATTTTATGAGAGTAAAACCTGAAAAATCCGGCCCTTCTCATTTACTTATGAAAATGAATCATTTGCCATTCTGTTTCGTTTGATGCAATTTGTGCTTTCACATTTTTTATTTTTATTCATAAAAGTTTTAAAGAGAGTTTAATTTTTTTTTTTGATTTTGTTTTCCTTTTCTTGCCGTGTATATTTTAAATGCAAAACACTCAGAAAACTCTTCTGTGTCCTAACCTTGTAATTAAGTTAACTTTGACCTTTCCCTGCAACAGGCCAGCGCGCTTGTTGCCAAGGCACGACTGTAAACGATTATTTCAGGAGTCTATCGTCAATTTGTATTAAAATTAATATATATTGTAGGAGCTCGAATCGGCCTAAATTTTATTTGCATTTACTTAAAAAACTATACACGTATTTTGGCTATTTATAGTACAAAGCTAAAAAAATAAGGTCGTTTTGGCAGCCAAAGGACAAATAGGATTTAAATGAGATTTTGCATAGTAATTACATTTAATCAAAGGCAATTATTCCGCATATAAGCTAGATGAAATTCAAAAATGATTTTTTTTTTCGCTCCACCCTAGACGTATTTATAATTGAAATTGCTGAAATTTCCTTGTAAAATTAATGCAGTGACTTTGAGGTAGTTTTAGTATATTTTTCAATGTACGAACGAACGCATAGCCCTTATGTATAGAAGTATTCGTAGTATTCGCGAAAAGGTTTTTCCTTTTGCTATACATAGATGGCATTATTTGTAAAATATTGCAATATTTCTCATTTTCCTTAAAGGTTTCCATTTAAAAACTAATTACGTAGGTAGTTAAGATTAAATAACAATGATATTAAATTTTATAAGGATTATAGTACGCAATTAAATTTCGGATCACAGAAACATAACCGTGCGTAACAAATGCTTTACTGAGAATAAGGACTGGACCACAATTGCCGTATTCGTAAGTAAATTTACTTAAGTGTACCGAACGCGCACTTCATATTTAACAGATATGCACAAATTTACTTTAAAGCATCATAGGGGAAATATTGGTACGCTTAAATGTCAAATTGCAATCAGTAAAGGTAAGGATGTGATGTGTCACACAATTAAATTGTTATTAAATGAATAAAGAAGTGCAATGTAAAAATTAAAATGGAACAAGAATGGAACAGCGAATTAATAGAAAGCAGAAATCTACAATTAAACTTCCAACTAACTTTCATTTGTTACTTTTTTCACTTTTACTACTTTTTAAAATTGAACACATAAAATGTCATTACGAAACTGCAAGCCAATAGAAGACACAAATCTTCAATTAAATCAAATTCCATTTGTTATTTTGTCTGTTTTTTTTTTTTATACCACGTTTTAAAATTGAAAACATTAATTATCAAGATAATAACGCTTACGGAATGTGATATCTATTTAAGCTAAAAATACCAATTTTCCGTAAGTAAACCTCCTCACAGAGAAATAGTGTAGTAACATTAATTGCTGCTGTATAATAAATTTTACAAAAGCATATGAAAATATGAAAAAGTTCGGACGGTTATTACATTTTTAATTAAATTGCATATTTTGTAATAAATTTTACTAAATATGTAATAGAAATTATTGGTAGTATATTTTACTATTTGTAATAAGGTTTTCTATTAGAGGCACTAAAATAGCTTTTATTGTTGTGCTAGTAAAATCCATTACAAGAACTTACTCGGTTACAAAGTTTACTACACCGCAATAAATTCTATTACAGCTGTGCATTTCTTTCTATTATTAAACAATGAAATCAATTAGAACACAATAATTTTTACTAATGTTGCAATCATTAGCTCTTCAGACTTGCTATTTGTCTATTTGATGAATGCGACATTCTTGGATTAGTTGATCAGGAGCGATTTCATGAAAACGAGTCGAATGTTGTTTTGGTGATTTTGTTATTCAAAAAAAAAGTTCAGTATAGTGGTTAAGACTTTATAGACATGATAATAATAATAAACAATAGTGAAACCGAAAAGTGTAGTGAAAGTCTGCCTAGTTTTGTTTGGTTTTAGTGGACCAGAAATAGATTTACCTTCTAAGTTGGGCTTATAGGATGAACATTTTTAGTACCACGGTTAGAAATCTTGATGTAAATATTATACATGAATAATATATATATATAAATCCTTACAAAAGTTAATATCAACTTTATACTTTAGCTTAGTATAGATTTCTATATCAATAGAGTATAAAGTTTATACCATGAATTATAGGGGGAACTAATCCATTTTATATATTACTTTTATATGTAATTCCATATTATCTTTATTTATATTAAGTTTCATATAAATTTTATATTAACTGGGATTCAGTTAAATTATATAATTTGCAGATAAAGTTTATACTATATATTGTAGGTATATATATGTTTTAGTGAAATTTTTTATTTAAATATTTTCGAAATATATTGATTTCTGTATAAATGCAGAAAAAAATTTTGATACTAATAGTAAGGTATTATTTAACAACCATATACGTTTTATTTGTCTTCCTCGAAATCTGATAATTCCAACAAAACTAAATTATTTTCATCTGAGCTCTCTACTACGTCATACGCATTGTGAAATTTGCTTAAACTTACGGTATTGAATTTTGAATAGTATTGGGCGTTGGTATCTTAAAAGTTTCTTGAGAATTAACGTGAATAAATGATCGTAGCCGGAGTATTTCTTTTCCCCATATGCAAAAATGTAATTTTGATAAAAATGCAGTCAAAGTTAAGAAATCGCATGCAAACATATGACATGGGATAAACATAGCATTATTTATCTCAACACATACTCAAGTTAGAAAAGATCTGATTATAGCATTTAATTCGACTTCAGTAATAATCTCACGAGCTGTAAGTACATAACTCAAAATAGAAAATTTGGCGGATGAGGCAAATCAATATTCGTGCAACGATACATGTAAGTGAATTCAACGCGAACTGAGTTCGAGTGCGTTTTGTATATAAAATTTTTGGGGGCCTCATGCTGCATAAAATTTACGTTAATTTACTTTGTTAGATTTGATACCAAGGATTCCATTAGAAGTTAACCTATTGCTTGTTCACATGAACTAATAAAGGCAGATGGACAAAATCAATGATCATTCATTCGTAATTGATTTTTTTTCAAAAATCAAGTTACCCAAGAATATCTTCTCATTTGCTACATAATATTGATATGGTTTTTTGTACTCTATGTAATAAAATTTGTAGAGAGATATTTTGGTGTATTTTATTTTATTTATTATTTTCATTACAGCCAAGCAATATATTCTATTTTTCCGTAATATATTTTATTGCCAGACTGCAATAGAAAAAGTCATTATAGTGTAATACTTTATATAGTAATATCTATTACACTGTAACAGTCTGAAAATCAATTGCAATTTTAATCGATTTAATTACAGTTTTTGTAAAATCTATTGCATTTTTTTCTGTGTGAGTCTCGTTAAAATCTTAAGTTTCCTTACGGCAATTGTTTTAAGGAAAGAAATTATTCCACAAATTCGCGAAAGTAAACACACAAAATGTAATTAAATTGCAAGCTTGGCATATTTAGTGTCATTCAAATTTATTTGCAGTTCAATTGATGGGCAATAACCTTAGCTTCGCGAATTGTGACCCATTTAAACATAAATTATTAATTAATTGCAAGCTTTAGCTGCTCTCTTCAAGAAAATGGCAAACCGTGGGCGATTTCCTTGTGTCAAGAATTGATTTCCATACCCCTGTAATGCAGTATCAGTGACAGAAAATTGATTGAAGTCTGCTGGATCATTTTTCCGACTCTATCAAAGTAACCGAATGCGGATGGTTGTGAATATGGTCTAATTTATAGAAAACTGTAATAAGATAAGATAAAATATTTCAAGATATTTTTATTTTACACTTTACGGCCTCAGGTTTATAAGACATTGTACATTTTGCACGGTTATGTGAAATTCATAGGAATACGAAAATTTAATAAGATTTGGCAGAGTTTTCCAGCGCAAGTCCAAGTCATCGTGTGAGTTCTACTTAGAAATCACATTCTTTCGTTGGTTTTATTAATCAATGTATTATGATGTATGATTTTTTTCAACATGGCAAAGTGGCTGTCTTGTATGAAGGTAAGACGATTAGTCAACTACTTAAACAGAACAGCGTTTATCAGAAAGACTCTAGATGAAACAAAAAAATGGAAAATTCCATGGTGCCGATATTGCAAAAAGTACTGATATCAAAAGCGTTATGTTAAGCATGGAATTTCGACCTTCACTGATCGCGAGCAAACCAAAATATTAGGTGTGTTCGATGAAAACAACGTGTAAATTTTCCCCAAATTTACCCGGGGTTTTGTGCACTCATCGAACAAGTTTTTAAAACACCGGGCAAACCTAATGTAATGACATTTCTCTGACAGTTCTCCTGAAATAATTAATTGTAAAAAGTTATTTATGAAATGGGTGAAGACAAATAAAATGTGCTCTAGCTATTTGCCTATTTCTTTTCTTCTAATTTTTGCTTATTTCTACTCAAGAAGTAATTTATATGTCCCAATCAACAACAAATCACAAGTGACAGTTCTCAAGTGACAACTGTTAAGCCATTAGCCCCGAGAAATTTTTAGTGTAAGCTCGGGGTAGCCCATGTTTTTCAAAAAACAAGATAGTCTAGCCCGGTGTAGACCTAGGCTTACCCGGGGTTTTCATCAAACAGACCTATTATGTGCTCTACAACCGGCTGATGCGGCTTTACAAGGTCGAAGCATGGGTTTAAAGGACGCCATATCAATAATAAAATGCGTCCAGGAAAAAATTCTCAACATGAAGTCGAAAGAGAGGTATAAGAAAATTTTGGGAGAAACTGAGCATATTGTAGAAACAGAATCGGAAAATATTTCCCAGAGGAGACAAATAAAGGCAAGACATCAACAGGTCTTCGTACTGTATGGACCATCACCTCTCTCGTCAAAACACTGCAAGCATAATTTAAGCTCAGTCATTTGAAGGAGAATATTATGAAACTGTACACATAATAACAGATGTGATGAAAAGAAGATCTGCAGTCAATGAAGATCTACTACATTCAATTTTGTGTCTTGATGAATTTAAAAAAATTTACTGTGTTCAACAATTTTATGAACAAAATAATGAGAGAACTCAAATCCCGTAATTGCAATTATTTGTTAGATATAAAAATGTCTTCCAAAGAAGAGGTCATTGAAATTGATTTGAGAAATGATTTGAATGATCGAGAAGATCAGAGCAAGAAAGTAGTAGAAGTTCTATACCGACAAAGGGAGTCCTTCAGAGATACGTATGAACTGTTTGATTCAGTGGCAGTATTCGGATGTGTAACACAGTTTAATGTGAATCTAACTTTTCGACACTAAGTACTACGAAAAAACCCTCAAAGAATGTTAATGGCTCACTTAATAATTTCAGGCTTGGTGTTTGTTGCATTTGAACAGAAAAGAACAGACAAAATACATATGGACGAAGTGGTATGAAAATTTCACAATATTTCCACAAAATTTCCTATCATCTGAACCGATAAAACCCAAATGCACTCAAAAGCTGCATCCTACTTCAAATTTCTGATGCCCTACCTGTTATTTGGCTCTACCTACTGGTCTGTGGTGTTAGGGTGCCAATACTTTATTAATTAAAGATATTAACATATTTCTTTTTTGTTTTAAAAAATTGTTTTGTGTGGTATAATTGTAATTTTTCAAAATCTTAGCTAATAAGCACTTCAGCAGTTATGGTAAAAATTTGTATAAATAGCTATGAATGTACCAAAATACGACATTTATGCATATATAACAATGTTAGTTTCATTTTTTGACAAAATTAAATTAAAAGTAAAGTGACATAAAAAAATATACATATAACATTAGTTGATTCGCTGATTGTGAGGTGCTGGTGTTTAGTATATTAGTTGATTCACGCACGGTGCTCCGGAAATGACCAGTTGTCTTGTGTGATGATGTATCGTCCGAACCAGTGGATGAATTTGGATCAAATAAACTTTATTTTAGCCTATTAGCTATAGCTTAATGCATATATTTAAACTATAAACAAATTTTTACAACGCTGAGAAATAAAAATGCCGAGACTGAAAAGACGAAAGACTGTAAAAACTAAATCAAATCCCATTTGAGGCCGACGAAAAGAATTTTCGGATTCAGAGTAAATTCGTCTCTATCGATTAAGGAAGAAATAAGCACTACAAAATGTAATCAGCTCGAGCTCGGTTGGCCAGATTGATCGGTACTGACGGCAAAATTTGGCAACACCAAATTCACAGCCTTCTACATCGGCGTAATCGCAAGCTACCATCTGTAATTTAAATTCCATGAATGTTGACAATCCCGAGGAGGGTGAAAAAAAAATAATAATATAAAAATGTAAACAACAATAGAACTGAGACAATGATTCAACACGCTACAAGAGCTATCGCGCTAGTTGAAGTCATGGTAGGATTCTTCTTTTCTTTCGCAAAAAGTTCACCGAATTCACGATGAAATAAAAAAACCATTATTAGCACGAGTTTCTACCCCACTCCAAGTTTTAAGGTTGGTACTAAGTTTTCCGTTTTCTTAATGGGTAGAATTCGATTATATAAAATTTTTTTTATGTATACCAACTTTTTCGAGAACCTCATCGGTTTTGAGATTAGACAAATTTTTTTCTTCTTTTCTTTGTAAATGTTCGACTAAATTGAAAATTACTTGATAGTTGTCGTAAGTACATCACCACCTCATCTTCCAGATCATCTGAAACCCACATAACCCACAGTCAAAGCAACTAAAAATAAACGATTTTACAAATATCTTATCCTAGATTAATCGGAAGCAACAGCCCAGAAACACAAAAAAAAAACTTCGTCATAAATTTTCCCTTAATCCTGTTTTATATGCCATATCATAATTGATAGCTACAAGATTAACAATTTTAATAAGTACTATCTCAAAATTAAGCAGATCAACTAAATTGTAGTATAGAAAATTAATGCTGTATCCTTTCTAAGTATATTCACCCAAAATCAAGAACATACAAGAATATCAATATCCTTTCAAATAATCATCCAAATTTTTGCCCTTCTGACTAGATGATAACAAATTAATATACACCGAAACCATAACTAATCTCTGAGATTAAGGATGTCTCCAAACCAATTCCCACCCAGTAATCATACTAAAAACGTGCATAAAACATGCTCGACGACAATGACGTCTTCGAAGGGCTCAACTGGCTAATCGCCCCAAAATACAACTCTGGAACACAAATAGGTTTCCCTTTCATAAACCCAGTTTATCCTTGTATGTATTGCTTACGTCCAGTATTTTGTTGATGCCACAATGTTATTCATAGGATAAACAAATTGGCTTCCAACTAATGTACAGAATGTAGAGAAGAGAAGGACTCCTTTACCAGTAACCCATCATTGCGTATATAGTCAACTCCGAATAGAAAGTGACATTTTGAGGTTACTCAAAATTAAGTGCCAATGAATATTTATGGCGGAGAGCTATGAATGACAATGGAACAGAAACAACATGCAAAGCAGTATAGTAACAGAGCAGGCCATCAAATTTGGAGAAAGGTGCTTGCTCTCTAAAAATATCCTTGTCATCGTTTTTTGATCCTGTTGTAAAATCTGAAGATGAAAAATTTAATAATGCAATTATTTCGTCTTTGAATCCAGCCAAGGATATGACTGAGACGACGAGTGTCATTAAAGGGTTCTGTTTCTCCCTGGGCGAATAATTTCATGTAAAAAATTACCAAGGACGTGTAAGACCTGCTTTAGTATTTCGAATGTTAATGTGACTTTGGAGATTTTACAAGTACATAGTTCAAGAATTTGTGTATAATTCTTGAGAAAGCTGAGGGATTTTAATGGTATGCCTTTGACCTGGATTTTTAAATACATATATTATAAATACTTGACTTTGATGTCTTCCGAAGGCTTAAATGATGAATTTAAATTAAACTCTAATAAGATCGGTACTACGCAGTAAAGGACTTAATTGATTAATTCTGCTTTTGGTTCTGTCTGTTTTTGGGCTGCGTAATTAACTCACTGGAAGCTGCTTGTGTTTCTGTTAGAGTTGTTGATATTACTTCACTGTTAAAAACATATTTTAGTTTTCGATATTATTGACCAAAACGAATTAAGCTTTGAATGTTTGCCATGATTCTATCTAGCCAACGATGAGGAATGAGATATAAAATATAAATTCACTTAATAGAACAAAATTAGAAAAATATTAATAAAAAATAGTTATTACAAAAAGTTAAAAAAAAAATCTGATTTCATTTTCCATTATTGAAAATATTAATAAGACTTTCGAACATTTTCCACTACCAAAAATTTCCTAAAGTGAAATTTAATATATAAATTAATATCAATTATTTCAAACTAAATTCGTTTCGAAATGGGTGGCTTGAGCAGGTATAAGTTTCTGAACAATGTTCTACCTCGAAAGGAAATTCGGTCCATCACTTGGATTGGATCTTACGCAATAATCTTATGTGGGACCAGGTTTGGAAGACCTTACTTTAATTGATTTCTTTCTGGATTATTAATGACAAATTGGCGATTTGACGAAGGAGAAACTTTACTTACGCACTTTCTTCTGCCGTTATTGACGCACAGACTATTATGAAGATAGAGTTGGGAATCTGAAATACTAACGGATGCCATGTAGTTTGAGAGTCGACGACTTCTGATGATGCATAGCAAAAGGCCAATTAAATTCCACACGTTATAGCTATAAATTTAATTGAACTATTAAATTAACTAGATTAGATTAGAATTGTGAAGGGGTGTGTAGGTGTTAGTCTCGCTATCACTTCACTGTGACCTGAAAGATCTATTGTGAGTCCCCGTTGCATTTACTTCCGGTTTAGTGGAACGCCATAGCTCTCGGTCTCCCAGAATCACTTGGAATGGTCTTACAAAATCCACTCTGGTTGTGATCATATCAGATATTGTTGTCATTTGCTCAAAATATATTTGTTTTAAGATACTGAAATGACCAACCAGATCGCCTGACTTTAACTGTTTTTCCTTTTTCGTTTTGCTTTTTCACTCTAATAACACTGGAGATCGCTTCCTTTTCCACCTGTAAATATAGGGGAGGAACATCTAGTAAGGCTGCCATGGCTGCTGTAGGACAGGTTCTCATGGCACCAGTTATTCCTAGACAAGCAAGCCGCTGGGTTTTTGAAGCAGAGCCTCAGCCGTTTTTGCTTTGTTTTTGGCCGCCATGTGAGGGCCGCATAGGATTCTGACCCCATGTTCTACCAATGAAGCAACGACACGTGTAGAGAGATCACACCGCTCTATCCGTCACTCTGGACAGATGCGAATTCCAGGTAATTTTCTTATCTAAAGTTACCCCCAGATATTTGATTTCATCCGAGAATATCAATTCCGTGTTGTCAAGAAGAGGAGCCGTTAATGAAAGCTTCGATCTTCTTGTAAACGGAACGATATTCGTTTTATTGGGGTTTATGCTAAGACTTTCGTTTAAACACCACGTGCGGATTTTGGATAGGGCATTTTGCATGAGGTCGGATATGACTTGATCATGCTTGCCCCGTATTGTGACTATACTAGTCATCCGCATAGCCTTGTACATTAAAACCTGAACTGGTAAGTTTCTCTAGCAGGCCATCAATTACGTTCGACCACAGGAGTGGAGAGATAACTCCTACTCCCTAAGCATGATTTAATTGTATCGAAGGCTCCTTCTATGTCCGCAAATGAACATAAGGCCACCTCTTTTGTTTCAAGAGCTTCCTCAAGGTGTTTGACTAATTTGTGAATGGCAGTCTCGGTAGACTTTCCAGTTTGATAAGCGAACTGCTTAGAATGAAGTGGTGATTTAATCAAAATTTCACTTGGAATGTGTAGGTCTAGGACTCTTTCCATGGACTGAATTAACTAAACCGCAACGTAACTTTACTTCTACCTTCATTTTCTTCACTTTTCACCATTCTCTATGCATACACAATTCTCCAGTCTATCGCACCTGACGTCAACAGCGACAGCAACCACCTCCTCAAGACTATACTGAAAAGCTACTTTAAATTGAGGATTCCTTCTGCAGATTTGGAATCACATTCGGTGCTTCCGCCATTGGCAAACTGTATAATTTACACAGAAGGCTTCAAATCTGAACAGAACAAGGATTCTCATATGGAAATTGCCATACACTTCGAAAACTATGTCACAGTTTTTGAGGTGGAAGCCAAGACCATCAAGGAGATTGCCATCTGCTCGGACAGCCAAGCAGCTGTTATGGCCTTGTCAAAATCCTTTACAACATCCAAACTGGTTTTGGAGAGTACAATTCTCCTGGATTCCTTCTCTCCGAATAACAGGGTACGCGTTCTTTGGGGAACAGGTCACAGTGATAAGCCGAAAACGAAAGCGCGAACGACCTTTCTCGTACAGCCTGGAAAATATCCTCCTCCATGATCGGGACTGCACCAAAACACCTTTCCGCTAATATTTCGATTCGGACCGTCCGCTAGCACAGTCATCTTTGGTTGGATGACCCTTTGGGATGAACTACGAAGGAACTGTGGAGTAAACTTAACCCAAACCTAACGACTATTTGGACTAAGCAAACCAACCCTGGGAAATCTGGTATCAATTCTCAACGGTCGCTCTTTTCTAAGGTGTTACCGACACAGAATGGGTTTGGTTGATTATCCTGTATGCAGAGAATGCAGAGAGGAACCCGAAACGATTATTCACTTTCTTTGTCACTGTTCGGCCCTTTCAGGAAGGGATATAGATTTCTTGGCTCACATCTCCTGGACGAACTGAATGAAGCTGGCAAGGAGTATTAGAGGCGAATATTGAACTTCATAAAAGCGGCCGGCTGGGACCTATGAGCAATTGCTTATAAGTGTGTTGGGTGAACTATGGGCCTTGTTATGGCTTACATTCCAGGCGGGGGTCTCAACCTTGTTTCACTCTATCCGTCCAGCTCTTTCAAACGATATCCTAAATGATTCAGGAAAAGCCAACTACATTAAAAATTAAAAAAAAATCTTAATCTTTGACTATCGAAGTATGTGCGATTCACAAAGAACTATTAAATTTCAAATTGGTACGTCACGTCGTTTTCGAGTAAAGTGACTCACAGGTGGAAATTCCAGCAGGAAACTAAATGGAGTTGACATGCATTGCGATACAGCGTACCCATTATTAAATTGTGTGTGGTACACTAGCGAAGTCGAAGACATTTCTCGGCATATGGGGTCGCCATCAGGTGCATATACAGAGGGAGCGTCATGACCCCCCCCCTCGGCGCCGCCTAACCTTCGCGGTAAATTAAATGTGACGCTGGACGTAGAGCAAATTGTAAAAGTTTAACATGATAATTTTCGTATGGTAGGGACGCATTGTGTAGCTGACGCCGGCGTTTAATGTTGGTGCTGTAGCACACTTTTCCCAATTTTTGACTTTATCCCTACTACGTCGATAGAAAACCTAGATAAACTGAGCGCCACCGAATTTTATTGTGGCACCATTTTGTGGTGTTTATGATACAATGAGACCAACGAGATTTTTTCACTTGACAGTTCACACTATTTGAGGTGTGTTGATTATTTCTGTGAAATTGTTGAAAGTATTTAAAAATTAATAAAAAAATTAAGTATGATAATAATTAAAGCAGAATACTTGCTAAAGGTTTAGAAACAGGGAACAAACATAGAAAGAAACAGCGCACCACAAAAAGGGGAGCAAACCCTTTAGACGCCCACAAGTAAGGCATTTTTTATGAATTTTTCTAAAGTTGATAAAATAAACGCATTTTAAAATTTCAACATTATTTTACTACAGCTCTGAGGTGTAATTTTTTTAAGAAAATGGTTGCATTGTAGGTAGCGTTCCTCTAGGTGTCTTTTGCATGACATCGAAAACTGCTGCCTCTGTAATTTTTTTTCTATTTATTATAAACAAACAAGAAAATTATTTATCGATTACTGACATGTTCGCGGGAAGGATAAACCTATAAAATAATAAAAATATATAAAATAAAAAATTACGTGCGCTATTTATCAAATGTTCAGATTTTCGAACACTTTTTCGATAATTTTTACCCCAAAAAATTTATTTATTTACGAGATATCTATAAAACATTAGGTACATCGTTCCCATAATATTATAGACAGAAACCTTTGCAAGTTTCATTCAGAACGATGAATAGCTTTTTACTTTACAGCAGCAGCAGATTTTGAAGATGCACTTTCGAGATAATCGCGTTTAGAGTTTCAATACGAAATAAACTTAAATTAGTGACTTATCGATCAATCAGCGATTCTAGGCGCACACAATAAGCCTTCAACTTCCTCGAAAAGCTGATTATCTTCCATCTGCTGCTGTGGGACAATACTAATGGGGCAATAGAATTATACAAAGGTATTGTGAAAGAAAGGTTGCTCTACCCCAAGCGCTCCAGCTACCTGACTCGCTAGTATACGGTATGAATAACTACGATAACTCCGTAAATATTTAATATTTTCATTTTTCCTCTTTCCAGTATACTTTCAATATATGAGGAATAAAAATTGGATTTTTTGTGCACACATTTTATATACCAATAGTTTCTTGCTCGAAGTTACGGATGAATGATCGATCTAATAAGGGTTCCGATTTGTGCTTAACTTTCTATCAACTTGCAGACCCCAGACTCAGAAAATTTGTGTCTGAGCGCCTGAGCGCCTGTGAGTGCCGTTCGTGACGAAAGAGTTTTAGGATAGAAAACGTGTATGGATTTACATGTTTTTTTTATTTAGAATGAGCGAATGGGGAGCTTTCCGATGGCGTAACATTTTCTTACGTATTGAGGGGTTTTGGGATGGGGGTGGTAACTACCACCCTTCGAGTGTCAAGTTTCGAGAATTGCGTTTCGAGAGTCGACTTTCCAGAGTTGAGATTTGAGAGTCAAAATTCGAGAGTCAATTTTCGAGCGTCGAGTTTCAAGGAGAAAATTAAATATATTAAAAAGACTTTTAAAGTACTTTTTCGTGTTGTATACAATTTCAACGATATTCACGCCTGGGGTAATTATGTTTCACGTGACGATGTTCAGTTTTGTTTTCACGATTAAATGACCTGAGAATTACTACTGGGTCAGCATGCTCACTGCGGTGAATAGTCGATCGCTGAAATCAATGAACCTATCTTAATAGGTCGATAAATTATTGAATTTGCCTGCCTGCATTGAAGTACCTATCTAGCAGCGTTCAACCAATCGTAATCGTAAATTTGGAGTATCGATACAAGCATCGATATTCTATTCTTCAGCGGTCTAGATTCATGCATCTAGGCCGAATTCTCAGTTAAGGCAAAAGAGTTTTAACTCAACAATTATAAAATAAGAAATGCTACAACTTAGATTAATTCTTAATAGTTTGGGCGTCCAGCTATAATCACAATTGTCTAACTTCAGCTCATGCCCAAACTTTTAAGATTTAATCTGAGTTGTAGCATTTCTTATTTTGCAATTAAACTTTTCTTGGGTAGAAAAAAAAAAGTTATTTTTTACTTTTTAGTGCATTTTGTTGTTTTAAAAATTTGTTTAATATATTTTACTTTACTTTACTTCTTTTTTTACTTTATTTAATTTTTCATTTCTGACCTTTTAAATTGTTCCACACTTAGCAATTCGTAAACAACTTATACCAAACTGACCCCTTCTCTTACCAAGGTCGTCAGCTTTATAGAAAAATGGCACCTATTTTAAAATTTTCCAAGATTACCCTTTCCTTTCGGTTTCATTTTGTTAATATTATTTTGTAGACTTTTTTGTGTCGCCAAAATATTTCGCTTCCTTCGGGTAAATTGAAAAATTTATCGAAATTAATTTTACATGAAAATTCGTGATTAGAATTTTTGATTCGACAGGGCATTTGATCGAAATTTCAAAAGCAAAACATTTTATAAGTGCTAATAGTAGCCAACAGTTGCCTTTGACTGGCAATATTGTTTGTTCGTTGTAGGGTCAGGGATCTGTTCTTCCAAAACAAGCAAAAAAGATTTTTTTTAAAAGCTATTTATTCTATAAAACAGATAAACACTACCTGATGCACTACTTCCTTTCATTAGATTCCATACGCGACCTTGACACCATGCTAATAATATCATATAAGTACTTATATCCAAATGTATTCCAATGACTAATGACTAAGGAGAATTACTTAGATTGGATTGGATTGAAATCACGTTGTGATCCGGACTGGATCTCTTGAACGTAGGCTACAACAATTCCATTGTTCGTCCACCACACTTAGGAGTAATTGCTTATAAGTCCCAACCGAATGCTCTAACATTTTTCAAAATTGGCGCTCAACCCTCTTTACCGGTTTCATATGCAGATCTACCAAGAGGTGTGAGCTAAGGAATCTGTAACGTTTTCCTGATAAAGCCGGACAGTGACCTAAGAAATGGGTAATCGTTTTGGACTCCTCTCCGCATCCTCTGCTCCCGGATCGTCAACAAACACCATCCTGTGTATGAAGAAGAATTAATTAGTCACATAAGTTAATCTAATTCTTATTGTACTTTTAGGTAGACGTCATCGGGACATTATTTAAAACAGCCTAAGTATCGATATTCTACTAGGTTTTATAGTCCCACGATTCCCTTAATCAAATATCTGTGGGACTCGACGGGAGTCAAAGGGATTTGTACATTTCCAGCTTCACTATGGCCCCCACACCATTCATCTAACCATTGCGGGAGTTTCACCAACTCCGAAATATATATTTATAGCCTTCTGAGTAGAACTCCAAGTGTTTTTTTTTTTTTTTTTATTAAATCCATATTTTTAAAATAAAACAGTCTTCGCAGCATCACTCCTTGGGAGTTTGGACAAGGACACAAAACGAACTGAAGTGATCAATAAATGATAAGATGTAGAAATATCAAGAAATTTGGACTGTATCGCTCCTTCATGAATTCTGCTATGTACTTATACCTGGAATATGCTCTCAATCTCGCAAATTTAAATCCAGTGCAAATATTGGTCTGGCCTTAAGAAGCAAGTTACTGACTCAAGTAACCTAGTCTTCAGACCGGGATCTCCTCTTAATATTGATGAGCTCCATACACTTTTTATCTATATACACTGAAAAAAAGGCATAAATTATTGCTACAAAGTTTAGGGAAAAAATCCCTAGATATGTAGAGAATATGCCATAAAATGTAGGGAATATTCCCTACATTCAAGGCAATATTCCCTATATTTTAGGGAATATTCCCTATAATTATATTGATTGTTTCCCTAAACTATATGGCAACAATTTGTGCCTTTTTACAGTATAAGTTGAATCTAAGAAACAGTGAAGCTAAAGTGTGTCGAACTCACATCCGTACTGGCGCAAGTAAACTGCTGCAAGCTTTGTGAAGAGGAAGAGAAGAGTTGCTGAAAACGAGGTTACTTGGAGCAGTAACTTCGCTTGTGAGAACCACACTTTACTTAATTTAAGCAGGATTTTCACGAGCGAAGTTTTTGTCTCAAATAACCTCATTTTAAGGCCCTCAGCCCCAATCGACAGACCATACAGTTTACTCCTTCTTTCATTGAGATATACTGGTTAATGTTAATTAAATCCCTATTCGTTTAGCTTACAATCTAATAATACAAAGGCCCTACACTAAATTAATTTCATTCACAGCATTCCTCATTCACACAGAATCTATGGCACAATTATCGACGAAATGTGTAGAATTAATTAAGCTTCAATTAATTTTCACATGACTTGAAATCCATTAATTTATCACTTATGGTTGAGAAGAAATGGTTGTGGTGATAAATCTTCGAAAACTGCATTATTATGGTATCATCTCGTCTTCAGCGGTTTAGTCTTCCTTTAGTACATTTAAGTAAAATCTATCATATTACAGTCTCCTGTCAGAACGTACATATAAGTAGGAATATATGATAAAAAATGCTTCTATGTACGTAATTCTCCCGAAAACTTCCACTATACTACGTAATCGTTCTCATTTATATTTACTCAGAAAATGAGCTAGTCATCGACTAAAGCCATCCAAGACACCACCCATGACACACAAAAAACAGAAGAAGATTGATGATGCGCAGGTAGTCATAAAACTAAATCGAAGTTGTGTGTTTACTTATGTAAGTTGCCCTAGAAAAATTGATGCTACCAATTGGGGTAACAGGAACAAGAAGCAGAAAAACAATACAAAAACTTATGCATTTCGACAACGCTTCTGGGATCCTGGTATTGTTGTCAGACTTACTATTTACTTAAAAAACATAATTCGTCCTTTTTGTCAATTCACTTCACTTTCCCTCCTGATGATCAATTGTGCGGTGCCGTTTTTGATTTGTTTCAGTGTTTTCTATAGGAACAATGGAGCTTCTCTGTCCAATTCATCAATTATCCTTGTAAAGTAGAAAAGTCTTTTCTCATTTTAGTGACCAACCGCGCCGAGTATGAGGATGAGGAAGGTAAACTCCGAGTTGCTGTATGGTCGGCATGAACAGAGGATTGATAAATGATGGCCATAGCAGTCACTTCTCACTTTTGCCAAACTCTTAAAAAGTTCGAAGCCAATATGCCAATACTTGGGAGAGAATTTTGTGTTTCTGACTACTAGGAATTGCCTGCCAACATCGACAGCCGCCAAAGCCCTGATAATAAATTTTATCCCTTCGATTTCTGATCTCACACGTTCACTGCAGCCATGATGAATTAAGCTGTAATGGGAATTGTTTTCGGCATCAAGGGACACGGGTATTGTTCGGCAAGTTTTTTTTTTCGAAATTTATTTTTTCAACAACGGCAAAGTTTTTCATCTCGTTCGTTTTTTCTCAAATGTTTTTCTTTATCATTTTTTGTCCTTCGGGGAGCTAAAGGATGGACAGAAACAAAATATCCAAATAAAAATGATAAAAGTTAGACAACAACACCTTGTTGGAAGAACCGAACGCATCCCTCTCTAAGGATGGCCAGCAGGCAGGCAGGCAGGCAAAAACACTTAAGGTAAAGTTTCTTTACAAAGTTATTCTACAACATGAAATTGTTGTTGTTTCGTTGAGTTCTTTTCGTGAAAGTTTTATCTAAATTACATTGCTAACCAGAGGTGGATGTGATGATGTCATGATGATTCAATGTGGGTGTAAACGTTGTCTTCCTGTTCCTGTTGTTGGCTTTGTTTTGAAGTTTTGCTTGTTACTACAACTGGAAAAATACTATGTCCAGGACACAAAGGAAGTCCTGCTGGATTTAATGTCCTGTTGGTGACGTATTATTTATTAAATTAGTAAAAAAAAGCAAGGTGGGCGTTTAACTTTATTTGTCACACATATAGATACGTTTTCATGTCTTTGTAAGGAAAAGTTTTGTTTGACAACCGACAGATAAATGTTTTTCTGAACTATCTGAACTGGAAACTGGAAATTGTTTGTATCAAATTACTTGGGCTAAGGGCTAATAAAAGTTTACATAAAGTTTTGAGCTATAGAAATTGTTATCGAATTAACTGTCCATGCAAATTGTTTATCTTTGCCGAAAAGTTCTGTACCTAATTTGTTGTTCTCTACAGATTTAAGTTATTTGGTAGAATTTAACAAATTACCGGGAAAATTTACCAATAGGATATCGTCGGAAATTTTTCCTATATCACTGGTGTATGAGTAAATTAAGTTCTTCCATAGATAATGTAGTTCTTAACCCTTTGAGCGGTATCGCCGTACATGTACGGCCAGCCTCTAGTGATCCAGATAGAGTATCGCCGTACATGTACGTCTAGCCATGGTCCAGCCCATTTTGGGCGGGTTTTTTTTTTACATAATTCTAACAATGATGTTTGTAGGTATATTATTTCATATTTTTTTGTTTCCCTCTACCACGCCCCCCCCCCCCTGCGCTGGGGGTAAGAAATTTCGTGATTTTACGATGAAACGTCATTTTCAAAAAATCATATCTCGAGAACGGAGTAACCGATTTTCCTGATTCAAATGCCAAATGAAGCTTAATGCTTTATATGTTAAAAAAAATGGAGCAGCACCGAACGAAAATGTTTTTTTGTTAATAATGGTATTTTTGTCAAAAAAATAGTATTATTTACTATTGAGGACTTCTAGAACTTATTTTTTACATTTTTATTTTGATGTTAGAAGCCTTATTTATCTATGTATAAAAAATTACGATGGAGTTCTGCTTCGTTTTTGAGAGAAAAAAATATGGGTGGGCTGTATATTATTCCGAGAAAAATATTCATATCGGTATTTGTGCGGCCGTCGCAACCCTTCCTGGAATTATTACGATTCCGAAAATCGGAACACATGGAACACATTTTCTTTTATTCTAATGAAATGCACATGCACTTATTTTATACATACACATATACAAACCCTTCGCCACATATTTCGAATATGGTCAGTCTTTGAAGTCGGATCGCGAAAGTTGAATTTTGTATTTTCTGTGACGTGCAAATAAAAATAATTATAAGCCCTCAAAAATGTCAAGACAGTGAAATAAACGATTTGTTCGTTCAAAGTGATGATGAAGACGTAGTGGATGATCTCGATGACATAGTACTCCATTTGAATATTTCTTCCGATGAGGAAACCGATTCCGAGGATGAAGCTCAACTTCCACCGACTGGACGACCTAGAAGAGAAGAAAGAAAATGGGAGAAGGGTCATTTCTCGCCTCAACATATTACATTCGACAATCCATCATCTGGCATTCAGCCAGGTTATGTAATGGAAACCGAAGTCGATTTTTTTACGCTCTTCTTCCCCAATGACATCATGCAGACTATAGTGAAAGAAACAAATAGGTACGCAAATCAAATTAGTGTTAATCTGAGTGCAAAGTCAAAATTAGTAAAATGGGTAGATACGGATATATCGGAAATGTACATTTTTCTGGCCACCATCATGTTGACCAGTTTGGTGGGCAAAAACTCAATGAAAGATTATTGGTCTACAAACCGAATCATTGCTACTCCGTTTTTTAGAATACTTTTTTCGCAAGATCGCTTCTTTCTTTTGATAAGAGCGATACATTTTGTTGACAATACTGTACCGAGCACCGACAGACTAAACAAAATAGGACCATTATTGGACCCAATGAAAAAATTGTACAAAGCCGTATTCCATCCATTTTGTAATTTATGTATTGGCGAGAGTCTATTGCTTTGGAAAGGGCGTTTGTCTTTTAGAATTTATATTCCATCAAAAAGACATCGTTTTGGAATAAAAATGTTCGTCCTTTGTGACGTAGAAACCGGTTATGTACTCGATATCATAGTTTATACCGGTAGTCAAACTGATATCGATAATGATCCAAATGTTCGCATATCAGGATCAATAGTGAAAACAATGCTACGGGACTATCTCGGAAAAGGCCATCGATTGTTTGTCGATAATTGATATTCAAGTCCCGCACTATTCGACTACCTCTATGATAACCTTACACATGCGTGCGGTACGGTCCGAACCAATCGGAAAGGAATGCCTAAATTTCCAAAAGAAAAGAAGCCGCGTGGGCACGGGAGTTCTTGCATTCTGAATCTCTATTGGCCATCAAATGGGTAGATAAAAGGGAAATTCACATGCTAACAAATATACATGAACCAAAAATGATATTATCATCGGCAATCGACTATAAAACAGGCGAAAACATCATGAAACCAGAGGCAGTGGTGGACTATAATGTAAATATGGGAGCTGTAGACAAAACTGACATGATGATTAGTTTTATCGATTCATCCAGAAAATCATTGAAATGGTACAAACAAATTTTATTTCGCCTTATTGATGTTTCAACATTGAACGCCTATAAATTATATAAAGTAAAGACTGGAAAAAATATAAAATTTAGTGATTTTCGATTGAAAATTATAACACAATTGATAGAATTACACCACAAACCAAGACCATCATCTTCTGGAGGCACGAGAGCCAAGGAAAATCCTATAAGACTCACAGCAAGGCACTTCCCACACCCGGTTCCGGAAACAATGTCCCAAGGAGCTAAAACACAAAGAAAATGCTACGTATGCAGCCATTCTGAAATTCGTAATAAAAGAAGAAAGGACACCAGATATATGTGTATTGCATGCGATGTATCACTGTGTGTGTATCCCTGCTTCGAAGAATATCTAAGGTGCAAAAAATTAAGTACTTCAGTTAGAATATAAAAAAGAGAAGTACTAAAATTGCGTATAGGGAAAAAGGGCAAAAATAAAGAATGATGTCGTTTTAAAAACAAATCAAATATTTACTGCGCCCCAGGGAGGGGGATAGTCAAAGTTTGTTCTGGTACGTTTTGGAAAATCTAGTACAGATTCAAATATGTTTTTTTCTGAGAAGGAGTTTGAGCACCCTCACCCCTATTGTCCGTGGTCAAATGGCTGAGTTATTATTGAAAAACCAAATATCCCTCTAATTTCACCCACTCCGCCCTCCCCCCTCCCCGCCCAGTGACCCGATTAATATCATCTTTAGCCTAGGACCGAAGCTCTCATTTAAGACATCAACGAACTCTCTGCGACTTGGTTCAGGAGATATAACCAAAACATTTCAAACTTTACCCCCTTCCCCCGCCAGGAGAGAAATACCCCCCGCAAAATCGACTTGACCAAAAGATGCGCGGCGTCGAGACGAACATGCACACCAAATTTTGAGAAAAACCGTTCCCCCACCACAAAAAAGAAGACTCCGTTCAATTTGCGAAATCTGTCGAAAAATGCAAAAATAACTCACTCCAGGGACGTGTATGCTAAAAATATTAACTCACTACTCAAAGGGTTAACACGTTCACGCCGGCGTCAATATTCATGTTTTTCACTGTGAGAATTCACGTTTCTCACCCAAACATCTCCGATTTAGATGAAACTTCGGAATTAGCTTTCTCTTTCTTGCGTATATGCCTCTATGTAATTGTCTCATTACGAATACACTACAGACATGCTACTGCCGGCGTTTCCTTCACTGGGTATTTTCTTGTTTCTTTTATACCCTAGATGAGAAATAATCATGGTAGAACAAATTGGATTAGGCAGCCACACATAATATTAAAAGTTATTTTGATTTTTGCATGTCCGTCTGTCCGTGCGCACGATAACCCGAGAACGTATATAGTGGAGAGGGGGGGGGGGTGGGGGACATTTGAACAATTTTTAGTATTTTCCCTTACGGGTAGTCAGATTAGCACTTTTCTCGGTCTCAGCATTTTTAATAGATAAGTTAAACGCTTGGTTTTAGGTTGTAATGAGTGTGAAAAATGAAGCTGTGAATACATAACTGATTTAAACTTACCCTGTAACTCCGAAACGGTTGATATAGCCCCCTCCCCCTGCGATACGATTTTTTATCTGTCTAGGTGAGTACTATCACCTACCGCTCTATGGAACAACATGGAGGAAACAACCTGTATATATAAGTAGAGCTTCCTGGAAAACAGTCCTCGAAAAAAATAATGGCTACAGAAATAAAAAAAAAATAACAAAAATTAATAAAATAATTCATTTTATTATGAAAACATAAACGAAATCATAAAAAAAACTTTTTCATTCGTAAAAAAAACAGTATTTAATTTTTTATAGATAACTTTTTAGTTCATATTTTAGATAGAACTTTCAGCTTCTTTGTTGCTCTTGTCTCTTCTTCATTCCTAATTTTTGCGTGTGTTGCGGTTTTAGTTCGCACTCTCAGTTTCTTTATTGCCCTTTCTCTTGTCTCTGCTTCAATCCCATTTTTTTCGGGAGTTGCAGTGAGAATTTTGGACTGCCGTCTCTTCCTTACAGCTTTATTTGTGCTTTCCCTTAGCGGTGCCTGTGGAAACGGACGAACAATTTCCGGGGACATAACCTCTTTATATCAGTTTGCTCATTTTCAACAGAAGCAGGAGTAATGTCGTTAATATGATTAGTGTTCGTGACAGTCGGAAATAGAAAATCATCATCAGTAAATACGGTGGTACTGAAAGGCCAAATTCCTGTTGTTTTAAAGCCTGCTAGTATATTTATTCTATAGAATGCCTATTCAAATGCATCCTTTGCAATACCTGCTAAATAGTGAATCGTAATAGTTTTTCTCGGATAATTAAGGAGCCATTCATTTTGTTCAACTGCTAACTTAGTTTTAAATGGCATTGTGAGGGAAATGTACAGAGTACCATACCATTTTCCCTCACGTGCAAAACAGCCTCTAATGTACAGTGGCTTTCATGGTTATCCATCAATACTAATATTGGATCATCTCGGCTGTATCGATTAAAGTTCTTAATATGTTGCAGTGTTTTAATAAAGAGTGGAGCTGCCATCCATCCACTTGAAGAACTATTTATTAAACCAAGAGATCCTTCAGGAGCACTTATGATCAAGAAATCAACCATCTTTGCCCGAGGAAATATTAAATACAGCTGCAAGAGCATTCCCTGCCGCATTGATAATCGCGCACATAGTCACAAGCTGACCTCTCTCCGCAGATACAGTTTGCCTCACCTGCTTAATACCAACTCGAGTTACTATTCTTGGTGCTTGAACAACAGTAGTAATGCCCGTTTCATCCAAGTGTAATATCTTGTCACCGGTAAACTTAAATTTCTGAAGAACTTCCGTTAAATTTTGCTGGAACTCAGTGACATTTTTTTTTTTTTTTTTGTTAGAATTAGTAACCCTAGCCAAGCTGGTATTTTCAGACTTACGTAGGGGCAAATTCCTATGCCGCTTCATGAATCCCTTCATCCACTCTACAGCAGCGATTTCGGATTCTTCCCATTTTTGTGGGCACTGGCTTAATTTTTTCGTATAACTATGTATATGCCAATTTTCGAATAGCTATGTAGCTAAGCCCGTAATTCAGCTGTGAGCATTTAACTATGTATTTCTCCAACTCCTTTTCTTGCTCCGAACTAAATACTTGATGAGCATTATATTTAGATGAGTATTTTGGTTTATGACTGAGGTCTTTTCCCCTTAATCTGTAGTATAATGTAGTATGCTTGACATTGTATAAATTGGCTGCCTGGCGGAGTGTCATTCCTTCTTCCACTGCCTTTTTAGCTCCATCAATATCGTCTTCTGAAACGTCATTGAGATGCTTCCTTTTATAAGTACGCACCATATTCTCAACCTGAATGTTACATGTAAATAAAAAGAAGGGGGCATATTTGAATATGTTCATATGTGCCCCCGTTTTAGTGTTCAAAGCTACCCCCTCCCCCCATCTTAAATAACAATGAAACACGATTTTCTCTTACTACATATATATTCAATAAATTTGCTACATTTATAATGGAAGATGATAAACAAAAATTGTTGCAACAAAGTAAGTTTACACTGAGAAACCTATCCACTTTCAAAGTCCACAACATTTTATCCGAAACAAAAATTTTTTTTCTTTGCACTGCTTAGTAGCATACACACCTCATTTCCATGAAAGCTGAGAACAGACTGATCTTCAAGTGCATCAGAGCGAAGTAGCAGTGTTGCCAACTCTTATGTCTGAGGTGATTCATTTCTGCTATGCCCACATCTCTCAGGAAATTCTCTGTTCAAATGTACCCCATGTTCAAATGTCCCACTTTCTCCCCTACTTGGAGAGCTTAGATTTTGTGCACGGACTTTAAAAACAAAAGTAAAATTAAGTTCGAAAATAAGACAGATCAGGCAACTACTTCGTGGGATTGCCATACAAAAACTTCATTCTCCTCTAAATATATTTGGACACTGCCTGAGAGCACGTTGACATAGAGAGCTGAAATTTGGTACATGGTGTTTTCATACTAACAGTAAATAAAATTTCAAAAATGGAATAAAACGGGTAGCCCCTTCTTGGTGTTGCCATATAAAAATTTAAGTTTTTTACGGATACTGTGAAAACGATCAGTCCTAGACATTTTTATTGTACTAAAAACTTCTTCTGAATATGAAATCCTATAAAATTGGATATAACCATTTTTACTGTCAGAAAGGCATTCTAGAAATATATGCGAAAAATCACTGCAAAGATCAAAATTGCTATGTTTACTAGATATATTTACATTTGTTTGCGTTTGTTTGCTCAGTATGTACCCACCTTTACCAGCTGGATATTTTAAACTAATTTTAAAAACTAATCAAAACTCAAAAAAAAATATTATTTTAATCACTGTGAATATGTCAATTTCCTGAAATAGTCCTCGGAATAAATAAAATTATATATACCCATCCTAAGTTGAATATATGTATATCTCTTAAAGAAAGCAACGTCTATGAAACCAAATGTACTCCCAGCACGAACAGCCATTCGGTTTCATCCAGGGCAAATCGCTTCCGTTATCAACAACTTGTTAATTAAGATCTCTCTCTCTTTATCACATGCTGAAAAGCAATTATTTATCGACTACGCAAAAGACTGATATCGCATGATTATCTCAGAATTATTTATTGCTTGCAATATTACTAGGCGGGGTACTACTGGATATAATCTTTTACGCTTCTTGCTTATTTATAGCTCATTTTTCATTCAACTGAAACCTATTCCAAGCTAAAATTGCATTTTTTTTTTCTAACTATGGCTAAATTGAGATGTTTTAAGAATGTAAAGCTTTCCTCGTTGCCACAAACACAGTTATTGCTATAAGAACTTGTCTGACTGGGAAAAAATATTACCACGTATACGATTACGTACCTACCATTTTCGCTCTTATTCTTTTTTATTACCATCATTCCGCCCTGACTTTAACTTGAACTCGACTGATTGTTTGTGATCCCCATTATAAATTAATGCCCTTTTGGAATTATATTAAATTGCTGCGAAAATTGGTGGCGTGAACTTATAATGTGGATCATCTTATCTCTTTTATGACACCTGAAATGGCCCTAATTCCTCTCCTAATGTTCATTACGAAACAACATCAACAAGTGGTTTTTGAACTGATATTCAGAGGTAACAAATTTTTGACAGAGAGCTTAAGGCTTTTAGCAACTTAAACAATATCTTCAACACAGAGAAAAGAGAAAAAGAATATTTTAGGCGAGCAAAGTTTATTTGCGTGTGAAGGTTTTTACTTTGTGGAGTTAACATAATTCCTTTCATTGGTTAAGACAGTTTTTTAGAAATTTATGACGTTTGAGCTTATCTTGTGATTTAGCCGCCTTCTTCTTATAGTCAATGTGTGGTTGACACAAATCTCCAGTTATATCATTTGTTGATTGAAATTATCCGCCTGAAGCAGGGGATTTCTATACATTACGCTGTGCTGCTTAAAGTTCATGCCACAAACTCCAGTGGAAAATTAATGAACAGCATTCGAAGGAGTGACAGTCCACTTTATTGAAACTGACTTCCTCCCTAGCAATTAATTAAATTCCTCCCTTGATCTATGTATATACTTGCGATGTGACAAGGTAGTTATAGGTATACAATATTTGTCTGCTTAATTTCTGTAATTCTTTTCATGGAAATAATGAAAAACAACCTCCGCTTTGCAGGTATCATACGGAAAGTATGAAGTATATCTCTTAAAAGATGATGTACGTTTATTTGTGGGTTGGTTAAAGTTGCGTGAGAAGCGAGTTCTAGATTCTAGCATATATAAATCCTTGAATTTAATAAAAGACTTCCATTTCAGGAGTATAGATGATAAACATTCGATTTAATTAAAGCTTTGCTTTGCACATTGATTTCTGTAATATTTTTGTATGGCTCATTTGGAATTAGTAGAAAAATTGGGTTAAAATTCTGCTAATTTTGATAAACAAGTATAAAATTATACAAACTCTAAGTATCATAAGTCTGGGGCTTTTATTTTGATTTGTTTTTATTTATATACATATATGGATTCGGTATTGTAACGAGTGTCATAAATAGTTACGGGTGGGTAGACTACAGAGGACTGTACTCTTTCAACTGATTGACATTTATTTTTAGAATAAAAATTTCCATATAACAATATAAACGAAAATACAGTCGAAACTCGATTATCCGTGATTCGATTAACCAGAAACTCTATTATCCGAGATGAATAGTATTTTCGACAATATTTTTATTTATTTCCATTATCCGGGAAAGACTATTCTCCGAGATAAAAAAAACCTGGTAATATCGAGAAACGAGAATAGTTGGCATGCTTAGTCTCGAATACAGCGCCTCCATTCAATTCCAAAACTTATTAAGAGATTTAAATAATTGGCACTTCGTTGGAATGCCAACTGTGTTTACATTCAAATGAATCCTTACATGTACTGCGTTGCAAAAAAGAAAAACATGTGTGATGGCAAAACACATCTGCATTCTAGTTATCTCTGACACCAAAGAGATTTGCCATTAGAATGGTACTTTGCAGTAATTCGATAAAAATTTGTGGGAATATGCAAAATGAGCATTGCGCTATTGTAGATGCACATAGCTTTATTTAGTTGAATAATAATGAGACTATACAAATATAAATAAATAGTTTTTATTAATAATCAGTAGCTCTAGCTTTGATCGCCATGATATACAAAAGCCTTTTTGGTATTGAATCCACGAAGGGTCTAAACATTCTGGAGTCAAGGGTAACCAAGCAGCTTTAACGGTATCTCACTGATGGTTTTAAACTGTTTGGGATGTTTACTAACTGTTCGAACTAACCACCCCCCATAAGGTGTGCATCAGGAGAATAGAATAGAGTACCAAGAACCAGCTATAAATTAAATGATCGACAGAATCTTTTGTTGTCTGAGGACTTCACGGTATTCCAAGCTATTTATACGATAGGAAGAAAAGGTCAATTCTGCAGTTCCATCCCATGTGATCAAAAATACACCTCACTAATTTCACAGACCGTCTGGACGATTAAGACTAAATTTGTTGTCATCTGAGTAAATTTTTTAATGGTGCAATGACTGTTGGCCTAATGGTCCAGGTGGTCCAGAAAGAGCACCGGAATTTTCAAACATGAAATTTTTGAGGCGTGTTAGTATGGGACGGTGTTTGAGGTCATGGACCGTAGAACTTACCTTTTCACATATCGATAGTCAAAGATATATTTTTTTATAATTTTTAATACGAGTGAGTTGGGCTTCTCAACAAATTTTCAAGGATTCCAAAGACAATAAAATTTTTTGTGAATTCGTTATATAGATACAGCCAAAAATGTGCGGTTTCTAAAGCTAAAATTTTCATATTATCAGGGTAAGTAGATATTCAGTCATAGGTAACAGAAAACTGTACAGTAATGTGTAATACAGTAATATTAAAGACATATGAACTATAGAGCTAACTAAAAGGGAAATACAATAATCGATAACTGATTACCCAAGTCCGACTCGTTCTTGACCGAATTATCAATTTAAGTTATACATGTGTACTTAATTGTTGAAAATGTTTTGTTTCTTGTAACACCAAAATGTTCAATATTTTCTTCTGTTTTTAAACATGGCATTTTATGTATGTTATTTATTTGTTTATGTATTGAAAACAAACTTGTTTGATATAAAACAAAACTTGGTTTCCTTCATATTATGAACTCGTTCTATTAACCGGGACTTTCGATTTTCCGGGAAAGTCTCGAAACTGGACATCCCGGATAATCGAGCTTCAACTGTATATTTAACTTTTGTTCACGAATCAAAGATTTGTTTCGAATAGTCACTTTTTTTTCAATCGCTAAGCATCCATCAGCAACTTATATTTGTTCTTTTCTTTATTCTATTTTTTCATTTGTTTTTCAAATCACTCAATTTCGCTATTTGGGATCTGTTGATGAGTCAAAACCAAGATTTGAAACTTGTCACCAAAAATATAATGGGCTGTGTGATGAAATACCGAATTAAAAACATTTTTTAACTTTTCCTATATACCGGAGAATCCAAATAAATTCCTTCTTGAACAAATATAGTAATATTTTAGTATTTTATTTTCCATTGCTTCGTAGCATGGTTTTACGGATTTCTATTTTAATTTTTAAATTTCTAATTTATTTTAATTTAATTTTTTATATTTTAATTTTATTTCTCGATTTTTTTATTAATACTTACTTCATTTTATTTACTCATTTCGCAACTTTGTTTTTGTACTAAAAAAAGAAATTTGTATTCTTGTAGTACATCACCATAAATAAACTTATTCTATTCTATTCTATTCTATCGTTCAACACACGGAAGAAATTTTCGACAGATCTAATCCACCAAGGACCTATACGCCGACCAATTCTGATTATATAAGTGAGCAAAACGAGTGAATCAGTCCCGCGGAACAGTTCCTCCGTTGAACAGTTCTGTGACTCAAGTCTGTCATCGGCCATTGCTAATAATTAACGGTGACATTGTTGTAGGAAGGGGTCTACGATCTTTTGACTTTGACAAATAAAAAGTTATAAAAATATATTGATTTGAACTAGGTCTAATTTAAATAAATTTTCAATTTTAGCAACATATTAATTAATTAGGATGTCAAGATGGAAGCTAACCTAAAATTTTCAGATAATACCTACAATAATTAAATATCAATTTTTTTTTTAGGTCTTCAACAACGTTGGATGACCTTTCCTGGCGGCTGGCATTTTGTCTTCTCGGAACAAGAGATTTGGTGTATTGTATTTGTATTGAAGCTGAAATTAACTTGCTTTTTCTTTCTCCATAACTCATAATCCTTCAAATAATATCAAATATCCATGATTCATTTTATTTAATCATAATTTTGGTCTGCACACTTTTCCATCATCCTGTTTACAAAATGTCTTCCAACCAATTCATTTATCACAGGCAAATAATTCAATCATCCTCTTTTCCACAATTAATCAAACCTAATTCGTCGTAAAGCCCTATTTAAGTACAGAGAAATTTATCAAACAATTCCTCTACATCAGACGAAAGGTTAGATTGGACTTCAATCAATTTGCAACTAAGCTTCAAAATTGAATATTTATTATTTTATATCTTTTTTTGAAACTGAAAATATTTCATCATATGGTTAATTAAGCATTTTCATTAGTTGATTTACATACCGTTTGTAATATCTTTGCAAACGTGGAACGATAATAGATGCAGACTGTTCCGATGTTCGAAACAGGAACAGTAAGTCAGTAAATGAGTAGATACTTAAAAGTTACTTGTAAGCTTTTAGTTACTTTTTGAAATGAGCTAGTACCCTTCGATACTAAGTTTCTGTCGTAGTAGCTTCGGGGCCTAAACCCGACGACATTTGATCTTATTTCTTTTAACTTATATATGGATCACGCAGGCCCGATTACAGGATTTTTCAAAGAGAGGGGTTTTGAGATAAAAAAAAACTTCAAACAAAATTTTTGTATTTGATAATGCTTAATGAATGTTTCAATAAATTAATACGCCAAGAAAAAGAAAAAAAATCATTAGGAATTGCATCGACTTCTATCCTTATGTGCCGATGTAAGTTCAGAGTAGCTAATCGGTTGAAACAATTTTCTCCCATTGTGAACCTAAAATAGGTTTTCAGACGACGCAAAATGTCACAGGTGGTATAATTTTCAAAAGGTTGTGGACATTTGGGAATCCACTTTTGCTGCAGACATCAAGAGACTCAAGAGAATTGGAAATTGCTCTATCTAAAATTAGGCTCCGCCTGATCTTGAATTCGTTGATCCACACTTCAGATGAGTTGTCGCGTAAAAGTGCAAGTTTCGAAAAATTGCTCAAACGCTGCCTCATTTAAAGATTTCACTTGCTCTGGAAAAAAACATGAAAATTTTGACAAAACGTTGTGATGTTTCAAAAAATGGTTCTCTAAATGAGTAATGAACAAATCAGGGTAAGGTTTGAAGATCTGTAACGGCTTATATCTCTCGCTATAATTATTTTGCTTTAATTATTTTTTATACGAGATTCTTCTGAGACTACTTCACAATATTATTTTGTTAAAATTCTTTCGTTAACGCACTGCGTTACGTATTCGAAATAGTTTTCAGAGTAGGTTTTCATATTGTTTTTGGAAATATTTTGGATATGTCAGTCTAGATTTTTTATTGTGAGCAAAAGGCGTATAACTAGAATCTCATTGTTAATTTTAAAAATGGGTGCGCTAATATTCTATTAAAATACAAAAAAAGTTCTATAAAATTAAAAAAAATTAAAATTAAATTACTAAAAATTTTGTGCCACCAATATACAATTTATAAAGTGATGTTTATGGAAAACCATCTTGGCACCCTTTAGATCGGCACACGATAATAATCTTCAATTATGTTAGTAATTGGATTGGACCGTTTGATTTGATGAGATTCAGGCTTGGGAACTAGTTTTAATTTTCTGAAAATCGTTCTAAAACTCTCTGTAGCTTTCTATCCTCAATCAAGCTCGTCCTGTGCAGTTTTTCCCAGTGCAATAGATTTTGTCGAGTCTTGATTTTTTGTTTGCAAAGCTTTACTCAACTATAAACAAAGTTGTCCTGTTAAACAAAGGGAAACAACACGATCTGTGCCTTGGTGAAACAGTGAACTAGATAGATTAAGAGCCAATTCTAGAAGGCTCTTCAGAAAGACAAAAACAACACGTGATTGGAATGAATACAACCGCGCCTTGACTTGAAAGAGCTTAGGAAATCCAAGAGAAGATATATTGATTATCTACCCACAAGTGCAAGACTTCAAAAAGTTCTCTCTAAGGATCACACTAATAGTATCGGCCTTCTACAAACAGTCGATAGCAGCTACACAAGCTCATTTTCCCGATTCGAGAGTTATGCAAGATGACGACAAAATCCCTGAAGAGCTAAGACCTAAATAGGATTAAAAGTCTCTCTGGCAGAATCTTCATCCCAAGGAAAGTTAAATGGGCCGTCAACTCCTGTAAGCCATTCAAATCCCCTGGAGCTGATGGCATCTTTCCAGCCCTACATCAACCAGGGCTATAAGAGATACTGCCAAATCTCATTAAGACCTTCAGAGCAAGTTATACTCTAGGGTATATACCAAGGACGTGGTGGGAAGTTAAGGTAGCATTTATATCTAAACGGGCAGGGAGTTCACCTGCATTACCCAAATCCTACCATCCGATCAGTTTAACTTCATTTCTCCTCAAAAGAATGGAGAAAGTTTTAGACAACCATATTATTAGCGGTGCACACAAGCGATCACCGCTGCACCCAAACCAACATGCATATCAAGCAGGATAGTCTACCACAACTGCCCAACATAGTCTTGTCTTAGGACTAGAAACGGCATTAGAGCATAAAGAGACAGCCCTATGTGCATTCCTAGACATCGAAGGAGCATTTGACAACACCTCCTTTGAAGCCATTGAGAATGCAGCTACCAAAAAGGAATCGAACCTTCCTTGAGAAAATGGATAAAAGCTATTTTTGAAAGCCGGAGAATCGCAGCTAACCTGGGGGAGGACTCTATTACAGTAGTGGCTGCCAAAGGATGTCCCCAGTGGGGTTCTGTCCCATCTACTATGGTCGCTGGTTGTAGATGATCTCCTACAGAAGCTAACCAACTCCGGCTATGACAATCAGGGATTTGCGGATGACCTTAGGGGCAAATATGGTGCTAAACAATGGGACTTCGAGCCAATCCTGGTAACAATAGTTGTTCCCTTCACGAGAAAAAGGAAGCTTTATTTACAAGCACCGTCTCTTGAGGGAACAGTAGTGGAATTCTCAAAGGAGGTCAAATATCTAGGTATTACCTTAGATAACCTGGAAAAAAAAGAGTACTAGAAAAGGCTACAGTAGCAACTTGGACATGCCGCAGGGTTTTTGGCAAAACTTGGTGTCCTAAACCAAAAATGACTCTGTGATCACATACGCCTCATTCGTTTGGCGGCCAAAAACAAAAAAAAACAGCTCGAGCTAGCTTGCAAAAACTACAACGGCTTACACGTCTAGGAGTTACCGGTGCCATGTGTACTTGCCCAACTGCGGCCTTAGAGGCTATATTGGACCTGCTACCCTTACATTTGCATGTTAGGGAGCAGGCCATACTTAGTGCAATTAGGCTGCAAAGGGCAAACCTCCAAAGTACAAATAATTTGGTTGGCCACCTGAAAGTCCTCCAGGATTTCATAGAGAACCCAATTTCAGATGTTATGTCGAAACGCCATAACTTTGAAACACCATTTAAGGTGATATTTGGGGACCGTCAACAGTGGCACACTAAGGACCTACCCTGATTTTTTAAATGGTACACGTATGGATCCAAAATGGAGCAAGCGTGGGCACATATATGCCAAGGTGGCATCTCGCAAAGACACGCCATAGAACTCTGCGCTCGCGAAATAATCCACAAGAATATGCGTGGAAAAAATATACATAATAGCAGACAGCCAAGCAGCACTTAAAGCGTTAAACTCGTTTACCTTTGAGTCTAAGCTGGTTTGGGACTGTCGTACTGTCTTGAAGCAAATAGCCGAGACACTGATCTGGGTACCAGGATATGAAGGCATTAAGGGAAACGAGATTGCGGACCGCTTCACAAACGAAGGAGCCAAATCTCCGTTTATTGGCCCTGAGCCTCTATTTGGACACCCAAAGAGTCACTTCTCAGCTCCAATCAGGCTTTGGGAGGACAAAACTAAGAACGAACACTATGAAAAAACCCCGGGAACGAGATCACCGAAGAAAAATTCCTCACACTCGGCAGAAGGGAACTAAGGCTCATTGCCCACTTAGATACCATCTTAAGAAGATGGGTAAGGTCGATGATGAGACCTGTCGATTCTGTATTGAAGACGATGAAACCGCTGAACATGTTCTATGTGACTGTGAAACTCTTTGCCGCTTACGGTTAAGACATATAGGAAAAATATTTCCACTACCAGAGGATGTCGGAAAAATAGCCCCCACGAATGTTGTAGGCTTTATCAAAGACCTTATTTTCAAATGGGAGTCCTAGTGCATTTAGGGGTAATGTCACAGAAGATCTTATAGGTCGCGCTGATAAGATGAGAGGCAGGAATCCTGTCTGCATCCACCGTTATTAATAATAATAATAAATACTCAACTATGAATGGCGTCATCATTTACGAATGTATTTAAATAACTTCAAGAAAAGATTTTAAAAAAGCGAAGTCTAAATTTTTAATTTAATTTATTTATTTATTTTATTTTTTTTTATACAATTGTAACATAATTTTAGCTTACATCGTTACTTTCCAAACATGATCTTTTACAAAAAAATTCGTCTGATATCAATTTTTAACACTTCGAAATTGGTGTCAACAAGTATTTTCCCAAGGCATTGATATAAAATAGCATTCGTACAATGTAACATGATACGCACCATAACTGATTCAACATTGTTTAAATTTTGTTGTGTCGCCCGGAAAACGAAAGGCCCCAGCTACGAACTTCGGACGAGGTGGTCGTTTTTCTTTTTTTATTTATAATTTAATTCAGAAACTTTAAAAAAAAATTCTTATTCTCAATTGTTTATTTTATTCTACTCTAGATTAACTAAATTCAGGTACATTTACAGAGAAATAGTTTGCGAGAGCTGCTGCGTCACACTGCTCGGTGCACACATATTCATTAGTGTTGAATTTGTATCGCTCTGATGTTAACACGAAGAAGTGTTTTTCCTTCGATCCGTGGGAGATTGGAGGTTGCAACCCCCAAAACCCCTCCCGTGTACACGGACCCAAGACGTGAAAAGCCCTTGCCAATAGCAGTTCACTTACAGGCACAATACTTTTCATTTATTATGCTTCATTAGAAAACATTTAAATTTAATTCCTGAAATCAGTCAATTTCGTTAATGTTACCTCAATTTACAAAACTTAAACGTGCTTAAAACTTACATAGTGCCGACGAGTCGTAATCAATTTATTCTGGTTTTAATTTTTTAAGTGGTAGAAAAGTTTTCTGCTTATTAGTTTCATCTGCCCACTTACAGAACTACTTTAATTGGCGCCCGCAACTTAACCCTGCTTCTTTAATGTATCTCATAATTTTTATATTTACTTGAAATTTTAGTTTAAGTATAATTTAACTTCTATGTAAACTCTTCACCGAAAACAACCTCAAAATTAAGTCAGATAAATAAATACCTTAGAATCTTTCTCCACTTTTTTCATCTTCTGGCTAGCAAGAAGGTATTTGATTATCCTGAATTACGATTAATTGCGATTAACTTGTAACAGGTTTCTGGGATGGCATATATTTGACAGTAAGACCCACACCTGGGAGAACTTAGAATTTTCTCATTCTCCGCTCTGGTTCTCATACATGGATGACTGAATCTTTTTTTATGTTGCTGGGAATTGTCCATTATTAGAGGTAACTCCTTGAAGCAATGGAGATTTTATCGCCTTATAGTTCATATACGATGACAAGTTGTTTCCAATAATTACCTTTTTTCTAGCTTCCTTTTTTAATAAAGACTGGATACAATTACTTACTTTTATTTGTATACTGCAGGGCAAACTTTGCTGACACTTCTGAAGTAATTAGAATATTGCACCGTGGGGTATCGCCTGGGTACAACAGGAAAATAACAAGATATCAATTTAATGGTAACAAAGCCATATAGGAAGATTGTAGGGGTTTTTAATAGACCATTGGGTTATAGAAACCATGCTAGAAGGTTAAATTGGACTGCAAATAATTTGCGCTGAAGCTGGAAAGAAGAAGAATTTGAATCAGTTCACCATAAGCTCTGCGATTACCCCCACTTTAGCAATTAATCGATGAGACATACGTCAGCACCTTCGAAACTCTCCTCATGTACCATAATCCTTTCCTTATCTCCTTCCTGCCATGATGTGCTTTGTATCATATGGTATACCCTGAGCTAGGTCACCACGCTACTGCGAACATCGCCTCTAGAATTGATTTATTGTGTTTTCCGCTAAAGTGGTTAGGTTAAATCTAGACTCTTTACGAGCTCCATTATTGCCCTTGGAGTTTAGCTTGCAAATCTTATTTGGTATGATGAATGCTTCTCCAGTGATTTACATCACTAAAGCTTCAAGCTCGGGATGCTATGATATGCTTGAAGGTTTTATCTTTCCCTTCGTACGGTCGACACAATTCGCTCTTGCATGTGCTTATCTTCTTCAGAAAAATAGAGGAAGAGGTCATGTCCAGTGACTGCAATAATAAACAGTTTGAGCTATTGTCCGTTAAAACTAATTAGTTTGAACCAAAAAACACAAAAGTATCAAAACAAAAAAATACTTACTAAAAAACACGCGAAAATTAATATTCGATGAGAAGTCTGTATATTCTCGAGATGAAAATATTCGCAGCTGATGAACAAAATCCGTGTAAAGTGGTTGATAAAAAAATTTTTATTACGAAGTGGAAGGTTACAAATATACCAAGAGGTATCGATTCTAGCTATTACCATTTGGATCAACAATCCCGAGAGACCACTGGTTTAATATTGTAAGTGGCATCATCAGAAACTTAAAAAAATCCTGTTGTGGTCATTTCACATTATAAATTCTCAAGTAACTCCATGCTACGTTAGATGAACTTAGTCCATTTTCATAAGATATTTTAAAACATAACACACCACACTGTAACAAAAAAGAAATTCCAAGTCTTTAATTTAATGTAGAAAAATTCAAGTTGAGATATATTTACTGACACCGTATAAATATATTAAGCTTCTCAGTCGTGAGCTTTGGACAACCCTATATAATATTAAGATCAATATTGAAATCTCACGAGCGTACTGATTTTTTTCTGCCAAGGTTACTTAAATTATACTCCAGAGACACCAATGCTGTTAAAATAATGAATCACTCCTTCTTAAGCCAGCAATTCTTAATCTGTATGGCTCAAGGCAGTTCAATATTTCTCCACAGTTCTCAATATTTACCAGCCTTTGGCTTAATTTCATAAATCTTTGACAGGATTTTTCTCTGCCATTTCCCAAACAAATTCCAAACATATCGAGAAAATCTTCTTAATGGAATACAAAAACAAAGCAAAAAGCCAAGAATGACCTCTGCGCCTAGGGAACCATCGGTAATGCAAGAGTATAATCGAAACATTTATAACATTAATCATCCCATCTTATCCATGGGCCTTATTACGTTGATTAAGGAGCATATTATCTATCCCAGATGATTTCATGGCTTGGCCATGAAAAATTAATCATCAGCATCTTGAGAGGCATGCAAACAGAAATTATATCTGACTCTAATATGGAAACTGAGAGCAGAATCTTTAAGGGGATTTTCTATTTCATATTTTCTTCGGTTATAAATTCTTTCATTTTTTATACGAAATTGTCAATTAAGTGAATGCTCCTCCCTGGTACGGATATAAGTTGGTAACAATAGAAAAATCTTCCTTATTTTCTGTTGGCATCTGAAACGAGATTCTGTCAATTTAATGTTGACTTTAAATGGTGAGCATCGCTCTTCGAACCTGAAACTTAAAGATTGGCATTATAAATTATCGCCTCGTCATTTCCGATAATGGTGCATCGTCAACTTGGGAACGATATTGTTTCTGAAGCAGCTTTTTCATTGTGGTAGATAGCCGGAACGCGTTGATGTTGGTTGTTGGCATTAAAATACGTTTTTATGTGTTTTTGCACCAAAGCAATTCAGCAGTGCAGAATGGTTAATAAAGTTCAACAGACTGAAAGTGACAATTTAAAACGCCAGCATTTTTGTTCACTGCGCATGGAAACCGGCTGGACGGACCAACACCAACTTGGAGCAGTTTCGAAATAGAAAGGTTTTTTATGTGATTACATACTCGTACGATGCTATTCCCATTAGACATAAAAAAATATATATGCCAGAATATGGGAAAAAATTGAACGCAAATGCACAAAATTTAAACTAAAAGTTGGTCATTAATTTACATTCACACACACACACACACACCCCTACTCTCCGTCTATCTATATTCTCTCTGCGATGATGGTGTTTAATACAATTTTGAATATTGCGAAAAAATTTTATGGAAGCGGATGAAACTTTTATGTTCGATAATGAGATTGGGAATGCTTTTGAGGGGAGAAAGGGTGTCTTACCTTAAATTGAGTAGTTAAAGGGACATAAAGCGATAAGGGTAGAAAGTCTTTTCAGATCCTAATTTACGAGCTTTGTAGTGATATCAATCAATTTCATTGTCTGTTTAAAAGGAAGGGGTGGTAAGGAAATGAACACATAAAAGGAAGAGCCGTTCGAATCGTAAAATAAATTTCTTTCTGTTAAGGTTTTTGTTCATTTCGACGGATGGACAAAAATCTATAAAATTGATTTATTTAGATTTATTTATGAGGATTGACAAGATAACAATCTTTTAAAAACGTCGCTAATTATGTGGAGACGAAAACTAGTTTAGACTTTAGCATAAAAGAAGATTTTTTTAATCCGCATACTCTTATTGCGATCAGACGTGTATTCGGTGTAATAAATAAAAGTATAATTTTGCAAATCACAAGTAACCATAAAGCTAGACGTGTTGCGTATCTAAACGATGTTGACACTGACAAGTTCGCATCTAATGCAATCGAGGAAATCGTAGAAAGACAATTTATTGTTAAAAATTGCAAAAAATGCAAGTTCATGGTTTTTTTTTCATTCCGTATTCAACAACCCTTTTGAATCAGAATGACGAAATGTTGTATGACATAGTGGGGCACCATTATCCACTGTGATTAGTTAGTTTATCCACTGTGATACTTTAGTGTGGCACTAAGGATTTTCTTCATTTCGAGGTGTGGATGATGTGTATCATGTGTGTTGTCTAAGGTGTGTTCTAAGTACTGTTTGAGTCATGGTCCCTTGTTGTGTACTAATTACTGTTTGAGTCATGGTCCCTTGTCTAGTTTTTAGTTAACTTTCACGTCTGTGGTTCCTATTCCTAGCTCAATCTATCTTTTGAAACTCATGTTGGAGTAATGTCCTTATCCGAAGAACATTTCTCAAAGGATATATTTTTTTACCCTCTTGCCGGAGTAATACTCAACAGCTTGCCCGCCAATATGCTTATTGGTGTAGAATAATTTATCTTTAAAATTGCAAAGTTAGGGATCCAATTCTGAATAATGATCCCCATCATTCTTCCTGCTCTGTCAATTGTTAAACTCGTTCGTTCTGTCTTATTATAAAATTTCCCACCCTCGTTTATTTATTTATTTCCCGCATTTTTTTATTATATTAAAATTTATAAAGAAAATATTTCGTAAAAGATATTGTCAAAACTCGCTTTCAAAAATGTCAAAATCTTTTTAAGTAAATTATCATTGAAAGCTGCAAAGAAAACGTTGAATTTTTCATTTTGAATAATGTCATTTCAATTTGTAAAAACCTATCAATAAAAGTTGCAAAAAGTTTTTTATACAGGGTGATTCAGATCAATATACCTTCCGGTATACCACGCGATTCCTTGAGGTAAGCTAATCATAAAATTGTTCCACATAGCCCCCCCCCCCAGAAACTTCCTTTAGGAGCTGTGGCCAGTTGAAGATTTCGCCAATATTCGTGAGAATAAATGAGTATAACTTTTGAATCATCCTATAGATTTTGGTTACTGTTAGCTTATTAAATAGCCAAGAATAGTAGCTGTGGAAGAGTGTATTGCTCTGTATGTTTCAATTACGCATCTTTAAATTATTTGTAAATATTTCCAAAACATTGATTTTTTTTACACACAAATTTCATAAATACCGTTATTTATTTCAAAAACTTTTGTGTGTAAAAAAATTAAAAATTTTGGAAATATTTGAGAATAATTTAAAGATGCTTACTTAAAAAATACAGAGTAATACACTTTTCTACCGCCGCTACTATTCTTGGATATTTAATAAGCCAACAATAACCAAAATCTATAGTGTGGTTCAAAAGCTATACTCATTTAGTCCCATCAGGGTTCACGAATATTGGCGAAATCTTCAACTTGGCACAGCTCTTAAAGGAAGGTTTCTAGGGGCGGCGTATGTGTAATAATTTTTTGATCAGCTTACCTTAACGAATCGCGTGGTATACCGGAAGGTATCTTGTTCTGAATAACCCTATATATATTTATTAACTCTCAAACAATTAAAACTTTGAAAAATCCTTGGAAAAATCTTTCTTGTAAATTAAAAATCTCTTCAAAAACTACAAATATCCTAGATTCTTTTTTTTCTTTTATTTTTACTCTCTTATTTTTTCTTTGCATTCTTCATATACTTTGGTACAGTTTTCCAAAGCTCCTTCTTAAAAATGGTTGTTAAAACCTTTGCAAAAATTACAAACTGCTAAAGTTTATCGTTAAGAATTACATAAAATTATATATCATTCAAAAGTTCTTCAACAAAAGAATTAATTATATTCAAGGAATTATCTGTTACAATTGCAAAAATTTTTTATCTTCCATTTACTCTCTCATCTTTTACTATTTGGTTATCCACTCTTCCATATAATAGGACGGCAAGAAATTGCCGGTTAAAATTTTCCTTCAATAAAACATCGTATAAACCTGCAAAGAAGTTGTTAACCTTTTGGTTGAAAATTGCACAATAACCGTTATAAATTGTTTATCACTGTACATTGTACAATATTATTATTCATTGTTTACTAAAATCCATTAAAAATCGCTAATTACTAAAAATATCTATTGTTAAAAGTTGTGAAAATCTTTCAAAAAACTACTCTACATATTCTTCTTTCCATTTTTATTATTTCGATTATTCGCCGTCCCGCGTAACGGGAGAGCAAGAAATCAACAGCAACATATATAGAGTTGCATTATCTCTTGGTTAAACAAAACATTTTTATAAGGAGTATGCCGTGCAGGCTACTACTGGGCTATACTTTACTAGTTTCACCCCCGCCACGGGGCTCATCAGAAGTTTTATCTAATCTATTAAACGTTTAGTTTGTTAAATAATGTGCATCTTATGCATAATTTATTAACTAATCTAACTCATTCTATTTTAAATATTTTATTTTCAGATTTCCGGTTGGATCACTTCGGTTCTATACTATAAAAATACGCTTGTACCGGCAACATGATTGCTGTATTATCCTCTCGCAAAAACATTCTTGTGATTGCATAGAAACAGTTTTGTTAGCACGTACATGTCTTTAATTAATTACTACTTGGTGAGGATCTCATTTACGCGTTTCTTTTCAACTAGTGTCTATTTATGTTCTCGTTATTTATGGGGTCATATAAGTTTTTATTAAGATTACTGTTAATTTTTTTTTACAACAAAAATCAATCTCCATATCAGAATCAACACCAGTGGCAACTCAATATCAACCTGAACGTTAACTTCAGTATTGACCCTAATATCAGTGCCAGCATCATCAATAAATCAAACAACAAATTACAATAGCAACAACCGCAACCACAATATCAACAACATCCTTATCATTGTGCCACCATTACCACTACTATGAGTACCATTCCCATTATCATCATCGCCTTTTACAATATCATCATAAGTGCCATCACTTTCCCTATCAATACTATTATTAACACTATTCATCTTGATTTCTTACATCATCACCATATTAATCAATGATAATCCCACATCATTGTTTCGAATGCCAACACTATAACTAACCCATTATCATTAACTATCATTTTGATGTCATCCTTTGGATCACCTATATCACAATCATTACCTCATCCGCTGCAAACCTCTTCCTCTTAGAATTATGTATATAGATTCATAAATATATTAATAATGATATGTAACCCTGAAAAATATATAAATCAATGTGACATTTTCTTATTTGAATTCCTCCTATTCTATAATAATTAATTCCGCGTATGTATACATATACATATTTCAATATATATATCTCACGACAAATGTGCACATATTATTCTTACTTATCCATGCATATTCTTACTTTGTTATTTCGTGTCATGATTATTTGTTCTGTATTCACTAATAATCCATTCTAATTTTACCAACATATCCTGAAAGGAAAATTATTTACTCTTTTGGAAGATATTGTCGTAAACAAAATGTGTGATAAACAAACTAAGTTACTAAAAAATCACAATGCTATACAAAACACCCTGAATCCCACAGGAAGAAGACTTCTAATAGAAGTCTCACACAGAATGCAAATTTTTTTTTTTTTGCTTCATTTCAAACCTTACAGATGTTGAGGAATCCCATATGGATGATGCAAATCCTAGTTCGAGACCCGATAGCAATGACATTATGACTCCAAAACCTCCACTGATTAATGTAATTAAAAGTAATTGTAAATTTATCCAATAAAGAGTGGGTTCGAAGAATATGTAATCAAACGCACGTCCATTAGAATAAAAATCTGAACGGTATCAATGTAGGCACTTCATAGATTATTTTCAGCACTAAAAAAAATAAAGTGCAAATTTTGTACCTATAGTCTGAGAGCGGATTTACCTATCAAAGTTTGATTATCTGGATTGGAGACCACGAACTTTGAAGAATTAAAGGCAAATCTTACTACTGTTGGAGTAAAATGCATAAAACCTGTAATTAGGAAACATGTTTCAATTTACAAATAAATATTTTTCATTGTTTACATTAAAGAGGGTCAATAACTCTGAAAAAACTGAAAGATAAGCTTGAGGCTATAAAAGGCAGTCAGCTCTAATAGATTGTTCGTTTATTTTTTCAACCAACTGGGGGCGTCGCAGGTTTAATTCTTTCGAATTAATCTGTTTTTTTTTTATGTTTTTAAATAAAATATTTTTTTCTATGTTTCTCAATTTTTGATATTTTTTCATTTCTATCCATTTTTCTATTTTGCATTTATTTTATCGAGTCACTCAATTTCGCTATTTGAGATTTGTTGATGAGTAAAAACCAAGACTTGAATCTTGCCACCCAAAATCAAATGAGTTGTATGGTGAAACAGTATATATAATACATTTTTTCGCATTTGCTGTTGTGTCGTATTATGGGTCCATTTTTGTCGTCACCTATGTTATGTGTATTCTGGAAAGCGATACTGTTTAGTCCTTTTATTTTAACAAAATCGACTGGTAATAATGGAAGAGACCACAACAAAGAACATACGAGCAGTTCAGATATGGAACGAAAAGAAAACACAGGGAGCGTGAAAAAGAGAAATCTGAGTCATCTAATAAAGAAAAATCGGGACCGCCATAAAAGTTCAAGGGATAAACATTCCAGTAGTTCATCAAAGTCAACAGATAAAATAGGGAGAAGCATACACCTTCGAAAGTCAAGCGAAGTTCGAGATATTAAGGCAATAGGAATCTTCAGTAAGTGCTAATGTTGTGAATAACGAAAATAAGGACGTAAAAGCAGCAGATATTTTCCAAATAGCAAAGGAACTTGGAAACAGAAAATAAACGATATGGAACGCAAAACCGAAATAAAAGCAAATAAAAACAAATGAAATCAGTTTGAATGTATCTGAAGCAGTATTATTAGTAGGACCAGCCATAATGCAAGATGAAATGAAAAGAATATAAGACAAAGAGAAAAGAAGCGAAATATTAATTCCCAATTTAAAACGACAAATGAAACAGAAACTATCTAATATAAAATAAAAACCTTAAAGTAACAAAAAAATAAAAGACCATTAAAAAAAAAGTGGCCATATGCCAAATATAAACAGTATCAAAACTAATAATACTTGAAAAAAAAAAGAAAGAAGAAAGGAACCAAATTGATATTGTAATATGTTTCCTTTGACGTAAATCTGTCCATGATTGTTTATTTACTGATTTGTACCAAGATTATATTGAAAAGGCAGAATGCTGTCGTACTTATTATTGGATGGCTAAAAAGCCGCTGTTTATGATGATATCCCTTGGTGTTATTAAATGGCAGAATATGCCAAAGTTCCTCCTATGGCAGAGTATGCTTCTCTTGTTATTTTATTTAAAGGCAGAGTATGCCAATGTAATATGTGTGGCAGAGTATGCCGCTATTTTGAATTTAAAGGCGGAGTATGCCACTTTATAATTAATGGTAGAGTATGCCGCTGTTTGTAGGCAGAATATGCCAATGTTTAGTTGAGAAATAAAATCACTCTTTCAAGTTGAATTTAAGTCTGATTTTTATTGATTAGTCTCTGCTTATTTATATTAATTGGCAACATAGGAACTACTGTTTCTTACAAATTCTAGAGGGGGGATTATTACAGAATAGCAATATATAAAATTAAAAATCAGTAATTGTATTGTCAGCATTTCTATTCACACAATTTCTGAATGCATCACAATATGTTGACATGGTAAAACAATGACCTCAGGTGTGTATATTTTCTCAATGAAGAATTATGCTTGCATAGCGGAAATTGCTTGCGTTGCAAATTCTTCTTGAAGTCGAGCAAACTTTGTTTGTTTTTAATTATTTTCGTTTTGAATTTTGTTTATAATTCTTGACCGTGGTCATGGCTTTACAATATATTTAATAAAAGCTATAGATAATAATTAATTAATAAATAACAAAAGCAATCTGTGCAATTAAAATGTTTGTTACAAAAAAATGTGCCACGTGGACTAATGCTTGTGTATATGACCGAATGCAACTGCTGAGCGGGCGGAACTGTTGCCAACAGAAGTGCCAAAAACAAAAATAAAAAATCAAGTTGCAGAATGAAAAAAAAAAGATTGTTTGTTTTTTTTTTTGGTTGTGTGTCGAGTCGCCGAGCAGGTCCGAGTGGGCTTGAAGAAAAGTACAAATGCATATTGCTCTATAAAATATAATCTCAAGTTGCAACAGTAAAAAGGAAAAAAAGGAAAATAAAGAAACAAATTAACAAAAAAAAAGGACAAAATGAAAAACAAACAAAAAATTCACGGAAAAAAGGATTTCTGGCTCGATAGAGAGCACTCGGTTTAGCTCGCCAGGGACCCGGCGAAAATTATAAAAATCAGCGACCCTAAAATGATAGAGAACAAACTCAAGGAAAAGCAATGCAAAGTTAAGTAAAACATTTTTTTTTTTTTGTTATTGAGATTTTATATGTAAATCGTGGTGAGATTCGGTGGATTTTGTGGCGGGCTGGCATCGCAATTTTAAGTTTTTTTACTATATAGTTAATTTTGTATTGCATAATAAATTTAGTATGTGTACTTGATCTAAATCTCTTTTAGTCTCGAAGAGATTGGTTTCGTGGTTTATCCGCCAAATGAAAAAAATCACCTGGCGCCCAACACATTTTTTTTATGTGATTTTTTTTTCTTTTAGCGAACCACCCCATCTCCTTTACGTCCTAAGAGAGTACGTAACAGTCAGAGAATTAAAACAAAGAGTTTTATTGAATAAGTACAAATATCCAACTCCAAAAAAGCTCGCCCAATTTAGTCCATCTTTGAACTTGTATTTGCACGTCGTGTACCAAACTTTAGCTTTCAGCGTCAATGCGCACTAAGTGACAGCCTTCACGAGTTAATGTGCGGACGGACAGACATGTATGTAGGTTATATGTCCCACAAAAAGAGGAGTTATAGCGAAATATTGAAGGCATTTTGAGCTGGCCATCGATTAGATTTAATGTTAGCTCTAATGTAAGTACAAACATTACAAAATTGCAAGTAGCAATACTAACCAATTTTCGTTAAATGAAATTCAAATGCTCACATCTGAACTAGTATATAAGTTAAAGATGTGTAAAGAGAAATTTGAAAAAATTCAATATAATTACAGAATTAGCAGCTACATAAATCTCTGAACAATGGACCATAATCATATAAAAATAATCACTTGGAATGCCAGTGGTATTAGATCTAAGTGTGCTGAATTCTTCAGCTTTTTGCACAACAACAAAATTGACTTATCTATGGTCAGTAAACTAGGTTTAAACTTAAATAATAGCGCTTTTCAAACCCTACCTACTGTTGTTATAGATCTGTGATAGAAAGCTCTAGAGACGAATGAGTTGCATTCGTTATAAAGAAAAATCTTAAAATTAATCTCTTACGGCGGCAATTACAATTGCAAATGATTATTCAATAAATATGGTGTGTGCTTATTTTCCAGGCAGTTTGTCAAACCAAGAAGTAAATCCATTTACAGGATAAATTTATCATAGTTGAAGATTTTAATTGTAGGCTGTATGCGAACAAACACTAGTAATATCTTCCTCGATTTAAATTCCAATTTTCCATTTACATTGCTATATTATATTCACCTGAACCAGAGCTGGGCAATACTTAAGTAAAAAAATACTTAAGTACTACTTAAAGTACATTTGCGTTACTTAAGACTTATTACTTAATACTTTTGAAATGCCCCTACTTAGTACTTGAACATAAGTACTAACGTCTATTTACTTGTACTTAAGACTTATTTTTGTACTTAAGTAACACGAAGTTTACTAAGTAGGTATTAAATACATACAAATATCGAACTCTTCGTAGAGAAGAAAACACAATCTCTAGCGCAACTCCTTTTATGTTGAGTTTTAAAGCACGCAAAGAACTGTCAAAGCATGTGCCGCACTCACGCGTCAAGTAAGAACCTTAGACAAACTAATAACATACAAACAAAACTGGGCAAGCAGAACAAAAACAAGAAACGTCTCGCTCGAATGTAAAATCGACGATGCCTCGACTTGATGACATAACCATTGACATGTATAATGTGGATTGACTACGTTCATAGAAATACACTGCAGAAAGTGGGCTCTCTTCCATATTGCTGACTTTCGGTCTAAGCACCAAGTACCTACTGAGAGAGAGCTTAAAACAACAAATAAATTAGTGGATTCGTTGAAATATATGATTTTAAATTAATTATTTAGGGTTATTACTGATAAAAAAAGTTTTACCAAAAACAATATACTCATTAGATACGTAGAAGAAATTCTAAATGTTTTATTAAAATCAATTTCCGAGCTGTGTGCTCACTTTTTCAACTTCCCGCCAATGATTTTTTCAATGTTGGCACCGACGTAAGAACTCTTTTTGACAAAGTAATTGTGCCCACGTGAAATTTAAAAGTAAGTAGTCCATATTATATACGTCAGTGGACACAAGCAATGTCTCGCTCCAATATAAAATCAACGATGCCTTGACCTGATGTAGGGATGGCTTCAATTTTTTCTTAGGAATTTACAGGAAATTTTTTCCTGAGAATTGTTATGCATTATTGGAGGCGATAATGGGTGCTTGGGCGGACCTCTAATAGTTTTTATTAGTGTAGCAGTGAGAGATTAAAAGTTTACTCTACCTGAAGCGCCGAAAACTATAAAAAACTGTAAATAGTAGCTACTGGTTACTATACATATTATAATTTTCAAAAGCTATTTATTTATTAATATCTATTAACTAAACTCGATAAACTTCATTATATTACTACCAACGTACACAGATTCTACAAAAGTACTTAAAATAGTACTTCAAAAAGTACCCAGTACTTTTTATGGACTTAGTACTTAGGTACAAGTACTTTTTATACATGCGGTACTTGTACTTACGCTGAAGTACTCAGGCCTTCGGTACTTGTACTTGTACTTAAGTGCTTTATCTGTGGTACTTGCCCAGCTCTGACCTGAACCTACATATTTATCAAGCCAGGTGAGATGAAACCCATCTTTCCTTGGTGATTTCTTAACAAATTGCTCTGATATATGTAGTTTCCCAGCCGCTTGTGGTGAAGAATATGTCTTCGAACCACCTGCCAGTTTTGATCGAGTTTTATAAGATTCCAACCATAAACGACTACCCTACACCCAATGCAAGGCTTACAAATTGGAAGCACTTTCTAATATAATGAAACGAAAGATAAGCAACTTAATCGCTCTATCTCTTTCTGGCATTCAACGTCAATCACGATATCAAGTGATAACATCTTTGACAATTGATATTAACTTAAGCTTACTACTTTCTAGCCAGTGGCGTACCACCTAGATGAAATCTACAAGATATACTAAGTTAGTCATTCCATTTGTAACGCACAGAAATAAAGCAAAATGGATTAGGCATAATATTAAAAATAATTTTGATTTTTTGCATGTCCGTCCGTCTGTCCGCCCGTCCGTCCATGCGTACGATAGCTCGAGAACACGAAATTTGTACGCAGACTTTTAAAAAAAAGTAAAATTAAGTTCGAAAATGAGACAAATCGGGCAACTCCTTCGCTGGGTTGCCATACAAAAATTTCGTTTTCCACTGTATATGTGCTCACTGCCTGCGAAAACGTTGACATAGAGAGTCGAAATTTGGTACATGGTATTTTCATAGTAATAGCAAATAAATTTTCAAAAATGGAATAAATCGGGCAACCCATTCTTAGTGTTGCCATATACAAATTTAGGTTTTTACGGATACTGTGAAAACGATCAGTGCTAGACATTTTTATTGTACAGAAGAGTTCTTGAGAATATAAAATCCTATTAAATTGGTCATAACCATTTTTCTTGCCCGACACGAACCGTTCTAGAAACATATGCGAAAAACTACTGCAAAAATCCAAATTGCTCAAATAGATGACTATACGAAATTTCATACCAGCATTCATCTAGAAGACTATCATAAAAATTGGTCTTAGACCAATTCTAGCTTTTTTACCTATTTTTTTTTTAATTCGCGTTGCCACCACTTAAGCGTTTTTTTTTTTATCATTTGTCTAAAACGACTAATTATCCATTTAAAAAATAGAAATCTGATAACATTCTATTACTGCGCGGAAAACAACTTAGTATATCGACAAGTGAACAGATGTCAAAACTTTTCTGAATATATACAAGTCGGAAAAAGTGGTGATACAAGTGCCGAAATGAGCGCCGATCCAAATCCCAATACTTGTATCTAAGTGTAAACGTACTTTTAGAAATACAACTGACAATTTTATGCAATTACCGTATTTCGAAGCAGTCGATAATTCGTTCGTTTATAATTATTTTCAAAGATCTCGTTTTATGTGTTAACAAAAATAAGCAGGGATACAGCTCTTACAGTGTATATAGCTATTTAAATACAGTTTATATAGCTAAAGATATACTAGGGGGAGCCCGTCGTAATTGCCCGACGATAATATAGATACCTAGATGGATGGGGGTGGGTGTGGGGTATTTAGAGATGCATAATATCTAACCCAGGGATTATACGAGATAGTACAGCTTGCACACAACTTGCACTGCCATACTTTTTACACGTGTAATCCCTACTACCACGTAGGCAACTCAGCTTTTAGCGAACTTGCATGTTGAAAAATACTGGCAGCTCAGGTGATAGTAATTTGACATTATAGAATTTTCAATATGGCAGAAAAAAGTTTCGAGAGCGAAGCTTTTTAAATTAATAAATTCATACCAGTAAAATCATTGTTTCTGCGATCATATACACTACAATCATTTACCAATACCTTCCTCTTCTTTTTTTCTTCTGTTTTTCTGATTCTGCTTCTTTCTTTATTGCTAAAATTTCCGGCATACACAAGACGTCTCAATCAATTTTTTTTTTTTTTTTAATGAACTTGCATGCAAGATTATAATACATCAAGCAGTATTTATGAAAACGTGATATACAAAATATCCACTCTCCACCTCGACGCCTTCTCAGGCAGCTACCAAGTATATAGTGAACAACAAAAGTTTTGTATGGCAAGACCAAAAAGGAGTCGCCTGATTTGGTCAATTTTTGAACTTGTATTTGCAATTTTTATGAAAACGTCGTGTACAAAATTTTAGGTCTCTATCTTGACGCGTTCTCAGACAGTTTTCAAATATACAGGGTGTCCCGTAAGTGGACGTCAAGCCGGAACCGAGTGATAGACCGAATCGTAACAGTTACTAGAAAAATATAAAAAAAAATCTAAGTCATGTATTTTTCAAATTATATACATTTCTTTTGTTTTCGAGAAAATGTACACCCTGTGATTGTTTTTTAGCTCCTGTTGCTACAAATCTTTACTGTTTTTCAATTTTATTTTTCTCATGTAATCCCGAATAGTGCTTATGTAACCTGTTGCTTTAAATTCTAAGCCAACTGCTCCAGCTTGGAAGAAAATGTCATATTTTGCCGAACTAAGAATAGAAAATTAATATTTCACCCAACTTTAACTGACTGTACTAAAAAAAAAAAAAAATGTACTACGCCAGTCTGGCAAGAACCTTTGATGCATTTAATAAGGATTCTAAAATGGTACAACACTTCCTACATTATTTCTTAGATTACAGAAAAAAAAATTTTTTCTACAAAAAACCCAGTTTCGAAAAATTTCACTTACTAAAAATGATTCTAGTGTAACGAAAGCTTGCCGTAAGACCGTAACTTTAAGATTCTAGTTTGAGTGAGACGGAAAGTCATTACATGAAGTGTGAGTGAGACAGATAGTGACGCTTTCAAGTTAGAGATGCTTTGTTAAATTTAGGACAAATTTTCCTTAAGTTTAAAATTAAACACCAATTATTTGGATGCTAAGATTTATTATTTACAAAAGATGTTCAAACTGCCTTCCTTCAGCTGCAATACAAGTTCGACATCTTCTTAAAAAGGATCGGGTTATCAGACGGGAAAATCTTCCGTTGTTGACAACTACAACTGCTTCTGTAATTCTTTGCCGAAGCTCAGCTAAATTTTCAATTGACTTCTTATATTCTCTTTTACTGCTCCCGAGTAAAAGAAATCTAATGGATTTAGATCAGATGAACGGGCTGGCCACGAGATCGTACCAGACTGCCCTATCCATCTATCCGGATATTCTTCATTGAGATATTCTTTAACTGAAAGGGCATAGTGCGCTGGGCAACCGTCTTGCTGATACCACATCTCTCTGTAAATACTTAGTGGCATGTCTTCCAGTAAATTAGGTAAATGGTTTTGCAAAAAATCCAAATAAACTTCAGCATTAAAGACCTCTGGCAACTCAAAAGGTCCTATGACTTTTTCGTTTAAAATTCCGGTCCCCATGTTTATTTTAAAATTATATTGAGATCTATTTTGTCTCATTAAATTCGAATTCTCTACGTGTCACTCGTGTAAGTTGTGTAGGTTCATGTAACCGTCTTTTTTAAATGTCCATTCATCCGACGACAACATTTTGTCGAAGAATCGCGGATCTTCCCGTTGTCTTTGTAGCATAATTTGGCAAAACGCAATCCGAGGTTGATAGTCCCGAGGTTGATAGTCCCGAGGTAGCAGGGTTTGTACTCGCTGTACATGGTATGGATGTAGCTCATGGTTTCGTAAAATTCGGTGAGCTATACTTTTGGGCACTCCTGTGCATTCCTGGATTGCACGTACCGAACTACCTGGATCTTCTTCAACTGCTTGAAGTATTACGTTCTCGTAAGATAAGGAACTTCTTCCTTCACCATGTACTTGATTTGGCAGTCGGTCCTCTGTGGAGAGTAGACGGAGCAGATTTGTAAAAACTCTATGATCTGGCGAACGATCAGCATTTGGGTATCTCTCGCGATACAGTCTAGCCGCAGCACTAGCATTGCCTCTGCATTCCCCATACAAGAAGTGCATGTTGGCATATTCCTGTGTGGTGTATAAAGACATGGTGGCACTACTCAATCACACTATAATCCAGAAAAAATCAAAGCTTGTCGTAAAGAGATAGAAACTGTCCAAATCCAATTACAAGCAAACAAATCCAATAAACGAAGCAAAAAGTCGAAAGTACGAAATAACACGAACGAATACGGAATACTTTTAAAGTTACTTGCCAAACTGGCGTATAGTACATTTTTGTTTCAGTACAATCAAAATGTGACATTTTCTTCAAAGCTGGCTCAGTTGGCTTAGAATTTAAAGCAACAAGTTACATAAGCACTATTCGGGATTACATAAGAAAAATAAAATTGAAAAAAAGTAAATATTTGTAGCAACAATAGCTGAAAAACCATTACAGGGTGTACATTTTCTCGAAAACAAAAGAAATGTCTATAATTTAAAAAATACATGATTTTTTTTACATTTTTCTGGTAACTGTTACGATTTGATCTATCACCCGGATCCAGCTTGACGTCGACTTATGGGACACCCTGTATATATATTCAAACAAATTCTGTTACGTGATCAATATTTGGTTTCAATCCTCCTCCCAATTTCAGCCCAGTATATCCCCAACGATTTAACACATAACAAAGCTTTCGGAAATGCCAGCGTGAAATTAGAATAGAACCTATTTTCATGCAGCTCCACTCTGTGCTACTCTGCGAAAAAAAGGATGCCAGTTCCCATTCTACGCTACTTTACTCCACTCTGCATTCTGAATGCGGCATTAAGATTACAATGCCAAAAACAAGCTATGGATCAAGAAATAATAATAATTTATATGTAGAAAAGTTGATAAACATGGAGTAGGTAGATTTCGTTCATCTACTTAATTTTTCTGTATAGAAAAGGCAATTTTATTCAAGACTTTCTTAACCTTAATTTTTTCACTGATTAAGTGTACCTACTTATTTTACTCCATAATAATAAAAAAAAAAAAACATTTACTTAAGGTGAGGAACACTTTGATCTTTCTACATATAGATCGCTTTCTAATATCAAAATGCTAAAGATATATGATCGTAATTAATATAGTTCTTTCTAAATATTTCTCTAGTAGAAATCCAGAAAATTCGATTAAACTTTTTCTTATTGTCCTTTACAGTAACCAAACGTTTTTCCTCCATCTCAATCTTCGCGAAATTGTCTCCAATTAATTGATTTTCAAAGTTGTTTTCAATTGCAGACGGGGAGGATGAAATGTGGAGGAGAGAGTAATGCCATTGAAAAAACAAGAGTGAACCTTTTTCACCATCAATAAAAAGCAAAAACTTGATTACTTTCTAATTCTTTGGCTAGGGCTACAGGTCTAATGAAATTTTTTTTATATTCAATCGAATTTTTTTTTTTTAAATTACTTTACATGGAATCCTTAAGATACAATCGCAGCAATTCGATGAAAACATCTTTCAACCAAATCAATAAAACCAATAAAAATTTCCAACTTTAAAAATTTAAGAAAATATAATTGTCACCAAGACACGTCGTACTGGCGGCAGCGGAAGGAATGTTTTCTTTCGTACTAAAGATCTAATCTGTCTAGGAAGCAGAGTGATTTGCATAAACATTCAGTGATTACTACATGTCTGCCCCAAGAGAGAATAAATTATCATAGTTACCCAATATAGACTATTATCACGACCCAAGATGTAAAACAACAGCTTCCTTACCGTCCTGGCTGATATAAAGACGTTAAGAGACTACTCTTTCTTGGGTTGGGGGGGGCCCCACGATATAGAATAGTTGAAAATCGATGAAGTCTTGCCGTTGTTAACCCAGATCAGCATGGGACTGACAGTCTGCATTCATGCAAATCTATTTGTGGTTGCATCTGTATCAGATAGATTTTCTTAGAGATTTTCTATGTAATGTGTAAAGAAATTCCAAGAGACCGCTGCGCTGCTGGTTGCAATGTTGTGCAGTCCTGAAACGCTTTCTTGGATTCCCTTCAAAGATATGCTAATGGATTGGCTGTGAGCACAGATTTCAGTACATAACTGGCACTATACATTCGGGTAATATTCTTCTATGATTGTATTATATTTGGATTGCTTTGAATTTAGTACAAAAGTGTGCTACTCTTGCTTATCAAGAAATTTTACACAATTTTCGAATTATTCGCTCTTTACGAAATTTTATTTCAATCATTTTTTTTTCGATGAATCTATAATGGCATACTTTTTTCTATTTATATACTTCTAAGGTTTTCAAGAAATTCAATACGAATGAAATATACAATTTTTATTTATCTGAAAAGTAAGTGAATAGCATTACAAGAAAGCTACGGCTTCTTTGTATCTAAAAGATCTTCTCGCAGGTAAATATTTCCAATTGTGAATTATTTACAAGAATAGTTCAATTTAATATTTAAAATGACTTGGTGTATATTTGAGAGAAGAACTTCACCTGTTTACTTATAGAATGGGTAATTGACATTTTGCTACAAAACACTCAAATAAGTTGGCTATTACCACCTGTTATCCATAGAGCACACAAAGTCATATTAAATGAGCCACATGGAGTTAAGAAATATTTCAATTTTTGGAAAGTAGCCAGAGTCGTTGTTCAATGCATTTTGTTTGAAGTGCAATTCATTTTGTTGTTTTTTTTTTTTTTTGTTTTTTTAATATGACACTCATAGAAAGATACGAGTCAGTTGCTATCCAGCTGCAAAAATTCATAAAAATAAAAGAAATATAAAAAGGCTATTTAGAAAATATCGTAATAAATGGGAGCCTTCAAAAATTTGTTTAACAACAACATTTTTCACCTCGATCAGTGGCCCTCTTATTTCGGAATAACAACTTTTTATAATTTCAACTAATACTTCCGGTATCAAAAATATTTGTAAAAGATGATTTCATGGAATACCAAAACCTTTTACATATTTGAAATAATCGACATCTTCTAGGTGTTTTTCCAGTGTAATTCTAAGATATTATGGTTTTGACAAGGATTATCAATCATAACTTTTAGTTGACTGCACAAAGTCGCTGCCAATAAAATACATACAAAATTATATGGCTAAATTTTGACATTAATTTTCGTGGTGAAGACACAATTTTTATACAAGGAAATCTCCCATCAGAACCAGCAATCAGCTCTTCCAAGCTGCTATTAAATTATAAACGAAAAAGATGAACTCTGTATACAGTTTAAATGGATTTGTATAAAAGCGATGTCATGATAGCAAAGACATGGATCAACTTAAGCCGTTGGATGCTTTTTTAGGATTGCGTGCCCAACCGGAAAAAGCGGGAACCGTATTACTAAGCCTCCGATGTCCGTCCGTCCGTAGAATCTTTAAATTTTCACAGAGAGTGTGTATTTCTATTGTCGCTATAACAACAAATAATAAAAATCAAATAAAATTAAAAATTAAAGGGGGCTCCTTACAAGAAACGTGTTTTTTGGCGTATACATAGTGTTAAATTTTGTACGATGGCACGGAACCCTTCGTGTGCGAGTCCGACTCGCACTTGGCTGCTTTTTTTTATATTATTAAGCCAAGCTCAGGGGATACCCCATGATACAGCTTGTCAGGAAAGAAAAAAGAAAGGAATGAGGAAGCATAAGGATAGTGGCAGAGGTGCCGATGTATGTCACTTGTTAAACCTTCGCAGATTGTATGCCGAAGGAAAGACAGAAGATGGTAGGTTATTCCATATTCGCACAGTTCGGGATAAGTCTTACAATACGGTCAAAAATAATTTTAAGGGTGAAATGATGTGCGCAGTTTTCAGCGCGAGTACTGCGTGCAGGAATTATTCTACAAGGGATCAGACAAGATATTTCATCTGAACATTGACCATGCATGTAGCGATAAAGGAGCCAAAGGCATCCAACATTGCGGCGTTGCTCGAGTGAGTCAATATGACATGTTATTGCCACATCACCAATGAGCTTGAAGGCTCTCTTCTGGACAATATCTAATGACGCTAATGCTGTGTGACCAGCCTCAGCTCAGATATGGCAATTATATTCCATTCTAGGTCTGATATCCCCGGGGGGTTACAAGTAATAATACAGCTTGCATGCAAGCAGCACTGCCAGATTTCTTGCACGTGTAACTTCTACTGCCATGCTGACAGTTCAGCTTTCAGCGAACTTGCATGATGAAAAACCATGGCAGCTGAGGTGATAGTAATTTGACATTTAACAGTTTTCAAGATGGAGGAAAAGAAATGCATGAGAGAATTTGATAAATTTATTCTGGAAAAATTAGATTTTCTGGGATCATTTGCATTACATCATTTACCAACATCTTCCTCTTAACTTTTTCTTGGGTTTTTATCATTCTACTACTTCCTTTATTGCTATAATTTTCCAATATACGCATGACTTTACGCCTCAATACCATTTTTATACCCTAGATGAAATCATAGGGGTATACTAAGTTTGTCATTCCGTTTGTAACACCTCGAAATAATGATTGTAGAGCAAAATGGATTGGACACCCATTCATAATATTAAAAGTTATTTCGATTTTTGCATGTCCGTCCGTCCGTCTGTCCGTCCGTCCGTCTGTGCGCACGATAACTCGAGAACGCGTATACTTAAAGAGCTGAAATTTTGTACACGGACTTTAAAAAAAAAATGTAAAATTAAGTTCGAAAATGAGACGATTCGGGCAACTCTTCGTGGGGTTGCCATATAAAAATTTCGTTTTCCGCTATATATTTGGACACTGCCTGAGAACGCATCGACGTAGAGAGCTGAAATTTCGTACATGATGTTTTTACTACATTAGCAAATAAAATGTCAAAAATGGACTAAATCGGGCAACTCCTTCTTGGTGTTGCCATATAAAAATTTCGGTTTTTTACGTATACTTTGAAAACGATCAGTTCAAGACATTTTTGTTGTACTAAGAACTTCTGCAGAATACGAAATCCTATAAAATTGGTTATTACCATTTTTTCTGTGCGACAAACTGTTCTAGGAATATATGCGAAAAACAACTTCAAAATTAATACTTGAATAGATCGGTGACCATACGAAATTCAAACGGGCATTCATCTAGGGTATCATAAGAATTGGTCTTAGACCAATTCTAACTTTTTTGTTTAAATGAACTTGCATTCAAGATGATAAGACATCAACCGAACTGCCTTCTGCTGTCAAGTTAAAAATCGCGTTGGAAGGGAGGCTTGCATGCATGCTGTACTATCTCGTGTAATCCCCGTGATAAGACTTGTAGAGGAGGAGCACTAGATTCGATGGGCTGAAGTATTTCTTACACCTTTTCAGAAATCCTAGATATTTCGATGCTTCTTTGGTAATAGAGAAGATGTGATCAGTCGAGCTTAACATACTGGAAATATTAATGCCAAGAATGCATAAAGGCGGTGTATCGTAAGTCAGTGGTCCATCAAATGTAATGGGAGTGGAGAAATTATGATCTTGTTTTAAAGAGATGAGACAGCTTTGGGTTTTAGATGCATTGAATTCGACGTGATTCGGTTTACCTCAAGCGACCGTTTCTGTGTGTATAACTTACTTACTTACGAAACTATTTCTTGGGTTGTTATCTGGAGCGGAGTATACTAGTGTTTGGATTATGTACATAAATTGATTTTATCTTGTACATTTTTTTTATCTTAATTTATTTTAACTTTAATAATTTGTTTTTTTTCTTTTTTAGCATAATTCTATGGCAGTTCTCTTGTTAGCTGACATGTCGGACTTGTACGATGAATATACTTAACAATACAATCACTGGGGATAGGACGAATGTGCTGAAGACTTTTGCGAATAACTTAAAGGTAGCTTAAACATATGTCATCTTTATGCTCGCTGTATTCTTTCGGATTTTGAATGGTGGCATAGACATGGAGGATTATATGATTGATTTACCTGATCTTACGTCATTGAGCTATAACAGGACTTAAGCGAGAGGTGGATACATGGCTTTTTATATAAAAAATACCTTCAGAAGTACTGAAATCTACAGCACCTTAGGCTACAATTTGACCTTGACCTCTGATGCAACCTTGACTTTTGAAATCGGAAGTGTCTGGTCTTGAAGGCTACAGTTTCTGCTTAAATTTTTTTTATTTTTTTTTTTTATTTTATGTTTCCTCGTACCCTAGAGTACGTTCTTGCTGGATCAGGGGATGAGGTGGTTCTTTGATTATTTACGATTCGAAATTACCTTCAACGAATAACGTAGAGAAAAACCTATCCACATACTTGTTATCTATTCTCGGATAGTCTGTAGCAACTCTTTGTCTGTTTGATTTTGCTTGTTGATCTGCTATTTAATTTTTTTAATTTTTGGTGTATCTAGGTATCAGGTATCAGGCTTCCTCTGTGCTTCATCTAGAGTTGAGAACCTTTTTATAGAGGTTTCTATTGGATCGAATAAAATATTTTTGAGCTATGTATATAAGCCACCGCGTATCACGAACTTAGATGACATTTATAATAATCTTACACAAATTAGCAGCGCATATTCTACTAACATAATATGTAAGTATTTCAATGTTAATCTTTTAAATGATAACAACAATTGCAGGAATTTCTTAGCGTGCTTATAGTCCAGTCAAATAAGTTGAAAAAATACTAAAGATCGCAGTTAATTTGTTTCAGACTGCAATTTTGAGGGTTGGTGTAGGGTGGTCCTGGGAGTATTGTTGCAAAAATGCAGCCTACCAGGGCAAAAGAAAGGGGTGCAAGACAATAAAAACACCCCCGAACGCGTGATAATCTATTTGCCATGCGTGCGGATCGGAAGATATAAAGTTTTTGAAAAAATTAAAAATGCTATTTTATTTAGAATATGATTCCAAATACAAAAGTCAATGGTGATCAACCCCTATTTCGTTAGGGCGGACAGGAAAACCGAAAGAATCTAAGAGTGGGCACATCACTATAATCACTACTTTGTGGCTATATTCCACCAGACTCCATAAATATCGTCGACGACCAAGGTCAGAATATTTATGACCTACTCATTTTAACATCTAATTTTATCCATGGTAAGATGGAACCTCTTGACGAATTACTACTTATTGGTGATTTTAACCTACCCAATATACAATGGGTACTTAATGATGATGACGATGACTATCTTCCACTTAATAACTTGACAACAAGGGAATCACTTTTCCTTGACACTATTTCATCTCTTGGTCTCAGCCAAATCAGTAATGTTAAGAATGACATGGGTAGGCAGTTAGACCTGGTATTTTCTACTGACGCGGGTAACTTATTAGTTTAACCTAGCCCTGTTATAATGTCTACTCTTGACAAATACCACCCCCCTCTTCTAATTACACATTGCTATGTAACCGAAAACCTCACATATTGTGACGAAGCGGAATACCTTTTCAATTTTAGAAAGGCTGACTTTTCAGAACTTTCCAGTAGACTTGCCTCTATTGATTTCAGCACACTGCTGTCTTGCAATAGTGTTGATGAAGATGTTTCTAAGTTTTACGCAATTCTTTTCGATTTATTTTCTTCTTGTATTCCCCGCGAGCGTCAGCGGTTGAATAAAACATCACCGCCATGGTTCAATAAAGAACTGAAACGTCTTAAAAATAGAAAGAATAAACTGTGGAAAAGTTATATGAGGGACAAGGACACTATAACTCACAACAACTTCCTCACATCATATAATGAGTTCAGAGAACTTTCTTCTACACTTTATGATGAGTATGTTCAAATGATGCGTACGAAATTATTTAGTGACCCACGTATCTTTTTTAAATTTATTAATATGAAGAAAAAAACTGACAACTACCCCAATACCATGAGGTACAAGGATTCTGCTAGTGATGATTCGTCTGTAATTTGCGATATGTTTGCTTCATTTTTTGACAATGCCTTTGCCTCGTCAAATTTTCATCCTCAAAATAGCGACTTCAGTCATATGAACGATTCCCATAACGTTTCATTCACTATCCCTTCAATTTCAGAAGAGGATATACTCATTCATATTAATGGGCTTCCAAATGACTTCACAACTGGTCCTGATGGGATCCCTTCAGCCTTTTTTAAGTCATGCTGCCTCACCCTGGTAGCTCCGCTGAGAATTAGCTTCCAAAAATCGCTCTATAGTGGTTGCTTCCCGCAGGTATGGAAAAACTCCTTTATCATACCCATCCACAAAAAAGGTAGTAAAAATGAGATTTCTAACTATATACCTATTGCAAAATTATCTTGCATGCCCAAATTATTCGAATCTATCATTTACTCTCAACTATCATCTTCCTGTAAGAATTTGCTCTCTTCAAACCAACATGGGTTTATTTCAGGCAGGTCTACAACCACTAATTTGTTGGAATTTGTCTCGGATACCATTTGCGGGTTTGCAAAAGGCTATCAGACAGATTGTATTTATACAGACTTTAGTAAGGCGTTCGACAAGTTATCTCACTCCGTGATACTCTTTAAAATGGAAAAGTATGGGTTTCCCCCAACATTTCTAAAATGGACGGAGTCTTATTTAGATAACAGAACATATCAAATCTTATTCCGCCATTCCATCTCTAGAGTCTTGAAGGCTTCGTCTGGCGTGCCTCAAGGTAGTCACTTGGGCCCATTGTTCTTTGTTCTATCTATTGACGACATTGTCTCTGTTGTGAGGCACTGTAAAGTCTTGATATATGCTGACGACATTAAGCTTTTCGCTCAGATTAAATCTGTTAGCGATTGTGAACAGGTACAGGCTGACCTTCACAAATTTTACGACTGGTGCAAGAGTAATAATTTGGTACTAAATATAGACAAATGTGAGGTTATGACTTTCCACAGAAATCAGAAACCAATCACTTATGATTACGAGTTCTCGCATTCCTCGATTCGCTGTGTTAGCTCTGTCTGTGACTTGGGTGTCAAATGTGACCACAGATTGAATTTTATCTCCCATATAAACTACACAGTATCAAGGAGTAGTTCTATGCTGGGTTTTATAAAACGTTGGTCCCGAGAGTTTTCAAATCCTACCATAACATTGCGTTTGTACACTTGCTTTGTAAGACCACTTCTTGAATACGCTAGCCAGGTCTGGTCTCCATTTTACGGTATACACATCGACCGTATCGAGTCTGTACAGCGGAACTTCTTACGATTTGCTCTCAGGCACCTACCCTGGAATAATTCATTAATTCTTCCACCCTATGAGGATCGCTTGAAGCTTTTAAATATGCACTCACTTGAGAAACGTAGTATGGTTGCCGATATAACGTTTGTGCAACAACTCTTAAACGAGAATATTGATTCTCCATTTTTACTTAACAAAATCTCAAGGTCTAACTTTAGCATGTGTATTACTGTTAATAATATGGCTGAGCATTTTGTTCTCGACGTTTCTAAGCATGTTTTAAAAAAACGTCTATATAATATTTAATCTATTTTGTTTAATGTTTTCTGCATGTCATTTCATCTGGTGTTTGGTTTATGTTTAGTGTAACATACTAGTACTAACACCGACTAAATGATGAAACGCATGTATTGTTGACCGTTTATTTATTAAACGTGTCCATGCAGCGAGCTTGTGTTAAGCTGGTTCTGATAGTCAATATCCGTTGGCAAAAGTCATATCTTAATACCACCTAAATGAATTAAATATGTAAATCTGAGCGTTTTACTTATCTGCGAAATTAAATACATCACCTTAAAAAAAATTATTCCTACTAAACATACTAAAAGAACATTAAATTTTAATATTTTTAAAATAAATCAAATCTCTTTAATATACATCAATCAATTTCTTTTCATAGGTATTCATTTTCAACTTTTCTCTCTTGCCCATTATTGAGTATACTTTTGCTCGTAACTACTTACTTTTCTGAAATTTCCTTTAACAAAATAAACATTTTTCTATTATTATCAAAAACACATTAAATAAAATCTTGAACGCTAAAATCAATATATTTTCCCTGAATAAGGATAGAGAAAATCTCAAGAAAAGCTGAACCCATTCAAATAAACTTTAAAAACACTTTCGAGAATTGTACAATCCATTAAATTCCTTCATTTTGCAGTTGAAAACGTTAATATCCCCCCTCTGCACTCAGTTCTATAGGAATGGATTGATCTCAGCAAGTGTCCAGTTTCCCAGAACAGACTTATTTTTCCACATAGTTATGGTGGTAAAGAGAGGAGCTTCTTTAATAAAATATTGGGGTTATCACAATTTTCGCTTCAATTAAGGTCACAAAATATAAAATGAAAGATGTACGCCATATTCACAGACTCTCAGTTACTATCCTACAGTTCCCTATTACTTCTGGTTCAATGCTAAGAAGTGTTTAAAAAGTGCATTTAGTTACATGAGCCCGATTCGATTTTTAATTAAGTTGCTTACTCAATACAGCTGTGTAATGATTATGCAGTGGATTATTTTGAAGATTTCAATTTCAATTTAATTTATACTGGTTTACTGTACAACAAGACTTACAATCTTTTGGTCACACACTTAATTTTAATAACTACGAAATATTAAATTTAATTCAGTTTTATTCTAATCAAAATATAATTTAAGTTAAGTGACTAAGTTACTAACTAATAGAGAACATATTACAATTCAGAGGTAGATAACGAGAGCCGGAAATGGAAGGAGCAAAAAAACCGAGAAGAAAAAGAGCTTCACGATTGGGATATATTTAAAAATATTTTAGAGCTATTCTTAAATCAGCTCGCTGAGGTCGTCCGTTTCAGATTGCACAGGTAGAGAGTTCCAGATATTGGTTACATGTACCAAATTAAAACCCCGCTTAAATACAGAGAAAATCGTGGAATTAGAATCTGTCGGTGTCTTTCAGAACGAACAAAATTTAAATATTCATAGAGATACCTAAGTTCTTTCGTATATATAATTTTATGGATGAAAATTGAACTCCTGTATGATAAGATTTTTAAGGGAACAACCAAATATTTTGTGCTGATACAGGGTGATGTGGTGAAACGTCGAAATCCATAGATAAAATGCATACAATCAAATCACCCAATTTCGCTATTTGTGACCTGTTGATGAGTCAAACCAAGACTTGAAACTTGTCACCAAAAATTAATGGGTTGTGTGATGAAAGCTTTTGCTATATACCGGAGAATCCCAAAAAATTCTTTCTTGAACAAAATCAGGATAGGCTACGTCGAGTTTACAAGCGCAAACAGAGTTCAATGGCGAAAACATTAGGCTACCATAATTAAAAGGTGGCATGATCAAGGTTTTGATAAAGTTAAGTATGGTTTCTATGGATAAAAACGTTGCAGTTAACTACAGTTGTCGAATACAGGCACAGACTTTACTTTCAAGAGCCTTGTGGAGTCACAAGATTCTCAACTGTTCTCATGTACGACAAAGGAGAGCTATTTAAAGTTATCGGAGATTCGTTATTTACATCAATTTCAGTTCTATATTGCAACATCCAGCAATATTTGCTGGTACTGAGTGCCAAATTATTTACGATTGGCCATGTGTAAATTCGTTTAAGATCATCATTCACGTTTTGTACACCATCTTTGATCAAACCAATCGATCTGTTAAGATATATTTGATCGTCGTCGTCGGCATACAGACGTATTTTTTGAATTTGTAACAACACTAGGGAGATAATGTATGTATAATCGAAATAGTAGTGGTCCCAGAATCGAGCCTTTATGGACTCTAGATACGAGTGGTATAAGTATAAAACAAAAATCCTTTACTTTCACTTGTGGGAACCTACCAGTCAAAAATTTTCAAAATGTGTAGCAAAGACAACAAACCAATTTCAGATTTGTTAAGTGCATATCGAAGATCTGTGATCACCTTTTGCAAGGCTGTTTCACAGCTATACCCACGACGAAAGCCCAATAGAAAACATGAAATTTCAAGATGATCAAGAATTTGTAGAGCTATTAGCTTTTCCAGTGCTTTTGAAAAACAGCAGTACAGACTGATAGGATGAAAGTCTGAAAGAGATTCTGGCGAGGTGTTTTTCGCAATAGCAAGTATAGTTTCGATATTCCAGTGGGTGAGAGAAAGCCCAGACGTCAGGCTGGTATTGAAAATATAGATTACGAATGGCAATATGATCAGGAGGAAGAGATTCAGAAAGCGAGGAGAGAGATTATCGGGACATGTCGCATCAGATCTTATTATGAATATGTTCCTAAATATTTAATCTCGGTCGATATTTCTGAAGCTAAATCCATAACTAATTAGCATTTATTGAGATACAACATCATCCAGCGACAATTTGTTTAATTTTAAAAAATATTGTGAAATAATTCCTACTGAAGTAATATTAAATTCCATCAAAAATTTTTACTGAAATATTTCATATTAAAAAACTGGAATTTGAATGAGAACAGTAAAATTTCACACTTCAACCTGCCACCAATCGAAGCTTTTATTAATATTGTATTCCAATTTACAGTCTGGAGTAGTTTGAAAGTTCCTGTAAAAGTGCATACATATAGCGTTTGACCTTAGAACTACATTTCAAAACATTTTTCCATGATAAACTTTCAGTTAGTTTAATGCCAGTGGCGCATATGATTACCACCGAATCATCCTATAGATATTATTAAATATGCATAACCTAACGTACCTCGAGCTCTTGGAGTATTTGACTTTCATTAGATAAACTCGCATCAATTCAGTAGCAAACGTATTTAATAATTCTCTCCTTAATTTAGTTCATTCCTAGTCAAACGTATGTTTATATATACATATACTCACAAGAACCTTTTACGATTCGGTCCTTTGAGCCGGATAGGATGGTTAATATTGAGTTCACGAAAACTTTATGGCCCGTTGTTTATCTGAACATTTTAGGGTTTATGGTATGGTAGGTATCGTAAACTTTGTTTATTATGTTTACAATGAATTTTATAGATGTCGAAAGTAATTCAAAAATTCTATTGAAGTCTCATTGAAGTGTCTCCTTGTCACAATTTTTTGTCGTAAAAAGAATAAAATGTATTAGGAACTATACTTCAATGATGCTATTATTAATGCCTTGGGTAAAACCTCACCATTTATTATACCCTAGATGAAATCATGTGATAAACGAAGTTTGTCATTTCGTTTGCAACACATAAGAGTGATAATGGTACCGCAAAATAGATGGGACACCCATAAATTATATCATATGATAATTGGATTTTTCGGTTCCTGTCCATCTACCTATCCGTAAACATTTTAGCTGAAGGTATCCGGTATATTTCATGTAACATACTTCCATGGATTAATTGATTCAAAAGAGGTTGAGAAACCAAAGGATTCTTTAGAATTTAGGCCACTACAAGGCCCATTATGCATCCAGAACAATCCCAACCGAACGCTTTAACAAAGTTAAGGATTTGCCCCAACCCACCTACCCGATTCATGCTGTTCATCTAGGTCCTAAGAGGTATGAGCTAAGGAATATATAACGTCTACCGGAGAGGGCCGAACAATGACAGAGAAAGTAGTCACCGTTTCAGATTCCTCTCTGCATTCTATGCATACAATGTTGTCAATAATCAATAAGTCTTATGCTATGTAAGTAGCCCCCTGAAAATGAGTGTCCAGTTACAATAGACTTGCAGATGTTATTAGATTTAAACAAGTTTAACTATTATATTAACATTGATAATGAAGTGATAATCACCGAAGAATTATCTGACAATGGGGCGTGGGGGTGGACCAAGTATATAGTGAAAACAAAAAAATTTTGTATGGCAACACCAAGAAGGTGTAGCAAAATTTAGTCCATTTTTAAAATTTTATTTGCCATTGGCATGAAAACATCACGTACCAAATTTTTTGTATGGCAACCCTATGAAAGAGTTACCCGATTTGATCCATTTTTGAACTTAAATTTAAATGTTTTTTTAAAACGCCGTGTATAAAATTTGAGCTCACCACATCGACGCATTCTCAGGCGGTTTCCAAGCATGAGTAAACTAAAGTTTTGTATGGCAACACCAAAAAGGGGTTGCCCGATTTGGTACATTTTTGAACTTCTACATATATGCAATTTATTTTCATGAAATGCCGTGCACAAAATTTGAGCTCTCCACGACGAAGCGCTCTCATACAGTTTCCACTGTAAAACCAAAATTTTGTATGACAACACCAAGAAGGGGTTGCCGGATTTAGTCTATTTTTTTAAATTTTAGATACTACTGCTATGAAAATATGTGCCAAATTTCAGCTCTATACGTGCGCTCGTTATCAGACAGTGTCCAAATATATATTACAAAACGAAATATTAGTATGGCAACCCTATGAAAGACTTGCCCAATGTAATCCATTTTTTAACATGTATTTTTAGTTTTTATGAAAACGCCGTGTACAAAATTTCAGCTTTCGACATCTAGGCGTTGTCAGGCAGTTTTTTACGTCTGGACAATAGCGCCATTTATCGTGTCCAAGACTATCCTATCTCTCAAGTTGGAACTAACCAAACACATTCTCACAATTTCATTGAAATCGTTTGGGCAGTTTCGGAGATTAGAGTGTACAAAAACAGTGACACTGGATTTTTATATATTAAGAAGAAGATGTACAATTTGTAAATTCAGCTTGTAAATCATTTTGCGGCCGGAGAAAACGAGATCGTCGTCTTCGAGGTTTACTATGTCGATATGAGACTCATCTATGTTATTGCACCTAGAACTCATGGAAATCCGAATTTCATGTACAATCTGAAGGAAAGTTCATTATTTTTTCAAATATTTATATGTATAACATAAATTATTGAAACTTACCTAATTTTATTGTCAATCTTTCCTTCAGCAGAAGAAGGGAATCTTATCCATTGAAGAGACAACCCCCTTGTTATCACCTCTGGTATTTCGCCAATAGCTCTACTAACCGAAGGTTGGCTTGTACTAACCACTGGCAAAAACATCTACTATTGCAAAACACTGTAGTAAAATTCTATAGTTTGGTACATCATTAAAAAAAATTAAAAAATATAGGTAGGTACTTTGATAACAAGAAGCACTGCGTCAAATATTTAGGTGGATCAGATGTGGTTAATTTGTCATTAATTAATTTCAATAAATGCACAAATATATGTAATTAAGAGGGAAGAAATGAAAGATTTGATTTATTTTTCGTCATTATAACGTTGTACAAGCTGCCTCTGGTTCGTTACCCATTATCTGTGGTCCTCATCAAGGATCAGTACTAGGCCCTTTATTGTTTAGCCTATTTATAAATGACCTCCAACAAGTGTTAGAAGATGCAAAAGTTCATCTGTATGCCGACGATGTGAATTATATCTTAGTAGGCCTATAGGACTTCTTTAGGACTTCATTGCGCGAATGAATTCTGAGCTAGATAGAATAAGTGATTGGTCGTTATTAAATGGATTAGTGCTCAACCCTGCTAAATCGAAGTACATTGCCTTTTACGTCTCATCCCTTGATAACGTTGATGTTCCGCCAATAATTTTAAACAGAGTTATATTGCCGCTACATGATAGGGTGAATAATCTTGGGATTGTTTTAAATAGCGTGATGAAGTGTTGCGATAACTCATAACTCCGCTATTCAGAAAATCGGCATGGAGAGTTCTTTCCTTGTTCAGGCTGCCCGACTTTGGAATAGTCTTCCATCAAACGTTCAGAGTGCTGGTACTGTCAAAGCATTTAAGAAGCTTATTAAGATGCATTTGTGAGTTAAGGAATTTCATATATTTTCTGTTTATCACTAATTTCCTATTCTTATTCTTTTTATTCTTTTATTTCTTTAGTTATTAGTTTTATATTATTTTATTTATTTTTTAGCATCATTATAATTCTTCTATTTTGTCTACTTATGATTTATCTTTTATTATTGAATTCTTGATATATGCTTTTGAGTGTTACATTTCTAGCTCCGATTAACTTTATAGTACAAACAAAAGATTGCAAATCTTGTGTACGTAGACCATAAATGAATTATTCTTATTCTTATTATATTATTAACATTATAGTATTTTATCAAATTTATGTTGAAAATAAGCAAAAAGAATAAAAATAAGTTATAATTGCTTTAAATTTTGCTCTCCTCAAAATATCCACCTTTAGCCTTGATCACTGTGTGGCAAACTCGGGGCATTTATTATTTCTAAGTACATCCCAAAGTTGATGTCTGTTCGTAGTTCGAACATTGCGAATGCACTTGTCCAAACGATCCCACAAGCGTTCGATTGGATTAAAATCAGGACTCAGTGGGGGGGGGGGGGCAAATCATTTATTTGATCACCTTTTGATTCGCTTCGGACTGGATGTGGTTTTTGCATAAGCGGGAGGTATGCTTCAGTTCGTTGTCCTGCTGTAGTTTGAAACACCTTCTACCTTCTATTTTGACGGAATCACTAACAGCACTTCCACCAAAACATCCCTAAACTATGACTGAACCTCCTCCATGTTTGACTATAGGCTATATGCATTGGTTTTTCCTGCACTCCTCAGGCAATCGACGGACATATGCACGCCGCTTGGATCCAAAAAAGTCAAATTTTGATTCATCCGTGAAAAGCACTCGTTTCCATTACTCAGGTGTCCAGTATTGATGGGCTTTGGCCTATGCCAATCTCTTCTTCTAATTTTAGGGACTCAACAACGGCTTTCTGGCTATGACATACCCATTCAACTCGACTGCGGAGAGACGACACTTAAAAGTCGAAAGTTTTACGGGCTTATCTCTCGATTCCATAAGTACAACACGTAGTTCGGGTGCCGTTTGAAATCTATCCCTTTTGCTATTCCCTACTATGTATTTATCCTCCTGTTCTGTGGTCACTCGAGGTTGTCCAGGACGTAGGCGATCGCTTAAACTTCCTAATTCAGCGTATCTCTTAAGTGTCCACTGTACGTCACCAAGAAAGATCTTTTTCTGAGCAGCGATAGATTGCAAATTATGCCCGGCCTTCCGAAAGGCGACTATGGTAGCACGCTTTGCGATTGACATTTCCTTCCTCAGGATCATTTCCTTGACTATAATCGCAAAACAACTTTGCACCCTTACGTTAGAATTGACACACCGTTCAGTTGTAGTGAAAGATATAAAAAACCGTGTTTCTACGTATTTCGCTCTGGCTTTATTCACTAATCGACAAGAAATATTTCCATTCGCTTCTCAAAGAATGACTCAGAAGAAAGCGTACGGGCCTGCTTCTCCTACTTAGCTGAACAGCACAATGGGCCGCCTTGGCCTCCGTGCTTGAGATCTTTCAATCCCCAGCCCCAAAAAAACAAATCTATTTACTTACACAATAATTTAAATATCTGATTAAACTGAAACGCAAATTCTAATCAACCTGGGGGTGTTAGCAGAAACAAAAAAATATGGGTGAGCTATTTTGATACTCCCTACCATTTGTGATAGTTTCATCTAAATCGGAGATGGTCGGGTCCAAAACAAATACTTTTTGATTGTTTTCGTGTGGAATGCCTGTAAACAGGTAGTACTATCCAGAATCTTGCGAAACTGGTTGTTCCGTTACAGTTTTTCGTCCATATCGTCTTCAAGTCCCTCGCTTGTATAGTATCTGTTTCAAGAACTTTTCATCACACAATGCTGATTGTTATGCTTGGTGCACTATGCAACTGCTTCTGAAATTGGTCTACGATTGAAACCACCTCTTTCGTCTCCTGCAATAACTAACACTTTTTGGTCCATGACATATCATTTAACTAGGGTTCTGGCATCTACACCTCCAGCTGAGACGCATACTCAAACATTGATAAACTTACGGATTATGTCGGTTTAGGGAGTGAGAGTTTAAAAAATCGCAATTTTTGGGATTTTTTCAAGCGAACCTTTAATACATAAAAATTTTTTTTTTTTAAATTAAATTTTTGATTGAATGGTGCGAAAAGCCCTCCCGTGACGGTCTGCTCCAGAAAAATCCCACTCTGGTTTTCAGTCTCCAGGCTTGTTAGGCAAGATACATGATTTTATAATTTTTCAGTGATACATAAATGTATAGTTTCAGCCAATTGAAAAATAAAATTTCATTTTTCCTAAAACAATCAGACAGTTTTTTATTTTATTTTTGGAAATTTTAACTAAAAAGAAAAGCTAAACTGAAATTAACAAAAGAAAAGAAAAGGAATAAAATACGCATCACCGTTGTTCTCGATTTCATTCGTTATCGCCCTATCGCACAATATTGACTAGCCTAGCTATCCAAAAAATTAATTGAATGCTGATGCCTTATACTAACTGATAAACGATGTATCATGCTTCTAAGTCTCCGGGTGCTCAATAACATTCAACGAAAATTAAAAATAGGAAGCAATTGAAAATTGTTCGTTGTTCTTCTGGGCTCTAACATCGGAACGTCGGCAAATATTACCCTATTTCAAAAGCTTTTCCTTATTAAAGTCATCACGAATGCACACACCTTCCTGCATTTGCAGTGTATTAAAAGTGCTAATCTATTATTTTTGCTTTCTTGGGATATCTGCCAAATCTTGCTATAATAGCAAAAAATTCTCCCATAGCAATAAATGATTTCTTGCTATGCAGAACCATACTAAGCCCCAATGACTTAAGAACATTTTACCGACGAGGGTTTTTCAAATTTCAGTCAAGTTTAAAAAAGTATATATTTAAAAAATGGACAAATTCAGACAAAAACGAACAGACTTTTTTTTAAATTAAAGTTTATAAACTTTAGCCTAGTTGTTCAGTCCACATACAAAATCCCACGATGAATCCCTGATTCCTCCTCTCCTAAAAAGATACAAAAAGGAACACAAAGAATTTTTTCTTAAAATAATTTAAACAAAAAAATACTTATCTGAGGCTACAACTTCCTCCCTTCAATCCAACGCCGTCCTAAAACTTCCTCCACTATTTTTTCACCTGAAAATAAACAAAAACTCTTATAAATAACTAATAAATAGAATAAATATAAACAAACTTACCAAAAAACTCCTACCGCAGTATATTTACAAATTGACATATCAAAATGTCAACATGTCACACCAGATGTTCTCGCCTTCGCCGCAGTAAGAGTTCAGTGCAACTCAATGGTCTCATATGACGTCACTGCTGGATGCCGCCATCAAAGTTTAACAACTTTGAGAATGAGCCTTGCCAAGGCAACCTATCATGAAGCCGAAACGTAGCGGTTCGCCGCGGCTATAAAAAGGCGACGAGCTGCAGCAGAATCACCCATTCCCAATTCAGAATTTGATCTGAAAACATCAGAATTTACTCTGATTTTCCTAATCATCCAAACCAAATTTTGTTTCCATCTAAGTAGGAATTTACTCCTACTGCAGAAATTTAATTCTGCTTATTTTTCATCTCCCACCTGAGTAGGAATTTACTCCTACTGCAGAAATCTAATTCTGCTTATTTTTGCGTCTCTCACCTGTGTGGGAATCTACTCCTACTGCAGAAATCTACTTCTGCTTTAATTTATCCCACGTCTAAACAGGAATCTACTCCTGCTGCAGAAATCTACTTCTGCCTTATTATAATTATTTTAGCATTGCTCTCGTGCTTAGACGTGCAGCAAGAACTTCTATTGTCGAGTTACTTCATTAAATTAACAGTGGATTTTCTTCTCTTTCTTTCAGAAATAAAGGGAGCCAACCTCTGTAGCAGAATTTGTTTTATTGAATTTTTGTATAAATATTTAAACTCATTGAATTATATTGAATTATCGTATTAGGCTAGGTTAATCTTAAGTATTGAATTATTTTACATAGGCTAAGATCGCATGAAAATGAATTTGTGATATTAGTTTTAAGTGATATTTCAATTAAAATTTTATATTTGAATTTAAACAAAGCTGAGTTATCCTTTTACAACCGGCACCCCCCTTTAGCTTGAGCACAGATCTTACACTAGTACTAAGGTCGGCGCTAAGCTAAATTTTGTATGAAAATTTAGCAAGGTTAACACGCTAAATTTGCCTTCGGTGGTTAGAGATGGCACCACCAGTAAGTCTCCAAAAAATTTAGCTTGAATTTATCCGCCCGGGCCGTTCTTTAGCGCGCTAAAAATATTTATTCTCAGAGTTCTAAGATTTGATAAATTTATTGGCCGGATATTTGTAGTTAACACAGTTTCGTACGTCTTTGCTGTTAGTACGGATGAATTAGATTTCTTCTTGTGGCCGTATTTTCAATATCATTGTTAATTTTTTTTTTTTTTTTGTATATATTATGCATATCTTAATTTTATATTTTTAATATTTCCAAATAATTTTAACTATCTGTTTTTAGAAATATTATGACCGCGCGTTGTATTTCCGTAAAAAATTGCAAAATTCTTCTTCTTCTTGTTTTTAATATATTTTTTCTCTGGGTCTCCGCTGTCATAATTTAGCTGCTAAAGAACGGCCCGATATTGGAGACCCGCTAAAATTTAGCTTAGCGCGGACCTTAGTACTATGCTTTTTAATTGAATTAAATTGACTTATTAGGGCATAATTAAGTTTATTTAATTTTTTCCTATGTGAAGAGAAGTCTTCGTGTGTTTTACAAATCGATTATAATAATAATGAACCTATTAACACGGTCCGTAAAAATCTATTATAAACGGATTAATAAAAAGAAACTATTTTCAATGTGACATTTAACTATTATTTATTATTAATTATTGTTAACATGTACTTTTTATATAAATGAATATATTTTTCAGATTTTTATTTCATGACCATAAACTCCGATTTAAAATATTCCTGAAATTAAATCATTTATTCCACTTCTTATCGAGAAATGATTACATAGTAGATAAAATATTCCATTTAACTTTTGTAAATATTTCCTTTCAATATCTTTACAATATTCGATGCTCACAGCACTGTGTGACATCAAAGGCATATTGAATGGTTTCATAGATATAAATTTTCAACCAATTACGATGATGTGGCAAAGACGATGAAGAAGGCATATATCCCATCTGAAGTGCTACATATTTTGATTGCTTCCAGGTAAACAGTTCACAAGGTTTTAGATATCATTAAAGATTAAGTAAGATGACAAAATGCAACCACATCTAAAAAATTAATATTTATTGTATCTACATAAATATGAAAAGGTAAGTAAGTAAGGTAAGGAAGTAAAAATAAATTTATGAGTAAAAAATTACCCCGAAAACCTAAAACGATCCCGAGGCGACCATAACGCTACTCAAGGAAATCTCGTTACAGCACAATCCCGAAATAAAAACAAAAACAGGTCTAAAGTTTATTTTTAAACTTTGCATAATGAATTCGTACATTAATTTAATGTGAAATGCTAAATTCTTTGAATACGTATTTTTTCGTCGCAATTCCAGTTTCTTTGCTCCTTCAAAATTTTTATTTTTTCACCAGTCATAAATTTTAAAATTGGGTTAATATTAGCCACACTATTCGTTTCTTAGTTTTTTCATTAAATTGTATGAATTAGTAGGCAATTTATTAACGAAGCTTCAAGCTTCGATGCCAGGGTCCAATTATATTTTGGGTTCGAATCGAGGTAGAATTTAAATTATCTTTTCAAAAAATTAACCAGACTGAAGGTGAATACTTTGGCTTTGTATATTTTCCTTTTTTTTTTTTTATTAACGTAATTTACTTTCATGATTTGTGATGATTTCAAAAAGTTTTTGTTTTAATTTTATGTTGGAATATTAATTGGCTAGAACATATGCAAAGGATCTTAATTTTCATGTTTGCAAAGCAAATTCTTCATTTGTTCCAGTATATTTTATCTGCTTTGTAACACCAGGGCTGGCTCGAAAACGCCCGGTGTACATAAGTTAGAGGTTGTAAAACAAAACAGAGCAAAATTTAAGAAAAAAACAACTAATAAAACTGGGTGTAAATATTGGGCGTCTGGTGGCTTAAATCACTGGACGCCAGGTCCCGGGAAAGAAAGCCTCCCAATGTTTATGCGCGATAGGTGTGTAATGTTGCCCTTACTCGACCAAAACACTCTGCACCTTACAGAGACCACTTCATGAGAGCATCGTACCACAATCCCGCTGTCGCTATATCCCGATCTTCCACAAGATGTCGGCTAAGGCTCGTCGGTGGGCGTGGGAGGAAGATAGGTGCTACGAAGCAATCCACGAATAATTAACGAAAATTTGAACTTGCACCACAATCAAAGTAAGTCATCACAAGCGAGGGTAGGAGCCACCAACACACCGCTCGATCCTCTTCATTAATCAACAAAATATTTTAAAAATTTTATTTACTCACTTTTTTTTCTATTTCGTTATAATAATTGTACACGGTTAAGCTTAATTAGTACAACAATATTCTCGGCATGATAAAATTTCTTTACAAGATTTCTTTTACAACTAGCAATACTCTGGCGTATACGTACATGTCAGTCAAATCTCAATTCTAGTCCGGAATTCTCTTGACCAGGTCTTAACAAAACACAAATGCATTTATATCCTATATAATGAGTAATATTCAAAAAAAAAAATTTAGTATCAATATATCACGGAATTTATTTGGCGATATCTAAACTACAACAAAATTTTCATGTATACGGGTTGTTATTATATTCTGTCAGTAAATAAAATACGTATAACTTTGAAACAAATTAATTAATTTTATTTATTTGTTTGAAAGTAATAAAAAGGCTTATTAAAATTTAGAATATAGAACTTATACTCGTAATTCAATTTGACTACCTTTGGACTTAACAACAGCTCTTAATCTCTTTGGGAACGAAGAGCAAGCGGCACGCACTACCTCTAATGGAATATCGTCCCAAACTTTCAACAAAACTTTTTTAAATTCACTAATATTTCTGACGTCCCAGTTGGTTAGACGTGCAAGCATATAATCCCATATGGAAAAGTCTAGTGGGCTCAGATCGGAGGAGGATGGAGACTATTCGTTCTTTGGTATAAAATCTGGCAAATTTATTTTGCACCAATCTTGAACCACGTTTGCTGAGTGAGCTGGTGCTCCGTCTTGTTGAAACAAAAAGTAGTCTTCACCGAACAATATTCTGTCATGAGACAGCATATGATTTTGCAATACATCCGTCTAACAATAACTGGAGTTAATTTTAACACCTTTATCGATGAATAGCAATGGCAATTTTCCCCTGCTACAAATAGCTCCCTAAACCATTATGCGAGATGAAGATTGAAATTTTTCAATAGCGCGTTTTTCTCTTGGAATTTCAGTGATATTAACTGCATAGCACCTATCGTTTTGCGAATTGAATGTTTCTTCTAAAACAAAAAGCTTTTCATATGAGAAAATTATTTCGGAATCAGCGTGCCATTCAAGCAAAATCTTTTAACGTTGATGTCGTTCTGCTTCCTGCAATTTCGTTATACCATGAGTTTTTCTTTTTTTATATGGTTTGATTTTCAGATTCTTTATTAATATATTTCTAGCTGTTGATCGACTGATTCCATGTTGTTTAGCGATTTGATTTTGCGAACGATTACAATTTCTTCTAATTTTTTCTCGAACTTGTTTGATAACCGCTGGTGTACGAACCGTACGCTTTGTACCTGATCTTCGCCTATCTTTCACTGAACCAGTTTCTCTAAATCTTTTTATTGTACGAAAAACAAATATATCGGCAATTCCCACTTTTCTGCACTCAAGACAAATTGCCTTCGATTTCAAATTTCGCGAATATAACTCAATAACTAACGCACGCTTTCCTTCTAGATTCATTTTCTTCTGTTACAAATTACTGCGGAAATCGAACTGTCAAAATATTTCTCCCGCACTCTTGGATGACTTAATAAAAAATACTAGTTACCATTGTTTAGGATTAATACGCAGTTGAATTTTACTGACAGAATATAATAACAACCCGTATATGTACGAATGAATGATCAAAAACAATTCAATATCAATGTCATGTCTCACCAACCAAACAACAAGGAATGTAATATATGTATGTAATGCACAAAAAAAGTTTCGACGTCAACTTGATCAGATTTTACTAGACAAATTATATGTATTTAATGAAAATTAGACTAAGGAAATTTTTCTATACATGTGGTATGGAAGTTCTCTTATCAAATTACATTTTATAATAGGTATATATAAAAAAATAAATTTTAATGATGAAATCTAGGTACTGACCGGTGACCCCAAATGCGAATTTGCGGTCACGGCTTTGCTGCTTAGGAATTTAATAATTTATTCAATCTTAAAAAAACATTGAATTTCCGCTTGAACTTTTCTGGTTATTAGTTGCTTTTTTAAATTTGTTCACCTTTTTTCATATACGAAGATGATAATGAGTTGAGGAAGACCTTGACGCCAGGCTAGAACAAGGGATGCCCTACCGTTTGCTATGTTGTAGGCCTTACAGTTCCTGCTCACAGCGGCTACTTGGCCTCTCCTATATATCCTTTTGGTGAAGGCAAGGCGAGTGGAACATTCGCTCCCTTTATTCCAATTCTAATTTGGCTTGGCTCGTCGCAGGTGCGCCTTGAGATTTATATGCCCTCCTCCCTTTTCCCAGATACTTTGCTACAATTACACTTATTAAGCTTCTTTGTGACTACAAAATTTACCTTATAATAACTTGTTTGTAAACCAGATTTGAGTTTGGCTAACCAACTTTCCTTAATTGGGTTTAACTTCACGTTTCTATAAAATTTTCCTTTCTTTATCTAAATTCTATTTTACTTAATTCCCACTGCTTTACCTTTTTGGTTCAACCAACTTCACTTAATTTCTTTTAATTTTCTTTTAATTTTTTTTTTTTTTTTTAAAGAAAAACTTCACTTAATTTCTTCTCTAAGTATAAAAAACGGTTTCTTCGCAGGCTAAGAATTAGTTCGCAAGCTAAGAATTTTTCCAGCTTGCTTTTCTTGCTGACCTGTATGCTTCAGGTTCACTATCCGAAAGAGCAAAACTTGTCGATGATGGAACGCTCTCCCGTTACCTAACTACATGTTTACTTGGTACTTATTCATTACATAAGCTTGTTGCCACCATGCCTTTAATCAAGCGCTATGCTAATTTGTCTCAAGCGACTCTTAGATGGCCTTATGATTTTCGAAAAAAAAAATTATTTTATTTTACTTTAATAAATGTACAATTGTTTTCCATTATTTTTGTATACATTAATATATAAACAGGGTGTCCCGTAAGTCGACGTCAAGCCGGAATTGGGTGATAGACCAAATCATAATAGTTACCAAAAAATATAAATAACAAACCTAAGTCATGTACTTTTTAAATTATAAACATTTTCTTTGTTTTCGAGAAAATGTACATCCTGTAATGGTTTTTTGGCTCCTGTTGCTACAAATCTTTACTTTTTTCAATTTTATTTTTCTTATGTAATCCCGAATGGTGCTTATGTAACCTGCTGCTTTAAATTTTAAACCAACTGTTCCAGCTTGGAAGAAAATGTCACATTTTGCCGAACCAAGAATAGAAAATTAATACTTCGCCCAGCTTTAACTGACTGTACTGAAAAAAAATGTACTACGACAGTTTGGGAAGTAACTTTAAAAGTTGACGCATTTAATAAGGATTCTAAAATTGTATAGCACTTGCAACATTATTTCTTAGATTACGAAAATAAATTTTTTTCTTCAAGAAACCCAGTTTCGAAAAATTTATTTTTACCTACTAAAAATGATTCTAGTGTACGCAAAGCTTGCCGTAAGACCGTAACTTTAAGATTTTAGTTTTTTCATTACGTGTGAGTGAGACATAAAAGACCCTACGCGATTTTATGATCTGGCTTGAATGTGCCAATAAACCTCCAGTGCTGAAACTGATACGATATAGGTATTGGTATGCGGTTGTTTTTTTTCCAGTGATAGGGGGTAGCAGAGGCATTAATAAGAAGCTAAAAATTTGGGTTACATGGAAGAAATTTTTTGAAATAAATGGCGGTATTTATGAAATGTGTGTGTAAAAAAATCAAAATTTTGGAAATATTTGAGAATGATTTAAAGATGCTTAATTAAAAAATACAGAGTAATACAATTTTCGACAGCTACTATTCTTATCTATTAAATAAGCGAGCAATAACCAAAATCTATAGGGTAGTTCAAAAGTTATATTCATTTATGCACATCAAGGTCACGAATAATGGCGAAATCTTCGACTGGCCACAACTCCTGAAGGAAGGGGGGGGGGCAATTTTTTGATCATCTGATCTGAATCACCATATGTAGGTGAGTGTTGTCAGGGTAGGCTACCCTTTTAACATTTTGACCTTTGCCTATAAATGCTGTTTAAGGAAAAAGTTGGTCAATCCAAGGATATCTTTGGAAAGGTCTGAAAAAAGGAACACTTTTGATGAACATCGCAAATTGATTGTGCGAAAACTGAAAAAATATAGATATTTAATAAAAAGTGAAATGCTGTCAGTATCGGCCCGTTGGTCGGCCCAGTAGTTGACCAATCGCTGAAAATCGACGAAATATCTGTTGAAATTATTGAAACTAATGAAATAAAAAGCTGAGTTTGTTGCATTTTTCTGTTTTTGTTCGATTTAAGAAAATTTGAATGGTACATTATTCGGAATCGCATTTTCGACTACTGTAACTGCACTTCTCTCTTGCATTGTCCGAACAGGGCTTTTTTTGCGCTTAGGCGGGTATCTTCGCTTAACTGGTGTGTTTAATTGCAAAATTAAAAAGAAAAACTGTATGCTAGATAAATTCGGAATTTATTTTAAATAAATTTTCTACAATGTGCCGATTGCACTGCTAGCAAGATTCTTACACGATGACTATCCAACGAGAAGTGTCGGTACAAAATTTTGTGTTCCAAGCTGATAACAAATACAAAAAAACGGAAGTACCGTAACTTTAACTATGCAAGTATTTACAATGACAAAATATAAATGTGTAAAGCACAATAATCCAATACTAACATGAATGCATTTAGTAATTCTACAGTGAAGGTCAAAAATAAATTCTACCTTAAGCTTATATAATTCAAAAAGGCTATTCATGAAAATAACCATATTCCAACTAATTCACAATATTTCGTTACTTGCGGAGGAATGCATTAAGTATCCAACATGGTGTTTTATTGGCGGAATTCGTTGCAATTGGCGCTAGACGTTTTTGGTGGCTTCGAAGCACACAATCTCAGTGGACCAACCTGCACAAACTGTCCAACACTGAAGACAAGCGCCAAGCGTCATATTACAAATATCAAATATGAACCACACAACACATTCACAATTCTTGATTAACTTGAGGTTTGCGTATATTCGTCTCTCTTTCTGACCGTATTCACTGATCCTAAAGAACCCTGAGAACATTAAGCCATATAAATTAACAAAGGTCGTATACAAATGACAAAATTAAGTATTAATAATGGCCAACAACAAAAAGCACCGCAAAATTAATTAAATATAAGTGGGAAGCTTGACGATGAAAAAAACTTTTTTTTTACATATTTATCATCCTTCATGTATTTAGAACACGTGGGTTAAAGGATATTTTCATATCTGAAGTATCTTAGAATTCACAACCTGTTGAGATCGAAACCGTCCACCGGCTGAAAGACAGGTAGCTGAGGCCCTCAGATCGCGCTTGCTGGGGAGACCTTTTCTTGCTACCTGAGCTGAGCTACCCTCATAAATTTTGGGAAACCATTACTCTTCAGATTCAGCACAATCAGTTCTTGTAGGAAGAAGAAGGGCCTCTGTATAGTACTGGAATAGTTGAAGTAAGCTTTCAAAGACTTTTTATAACGTTAATCTTAACATGAGTTTTTCTGAGAACAACGTCTTTAAGCACGCGGGGCGCTCTACACCTTCAACGGATGAACCGATTCACATGAATCTCGCCCCCCCCCCCCCCCGCCACGCCATCCCATTTATCTAGTTTAATCATTTTTAATCCTATTTGTTTCAGATGAACTGGCAGACCTAGGGAGCGCCCCGTGAAGACCAAAATACGCTGTGCATGGTTTTGTTGGATGTGAGCTGGAGCCGCCATTTTGAATTTTTTTTTTATAAATAAAATTAGAATTTACTCTCCGTTGATAGAAGATATTTGTTCAAGAAGGAATTTTTTTACATTCTCCGATATATAGGAAAAGCTAAAAATTGTTTTTAATTTGTTATTTCATCACACAACCCGTTATATTTTCGGTGACAAGTTTCAAGTCTTGGTTTTGACTCATCAGCAGGTCCCAAATAGCGAAATTGAGTGACTTGAAAAGCAAATGAAAAAATAGAACAAAGAAAAGAAGTGAAAAAATGAAAAAAAAATTGAGAAAATAAAAAATTAATCTTTTATTAAAAAAAATTTAAAAAAACCAGATTCATTCGAAACGAATCGATCCTGTATATGCCCAAAGTGGGCTGAAAAAAGAAAAAGGAAGAAGAAGAGGAAGCGTTTCGTGTTGATAGAAGAATAAAATAAGTTAAAATCAATTTCCAAAATTATTTATTTCATGTAAAAAAAAAATTCCAAAGTTCATGTATTTTTAGTGCCTGCCAACAGTAACATCCCCTTAAGATGAAACGCGAGCAAATGAAGTGAAGTAGCTAAGAGCTATGTACATTTATGTATCCAAACGTAAATTTCTAACAATTAATGTAAATTTCTACTAATTAAAATCGCGAATCACTACAAACGAAATTCTAAAAAAGCAACTATATTTATCCTTGTTTTATTCGTGCCATCCCACCAACTCATAGCTTTATTAACCTTACCTTTGATAAAGGGTAATGGCAAGCATCAACAACATATAATCGAGTCGAGAAGTAAATGGTGATACTAAAAAATGTGCCTACCCCTTGCCGAGAATTACGGAAATACTGAATCGACTAAATAAATCCAAGTACTTGTCGTCTATCAATCTAAAAGATGCCATTTGCCAAATATTTTTGGCTGAAACATCAGAAAAGAAAACACCTTTTCCTGTACCTGGGATGTACTGTGGCAGTTTATTTTTATGCCGTTCAGTCTCACAAATAGCCCAGCTTCACAGCAACGTCTATAATGGATAGACTTTTCGCTCCAACAGAAAACTATATATTTAAATACCTCGACATGATGTCATAATAGCAACCGAAACATTCAAAGACCAGACCACATTCAGATTTTAAATCCGCTAGCGAATCTTCTAACCTAGGTCAATCTTGCAATAAATCAAGAGAAGTGTCAGTTTTTTATATCCAATCTAAAATGTTTGGGTTTTATCGTTGATACCACTTACTTATAACAATGGACTGAGCGTATTGCCATTTACCTATAGGAAAGAATGGCATAAATTTTATAGTTTTCTCTTTCGCCCTATGGCAGAATTGGATCTACCAATATAAAATATTGCTTACTGAACGTTTTCTTATGCCATTTGATGTTTTATGTTGGCTACAGTTGCAATCACCACATAAAAAAAAAAGTAAAGGTAGTGTTTATCATGCTCCGTCTCTCTTGCCCATACGCAGGATTCAGTTAAGAATAACTTTTGAAAATTAAAGTCGGAATGAGTTTAATTCCTTATAAGCGATTGAAATATCACTTGGGTACAAGAAAATATATTTTTTTAATTTAATTAGATTTACGGATGTAAAATTTCATCTAATTGGTTGAGTTTTACATGTCTTTTATGTAGTAAACGTTTTAAAGGGTGCTCTAACGGTGATATTCAGAAAAACAGTATTTGTGCGACATGAAATAGCAAATCGCTCAGTCCATTGTTATAAGTCAGTGGTTGATACTTATAGGCTACGAACAGTGTTGCGGAGAAAGTCCAAGTAATGAACGATTTTCCGTTACGTTAACTCGAGAGCGCGTTCAGTTAGAGAGCAGAAATTTTGCACACGGCCTTTTAAAAAAAAGTAAAAAGTTCGAAATAGGATAAAACGGGCAACTCCTTCGTAAAGTTTCAATACAAAAATTTCGTTTTAAACTATATATCTTGACATAGCCTTAGAACGCATCGATGTATAGAGCTAAAATTTTGTACACAACGTTTTTATAGAAATAGTACCTAAATATAATTTCAAAAATGGACTAAGTCCCTAAATTCCAAAAGTTTTTTTGGTTCTTATGTATACTGTGAAAAGATCAGTCCTCAGTGTTTTCATTTTACTAAAAACTTTACGAGAATATAATAAGGCGAAACGCAAAAGGCGAAAGGCGAAAGTCGAAAAACGAAAGGCGAAAGGCAAAAGGCGAAAGGCGAAAGGCGAAGGGCGATAGGCGAAGGGCGATAGGCGAAGGGCGAAAGGCGAAAGCGAAAGGCGAAAGGCGAAAGGCGAAAGGCGAAAGGCGAAAGGCGAAAGGCGAAAGGCGAAAGGCGAAAGGCGAAAGGCGAAAGGCGAAAGGCGAAAGACGAAAGGCGAAAGGCGAAAGGCGAAAAGCGAAAGGCGAAAGGCGAGAGGCGAAAAGCGAAAGGCGAAAGGCGAGAGGCGAAATGCGAAAGGCGAAAGGCGAAAGGTGACATATGAAATTGGTTAGATTATAATCATTTTACTGTCAGCCTAACCATTCTAGAAATATATGTGGAAAACCACTTTAACAATCAAATTTATAAATTTTATACGAATTAACAAACGGGGGAATTCATTTATGGTATCATAATCTAGGCTTATCTCCTTGTTTTTAACACTAAGTAATATTGAAATAATCGTTAGTTTAAAAATTAATAATATTTTAAAGGAAATATTATGTACGGTATTTGTTAATTGTAATATTTTGTATGAAACACACACACACAATTCTGCGAGATGTCGATTTGCCAAGTATATCTAACCTATTCAATTCTGATTAGTGTAATCAAAGTTTTACTTATATCATAATGAATCGTAATGAATTCGTAAAAAAAGGAACTTTAAGTTGGGAGATTATGTTAGCTTGCATAATTATCTTAACGGTATTGATTTTTCCACAGTTATTACTTCCGATACGTTACAGTCGTTTGAGAATTTTTATGAGATTGCTAACACTGGTATTTGTGAATATATACCATTGACAAAAAAGAAACTTAGACACTTTCCGTCCTGGTACAGTCATCAGCTTATCAAAGTTCTTCAATTAAAAGAGAGATATCGTCGTATATATAAAGCCAACCAGCACCCAGAACACTACAACACTTTGTCATATCTTAGGAAGTTGTCTAAGTTTTTAATTAGCCAATGCTTTAAGAAATACGTAGAGGCAACTGAACTTTCTCTTCAATCTTAAAGCTTTCTGGGCCTTTAATAATTCAGAAATTCGAATACTCCTCCCAAAGAGATGATCTTTAAAGAAGTTGCCTCTTCAACTCCCAGGCAAATTTGTGAATTTTTCTCTGAATACTTTTTGTCGGTATATTCTGGCGAAGAATCTAATCGTGATTTTACAGCCTTTCAGAGCGACAACAATTTCGCTAATATTAATTTGGGTTTCATCTTTCCAGATGACATAATGAAAAAACTGGATGAGCTTAATTGCAACAAAAATCCAGGACCAGATGGCATACCTAACTTTTTTTACTATAAATGTTCTACTAGCCTTGCGAAATCGTTCAGTACTTTATTTGATTTATCAATAGTCAAAAAGGTTTTTCCACCAACATTAAAACGCGTTTTCGTCACCCCAGTCCTTAAAGAAGGCGATTCTAGATTTGTAACTAACTATCGTCCAATATCCATTTCCAATGCGCTAGCTTTAATTTTCGACGGTTACAAATTTGGCCCTTTTTACTGATACCATTGCTTCTGTTCTTGACGAAAATAAACAGGTAGATTCCATATACACTGACTTTGCCAAGGCTTTCGATAAGATACGCCACAGTCAATGTCTTATAAAAATGTCCGAAATTGGTTTTGATATGGACGCTGTTCTTTTTTTTCAATCATACTTAAGAGAAATGACGGGCATAGTTGTTTTCGACGGTTCTCAATCCAATTCTTTAGAACAAACATCGGGTGTTCCGCAGGGTACTATTCTTGGCCCTTTTATCTTCCTGATATACATTAATGATTTACCAGGTGAGATAACTTCGGACACTTTACTGTACACCGACGACGTTAAAATTTTCAGAGTTATTTCGGACATTCATGATTGCGAGAGCCTCCAAGACGATATTGCAAGGCTCGAAAACTGGTGCAAAAATAATTATTTGGAGCTAAATATAAATAAATGTAAGAGCATAACTTTCTCAAGAAAGCGTGACGCTATCTCATTCCAGTACAAAATTAACAATTTGCCTTTAACTCATGTCAAAGAAATTAAATATTTGGGTATTAGTTTTGATGACAAGCTTCTTTTTGCTACTCACTTAAACCTTATTACTGCTAAAGCATATCGTCTTATAGGTTTCATTTTCCGAGTATGTAGATCATTTAAATCAAGTTCTACCTTTATTTGTCTGTATGTTTCATTGGTGAGAAGCACTCTAGGGTACGCATGCCAAATTTGGAATCCTTTTTACTCTTGTTAAAGTAATCAGCTTGAATCTGTCCAGAGAAAATTCACAAGAATACAACTGTATAAACTGGAACATAGTGAATTAGAGCACAATGCTAGATTAGTTAGATTTAACATTCTGTTCTTAGAACATCGTCGCGCTTATCTTGATACAGTATTCTTACATAAAATTCTGAATGGCGATGTGCACTGTCCTGTTTTGCTTTCCAAAATTGGCATTAATATTCCTTCCAGATACGCAAGACAATACACTGCTTTCAGATTACCCTTCTCTAGAACTAACCTACGGGAAAAGTCTCCGCTATACCGAATTCAGAAGACTTACAATGTCAGATTCAGTAATATTGATATTTTCAGCTCGGGCCCTCTGACATTTAAAATATTAATCCTAAACGAGATTGGACACTGATCATAAAGTTAATTATACTATTTTTGATTTATTAACTTTTTTATTTTTTTTTTAATTTTTATTTATTGCTTGGTTTGCTCCTTTTTTCCTTGTTGCATTCCTTTTTGTTTTTTTGTTTTGCTTTGCCCATTTTTCTTTTTTCTCAACTTTTCCTATAATTTTTCAACATTTTTATCTTCACTATTTTTCTTTGTTTTGCATCTTATTTTACTTTACATTTTATTTTCCTTATTTTATATCTTTTACTCTTTGCTTGTTTTTGCTATTTAAATTTTGTACTTAGAATAATATCTCTGAACTTCTGAATTTTTGTCTTTATTTTTATTTTTATTTAGTTTCTGGCTACTTTAGTATTTTAGGTTTCCTATAATATAAATGTTCTAACTAGCACTCTAATAATATTTTCATAGATTAATTTACTATTATTATTACTTAATATTTTTATTTAGAATTAGTTTTTTTTTTATTTTTGCAATGTATAATTTTTATTTCTTACTTCTTACTTATTGTTTCGTTTGAACTTGTTTTTGCTTCTCTTCTTTTATTTTAGTTTATTTTATCTAATTAACTCTTAAGGTAGTATCTTAATTGGACTAGTCTGTGTACTATCTTATTAACTAAATCAATATAAATAAATAAATAAAATAAATAAATAATCGAAAGATTTCAACATTTTCTGCCCATATGAATGCCCCTCGATCTCGATCTCACCCTCCTTGGTTTACAAAATATTTATTAGTCAATAGAGCACACGTAAAAAATTATAAAAAAATCTGACTACATACGTTTCAATTACTTACTTAATTTTACATGGTTAATTTAATAAAAATATCCGTTTTCATGGTCTGCCCAAACTGGTTTGGTCTCCACCTAAACCAATAACATTGCAGCAGTCGCATCCACTGCATGGGATTTCATAGACGATATTTAAGTCCTCTGTATGTATATAAGTTTAGCTTGTTGCGTAATACAAATACAAATTAAATTGAGGGAGAGATTTTTGATTTAGATAATCTTACCCTAATACAAATGGTAATTCAACCCTGTATAAGTATATTTAATCCTGAAATTGACAATTTCACGGAATCGTTTTAGCTCTTAAGATTATGATCGTATTTATCCCAGAACAATAAATTCTTTTCATTCAAGAATTCTTCATCTGGTCAATAAATTTGTTTTGGTCCAACAATGCCTATATCCAATACAACTGAAATTGATTACTTCTGAATCTATGAATTTATGTCCCTCATCACCAGCAACTTTTCTCTGTTTATTGTCTTCATCTATCTTATTTAGTTTTACATTCTACAAAAACTCAAAATCTTTTCTTTATTTCTAAATTGTGTTTATCGTAATTTACTGTGAATCCAATTTTTTATTGCTTACCAAGAGCCTATTCACCCGACCCAATTTCATTGACATCATTCTCATGGATGCAAGCTGATTGTATGTATACAGATTCGTACACACATACATCGCCACTACAAATAAAAGATAACAAATCCTTCAAACATTGACATCCTTGACACCAACAAATACAATCTGTATTTTTTTTTTCCGAACATAGTCCTGGTTATACTGCTGTTTATTTCTCACAATTGTGATATTACCTCCAATTTATATATGTCGAAAATCATCATAAGACAAGGAGCCCTTTATTGTTCTATTTTTGATAAAGGAATGAAATCGATTTATCCTTGTGTAAGGGAATAATTATCTACATAGCTAGCAGACTTTTTACCCAGATCGATCAACTGAGAATATTTAAAGATACATAAAACCCAAAATACAAAAAAAAGAAGAAACAAAAACAATTTAAGTTGAGGAGGTGGAGCAAAAACAAGGATAAATTGAGTTTCGCCTTCACTGAAATATCTGAAGAAAAAGAATTTAAGAATTGCCGAGGGTAAAAAGCATCATACTCAAGTTAACTCATTGCAAGAGGAAAAAGCAAAAAGTTTTGTAACTTTAAAGTAATTCTATTAAATGAGAAATGAAAATTTCAGATTGTAAGGAAAAAAATAGAAATTAATTTAAAAACAAAACGGGATTAAAAGTTTTTCAAAAACAGCTTTTTTTTATTTTTCCTGTCTTCAATTTTGCTGCAATTTAACAGGCAGAAGGGCTGGCAGCAAATATATGGAGTTTTCAAGTATTTTTCATTGTAAATTTATACTTTACTATAAGTGATAAATTTTATAAATAACTTAATTGGAATGGAAGTTGTTACTGTTGAGTGGGGTAGCTTAAACCCATTCCTGCCTAAATGGGTGAAATTTCATCCCATGAAGAGGTATTTTTGAAATATTCTCTAGGCCAACTGCGTTCATGTATTTGGCTGTAATTTTAAAAAGTGGTAGAGGATGGCTGGGGCGACGTTCTATTCTTGGACAATCTCGCGGAATTCTCCCTTTCAAAAATTTATGCAACTCTTCGTCGCTTATGGCTATCGGCTAGTTTCTGTCGCCCCATTTGCGTTGCTATTTAATCAAGACTTTAGTCGTTCAACACTTTACTTATGGTTGCCTTGTTTTTACGAAATTGGATTCAAGCTGCACTAGAAAATTCAATGTAGCGTTCAATGACTGCGTCAGGCTTATTTTTGGATTGCGTAGGCTTGACCATGTGCCTCATCTTAGGTTTGCGCTACTTACATGTCCACTCGAAGTGTATCTGAAGCGGAGAGTTTTGTTTTTTTTATGTACAACCTTATTACTACAGCCAAACCCGCATATCTGGCTAGCTTGGTCCGGACTCTTAACTCTGCCAGAGGGCATAAGTTTTTAATACCTCGATTCCTAACATCAGTCTGAGCTGCCTAGTCACATTCACATTCATTTGGAACATTCAAACGGCTCCTTGTTGATTTCCTAGAGTAACCCTCCTTTTTATCTGCGACACACACGCATTTGTTATCTGTTATTGTTTTTATTTTTCTGTTCCCTTTTTTTTAATTGAATTTTGATTTAGTTTTTAAATTTTTAATTTTGTTTTTAATTTAAATTTGTTAATTTTAGTTTTGATCTGAATTTTTTCTTTTAATTTTAATCTTGATTTGGTTTGTGAATTTTTCATTTTGTTTAATTTTAAGTCTTTATTTTAATTTTAATTTTAATGTTAATTTTGATTCTAGTTCTAATTAATTTTATTTTATATTACTTTTATTTTTATTTTGATATTAATATTATTCTTTAAATTTTTATTTGCCCGTCTATTCACTAGTTACTAATTTAAAAGATTGTCAATCTTGTAGTATCGTTTACCAGAAAATAAATATTAAGTTATGTTACGTTCTCAGGGTCCTCTAACCTCTATGAAAATTTAGTCTTGGTCACACTACTTACCTGTGCACTATGAATAATATACCTGTCGAGGGTGAAATTTGACCCGTTCAGCACCAGGTGTTCTGAAAATATTTGAAATTCGAAAAATTTAAAAACAAATGACTTCAATTCAGAAAATAAATGGCTTTGTTGACAAATCGAAATGAATTGTAATTAATGGATATTAAAATCAATTAACGGCCTTTTTGGTGGGCACCTTACCATATTAATTTTTGGGATAAAGACAAACACTACATTTCGTACAAACCTCCGCATTCCTTACATCGACGATATTTATTATCATGTTGTACAAAGTGACCAATTCCAACCTCGGGAATTCGTTTTTGCTGCAGTGTCATGGTCATGGCGTTCCATCGGTGACAGCTAGGTTTCAACAACGCCCCGTGGAAATTCAAACTGGCCTGTTGCCTTCATCTTTTCAATCTTGCAGAACATCATGTGCAGTTTACAGGCATTTACCATCGCTGCATCTAACACGTTCGTTAGTCCGTTGACACACGATGATACACAAGCGATACATCGTACTAAAACTGGTTTTCTTAGCACTATTTTAGAACATTTTCGTGTATACCTCAATTTAGAGCAGAGGGTTAGACTGGGATGATACACGAGTATTTTATTTCATATGCATGCATGTACTAGGTTTGTGTGTGTGAATAGAACATCCCTAGTAGAAATTGCTCACAGTTTTACCTTGTCTCCTGCCCCGCAAGGGGCAGTTTTTATGTAAATAATTTGACTGAAAAGTATGAAGGTGTTTGCAGTTCAAAAAGAAACATATAGAAAATTAAGTCCCCATGAGCCTCCTGATGAGCATTCATTAAATCTCATCGAAGGGCTCATTGGAAACTCATGAAACTGCTCCCTATATACTAAATCAGCAATAAATAAATATTTATTATTGTCATCACCTTGTCAGATGACATTTCTACTAGGAAAATTTGAATTGGTTTTTGTGATTTATTTATTTACGTTTTTAAATTATTTATTTTAAATTAATTTTTTGATTTGTTTTCCGCGGAAAGACTGTCACCGGTATGCTGAACAAGACGTTATGCCCAAATCCTTACGCCTCAGCGTCTTATAGTTTGAATTCGGGAAAAAATATGAAATCAACCGTAAATGCAGATTATCATTTATGAATTCATCATGACACTAATTGACATGCTCCTTAATAAAATCATCATGACACTCAGTGCTACGCTCATTAATAAGCTCATCGTGACACTCATTGATATGATCATTAATAAGATCATCGTGACCCTCATTGACATACTCATTAATAAGCTCATCGTAACGCTCATTATGTACTCATCGAAGTGCTCATCTAATATTGTAAAATGCACAAAAGAGAAGCACAGCATACATTTCTAAATGAATGAAAGAGATGCAATTCTCATGCACACTATTTGTGAATAAGTAAATAAATGAGTTTTTTCCCGGATTTGATTCAAACGCGAATAAATTTCATTAGTACGTTCATCTGATTGCTCATGAGGAGCTCATTGATGAGCTCATCATGATATGTCTACCAGGGATATCCCTAGTAGAAACTGCTCACAGTTTTACCTTGTCTCCTGCCCCGCAAGGGGCAGTTCTTATGTAAAGGAATACTAATTTGACTGAAAAGTATCAAGGTGTTTGCAGTTCATAAAGAAACATATAGAAAATTACGTCCCGATGAGCCTCCTGATGAGCATTCATTAAATCTCATCGAAGGACTCATTGGATAGCATAAAATTGCTCCCTATATACTAAACCAGCAGTAAATAAATATTTATTATTGTCATCACCTCGTGAGATGACATTTCTACTAGGAAAATTTGATTTGATTTTTGTGATTTATTTATTTAAGTTTTTAAATTATTTTTTTGGTTTGTTTTCCGCGGAAAGACTGTCCCCGGTATGCTGAACAAGCCGTTATGCCCAAATCCTTACGCCTCAGCGTCTTATAGTTTGTATTCGGAAAAAAATATGAAATCAATCGTAAATGCAGATTATCATTTATGAATTCATCATGACACTCATTGACATGCTCCTTAATAAACTCATCGTGACACTCAGTGCGACGCTCATTAATAAGCTCATCGTGACACTCATCACATACTCATTAATAAGCTCATCGTAACGCTCATTATGTACTCATCGAAGTGCTCATCTAATATTGTAAAATGCACAAAAGAGAAGCACAGCATACATTTCTAAATAAATGAAAGAAATGCAATTCTCATGCACACTATCTGTGAATAGGTAAAAAAATGAGTTTTTTCCGGATTAGATTCAAACGCGAATAAATTTCATTAGTACGTTCATCTGATTGCTCATGAGGAGCTCATTGATGAGCTCATCATGATATGTCTACCAGGGATGGAAATGATGAATTTTCTTTGCTGCCTGAAGAACGGGTATCAACCGTGTATAAACTACGTGTACCATGGGCTGATACACATTCGATACAAAAACCGGTTTTACGTCGTGTCTAGTTTCCAGTGTGTATTATCGTGTGTCACGGGACTTAATAGTAGCCAGTACCATTTCTTTCCGCGCATTCGAATTCTGTAACTGTCAATAACCAAAACTGTCGATATATTCTGACGCCATTTTTGCTCACCCATACGTTTTGACCCATTAATTAGAATGTGTCGATCCGATGATATACGAACGACTCACTTGAGCCTATTCACAGACAAAAACCGGTTTCGAATCTAAACAGTTCGTTCCATGATAGAGGAATAGACACGATTGAGGATAGAAACAGACGAAAACCGGTTTCGGTTTATAGTGTATCTCACCCCCTGATGAATGTCGAAAAATTCGAATAAGTCAATGCACCTGAAATACAAGCAAATTATTAATTTAATTCCATCTGATGTGAACACCTTTCACTCCATACCACAGTTAATCTACAAGCAAAAATAATTGGTCACAGGTACACAATTTTTTACAGAAAAACTTCGTTTCATACTTATTATATATTGTTAACCTTATAGATACAATTTGAGGTATTTGCGGAACACCTGGTGCCGGACGGATTAAACTTTAACCCATAATTATCTCAGGTGTTAGTACTCGAAGTGTATACTACCCACAAATTGTTGCTGATTTTACTAATAATTGATAAAAGAAATCTTTTTAAAGAAACGAATCACCTTCCGGATACAGCAATGAGATTAAGAAAGGTAAAAGAGGATCTTACGAGATTTCTGTTATGATAGATAACTTACCCAACTGGCGCAACATACTTACACTAAGATCCTATAATATCATTAATAAAATTAAGCTTATGGTTAGACCACATGATACTTTTACAGAATCGGAAAACTAGACGCTAAAAATATTAAACTGAAGCCAAAGGTCAAATTTTCTCAGATAAATAGCCTGCGAGGCACTTAAATCTAAGAAAATGTCACCGGACCCCGGATAATAGGATAAAATTGTCTGTTAACTTAATTTTAAAAACTGTCTGAAGTGAATGGAGTTTTATCACGGAATCTACAAAGAAACTAGCGGAATTTCTTCCCACTTTACCGTCCATATGGATGTATGTGAGTATATCAATTCATATATTTTCTAAACTTTCATTTTGACAAACGTACACCGGCAAGGACCGAATTGATCAATTTTTTGACATTTGCGTAGCTATACAACCAGTATATATTCGCAATAAAGCAGTTGTTACGGCTTGTTGATTTAAAATTGAAAAGAAACTATAAGGAAAATTTAAAGGTTTATTACTGCCCAGTGTGTACTTACCTGCTGTGTGTATTTTCCCAGCGTACCGTTCCCAATCTCCTCCATATGAGTGATGTTTTCTTACAGAAAATATGTATATTTAAAAAAAAAAAAAAACGTCGAAATCCCACTGATATCCGGTTAAAGACATTGTGGCACCACACAACGATAATCTAGATGGAATCTTATCCGATTTGAAAGTTTTATCCCAATGCCGTTTACAAAGAATCTTGTTGTTTCTGAGCTCCACCCTAAAACAATACCAATAACTCACCCTAAAACAATACCAATAACTGGTAGCTTAGTATTTAAAAGTACGGTATAAGGCAACTAGATTGAAGTTAGTACTAAGTTAGTATATCTCAATCATTGGAACACAATTGGATATAAATACGTACGATATCGTGAAGATGATGATGCCAAGCAAACAGGGCCGCGCATGAAATCTAAAAGAAAGAAAGTAGTGAGCATCAGGTAGAGTAGTGCTTATCTGTCTTGTGGAATAAATCGATTTAAAAAAACATATTTTAAGCTTACTGGATTCAAGTACTTCATCCTCTTGTCAACCGTTGGCTACTATTAGCAAATAAGATTTTTCTCATTAAATAACTTTTATCGACTCATTAAAACTTGACTAAATAACTTCATGCCTTAGGCCGACATTCGTGTTGAAAATGTAAAATTTTTGGAATAGTTTAGGGTAGTAAATGTGGATGGATTTACGATGGGGGTAAAAACATTTTACGTTTTTCGGGTTATTGGTGTTGGTGGTGGTAACTGCCCTTCTTGGGATCGACCAATTTGGTTCGTGTGTAATAAATGGCATAAGTATTTTCTTTTCTTCTCTAAGAAACTTTATAATAGACTTTTTTCCCGAATATCGTTGAAATGCGTGATTTTCGAATTTGTGTACCGTTGGTGCGGCCGGTTGATTTTTAAATGCTTTAGCATAATGCTTTACATATTTCGAGGGGAACATTTAATTTTTCTATATTTAACCGATATTTGGGCTGTGATGAAATTATGTACCGTTATATGAGTTTTTAGCTAAAATGTAATGACTAAAAAGGATAAAATAAAATATATTAAAAACGCTTTTAAAATAAATAACTTTCATAAATAAATTGCACTAGAAAGTAACAAATAATTTTTTATTTCTCAGTGATATACCTACACAAGAAAAGTTTGATAAAAAAGTAAATTTAAGTTTGAAAATGAGCCGATCGGGCAACTTCTTCGTAGGGTTGCTATGAGAATAGTTTAGGGTAGTAAAAGTGGATGGATTTACGTTGAGGTAAAAATATTTTACGTTTTACGGGTTTTTGAGATTGTGGATGGTAGCTACCCCCCTTGGGATCGACCAATTTGGGCCGTGTGTAATATCAAATTAAAGCTATTGCAGAATGCTATTAAATGGAATATTTTCTTTTCTTCTGTAAAAAACTTACAAACTTTCCTCACCCAAATATTTTTAAAATGCGTGATTTTCGAATTTGTGAATAAAGTGTTGTGGGTTGGTGGCGGGGGCTGATTTTTCTTTTATACGCTTTAGCATAATATTTTACATATTTCATGAGAACATTTCAACTTTCTATGTTTAACCACCGTTATATGGGTTTTGATGTGATATAAACTTTTCTAGTTTTTTCATATAAAATTTGTAAAAGTGCAATAATCTTCTAAACTACTTACCGCAGAGAGAAAAACTCACACCACAACGGTCGCAAGAGAACGTTAATGCAAATTAATATACATTATGTCAGATAGATTATGTACCGTTATATGAGTTTTTAGCGAAAATGTAATGCCTAAAAAGTAGAAAATAAAATATATTTAAAAACAAAAAAAAACATTTAAGATAAATGACTTTTATAAATAAATTGCACTAAAAGGTAAAAAATATTTTCTTTCCTTCCCAGTGATATACACAAGAAAAGTTTCATTGCAAATTAAAAAGTACTAGAGCTTGAAATTTGTTACTAAAGATAGACGGATTTCGAAAAGATTTTAGCGAATTAGTACTCGATATGTCGTAAAGGTGGTGGTTTGGTGGTATGGCGATTTTGTAAAAAAAACATCTCTTAAATGCAAGTTTACATTTAGTTTTGTGAGATTGTCTTTAGCTTTAGGGAACAGTCTGCAAACCGCCAGATTTTATCTCTCTTAAGGCTTTTATTTCTGACCTATCTCACTTAGCAACAAGTTATTATTGGCGATTATTTCAACTTAAATTTTCTTATTCATTTTGGTCTAACAAATACGCTTCAGACGCCTATAGATTTGTACCGTGTTAATTAAAAACCTACATATTTCATCATCCCTACTTGATATTTTTTCTTACAATCAATATTATCTCTGTTGTATTTTGTAATTAGGTATCATGTTTAGGTATATCGGATCATGATCTTAATAGCTGTGTTCTTTTGTGTACCTTGTTCTAGAACTCGCATGCATATACTGGAGAGAACAAATTGTTCTGTCGATTGAAGCGAACTATTTGTACTGTTCGTTTCATTTATAAATCTTCTATGAAAATATATGAGACGTTCTTTTGTGTATTTTTTATTCTGCTCTGTTCTGCTGACACAAAATGACACTGCTATTATAGTTACATATAATAATATTTCAGGTAAAGTATATTCACCAAATACGTTTTCATATTTTGCTTACGATTTAATTGATCTCCCAGATGATGTTCGACTGTTTCCTTGGGATGCTGTTTACATCTGAATAACGACGAAAAAAAACAATCCTTGAATTATATAGGAATTATGGATATATTTTCTTTATTGAGGGTCAGAACGTTACATTCACGAATCAAATAAAATACCATATTCCAACTTATTTTATGGTTAATGACTTATTTTATCAATCATTATAAATACATCCCTCACGTTAAAAATAATATTGTAAAAAAATTCCATGGTGAAGAGGAGTGTAAGGCGCGTTGTTTCGGCGGTAGGGGATGCTTAAGATTGTTAGTACTTTTTCCACTTTATTCCCTGTAAATTTCTTGATATACACCCTATCAAGGTGATAACAAACCCTCTAAGCCTTTCAATGAATGCCCAATCATCCTTCCTGTCACCATCCGTCGGAAGTTGTAGGACGTCAAAATCAAAAACTTGGAAAACAATTCCTAACTTTTTCAAATTTTAACGATTTACACCGCCAAAAAGGCATAATGACTATACAGTTTTTTTACAAGGCTTAGAAACTCCAAAATATTATCTTTAATTTGACTATGGACATGTATCCAGCTAAATGCAACTGTTTTTGCGATATTTCTGTTTCTATGATTCCTAATTTCATTAATTTTGCTAATTTTGCATGAAATTACATTGCGCGATTACCATCGTCGGCATTTTATTGAGAAAATTTTTAAGAAAAACACAACTTTGATGTTTTTTCGACAGAAAAATTGGAATAAATTGAGTGTTTCGGTTTACACTTCTTCGGTTCTTGTTTTTAATGTGAAAGTGCCTTTAAGAAAAAGTGCAAAAAACGCAGAAAGAGTTACATTTAGGCATTGATTATAAAGTACATAGATATACCTGTTTGTTGATGGGTCACCTCGCTAGATGGACATAGTTGTACCATTTTGAGCATATTGTTGTACAGTTATACAGCTATTATACGAAGAATAAATTTATTTCTTTTAAAGTTTTTTATTACAAATTAATATTTCTAAACTTTTACAAATGTTGATATGTGAGTCGCTTCATCGGCATCGGGCATGCTTGCGCGGGCGGGCTTGTCACCTTATAATGAATGGTCGTGGTGAGAAGTTGGATTTGAGTAGGAAACCCAAGGTTGAGGGAATATCTCTGCCTTCAATTCATGCTTATTTTCATCTAGCGACAGGCACTTGTTTTCTCAGACATAATTCTCAGAACTGGGATTACTTGGGCTGCCTGGCAAGGCAAAGCTAGAAGAAATAAGATGCGAGAACTTTTATTTTTAGATTCTTTGTTTTTAGATTATTATGTTAGCAGATTCGCACTTTCTATGTGGGTTTTATGGTTTGACAATTACAATTAAATATTTTAAAGCTTTGTATGCCATATAAATTTATTGACATATGTAGTTACATCGTTATCATGCTGGGGGGATTCGATATTTGATGACTAACGATAAAGAATTCTTGTGAATTTTCTTCTTTGGATAATTCATACCTAATTGTTTTAAAGGTTTCCTTCCTGCGGCTTTAATTTTTAACCGATAATTCTTCCATAGTTCTTTTTGGAGTGTATTTTGGGTTTCGGGTTGTAACCCGCCACGGGGTGGGGTGTTGAAACATTGCATGCTTGATATCAAATGAAAGATCTTGAAGTATACTATCGATTGTTCTACTACTTTTGTCGATGTGAAAAACTTATAAGCATTTAGGGTTTGTGCCAATTCATTTTTCTAATTTCTCTTCAACATTTAGTTTTTTTATGATTCCAAATGTCGAAGCTGTGCATTCAAATCAAGCAGATTTCAAGGTTAACGTGATTTTCATTTATACATTATATTTTCAAATATGAAAAGCGACTCATACTTGAATTAAATGTATGCTCCCCAATTTACTTTTCGCAAAACTCAACTCTTTTACTGCTTTTAGCAGTGAATTGGCATAAAACCATGATCTTATAATCCTTTGCATATTACTAATGCACACATTTCCACACCACCTTTGACTTATAGTGCAAGCTGCGCTTTTTTTTAACATGGTATCCCCTGTTGACCTAATGTATGTATTCCAGGGCTTCTTAAACTTTTTTCATTCACGACCCCATTCATGATTGCTTTTTTTATTCACGACCCCATTTATGAATGTGATTTTTTCGCAACCCAAAAAATATAAAATAAAGATATATTAATACTTTATGATGATTTATTGATTAGGTAACAATATATTTATACATATTATGAAACAATATAGTTTTAGAAATTGTTTAAAAACATACAGAAATATAAAATTGAAAATTGCACAAAAAGTTGTAAAATTGTATTTATTATATGTAGTTACAAAAGTTATAAATACCCTATTTTTCATCAAAAATGCATTTTTGCAATAACATAAATAAAATATTGAAATATATTGTCGGTGGTATATATTCGAGCGCTGCCGTTAAGTATACAAAAATTAAAGGAAAAATCGTTTTTTAATGAGACGGATGTGCTTGTTTTTTACTAAATCTTGGTGCAATATTTGACACTGCTGAACGTAAAATCTCTTCAACATTTTTAGCGCTGAACGATATTCGGATTTGATATGTGTTAAAGATGAAAAAGTAATTTCACATAAATATGTGGTGTTGAATGGCAGAAGAATATTTAATGCTATATCAGAGATTGTGGGAAATTCAGTTCTAGTTCCGATCCACCAGAATTCAGTCAGGGGCTTTTTTGTAAAATCTAGTTTTAAGTTTGAGTCACTCGAAAGCTCAGCAAATTCCTCTTGAGTTTTATATGGAAGGTGATCTGTCTTACCCAAGTCAATCAAAAATGGGCTTTGAATCCACGATAACTTTTCAAAATCAATATTTGATATAAGTACGAAACTGTGTTTCTAGCGCTTTTAAGTGACCTATAATAATTTTTGCGATAAAATTTTTTAAAATGATTTTTCTCGAATATAAAATTGTCGATACTGGAAAACATTTCGAACGAATTCTTTTCTACCCTACTCGTTATTTATCTTTTTAATAAAACTTTCAATTTTATCATTCGAAGTAAATATATTGCAATTTTTTTCTTGAAGAGACATATTGAGACCGTTTAATTTCTCAAATATATCTGACAGATAACACATCTTGGATGACAATAGGTCGTTTTGAAAAAAAGTAGCAAGATCACATTATTCGATTTCTTCTTTTAATAACAATAATCTTCTTAAACTTGGACCTCTTGATAGCCATCTTACTTCTGCATGTAACAATAAATTTGTATAGTGCGAGTCCCTATCCTTACAGAGATTTCAAAATAAGCGGCTGTTAAGGGCATGGCTCTTATTAAAATTTATAATCTTAGTAGTATCTTGAAGCACTTCGTTCAATTCTGGTGCTAACTTTTTTTTCCGGCGAGAGCCCCCCGATGAATAAGGCAGTGAGTAAAAGTTATATGATCATATTGAGCAGTTTTGATAAATGATTTACAGCCAATATTTTGGCCATCACTTTTGCACCATCTGTGCATACTCCATAGCAATTTTCCCATTCTAACCCTTCAGTTTTTAAAAATTCGTCAACTTTACAATATATGTCTTTCCCTCTTTCAAAAAAAACGACAAAATAATAATTCTTTCTCGACGTTTTCTTGATAAACATACCTGACATATACTAAAAACTGAGCTAATTTAGTAATATCAATTGTTTCGTCCAACTGAATTGAAAATTTTGGGCTTTCTTTATTCTTTCGGTGTCCACTATCGTATTACAATGGAACAGAGTAAACTGACTACAATGGGAAAGCGAAAACACTACACTAGTTCACACTACAGTCAAAGATTGACTAATGAGAAGATAGGATAGAACACAGAAAAGATGTCCGATCCGATTGTTTTCCAGTTAAATGTACATGGCTGAAAAGGAAAGAAAGAAGAAGAAAAAATAACAAAAAAATCAACCATCTTTAAAAATTTTACGAATAAGACAAAAAATGTGAAAGCAGAGATTACATGCAACGAAACAGAATGGCAAATGATTCATTCTCGTAAATAAATAAGAAGAAGTGGACTTCCAGTTTTCTCATAAAATGTTCCCGCCCTTTTGTGAAAACAAGTTTTCTGTGAAATTTTGAGAGAATTATCCAATGTTTTTTATAGAAAAACCAATGTTTGTTGGTGTAATTTATATGCTATTTGAGCAGCACGTGATTCAGTTTACATTCATTTTGCTTTGTAGAGATTAAGTGGGAGAAACTCATCCTGGATTCTCTGCTATTTTCGGGAAAAATGAGAACTTTATTTAAGAGAAATTTACATCTCCTTCATTGCGAAAGGAGAGGTAGTCTAACCCGATGTAAATTATTATGAATAGTTTGAAAGGATTTTGGAGATGTTCAAGAAGATTTTATCGTTCGGGTAATCCTACATTCTCTCAAGTTTTGTTTTTATCTCGTTGTCTCAATTGCACTACAATAATGCTTAGTTAAGTACTTTTCCCCCAATCATGCAAAATACATAAGTACATATATATATAACATTATTTGTTTCTTTTTTAAAACACGGAAAAGTTTTAATTTTGTTCTTCTGTGTTCTATGGGCCTGCCCAGATGAGAAGTTTTTAGGGGTGGAAGGAATTTCCTCCCGTTAGGATTAGGCGTACCAACACAAAATGTTGCTCCGCGGTAGTTTCTTATATGATCACCGATATTAATTGTGTGCTTGTTCAATTAGCTTTAAAGTTTTTGATATAATCAATAACTGTATCACAAGTTCACAGCACGTAATGATAATTAAATTATTATATTATTACCTCAGATCGGAGATAAACATCTGTACAGAGATTTCACAAATTTCGCCATTTCAAAATGGCCGGAGGCCGTCCTGTCGATGGAAACTTCGCATTTCGGAAGTTTTCCTACCCCCGAATACTTCTCACTAAAAAGAACTGCCCATAATCTCCCGCGTGTGGGCTATAGCTATCTTGTTGCTGAATCGTTGTCTCGCTACACCAGAAGTGACACAAAGCACAACTCACGTAACTCACAGAGCGCGCCATTTTTAAACTCTCACAAATGTATTTAAATATTTCACATTAAAATCTCACGACCCCAAGATTTCGCTTAGCGACCCCATTTGGGGTCGCGACGCATGTTGACAAAAGCCTTGATGTATTCTAATAATTTAAAAACTGAAAATTATGCGTTTTCATCTTCTTTTTATTGAAATTCGTATTAACATAATTATGGAATAAATTTTTCTATATTAGGAAGGAAATACTGATAAAGTAATTTTTTTTTCATGCCTTGACATTTCAAATCTACCATAAAAAATCTACAGATAACGCGTAAATCACGCTCAAATTCATCACTTGGTACAGTAAGGGAGCCATACTCACCAAATGATTTTGTTTGATAAAGCTTCATTTCAATAAATGTTCGTTTTTCAGTTTTCTCGAAATTTTTTTTTGTAGATCGATTAAAAGACTTTCCATAAAACTAGCATCATTTGCATCAGTTAATTCAATATTACTTTCATGTTCTTCGTTATTACACTTCAAGTTATCTAATCCTTCCACACTTTGAAATGATGTGCCAAAGTCTAATAAATTAGACGAACGGGAATCGCAATAACTTAAAAAATCGAAAAGAGAATAATTTTGAAACATCTGTTTTAAATTGCATTATACTCTGTACACCGAAGGATTTCTTTCATAGGACCATTTAAACGTTAAACATAGAAATGATGTTTCATTTCAAGGTCTCTATTTAAGTGTGAGCTTGTGATGTACGATTGCTTGTCTCGCAAATCTTCAAAAAGCATAATAAGGGCATTTATTGTTTGAATAAGGCCATCAAAACAGTAAGGCCGCTTCATAAACCCCAAATGCTTCCAGCTTCTTATTCATTCTCAACTTTATTTCAAGTTCTCTAATAAATTTTTTACATGTTCAGAAATGGCACATTTATTTAAAATTTTTAGAATGCCGCGTGTAGCTGTTTAAGGTGTCACATAGGTTGTTCATCTTGAAAACCAATTTTGCGGTGTGCAGAGTAACTTCTTTCTCTTTTTCATCTTTAAAACATCCTAAGTGAACTGCATTATATGTAGCTGATGACACTGTGTTACTAAGTACAAGCTTAACATTCATATTCTCAATATTATTCGGCTATAAGTGTGACTCAGTTAATTTAAACATTGCACGAATTTCACCATTTACGAATTCATAAATATTTTTCATTATTTTCCAAGAGACCATTTCCTCACTTTCAACTAGAATATCATTAGATAATAAGCAGTTACGTTAACTTTTAATTAAGTGACAAATATCGTAAAAGGAATAAACCCTTCTGTCGTAAAGGCGTTTCTAAGGTACAACCGAAAGTTTTTTCCAACGACTTCAAATCCATTACGCGAAATCTATTCTAAAATATCAACTATTATAAAATTAAGGTCATTTTCTGACTCTTTTAAAATCTGCTTAGAATAGTCAGAACTAATTTTACGATTTTTTGGAAAGAATATATTTTCCTTACTTCCAATAGTTTCTCCAACTGTTATCTGAGGATGGAGCTTTTTATGTGATGAAAACTGGTATAGAAGTATATCTGATGTTTCCGGGATGGACCGTATCCTGTAATTTCTTATATAAATTCTTACAGAATCACTTTCAGTAACTGCCAATTCTTCATCTTCCAAAGTAATGCTATTTTTTCAAGTCTTCTAAGCAATCTTTGGTAGCATCTTCAACTTAACCTTTAACTGCTCTTGTTTTTTAAAGTGTTTTTCGGGTAGACCGGTTTAGCTTTTTCTTCTTATCAGGCTGTGGAGTTGGAGCCGGAGTCGGAGTTGTGGAGTCGGAGTTGTGGTATTTTTATCGGAGTTGGAGTCGGAGTCGGAGTCGCTACACAAATTCGCGACTTCGACTCCGAGAATTTTTTTGGCAAATAATTGAAAAATTCATTGAATTTTGAATATTTTGTACATGCACGTGCTATACCGAAAATTTATACTCCTAGAGTCAAAGTGTCTACACAAATTCATCTCCAATAGTAGAATTTCTCGGTATTGCACGTGCATGTACAAAATATTCAAAATTCAAAGATTTTTTCAAATATTTGCCAACAAATTTCTTCGAAATTAGCGACGTAATATTTTACAGATTACTAAAATAATAATTTTCATTTATTTTATGAGCGTCAATTGAAGTGGATAGAAGTAGTACTTAAGTTAAATAATATAAATTATTTTTTTATATTTTATTTATTAGTGCAGGCTTTAACTTTATACTTGATTATTATTGATTAACAAAAAAGGTTTGTTGTTAATTTAAATTTGAATAATATTCAGCATAAAATATCTGGTGTTTCAGTTAATATCTTATTTCAAAATTGCTTCCCAATATAAATGTTTTCTTCAACTAATAAATTTATTTATTTAATAGCAGCAATTAACAATTTTCCAATGAGTACGAATAAGCAGAAGATGCAGAAATCATCAGTTTTTGAATATTTCTCAGTCACTATTGATGAAATGTTTTACATATGCCAAGTGAAAAAAGATGGTGATGAAGAAATATGTGGTGGAAATATCAGCGCATATTCGGGAGAAGGTACTAGTGTCCCATCCAGAGTATCAAATTTAAAGCGGCATCTACAACGTTTCCACCCTAATATATTTAAAACTGTTACTGAAAAGGATAAGCAGAGTTGTGAAGTTGTACTTGTACCTAGACCAAGTTCTTCATGTCAAACACCTCTAAACAAATTTTTTAAGTCTGAAAATATTACTGTGGCTATGACTGCAGAAAAATTCAAGTGCTGCATCATCGAAATGGTGTTTTCAAATTCTTTGCCTATAACTTTTTTTCTCTTCACGTGCTTTTGTCTCTTTAAATGGTGAAATGGCTAATAAATTTGGTATTTCTTTAGAAAGAAGTAATATTAGAAATTTGGTACTACAGGAGGCAAATAAGCAGAAGGATATTCTGACGGATACCTTACGTGGACGGTTTTTTTTCCTGAAAATGGACGGATCTACCCGTCACAGAGTTAACTATTTTGGAATTAACGTCCAGTTTATTAATGATGAAAAAAAAGTCGTCACACGAACTTTGGCGGTAAGAGATACTGAAGCGCATCATACAAGCAGCTATTTACAAGAATTAATTATGAACGTTCTGGCAGAATTTGGAATTAATAAGGAACAGATTTTATGCATTGTGACCGATAATGCCAGCAATATGCTCAGCACTGTAAAGATGCTGAATGAAGATGAAGCTGCATATGGTTCCGATGAAAATGAAGCTTCAGAAGAAGAAATTAATGATAATTTAGACGGATTTGTGGATGATGCTTTAGATATTACCCAGATACATCACATGCGCTGTGCTGTGCATACATTACAACTCGCAATTCGTGATGGTTTGGGACAATATAATGCTAATAGACTTATTGAAAAAATACGGGGTGTCGTGGTTTCTTGCAGAACACCAAAACTAGATGCTATATTGAAGCGGCGTGCTGAAAAAGGGGCAATCTTAGATCAAGCTACGCGGTGGGGGAGTACTTATTTGATGATTGAGCGTATCATTGAACTAAAACCATTTCTAACTGACATGGCAAATCCAACTGTAACAATGACTGATGCACAATGGGAACAAGTAAAAAATCTTGAATATATTCTTCGCTATCCATATATCACCACAAAAAATTTTCAATCAGCAACTTTAACTGCTGGGATGTTTTACAAAGAGTGGTGTAATCTTATTTTCCGTTTCTCTAAATATAATTGTAAAATAGCTGATGAAATTAAGAATTCAATGATTCGCAGAGAAACTATCCTCCTAGTTAATGATATCTTATTAGCGGCTATCTACGTCGATCCTATGGTACGAGTGTTATTAACTGAAGAACGTCTAATTAGGGCTAAAGATGCATTATACGAATTAGCCATTCGTATGAAAGGTGTACGGTTGCAAGATGAACAACGTAATTATAGCTCTTCATCTTCAACAAATATAGTTCCTGAAGCTGTTGTAGAAGATGATTTCGAAAAATATTTAAACGAGCAGGAGCAGTCTAAACGTCGTTGCTTAGATTTAGAAAATAGCGCAGAATCTTCAACAGTCTTAGCTAAATTTAAAATAGACTTTTACGCAGCATTTAATGAGGTGGAGAAATTTAACCGTTCTTCAAATTTAGAAGTAAACGATGCAATTCAAAAGTACCCTGAGAATATTCAAGATGCTGCTCTTGTCGCCACGGCATTGCCGCCGACACAAGTCTCCGTAGAACGTTTATTTTCTGCACTCAGAATCGTCAGATCCGATTTGAGAGCATCAATGAAGCCAGAAATTCTTGAAGCTATCCTATTTCTAAGGACAAATTCTTGAAGCTATCCTATTTTTAAGTTTTGTTATTTTTTTTATAGAATTTTTAAGTTTTGTTTTTTGTTTTTGAATTTTTAAGTTTGTTTTATTTAAGTATTTTGAATTAGAAAAAAATAAAAAAAATATTTAAAAATATAAAATGTTATATGATATTGATTCATTTCTATGCATAGTTTTCAATGGTTTTTATAAATATTTCCACAAACGTTTAGCTTTGGAGTCGCAGTCGGAGTCGGACATTGAAAATTTTAGCGGTTGGAGTCGGAGTCAGAGTTGGAACAATTTTTTCACGACTCCATACCCTTGCTTCTTATGAATCTACATGTAGATGATAAATAGTATCTAAAACTGATTCTGAGCAAGCGCAGCATGGTTCATCATTTGGCTTGTGAATCGAATCATCTGTGAGAAGTTTGTTCGTATACTGAATTTTTATATGGTTTTCAGAATATTCAGGTAAATATTCCCACAATGCTTAATAAAAATTGTATTTCTGCAGTAATCTGTAGCTCGTTTCTGTAACTATCAAATAGAGAAGATCTCACGTCAATTTGTTGTCATTCTCCACCACTGTGTTTCTATATGCAACTCTATTCTATTGTCTATTATGCATACTACAGAATTCTATTTACCATATGAATAGACAACTATAAGTATTTCTGTAACGCCACGAGTAGAGCTTCACTTCTCTATCAGTTGAGAATATTCTATGTTTTCAGGCAGTGCTTAAGTTTATAGTGAAAAATGAAATTTTTGTATGGCAGCACCAAGAAAGAGTTGCACAATTTAATATATTTTTAAATATGTATTTACCAGTGCTATGAAAACACTTTGTACCAAATTTTAGCTCTCTACGTAGACGTGCTCTTAGCCAGTGCCCTAATATATACTGAAAAACGGAGTTTTTCTATGGAAACCCTACAAAGGAGGGTCCCGGTTTCGAAACTAAATTTTCTTTTTTCGTCTTCAAAATTTCAGCATTCCAAGTGAAAGCGTTCTCAAGTAATCATGGTAAGAAGTAAGTTATATACATTTTTCCGCATCTGTGTTGTCTGCCACCATTTTTCCACCATTAATCGTGAAATATAATTCTCTGATGCTACATCAAAAATCAGCCTTTATGAAATTGTTTTTTAGGCCTTCGCAGCCATCCTACAAGAGTCCTCCACCACTGGAAGCCAGGCAGACTCCCGATGTTAAGATTGAAAAGTTGGTTATAAAATGACGTATCACCAGCTCTTAGTCTATAATAGGCTCTGACATTTATATTTTCTCAATTGCTGTTTCAAAATCGAGGGTTCCTTTACATCCTATACAACTCACCATGACTTTCTCATCTAGCATATACTAAAACGAATAAATTCAACTAATAGAGTTGAGAATGGTGAATATTTTTGACGTAATCACATAGAGAATTTTCTCAAATGAAATTACAGGAACGAACTGCTTGTGTTTAAAAAATAAAAAGAACGAGTCCTGCTCATACACATTTAAACAACCTTGATAGCAACAAGCACAAACTGACGATATTTCATATCACGGCTCGACCAAACAATTATAATTAAAAAAACACAAAATCTGAGTACTTGTAAGTACCAGTACTAAGAAAAATTTCAATTTTGAAGAATAAGAACTTTATTAACATGCAAGCAAATTACTAAAAAACATTCAAACTTCAGCTAAAAGCCACGGATAAATATCCAAGAATAAGTCAATGAGCAAAATCCATTTTGCTTTCTATTTCTAGAAAAAAAAATTAGGCAATAAGTAGAAAAAATAACCACTCCGCGTCGCCGCCATCTAGAAAGTTTTCAGTAAAACAAATCATTTCCAGCTTCATTATGTTTTTAAACATAAATAAGTGTCTTGGATTGGTTGGTTGATAACATAGGAATTACGACACATACGACACCTTCTGAGAACAGCCGAAATTACTGATTACTCCGAACTGACATATCTACATATATACTTTATAAACAATGCTTTGGCGACAAAGTGTGATAGGTCATTTTAAAGCCAAGCTTTTGGTCTTCTTAAATCTAATATGAAAAATTAGTTTGGATGACGTGGTTTTTAATAAAAACAAGTAAAAAAGCTAGAATTGGTCTAAGAATGAATTCTTTTGATACCCTATATGAATTGCCGTATGAAATTTCGTATGGTAATCCATCTGCGGAAACTTGATTTTTGAAGTAGTTTTTCGCAATATGTTATAGTCCTGGTAGATCTGGCAAATTGTAAGCAGTCGTATAAATAATTGGGAAATTGAAACTTAATTACTTTAGCCAAGAATAAGATATACACCGAGACTTAAGGAAAAGTGAAAAACTGCATCCAAAAATAGACGAGACGTATCGTGACAAAACATGATCGTACCGCCGAAGACTGTAAAAATATCGCACTACTGAATTAAAAGCGTAATTAAGGTTATAAAAGAACTCCGATAGAAGTTTACAGAAGAACTCGCACCTATAGGTTACTATAGGAGCAAGTAAAGAGCGAGCTAGTTGAGAGTGGAGTATATGAGACGGATACCCACAGTGTGCGGAAACCACCAAATATTTTTTGAATTACAAAATCTATATGGTTATTCCACGTAAGGGTTCTATTAAATATTACGCACCCAAGTTTCGAACGGATTGAGCAAAACTGATAGTGGAACCATTGAATTCAACAAAGGGAAAGCTGTTTAGATCAAGCAATGTCTTATAAATAACTAAGTATTTAGATTTGCTCTGATTTAATTTAAGTCTGTTCATAGCTGACCACCTATTTATTAATTCCAAATCCTGATTAATGCAAAACACCCCGTCCTCTGCCAAACCAATAGGACGACAGATGTATAATTGTATATGATCGGCACAAAGATGTAAGCGAGAATGCTGAGGGCAGTCAAAACTATCATTTATAAATATAATAAATAAGAGGGGTCCTAAAATAGAGCCCTGTGGTACACCTTTCTGTGGAAAAGACTGCCTAAAAGCATCCAAATAAATAATCAGAAATCAAGCGTACTGCATGAAGTCTAAAATAAAAGTTGTTTGTCAATTTGTAGAAACGTGTTTCATGGTTGTCTGAATCGAATGCCTTGGAAAACTCAAGGAAAACCACCATCGAAAACATATCGTTATCCAAACCTTCTGTAATGTCATTCGTAATTTTCATCAATGCTGTAATACAATCATGCTTTGCTCTGAAATCAGACTGGCAGCTATATAAAAGAGAATTACTTAAGCGGAAATTAGTGATTTGTGTAGATATGATTTTCTCAATGATTTTGTATAGAAAAAGAAGAATAGAGATTGGACGAAATTCGGACGAACTTTTAGCGATAGGAATGACTTTAGATAATTTAAAATGGTTAGGAAAACGTGACATCATGAAGCAAGTGTTGCAAATATGAGCTATAGGAGAAAGTAAGTATGGTAATAATAGACGAACAAATCTGGGACTAATCAAGTCTAAACCAATGGAGCCAGACTTTATATTTTTGAAAGCTTTCAATAGATCAATTTCAGAAACTCTTTTTATTTTAGATCTAAATGGCATTTATCACACGGTTGTGGAGAATCCGATATTCATCATCATAGGGTGTAACATTGAGAAATTACAGGGTGATTTATAAGAACATACACAAATATATTTAAGTCATGTTATCTCAGAAACCCTAAGGGTTTCCTATTCCCCGTCCATAGAATTTATCGCTTCAGGTGCCAGCCCACTCACAGGACATCCTGTATACTCGTAGATAAATGCAGTGGTACAGATACTATGATATTGTTTTTTTTTTTTTTCTAAACAAGTACTTATTAAAATATACCTGTATTTTACGTGTGTATTACGACGATTATATATGTTTAACGATATATATAAATTAAATTGAATTTAATTTAATTGTCTCTCTTTTATCGGAGTTCGTGAACTTTCAAACCACGCGGCGCCCTTTAACGACTCAACTCTCCATTCCTATCTTCACGCCGAGCTCTACTATGTAGGTATAACTGCATATACTTACTAAAAATTTCCACTCTTCCACTAACTTGAATTATTAGATGTTTCCCAGGAATTTGATTATTAATTTCCTAGAAACTGTGCAAAAACTTCACCTTTACGAACGAAGTACCTGATTCAACTTTTTCAAACTTGAATAACTTTATTCTCCCTTAGAGTTATTTATGAATGCAATCAGAGAACCCCTTATTATTACTTGATAAAACTTGGCTATTTTTGTTTTTTTTTCTTTTTTCAGGAGTTTTGCTTCTATAAGTAAGCATAAATGGTATTTAAATCGCTTGTTTGAAGCATATTGGTACCTACCTATTGTAGAAATAGTTTATGGAAAACAACACAAAAAGTAGATACACAAATTTCCCATATAGGGGAGTGTCATCAGGATTGGACACCCTTTTGACTTTTGCCCATAACTTCTGTTTCAGAAAGATCCAAGCACATTTTTGGTAAGGTCTGTATTTTTGGTAAGGTCTGTATTTTTGGTAAGGTCTGTATTTTAACAAAATTTGAATGGCACATTATTCGAAATCGCATTTCCGCAAAATGTCGTTACATTGACGAACTTCAAATGAACTTCTTTCTTGCCTTGTCTTAAGAGGGCTTTTTCTGGGCGTTTTTGTCGGGCATCTTCCTTTAGCTGCTGTTTTATTGACGGACTTCGTTGGGATTGGTGCTGGACATTTTTTGGCAATCATTCAAACACACAATCACAGTGGGCCAACCCTGACTACACAAAGTGGCCAACCTTGACGACAAGCGCCATTGCCGCATCACGTGAAACCACAACCAAACATGTTACAAGATTGAATTTTCCTCTTGGTTTATTTTCAAGCATGTGTCGCACCACACATTCACAATGCTTACCTTGATGATTGCATATTTTCTCCTTACTTTCTGGCCGTACTCACTGGCGCTAAAAACAATTTTGTTTGGAATTTCAAACCACTGATTGCACAGTACATACTTTGCGTTCACGCTACAAATCTGGAATGTCACAAAAAGTTCGCTAACATTGAGAGAAGTTTTTCCTCGCTCGAGCATTGGTGGCGCTAGTGGTCAAAACTAAAAAAATCGCAGATGGCCGACCTAGACGACAGGTCAACCCTGACGACATTTTCCTATTATATAGTGATTCAGAGAAACGAATTATTCTAGTAGTTTTATCTGAAAATGTCGATGTAGAAGAGGTCTTTAATAATGTGCTTCTACATAAGTTTACGGAAATGTTAACAAAGCATGGAGTGAACCAGGCCCTTATACACTGGATCGCACATATGTTGAACAATAGGACTGTCTTTGCCAGTCTGGGCGGGGTGAGCAGAGTGAAAAGAAGCCACAGGGGCACTCCCCAAGGTGGTATTTTATCACGGTTATTATGGGTGCTCATTATGGATGACCTCCTCTCAATACTCACCCGGATGGGGTATAAGGTGGTTTGTTATGCAGATAATCTGGTGATATTAGTCGCTAGTAGTTATGAATCTATACTGTGTGTAGACTGGGCTACGGATTATGGATTATCCATCAATCTACTGAAAACAGATCTATGCCTTTTTACTAACAAAAGGAATATCTCCAGTCTGAACCTCCACTACATTGGCTCTACACATTTGGAACTAAAGGATAGGGTGAAATAACTCGGTATCATAAAAGATAAGAAGCTAAGCTGGAAACCACACCTCGAGGACAGAGCGAATAAGGCTCTTAGAGCATTTGCAATGTGTCGCAGAGCTGTAGGGGAAAAATTGGGACTCAAACCACGGATGGTCCTATGGATTTACACTAGCGTCATCTGATCGCTGATAACCTACGGCTCTGTGGTGTGGTGGAAAGCAATGGATTTCGCCAACCATCGCAAGATATTGGAAAAGATTCAGAGGCTGTGCCTTCTTACCGTAAGCTGTACCCTCAAGTCAACCAACACTCGGCCTCTCGACGTTATCCTCAACGTAAATCCTGTGCAGATACACATAAAGAAGGGGGCATCAATCACAGCGTTGAGATCGCACCTCAATAAGAGCTAGATTCATGCTGGAGTAAGAGTTCCAGATGAATCCATCTTTGAGATTGTGCAATCCATCACTCCTGACATCAGCAGGGACAGCGAGGTTCTTCTAGAAACAATAATGAAAAGCGCAATTTTATTCCAAAATTGCATATAGAGCTGCTTGGGCGTCACACTCTGTGCTTCAACCATTATCAAACCCTATTGTTTACACACACGGCTCCAAAACTGAGGATAATACCGGAGCAGGTAGGAGCCTCGCTTGGAAATCGCCCTACACTTTGAAAGGTATGTTACGATTCTCCAGGTGGAAGTCAAGGCCATTTTTGAAGCGGGACGGTATCTCCTCAACGCGGTTACAGTGAAGAGGAGATTGCCATCTGCTCGGACAGCCAAGCAGCTGTAAAAACCTTGTCAAAACCCTTCGTAACCTCGAAGCTGTTACTGGAATGCAAAACCACCCTAAATTCCCTCGCGCTGTTTAACAGGGTACTCGTTGTTTGGGTGCCAGGTCACAGCGATATTAGCGGAAACGAAAAGGCGGAAGAGGTTGCTCGTATTGGTGCAACCTCGGGGGAATCATCTTCTTGAATCGGGATTGCACCAAACATTCTTACATCTAGAATTTCGGCCTGGGCTGACTACTAAGGAACTGTGGGGTAAACCTAACCCAAATCTGACGAAAAAGATATTGGTACTGAGTAAGCCAACTCTGAGAACATTTGTGTCAACTCTCACTGGGCACTCTTTTCTCAGAGGTCACCTACACAAAATGAGATTTGTTGATGATTCTATATGTAGAAGATGCGGAGAGGAGCCCGAAACGGTGACTCATTTCTTGTGTCACTGTCCGACCCTTTTCGGAAAGCGTTACCTCCTGATAGAACTGCACGAGGCTGGCAAGGAGGGTTGGGGGCCAATTCTAAATTTCGTCAAAGCATCTGGCTGGGACCTGTGAACTATTGCTCATGAGTCTGGAGGGTGTGAATAATTGGCCTTGCTGTGGCCTAAGTTCTACAGTCCTCGCCTGAAGGACTCAACCTCTTTTCAATCTATCCATCCATCCATCTGAAAAAACTTATGTCAGAAACTTAACATACAAACTTTCAATTAAAATATATGTTCCGAAAGAAATACACAAAATTCCATAGTCGTATAAAGCCTGCATATATTATGAAATTACTAGAAAATCTTCCATTACCGATCAAATGGCAATAATTAGAAATTAATACCACCAAGTATGCTTTATCGTCAAAGGATCAGAAAAATGCAGGCCTAAATTGGAATTATTATCCTGTTAACTCGGAACTTTAATTAAATTGGAATATAAACCGTGGAAAAGATAAATTACATCGTATAGAGGCAGGCAAAGTGGCAATAACAGGTGCAAACGTGGTAAATTGGCTCATGTTGTGTACCGACAATAAAAGGCAATTAGGACCTATATAATTTCCACTCTCTGTGGGCCAGCATATCCACTTATACTACTCTAGCCCTCCAAATAAATGCGTTCAATCACGTAAGAATGTAATGACTAGGTGTATATACATACATACCTAGCTTTGTACCCCGGACAAAATTACACATATTTCTTAGTGTCTTTTACTGAATACCTTAATGGCCGGGTATGCTATACGGCTCAGATGAAAATGTATATAGGATACTATCACCCAACACATAGACCCCATAATTTGATAAGAAGGCAATGATAATTCGACTAAACGAAAACGTTAATGGAACACCTTAGTAAGCTCCAATTTTGGGCCTAATTAAACGTGCTCAGCTGAGATGTTGCTAATTAAATCATGTATAAAATGGAAGGGTACCTAGTACCTACCAACCTATCTACCGAAAAAATTCAATTTAGTCTCATTAAGTTGAAAGCCATCAAGCCATCATTCCCATGCAGTTTGGCTTTGATTCATTTGCTATTTATGGGGTGAAAACCTTCCGGAAAATTTTGTTTTAATGAAAGAAAAACACTCATAAATTTTTGGGGAAAAGTGCGCTAACGTTGATTTTGGCAGTATGCAAAAAGAGGAAGATGTTTTACATTTGTGTACCCGAAGGTTTTAAATTGAGACCAATGCTGAAGTCGTAATTATAATTAATTTTTATTGCTGCTGTTATGTGAGGTATGCAGCTGTTCGTGAAGGCTTCTTGGGGTTTTTGTTGTGTGTTAAAATATAACGACTTTATCAGGGTACTTACAGATAAGAAACATCGTACATAATTACGAATATTCATTTGATTCAGTCAGTGAGGTAAAAAAATATCAATTGACTTGACCTCAAGAAAGTATGTTATTCCTAGATCGAGAACTGACTGGTAATATATAAGCCTAATAATAAGTATAAATAGAGTCTGCTGCTGTCAAGTCAAGTAAAGTCCAATATAGTTACATGCGACAAAGATTGAAAACAGCTGTCACATTTGTCAAAGTTTATTGAAAGCAAAATAAAAAAGTAAAAGTTTATCGGATTTGAAGGCTGCTGTGTGGACAATCTGGGACGCTGCAACCTATAAAATATAATAAGTAGCAATTAGTTGAACAATGAATAAAAGAGAAGATTCGCTTTAGCGAATGATATTTATTTAATTTAAGAATGATGTTGACGGTGAAATAAGGTGATTTTATCTAGATGTGTTTCTGCGATTGCCTCTGTTGTGGGATGCAACTAACCTCATTAGGCTGAAAATACTGAAGATTGGTATGATTGACTCCAGCTGCCGACAAAAGTCCGAAGTAAGCATACAATTCCTTTTAATCCACTGATTTTCATACCTATGCTTTTTTTCGATCTATCTCCGTGTTGAATTTAGCTGCTGCTATTTCTACACTGTCTTTCCTGGTTGGAATGTTCATTTATTTTATATTTTTACACCTGTGGTGTACAGGTGAAACATGAAGGACATGGATATGTCACTGTCATTTTCTCGGGTTTTCGCATTTGCCAGAAATTCTCGAAGAACAACAATTCAATAATTTTTCGGTTTTACGAATTTTTCTCGACATATGGCCTTAGGTTCAGAGAATTTTTCGTTTTTACGAATCTCCTCGAAAAATTACGAAGTCTTTCAAATGAATTATCAGTACATGATTTTTCAGATTGCGCATGAAAATGCAAGTGTGCCAAAAGCATTCTTTTCAAGCATTCGGCCGAAAAAAAGTGAAATGAGTGCTTAGAAATTAAAATTTATATTTGGTAAATGTTTCTCATAATTTGGTTGTTTATTTTCAATTGGATATGGAGTAAGCATAGTTTACTCGTTTATCCAATTCGAGATCGAATAGTTTTTACGAAGAAATCTCGAATACATATGACCCTTATACATATATAGCACCAATACTCGAAAAATCTTCGAAATAGTCTCGAAAAGACGAATGGATATCGAGTCGTTATTTTAATTCGAATTAGCGTTCCTTTTCCTTTATTTTTGGCTCGAGATCGAATCGAGAACGACTTCGAGATCGAAGTTAAATTTCGATTGAGCGGGTCGATTCCAATTCGATCTCTAATCGTAATGTTTGCTGGGTGGAGTGATGTCAGCTACTCACCTTGCAACCAGCTTCACTTATACAAAGCAAAATTATCAACACATTTGGCACCAAGTCTAACCAATTCATATACATGAGAATGCGCTTACAAGAATGAATTCACAAAGCAAGCACCGACGCGACGAAAACGAACGAAATACATCGGTTCTCATTCTATAATTGTATAGAAATGGAGATAGATCTACATAGACCTATGGTATACATTTGAACTATTAAAGTAATAAATCCCGCATAAAACCAACACAAATGAATTATTTAAAAACAAAAAGAAAATCCTTACTAAAACGCTTTTAAATAGTTTTGTTAAGGATATCATGTGCCCTTCCATGATATACCTAACATCCTTGTACATGAAATATTTCTATGGAAAAAACATTGTCAAATTAGTCAAAAGATCTAGCCAAACCTATGTGTAGACATAAGGTTTAATGTTATCTCAAGGTCAAGTCTGCATCCTTATGCTAAAATTAGAAGCGCCGCTTTAAGACTCCAAATACGCGTTTAATCACGATTGGAGTAATTAGGTAGGTGACAGGGTGGGCCCGGCCCCCCCAGAATGCGGATTCTCAAAAAACATTCGTTAACTCGTAGAATCTTAGGCCTAATTAAAATGAATCCGTTCGAATCGGAATCGAAAAGGCTTTAACGAGTTCTTTTCTTCAAGGAAACCTATAAAAATCTTTTTCAAATTTTTAAAAGCTATTCTGAGATTACTCTGATTCCACTGAATTTTGACAAAGGCGTGATCCTAGGAGAAATCATGCAAAACTATTTTGACAATTTTAATTGATAACCTTTGATATCAATGATATTTTGAAAATTTCATAAAACTTTGTTTAATATTCCAGCAAAAAAGCTTTTTTAAGCTCTTGCGATTCTAATCCCGACGGATTCAGTAATAAGACTGATTATCTTTATAAGGAAGAATTAGTTACTGTGCAATTAAGAACTTCAATAATATTGTTATTGCGTTATACAGGGTACGTACCACATTTCCTTTATACACCAGATTCCTCACTCAATTTCGAGAAAAAAGTTGTATGGGAGTAGAGTCGGAAAATGGTAAGGATGGTAGGGGGGTTTTGTGATTTTTGTTCTTCCTATCCTAATACCAGGTAACTTTCGTGTAAATTTCTTGTTATACACCCTATGAAGGTGACTTGCATCTCAGGTGATAGTAAACCCTCTACGGTTTCCAACATATGTCCAACCACCTCTTTATTCCTTTTCCGTCGGCAGTTACAGGACGTCAAAATCAAAAAATTAGAAAATTTTGCAATTTGTTTTTCAATTTCAACGATTTTCTCGCTAAAAGGCAAAAAAAGGATAGCATTTTCTTACAAGGTTTTGAGACCCCGGACTGTTACCGTTCATTTGATCCTGCATATGTACCTACCTAAATGCTACCATTTTTGAGATATTCTCGTTTTTATGATGCATAATTTCATTAATTTTGCTAATAACAAGAGAAATCGCGTCTAATTTATGCAATTCCATGCAAATTAGTAAAAAATTCATTAATTTATGAATCATAGAAACGGGAATATCTCAAAAACGGTTGCATTTAGTTAGGTACGTGTGCATAGTCAAATTAAAGATAACATTCGGGGGTCTCTAAATCTTGTAAATAAACTGTATATTTATCATGTATTTTGGCGGGAAAATCGTTAAAATTTGAAAAAATAGGATGTTTTTTCCAATTTTTGGAGTTTGACGTACTACAACTTAAGATTGAAGGTGACAGTAGGGCTGGTTGGACATTCATTGCAAAGCTTAGATGGTTTGCTATCACCTGAGATAAATGCCGCCTTGATAGGGTGTATATCAAGAAATTTACAAGGTGTAAAGTGGAAACAGTACTAAAAATCGTAAACCCCCCTACCGCCCACACAGTGCATTTTCCGGCTCTCCTACCATACAATTTATTTCTCGAAATTGAGTGAGTAATCCGGGGTATAAAGGAAATGCGGTACGTATGGGACACCCGTATAATGGATTAAAACTATATTAGCACTTCAGAACCTACTCGACAAAAGGAGAAGGCAACCGGAGAGAGCAAAAGACACTCTGATAAAGTCCACTTTAGGTAAGAGTAATTCGGTAGACATCCGAATATTGGAAGATACATTACAATCATGTGATCAACAATATTATAACTAACTTCAAAAATAGGTTTGAAAATGTACATTTGGCAGAAATTAATAAAGACTTCTTCCCAAATTAATACAAGTAACCGCAAGCAGCTCTTGGTCTCCCTGTTAGCTCGGCCGGCTGTAAACGGAGATTTTCCATCCACTTAAAACTTGGTTATGAGCAACTGCTTCAGGAGAGGTTTTCGAGAATGGCACTAACTAATAGCGCAACAGTCACTAACTAACAGCGCAACAGGTGCTAAATAAGTTTTCAGAAAAAAAAACAGTAAACTCAACTACTACTTCATTACTTCAACTGTGTTTTTATTAGTGCTTATTGAAAACACAATACTCCTAGTCTGCTTGGGCTATCGGTCAGTTTAATATTTCAAGAAGAAAAACTAAACAAACAAGCTTCTTTTTTCTCTCTCTTTCAGCCTTTAATTTGCCTCAACGTTTCGCTTCTTGTCATTAAGCATCCACAGGAGGTCTTAACTACAATTAACACAATACTATGAAAAATTTCACGTCTATATAAAACACAATGAGACTCACATTTTAAAAAAGACTTGTTCTACAACTAACAATTATTTTCCATGGCGTCATACAAAATATTAAAACTAAAATATACAACAAAACACAGAACATTATTTTAATTAAAATTGCGAGATAAGCCTTTTGTTAACGTCCAACCTCTTGTCTGTTCTGCGTGAAACTATCTTTGTCGATAGTTTCACGAAGAACATAATTTAAAATAAAAACTTTTAAAATTTTATATGGATGTATAGATGTGAATTTTTTCATAGTATTGTGTTAATTGTAGTTAAGACCTCCTGAGGATGCTTAATGACAAGAAGCGAAACGTTGAGGCAAATAAAAGGCTGAACGAGAGAGAAAAAAGAAACTTGTTTGTTTGTTTTTTGTTCTTGAAACTGACCGATAGCCCAAGCAGACTAGGAGTATTGTGTTAAAATAACGGTCAAAAAGATATTCCTACAACTTATTAAAAACGTAAATAATTGATCTAAAATGTGTATCTAACTTCAGACCTGTAACGTACTTAAGTACATTTGTACATAAATATTAGTACCAGTACAAGGACCTGGACTTAAATGTTTTTTAAGTACAAGTCCCGGTACTGGTACTCAAAAAATGCTCAACTACAAGTCTCAATACTGGTACTTAACGCACTTATTACAAATACCGCCATAACACAAAGTACTTCAGCTCTTATAAATTATTTAAATACGTCTTCTAATAATAGAGGTTATTTGCATTTCGACAGTGCCACAAGAAATCTTACCGCCTTCAGTAAAATAGAAAGAAAATTAGCGCAATATATCAGTAACTGTAGGACAGAAATTGACATGCTGAATCGATTTGCTTTGTGAAGAAGATTGGCAAACAAGTGCCATAATCCCCTCTCTTCCTCCGCACAGCGTTGATTTTGATTTGCATTTTCATTTGCAGATCTTGTAAATGCTACACAAAGGCAATTATTATCTGATGTGACATTTGTTTTAGTAAAGGCAAACTCAAATACTGTATGAACAACTTACAAAATTATGTAGAAATTAAAACAGGAAAAGCTTATACGATATTTTATGATATTTCGTAAATGGAGCCTTATCCAGTTATTTAACTGGCTATAGATTTTTCAAAATTTCTGATTTGAGTTTTCGAAAGCTCTTGAAACTTACCAGTACCAGTACCTGGACTTGTACTTGAAAATTTGTAAGTACCAGTACCGGAACCTGTTCTTGTACTTAAAAGAACTGAAGTATGGGTCCTAGTACTGGTACTTGGAATAAATGCTGGGCATTAGGCAGGGCGTCATTATCGTATCAGTTTCGTGCATGGAACTAGAGGTTTCTGATTTATTTTCCTTAATACGTGAGAAAAGCAAAGAAGGGTCTCTGGAAAACAAAGGTATCTGTTAATTAATCTACACCACTATCTTTTATTTTTCTTTTAAAATCGTGCAAATTATCTTTTATTTTTCAATTAAACACTATTTCCTATGATTTAAAAAAAAAATTAAATTGGGTTGGATGTTTGGAGTGGATTGTAGGGAACAGATGACTTGGGTTTATTGGAGTTAAAGAAAAGAATGCACTTCCATTCAATTCGCCAATTACATTAGGTACTAATCTATTTTTACAATAATTTAAATGTCCGACTAAAACTATTTCATAAATACTCGACGCCGTTAGTCTCGATAAGCAATAAATATCGCCCGATCGCCGAATGTTGACTAACTAGTTATCCAAAAATTCATTGAATGCTGATGACTTATACTAACTGATAAGTAACCATGTTTTTCTCTTGTCGGGTACTCGATAGCATTCAACGAGAATTAAAATAAACAATGGGAAACAATTGAAAACTGTTCGTTGTTCTTCTGATCTTAACATCGCACCCTCGATAAAGACTTATTTTTGAATTATTTAATTTTTTTATTTTTATGAGAATTATTTTATTTTTTGTGTGCAGCAGAAAATATGTTCTAGAATTCAGATTATAGCAGAACAAAAAATACACTAAAGAAACCCTCATACATTTTCATCGAAGATTTATAACTGAAACGAACAGAACAAATAGTTCGCTTCAATCGACAGAACAATTTGTTCTCTCCAGTATATGGGAGTTCTAGAATAAAGTACACAAAAAAACACAGCTTATGTTTCTTGTGAGCTCTGTAACTTATAGACTCGCTCAACTCTCTGTAACTTTAGAAACTTTATGGTTTTTTTAATTTATGCAATTTCATTGGCTCTAGGCATTATATCAATATCTTGTAAATGCTCAGAGCAATGCATAAAAAATGTCGGTCAATAGGTGGGAATATTCATGGTATACTTCACAAAAGGAATGTTTGTTAAAACTTATGTACAAAAGTTGGAGGACCTGGCCCACCCCAGAAAAAAGTCCTAGTTACGCCAATATTAGTCACTCTTCTTGTAGGTATGTGTGAGTCATTATAGCTACTCAGTGGTAATAGCAGAATTAAGTAGCGGGGTGAATAAATATTATATCAATTGATAAGCACCATTACTTGCAAATTAAGGATGGAACTTAAATTAGTTGAGTAAAACGTATTGTATGTTTAGAAAATAGTATAAATTGGAAATTACTAGGACAGACGGTTCTAGGATAGAAAGAAAAGATAGCAACTATAAAGAACCCGAGCCGAACGTAACAATATGTCTATATAAAATTCAATATTACCTTTTAATAAACATTTTTGAAATAAACCGTTTTCGAAGTTAGCCGACAATCAAAGGTGGATACCGCCCTCGACCTCTAACAAATCAACATTAATCCTCTAGTCAAATGAAATAGTAAATGTAAAAAAAAAAGTCTTTTTAAAAAAGACTGCTTCTAAATCCGCACTAAACAATAGAAAATAATTTCGTCCTTCATTTAATAAGTATACCTACACCTAGATAACTTATGTGATGATCTAGAGTTTTCCTTCATCTTACATTTAATTAAATAGAAATTATATTATATTTGTGTATAGATATTCAAATTTTCAAAGTACACAAAGTCTGGGCACTACAGTGAATAATAATTTCCCGAAATTGAAATTTGGTGCTCCTAATGTTTAACAAAATACTTAATTAAAATACTTTGCTTTGACTTTACTTCTTTGTCTACCTTGAAAATTTTAATATAATTTCAATGTTTAATTACATGTAAAATGAAAGGAAACTCTAAATAAATTATGTAATGTAGGTGTACTCATTAAATGAAGGGAGAAGTTATTTTCTATGTTCTAGTTCGTATTTTGAAGCAAAGTATTTTTAAATAAGTTGTTATTTTTTATATTTATTATTTTTTTCTTTTTTAGTCTTAAATTATTCTCAAAAAACTTCAAATTATGTCATTAAGGAATTTTCAATACAAGAAAAAATTTTGTATTATTTTGGAATCGAAAGTTTACAAAAGCTTCTGATGAAAAGTAGTAGGTGTGTTGGGAAAATCATTATAGCCGGGGTAATTAACATCAGATTCAGTTTTGTGGCAAATATTTAATTTAAAGCAAATATACATACATTGACCCTACCTAATTAGCACTCCTCAAAAATTTCATTAGGTGTCAGTTTGAAAAGAAATTATTGAAAAAATAAATTTAAAAACGTTTCTTTCAATTTTTCCAACCAATTGCAGCTCAGCTAGAGATAAAAACTCCCGGGAATATTGGCATTTTCAAGGAAACTTTCCAGGAAGTTTTCAAAACTGCTCGGAACTTTGGGTGCCATTTTTATGATATCAATATTTTTAAAGAAATAACTATAGAGCAAAATCGCCACCTGAATAATGTCTGAAATAGTGTAAGCATGCAAAAAAAAATAGCTTTAATAGAAATTAGTACGAATTGTGAACATTATGGAAGGTTAATTAAAATATGGTTTTTTACGTATTCCGGTTAGTTTCTACAGTAATATTCTGAAAAATATGCATGCGCGCATATAACGAATACTATACCCTGCAAACTCACTACTAGTAAATTAATCAGGTAGGTAATCATTCAGTACTCTTACTGATTGGTTTTCTGTAGATGCGTATGACTGTACCTACATCTCTATCTTATGTTCAGTAACGCGAATTCTGCTTACCTGCTCGCTCCAATTCATGTAGTAGTAGGTAATTTCACAAGCTCATAACTGGTTGATAGCTGGGTAATTATTATCGTTTCATATTGATTTATTTATTTAAATATTAGAATTACACGGTTAAAAATTCGGGACTTAAATTAAGACTTCTCGGTTTGTATATAATTCCATTCCGAAAAAGTTTAACATTAAAACTTACACAAAGTCTTAAAATTATTAAGACGAATCAGTTTTATATTGATATTTCTACATAGTCTGAAATTAAAACTTTTAACTGTCAAGTTCCAATTTAAATAAATTATTTTGTTTTAAATTTAAACTAAACAATTTCTGAATTTGAAGCAGTCGAGTTTAAATTTTAGAAAAAAATCGGTTTCAATCTAAACCAAAGTTATCTCAATTTAAGGAGTTTGAATTTTGGAGAACATTTTTTTCAATGGTTTTCATTGTGGTAGAATTCTACTTGAAATATTACATGGGAGTTTAAAAAAAAATGGAAATTTATGTGATTTCAATTTTATTATTTATTTTTTTTTTCAGCTTTAAATTCATGTATGTATACATATTAATTTGACATCTGTAGTTATCATTGATTATTTTACGTAAATTCAAAATAAATGTTTTTCCATTGTTTTCAATTTTTTTTTTTTTTTTGCAAATTCATTAGTTGGACTTGAAATGTTTTCAGACAAGTGCATTTTCGATACGCAAAAAATGTTTTATTTTTATTCGGTATTATTGAAATATTTTGAAAATTTGTTTTGAATTTCAATTATAGGCGTGGTTACTTGAGCTAGCTCAATTTTGTATATAAAATGTTGTAAAAATATAAAATATCTTCTCAAATTTACTTCATATGTATATAAGATTAAATACAAAAAATTATTTAAAAAACAAATTCATTTTTTCAATAATATTAAAATTATTTGGTACTTTATAAATTGATTATCAACATAAATTAGATAGTATGAAATTTCTTATGCTTTCGGTCCAATTGCTAATATAACAGGCTGCCATTTGGTATTTTTAACGATTTCTACTTTGAGAGTATTTATTTATAGTATTTGCAAAATTAGCATTTTATTATTCTTTAAATTACTTACATTTCCAAATTTAATTAATTTGTGCTTGGCTTGCGAAAATGATTCTCTAGATTTAGATTTATTTCTCATAGAAGCTGGAGGTAATCTATAAATGATGCTATAAATGATTTAGTTAAATTATTCTATTCTAAAACATTGAAAATAAATAGATTTATAGCAACCAAATTTATTGTGATAACATTTTTATTTTACCTCCGCAATCCTGTAAAGACATTTTGGAGTCATCTAAAAGTTTGAAAATAATATTTTCATATCTTCGCCAATTTAAAATCATTTTGTGACTATTATCTGGATACATTAGCTCAAAATCAAATAATATCTAGAATGTAAGATAAATATAAAACAAAAAAAATATTTATTATTTCATATGTGTACTAAATAAATATCTATTCGCAATAATTTGACATACATTTTAATAGCTTTTTACCATTTGTGGATAATAGTAGTAAAATGGAAAATTTAAATGAATGTTTTTCCTTTAAGTTTTTACGATATTTGACGATTTTTCTTAAATTATCTTTAATTTCAATGCTTTGTTCAAAAGCAACTGCATTTTGTAAGAATTGTATTTCATTTTTCATTTCTTTATTACTACTTTCTGAAAATGATATTGTTGTTTCCGTTGGGTTGCTGGCAAATTTTCTTCTTTTATAATTCGTATTTCTCATTTGGTATAATTGTTTGAACAGCAAAAATTGTTTAAATAATTTTCATTACATTTATCATTTTCTTGCAAATACATATTTTTGAAAGAAATGTTTTTAAATAAAGATTTCAAAGTTTCAATAATTGAGACATATTGAATATTAGATGGAATAACTTTTTCAATGCATATATTTTTTCTTTATTGTATTTTTTATTCCATCGAAATTCGAGGAATTTCTTTTCTCTAGCTACAAATAAGTCATTACTGTCATAGTTTTTATTTCTTTTAAAACCAGTTATCAAATTCATTTAAGGCATCGAAAACAAGGTACTGAAATATTTTTATAATTTCATAAGATTTAAGTGATTCATTTAAATTAGCAGTTATTAAAAAAAATGGAAAAAATGTTTCTTATAATTTCACTTTATTATTGTTGTTCGAAACACCAAATGAATTAATTTTTTTGAAAAAATTCTCGATACTAGTTTTTACGGATGCTATGTCTAAATTTATATTTTGTATTAAATTTCTACTTTTTGTTGCGTGTTCATTTATTTTTTCGATTTCCAAACAAATAGGAGGAACAAAACAGGTAGACTATTGCAGTCTTCTAAACAAGTTTTAATATGTTTTTATAAGCCGTTATAAGTCGCAAACGTTTTCTCACATTGATGTGATATTATGCACTTCAAACACAAATTTTTACTATCATGATGTAAGTCGTGATAAGTTTTTAAATGCGCGAAAGTAAATGAAATGCTAGTAAATGATTTACCACAAATTTAACAAAAAAAAATTATTTTATTTTATATGTAATAAACAAACATAATAAAAATACTTACATGAACAATAAAATGCAACCACTAAATAAAAAATCAACTTCACTCAGAATTACTGATTCACTACCAAAAGTCGCACTTGTTCTAAATATTAAACCATTTCGGTTTTATTATCTGAAGAAACCCATCGATCGTTAGATTTTATTATTTAAGTTGAAAAAGATATAAAAATAAAACTTCGTTGGTTTTAAGGCCCAAACACAATGCGATCATCGGACATCGGCATCATCATTACCATCAGCATTGAAGTTTTCTCAGCCTCGGCATTAAAGCCCGCTATGACAGAATGACAGCATTGTGAAATACAACATTGAAAGGTAACTGAACTGTCAAAAGGAAAAATTTTAGTGAAGTGGTGAAATGTATTGTGCGAAAAAAAAAACATGATAAATCGGGAAAAGGCGGCAAAAGTAGTTGCTGTTAATACGTATGGGCTGATAATGCTAACAATAATACGCAAATTAAGGAAACGGCGTTTCTGGGTGCGGGATATATATTTACAAAGAGCCGAGTATGGTTTCTTTGAAACTACCTACCAAATTATGAAATCAAGTCACCACGAAATGTTTAAGAAAACATTTCGGATGAGCGTTGGTACTTTTAATAGCCTCCTGTCATTGGTTTATGGGAAGTTGGAAAAAAAATCTATAAGGAGGCCAATACAACCGGAATGCCGATTGTCGTTGACGTTGATGTAAATTGAAACTTTTCGAAATAAAATGGGATGGCGTATGGAACTTCAAGACAAATTCTTGCATTAGAGTTCTAAATTAGAGTTTCAACTATAACCAAAATCATCCTTGAGACTTGTCAAATACTTTAGGAAACTTTATCACCAATATGTTTAAAGGAAAAAACCCGTGAAGACTGGTACCAAATAAGGGAGCACTTTGAGAAAATGTAGGATTTTCCCAACTGCGTAGGAGCGATCGATGGAAAGCACATTAATATTGTTTGCCCTCCAAACTCTGGCTCAGAAAATTTCAATTATAAACACCGTTTCAGTGTTATATTGATGGCAACTTGTGATGCAAATTATTTTTTTACTACCGTTGATGTGGGAGCCCCTGGCAGACAAAGTGGTGGTGGTGTTTTCGCTGAAAGTACGTTCGGTGAAAAGTTGCTTCAAAATGAATTGGATTTGCCTGCCGAGAGGGAATTACCAGGTAGTTCGGTGAAATTACCCTCGTCGGTGATGCTGCTTTTCCTCTACGAACCAATTTAATGAGGCCTTTTCCCGGCAAAGCTCTTACAGCAGAGCAAGAGCATTTCAATCGCAGACTATCTCGTGCTAGAAGGATGATAGAAAACGCATTTGGTATAATGTCATCTCGATGGCACGTTCTTTTGCATGATATTCATTGTCTTCCCAAACATGTGGTAAAAATCGTTTCTGCAACAGTAGTCCTACACAATTATTTGAGACGATTATGTACTGAATATTGTCCACCTAACTAGATAACAAAACAGATGATTCCATCAGCGAAGGTCAGTGGCAAGAAGAAACCTAACAGCTACAAGCAGCAGCTCCTTTCGGCAGATCGAACAACGCATCTGCATCAGCATTCGCAGTCCGTGAGAAACTCTGTAGTTATGTTAATAGGACAAGGTTTGAATAAATAATTAAACGAAAATTAAAAATAAACTATTCTTTATTTTTTCTGGTTCCTGTAACCCTTTAATTTTCTATTAATTAGAAATAGCAATGCCTCTTGCAATTCGTCGGTCCGGTCTTCGTCCAATTCAGCCCACTCGATCTTTGCTGTCATCGATTGCATAAATGCTCCAACAGGTGATAGCTGCGATTCTCCGAAAATCTGCTTCGCGCCCGACAGAAATTCTTCATACTTATCCTCCAAACTGATTAAATTTTTTTTTGCTGAAGTCACTGACGTAGTGATGAACAAAGCATCAGGAGCCTCTCCCGACGCCGATGGCAATACATCTCCAGTTGATGGCGTTGGTAATTGAGAACTATCAGCTAAAACACCAGCGGGTTCTCCTTCCAAACATACCAAATCCTCCAAATTCAGAATCGTTGGCTGGGGAAGTTTCGGAGTCGTGCCATAATTTGTGACTGTATTCTTGTAAAACAAAGAATATATTAATTGAAATTTACAACAATTTTCAAAAATTCATTAGCTTAAAATACTGCCACTTCACATCCTTTGCAGCACTTCCGGAAGGAGTTTGGTGTATTTTCTTCAGCTCGATTCTGTAGGAGTTTCGCAGGGACTTCCACCTCGATTTTATTTTGGCTTCTGTAAGAAAACATAAAACAGTTATGGAATAGTTACGAATAAATTGAATCAAATCCGTATACATTTCTTATTTTGCCAGCAAAAGAAAATTCAATATTTATAAATTTTCAATAAATTCTTCCAAAGGCAATAATAATCATATTTAAAACATTTCTTACCTTCAATACCCATGCGAGTTGATGTCTTTCCAAATTTTATCTTTTTTTATAATCCTTACTTCTGGCTTTGTATAAGCACGGATTTTCCCCCACAAATTCCACCAACTTTTCTTCAAACGACATGACAGCTGCTACTTGATGCTTGATGCCACCTAGAATATCAAATATCAATTGATGCCGGGCATTGGCGAAAGAATCAAACGATGCCACTGCCGCCATTGTGTCAAGCTTCATTACCTTACTCGCGGTTTGATTTTGACAAGCATCGGTTCAATTTCAATGCTGATGTTTGATTCTCGCATTGTGTTTCGGTCTTTAGTTCTTCTGTATGAAAAATTTCGGACTGATTTTAAAACTTTCTGAGTTTAGATAAAATTGAGACTTTTATGAGTTTTAAGTTTGATATAAACGTGACTATTTGCAATTCATACTAGAAGTGACTTAAAAATAGATCCTTTCGGTATAAATTGAAAAACAAGAGAAAATTAGACCTACTTTTAAACTTTCAGGTTTACAGAAAAGTTAAGGCATTCACAAGGATTTAAATTAAGACGAAATTGATATAAGAAGTTTTAAACTTTTACGTTTTCTTGTTTTTATACAAGAATGCCTTAAAATACCTTAAAACTTACTACGGGTTTTAAAAATAAACTCAAATTTTTAACCGTGACCAGCTTACCTAGAAAAAGAACTACCTATGTATGTTCTATTATAGGTAATTTTCCAGTTATCGTTACCTGCAATTTTTTCATGTGTCTATTTATAACGGGTTTTCGAATAAAAGGTGTTATTTTGATATTCAAAGAAAAATGCCATTTTTTGAGATAAATGATCGGATCTTTATTTCATTATAAAGAGGAAGGTATGCCGTTAATAATCGAAAATAACATGAGCCAAATGACCACCACGACCACGCCTACAGGACCATATCCTTTTCATGAAATTTTCCATTACCAAATCGCAAAGTGGCTGCCCTATGTCCTCGATAGCCTCACGAATTCCATCTTTGAGGTCTTGAATCGACGCTGGGCTGTTGGCGTAGGCCTTCTTTTTCACGTGGCCCCAAAGGAAGAAGTCGCAAGGTGTTAAGTCACAAGATCTCGGTGGCCAATTGTGATCACCTCTTCGAGAGATAACACGGTCCGGAAACTTTTCCCGTAAAAGATCAATAGTTTCGTTGCTTATATGGCACGTAGCGCCGTCTTGTTGAAAGTAAGCGTTCTCCAGATCAATACCATCCAATTCCGGCCATAAAAAATCATTAATCATCTGTCGATAGCGCAATCCATTCACCTTAACTGTTGCTCCAGCCTCATTTTCGAAAAAGTAAGGTCCAATGACCCCGCGGGACCATAAACCGCACCAAACAGTCACACGTTGAGGATAGAGAGGCTTTTCAACAATAACTCTTGGGTTTTCCGAGCCCCAGATGCGACAATTTTGCTTGTTGACGAAGCCATCGAGGTGGAAATGGGCCTCATCACTCAAGATGAGTTTTCGATGGAATTCCGGATCATTTTCATGCATTTCAAGGACCCAATCAGCAAAGACTCGACGTTGTTGATGATCGGCCGGCTTGAGTTCTTGTGTTAACTGAACTTTATAAGCCTTAAGACACAAATCTTTATGCAAAATACGGTGTAATGACGTTTCTGGAATGCCTAATTCCAAAGAACGACGAGGAATAGACAAACCTGGGTTTTCTTCAACACTTTCGGCTACAGCAGCAATATTCTCGGCTGTTCTTGAGCGACGTGCACGGGTTTTATTCTTCACATCACTAACTTGAACCAACAGCTCGAATTTTTCTACCAATTTCTGTATTGCGGTCCGACAAGGTGCTTCACGACGACCTAAAAATGTTCGAGTTTTACGAACCGTCTCTGCCACATTTTCACCATTTTTAGAGTGAATTTTAATAATTTCAATGCGTTGTTGAATCGTGTATCGTTCCATTTTTATTAATGGTGTAGTTTCTACTTGTCAAATGTCAAAAAATGACAGCTCCAAAAGTGACATCTACTGAAATAGCGGGCTAATTAAAATAACACCTCTTATTGAAAAACCCTTTATATATATGTATTTAGCGACAAACGTATTTATTACATGCAGGTTAATTTTCCCCTTAACAGTACCTGGAAATTTACCCGATATTTATAGCTTATTCTATACGCTTTGCTTGCAGAGTATAGTATTTGTTGGCTTTGTTAATTTATATGAATTCTAGATATTTCCGATATTGGGAAAAAGAGTTTTTCGTCGTTTTTCAGGCGAAGAGGGAAAAGATTGCTATATTTTTTGTCACGATATACAGACTAACAAGGTATGACTATCCGGCACCATAGATTCGCCATTTTCTGTGTTAGTCGATTCGCATGACGCGTTTCTTAAAAAGTGAAAAATATAAAGTTTAATATTTATGCAAATTTATTTTACTGGATCCATTTAAAATCTTAAAATAAGTACGATTTTACTTTCTAAACATAAAAATAAATTGAAGGAAGATTACTAGAATTGTATTCTACATTTTAATTTACCACTAACCCCACGTTTTACACTTCGTTATGATTCATTGCAAATTTGCCTTCTATTTGAGAAAATTACCATTATCACTAACAAATTTGACTATAGTAATAATAAAAGATCTTAAATAATCAATTAAGAATGCAAATTGTAGGTATTTCAGTCTTAATTTGCATTTTTTATCGATAAAACTTTCGTGCCACTTTGTTTTGATTCGAACTGATTTCCCTGAAATGAGCTTTAAACTAACAAATTCAATGTATATTTATGGTAAGAAAATCATATTATATTTATTGCAACATTTTCAATGTTTCCAGTGGACAATCATACCTTGTTACTCTGTATATCGTGAATATTTGTATGCAATGTCGTGACAATTCAGTTAGTCTTCATAGCTCTGGCGAGCAATATATTTGTCATGCATATTCAATATTTCGCGTGTGATTGCTACAATTTTCGGTCCTTAACGATGCCACAAAGATTGTCAAAAATCTGGGATTGTTACGATTTAACTAACATTGATGGCAAAAAAGTAGTTAAGTACAGGTATTGCAGAAAAACAGTTTTGCAACTGAATGCAACTAAACTAAAAAAACACTTTGTAAGTGTTTGCAAGCAATGCCCGAAAGAAATCAAACAATTTCAAACCATTTCATCACCATCACCAATAGCTTCAATATCTCAAGGTCAAATAGAAAGAAATAATCGGCTCGAATTTTCTTTACCTGCTCCTAGCCCTTCATTTCAATCATCGGGATCTGCAACGTCATCATAATCCATTTCAAGATACATCTCTTCAAATTACCGGAAATATAAGTGCAAAACAAAAAGGTGAAATTTATATAAATTTTGCGAGGGCTATATATGAAACTGGCGTACCTCTCAACCACTTGGAGTCAAAACTGTGGCAGAAAGCGATAACCTCACTCCGATCTGATTATACTGCTCCGATCTGATTATACTGCACGAATTTCTTGGATGCTAAATATGAGCGCATTAAAAGAGAGATAACCCAAATAGTGTACAGCTCGGAAGCACTTGGGATCGTTATGGACGGCTGCAGTAACAGATGCAGCAAAGGGATAATAAATTTCATTATAACAACGCCGAAATCGCTTTTTTACAAGTGCGTTCATCCTGTTACGAGCCGGGAGACATCAGCTTACATGTTTCGAGAGTTGAAAGCAGTAATGGACGAAATTGGACCAAAAAACTTTGTAGCAGTTATAACTAATAACACAAGCAGTATGCAGGCTATGTGGAGATTAGTGGAGATTGAGTGTCCTCACATCACTGCGATAGGGTGTGCTTCACATACACTTAACCTGCTGTTAAAACATGTTTTAAAACTTCAAAAGTTCAGTATTGCCGAGAGAATAATGGTTGCCATCATTAAATATATTTAAAAGCGGCATGTAGAACTGGCATACTTCCAAAAAATGCAACATGAGAAGTATGGAAAAGATAGGAAATCTTTTAAACTACCCAGTAAAACCAGATGGGGTGGCTGCGTTATTATGATGGAGTCATTTTTGTGCAATAGAGAAGCCCTTGAAGCCACTGCTATATACCAGAAATTGAGATTTGAGAAATTGAACAAAAAATCCTTTCAGAAGACATTTGGTTAAAAGTTGAATCACTTCACAAAATTTTGAAGCCCAATTTTTGTAGCTACAACTAAACTCGAAGGCGATAAGGCTACATTGTCAGAAGTTCCTCAGATGCTTGAACAAGTCGCAGAAAACGTAAAAAGCTCCTTATCTGCTGCTGAGGGCATATCTAATGATAAGAAAAATTTATCTTGAGTGCAATTGAAAAGAGGAGCTAATTTGTTGAGAAATCAATTCATTATGCTGCTAATATTTCAGACCCTAAATGCAGTGGAATAAAATTATCAGCTGTTAAAATTGCAATAGGGCTAGGATTTATACACACCTAGTATGTTCAATTGAAGAAAATTTGATGCAAATAAAGTTATGTGTAATCTAGCTCAATACCGAGGGAAGAGCGATTACTTTTCACAGAATGATATTTGGGTTGTTGTCGGTCAATTAGAGCTGAGGATATGGTGGAAAGGCTTCTATGACTCCCAGGTGATTGCAAGTATTGCAATACAAATTCTCAGTGTTCCGCCATCTTCAACTGCTGGTGAAAGAAACTGGTCACTATATGGAAATACACAAACTTTGACCAGAAATCGTATAACAACTGATAGGTTGCAAGAACTGACCGCAGTAAGAGCCAATTTACATTTATTGTTCGACAGCTGTCAGGCTCAGTTTCAAAATTCGGAAGAAGATTCAACATTCAGCGTTTCTGAGGACAATGGAGACGAATCCTGAAGAGAAAGACCATTAGCGTATAAGTCTGTTTTATGAATTTCATTTTGAAAATATTTCTTATCCTTGTTATTATGATTAATTAAAGATCCACTGATAAAAAGTGGTTACTTTATTTATAATTATATTTTGGAGACTTTCGTTTTAAAATGGCAATATTCCCAAGAAGATTGGGAAAATTCTGGAATAGTTCCGGAATATTCCTGATTTTTCAACTCTAAGCTCAGCCCAAGAAATTATAGTGTTTAAACAAAATGCAAGCTACCTTTATGTGAAAAACACAACAGTAAGACAAGGCAACAAGAGTGTATAATGTCCATTTTATGTGATACCAAATTTTACTATGCTTACGGGATCAAAAATTTGTCGTAAGTAGGATTAATAACCGGCCAAGTGCGAGTCGGATTCGTGCACGAAATGTTCCGTACCATCGTACAAAATTTAACACTATGCACTTTTTATTTATTTTTTCAAATGAGAGTAGGCGTCATGTGAACAAATAATGCTGTCATTGAAAAAATAATGATAATAATAATGAATGAGAATAAAACGAGGAAAAAAACGCCGAAAAACTCACATTTCTTGTATGGGGGCCTCGTTTAATTTTTAATTTTATTTATTTTTTATTATTTGTTATTATATCGCCAATAGAAATACGCAACTGTCTACCTATTACGGTTCATGAGATACAACCTGGTAACAGACGGACGAACAGCGAAGTCTTCGTAATAATGTTCCCGTTGTTACCTTTTTGGTACGTAACCCTAATAAAAGAACTCCGGCGATATCTGGATGGTAATGAAATTTTCATACTGAAATGACAAGAGAAATCTATATAGGGCAGTCCACAACTGATGATGGTTCGAACTTTAGAAGCTGGTAGAGGACCTTGAGTTATAAAAGAGCAAAATGCGTCTTTTAGGAGGAAAAGGCTGTTTATGATTTTCGTATATTTCTCCTTAACGTCCTGTAACACCCTTACTATACACCCATAAAGAAATGATGCGCAATGTTGACTAATAACCTAGGCAGACGGGCAAAATCAATGATCATTCGTTCGTAATTGAATTTTACAAAAATCGCTTTACCATTGAATTTGAATTTTAATTATTAAAAATGTGCTGTCAATTATATATAAAAATTGACAGGACCTTCGTTTTAATTCACAAAATCTTAGGTAACTTGATTTTTGAAAAAATCAATTACGAATGAATGATCATGGAGTTTGTCCGTCGGCCTAGGGTATAACTGTCCAAACTTTCCAAGAAATAATTCACGCTCATTTTTCAAAAACGCTTTTCTGACAGCTTGAGCATGACTTCTATGTGAATTACGTAAATCGGCACGAAATTACAGCTTTAGAATTTCGGCCAGCTTTATAGATACTTGAACTTTACGAATTTTAAATTTCCAGCCGGACTGTCAATTCGCATTGTTCTTATTCAACTTACGATATTTTGCAAGCTTATTTTTCTTTCTACTGTTCAAACATATATGTATTCCTTAATTACTATACCAACTAAAGAGGCCTTCATTTGTGAGGAATAAAAATAGTTTGAGTCTGAAATGTGTTTGAAGAAGTATGCAGTTTTATAATATTGTGTTCATCCCATCCACCGAAAACTTAGCATTTACCAGTGTAAGAAACAAATCACTGAAATTTTTATCTCACTAAAAAAGATATTAGAAACTTTCCTAGAACGAATTGTATATTTCTAAATTTTTTCATCCTATATAACTATTTTTGATACTTATATCTGCCGAAAAGCCAATTTGCACCTTTAAATAGTTGAATTAAATAAGGTAAAATAATAAAAAAATATGCGAAATTTAGTGGCGTGGTTACAGATTACATGAATAGCAACATCTAGTTATCACTAATTTTTTTTGTATTCCATAGTTTTCCATATTTCCATATTTTAACAATAAATGACCTTGAAATATTTTGTTTCCCTCGTATTTAGTGGAAAAAAATTGTATTAAAATTTGCATAAATAGCGAAAATTTAGATTCCACAGCCGCGTTCAAGATTTATGCTCAGGAGCTTAATTAAGGTACTTGTGCAGGCTAGAGCTTGTATGTTTGCAGATAATATAAATAATATATAATATCTAATTATACAATTCAAGTAGGAGACTGGATGGAGTAGTAGAGAAGCTGCATCCCGGAAGCGGTGCGAAACAGAATTCTTTCGCAGAACTAAAATATATCTGAAGACATTTTCTAAAAGATCCACGTTTTCCCGACAAAATGGCTGAGACGATCTTTGAATTTTTAATTAATTATACTATCGCTGGTTATATATGTTTTCAGATTTGCTCACCCTAAGTCCATGCTATATTCCTTTTCAGAAATATATATGATAAGAGTTAAAAACCGTGCTGAGGCATTACTCCCAATTACGTTTTACATTTTATGTGGTGAATTTCCGATATGAGCAACTCCATATTCGGATGCAGTGTGCAAAATTAGTGGAATATTAGAGTACTTAAATCATCATCTTTTTGACCTATACAACTGAAAGACTTATATAGATTACAGCTTCTCAAAATTTACTGCAATCGCCTATTTTACTTAACATAAATTAAGTACTCTAAATTCCCCAATAATTTAGCACACTGCATTTTGGTATGGAGTTACTCAAATCGAAAATTCACCACATGTCTTATAACTAGATTGGAAATAATGCCCCAATTCACGTTGACTTTATCTTATATTTTTCTGAAAAGAAATACAGTATGGAGTTTAGGTTGAGCATATCTGATATAATAATAATAATAATCTAATATCTGCGCGAAATCTTAAATGATTAAATTAGCTTCTGCAATACTTTAACAATAGGTGTAAATTACACCTATTGTGTGTAAACAACAAATTTAATTGTGAAGAAAAGCTACAACAGGAATTTATTTAAAGTAATAAATTCCAATGCAAAGTAATGGCTGTATTCTAATGTTTCATCTTTTTACAAATTTATTGTCACTTCACAAATGAAAATCCGATTTAAAATCTGGCACTCTGTCTGACAATTCACATATACATGAATTTTCCTATAACTACTTTTTAGTTCCAGTGCCTGACTATAGTTTAAATTTCCTAAATTATGCTCCCGAAAATTGTCAAAAACTAGCTCTGGGTTTATAGAAAATAGCTTATTTGATAAATCTCGAATAACTGAGACCTTAAATAAGATCAGAAAATAAAACTTGAACGCGGCCCATATTTAAATTGATGTCCTATAAGTAAAAGGTTAGAACTAAAAGCACGCCTTGATATTGTAGCATTACTAGATCTCTAATTTTAGAGAAGAAATGTTTTTGATTTTACTGTAAATAATGAAAGAATGGTATAAAAGACAAATGGTGAGTTATACCAATATGTAAAAGATAAATAAGGAAATGTTTTTGATATCATTTCTGGTGAAAACCTTATTAAGAATTCAAGATCTGCATAACTTCTCTTAAAATCGATTTCATATCATATAAATTTTGTCTGATTGGGGCAATGCCTTCACTATGTATTTTATCAAAGAGCATTAAAAGGTATATTCTTCTCCATATAGAAAAGTGTTTTATATTGCGAGCCTTGAGCAGTTTTTGTAATTTCAGACAATTTCATAATTTTTCAACATGAAAAGTATTCCAAAAAATATCACGAAAATCTTTTAAATCGAGAATTTACGACAGCTTTCGCAAATATTTACGAAAACTATTTCTGATTATAGTAATTAGTTTTACCCAATTTATTTCTTACATTCTTATTCTTCGTTATAATTTTTATGTACAGGTATTGTATCAAATTCTTTCAGTCCTATATTTCACCAGAATATAATATAATATTGTTAACAAAGTGCTCATGTTTCTATAAATGTAACCTATTGCTAAGTAATATAATATATGTAAGTAATTTATTGCTTTATTAATTGCAATTCTAACTCTAAATATTTTTATTTGACAATATTATTAACCCTAATCATACCGCGATATTCTATAACAAATCCTACCACGATGTGACTTTCAGTCACACATAAAAAATACATGTATTTTTATTTTAAAAATAAAAGAGAAGCATTTATAGAAACTCATTTATTGTTAAAAGAAAAACATGATAAATTATTAAAAACAATAACAAAAAAAAACGATATTCTTTAAAATAATTGACAAACTTATAATTATTTAAGACCCACCCTATTTGTTTATGCGTATGTTGCAAATAACTTTTTTTATGGACACATGTGGCACCGACGACGAGTATTTATTCTGCACTTTTTCGGTTGTGGAGCAGCATCTGCAAAGCTTGACGAGTTACCCAATATCTAATTTATTACGGAAATGTTATTTTTGAATAGGTACTACCATATTCCGCACTAGGCCTTTCAAAAATAACTTACGGCTCAACAGTGGTCGAATTATTCCAATTGGGATACAAATATTGCCAAATTACACTCGCAGCTAGGGTTTGCAATCCCGTGTCATATTTTCAATCCCGGAATTTCAGTATTGCATTATCCAAATCCCGGGATTCCGGGATTGGTCCCGGGATTAGGATTGAACTATTTATGAAAAATACGTACACATTATCATAGTTGAAATTACATAATAAAACTAATAAATAATTGGTATGATATTATAATTTAATAAAACAAAACTGAATTCAACATAAAAACAAATAAAAAATAGTACATAATGAAACTAACAAATATGTATATTGCCTCACTTTTTTTGTTTCTGTAAATAAGCCCTTAGAAAACATAACTCGTCCAACGTTTCATCGTTCAACCGGCTTCTTATTTTTGTTGCAAATTGTCCTGCCGAAGAAAATGCTCGTTCAGACTCTACACTAGTAAGCTTTATCGTCATTAAATAGGAGTATGTTCTTTCGAGATAGTCACCACGTCTCCCTCCATTTTCAAAAAAAGACATTTCTTTTTGAATTTTTGATGCCAGTGTCTCAAATTTAATTGGCTGCATTGGTGCATATCCCTCTTTAATAACTTTATCTAGTTGTTCTGCTAGTGCGAAATAATTATACCAGACAAACGTAATCACCAAATAAGTAAATAATAAAAATTTATTTTAACAAAATTGTGTGTCCATTATATTTTTATTGAAAAAACAAAACTAATAATATTACTTCATGTAATTATTTTATATTTAAGTTAACTAAAATATTAAATGTTTCAGAACCATGAACGAAATATTTATACCAGACAAAACTTAAAGGATTAACATATATCTTATCTCATAATTAATATTACTTTAAACCTATTTCTAATAATTAATACGCCCGCCCTTATTAATAATTATTCCAATTAAGCGACGAGGCATTGAACTTATTAAAGAATGAAGAGTGGATATGCCAATTTTTTCCCATTCCTCCTGAATCGCTATTTTGAGCTGTACCAAAGTGTCAAATTGGCGACCATTTGAATAGACCTTTTGGGACAAGATGCCCCATAGATTCTCCATAGGGTTTAAGTCAGGTCTTATGGAGGGCCACTGCAGTAGAGGTATATTTCTCGACTCTAAAAAGTTTTTTGTATACCTAGCGGCGTGTATAGCGGCGTTGTCCTGCTGGAATGTCCAATTGTCGCCCCATAAGTTATCTCCAAAATCAATAAGCACACTCTCCAGCAGTTCAACATACTTCACTGAATCCATTTTGTGTGTCACAAAACAGATTGGAGTCTTGCCTCGATAACCAAACGCAGCCCATATCATGAGTGAACCTCCTTGAAAGTTTCTAGAATGGCGGGTTTCACGTTCCTGACGGGTATCTCTCCAATATTTTTGGCAGCCATCATTACCGTCCAAATTGAACTTTTTTTCGTCACTAAATATAACGGATTGCCATTCATCCTCCCAAAATTTATGCCTTTCCGCAAATTCTAATCTTGCAGATTTGTGGCGTGGTAAGAGCTTGAGCGTCGGCAACCGATTTTGATATTTAATGTTCTCGTTCTTCTTCAGAAGTTGTTGAATTCTTCTTGTAGTCACGGGCAGAGATAATTGAAATTTTATTTGAGATGGACTAACTTTTTTATTAACAGCTAGACGCCTTATTTCTCTTTTAGTTCTTTCATCGACTTTTGGGGTACGACCTGGTCTCTTCATTGCCCCGTAATTTTCCGGATCTTTTAAAAATTTATTAATTGTCGTCTTATCCCTTTTCAATTTTTCAGCTATTTTTCTAATTGTCATTCCGCATTCTCTATAAGCTGAAATTCTAGCCCGCTCTTCAACTGTTAACGTTGTTCCTCTTGGCATTTTTGAAATTATCGCTGAAAAAAAATATTACTAATTGAAAACACAAATATGTATCCCATATAAATCAAAGTACTTACTTCTTTACGGATTAAATAAATTTGCACGTAAAAAATATGACTTTCACTTATTTGTCTGTTATATATATTTCGCACGACTGAATGCACTTTCCAACCAAAACTCAAAGCAATCGCAATATCATAAACAAAAAACAGAAAAAAATTATTTCCGTTAGATATTTCCTAGAAGCACAAATGTTATGACGCAATTAGAATTAAAACGAAGAAACGCATTTACCTAAAACTACTTAGAAATATTTTGTCCGATATAATTATTTCGCAGACGTACACTTAATGGTTTTTGTGTAGAAATTGATTCAGCTATTAAATTAATATCTGAATCAATTTCAAGTGTTACCTCATTTGAGCGAGCTGTTAGTAATGCAGTGGAATCTGATGCGTCAAGTCTTTCGAGCAAGTCTACTATTAATTTACGGCATTTAATTAAAGAAGGCACTGTGACATAATCAATTTCTGCGACGTTGCTTATACCATTGTGTAAATATTGCAGTAAACCACTTAGATCTATGCGGCGTTCTTCCATACGAAGAATGAGAGCTGCATATAATTTTTTAATTATGGCACTGTTTGCATGTTTAAGCTTCTTTAGCATAAAATTGATAGCTATGTCTGCTGTAAACAGATTGCTATCTCGACGACAGAGTACTTCAACAGTTGTTTTTACTGGTACAAGAGCAGTAATTAAATCAAGAACCGTTTGGATATCTTCATGAGATAAATGTAGTGATTTATTTGTATTTTTTATGTCTATTAATGCCTTTTGTGTGCAGTCTTTCAGTAAATAGAAACATTCCACGATTAACAAAAGACTGCTCCACCTCGTCTTGCAGTCTCTTAATAAGACAATGTCCTTGCCAAATTCTCCTCGGACATATTCTTGTAATAAATCATTCCTTGTTGGTGACCTTCTGAACATTGATATGATTTTTCGTACCTTGTTTATCAATGGACCAGTACTTGTTTCGGTTATCTCATTTCGTCCATGATTCTGACCACTGTCAAGGAATCCTTCGTTGTCAAAAATATCTTGCTCCTGGCACGAGTCACTCTCTGTGAAAGAACTTTCTTCTTCATTATATTGCTGATCTGATTCAATTTCCTACTTATTATAAATCACATCAATTACCTCCAGCTGCACACCATATGCAAAACATAACTGCTGATCTACAGATAATAGTCTGCCCGCTTGTGCCATCCGTCATAATTGCTACAATGTCGGTATGTAAATTAAGTTTATGTTTTCCCAGTTTTTCTTCCAATAAATCAATACATTTTTCAGCTGGTAATGTGCCATATATCCATGCCAAGCCTAAGCTCCAAAAATCACAAAATTGTCCGTGTACAATTATATTTATATAGCGTCGATTTCGTAGCGACGTCCATTCGTCAGAGGATAAAGAAAATCTTTCGCCTACAACATGCCCATTTTTATCATAAATTTCACTGATTATTGAGTTTCGTAATTTATTGCTATATTCTATAACCATTTTTCGCACTATGTTAGCTGATTTTAGTAGATTTTTAAATCCCATAGCTTCTAAACCTGCACGTAAATCAGAAGAAGAGCTTATAACGTTAAACGAAATACCATCAGGAGCAATTAAGCGCGCAAGAGTAGCTTCCCATTTTTCTCCACATTACAAAACTGAGAAATAATCGCTAAGATTTTTTGCCTTTTTTTTTTTTTGTGGAACGTCTAATTCTAATGAATTTTCTTGGGCAGAACAAAATGGGTTTATAACTTTAATTTTATGCACCGAAAATAAGTGCGTATGCAGACCTTTTGTAGAGCCACCAGCAATTTTCAATATTTTTTGGCAGTCAGTTAGTTTTCACTTTTAGATGTTTGCCCGTTTCCACACCTTAAAAAATGATGCCAAATATCAGAAGTGCTTTTAACTGAATATTCCTTGTAAGCCATCATGGGAGCTAATTGAAGAAAAATTTAAAGCCGTAATATAAAATACCAGATTTATTTTATTTTATTTTATTTTTAATTTATTTAAAAAGAATTGTTTGATCCAAATATTTAAATATAAAATAATTTCAAACAGTTGTGCTAAAATATGATTTATAAAAAGCTAGATAAAAAAATTATTAATCTCTTGTTTTATTATTTTTCTAATTTTTGAAAATTACACTAATAAACTACCTTATTATTCTATTATGTTCACCAAAACACTTGTTCACTCGTCAATTTTAATTGTAAACTGAAAATTAAATGCAAAAAATTAAAATGCGTCTAGTAGGCTAACTCAGAGTATAAAATTCTTCCGTATCGTATCGAAAATGAATGTATACATATACAATAACACTTTATTCCACATGCTATATCTCTTGCCATCTCCATCGCCATAGTTTATGGCTTGAGCTGTTAAATATCATTGGGGTAGGCAATTCATAGGCATGTATAGACGCTGTGTAAGAGAGAACGAATATCCAATATTCAAAGAAAACATATTATTTATTCACTATGAGTTCGATGCACATTTACATTCAGGTATAAATACAGGAATAAATACCATCTAAGTAATAAAGATTATGAAGAGTGCATGCTATGCTCTCTTCTTATTTTCTCAATATACTTATTAATTCCAGCGTAATTGATGGACGTGCATTGGCATTGATCTTGTATTATTTGCGCGTTTTCTTATTGAAAAATAATATGCAGTGTAAAATACTTCGGAAATTTTCTAACGCGTGCCCAATTTTCAATAAAAAAATATTCGAGATGTGAAAGAATGGTAATAATAGTAATTATATCCTGAATACGGGATAAATTAAATTATTAGAACATTTTATTGAGAAAATAATAGTTGCAAAAAAAAATTCTACGTAAGTACATATTTCATAAAAAAAAAACTTTCTGAGAAATAAATGCTTAGAAAATGTTGAAGAGAAGAGAATTTCTAAATATAAATCAGATAAAAATTAAATCCCGGGATTAATTGTTTCAATCCCGGGATTCCGCGATTTGAAGAAACACCGGGATCCCGGGATATCGAGATCTCGGGGCTGCAAACCCTACTCGCAGCTATACCACAAACATCAATAAGATTATAAAACTTTGCAACAGGCCATATATTTGCCTTGTGTCTAACCGAATACGCATTTGATCCAGAGTGTCAACCCCTCTTTTCGTTGAGTTATAGTGTAGGTTGATCACTAATTTGCTCTTATTATTGAGATCAATTTCGGAACTATGATGCATTGTGGAAAGCAAAATAACAGCTCGATTTTTTTTTCGGAACATAGCTTATAAGCGTGATATTCTTGCGAAAACCAAAAACTTTGCTTTCAATTTCCCGATTCCTGTGAGGTAAAAAATTTGTTGGAATGCGCATCTTTTGTTCTTTCGTAGAGTACCAACGCAAGTTAAGCCCATTGACAATAAATTTTATGCTAACTCAAAGCTTTTAAAATAATTGTCAAAAGTTATGTTTCGATTTGTTCGTTGAAACTGTGTACATAACTCTTCCACAACTCTTTGAGCCAAATTTTAACCTCTTTGATGTCCTTCTTGACTGAGATAGGGTATACCACAATGAGGATAAGTTGTGGTACAATCACAAATCTGGTTTGAATGGAATGTACTGACGAAAAGAGACCCTACCTCGAAACGGAACCAACTGCACATAAATAGTCAAATTCTTACCGGGAATGTAGTGCTTCATCAAATTTTTGTTTATGGCCTCCCAAAAATCTCTAATTAGTGCAAACTTATCACAACTTTGGCGAGAAGATCGAGTTGATTTATGATCAAAACGTAAGAAACGACAGAATGCAGAAAACGTATTCTACCAAATAATGGATCCCAAAATTCGTTATAGTCAATAATTCCTTGCTTATATATTCCAGAGTTTATTAGTAATCCTATGAATGCACAAATTTGGATTGCATATGTTTGCTTCCATTTCTTTGCAATAATCAGATTAGCTTCTAAATTAATAAACTTTACAATCATTTCAATTGCCGTGTCGTCGAAGTATAACGATAATGAACATATTGCTGAGTCTATGTGCAGTAGTTTAACTGCAGTACCTCCTCGAAAATAACGAGTACTATGCCCATTATTACAAGTAGAACTTCTCCATTCAGTTCCATCTTTTCCAATAAATATCTTCATGTCATCAGAAACTTACACCTCATCCTCGTCGTCACTTAGGAACTGCTCGTCATCCACATCAGAATCAGTTTCTAATACATCCTCCTCACTATCAGAGGGAGCAACATAACTTTCATCATCTAAGTCCTCAATTTCACTTTCATTATCAATTTCATCTATTGCCTGTCTTATTTCTTCACTCTGGATAATACAGTTTTCCCTGAGCCATACTTGGATGGAAAATAATAAGTTTATGATTATAAAAAAATTTTAGGCATTAGTAATTATTTCCTTGCATGTGTCAACAAAAGCAATACTTATTTTGATTCACCTTCTATACAAAAATCAAATATATATGCTAAGTTCCAATTATACATAAATAACTCATGTATATCTTTACACTATTAACCTAAAATTGAAACCTTATACGCAAGGCAGCGAGAAAAACCATACAGGCGCTAACAAAAATATCTCAGATTTGAATGCAGCAACAGAAATTTTACAGTGTAGGTATGTAACTGTAAAGAAAAAGCGGTACATTTCTTACATTTCCCGATTATTCTATTTCTTCACATGAATGTGACTGTTAATCACATCGTGGTAGGATTTGTTCCTAAACGTTTCAATTTATATTCTTGGAAATATCGAATAATTATTCGGTGTAAAATTCGAATTAAATAAATTTTTATTTTAGGTTTTACAGTTATTTCATCGTAAAATGTGACCCAGGGTTAGGTTAGGTTAGATTAGATAAGACGGGTGCCACTGGACAACCAGCCAGCCTCACTTAGACCTCCAACGGGTCCATTGTGCCCCTAGACCTCATGGGATAACCCTTCAAGCCGCGGATTTATCCTGCTTTCCTTGGGAAACTCAGGATATATCCAAGACCTTTAACCTAGATCCATCCTGCCTCTCTCAGAAAACTCAGGATGTCTCTGAACTTTATGCTTTGAAGCTTCCCCAGACTTGAAAAAAAGTAGCTACCTAGGAGCCTACCTCTTTTATTCATCAGAGCGGGGCATTCGCAAAGCACATATTTGACGGTTTCAATTTCCTCCGAGTCTCTACAACTCTAGCAGAAATCGTTTGCCGCTATTCCCAGTCTTCTAGCATGGTCCCCTATGGCCCAGTGACCCGTCATGACCCGTCATCACACCTGCGACCCAAAGTTACATCTTGATAGGATTAGAGTTAAATGCTGTTGAATCATATGCTAATCCGGGCGATCTTGTAATACGTAAATTAATTTAGGTTTAAATAAGAAAAAAAGGAAAAGAAAAGAACAATAAAAAATAAAGTCACACGAAACAGTATTGAATCATTCCTTTCAGTAACTTTCCCTTTTACCCAGAATTGTGTTTTCTGACACAAAACAAAAACAGACTGGTTATCATAAACTGAATCCTTTATGCTCAGGATCTTTTTTATTGTTCACCTTCTAGTGAACATATCGTTGAATTTGTGTAGTACAGAAATATTAGCAAGATTGTGAGTATATTCACTGAGTGTTCTTTTCCTGTGTTTTTGCATGTGTAGTTTTATATTAAATAAATCCTCTGTATCTGTGATTGATAAAAGATCCATATTAAATGTAATAAATTGTTGTGAAATAATAATGCATAGGCGAGCTGATAATTCTACTGACATGTAACACAGTTTTGCTCAGATGTTTATAAGGCGGATGGTGTTCTCCTTGCATTAGGTTCGTTAGTGTGGTGTTCCACTTACAGACAAAAGCATTGTTTTTGGTGTTCCGACAATGTTTAATTGTGTCTGCGACTGTATTGAGAGGAGTGGTTCGCCTATGCCTTGCTTCAGTTTTTCCTTGTTTAATGGATGAATCCTTCAGGGTAAACAGCTATACTTTTAAACTAGTATGGAAGAGCTTCGCTCGCTCATGCGTTGTTTAAAATTACCTTACAGACGCCTATACATCACTATCGCCAAACAGATGAATTTCAGGCAAGGTAATTAAAGAGGAATAAGGTAAAAACATCTCTTTGATGTCGAACTATGATATTAGCCATTTTACTTTTACCTGGAAATATTTTATGTTTAATAGGAAAAAAATATACCTCCTTACAATCTCACTACTATATACTATATATACTATATACTACTATATACTATAAATAATTACATACATACATCAGGAGATTGAATTTTCACTGAAAGTTTCTTGGAAAGGAGGAAGCAATATTTTGAAAAATTCATTTTGAATTTTCCGAATTTCCCAAGTCGTTAATAAAAAGTCGTCGATAAAAATCGGTAATACTTTTTTCTAAAACCATGATGACTATTCTAAAATTGTCGAGGTGTCCATTCCACCAAAATCAGAAATACTAATAAATTGTTTCCACTGACATAAAATCGTAATATCAACAATATCTGATTTATTGCTGAAACGCAATTATTCCTATAAAACACATACCTTTCGTCGTAAACTCCAACCTATCTTCTAATAAAGCTCACAGAAATCTTTTGTAAAGAAATATCCACCGATAGGAAAAAATCAAACCCTTAGCGTACTTAACGAGGAATACCAACTTCTACTAATGCTAATATGTACCTCCAAATCATACAACAATTATTCCCAGTCCATATCTTTACACGAAAACATACATATTCACTTCTGAAAATAAATAAACATTCTACAGTTACAGATTTTTTCACAACCTTAGCTTAAGTAAACTATTAAAATAAGTATAACACTTGTGTATAGAACTATATAGTAATTGCGAAAATGCTTCCTTGTTATGATGTCAGATGGCTCCACTTGCAGCATTTTAGACTGTTTTACTCACGTTGTTTAATCGTCGCTAAAAGTTCTGCAACTGAAATATTGACAAGGGGTTCAAGGGATAAGCCATAAGAGTATATACAAAATAATAACATACAAAGGGAAGTAGAACAGCCAGTAACAGTTCGCTAGAATATAAAATCAACTGCCTCGTCTTGATGCCGTAACAAGTCATCAATGCTTTGGTCCAATATAAAATTAACGATGCCCCGAAGGAAGGCCGCAATTTCTTCTTAGAAATATACTACAAATTTTTTACTTAGAATTGTTATACATTATCTGTGTTCTTTTGTGTACCTTGTTCTGGAACTCCCATAGACTGCAGAGAACAAATTGTTCTGTCGATTGAAGCGAACTATTTGTACTGTTCGTTTCATTTATAAATCTTCTATGAAAATGTATGAGGCGTTCTTTTGTATATCTTTTGTTCTGCTCTGTTCTATGGAAACTTTTGATTAGTGAATTAAAAGTTGACTTTTTGTAAAGAACTTTTATTAATTATATTAATTACACGATACAAAAATATTCTCTGTAGGAGACGATGTAATTGACAAGTTGGACTGGAAAAACAAAAAAAAACATAAGACGTACATATGATACAAAACATTAGTAGGCAATGACGTAGTCTACTTGATCAAAAAGATAATAACGTTAAATCTATTTATAATGACAGAAACAAAAAACCACAGTTTTTGTGTGCCATTATCAGCCTCCGCAAATGCATAACATTTCTAAGAAAACATTGCGGGCTTCCCTACATCGGGTCGGATCATCGTTGATCTTATATTGGAGCGAGGCATTACTGGCTTACATTTTGCTTACGTCTGCAGTAGTAGCGGCTCTAAAATACAACAAATAAGTAGGTCAAACTTCGTTTTGCAATCACTATATAGTTATATACACAAGGGTATAACTAAGAAGTTACATTTTAAATTTGATGCAAATCCTTTGACCTTGTTCAGAGGGGTCAGTATAAGGTGCGCTTTGAGGTTTCTCAAAATATCTTTCATAATTACATCAGTCATAATACCCAATAAAAATATGTGCTGCCTCAAGAGCTTCCTTTGCTGCCTGCGAATTGTAAGTTGCAATTCTATTCCTATCCCCGACCATCATCCCACCTAGAAGTTTCGTGCGGCAGAGGTATCATACTGACCCCATACTGTATAAATTTAAGTGAAGCTGAATCTTTAAGTATAGTTGGTGCAAATGCGCCTTAGATTTCATGCTCTACCGAAAATAATATTCGTTCGGCTCACAGATATAACTCCATAAAATGAGCTACGAGTATAAGGAAGGACAATCACAAAAGACCTACACAAACTGGAAAGAATTCCTCTGATACCACCCATACAAGCCTAAAATCTACAATCTTCACAACCTATTTCTTCGTCCACAAAACTAACGAGAAACAACTCTCAACTCATATTACATGGGTATGACATCAAAAACTATCAGAAGCATCCTTCATTGCTACCCTTGCAAATTACTGTTTAAGGGCCTCTTTTATCTACGCTCCCAATTAAAACTACTGAAATTCTACAAGTGTCCATTTTCCAAGTAGCTCTAACATCATGAGATAATTCTTTTTCGAGATTTGAATTACTCTTATGTGCTGGTCGACTGGCCTCTTGCCATTATTACAGTTTGCAATGGAAATCATTCGCTAAAGATACTTGAAAACAGTTAGCAACTTCAGTGCTAGTTGATTCAATTAAATTTCACCAGTTATGGATATTGCTGAGGACATAAAGTGATTTTAATTTACACAGAGAAATTATGATGTAGTCACAGTCAGGCTGTCTGTCCGTCCTTTCTTCTGACTAACAATTAAAAAGCAAAGTGCCAGGTCCGTAGGAAGATACTTCAACGTTTCCATTTAGAATTTATTCGGACGTTTATTGTGTTAACTAATTACTTGGTAGTTATAAAGTTTTACCTAGAGAAGATGATTCTGTTTTACAGTTCTGCAGTTTTCTTTGAGTGAAGGCAATTGCATTTATACAGGGAAAGTTTTATACTTTTGGGAAAGTTATATAATTGTCTTACTTGACTACGGAAAAAGGTCAAGGGTAAGATGTAATTGCATTCATTTATTTTATTAAAGGAAATATATTTAGGCATCGCATGTTTCCCAAAAAAACACATGCGAAATTAATTTGCTGGATTGAGTTAAAGAATATCTGATGTTAAAGATTGTGACACATTAAAAAAAAATCGATGCAGATCCGGCTACATCGTGTTCCGGTGTTTTGCCAGCAGCAACCATCAATCCTGATAACGAACCCTTCCAATTAATATGACAAATACGGCAAGGATTCTATATAGCTTGTTCCAGAAAGCTACTTTAGGATTATCCGAAAAAAAAAATGTATTTGTTATTCCATAACACAACCTATTTGATTTTCGCTGGTAAGTTTTAAGTCTTGGTTTTGACTTGTTAAAAACAAGTGTCTATGGCAGACAGGGACCTAGCCGTACTGAAGAGTATAACGTTTCTGCCGGCAAGAAACGCTTATTTGCTCCTTTTTCAAACCACTGCGGCTTGCACCCGGTTCGAATCATTTCAAATTAATCTGATAACATTTTTTTTGTTTCCTTTTTTCTCAATTTTTATTTTCATTTTTTCATTTCTTTCCATTTTTCTATTTTTCATTTGTTGTTCGAGTCAGTCAATTTCACTATTTGGACCTGTTGATCAGTCAAACCCAAGACTTGAAACTCAAACAATTAAATTTTTTTTCTCCTTTGCTGTTGTGCCAAAGAATCTAAAAAATAGACTTCTTGAACAAGTATAAAGTTTACCTGGTAATAAATCATAGTAATCATGTTTATTAACTATAGCATCTAAATTCCTCTAATCAACTCCGTCACAGGTTTCAAGAAAACTTTTAATAAAGTATCTTGAACACAGTTTTTATCCAACATTGATTAATAAGTTAGGTGGATTTCACCAACCGTCAGAAACTACAAACGGTTCGACAAGCAGAAAATATATTCCCAGAGAATTTCACAAGAAGTGTATTCCCGGATGGAGCGAAGATAGTAACCGCCCTTTCCACGATTTCCTACAAAGTGGCAATGCAGATTCAGCCGAGATCTACTATACACACCCTTAATGTATACATGTTGTCAAACATTAGACTATTAAAACACACAATCTGGACTTTTCTATGAGTTTCTTCCGGTTCACATTGACAGAGAGCGGCGAACAGAGATCAAAATTGACAAACCTGCACACTGCGACGATAAGTACCTAAACTTTTTTAAGTAGGTGTAGCGGAAATAACACTATACGATCGCTCTGCCAGTTCTTTACTAACAACCTGTTTACCAGGATCTTTTCTAAAAATTTCCGGTTAACTTATATAATATCCAAAAATCATGGATCTATTCCTCTTCCGAGTATTTTTTATAAGCTGGTGGAACGTTTTCAAATTTTCTTATACTAGAACAATCGATTAGCCGGGCTTATACAGGGTGCGGCAAAATGATCTGACGGTTTTCGCCGCCATACTGTTGAGCGAGTAGGTGGTGAGCAGTGATGGGACTTTGCTACTATTGTAGCAAAATTGCTACCTTTTAAGCATGTTTACTACCTTGCTACTTTAAATCCAAATTTGCTACTTTTTCGCTTTTTCCCATTAATCGTATCAAAAAAAAAAAAAAAAAAATTTTTTAAAAAAAAATCTACTGTGAATGTTGATGTTTCAGATTTTCTGGGATTTTTTATTCATTTAAAGAAAACTATTAATACGGGGAAAGGAAAGGAAATGGAAAAAGAACGCGCGGATTCTAATTACGTACGTTACGTACGTTGCATGCGTTTGCATCTTGTTTGTGTGAATGGCGCCGAAGCCGATGCCTTTGCCTTGACGTTGCTGTGCTGGACAAGACAAAAGTGTCATTCAGTACGTTTACATGAATACTTGAGTACTTGACTTGAAATCCACTTCAAACTCTAATAGGGTTTTTGGTTGAATTAATTCCAATTACTTGACTTGAAATTTTCTTAAAATAAACTTGAAATGACATTTTACCTTTGACTACTCTGCATTAGGTTCAATACATACAATTTTTAGACAAATATCTTGAGAAAAGTGCTAAAAGTCACTAACTATCTTAATTATCAACAATAATCTTCTTCTTGCTCCTCTTTGCCGTTTTCATAATTCACACAAATGAAAAACGTTCAAGTACTGGAGTATGAATTTTTTCCAGTAAATCGAAGAAAATTTTGTGATTTACTCGGCTCAAGTATACATACTTAGTCAATGCGCATTTACATGATATTTTGATTACTTGATCTCTACTTGTGGTATACTACAAGTATTCATGTAAACGTACTGAGTGACAGCAAGTTGGCGTGTTTCTCTCAGCCATTAAGTAATTGTGTTTTGTGTTGTGGCGATTATTATGAACATTTCACTACAAATGCATTTGCACTTTGCAGCACGTTTTGTTTTGTTTGATCATTGTAATTGTCAATGTCATTGCTTGCTGAGCTGATGCTGACTGCTGTGTTTGATAATTGCTATAAAAATTAATTACGCATTTATGTTGTGAATTTGAGATTATTTTTGATTTCTGGAGATTGTTGCTGTTTGTTGTTGAGATTATATTTATACATATAACAAAAAGGATGTGCAAGCAAGAAATTCTGCGTAAAATTTTAATGGCCTTGGTACTGACTACACATCAGTAATGAGAGGTGAAGTTACGGGAGTTAGAGCACGATTAGAGAAATAGAATAAACATTTATTTTATCTTGGATACACTTGCCACTCCCTCCACTTGTGTCCTGCGGCTGCTATGAAAAAAATTCCTTGGAAAGATGGAAATTTCCTTTCTTGCGTATATAATCATTTTGCCCACAGTGTTAAGACGCAAAGTAAATTGGCAGAATTTTAAGATAGTTTTAATTTAAATTTAAATAAGATTCACGCTGGTTGGAGCTAGAGCAAGTCATTATAAGAATCTTGTCGCAGTGGTCAGCTTTACTTCATTACTTCACTCTCTTTACTTATGAAAGTTCTAATAATTTTGATGCAAATACAATTCTTGATTGTCTGAATAGTTCGGAGATAAAATTGTACTTATTATTTTTGTGCTACATTTTAGGTGAGATTAATAATCTCAATAAAACCTTCCAGTCTGAAAAAATTTTAATACACAAACTAAGACGACCTTTAATTGAAAATAACTTCAAAAATATTTTAACAAATTGTATAAAGCTAGAACACATTCAGTTCATTACAAATTTAATGCCGGTTCATTTCACCTTGAAAAATCAAGAATGTTTTTGGAATTAAATTGGCACAGTTCCAATCTTCAAATGCTTGTGAAAATATTGGTAATATCCAAGATAATCTATTGTCATAGAATTGTGCCAACAAATTAAAAAATGTTTCGATCTTAATGATCAGAAATTGAGACTAATAGAATATTTGGATCCAAGGAAGATTAGAACAGGCGAAATGACTTCAATACTTCCTTTAGTTGAAACCTTTGCTTTTCATAAGGAAATAGGTATTGAAAAACTTAATTCAGAGTGGAGGCTCCACATAATTTTTGAAAAGCTAGACCAACTTGTTGATTGTAACGATATTGGTAAAATTTGGCTAAATTTATCAAAACAGAAAAATCTTTTTGAACAACCAATTTTCGAGAATCTTTACAACTACATAATTAATTTATTTGTTCTTCTCCACAGTACGGCTGCTGCTGAACGAGCATTTTCAGATTTTATTAACTTAAAAAAAAACGTAATAGGTTGAATATTGAAACAGTTCCGGCTTTACCTCTTTGTAGAAGGTGAAAATATTTTTACACCGTCAAATGAACTAATTAAGTACTGCAGTCTGTATAAAATTTTCGAAGGAATTGTTATAAAGAAATAAGATAAAGTTCTCACAATTATAATAAAATAAAACATAACATTCTATAATTATGTTCATTTTGTTAACATATATTAAATAAAATACACAAAACATAACATTATCTAAAATATTTAAACAATAAGAAAATCTATAAAAAATATCTTCTTAAAGAACAAAAAACAATCAACCATGTTTTTAAAGTAATTTTCAAGAAGTCGTTGAGTCTCTAAAACAGTTCTGTAGTGTATAACGGAATTTATTACTTTTTAAGACAAATATAAACGCTCTCTCAGGATACGAATATTATTTTTGTGATATTCATTTTAGTTTACATTGTAAGAAACACAATTATAATAAAATAAAACATAATATTTTATAATTATATATACATTTTGTGTTATCCGTACTCTGTAGTCTGTTTGCTACCTTTTTGGCGATTTTGCTACCCTTTATTCTCAAATTTGCTAGCATAATTTGGCAGGGAAGTCCCATCACTGGTGGTGAGGGGTGGTGGTGATAGGCGCGTTCCAAAGCCCACACGTGGATATTTTTAGTAGCCATGGAGCAGTGGTCGGGTGAGTACCGTGCGTTTGTTGTTGCGGCGTTTTTTAAAGGTGACGATTCCTGCGTTACTGCTCAGCGACAATCCCGTACGCGTTTTAATGTTAGTCCAAGAGAAAGAGTCTCAACTCGTAACACAATTCTGCTATGGTATGGTTCCAGCAGGATGGGCCAACTGCCCATACAGCCAATGAGGTGATGGACTTTTTGAGAAGCAAGTTTCGTGGCCGAGTTATTTCGCGTTTTGGAGACATTGTATGTATGTATGTCTACCTATTTCTTCCGATAAAACAACTTAAAATTATAGAGAAAATATTGTGACGATAAAATGTTACTCTGTACTCTAAGGATTATTCTGGTTCAGTCAGCTCCAATTAAGCTTTTCTGAATTTAAATGTAAGGCCGGGAATTTGAATAGACCTATGTGGACCGGTGTAAAGCTTGCTGGTAAAAGCGGAGCGATTTTGTGGCGCTACTGGGGTTGCTAAAATAGTGCTAGTGGTAGTGGGCCTCATGCTTGCGTGGGCACTACCTCGCCTGTCGTGTTTTCTACACGTGACAAATAATAGAACATTAGAGAATTTAAACTTACCCCGTATAGAATGCAATGAACCTGTCTACAGCGCCTTCATCGGTAAGCTTTTTCAACTTTTTAATTCCGTTTGGTGGAGAAGGAAGTACCTGAACCAAATTAATTAGCTAAAAAATGTTCTAATTTGTTATTTCATCACACAACCCATTAATTTTTGGTAACAAGTTTCAAGTCCTGGTTTGACTCATCAACAGGTCTCAAATAGCGAAATTGGGTGATTTGAAAAACAAATGAAAAAAATGAAAAAAAGAAGAAAGAAATGAAAAGCTTGAGAAAAAAACAATTTTTTTTAATTAGGGATAGCATTCATGTATCCCAGTCTAAAGAATAAATTTCATAAATTGTTTTTTTTTTATTATTATTTTTAAATACCCTTTTCTCTTTTCGCTTCCGTGTATAATACTTTTTTCCCAAGTTTCGGAAATTCAATTCAATTCTTTGGACACTGATTTCGGCCTTTTTATATATTATTGATGTAATAACGTTATTATTTGATTTTTTTCCTCAATTTTGGTTAAGTTGCATTATTTGGTTTGCTTTTTCATTGGACGTCATTTTTAATTTCTGATTAATTGAATTACTCATTAATTTTTTTATTTTTCATGTATTTCTGTGGTGTGCGTAGATATAGTTTTTGCTTTGAAAGCTTTCAGACGTGAGAAGAAAGTTTTATATTGTACTTTTATGTTCTAGATGGCATTAAATTTAAATGTTTATAACAATTTTGAACAAAAATGAGTTTTTCCTGCAGTTATAAAAACTGTAACAATAGACATATACCAGGCACTTTTCTCTCGTTTTTGCAAGTTCCCAATGATTACCGGAGAGAAACTTGGTTAAAGCATTCTGGTGATATATACCTTCAATTTGTCAAGATATCCTCCCAAAGTATATATTTTTGTGAAAATCACATTTACGACAAAGATATTAAGGAATATTCAAGTAAAAAAATATTAGCTGTTGATAGTATTCCGAAGTCGTTTGACCCTCTTATTTGTTCTTATTCTGAAAATAGAACTGATCATTTTTGTCAATTATATTTGCAAAGTTCTAGACTGCAAACTATTAAATATCCTTTAAGAAATACTGCCCAACAACCGCCTAGCTGTAAATCACACCTGAAATGGATGAAATAATATATCAGTGGCAGTTTCCTTCACCCGAAAGGGAAGTACAATTGAAAAGAAAATATGAAGGGCCGAGGGTCCATTTGACCTAATACAATTTATTTCCCTTCGGCTTCCACGTAAATTTCTGCATATAGAGCTGTTCTTGCTCCTGCTTAGTCAAATATTGCTCCTTGTAAGCAAAACATGTCAAAAAGCACCAAAAGTAAAAATCGAATGGACCGGGATTAGATGATGTTGAAAGTGAGGATACCATCCCATTCCATTCCACTTCCGATTCATTAATTTTGATATTTTGTGACCAAAAGAGCCCGCACTGCTCTGCTATAATGAGCAGGAGCCGCATCGAACTGGAACTACATGTCTCTCATTGTAGGTCTATCTTCAATGGAATTCAGGACGGCCTCTTCCCAATTAATCGGCTGACCTAATAACACTTCAATAACCTTCCACATTTTCATTTATTCGTATGATTCGTCCAACGGTTACATGGATCTGCTGATTTAGAAGCCAACGATGGTACTTTCGAATAGTTGTAAAGGCTTTTCAATTACAGAATCCATAAAAAGATGCATGGCGATGTTCTCATCAATTGAAAATCTTGCAGGGTTTATTTAACCTAGAACTCCCTATGTTGACTTAAAACAAATAATAAGACTAAAAGTAATTACACTGGATCTTAATTTGTTTAATATGAAGTGTCTTGATTCAGTCACCTCATGAGCATTCCAATCATACTACTATTTTGTTCGGGCCTCCGCAAAAAGGCGAACTGTTTTTCAACAGCCAGTTTGATTGCATAATTTTTTCCATTTTCCATTTTCAGATGGCCGACAAGCATCTACATCTGAAATCTATTATGTGTTATCGTCACGAAAACTACTACAAAATCTCATCTTACTTTCCAAGAAAACTTCAAATCAATACGATTAAATAGCTACTGACCAGCTACATATGCAAATTCATTCTGCGTATCTTTCTCTTAAAATAATATACCTACTCTAAAAAACCACAAGCCTTTTTATACCCTAGATGAAATCTATAGGGTATACTAAGTTTGTCATTCCGTTTGTAACACCTCGAAATAATGATGGTAGAGCAAAATGAATTGGACACCCATGTATAAAATTAAAAGTTATTTTGATTTTTTGCATGTCCGTCCGTCTGTGCGCACGATAACTCGAGAGCGCGTATACTTAGAGAGCTGAAATTTTTATACACGGACTTTAAAAAAAAAAGTAAAATTAAGTTCGAAAATGAGACAAATCCTTCGTAGGGTTGCCATACAAAACTTTCGTTTAACACTATATATTTGGACACTGCCTGAGAACACATCAATATAGAGAGTTGAAATTTGGTACATGACGTTTTTACTACATTAGCAAATAAAATGTCAAAAATGGACTAGATCGGGCAACTCCTTCTTGGTGTTGCCATATAAAAATTTAGGTTTTTTACGTATACTATGAAAACGATCAATCCAAGACATTTTTATTGTACTAAAAACTTCTTCAGAATACGAAATCCTATAAAATTGGTTATAATCATTTTGTCTGTCCGACAAACCGTTCTAGAAATATATGCGAAAAACCACTTCAAAAATCAAACTTGCACAGAAGGGTGACATTACGAAATTTCATACGGGCATTCATCTAGGGCATGGGTGGCCAACCTTTTCAGTAGCTGGGCCAGATTTTAGAAATGAAATTTCCTACCGGGCCGTACAACAAAATTTCGTTTATTATTCAAAGCAATCAAGAAATATAGTGTTTTTTTTTAAGAAGATATAACAAAAATGAGAATCAAACATATTTATTAGATTAAAGTTAGGTAATACAAAAAATAACAATAAAAAATAAGCAAAATATTATAAATTTTAGTGAGAAGCCTGATATTGTTTGTGAGAACTAAGTGTATCAAAGTTGATAACGATTGATGTTATTGCTACACGCAAATAATTTTCCAGTGCTCATCAGTAATTCGTGTTCTTATTTGAGATTTAATAGGCTTCATTCGACTAAAAATTTGTTCAAAAGTGTAAGTGTTTCCAAATAGCGAAATCATCGATAGAGCATGTTTGTAAAATGCAGGATATTTTTCCTTGTCCAAATACGTTTTTTTAAAACTCTTCCAAACCAACCTGATTGAATTTCTCCTTTAACTGTGCATCACAACATATTTCACAATGTTCCATTTGTAAAATTCCTGGCAATAAATTCACGTCTACGGAGAATGCCGTTGCAAATGCAGCAAAAAGGACACGATGCTTTTTAAAGTCTTTAAATCGGTTTTAAAATTCCAGGTTCAAGTCGGATATCAACGACGCGTATTTATCCGCCTCTATTTGTGTGACGTCTGGCTGCAATAGAAATGTAGGAAAGTGAGTGACAATTTTTGTCCTTAACTGTTGTTCCCAAAGCCCAAGTTTCTTTTGGAATGCGGAAATAAGAATCCACCTGCTATTAATTAGTTGATCTTTCCCTTATAGACGAGTATTAACAACATTTAGGTGGCTGACTATATCGACCAGAAATGCAAAGTCGCTAACATTTTGGCATGGATCAGCCATCTTACTTCTGCATAAAATTTAACATCATTATACTCTGAATCCAAAGACTTAAGAAATTCTTGGAACTGACGGTGATTCAACCCCTTCGACTTAATAAAGTTCACTGTTTTGATGACCACCTTCATGACATGATCCATTTTAAGGGACTTGGAACATAAATTCTCCTGATGAATAATGCAGTGAAAATTTAGCATCGAAGTATTACCAACTTTCCAGGCATCGTTTTCAATCAATTTTACTAAACCTTCGTGTTGTTGAGTTGTAACGAAAACCGATTCAATGTCGATGTAACAGCTCCCAACAAATCTCGTGAGCAAGTGGTGTCCTTAAGTGGACGCTAATTCTTCTAGTTTATTAAAATGGACATTAACGCCCCTGATAAAATTGCCACTTGGGCGGTATCTGTTAAGTCTGTGTTTCGGTCCAATGCTAGAGCATAAAATATGAACTTGGATGCTTGATTTTTCAAATTATCTTCAATATGTTTTCCAACGTCGTCCACACGCCTAGTAATAGCTTGACGAGTCAGGTTTATTTCTGAGAAATCCGTTTTCTTTTCTGGGCACAGAATTTCAACGACACTCTCCTTGTAATTGTAAAAAAATTGTAATGCCATTAAGAATCTGATGCGGGCTAATTCATTAGTAAAATAAAAGTAAAGTATGTAAGTAAATAAAGGAAAATACTAAAGAAACGCCTTTTGTGTTTTTGTACTAATAAACTTAAAAGTGGGTACTAAATTAAAGTCAAATATCATAGATTAATAAAAAAAACTCGGACTCGGTATAGTATTAGACAGGATACTCGGTTATAGCAACTTGTATTCTTATCAATGTGTATTTAAAAGTCGATCGCAGAATCTCACGAGACAAATGGCGATAACAACACAATGTATGCGACCACTCTTCCTACGGCTTTGCGAGCTTGCAACAGACTATCGGTCGTATCCCGCATTCACTCACACGACTATCCAAGCAATATCGACGTGCGCGCTTTTTTAAATCAACTAAAGTTTTGATTGTTTGTTATCACGAATATATGTAGTGTAGAAGAAATTGTCACGATAGTTGAATCAATGTATTGAGATACCCATATATGGGATATGATACGAACTACGCACGATGGAATATCGTTTTGGTGGTTTTATGTCGTACACTTAATGAAAAAAATTTGTGCATATGCTCCGCGGGCCACAAGTAGACACTCAGCGGGCCGAATGTGGCCCGCGGGCCACGGGTTGGCCACCCATGATCTAGGGTATCATAAGAATTGGTCTTAGACCATTCTAGCTTTTTTACTTGTTTATTCTTCCTTCATTCAAAATCATCATCCAATATTTCCCTCCGCCCTCAAAACGATAAAAAATTCTAAAATACGAGTACATCTTATATTATATTACTAAAATAATACAGCGGAGCCATTTAATAGTATTAATAAATTTCTGTGCAAAATTCTTATTTTTTTTAAATCAATCAATATAATCCAAAACTCATTTTGACTTTAATTTTACATCCATCATACTCACATTTTTTTAAAATCAAAGATAACAATAAACAAGTATAAAAGCTAGAAATCGCTAAGACCAAATTCTATGATACCCTAGATGAATGCCCGTATGGTCTCCTCTCTGTGAAAGTTTGATTCCGACAAATTTCATAGGATTTCATATTCTGAAGAACTTTCTAGTACAATAAAAACATCTAGGATTGATCATTTTCATCACAGTATACGTAAAAAACTAAAATTGTTATACGGCAACACCTAGAATGGGTTACCCGATTTAATCCATTTTTGAAATTACATTTACAATTTCTACAAAATTTCACCTCTCTACATTCTCAGGCAGTGTCCAAATATATAGTGAAATGCGAAATTTTTGTATGGCAACTGGCAACCCCAAGAAGGAGTTACCCGATTTGTCCCATTTTCGAATTTACTTTTTCGTTCTTGAGTTATCGTGAGGATGGCAGACAGACAGACGGACAGATGGACGGACGGAAGAATGGACATGAAAAAATCAAAATAAGTTTTAATAATATACGTGGGTGTCCAATCCATTTTGCTCTATGATGGTATTTCTATGAGTTACAAACGAAATGACAAAATGATAAAATCATCTAGGCTAGAGTACAACAATGGAAGCGTAGAAATGAGTTTAAAAGTTAATATTAAATAACTAACGCAGGAAACTAAATTTTATTTATGTAATTTTACTCCAATATTCATGTATGCCCAAGTAACATTTCCCCTCTTTTTCAGGTCGAATTTACGTCTATTCGACGTAAATTAGGGCAGCGACTAATTGTGGTTAAGTTAAGATAACCTAATATTTACGTCCGATTTACGTAAGTGGAGAATGAGAGGATGTCGTATCGACGTAAATACTAGGGAAATTAGGGAATATTTCCCTATAGGGCACAGGGCTCATTTCCTTGATTTAGTAAATTTAACGTAAGTTTCACGTCGAATTTACATAAATTTTCCTTGATCTCGACCTACTTTCTACTTAGTTTAACTCATGTTAAGGTGTGTGTTAATATAGAAGGAATTACATTTTATAAGAATTGTAGGTGTATATTTGCCCTAGTAGGTAATGTAAATATTATGAACAAGGCACATAACTCCAAATTGAAATATTATGATAAGTATTGCTTTAACAAAGTATATAGAAATTATGGCCTTAATCAAATTTAATTCTCGCAGCTCCTAAGAGTTCAATTTAAAACGAGAAATATTTTATTGATATATATGAAAATAATTTTTCGAAAAACACCAACGCGCTTTAAAAATATTGTATATATAAAAAATAATAATTTTAAATTTTTTTAAATTATACTTTGGTTTCCGATTTAGAGCATTGAAATTAATTTAAATATTCTTTGATCGTTCTGAAATTAGGAAAAATTAATTTATTTGGGTTTTTTTTTGCAGTAACTATGGAAAAAATTAAATTAAGGTATTATGCAATTTTTCTATCCATTCCTTTAATATATGGCAGCCATGTTTTGTTAAATAAATATGGCGCATATTACATTTCTCAACCTAAAAGTTAGTTTGACTTACAATTTTTTCTTATACGACGAATTTCCTGGATGGTTAGACGAAATAACCAAATTTTTCAACTTTGAGGGCAAAAATCGTTGTTTAGGTAATTTTGTATTCTAAGGTTATGATAATTTTTTTCTATAAATAAATTTCAACTTAAAATAAGGCATTTCGCTCTATATTATGGAATTTCGCCTTAAATAGGTAAAAGAAAGAATTGAATTGATTTATTTACATCTTAAAAATAGTAAACCATTTGATTAGCAGCATCATTTGGATAGGTACAAGATTTGTTAAAAAGCGGGTGAATGCAAACGCAGTTGAATATGCGTATATTCCGCATGGTTGGGAAACAAATAATTAAGTGTACCTATTGGCCCAAGTCAAGTGTAATATCTTTAAGAAAAGATGCAAATGGTATTCCAGAGCCTGACTGATACCGATATAAATGTGTCGTAAATAGGAGCAACATTTGTAATCTTGATGAACTGAGTCAATGGGAGGAGCAGTTCAATAATTCCAGTGATAATGAAGCCAAACAAAAGTAAATGAACTTTAAATTTTGGTTGTATTATTACGTAATTTCAACTATTAGGGATTTCGCCAAACGTGGCCTTTTAGTCCAATTTACCTTGAGGTTAACTTTTTCGGGAATTCGGCCCACATTCGAATAGGGAATTATTTAGGAAATATTTACGTTATCTTGCCTTGAACTTGTGAATAGATCTAACTACAAAGTCCATATATTTCCTTAAAGTTGACCTCAAAGTTAAGTGAAATTTAGGTAAAAAGTAAGGAAATTTGCCTCATATTTAGGAAATTTTCCTTATTTATTTCCTTATTTCTCCTAATTCCTACGACGTAAATTAAAAATGAATTATTAAGTAATTTTTCCCTAATAATTAACTACAAAGTCCAGATTACTTTGAGGACCTAATTTAAGGAATTATTAAGTAAAATTTCCTTCCTAATTCATCTTAAAGGAGAGTGGCCTTTGAGATTAAATTCTTAAGTCTAATTTACGTAATTTTAACCAAAATAGGTCGATTGGCCCTCAAAGATAGGAAATTCAACCTCCAATGTTACTTGGGTGTAGATACACAATATTGTATATAACACATACTAATAATTAACAAACTCATCACTAAAATTTCCTAATCTAGCATTACAATAAATTCTCTAACCGAAAGTAAAATATTCGCTACGTCGAAGAATGTAAGTATAAAATTTTGAATTTTCTCTATTTTGCTCATCTGTTCAAAACGGTACATAGTGCGGCATGTATTGAGAAAACTGTGCACATTTTTGGCCACATCTATTTATATATAAAATCAATGCTAATACCATGTATATATTGCTATATATATATGAAGGTAACTTGCATCTCAGCAATAAAAACCGCGCCTAATTTTATGCAATTCCACGCAAATTAGCAAAATTAATGAAATTATAAATTCTAGAAACGGGAATATCTCAAAAACGGTTGCATTTAGGTAGATACATGTACATAGTCAAATTAAAGGTAACATTCCGGGGTCTCGAAATCTTGTAAGAAAATGCTATCCTTATCTTGCCTTTTAGCGGGAAAATCGTTAAAATTGAAAAAGAAATTGCAAGATTTTCCAAATTTTTTACTTTGACGTCCTTAACTGCCGACGGAAAAGGAGTAGAGAGGGAATTGGATATTCGGATAAAAAACATTAGGATAAAAAACCCCCAAAATCCCAAGTCCCCCTATCTCCCACACCGTGCATTTTCCAGCTCTCCTCTCATACAATTTATTTCTCGAAATTGAGTGAGGAATCCGGGGTATAAAGGAAATGCGGTACGTATGAGACACCCGTATTCTTATATAATTGTATAAAGTTATTCGATATGTATTTATAATATTTATGCTTTTGATACTTTAGATGAGGAGATGTAATATACATATATGTATGTACCTATATGAATTAATTTTACACCAAAAATTTTCAATTGTGTAGAAAGGGAACTTTTAGTGTGATTTGCTAAGTAATTCTACACCGTAAAAAATCATGAACTAACTTTGTGGAAAATTACTATGGTTAAAATAGTCACTACCCCTTAAAATATATGTATATTTATATCATTAAGAAATTAAATACTTTTTACGTAATCTGCAAACTTCCTACTTTTAATTGCAAAAATAAGTAAAGTAAGTAATTTTTTAGATAATTGATGTGATTTTACATTTAATTACCTAGACGTTTCGTATCTTACTGTAAATTTGTATAAAATTCCATACAGTACTGTGATTTTACATTTAATCATACGAAACTTTTGTATTGTACTGTAAATTTGCATGAAATTCCACAAAACACTGTAATTTGCATTGAATTGCCAATATTTAAAAAGGAAGTTTCAATAAAACATAAGTAATGACGTTTGCATTTATCTCTATTCTTTCCTTTAGTACTCTGCTCATGCTCAAACATTTATCATGATGCGTTGCTATAAATTATTATACGGGAAATTTTATCAGAATGCGGTTGCCGATCAGTGTATAGTTTGATTTTGTGGAGTGCAATCATAAAACATATAAAAAAATGTTACTAGTTTCGAACCTAACAGTTACCTTAAAAACAGTTTTAAAAATCAAAAAATATTTTTAGGTACACAGTATTTTTATAGTGGAATTTGCTCAAAAAACTCAATCATGGAAATACGGCATGCCTACAAATATCTATTGATATTTAAAATAAACAAGTAAAAAAGCTAGAATGGGTCTAAGACCAATTCTGATGATACCCTAGATGAATGCCCGTATTAAATTTCGTATGGTCACCGATCTATTCAAATATTGATTTTGAAGTTGCTTTTCGCATATATTTCTAGAACAGTTTGTCGCACAGAAAAAATGGTAATAACCAATTTTATAGGATTTCGTATTCTGCAAAAGTTCTTAGTACAATAAAAATGTCTTGGACTGATCGTTTTCAAAGTATACGTAAAAAACCGAAATTTTTATATGGCAACACCAAGAAGGAGTTGCCCGATTTAATCCATTTTTGAAATTTTATTTGCTAATTTAGTAAAAACATCATGTACGAAATTTCAGCTCTCTATGTCGATGCGTTCTCAGGCAGTATCCAAATATATAGCAAAAACGAAATTTTTATATGGCAACCCCACGAAGGAGTTGCCCGATTTGTCTCATTTTCGAACTTAATTTTACTTTTTTTTTTTTAAGTTCGTGTACAAAATTTCAGCTCTTTAAGTATACGCGTTCTCGAGTTATCGTGCGCACAGACGGACAGACGGACGGACGGACGGACGGACGGACGGACAGACGGACGGACGGACATGCAAAAATCGAAATAACTTTTAATATTATGAATGGATGTCCAATCCATTCTGCTCTACCATCATTATTTCGAGGTGTTACAAACGGAATGACAAACTTAGTATACCCCTATGATTTCATCTAGGGTATAACAAGTAAAAAACGAGTTTTCAAACAAAACTGGGGCCAAGTCGCATGAAAAAGTAGAAAATAAACTTTTCTTTACACACAGAGATGGACACAGATTTTATTTGCTGACAATCACCGATATATGTATTTCAGTAAGATCAATCAGAGGTAATAAGTGATTTGATTCATGAAGAGAAATAATATTCAAGAGAAATGTCCCAATCAAAAAATCTGAGTCCACCTCTGACATTTCTCTTGAATATTTTTTCTCTTCATGAATCAAATCACTTATTACCTCTGATTGATCATACTGAAATATATCGGTGATTGTCAGCGAATAAAATCTGAGTCCACCTCTGTGTGTGAAGAAAAGTTTATTTTCTACTTTTTCATGCGACTTGGCCTCAGTTTTGTTTGAAAACTCGTTTTTTACTTATTTTATTTTCTGCCTTTTTCACATTAACTAAATTGGAAAATTCTGCATTTTTCCTGAAGCAGATTTATCACTAATCATATAGATGAAAATCTTTCCGAAGATTTTCCCGCTTTTCCGGGTTTTCCATGGAGTTTTCCACAAAAGCAACTTTATGCAACTCATTTCGCTCTACAACTTTGTCTTAGGTTGCAAAACGCTCAAACGTTTCCTTGGTCGGAAAAACTCCGGAAATGCGTTTTACATGAATTTTCCTCGATTTTTTCTGCAAGTTTTCACCATTGTCGGAGAGAAAGTAATGATGCCAGTTGATAGCAAACTTGATCTGCATAATTTAGAAAACTTTTTTACCGGAAAATTTTCCGGAAAAGTCGGAAAATTCCGGAAAATTTTTCGGAAAAATCGGAAAACTCTGCATTTTTCCTGAAACGGATTTATCACTAATCAAATTTGTACCAAATTTTCAAATGATTTTCCCGATTTTCCGGGTTTTCCATGGAAATTTCCGATTCAAATTTTGACAGACCAAATTTCAGCTCGCTGTGATGACGAAAAGTGGGTCTACGAGAGTGTCGAAAATAGTAAAGAAATAGACAAATTCGTGTACGAGTTAAAGGGAATGGCTGGCCTCAATGATGATTTCTTAGGTAGCTGTTATCATCGAAACTAGTATTACTTTTATTACGTGTTGATTGTTAATCTATACTAATTAATGCCATGGTCATAAGAATTAGTCTTAGGCCAATTCTAGCTTTTTTACTTGTTTATGTATGTAATTTATTAATTTCCGTACAAAACATTACATAGGCAATTGAAATAAATTACAAAACTATTGGTAAATTTACACATTGTGTACTTTACATACGGAATTGAAAAATTCATAAATAATGTAAAATTACATTAAACTTATGTAACTTAGTTCCACAGCATGATGTAAATTTACATATCGCATTTTACATCGGAAATTGGAAAATGCATAAACAATGTAAAATTACATACAGTGCGAAATTGCTTTACATAAGGTTATGCAGTGCGCAAAAAGTTGTGTAAATTTCCACTACCATTGTTGGCAATTTGTTGCCTATTATAGTAGCGGAATTTTCAATAGATATTTTTTACGGTGTACTGCTATTCTTTCTTGTTTTTATGAAGAAGGGCACCGAATTGCTCTATTAAAAACCCATGCCATGGTTTTAACATCATCTGTTTCAATAACAATATGTATTATCAATTAACTGAAAAATTTCCAAAGTTCAAACTAGGATAGAGCCTTAAAATTATTTTGATTCTGATATTTCTCCTGAATTTCTACATTCCGGAAGAAAAAACCAAAACATCCAAGAACAAACCTTTACAATCCAACTAACCGTCGATTTCATATTAAGTAGGTATTAAATATATGTAGGCGAACCGGTTTACATCCAAGCATATGAAATTCAGGAAAAACATTTAGCTGCACACCCTTCACCATGTAAACCTGTCTAAAAACTGCTTACTACTTATATGTAAGATTCATACACAGTTCGGTGAGTATTAAAATTAATCTCCTTTATCTATCCCAAAAACAGCACATGTTCAGGATTAGGATACAGATGCAAAGGAAGGAATATTTTTAAAAGTTGAAAGCACTTAGGGACTTAGGACTCTCATTCCACATGCATTCTATTCTATACAGAATTTTTGTCCATGCCTATATGTTAGGTATTTATTATGTTTCTTAAATCCTTAAGGACGCCGCTACATGCTTAGAATGCCCAGTGTTAAACGTTCCCTGAAGGATGTGGGCTCTTTGAATAGATTATATTCCTCTCGAATTTTGCTTTTCATAATGGATAGTCTTGTTGGAAGGTTTCCTCATTTTTTTTTTTGTTAACAGTTTTTTTTTTCAATGTTTTGCATAAATATTTTGTCATCCGGACCCAAAAAAAAAATCCACCAACAAAATTTATGTACGGTCTCAGTTTACTCGTCATTTTACATTTATTTCACAAGCAGTTTAGCGTTTACTGTTCAGTTTTAGATTGTCAACAACAGTCTATTTGCGGATATTTCACATTCTATAGCACAAGGACTGGAGGGTTTCACTCTTCAGGGTCAATTGAAATAAATCGTAACAAATATAGCAGTAGATGCCACGTTTGTGTTTCCGGCATTATATGGAAATGCGAGAATGTTCACAGTAAGCAGCCCTTTAAAAGGAAAATGCTTCTGTCCAACAGTAAAGGAAAGACGTCTACCGAGTATATGTAATGTGAAATTACGACATGACAAGTGAATCGAGTGAATTCTTTATGACCATCCCAGTCCTTGTTCTCCTTTAGGATATAAAATATTTTGAGATATTTTTTTCTGATTGGAGTTTCATTATACTCCCCGTAGATGAACTGAAAGGAATCACTTAGCTAAATGGTCTCAGCTGTATTACATATTTTATGAGAAATGTTTCCTTTATGCAAGCAAATCTGACCTTTGGTTTGAATTAAAAAGTATGAATCTCATAAGGTGTATTACAGACTCACGTTATATTTACTTATTTATTTCTTTTTTCTTTTTTGTACGTACTTGAAGTTAAAGAGTGCGAGTTCATTTTGTACTGAACGTTTGCCAATTTTTCGGTGACCTCTCTGTTCGAATGCGTCCTGGTATCTCCAATTGAAGACTTCCTTTGCGGTACTTGGCATATTACCAATTCAATTCAATTTTTGGATTTTATCTTCTTTATTTTTTATAGTTTAGGCTCCGGCGAAAGAGTGCATTCACAAATAATTTTAAACAGCTTATGATATACACACATATAGGTACCTATATATACACTACAAATAAAGTTAAACAATGAACCAAACAATTTACTCTTGTCCGAAATTTCTTTTACTTTTGGTATTAAGTTGGTCCAGCCAAAATGTCTGATTGGCTGAATAAAATTCAAAAACAGTATTTTTTTTATTTATCTACCCCAAAACCATTTCTCCTTTAAGTGGTTTGAGATATCATTTTAAACCTTATAAAGTCTTATATACATATATCGTTTCCTTTGCAAGATATTTGTTTTCGAGGCTCGAAAATGTCTGGTAATCTGTTGGGAACAGATCCCAAAAATTTAGTGTATATTCTTATACGCCTGATTTCTGCTGTTTATGGTTTGGTTATGTTGTGGAGAGCAACAACATTGACTTTCGATTTGACAAAAAGTCCTAATTAATTCTTTACATTTGTGCATCGTCGAATAAAATTCGAGTAGTTGACGTTGTTTGATTTTAGTCTCTAGTGGCAACTTGAGTAAAATGGACGCGGAAAAGTTAGTTGAAAGTGTTCGTACTCACAGGGTATTATGGGACCAAAAAGACATGAACTACCATAAAAACTGCATTTGTAGAAAAATATGAAGTATAGTGGAAAAAGAAATAAATGCATATATTAAAATATCAAAAATCAATATCCAACTTGAAACTCCCCTCAAGAATTTATAATTTCCTATCGCCCGGCTAGAACATATGTGCCTGCCCACAACCGCTTCCAATCGACCTACCAACATGAAATTGATGGGAGCAGAAATAAAACCGCCTCCGGTTGAAACAGCGTTGATCTATCATAAGAACAATATTATCATATTAATAAAAATAACCCAATACATCCGGTATAGCAATGCTTGTAGGTCCCGTCGAAGCATTTTTCAATTGCATCCATTAAGCTAAGAACAATTTCTTATTGATTGTAGCTAGCTACCTACACTATAAGTGGCGAACGAGCAACAGGGATGTGTGATGTCATAGGTATATCACAGACGTGTCCGAATGCCATATTTTTTGTTGGATGTTATTCGATCATTGATGGAAGCAAAAATAAAACCACCTCTTCCAAGCAGTGCTCTCGGTTGTGATATCATAGAGAGAGCCGAGACGTGTTCAATTGCTATACTTTTCTGTTGATGTTGTTCGATTGATTTGTTTTTGATTATTTTGTTCAGATAAAGGTGATTTCATTAATGCTTCTCTTTCATAGTTTATAGCTAAGGGCGAATAAAAAACCTTTAGGGGATATATTTTTTAATGAAACTGTTTAATGAAATATCCCATAGATTCGCCATTTTTTGGAGTGTGACGTCATGTGAATCGAATCCTATAAGATAAAAATAAATCTTTTAATTTATTTGTAAATTTTTTCTACTGGATTTATTTCAAATGTTAAAACAAGTACAATTTTACTTTCTAAACCCCCAGAACCAAGTTTAGCTACTTTGAAAAGAAACTCACGCACTTGTGTATAACTTGCATTGCATACAAAGCTGAAATAAGTATTTGTATTTATGTAATTGGAATTTAGGAACTTTGTACAAGAAAAGCAACTAGAGTATGTACTAAAAAAATACTGCGCCTTAAGACGTGGCTTCATGCAAATATTTATTTATTTATTTATTTATATATTTCGCTAGATTCTAGCTACAATAGTCCCAAGACACAATACTTAAATTAAGCTAAAGTACAGAGCAATTATTGAGGATTTTTCTTAATTGAGTCTTATTAATGTTAAAATCTATCGAATGAAAATTCAAATTAAAAGTACAGCATATTCTAGTCATAGGCTCAAAGTGTCCATAGTTGGTACGATGAGAAAACAAATAAATGAAGTCATTAGATCGCAAGTGTCGAGATCGTGAATTGAAATTAATTTTCTGAAGCATCAAAGGCATGTCGATGTCACACCCTTCACAAATTGAAATATAAAGCTAATGTCCCAAATTTTTCTACGAGTCTCAAGAGTAGGAAGGTGTATTAAATTCAATCTTACGTTATAAGGAGGAAGATTATGTTTATCCCTCCATTCAAGAGCTCTTAGAGCAAAAAGTAAGAATCTCCTTTGCACGCTCTCAATTCGATCAGAGTGATTTTTGTAAGAGGGAGACCAGACAGGACTGGCATATTCCAAAATTGGTGTAACAAAAGTGGTAAAAAGAAGTTTAGTAATATATGTAGATATCATCTAATTCTTTTGCCCAACGCTTTACAAAGCCTAACATTGAGTTTGCCCTATTAACGATGCGATCTATGTGAAAGTTAAAGGTAAGTTTCGAGTCAAACAACATCCCCAAGTCACATATTTTATCAACTTTTGAAAGTAATAACCCATTCATAGCATAGACAACATTCGAAGGGAGTCACTTACGGGAGAAAATGGTTACCTAATATTTATCAATGCTTAAAATGAGAGAACTCTTTTCACACCATTCAACAAGTCTGTCCAGGTCATCCTGCAAATTGAGACAGTCGCAATGCGAGTCGATAGATTTATATAGTTTTAGATCATCTGCGTATATTAGCAAATCAGATTTGGTAACTACATAGGAAACATCATTTATGAATAATATGAAGAGAAGGGGCCCTAAGTGACTACCATGTGGAACACCGGAGTAAGCCGTTATTTCTTCAGAAAGGACAGAACGGAACTGCATCCTAAGTTTGCGATCCTTAAGGTAGGATGATAACCAGTTCAACAGCCAAATTGGCAAACCTAAAGATCTCAGTTTAAATAACAAAACAGAGTGAGGAAGCTTGTCAAAAGCCTTGCTGAAGTCTGTAGAAATACAGTGAGTTTCGCAACCACGCTCAAACGATTCGATACAGGTAGATGTAAACTGAAGCAAGTTTGTTGTTGTTGACCTTGTCTTCATAAAACCATGCTGATGAGCATTAAGAGCTCCACTACAAAGAAAATACCAAAATTCATATAAAGAAGCTTCAAACAGTTTGGGAATACAAGACAGTTTAACAATAGGACAATAGTTGGTAACAAGCTCCCTTTTACCCGAAATAAAGATTGGGACAATAAACGACTCTTTCCATATCTTAGGAAATTTACCAAGCCGCAGTGATAAATTAAACAAAAATGTTAACGGGTAAGAAAGCATTCCACTGCAGTTCTTTGAGACAATAGGGGGTATCCCATCAGGCCCAGCAGAACAACCAGAGTCCAGCTTGGGCATGGAATCTTCAACAGATTTCTGATCAATAGTGAAGCATGGATATCAAATTTAGGAAGCGTCGGTAAGTAATTAAAATATGCAAAATCTATTTGAGCCTCATATGTTAAAAATAATTCACTAAAGTAATCAGCAAAGAGATTAGAAATCACAGACGAATCATGACTAGAATTATTATTAAATACTAACACAGGAGGAAATTATTAGATTCCTTTTTGGTATTTACAAAACGCCAAAATTGCTTAGGATCCGATCTTGTTACATTTCTCATCCTAAACAAGTACGTATCATAGGCATACAAAAGAGCATTACGAAATTCGCTCCTCAAAAACAAAAATTGCGTTAAGTAATCATTAGACTGATAGAGGTGAAACTTTCGCCAAGCCTTATTTGTTAAGTTTCGCAAGCGCTTAAGCTCAGCATCGTACCAAAGAGGACACGAAGAGCCATTCTTGATACAAGACAATGGAATACAATCATTGAAACAATTAAACATAACATTAAATTGTGCTGTAAGTTCATCTACATCATTATTGCTAAACAGAAAGGACCAGTTAGTAGAAGATAAATTAAAGTTAAGTAGATCAAAATTAGCTTTTTTAAAATTAAAGGTGGGAGAGTTTTCAATCAACATACCAGTACCCTCGCAATCAATGCCCACTATCACGTCCAAAGTTGGATGGTATGAGTCAATAGGAACCAATGACATGTCACACGGACGAACCATACATTTCGACCATCCGAGGTAAAGACCGAATCCACGCATTTATTACGGTTGTTCTTAACATCATTTACCTGAGAAAGACCCATTGCGGCAATAGCATCCAGGAAGATATGCGCATTTCCAGAAGATGTACTGGGGACCAAGGAGTCCTTATCATCACAAACCTGCCATTGTTCAGTGGAAGATTGAAATCACCTAGGAATATAATATCATCCGAGTCTAGCGCCAGCTCGAACACATATTCCACAGCAGCAGCAACGGCATCGTACGAAGCAGACGGACTACCAGGAGGAAAGTATACAGCTAGAATATACAGTAATTTTGTCCCAATTGTTATACTGATGTATAGGAATTCAGACAGGGATGGATGGGAATATCTATCTTGAACAGCCGTAAGAAATCTTTACCGCGATTAGAATACCTCCTCCGAGCACAGAAATGTCATCAGGATTTCGATCACGTCGAAAAACTTGGAAGTCGTTGTCCAGTAATTCAGCATCCGAAAAGGAATTGTTAAGCCATGTCTCCGTTAAAATAATAACATCGTGAGGAATATTAAAAGAATTCAAGTAGATCCGAAGTGTTTTTGACCGTAGACCACGAACATTTTGGTAATAAACTACCAAGTCTTTAATCTGCGACTTTTCCATCGCCCCATCTAATTCATTCAGTTTTTTTATGCATCCCGGATTGGACGAGATACGAAACGTTTTACCAATAAACCTTGAGGCCAGAATTTTGAGTCCAATAGCAACGTCTCGAGGACATCGGGAACTAGCAGTTTGAAAGGCGACACTACACGACTGGGAAGGCCCTCTGGGGTCAAACTGAAGCATTTAATGCCTGAATCCTTCAGACACATTTTTGAGTTTACATAATTGACGATAGATTACGCAGAAAAATAGCCTTTGGAGAAGCAACAGCCTCTAGGATAATAATTGGAGAGCAACCCGTCTTGCTTTGCTAAATATTCAACGGAATATTGATTTACATAGATAACGTTATCACCAGATTGGTAAAAACAAAGATAAGAAGATTGAATTTTCTCATACTCATATAATGTTAATTAATAAAATATTTTTATTATTTTTAAGCCTGCGGCTTTTGTCCGCTTATTTATGCATGTTTTTTTTTTTTTTTTTGTATTATGTTGGTTTTTCTTGTATTTGTTATTTGTCGTTTAGTTCCTGAGTTTGGACACCTAGCATGGTAAAACAAATAAAATGCTATCACGGTATGGTACCTTGCCACATATACATATACTAGCTGTAGCTGTGAGTCAACGGTATTATGAAAAATTCGCGGAATTTCACGGTACCAGAGAACATTGCCGCTTTCAGGAGATTCTGAGGCAGTCAATTCCTTGCCGTGCACAAGAACTCGGCCTGTCGCAGACTTCAACTTGGCGAATTTTGCACTGGGACTTGGGTCTGTATGCGTACAAGATCCAACTGAACCATAGACAACGCCATTTGTTCGCTGACTGGGCTTCAGAGCGTTTGGAAATTTTGGCCGAAAAATCATCGTAAGGAAGAGGCGCATTTCTGGATGAATGGCTATGTTAACAAGCACAGTTGTCATATATGGGATGACGCCAACCCACACGAGGTGCACCCGGTGGCAATGTATCCACAAAAAGTTACTGTTTGGTGCGGATTTTGGGTCGGCGGGGTGTGTTGGTTCGTACTTTTTCGAAAACGACATTGGTGAGGCCATCACCGTCAACAGCGAGCGCTACAAATCGATGATAATCAGTTTCTTTTGGACCGAACTGAACGATATGGCCGCAGACGAAACATAGTTCCAGCAGGACGGCGCTACGCGTCACACAGCGAGCGCCACGATGGACCTTCTGTATGAACGATTTGAGGGTATGATTATTTCTCATAGAGGTGTTGTAAATTGGCCACCAATATCGTGCGATTCGACCCCGCTAAACCACGCTAAACCCTGCAACCCGCCGATGCCCTCAAAGTTAACATAACCCAGGCCATCGCTCAAATTCAGCAGGATCTATGCGGCAGAGTCATTGAAATTTGGACCTATCGGATCCATGCCAACGTGAAAAACCGCGGCAGATATTTGAACAATGTCACATTCCATACATAATGGCATGGGCCTTTCAAATAAATAAATAATTCCGTTAATATCTCACAGGCAGCTTGTTTTATTACATTTCAACATCGACCCGCCCTTATTGGAAAACCCATTACAATCAGAGGGGTTTTGTGCAAGCAAGCTCCCGAAGGCTGATACATTAATTATGAATACTACAGTTGAATTAGCTCAATACGACGATAAAACTGTGGTTATCATGGGTCAAGATATTGATTATGAAGAAATTATTGATGAAGATCCAGCATAGAGTCTTAATATAGAAATTGAAAAGCGCTCGAAGACATCGATAATCACAAAGATCCTTTGGAATTTGATTGAAGAAGAAGTACAACCAGAATTTTATAATTTCTTATAAATTTTTTATTTATATAAAAAATATCAATAAATTAATTATTCTATTTAATAATTATGTATTTTAATTATTTTATTCAAATATACCTAAAACAGATTACTAATCGTTATACTATTTATTTAGTGAAAAAATAGTAAAATACCTACGTTAATAAGAATACACACTGGTTCAACGAGTTTTAACTCTAGCTTACGACTTTCAGCACGGTACGGTGCATTCCCATGAACAACTTAAGGTTTAAGGATGATTTCTGCCACTTTTACTTTAATTAAATTCATTCAACTTTAGTAATATTACATCAAAGTAAATTCTGTTATTGCAATTTAATCCATTATTAACATTTTAAATTGATAAAAACACACTTGTTTTATTTCACAAAAGATCTTATTATTCAATTATTTTCTTAGAATATCCTAACGCGTTTCGACCCTTTAGGTCATCTTCAGAGGACTAACTCAACTGCCACATTACAAACTAAAACTACCAAACAGTCTACCACTATTACATATGTATATACAATGAACTGAGGAGATTATATTATAAGAGACGGATTTAATAGAGGGCTTTTGTTTGTGAAATCCAACTGATCATTGATTAGGAAAATTCCTTTACTTTTTGCTGCTCGTATTTCTTTAATTTCATATTTATTAAGAAGTCTCCCTCCCGGTAAGTTATGCAACAGTTTTATATTGTTTTCATCTATTCTATGATTCTTATCGCGAATATGTTGTCCTACATTTGATTGTTTTGATTTTAGATGTTCTTTAAATCTCGTTTTTATTTTTCGTTTAGTCTTTCCTATATAAGTAGCATTACAATCCTGACAAGAGATCTGGTAAACTCCACTTTTTTCTAAATAGTTAATTTTGGGAATAAGTTTGTTGTTTACTAATAAATTTTTTAAATTTCTTTTATTCGAAAACGCGGGCATAATATTGTTCTTTTTAAACTGTGTTTTAAAAAATATATCAGATAGTCCCTTGACGTAAGGAATCTTTCTCCACGTGTTATTATTATTAGTGTCATTGAGGCCAATTGGGAAGATTAGTGGCAAAACCCGCTTCCTTAATTTCTTTTTTAAAATTTTATAAATCAAGTTTCTTGAGTAACCATTGTTTTCGGCAATTGATTTAATTTTGTTTAATTCTCCATTAAAATTATTTGGTGACATTGGCACAGAAATTAATCTATTTATCATTGAGTGAAACGCTGACATTTTTGTGGACCAAGGATGTACAGAATCTAATGGTATAACAGTGTCACAGAACGTTTCTTTTCTATATATCTCAAATTCTAATGTGTTATCTTTTATATTGATCGTCAAGTCAAGAAAATTGATTACTTTGTTTCCTAGTTCAACTGTAAACTTAATGTTGTCATCTAGTTTGTTTAAAAACGTGTCTAAAAAGATACTGAGCTGTCGTTCAGTACCAGTCCAAATGCATAAAATATCATCAACATACCTATACCAGGTATGTACATATGATAATAAGTTAGTATCTGTGGAAAATAACACATTCTCTAAATGGTCCATAAAAAATTCAGCATAAAAGGGGGAGGAAGCTGACCCCATTGCCAAGCCATTATTTTGGATATAATTTTTGCCATTGAATTGAAAATAGTTCTGATTTAAACTTAAATTTACTAATCTAACGTATTCATCCATTTGAATTTTGTCAATGACCTTACCACTAATCTTATTTATTAATAATTGACGACACTTTTCAACGGGCACAGACGGGAACAAACTACAAACATCAAAGGACACTAGCTTCGCTTTGTGTGGAATGTTTACCTCTTTAATTTTGTTAATTAAGTCGTTTGAGTTTTTAATTGAATATTTTGGATCAAAGTCAATAATAGAAGGCAAACTTGTAGCCAACCACTTGCATAACTTTTGTGAGGGAGAGTTGAATGATGAAGCAACAGGCCTGACTGGAATATCAATTTTGTGAATCTTAGGTAAGCCGTATAGAATAGGAATTGAGGGGTTGCTATTCTTTAACTGAAATTTTAATTTTCCGTCTAATATAGAGTTACAATTATTTATTCCACCCACAATTTCTTTTTGGAATTTATTTGTTGGATCATATTGGATTTCACTGACCTGCATAGTGTTGATACATTGTGTCATTTTTTCTAAATAAGTTGTTTTTTCGAAAATTACTATCGAACCGCCTTTATCAAGATTAACCCCGCTTCCGGGAGGGAGACTTCTTAATAAATATGAAATTAAAGAAATACGAGCAGCAAAAAGTAAAGGAATTTTCCTAATCAATGATCAGTTGGATTTCACAAACAAAAGCCCTCTATTAAATCCGTCTCTTATAATATAATCTCCTCAGTTCATTGTATATACATATGTAATAGTGGTAGACTGTTTGGTAGTTTTAGTTTGTAATTTGGCAGTTGAGTTAGTCCTCTGAAGATGACCTAAAGGGTCGAAACGCGTTAGGATATTCTAAGAAAATAATTGAATAATAAGATCTTTTGTGAAATAAAACAAGTGTGTTTTTATCAATTTAAAATGTTAAGAAAAAAGTTTCACCAAGTGCCGTCAGCATATACTATTAATCATATAATCCATTATTAACAGAAATAAAAAAAAATTGAAAATCATAAAAAATTTTGAAAAGTTCGTGATTCGAAAAGTAATTTTTTTTGTTTTTCTCATTCTTAAGCGGTTTCGTGAAAAATAAACCAACAACAAAACCGTTTTAAGGTAGACATTTCGAAAAATATACATCTCTTGGAAACTACTAGTTTCCCAGATTCCAAAAAAATCATGCTTATTTAATGAAAAAATCGGTTTTTCGCCATTTTCTCGGAAAATTTGAGGTTATGTTGAAAAATGCCATATATGAAAGTTATAGATATATTTATTATCTAAAACTTTTGTGAGAAACATTTTCCGCGAAGAGGTCATATTTCGTCGAAAATCGCACAGATGGAAAAACTTTCCTTTCTTTCAACTTCATCGTGTATTAATATAGGGTGTTTCCCCTTAGAGGTGATAGTACTCACATAGGCAAACAAAAAATTGTATTAACAGCTGCAGATAGCACATAGGGTATAATAGTTGAAATTAGTGATGAGAGTCTACAGTTTATAGATTTTATAAAAAAAAGTTATATTAATGACCGTTTTGTAAAAAAAAATAAAGGTTGAATTAAAAAAAAAAATAAAGTAAAAAAATCCGAAATACTTTGTTTATCCCCCGTAACTCCTGAGAGGATAGAATGTGGGGATGGTTAAAAATTCGTTGAAAAGGCCATGAAATTCAGCATATAATGAGCCCTTAACTGTGACCGTACGTCTAGTACTTTTTAAGATACAGGGTGTTTTGTGAAAAACTAGCTGTAACACCTAAACGGTTGGTAATGAGCACCCCCCCCCCCCCCCGCCGCCATACAATTTTTTTGACTAGGTGAGTACTATCACGTACTGCTCTATTGACCTCCTAAGAAAAAACACCCTGTATTTATTAACTTATGAGCTTGAATTTTTTAATGTTTAATTTATTATTTGTTGTGTTTATTCTGTCATATATATATCGCAAAATGTATTACGTTCTTCAATTTTTGTCTTCATAGTTAATCATCGGATATTGACATTTTAAGGTACAAATGTTGCTATTATTGTACATTTCTTTTTCTGTATATTTTGTCACGAAACTGAAATAACTTGATGTACCATAAAAATTTGTACAGACCATTAGAAAAATACTCGCAACAAAAGTCAGAACGTCGGGGCAAGCTTAAATAAATATAAAAATAAAAACTTAAACTCAAACCCTTGTTTTTTTATATTATAATAAAAATTTCTTCAGAATGTAAAATATCATGGAATGATCTTAGATCATTTCTAGTTTTTTTTCCTTGTTTTGTTTTTTTATGAACTTCTTGGTTTTCGGTACCAATTATACATATGTAATTACATGACCTTTGCACTGCAAAATATTTTTATTTTCCCAACGCCACAGGTACATATCCTTATCTTTCTTTTCAAGATATACCTACATACATATATTGATTTTGAATTGGTGATCCTTAAATGAAACAGAAAATAGATTGAAATGTTAGAAACAAATTGCATGGAATTGGGCCACATATATTTGCGTCCTTTCCGAGTTAGGTTAATTTTCTGTACTTTGTACTTTTCTCCCAACAGCCCGTAACTTCGTTTTATATCAGACACTCCCCCTGGGTCACATCCGCAAAATGCGGCGCCTTCCTACCACTGACTTATAACAATGGACTGAGCGATTTGCTATTTCACGTGTCACAAAAAATATGTGTTTCTGTATATCACCATTAGAGCACCCTTTCAAAACGTTTACTACATAAAATGTAAAACTTATCCAATAAGATGAAATTTTACACCAGTAAATCGAATTAAATTTAAAAAAAATTATTTTCTTTTGTCCGTGATATTTTAATGGCTTATAAGCACTCTTATAAGAAATTAAACTAATTCCGACTTTAATTTTCAAAAGTTATTCTTAACTGAATCCTGCGTATGGGCAAGAGAGACGGCGCATGGTAAACAATATCTTTACCTCATTCTTTCTGAGGTGACTGCATCTGCAGCCTACATAAAAACATCAAATGGCATAAGTAAACGTTCAGCACGCAATTGTAAAACTTGTGCCATTCTTTCCTGTAGGAAAATGGCAATATGCTCAGTCCATTTTTACAAGTCAGTGATTCCTACCAACGAAATTCAGATTATCCAAAATTAAATACAAAGATATACACCACTAGAAGATCTGTGATAGATCCATTATGAGACTTAAATACGTAGAAGTCTTCTATAACTATTATAACTGACTGTATATAAATATAAAAGTCTTAATCAAACTGTTATCGAAAAATTGAAAAGATCAATGCCTTATGAGACTTTTATCATAGGACTTAAATGAATAATAGTCTCTGGTAACAGTCATGGACTTATTGAAATTTATAAAAATCTTCTAAGGCAATTATCTTGTGACTAGAAAATTAAAAGTCTTATGGAAGTTTTATGAAGAGACTTTTATTAATAAAAGGCTGTGATAACTCTTAGCATAAGTATAAAATTATGCTAAGACTGTCATTATGAGACTTGAAAAAAACAAAAGCCTTTTAGGACTCTAATCATAAGACTTAAGCAAATAAAAGTTTTCCGTAACAGTTAATTAAAATAAAAATTTTTATAGAAACGCTTATTATGAGACTTAAAAGTTTTTTAAAAATTATTAACTATTTGACATTACATATACCATTCTGTATTCATGGGACTTTTTTCAGCTAATTTCCAAAAGTAACAGTTATTTACGGTCCCTGATTTTTTTCCTCCGAATTTTCTTCACAATATTTCTTCAGAAATTTTGGCCAGCAGTACCCCGAAAAGAGTTGGATTGATTCGGTTCTCTAGGCCACTACACATTGTTATGAGCATAGATCATTATTCTTTGGAACTTTTTGAAAATATTTCCTCTGAATTTGTTTGGAATGTTCTAGATTTCCGAAAATAAAAATTAGGCAGAATTGATTTTGCTTCGCTTTTGTGCATTTAATTCTAGAAATTTTATATTCAGCAGATGGAAAAAATATCTGTTGGAAATTTAGGAGCGTTTTTTAAAAAGTTGATATTAGAAATTAACAAATTTTTCAGGAGAAGCTCTAAAATACTTTACTAAAAGATAAACGATATTATAATGAAAAATTTTATAGTTTTTATTATTCGTTAAATACATATATTCAACATGTGTACGCATTTATAATTGAAATTTCTGGAACTTGCTTGTAATATTAATGCAATCACTTACCCGCGGATTACACGAGATAGTACTGCTTGCATGCAAGCCCCTCTTCCAACCTGTTTTTTTAAATTTGGCAGCAGAAGGCAGTTCGCTTGATGTCTTAAGCTGGAAACACAATGGGACGGCCATCAAAGTTCATCAGCTCAGATTTCATTCTATTCTATTATTAGATATAGGAATAAATTGAAATTTGAGCTCATGAACTCTGATGACCGTAGAATTGTGTTTCCAGCTTTATCATCTTGCATGCAAGTTCATTTAAAAAATTTCATTGAGACGTAAAGTCTTGTGTATGTCGAAAATTTTATGAGTAAATGAGGGAGCAGAATCGGAAAAACAAAAGAAAAAGGAAGAGGAAGGTGTTGATATATGATCCAATGCAAATGATCCCAGAAAATTTAATATTTCCGGTATAAATTTATTAATTTAAAAAGCTTCGCTCTCAAATAATTTTCTCCGCCATGTTGAAAACTGTATAATGTTAATTATCATCTCAGCTTCCATGGTTTTCCATAATGCATTTTCGCTGAAAGCTGAGCTAGCAGCATGTCAGTAGGGATTAGTATATTTTTCTAAGTACGAATGATCGCGTTGCCCTTGTGTATAGAAGTATTTATATAGTTTTCGCGAAAAGATTTATCCTTTGGCTATAGATGGCGTCATATGAAAAATTTTACAATATTTTTCATTTTCCTTAAAGGTTTCCATTTAAAAACTAATTACGGACCTACTTAAACTAAAGTAATAATGCTATTAAATTTAAAACTAACTTAGGGGAACTTAAACACATAAGGATTTCAAAAAATTTAGAAAACTATAAAATTTTACCAATTGCGGCATCTACTATAAAAGAGACAACAGCCTCAAACACCCTACCTACCTACCTTAAACATCCTATCACTATATACTTTTACATATCAAGGTTATAACAACAATAAAGAATTCGCTCCTTGTATAACATTTTGTACAAGAGAGAGACTGGCTGGGAAAGACAGTTGGCTACTGAAGTGGAATATAATATTCTTATAGATAATTTTTCAAGAATGAAACCTAGACGAAGCAGACCGGTGGAGTTGCCTTATTTAATTATAATTCATATGTAGGTACATAGGTATGTGGTACATTTATATTAACTTTATTTTGAAACAATAGATTTTTGTTATGTTTTCCTTTAATATAAAACGTGAATGTACTTATGTATACAACTTAAAGCTGGAGGTCTGTTTTTTTTTTTTTTTTTTCAAAATATGAAATATAATTTATTTTTATGCAGTGGCGCCTTTTTTTAATATACTCGCTCCTCCAAATATTCAAACCTACACACACCTCTGTTTTATATAACTTATGATGGTGGTTTCCAACGAATATCAAACCATCACTCTAACTCCCTCATGTCGCTAGTTATAGACGTCAAAGTCAAGAAATCCTTTAAAAACCCTTAATTTTTTTAATTTTTACGATTTTCCCGATAACCGTTAAATATTTTTGCAATTTTTGGAAACCTCAGTATGTTACTTTTCATTTGATCCGACACATAAACCTACTTACATGCAACTGTTTTTTAGATAAACCTGTTTTTATGATGCATACTTTCATTAGCTAGCTTAGGCGGTTTGTGCTAAAACTCACCTTTATAGGTTGTATAAAACAAAAGTTACGGGGCGTTGAGAGAAAAAGTACCCAAATTGAAAAATGCCCTTAACTCCGCCAGAACGCATTTGCAAAACCAATTGGTATCCCACAAAGTTCCCCTTTTGTGTCATTATGGTTTTATTGAAAATTAATTGAGAAATTTAAACTATGACGACACATACATATATAGGGGTGACGGGAGACGAAAGAAACAGCGTCATGAAAGTAACATGCAAGTAACGCATACGAATATATTAAGAAGTTTTTCTCTACAGTTCAGATGCGTACGACGGACGGCGCTTTCTCACATCGACTTGTTTCAGCCATACATTTATGTATATCGTCAGTCGCACATTGCAGAGCTGAATTTGTATATTTGTCCCACCCCTAGTAACCAAGCCCACGGACGTTTTTAAAATATTCTTAGGAAATTTTCCTGTCCGAAGAATTAGGTCCATGGAATATTCCCAATAATATCAAAAAAAAAATTTATGGGAATATCACGGGGAAAAAGTTACGCTATCTGAGGAAAGTATGCCGTCATTATTCCAAAGAATTTTTTCAGAAAATTTCTTTGAGACCCTCAAAAACAATATCTTTAGAAATTTAGCATTTTAGCATTTTTATTCAATTTCTCTATCTTACAATAAATAAAAAGCATTTTAAATATATTATTATTAACTAAAATAAAATATATTTTTAGGAAATTCATTTAAAAATCAACAAAACAATTCAATTAAAAAAAGAAAGAAAAAAAATCTTAAATTGAGTAAGAGCTGCGTGTTTTTTCGTCCAGTTTCTCTGTGAATGAAACGTTATTAGTCTTAAAAGTAATTAAATAACTAAATTTATATCTCACTTCATTATTCTTCTGTTCACTTCTTTCTTTACTGAGTCTTTTATCCTACAGAGTGTTTTGCGAAATATATCTTGGGCATCTATTCCCTGTTGTACTCCAAATCTCTCCACGCAAAATTCTAAAAGTAAATAGTAATTGTTACTTTACTAGAGCTATTTATTCACACTTTTCCAACAAAAATTAAAAGAAAAATGTGATAAAATAAAAAGAACGACAAATTTACCAAAAATGTTATCCCGTAGCTGTCCGCTGTTTTTCCAATAAATGAGAGAGTATTAAGATTTCTTTGAACAAAGTGAAGATTTCTATTTCTAATTTTTCTGCAGTATGTCCACACTTTCTCCATATGCTTTCATATACGGAATTCTTCAGAAAAATAATGCACAAATCAAAGAACAGTTTTAAATATTGTCCACTGCTTTTCCAATTCTTATGTCATATAAAATTTCTAAGGAAATTCGCTAAATTTTCCTAAGAATAGCACGTCGGGTGTTGGTGTTGTAAATTTTTGGATAAATATTGGAATTCCGTCCAAAGTTTTTGTATAGTTTGGAAAATGTGAGGACATCGAAATTGTGGTTACTAGGAACTCATGTAATTGTTTTCTAATTTTGTATTTTTCTAGAAATTCATAGTTAATGAGTACTTGTGGCGACGCGACTGACCTGTTCCTATTATTTCCATATTCTAGTCAAGCCATCATGTAAACTAGGTAAATCATTTCGGCTAGTAATACCTTGCCGAACACAGACAGCCGTAGCTAGGTAGGCTTTGTTTTTGTTTATAACGTTGTTTTAAAAAAATATGTTTTGTTTTACAGTCTTGTGACAGCACTTTCAGAGAGCAGACAAAAAAGAAAGAAAATATATAGAAATAAAAATTATAAATATCCAGGACAATTAAGAACAAACAGAAAGGGGTTTTCTTTAACTCTTCTTTATGATCAATATTCCTTATTTCCAGAAACGCTCCAGCTAAAACTGGATCCGCACTCCGTGAAAAATTCCCCTGGAGCAAATTTGACAAGTAAGAATTACCACTGGTACGACAAGCAAGGACCACCATTGTTGTGGAACTCTGAAGGTACGAGTACGAGCAACCTCATTCTTCTGACAACTTCTGTTCGGTCTTGCACTTGAATTACCACTGGTACGACAAGTAAGGACCACCATTGTTGTGGAACTCTGAAGGTACGAGTACGAGCAACCTCATTCTTCTGACAACTTCTGTTCGGTCTTGCACTTCATGAGTTATCACCGCACTTAAGGGTTCACGTAGTTATACGACTTGCACCACGGTCATAGGGACTGTAGGGGCATCTCGCTGTACTGGTTCCCATTCTGAAAGCTACATCGCACGCTGGCCACCTCTGTGGTGATAACATAACAAATATAATTTTTCAGCAGCATGTCAAGTTATCAGGTCGTATTATCATTGGGATAGTAAGACCACGCCACAGCCTCCGGAAGTTACTAAAGACCTCTCACCTGGACTAGTTTGCTCGAGGACAACTTCTTACTGCTGTCATATTGGCAGTGCTGTGTATTCGTGGACGACAAGAGAATCTCATCCGTTCTCCTCACTAACAGTCATAAGCACAGATAATACAAACTAATTTAATTATCCGTACTGGACGATTACCCCACTTATCTCAGATGGAGTAACGCCAACTATTTGGGAAACTAGACTTCCAGATCAAGATTATTTGGGTAGCTTAGTTCATGACTACTGGCTACAACCAATATTGAAGAATTTTCATTCGGCCTACCTCAATTATCACAAGCAATTTTAACATCTATCCGACATATACCTATATATGTAACTCGAAGTTTAATCAATCAACTTATACTACGGATGCCGATTAGTGACAGCAACACACGACCCGCATGCAACAATGGATAATCAGTAACCAAACTGATTACCAAATACTTATGGGGTGATTTTTTGCCTGTGAATTCCTGAATAGTTGTTTTGTAGCTCTCTATATTTTATTTCGACAATTCCTGTGTCGTTTTAAGGTAATGATATATTTATTTTAAACGCTATTACCAAGAACAAAGTAGCACGACACATCGGGATGTTAAGAATACAAGCAAAGCTAGTAATTTTTCATAATTATGTCTTTACTTATAATAGGTATAATATTTGAAAATAAATGACTCAACAATAAAAAATATACAAATCTGACATTATATTTAAATTATATTTCGGTTTTTCGTTAGTTAAACAATCATAATGGCTATTTAATTTATTTTTTGTAAAGAGTGAGAGAATATTTATTTTTGCTCTTTTTTGTTTTTTATTTACATATACTCAAAATTGATTCTAGTTGTTATTCAAATTATTTTTTATTTAATTTCCTTAAAACAAACAGTGGTACTTTTGTCCCTATTACATGTTACTTTCGTCCTAGGCCCCCAGTATAAAAGTTACAATCGACGTGTCTCCGAAAAATCCTTATAGTTCTTTTAGAGCTCCATTTGGAATACTAAAAACTAGGTGCATTTTTACCGGATTGGGTCAACTTTGTGAATATACAATATATTTAATTACATCTTTATTAGGTACTTAGCAGCTGAACCAAAATGTAAAAAATTTTGCTTTTGTCCCTGGTCTCCCAGATTTCATAGAAAATTCCTTCAAAGACTGGAAACCAAAAATTCCCTACTTGTTAACCATCACCCTGCGAAGCACCATCGTGAAATAGTCAAAAGTGACAGTTACAGCTATTGATGGCATTATTGCCACAATTATTGTCCACAAAAAATATCCATACTTTTTATGAACCGAGGTGCGACATATCAATTTACTCTGAACTATATGTAGAAACTTGACTTACGCTCATATAATACTCTAAAAAAGTCTAAAATAACTTTCTATCTCCTATTGCTTTTCATCAATCAATTCTCGTTTCTTTAAGTACAAAAGTCTCAAAGCCTCCACCCATTCTTAAGACTCTTGACTATCTCTTAATAATGACTTTCACAAATTAGGTAATCCAAGTAATATAAACAATCAAGCAAGAATAAGCTCTTCAAAATTTTCGACTCCATCCAAGATATATTATCACTTCATCTGCATTATTTCATCATCTTACGACGACATTATTTCCCATTCAAATTAAAGATGATGATGACAAGAGTTGCTCAAGAACTTAATTTAAATGTACGTCAGTATCAATTTCCTTTATATTTCCTCGGGTAGATTAGATAAGATTCATTCAAAATTAAATGAAATCCCATGTTCTGCTGGTAGTCAGTATTGACCAAGAATAAGTATTGTAGACAATCTGTCATAACCTGTTGAACTTTGGGGACATTAGTTGTTGACAAAGGATTAATTCGACAAGGATTCATCATCATCTTGCAAAGATCGATTATTATGTTAAAGGACAGTCTTTTGAATAAAGCTGTCGTCCACTATATGTATAAAGAAAATATCTTAAGTAAATATAGAGATTTTCGAATATAGCGCACTTAATCTTTAGGAATTGACAGATTGAAGTAACATATAACCCTGTTTTTATGTTATTTGTATAGAGATGATGAATGGTATTCAAATATCCAGTCTGAAACTTCCCTTACCAGAGCAATATAGAAAAATGAGCCGAATAGAAATGAGCTTTCCCCTTTTTTCCAGATCGTTGCTTGTTTATTAAAAAGCTCAAAGGGCTCCCTGAAAAACAGCTAAACATCTGCTTGGATATAGTATTGGTTCACTGCCCAAATAATTTTTATCAGAAAAAGATAAACGACACAGCCGAGCCTTTTGATGTCCTCGCAAAATGGATACGAAGTGGGGTTGTCTGTAGGAGTTTAACACCATCTCCATCTCGAAATTATTTTCTTATATAAAATGAAATCGATTAAACCTTGCCATCGATAAGTATCATTTTATAACAGGGATAAAACTGCACGTAAGGCAACATTTTCTGGGGGAAATCTGAAATCAAATATTAAAGGACACGGCAATTGATGAAAAACGAGCTACGCAAAATATCCACACATACATGGATTACAGCTAGATATTTGTAATCAGATTACTATTAAAGTGAAGCAAGAATTGAGTTATTTACGGATAAAAAATGTAATATCCCGTGAATGCTATTCCAGATCTGGTTAAGAAAAGCAACACAAAATTTCACAGTTTTTCAATCCTGTGTAGCTAAATTTACAGTTCATTGTCATTTTATGTGGGTGCTCATAGTAACAACAAATTCATAAATCAAATTAATCAATAATTAATCAATTTGGCTTCTAAGTGTCTGTATGTATGTCCTCCTATAGATTGCCTTAAGCTTTCCCATAAGATAAAAAAAATCAAATTAAATTCAACCGCGGCACGGTCACGTTATTTGGTTATGAGATTGAATATAAGTAACAATCACAGCAGTGGATCTTCCCAGCCAAAGATAAGCAAACCAAAATGAAGCGCTCACGGCATAGGAGCATTGGTAAAAAAATGGTTGCCTAATCGTTCATCTTTAAGATCATCTTGTTCACATGCAACGGATTGTCCTGTACTGAAATTAACTTAATGCATGAAGTATCAAATGTTCACATGCTGTGGATTATTTCGATAGAAGTGACATCTATTGTCGTGGTTGTAACTATTATTACACCTGTCAAAACAAATATTCCAGAAATATTATGTTTTTTTTTTTATTTATAAGTTTTTGAGAAGTAATAATGAGCACAATTCTAGTTGGTACTTTTAGTTAAATGAATTGAGACCATAAGACAATTATTTGCTCTGTTAAAAACCTATGTCGCTTGGAACCCAAGTAGAAGTAGTTTTAAATAAATTAGCAAGCTATGTACAGTTCTTTTCTCAATCATACAGTGCGTTGCAAAGTTATAGACGCACCATGCTAAAGTGCAGTAGCCCATCTCTGTAGGAAGCAGTGATGGGCAAAATCAAAACCTTGACTCCAGAATGTTTAGATCCTTCGTGGAATTAATACCAAAAAGTCTTCAGAACATCGTGGCGAACAAAGGTGGAGGTATTGTTTATTAATAAAAATTATTTTTGTGCGATCTTATTATTGTTAAAATAAATAAAGTTAAGTGCGTCTATAATAATGTTACACCCATTTTGGAACTTTTTATCGAATTACTCCACAAGTACCGTTCTGACGGCAAATCTTTTCTTGGTATCAACGATAACAAGAAGGCAGATATAAGTTCTTCGCTCAAATCTAAAAACACTTCCACCTCTTTTGGTTCCCAGACATTATATACAGGCTAATTCAGATCAAGATACCTTCCGGTATACCATGCGATTCCTTGAGGTAAGATGATCAAAAAATTGTTCCACATATCCCCCCTCAGAAACATTCCTTTAGGAGTTGTGGCCAGTTGAAGATTTCGCCAATATTCGTGAGAATAAATGAGTATAAGTTTTGAACCACCCTATAGATTTTGGTTATTGTTAGCTTATTAAATAGCCAAGAATGGTAGCTGTCAAAAAGTCTATTACTCTGTATTTTTTAATTAAGCTTCTTTAAATTATTCGCAAATATTTTCAAAATTTTCGATTTTTTTACACACAAAATTTTTTGAAATAAATAACGGTATTTATGAAATTTGTGTGTAAAAAAATCAATGTTTTGGAAATATTTGCGAATAATTTAAAGATGCTTAATTAAAAAATACAGAGTAATAGACTTTTCGTCAGCTACCATTCTTGGCTAATTAATAAGCTAACAATAACCAAAATCTATAGGGTGGTTCAAAACTTATACATTTATTCTCACGAATATTGGCGAAATCTTCAACTGGCCACAACTCCTAAAGGAATGTTTCTAAGGGGGGATATGTGGAACAATTTTTTGATCATCTTACCTCAAGGAATCACGTGATATACCGGAAGGTATCTTGATCTGAATCACCCTATATATTTCTTTTAAATTAATCATTTCCTTTTTGTTTTTGTTACTAAATTGCAACCACTGACTTATAACAATGGATGAACATATTGTGACTTTTCCTATAGGACAGAATGGCACATAATTTTATAGTTTTCTCTTTCGCGCTATGACAGAGTTGGAGCTACCAATATCATTTGATGTTTTTATGCTGATTGTAAGTGCATTAACCGCAGGACGAATAAGGTAAAGATAGTGTTTACCATGTTCCGTCTCTCTTGCCCATACCCAGGATTCAGGTAAAAATAACCTTTTGAAAATTAAAGTCGGAATGAGTTTAAATTCTTATAAGAGTGATTATAAACGATTAAAATATCACTTGAGCACTAGAAAGATATTTTTTAATTTACACCCAACTCTATTTTTACACGGTAGATACGTTCCACCGAAAACCGTGCAAAAAAAAACCCCGTGTAAAAAAAGACATGCTGCACATATTAAAATTGAGGATGTGTTCCAAAACTTTAAGAAGCCGTGTAAAACGAAAAAAAGGGCTATATGTTGTCCTAAACACCATGCAAAAAAAAGTATATGTAATATTAAAAACCAACAACTACACAAATTATAATTAAAATCAAAATGTACTTAATATATATTATTATTAAAAAAGTATAAAATAAATAACATTATTAAAAAAAATATTTAAAATAAGTACATAATAAAGAGAAAGTTTACTCTATATGTAATTATAAAAAATCCAAATTAGAATAGAAATAAAAATTTTACAAATTAGACTATTCATCGCTCCTTGATTATAAGCGCGAGCGTTTATTACCGACTGCACAAAACTCGCTTTCATCACTAGAGATGTCTAACACATCTGATGAGTCTGAATCCAGTGAAGAGTCTGGTTTATTATTAACGTTTTCTGATGTTGGTTTTTTAATTAGGAAATCTGTTATCAGCTTCTGCGTTTTTGATTTGTCAAGTTGCTTTTACAGTTCTTGATACCCAACCGTACAGATCTGCAGGTTACGTTGAAATTTTAATGCAGGTTTCATGTCAGGATCATAAGTGAGAAATGATGTCCCATACTTACAGCAAATTTCAAGACCTCGCGAATTAAATCAGTTGTTAATTGATGAATTTCAACTTTGTCTTCATCATCATGGTCCTCATTAATAGCATCAACTATTGTAGCTTCAATTAGATCCTCCTCATCCAAAGGTTTATCAATCATCAGTTCATCGATGTCCGCAAATTCAAGGTTTTCAAAGCCTTCACCACCAATTGCATATGATAGATTAATAATTTCAGAATACACAATTGATGCTTCTGTTACAGAATTGCCAATTTTGACGCATTTTGCCCAAATTTTTCTCCAACAAGCATTTAGAGTAGATGTTCGCAATTTTTTTATGGCAAGAGAAGCATGTATAATACAATTCATAATTGTATAATTTTTCCATGCTTGTACGACCGTCAAATCCTTGCTTGTTTTATATAATAAATTTTAAATGTTGCTATTATACCCTGATCCAATGGCTGAATTAGTAAAGTGGTATTAGGCGGCAAAAACACCAACTGAATATTCAGATGATCTATCACAGGATGGCTGAGCGCATTATCAACGAACAAAAGTACTTTGAATTCAAGCCCCTTTTGTTCCATATATTTTCTTACTTCAGGAACGAAGCACTCGTAGAACCATTTTTTAAATAAAGCTAACGTCATCCATGCCTTATTATTCGCCATCCAATGAACTGGAATTTGTTTAATGTTTTTTCCTTTCAAAGCTCGCGGCGTGAGTGATCGTTTGATTAACAGAGGTTTTAAAATCTTATCATCAGATGCGTTGCTGCACAATAAGAACGTCACGCGATCCTTAGCCGCTTTGAAACCACCAATTTTTAATTTTGATATGTCGGTTCTGGTAGGCATTTTTTCCCAAAATAATCCCGTTTCGTCGGCATTAAATACTTGATCTGGCGTATAACCCAAGCCTTGAATTATTTTTACTAGCTTCCCGGGAAAGTTTTTTGTAGCATTATTGTCGCCTTCTTCACGTTTTATTTTTACATTGTGAAATGCGTGTCTGTTTAGGAATCCTGTCAGCCATCCCTCACTTGCATTAAATATCAATTTACTGGTTGTTTGGAGACTTGTTGATGGCTCCGATTCCTGAAGTCGTTCGTATATTCTAAGTCCCTTCTCTTTTATAAGTTTTCCATCTATAGGTATTTTTTCTGCAGTAGATCCTCTATCCCAAAACACTAAAAGTTGTTCCATTTTCTCTAAGATAGTATTTCGACTGTATGATGATGTTTTGGAACTGACATTCGATCCAGAAAATACTGATTGCCGAATGGAATCTTCATTTTCTTATTGTTCTGACTGTCGCTTCATTCAAACCAAAATTTTTGCCAACAGATGCTGAACCTTCACCTCTCTCAAGAGAGTCTAAGATTTTAATTTTAGTTTCTAAAGAAACCGCTTGTCTCTTCCGGTTAATTTTTGATTTTTCAGACATCTTATTTAGCTATAACAAAATTTAAATAAAAATCACTTCAATTTTCTAAACTAGATTTTTGCAATACTAGAACCTTTTCGTTGTAAGAAAATCCAAACAGAAATTATATTGGCACTAAAACTTTTAAAAATAAATAATTTTTTCTTCGACCCACCACAATGTTAACACTTTTCAATACAATTGCTTAATGAAGTCTTAATGCAATTTTAAATAGAAAAGTAGAAAATGCGACTATAAAAATTCCGGGAATATCCCCAATAATATTTTATTTTTGTAAATGCGTAAAAATTCCGGGAATTTCCCATTATATTTCATTTTTGTAACTGCGCAAAAATTCCGGGAATTTCCCATTATATTTTATTTTGTAACTGCGTATTATTTTCGTAACTGTGTAACGAATTTTGTTCTAACATGTTTAACACGTCTAAAAAAACCTTTGTACGCACTACGTATACATATAAAAATGTTTTTGGACGTGTTAGAACAAATAATTCGAGTAAAAAAATATTATTTTTTTCCTATTTTTGGGACCGTGTTATTTCAAAATCGTGTAAAAAAAGAGTTGGGTGTAATTCGATTTTCGGGTGTAAAAGTTCATCTGATTGGTTGAGTGCTCAAACTCTGATATATATGTGCCATATGAAATAGCAAATCGCTCAGTCCATTGTTATAAGTCATTGATTGCAACACATCACGTGCGGGCGTTGAACCCTACACCGTAAAAAATATCTATTGAAAATTCCGCTACTATAATAGGCAACAAATTGCCAACAATGGTAGCAGAAATTTACACAACTTTATGCGCATTTCATAATCTTATGTAAAGCAATTTCGCACTGTATGTAATTTTACATCGTTTATGTATTTTTCAATTTCCGATGTAAAATGCCATATGTAAAATTACATCATGCTGTGGAACTAAGTTACATAAAGTGTATGTAATTTTACATTGTTTACCCATTTTTCAATTTCCGATGTAAAATGGGATATGTAAAGTTACATCATGCTGTGGGACTAAGTTACATAAGTTTAATGTGATTTGACATTATTTATGATTTCTTAAATTCCGTATGTGAAGTACACAATATGTGAATTTACCAAAATTTATGTAATTTATTTCAATTGCCAATGTAATGTTTCGTCCGGAAATTAATAAATTACATACATAAACAAGTGAAAAAGCTAGAATTGGTCTAAGACCAATTCTTATGACCATGGCACTAATAAGTATAGATTAACAATCAACACGTAAAAGAAGTAATACTAGTTTCGATCCTAACAGTTACCTTAAAAATCTTTTAAAAATCAATAAATATGTAGGTATGCAGTATTTCCATGATTGAGTTTTTTAGCGAAATTCAATTATAAAAATACTGCGTACCTAAAAATATTTTTTGATTTTTGAAAGGTTTTTAAGGTAACTCTTAGGATCGAAACTAGTAACATTTTTTTACATGTTTTATGATTATTAATCTATCACCAACTGCACTCCACAAAACCAAACTATACACTGACCGGCGACCACATTCTGATACAATTTGCCGTATAATGATTCATAGCAACGCATCCTGATAAACGTATGAGCATGAACAGAGTACTGAAGGAAAGAATAGAGATAAATGCAAACATCATTAGTTATGTTTTATTGAAATTTCCTTTTTAAATATGGGGAATTCAATGCAAATTACAGTATTGTATGGAATTTCACGCAAATTTACAGTACGGTACAAAAGTTTTGTATGATTAAATGTACAATCACAGTACTGTATGTAATTTTACACAAATTGACAGTATGATACCAAATGTGTGTGTAATTAAATGTAAAATCACATAAATTATCTAAAAAATTACTTACTTTACTTATTTTTCCAATTCCAATTCCAAGTTTGCAGATTACGTGAAAGGGATTTAATTTCTTAATGATTATGTGTACATACATTTTAAGCGGTAGTGACTATTTTACCCATAGTAATTTTTCCACAAAGTTAGTTCATGATTTTTTACGGTATAGCAAGAGCGTGAACTGAAGGTTGAGTCGAGATTAGAAAGTTGATGGCACGGAGATATAAGGCCAATGCCATACTAGCGCCGTATGCCGCGCTCCCTTATGACCAGACGCCATGAAAGTATATACATATAATAAAAGTGTACACATGAGCCCCCCGCGACCAAAATGCCGCGCTGTGGTCGCGCGAACCAATTTGGACTGGCGTTCTCCCTTCATGATCTGAACTGAACTCGCGAACTGTGGGACGCCATAAGGACTACTGAGGCCAATATCCGCACGTCCAATTGTCCGCGCGTCATGACGAAAATCTCGTTGTTGTCACACGAGCTTTAAAATGACCGCTCGCCATGATGAAAGACTAGTTTTTGTTACACTAGCGTAACTTTATTCGCACAACGCAATATTAAGTTGGTCTTTTCTATTAGCTATTTACCTTGATTTTTAATTTTCATCAAAATGAATTTTCCATTTTGTCATTTTAAAGCTCGTGTGACATTGGCCTAATGACGGCTGGTGTTCTAGAAAAATCAGGTTGACCACTTCCTTGTGAATTTGACCTATACGGTCGCTGTGATGTACTAAATTCTGAATACTGGCTGTGAGCACACTTATCGTTTCGAGCTGCAGCTCCCTAGTTATTTAGTCAAGAGCTAAGGCGGCCAATTGTAACCTTAAGCCTGCAACCAAAGTTTACGGTTGCAAAAAATGAATCGCCATTTGCTGTTTGTAGATTTGGACTATCTACGACCTGCACATTAATAGCTATCATGAAATGACCAATGAGACTACCAAGTTGCAAGCCATGATTCGGGGATAGTGTTTGAGTACGGACACTCTGTTCGTAAGTCTGACGCATAGGATATCTTCACAGAATCGTGCTGGTATAAAGTACCAATTCGTTTATGTGCAAGGATTTTCGACAATTCATACATGCGTGAATTTGTCCGAACACCATCTTTGGAGGCATCTCCTATGACAAATGTATCCGCAGACGGTTACTAATGGCTTGGTGGCAATAGCGGTTTTAAAATATAAACAAATTTAATATTGCCGACGAAGTGCCAAAATGAGTCAACATTAGAATTAAATTCGTTCCATTCCACTCGATGATCACATGAAACGAAATCCACTCTAGTACCGAAAACTATTCCATTCCAGTTGCTGTTCACAAGGCAGATTAACTCATTTCAGAGCTCGATAGTCGAGTCCAGTCCGCTTCATGTAAACATGTGTTATGTTTTCTACGAAAGATCAGTGGCTCATTACTGGAATTTTTATTATTACAATTAGTAGCTTCAAGAAGCTTAACTCCTGGGACTGTATGAGAGTAGATTGTAAAGATTAACTCCTGGCATTATACAAGAATAGCTTGTATAGCTTAACTCCTGGAACTATACGAGAGTATAGCTTGTAAAGCTTAGCTCCCAAATGAACGACTCCGTGTTCTGGTTATTAATGTCCATATATTCATTGTTCTTAACATATTTCAATAATTCTTGCCTTACATTATTACTTCTACTATCTATCAATATCGTACATCACGAAGACCATATAAACCACTTGGTCAGCTATTGGGATGTTACGTAATAGCTGAGTCGCTCTCTAGAGCACCGCTTAGTGGGTCACGCGGCATAACAATTTCTAAGAGTCAGTAGGTTGAAATTAGCTCACGAGGTATGATAACCGTGTCACGCACAGCATAATTGCTATGTCGCATGCTTTAATTTTGTGCCACTTATTTACAGTTTTCAACTTTTTGTTTATGGTTACGCTTTGATTTTGTGCATCACATATTGAACGAATATAGGTAAGTCAAAAAATGCTGAATTTTACAATAACATTTGTTTGCAAGATGTTTTTGTGCCCGTCCCTATGACTTCTTTTCATTCCCTTGCATAAAGAATTAAGTGCGCGGATTGATATTTCACCGCTTTCAAGCGGCAATGGAGGTCTATGAAAATCTTATTTCGGAGTTAACTCCGGAACGATGGACTCAATGCTCTCAGGACAGAATTTAATGTGAATATTTCCAAAAGCAATTGTTCAGAGTTCAACGGTGTGTTGAATTAAGTTTATTGCTTGACTTATCCTTTTACAACTTGCGGGGGATGGATAAGCGCTAGGTTGCTTGGGAAGTTAGTAAAATGAAAGTCTCAAGGTACTCGATAATATTATAAAGCCATAAGTTATGCTTAAATGATAATATTAATTAAGTTATGTTCAAATGTAATATTTCTACATAGTAGAACGCGGTTAAATTATTACAACATATATTTAAATAAGTATAAGCGAAAAATTATAAAAAATGGTCAGATTTTTTTGACTGACCTGTGGTAAACCAAAGAATTAAAAAGCTCTCGTACATACATATGTATGTAGAAAAACTGCAAAATAAAAAACGTAAATATTTTGATGCTGTAATTCAATGCAATCGCTTTATGTTGTGAAAGTTATTTTTAGGTTTATGATTGCATTGATTCTAATTATGACGGTAAAGCATTCTTAACTAATTTGTCATGGAATGAACAGCAATAAAAATAGAAAAATAAAATACATCTGAAGTTGTTGTTTTTTTATCCGAAACTTATGCAGCAAAGCTCTATAGAAGCAGCTATAGCACAAATCTTAAACCTGTAATAATGTTTGATTTTCCTGTAGAAGTCGTCATTGTTAATGTGAATATATTAAACCTTTGGCTAAATCAAATATGATTTTTACTTGCCTATGAAGCCGCAGTTATCGCCAGCCGAAGTCTACTCGGGTATACTTGTACACTTAGATATTTGAATTCCCCGGCTCTAATCGCCAATTGTGGTTTATTCCTTTTGCTAGTAAAAAGCAGCTCGGAATATTCAAAAGAAAATGCACCTTTGACTGTATTTTTCATATTCAAATGCACTTAATTTATACAAAAATTTAGTGCATGTCCAAACAAAATTGTCCACTCAAAAAAATTTCTTGGCAGAAATTTACAAAATAAAAGAATGAACACAAACATTGTCCACTCAGAATATCACAAAAATATCATCGATAAACAAAGCAAGAGAAACATCTTGCACAATAGATTCTTACTACGGCCACTTCAAATGGGTCAGTCAGTGAAATACGTGAACCCATTTGTTATGACACTCAAGTGCAGTCAGAGCATATTGACATGCATTTCTTCGCACTTGCGATTCATTATTCTTGCGGTTATGAAATCTTGTTTCTCTTTATTTTATAGGGCAATAATTTATGATTTGAAAATTTTTTCACAATTTTGATTCATGTAGGCCTGTTAAAGAATTTGAACTGTGTCGAAATTGTTTTTATTTGTTTCGACTAATTTTGTTTGGACTTGCTTACAACGTAGATTGGTAATATGTATGCCTGTATGTATGTATGTTACAGTAGGCTTAAGCCTAACGTGCAGTAGTAGTTGTTTGTTAAAGCTTAACCCAGCAAACCTTGAGAAGCTTGTTATTATCGCAAAAATATCACAAAGTGAAACATAAATTTGGCTAGTGAATACAAATAAGATATGAAAGCGATACCTCGAGCGGGAAAAATGTTAACAGAATATTTATCACATTTGTTGCATCACGACGGATTCACTTTGCCTTTATTTTTAAACAAAATGTGATAAATTAAAATGTATCCAAAGTGAATATAAGTCTACTGTGGTAACGATAATTTTAGCCATTCGCAAATGAAATAATTAACCTATGCTTGTAGGCAGTGCCATCTTTACGCATGGGCACCACTAGGCCCGGGCCCAGGGTCCCGAGATCCGTGGGCCCCCTATCCTCTGCGATAATAGACTGACCAATTCTTCAACCAGTAACACAACCTATTACAAGTTAGTTTAGCTTGTTATAGTTTGGCTGTTGAAAGTAGACAAAGTTTCGTATAGTGACTTTGTTTATAGTCTCAGTATTTTTTAAAATTCCCGCATTTTTTCATGGTATACTTTCAGTAGCCAAACTCAATGTAAGTATTTGATAATCAGCGAAAATTTTTTTACTGCTGGTTCATGTTAGACCCAACGGTCACTGAAGACTTTTTGTCATTCAACTTTTTGGTCATTGTCGCCGTCCTGTCGCCGCGGATTAACTTAATAGTGAATAACTGTCACCTCAAAAATTCATGTTTTCTATCACCATTCATCAAGATAAATTTCAAGGAGGCAGCTAATGATATAGAAAATATCACCGAAAGGAAGGCTATTGGGTCTTTCCAATTGTCAGCGAAGGGCTGCTTAAAGGAAAATTTCACTTAATGTTTGATAAATTACGATCCTATCCTGAAAGATTCCTTTGATATTTTAAAATCTGCTAAAACGTTAATAACGTTGAGTGCCAGCTGAGGTTAGCATTTCAATTGCATTGCGCCGCTTCAGCATTGCTATGCATTGTTCACGAGCTTTTTGTGGATATCTATTGATCAGAAATAGCACGATAAAAAAAAAAGCCGGAAATTCATTTGCGCAGGGCAATTAAAAAAGTTGAGTACTTTGTGACACATACCTGAGAATAGGAGAGTCCCCCGACCAGCGGGAAGGCCTCTTATTCTGGGTAAATAAAAGGTTATACAAAAGTTTTACAAAGGTTTTTACAAAAGAAGAAACAGGTTAAATAAAGTACTATTTTTAAAAAAGGTAACTTAAGGACTTTTAAACGGAGTTAGTTAGTTAGTTCAGGCCAGGTGAACTTAAAAAAAAAACAAGTAAAAAAACTAGAGTTGGTCTAAAACCAATTCTTATGATACCCTAGATGAATGCCCTTTTGAAATTTCGTATTGCCACCCTTCTGTGCAAGTTTGATTTTTGAAGTGGTTTTTCGCATATATTTCTAGAACGGTTTGTCGAACAGAAGAAAAATGATTATATGCAATTTTATAGGATTTCGTATTCTGAAGAAGTTTTTAATACTATAAAAATGTCTTGGACTGATCGTTTTCACAGTATACGTAAAAAACCTAAATTTTTTTATATGGCAACACCAAGAAGTATAATGAAAATACCATGGACTAAATTCTCAGGCAGTGTCCAAATATATAGTGGAAAACGAAATTTTTGTATGGCAACCGCACGGAGGAGTTGCCCAATTTGTCTCATTTTCGAACTTTATTTTACTTTTTTTTTAAAAAAAAAGTCCGTGTACAAAATTTCAGCTCTCTTAGTATACGCGTTCTCGAGTTATCGTGAGCACAGACGGACAGATGGACAGACAGACGGACGGACGGATATTATGCGTGGGTGTCCAATCCATTTTGCTCTACTATCATTATTTCGAGGTGTTACAAACGGAATGACAAACTTAGTATGCCCTATAGATTTCATCTAGGGTATAAAAAGCACTCTCTGTCCTTTGTTGAAAACAAAAAGTAGGTTATCAACACTTACCTTTTAGAATTCACTGATAGAAATACGAACACAACAAATTTCTGTACACGCTAAAATTCACACACAGCATGGCAAAATAGAACTGAAAATCTTGATAAATAAAAGATTACAGAATTTATGTTCGCTTTCGTTTCACTTTTATATCGCTTCGATAACATAAATAATTTTTAGTTCTGTCGCATTTACTCTTGTTTGCTGTTTGTTAAATTGATTCAAATTCAGTTTAGAATTGCAATTGCAAGAAACTGCGCAATTTTAACTGAGCGAGTATGAATGAATCTCAATATACACTTGTTTCTTTCAGCAGAGGAGTTTTAATTTGGCAGTCTGGCAAGCAGAAAATATAAATAAATCTCTCCGATATCTATTTGGCATCTACGATGCGTTTTATCTATCAATTACATGGGTTTTAAAATCCCGATGGCTTAAACTTTTAGCAGCATGTATCGCAGTAGTGAAACTAGGAAACCAAAAAAAACAAAAACAAAACTATTGAGGAGCAGGATAAACAACTGCATCAGGTGAAGTATTGTGGATTTTATTAAGTTGTTTAATTTTTTTCTCTTTTCCCACAATATTTTGATTGGAATCATAACACGATGATAAACTACCCTTTTTTGCCCCTAGGTAGACACTTTGAAATAGTTATAAATTTGATTGAGTATCAAATAAGCTCTAGGGGAAGGTGGCCTAAAATGACATACTAGGGTAAAATGACACATGAGGCTTATCTTGCGCCCTACATTTTTTGTGCAAACCGAGTCCTCAATTTCTAGTTCCTTAGTTGATTTCGGGCTTCCGACAAGAATAGTTGTGGTGTGAACAGTGTGCGCATTGAATTATAGCTGAAAGTGACAAAAGTAAGTGCTCAAGTTTTTATCTCTCAGTATTTATTTTATATTTCTCGCTCGTGGAATAGTTTTAGTGGTTAGTGTAATATTTTTGTAGTTCGTAGAATTTTGTGGACAATGCGTTGCGCTAATATTAGCAGCTGTAGCATTTCTTCTTTTAACAATACACATTTTTAAAGTTGTTCTTCCTCGTGCGGGTAAAATGACATACGTCGGTCAAGGGCAAAATGACATAGGTTTTGATTTATGTTTTCAGTGGTTGGCATTTACAAACGAAAAACCAACAAGCAATCGTGGAAGAAGGAAGACATGGCGAAAGCAATTATTGCTGTTAGAAATAGCGAAATGAGATGGTTAAAAGCATCGAGAACCTTAAACGTACAACAGGCAACATTAAGAAGAAGATTTCTGCATAAAAATATAAACGAGACAGACTGTAAGAAGGGACTGGGTCGGTTTAAGACCACATTTACATCGGATATGGAAGCAGAGCTAGTGGAGTATATCAAACTTCTGGAGTCAAGGCTTTTTGGAATAACTTGTGATGAACTAAAGACTCTGGCTTATCAATTAGCTTTAAAAACCGGAATACCACATCGTTTCGATTCCAAGAACCAGAAAGCTGGAAATAATTGGCTGCGAGGATTCAGAGCACGAAACAAAGATATCTCATTTAGAAAACCTGCGCCTACATCAGCTGCGCGAGCGATGGCCTTCAATCGGCCACAGGTTCAAAAGTTCTTTGAGCAATTGGAACACATTACACATCAAACCGAATATGGAACGTAGATGAGTCAGCACTAAATACGGTTCAAAAACCCCAGAAAATTTTTGCAACTAAAGGAAAAACCAAGTTGGAGCATTTACAAGTGCTGAAAGTGGTCAGCACGTAACTCTAGTGTGTTGTATGAGTTCCGCTGGTAGTTTCATTCCTCCGGCACTAATTTATGCGAAGAAAAATTGGAAGCATGAGCTCTTAGATGGCGCCCCGACAGGAACTTTAGGGTTAGTTCAAACGAAAGGCTAGATAACTGGAGAGTTATTTTTAAAATGGATGGAACATTTCAAAGAATGGACTTCTCCCACTCCTGAAAGAAAAGTTTTGCTTCTTTTAGATTTCCATTCCAGCCATAAAAACATTGATGTTCTCACTTATGCCAAAGAAAATGGGATAATTATGTTATCTTTCCCACAGCACTGCACACATAGAATGCAACCGCTGGATGTGACATTTTTGGACACCTGAAAACATATTATAATTTTGAATTGACTAAATGGCTAAAAAATAACCGAGGATGATTTATCAACTAATACCAAATAGCAAAGCTACTAGCAGCAGCATATGGAAAAGCTGCCATGTACGAAATTGCTTCCAACGGGTATGCAACGACTGGAATATACCCTTTCAATCTGCATTTGTTTCCTGACTACATGTTTCAACCAGCTGAGGTGACTAATATTACAAATGAAGACAATGCAGAGAACTATGAAGTAATTTCAGGAAATGAAAAACGGCTTACGAATACAAAAACTCCTCAAAAATCGCATATTCCAGGATCTTCTCAGACATTGATAATATGTCCTGATCACACTGGACATATAACACCCCCACCGGAAAGCAGTACTAATTTCATACCAGCTGATATATTACCACTTCCAGTTGCTGGCACATCATCGACGACTAGAAAACGAAAAGGTTGTGGATCACAGATATTGACAAGCTCTCCCTTTCTCAAGGAACTTCGAACAAAGCAATCAGCCAAACAATTAATCGAAAAACGGCGTGCAGCCGAAAGAGCTAAAGAAAAAATAAATTTAGATGCACAAATCAAATCAGCTGGCAATGACTTCTCAGGTGGAAGTGACGAAGAAGATTGTCCTTGCCTTTACTGCAACGAACTTTTTTCAAATTCTCGAAATAACGAGCCGTGGGTGAAGTGCATGCATTGCTCAAAATGGGCGCATTGTGATTGTGCTGGGTTACCCAGAAACCCAATAACCTACGTTTGCGAATTTTGCTGCAATTAATTTTATATTCAATCATTTTTTTAGAGATACGGCTTTTAGTTTCGTTTCTCGAAGATTTACTTTAATTTTGTCTTTTACTTTATAGGTACGCATACTTATAATACATATATTTTATTTTTGTTAAGAAAATTGTTAATTTTTTTTATTTTACCTGAAGATTAAAGCGTTATATTTTCTAAATTATATTTTTTATACAATTAAAATTTCATAGCCTTAAATGGCACAATGTTATGTCATTTTACCCATACCCTGTCCTAAAGTGACACATTATACCATTTTTAAAAAAAATGGCGATTTTACAACATTTTGCTGATAATAACTTGAAACGTTTGTTATCCCTATTTCTAAATATATTTCCAAATCTGCTTTTGCTAGAAACTCTAAGTAAATATGACTGAAAATAAAAGTGATGTGTCATTTTAGGCCACCTTCCCCTATACACGTAACTTATACAAAAGAAAAGAGACCTGTGGAGAATCAACAGCTTCGATGGTGAAATTAAAATTAGGAATAAGTTTTAATAATGGAATATATTCATGAAGAAAACATGAAAGCTTTAGAATAAATTTTCTTAGAACTTCTTGTCTCGGAGCCTTCTGACAGAGTAAGTCGAATCTAACACACTCAAAATTCTATTCCAAGCATAAACAACTTTCTCTTCACTTTTTTTCTAATTTTCCATCATTATACTACTTTCACGGTAGAACAGTTTTACGTGACTCCCTTCCAAGTCTACGAAGGCAACATTAATTTGAAAAAAAATATTGGAGTCATTAGGGAATTGTTTAGTAGGTATTCCTTTCAAATAAAAGGAGAGAACATTTTTTCATGAATTCCTAATATGATGTGTTTGCAGACTGGGCCACAACACTGACACAGACTCATGTAGTAAACCCCTTTTGACTGGCGTCTTTTACTGACTAGTCAGTAATCATTTGTCGAAAATATTATCAGTAAACTGTAAAAATTAAAATGGTGAAATGGTGAATTTTCCTAAAGTCTTCATATAACTTGTGATACTGTGACGACACAGCTTTCACAATAACTAGTTGGCCAGTGGCGGGCCATGAACTTGGGGCGAGGGGAAGCAATCAGTTTATAATTTTATAAAAGCGTTAAATAACCATGCGCTCAAATGTTATTGCAGCGGTTATAATAAATTATCGATAGCTGTTTCTTAAGAGCTCCAGCAGTTAATTTTTGAAGAAAATAGGGAACTGCCACAGTGAATAGCGTCGACTGTGCGAAGAGGAGGATGAAGCCGCGAAACATATCGTATGTCTCGAAATAAGATTTGCAGGTTACCCAAAGGGCAATAATCGAACTCATAAAAGTGACAGATGTAACTTAACCACTTTAGGGGAGAACACAATAGATTAACTCTGGTCGCTGTGTCCGCAGGGTCTTAGTTAACTTATCTCCCATGCTCTTAACCTTAAGCTAAAGCACCCCCGATCGAGGATGCGAGAGTAGGCATAATTTCAGTTTTTAGTTCCTTACTTTCAAATTAAAATAAAAGAAATTTAAGAAATGATTATAGTTAGGTCGCATTGTACCTACTTGAATATTATACACTCAAATCAAAGCTGTAAATAAATTTGAAATTTTCCGTTTTCTAGAAAACGAAGGCAATGATAACTCGGAATATGGAGAGAGATACTCAAGGCTGTTCAAACACGCTAGCTAAGTTGTCTGGTAATAATGATATTTGAGCTCTGTAAATGAAGTTTGCAAAATACGAAAATAGAAAATTTCAAAATACGTTTATAATACCCTAGGCAGACGAGCAAAATCAATGATCATTCGTTCGTAATTGAATTTTTCAAAATCACTTTACTTTTGAATTTTAATGTTAACTATTAAAAATGTGTTGTCAATTACATATAAAAATTGACAGGACTTTCGTTTTAATTTACAAAACTTTGTATAACTTGATTTTTGCAAAAATCAATTACGAACGAATGATCATTGATTTGGTCCGTCTGCCTAGGGTGCAGAGTGTATTATTCGTCGCCTTCATGAAACTGAGAAATATAGCAATTTTAGATTTAAACGTTTTCCAGTATTTGAGTTCATTCTTGAAAATGAAAACCGGAAATATCTTATACATTGGTAAAGTAATATAGATAAGATTTTTACAGAATAACAGAGTATAGATTTGATTTTCCTGAGTTACATATGAGTACGGTAGATAAAAATAGTTAAAAAAAGCAGATTCGCGATTAAGGCATGATGGCGACAAATAAATTCAAAATAACCTAAATTAAAATATCAATAATTGCTCATTTGCTTATTTGCCACCGACAGTACCTGTTCTACGTCAATGTCATGTCATATTTCAAGTCGTATTTGCTCTAAAGTAAAATTCCTTTATCCAAATTCAAATTCCCCTCAAAAATTTACAATTTCCTCTCGCCCGCGCGGCTTGAACATATTTGCCTGCCCACAGCCGAAATGCTTCCTAATCGACCTACCGACATGAATTAGATGGAAGCACAAATAAAAAACACTTCCAGTTGAAACAAATACAGTGTTGATTTATCAAAGAAAAGTTTATCATATGAATAAAATTAACCTAATACATGCTACCGGTATAGCAGTGCTTGTAGGTCCCATAGAAGCACTCTTTCAATTGTATTCTTTAGGCTTAGAACAATTTCTTATTGATTGTAGCTAGCTACACTGTAAAAAATGCACAAATTATTGCCACAAAGCTTAGGTATTTTTCCCTAAAATGTAGGGAATATTTCCTAAAAGTTAGGGAATATTCCCTAGAATTTAGAGGAATATTCCCTACAATTTACTGAATATTCCCTACATTTTAAGGAATATTACCTACATTTTAGGGAAAAACCTAAACTTTGTGGCAAACAATTGTGCAAATTTTTTACTGTGTACCTACACTATAAGTGGCGAACGGGCAACAGATATGTGTGACGTCATAGATAGATCCCAGACGTGTTCGAATGCCATACTTTTGTTGGATGTTGTTCGTTTGTTGATGGAAGCAAAAATAAAACCACCTCCTCCAGGCGGTGCTGTCGGTTATGATATCATAAACAGAGCCCAGACGTGTTCGAATGCTATAGTTTCCGTTGCATGTTGTTCAATTGCTTTGTTTTTTAATGTTTTGTTCAGAGGGAGATGATTTTATCTAATTCCTTCTCTTTGATAGCTTACAGCGAATGATAAATAAAAAGGCTTTAGGGCAAATATTTTTTAATGAAAATATTTTGAAGAAATTTTTTGTCGTAATTTTTTATTTAATTTCATTTTTATTTTTTTTATTTTTATTAAATTAAATTAGAAACCTAAGGGAAGCAATGCTTCCCTTGCTTCCAAAGACGCCACGCCACGTAAACATACTTGTTACTCTGTATACTGCGGCATATTAGTGAAATTTGTGTTTATATTTCTGATCTTCTGTCTTTTGAGTATGGGGAATGACTGTGAAAACTTTAATATAAATTGTAATTTGAATTTTTTTGAAAAAACCACGTAAAAGAGTTTGAATAAGGAAGAAATCATTAGCAATGCATACAGATGAAGAATATCTGCATGCCATTTGACAACATCTTTGAAATGAACTGCCTAATTAGTTGATCGAAAAGAACACGTTTGTATTCAGCTAAATTGACAGATGAAATTGGTACTGACCAGTGTTCGGAAATTGGGGGGATTCTCTCATATTGTGGGAATTTTCACCCAAAAAAATTGAAAAAGCGAAAAGGGAATAATCGTGTTACCTCGAACAAAATCGTTTGAAAAATTATACATCCGAAGTACAAAAATATTATCTTAAATTTTACACGAAAAATTAAATCACAAATTTGGATCTCTGGTCAACCAACCAGGAGCCAATAGCGGTCTAAAAAAAATGAAGACAATGGATAGGAAAAATACTTGGAAAGTATACACAAATAATTACTCCCCACGGAAAAGAAATATAGAAGAAGGAAGGCTAATAAAGAAAAAAATAACAGTGGAAAAATCTGGGCAGAAGTTAAAGTTATGGTCCAGAATATTTTCAAGTGGTGTGTCCATCTGGAAGTCCTATGCTCCCCCACCCACATAAAATTCTACATATTACAAAATTTATTCTGATCTTAGAACTTCAAAAACGGAGAACTTTATTGAGGTAACCTTTCTTCTATCGAGAACCGAAGAGCTAACAGAAACTTTCAAGTTTCGACTTAATTAAATGTTTTAAGATTTATTCTGTCGGAAATGTGGGTCACTTGCATTCCTTCGGATTATTAACACTCAGCCAAGTTGCAATAAGTAAATTTACAAAGATGAATCACTTCCTGGATACAGGAAATTTAATTTAATGCCAGTCACTAGCTATTTCTTCTTAGACAGATTACACAGTGCTCTTGCCTGCTTATATTTACTTTTAAATTCAGGAAAAAACCTGAACTGTCTTGAACAAGGTGAAACTCTAACGTGGGCTTGATGGAAGCTAAGATAGCTTCCTGTAAACGTATCTAGGTATTAAATCTGAAACATCTCCAGTGGAGTTATGGTCTATTATGAGAACGGATTCGCATTTTAGTTAAGAGGTGCGGTGTATGTGTAGTGAAGTGATGGGTATAAAATGAAACTTTAGAGCTAATGACGTAGAAGGGTATCTGCCTCTATACGAAAATGTATATGTATTAAGACTTTTGCATTACCTCCGATTATCACTGGGCTGATATATTATGGAAAGGAGCTAAAACAATTTTCTGAGCTCGTTAAGATGGCTATTTCTGTTGTACCCAGGATTCAGTTTATGTTTGGGTTATATTCACCTGGCAATTGAAATTTTTAGTCGCACTTCCGTAGAGGATGGCAGCTCAATAACTTACCTTAAAAGAGTTAAAAGTTTTGCGAAAAGGATGCTCAAAAGGCAGAAACTAGGAATATAGGAGAGAAACCACTTTAACAGGCGAACCTTCTCTTAAACTTCGATGGAATCTCATTTGATCCTTCTATCATGAACGTGCTAGAAATATACATACCTATACCTATCGTATAGATATCTATCCTGTAGTAAAGAATTCTCTGTTGTAGCCTCATCACGATTACGGTGTTAATTAGAGCAATGAAAGGGTCAATTTTGGGCCGAGAAGAGGTACGTTTCAATCTTCCCATTTTAACTTATAGGCTAGTTTCTTCCTCCTTTTATGTCACATCCATAAAGTTAATTACTAGATGCCGCGTGAGATGAATGGTGATCACAACGAAGCTCGCGATTAGAAACAAAATCAGTTGGCACTTGTCAGTCGAAGGATTGTGACCCAAAGTACATACATACATAATAAACCTGTGGAAGTAAAGGTAGAGGGCATCAGTATTCAGGTCGCAAAGGACTTCCTAATATGATTTTTGATGATAAAAGGGGAATGATTGGATTTATCTCTCTTAATTTTTATGGGAACAGTTGCTTAATTGAAATCCCTTCTTAATACACAACAAAATGCTGCTTGTATAGGTAAAAGCTCACACGTTGACCCAAATTTATATATGTATGTATGTTATGTTTGTACGAATTTATGTACGTATATAGATTTATGATTCGAGTCGAACATATATAAAGTTTGGTATATTTTAATTTTTGACATTTTTTATAACCCTATAAGATACAAGGTTAATATCTATGTACAATGCCAAGTACCTACCCAACATGAGAGCATATTTTTCAATTTGGCATTAAACCAAACGAGACCGATAGAAAAAATAGTTTTGCAGAAATTTCCATTGCCAAAAATTCATAAAAGTTCAAGTGTTTGTGTTTTACTAGACAATCTTTCAACTTGTACCAAATTTTTATTATTATGTTCTATCTATCGAATGGGTCACCTCACCATAGTAAATATTCTGAGATCCTGCTAAACGCTATTTAATTTCATATGAGAAAACAACTAGACCAGAATTCTTTTCAATGGATTATGGGAGTGTGTTGGAAAAATATATGAATTGGAAAATTTTTCACACTCATTACTTCTTGGCATTTGTGATAATACAATAAAATAAAAGCTATATGTGCATCATCCGCTATTTCCAGATTGAAGCGTAAAACCTGAGTTACAATGTGACGCTGTCGTGATAGACCCTGTTGCCGATGCTGACCCTGACGCGAACGCAGTGACTGTTGCTTATGCTGTTCAAATAATGACGCTCTAATATATGTTCATTAAATAAAATCATTAAATTGGAAATAAATGAATTTACTAGTTATTAAATACTGCAGCATTACCTACTTAAAACTTCAAATTTTCACTCAAAATTTGAATTTTCTGCAAAAATAAATTGCCTGAATTCCAGGTGTTGCGCGTCTCAAGTTGAAATATTTGCAACTTTAAAGCAACGCGACAGGCGTCAGATACACCCTTAGCGATATACTGTACCTGCGCTTGAGTATATATATATAGCGCCATCCATCAGAGGAGCGCCTGAAATTTATCATTTGTTAATACAAAAGTGAGTACAGTGTTAAATATTTTCAATTATATGTTTATATATATCAACGGGACTGCGCGCGTATTATATCGGGTTTAAGATCAGTGCTGCCGTTCGCATTCGAATAATAAAAGCTAGTAACGTTGCGACGCAATCGGAGAGAAGTCCCATTGTGTTACGCCAACCACCCAAACAGTGCCGCCGAAGACAAACGAGGATAAGAATATATAAAAAAAAACATTTATTAAAAATTTTTTTTTTTTAATATATAACTTTTGTAAATAAAATGCACTAAAAAGTAAAAAATACTTTTTTGCTTTCTCACGAAAAGTTTAATTGTAAAATAAGATATGCTACAACTCAGATTAAATCTTAAAAGTTTGGGCATATATAACTATAATCACAATTGTCTAACTGTAACTCATGCCCATACTTTAAAGATTTAATCTGAGTTGTAGCATTTCTTATTTTGTTTGCAATTTAACTTTTCTTGTGTAATCACTGATAAAGAAAAAATTTTTTTTTACTTTTTGTTCATTTTATTTACAAAAATTATTTATTTTAAAAGTTCTATTACTATATTTTATTTTTTACTTTTTAGTCATAAATATTATACATTCTCTTGACTCTCGAAACTCGACACTCGACTTTCAACTCACAAATCTCGACCCTCGACTCCCGACTCTCGAACCTCAACTCGAATCACAAATCTCGACTCTCGAACCTCGCCTCTCGAATATCGACTCTCGAATCTTTAAATCTCGGACAACGACGCTCGACTCTCGAATCTCAACCCTCGACTCTCGAAACACGAATCTTGATTCTCGAACCTCAACTCTCGAATATCGACTGACGAATCTCGATTTTCGAATCTCGATGCTCGACTCATATCAAATACGGCCCACCCCAAAACCTAAGAAATTTTTACCCCATCAGAAAGCTCTCCATTAACTCATTTTAAATCAAAAACCCCATGTAAATCCATACATGTTTACTACCCTAAAACTCTTTCGTCACGAACGGCACTCCCAAGAGGTGGTAGTTACCAACCCTGGCGCATATCCAGACCTGCAGTCTGTTCGATGACGGAGGAGGAAAAAGTCGGAAGAAGTCGCTTTTAAATTTTTATTTTAATCATATATAAGTAAGATATCACAAAACCCAATTTCCGTGGAGATTAAAATTTTTTTTAAAAAAGACCGTGTGCAAAATTTCAGCTCTCTAAGTCAGGGGTCTCCAAACTACGGCCCGCGGCAGCAGGCCAGACATGCCCGATATCCGGCCCGTCGAAATTCAATGTAAATTACAATGTAAGTTCTTCCTACAAAATAAAAATGAAATGTTTTTTTTTTATCGACCAACTAAGAAACGTATTAACTGGCATACTTATATAATGAAATCGGATACTTTAGTTGTAATTAATGATATGAGATTTATCCGAATAACTTACAATAAATTAGTAGTACATAGTGGCATAGATGACACAAGAGCTAGATGTCGCATGCAGTACCAAAAAAGTATACAAATTTTATATGGCTGGGTGGTCCATTCCGGAATGGACCACAACATTTGAAATGATGTATACGACGAGTGATTCATATTTTTTCCTATCGGAAGTGTTGGGAAAGTCGATCAAATGTATACAAAACTACTATTATAAAATCATTTGCATTCGTCATAATCTGAAACATATTATGGTCCATTTCAGAATTCACTACTCATTTCACAATGTGTATACTCTGCTTTAGTATGGCATGCGACATCTAGTTCTTGTGCCATCTATGATAGTGGGTAATTCGACTTCGGTAACCGACTTCAAAAGCTCATTTGATCAATTTGGATCAGTAAATATTTTTGTATATTTTATTTTGGAGAATATTTTTTCACACAGATAAGTAGTGCCGAAATCGGAAAAAAAAGCCACGAGCCAATTTATGCAACTGATCAACCTGTCTAAGTGGAAACCTCCTATAAAATTCTAGCAATGATGAACTTTGAATATTTTTCTTTAAAAATAGTGCTACACTGCAAATCAATCATTTTCATTCGAATTTCTATTGCAATGGTTTTTATATCGACGTTAAAAGTATTTTGAAAAATCTTGATATCGTTTGCAATTTCATTAAAATCTGAAAAACGAGACTAGAAATTTATTTTCAAAACAACCAAAGCTTCAATTGCGAAATCTACCGGAAATTGAATTTCAGTTTACTGACTAAATGTTTAAAATAAAATAATCTTTTGTCGAAAAGACTTCATATGAGTGTATAAATCAGGCAGAAGCTGGTTTTCTACTTGAAATTTATGATTCGGTTATTCAAATGTTTAGTAAACTTGGAGTCATTCTGATAATGTTTAATCTTATAATGACGTTTTCTATTGTATTCTTTGTAGGTTGATATTGTTTCGTTGCAAATTATACACTATTACTTGACTCAATCACGAAAAATTTATGTCCCCATTGCTCTTTAAATGTTCTACACTCACCATCTATCTTTCGATTCTCTTCCATATTTATACAAATCCGTAAAAAAAGCATGTAACTTCAAATCAAAATAATGTGTATTTTCACTAAATACTAAAAAACTAAAATCAGAAAACATATTAGCTTTTCAGATAGCATTTGTCGTTCCAAATTCAAACTTTGGAACTGTCCAACTCTCAGTTGTCTTCCGTATTAATATATCTCCTCGAAACTGCTCGAATCTTCCTGACAAGCAATCTCGTAGCACAGAACTTTTCCATTACATGCTGTAGCTCTGCTACTCCCTAAATATGGCGTTGTATATACGCTAGTCGCTGCTATATCCCAAAACAAAAATTTGCATGTAATTCATAACTACAGTATTTTGGTATGATCAGCTAGCTTGGCCCCTGCGACTTAGTGGAGGAATCAGTGTGGCTCTTAGGCTAGAATGTTTGGAGAACCCTGCTCTAAGTGAACGAGTTCTGGAGTTATCGTGCAGACGGACATGCAAAAATCAAAATAACTTTTAATATTATGCATGAGGGTCCAATCCATTCTGCTCTACCATCATTATTTCTATTGTTACTGTTAAATACATAAAAAAGAAATAGGTGCCGGAGGAATAACACCAAGCAAAGTTCAATATATTTTATTCAAAAGCAAAATTCAAACCTTAATGCTAACAAAAGAATCAACTTAATACAATTCAAATATGTAATAAAATTATAAAGAATTCAGTCCGTTCTCTGGTATCTAGGCAGAGCTGGAATTAGTGAAGAAAAACATTTAGTAAGAAGGAATAAAAGTTGTGGGTAGCGAGATCACTTTTCTCAACTACCGCACAGGATTGGCTTAAATTTATTTTAACTTATACTATTAGTGAAATTCCCAAATCAATATTTGTGGGAACTTCACGGGAGTGTGGGAGACCTGATCAATGTTCAGGCTGTTATGGATTGGGGAAGTGTCCAGGTCAATATCCTGGTGGGTTTTTGGAGGAAGGAAATTTGAAGCTGGCTCAGTATGCTCAGTTTCGATAGGTGAAGCTAGGTCAATTTCCTAGACTTGTTTGTTGGTTGGTCAGAGGAAAACTGACTGGTCTTCAGCTCCATGCTCGCGTTTTTATAGCACGAAAGCTCAAAAGCTCATGAAAGCACAGCTGTGTGTATATCCGTTTATCCGAATTATCCGAATAGAGCCATGCGCGCCACCTGTTGACAACTAGTCAATATCTAGTTAAACTCCAATGGCGGTGGTGACAAAAATAGTTTGTTTGGTGACCAAACAGTTACAAACCGAATGACAAACTTAGTATACCCTACAGATTTCATCTAGAGAATAAAAAGCGTAAGAATAGTTTCACAGTAATGCTCAAGCCAAGCTCCACAATTAAATTTTAATGATATTCTACATAGAATCGGTACATATTTATAAGTAAAGTAAACTTGAAAAGTTAAATCCTTTGTTTAGGAACACTGTGAGGACGAACAGAAATCCCATTTTTAAAACTGTTATAGTTGTTGGAGCTTATAATAAAGTCCTCTGATCATGCGGCAGATTATTTGGAAGACGGTTGTTCCAGATTTTACATAACTCCTTTAAAGCCCTAAAAAGTAGATATAATAAATAAAGCTTTTCTTAATGTAATATCAAAACGAGTTGACATACGTTTTGCAGAAATTAAAAATTTTATTTTCCTGTGACGTTGAATTTTATTGTCAAATTTTTCATTTGTTCTTGAACGTCCTTATTTTACATATTGTCCGACCATTTCGTATTTTTTGAAGAAGAAGAGCAGTTGTTTGTATTGACATGTAATTCAATATTTCAATTTTCCCTCAGCTCATGCTCTTCAAGATCAGAAATCTGAAAATAACTGTTCAGACTATTTTTATCAATTTTGACAGTTTGTTAGTTACCTTGGCACAATGATTTTAAAGTATTTGAAATCTCTGAAATCCGATATTCTTGAGCAAAAACTAGGACTGCAAATGTCAAAATACCTCCATTATACATTTTACACAGATTAATTGATATTTGTGAAGAATAGACATTTTTTAATATCATTTCCAAACTCTTCGACAACTATATTGCTCCGAAAACTAAATTGTTTTAAAAGGCCTTTAAAAGATTTGTTGCAAACTATTATAAAATACTTATATGATAAATTAGTTTCCGGAACAAAACTGTTTTATAAAAGGTTCGAAAAGAGTTCTCAGTGCTACATTATAAACAATTTACTACCGGAACCCAATAGGAAAAGGTGGATCTCTATAAAACATTTTAGTTTTGGTGTATATTCATTGCGTGTCAATACTGGTATAATATAAAATGGGGCATTTGAAATTTTTGGAGTTTAATTAATTCAACAAAACTGTATATTGTAGCAGAATGCAATACGTTCGAAAAAATTTGTAGTAGAAATAGCCAAATGTCCGTTTTTGTGTAGCAAGACTGACATGTATATAACATGGCCCGGTGACAATATAGAAATTGCTCACATTTGCCGGGTTCCTTTTCTCGTTCAGAATGATTTTTTTCAATCCATGTCGTTCTTTTTTGTAGGAAAAATGATACTTTTTTTCATGTCATTGCAAAAGTGCTACTTTGATACTTTTATTCTATTATTCTGTCTAAAATGTTACTTTTACATAAATCTGACAATCGAGTTTATTAGAGATACTCAAATTAGAGGAAGTTCGAAATAAATTTTCTAAAAGAATATCGGAGTTTGGAGAATTTCACGATTATGCTGGTGTAAATCAGAAAAGAATCCTTGATATAGCTCCAACGAGCTGGCTATCTTTAAAGGAAGTTGCTTTGTTGACTGAATTTTGGTGCAATAGCAGCTCTTCAATTATCTTTTTATATCATCTTCGTTAGAAGACGAAATCCTTTAAGTAAAATATATTTTTACTTTTTGTCACTATTAATTACTATTAACTTAGAGTTTCAAGCAGAAAAATTTAGGTCACATAATTATGCAAACAGTGGCGTAACTAAGCGCCCCCCCCCCTCGCAGATTTTTGAAAGCGCCCGTCTTGATCCTTCGTATTAACATTTTGGTAAAAAATTTCACTCGAAAACGTTTTTTAATTGAAACGTTTAATAAATACTGTATAAAGTAATTTTTTGTTGTAAAAATGATAAAATTTTAAGATAATATACTGCAATTAAAAATATTTTAATGATTAAAACGTAAGAAAACGAAGAGTTAATATGTGTATGGAGAGGGATTGGGATTAGCTGAAAATTATCAATTGGATGCATTAAAATTATTCATTTATTTATGCATGAATATGATACAATTCGTATAAACATTGTTATTAGTTACTTTTAGAGTAAAACTTATTACAAACCGCGGCGGTTTTTGAGGTTAGCAAATTCTTTTACAACGTTGTCCAAATCGAGTTAAATCGCCAATTCGTGTTCTACTCTCAAAATAGCAAGTCCGCTTAAACGCGATTGGGACATTTTACTGCGTAGATACGTTTTTATGAATTTGAGTTTTGAAAATTAACGCTCTGCTGAAGCAGAAGTAACAGGTAACGTCAAATACAAAAGAAATTCCGGGTTTAAACCTATACCAATAAAAGACACCAGCCATAATTTGTACGGTACTTACTTCATTTTCCACTGTTTTAGATTGATTACCTATTGGAATGCAAAACGCATCCGATTTAGGCAATTTTTTCAGTTTTTCCTCCATTTCTTTTTCCTCTTACGATTCTCACAACCGGATTTCTTTTTATAAGTATTGAAACTCGCATTCATAATTATTCAATATATTGATGACATTTCATAGCTAACTTTCCGTATAATCAACGTATAATACACAGCATGAGCACACTACTGACAAAGGATGTGTAATTCCACCAAAACATTGCCTCGAAGCAAAAGCGCATTCAAACATGATTTTTCACCGCCCGAACAGTTTACTGTTTATCGTTATTTCCAATGAAATTTTTCATGTGAAGGTTGTGCGCTTAAAATTTGGCAAAATTTGTTAGAAGGAAAAATTGTTTGCTGCATTATGAGTGGTGCAGCTAGATTGACGCAAAATCAGCCAATTTCATTTTAATACATGTATTTGCCTATGTTTTAGTGCGCACAAGTGCTCGCATTACCTGCAAAACCTGCAAAATTTGGACAACGAAATAAAGTATAACCTAGTGTTTCTCGCAATTGCAAGCAAACAGGGAAATATTTCCAAAACAAAAATAATTTCATACATAAAAAATTTTTAAATATACATAAAAAAAATTTAAAAGACCACGTTTTTCTAATGGACTAAAAAGAATAAAATAATTTTATGATGAATTTTAAAACACGTTCGACTAAAAACGTGGGGCGTAAACAGGTTACATACAACTTTTTACAAGTGTTTGTGCCCCATGTTTTTAGTTGTATGTGTTTTAAAATACACCATAAAAAATGTTTATTCTTTTTAGTCTATTAGAAAAAAGTGGTCTTTTTTAATTTTTTTTTTATTTATATTATTTCGAAGCAAACGTCTGTCTCCACTTAATTTATCACTTGGCGCCCCTGAATTTGCTGCCCCCCCCCCCGCAAAGCGGAATCTGCGGGCGCGTTATTTACGCCACTGTATGCAAAACAATTGAGACAAACTACAAGTTAATTTTGTCGTTTTTCATTAAATCTGAGTTAATAAATACCTAAGATTGCCTGAATGACATTGACCTTACAACATCAAGAGAATTATTTGCCGCTTACATCAGTGCAAATGCTGATTTATTTATTGCAGAAAAGGGTTTATTGGATTCCGTTTTGACTACTGTAAGGACACATATCCTTTCGTTTTATGTTGAATTGAATTTTCAAATAAGAAAACGCTTCAATTTCAAAAGCGACATTTTAAAACACTTGTGTTGTCTAGATCCCGATAGAGCATGCAAATATAACGATTCTATTTTGCCATTATTAAAAGCATTTCCAAATCTTTATAAACATTCTGATCTAGAAAAATTTAGTACACAATGGCGAATCTTAAAGGTGCAATCGAATTTAAATCAGTTGACTGATCCTTAAAGTTTTTTGACTCATCTTTCGACTTTAAAAAACTCATTGGGGCAGTAATTATTTTTTTAGAACTTTATGATTGCGTAATGAATTTAATGTGCCTAACACACAGTTCTGCTGCTACTGAACGAATCTTCTCAGATCTTCAACTAACTAAAACAAATAAGTCAAATAGATTTGACATAAAGACCATTGAATGCATAATGTTTGCAAAAGGGCAAGTAGAAAGTCAAAAAGAATAAAATAAGTAAAAACCGATTCTTCAAACAAAACTGAGGCCAAGCCGCATGAAAAAGTAGAAAATAAACTTTTCTTCACACACAGAGCTGGACTCAGATTTTATTCGCTGACAATCACCGATATATTTCAGTATGATCAATCAGAGGAAATAAGTGATTTGATTCATGAATAGAAAGAATATTCAAGAGAAATGTCCCAATTAAAAAATCTGAGTCCACCTCTGTGTGTGAAGAAAAGTTTATTTTCAATATTTGGTCACGTTGGACTCCCAAGTCACAGACAAATCTAAAGGCACTTTTCCACAAAAACAAGAACGGAAAAATGTAAACAGAAAAACTCGATAGAACACAAAAGTTGTGTTTTTCTTAAAAATGCGAGATAAATATACTATTTTATTAGTAAAATTATTAGTTTATCCTATTTTCCATGATTTTATTAATCATTGGAGAAGAAACCTTGTTTTAAAGTGGAATAAATGGAGTATTTCGGTTTACATTTTTTCGATTCCTATTTTTGATGTGAAAGTCCCTTAACAAGACAAATCGAGGAATCCAAGAACTCATAATCATAAGTGATAGGTTTCTGGTTCCTTTGGAAAGTTATAACCTCACATTTGTCGATATTTAGTACCAAAATATTGTTTTTGCACCAATCGTAAAAACTGTGTAGGTCACCCTGTACCTATTAACAATCGTTAAAAGATTTAATCTAAGCGAAAAGTTTAATGTCGTTAGCATAAATCAAGACTTATGTAGTTTGCGAACACTTGTAGTATCTGTACAAAGTGTCGAAAGATTTGGCCAACAGAAGGGACGCGTCTGACCACCTGCGAATACGAAGATTAGTGTCCAAGATGGCGATTGCAGTCTGTGCCGCTATGAGTTCACTTGTTAAGTTTGAAGAGAAAGAAAGAAGATTAAAGCTATTAGCCGGAAGCCTTATGCAAAGATCAGATTATGTTCTGATTTCACCTACAATATCACCCATTATCACCCTTGTAGCAGCAAGATCGTCGGAAGTGGTGGTGAGTTTCATATGTAATGGGAAACAAACTGATTGATGACCAAACAAATTCTCAATAGAGCTGGTAATATCATTAATATATGTTTTAGGATCGTTCAAGTGATTGTTTACACTTAACGACAACTCTTTGTAGTGTCGCGAATGTGTGGAGACATCCATGAAGTTCCTGACAAATGAATCAAGCATGATGTAAAGAGCCAAAAATGTTCAAACTGTTTGAAGCCACAGTCAGTTTATCAACTTAACAAGACAACTCATCGAGAGCCTGAAAAACAGATGAAAAGCCGTAGGATTGTTCTGTTTGCTTCACTTTTAGAGAATTTAGGTTATTAGTCAGGTTGTCAGTGTTGTTTAATAAATCCTGCTGTTGACCATTATTACATTTTACTGCCATTAATATATAAGATAATGAAATTTCCCTATATTCCGAGCAAAAGTAGAAAAATATATTTGAAAACTCATGCAGTGACTTACCAGAGAGCCGGCTAAAATTGGAGAAACCCACGCAAGCATAATGAAAAGATCAAAAATCTAGCTCTTCTCATGGACCCTAACCTTAATTGGAAAGCGCACATTAACCTTATGTGCTCATGTGTTTACTTTGGACTTCGGTCACTATATGCAACCTCTCCGCACTTCGATGATACCACAAGACTGCGGCTTTTCAGGGCACCTATACTGCCTCATTTTATGTATGCGGACATAGTGCTTTACCCTATCTCACAAGCGGGAATTGCAAAACTTCTAAGAGCCCTTATGGCCTGTGCACGCTTTGTATTTGGTCTGGGAAGAATAGATCATGTTGACCCCTTGCTTGAGTTTCTTCTGCCAGGATCACTTCAATGTTTATATGAACTGAAGGTACTGTCATTTATACACAAGGCAAGATTTGGTCTGCTACCTCGATACGTGAGGGATCGATTTTCATGGAGAAGAAGAGATGGTCGTAGGTTAATCTATCCACAAGTAAACACCCAATTCGGGAGCAAGAACATTTTCTCGCAGGGAGTCACTAGTTGGAACCAACTACCATGCGAGGTTAGAGGAATTAGCCTTAACAAGTGTTAGAATATAGAAACGTCATTCAGTGTAAACCTAGTATTAAGCTATCATGTAAACCTAGAGTTAAGTTGTCATACTTATCATCCTCTTGTTCCAACTTCACTTCGAGTTCTTGTTTCAACGCAACTAGACGCATATTTCATATTATAATAAAAACACTCTGAATTAACATTTCTGTGTTCTTTAATTCTAATAACAAGCAGGTTAAACAATGAAGCAATGACCGTGGCTAGTGCTACCTAATCAGTAAAAGAACGGCCCATCGACTATAAAAAAAATTAAATAATATCTTATACTAACTCTGCCCACCTACTGCATACTTGTGAAATCATTGAGATTGCCAACAGTGGGGAGTTCGGGTCAGACATGCAAAGAAATAATGAAATAATTAAGGAACTTAAATAAATGATTATTATTTAAGAAACATGCTGAGGGTGGGTCCAACACCAAAGATGGGTCCATTGCCGGATTTAAGCATTGTTAATAGTTAATACGATACAGTTAGCATTAAAAAAAAAATTAAATAAAAATAAAGTTAAAATTTAATATAATAGAATTGAATTGAATTTAAATGTAATTTTGAATTTATTTAATGAATACGTTCCAGTTCGTTCTTGTGCAAGCCGTTTTTATTCTATTTGGTTTAATAATAGAATTAGAGAACTGATTATGGAGCGCGACTTCGCTTATAATACTTGGAAACGATATGGTGGATTGGAACTAAGAAACAATTTCAAAAGACTTCGTAACTTAACTACAGGGGCTATTCGGAGTGCCAAATATAACTTTTATCAGAATAAACTTGACACGTCTCAACCATCGAAAATACTTTGGAAAAACATTAAACAAACGGGTATCATTTCAAAATCTAATGAAACAGCAAATATTAATCCTGACGAGCTCAACACCTATTTTGTTAATAGTATTCCCAATGTTTCCCGTTTTAATTTGAATGACCTTTCGATATTTAATCCCAACGACGGTGATCAATTCACATTTAGAAACGTTTCTATTGATGAAGTTATTCTTGCTATTAAATCTCTTAAATCAAATGCCATTGGAATAGACAATATAGATTTACGTTTTCTTAAACTAATTCTACCATTCATAATAAGACCAATATTGCATATTTTTAACACTGCTATTACTACTTCTTGTTTCCCCTTACAATGGAAGAGTTCTAAAATAGTTCCAATTAAAAAAAATCGAAAACCGACAAGTCCACAAGATTACAGGCCTATTAGTGTTCTTCCTGTCTTATCTAAAATAATGGAGCGTCTTCTTTATAATCAAATTAAAACTTATATTGACACTCATAGTATGATTGCTAAACAACAATCTGGTTTTAGATCTAAGCATAATACAATTTCGTTGCTCTTGTATCTCATTGAGGCTGTTCGTCGTAAAATTGAACAACATAATTCCACCATACTATGCTTACTTGACTTTTCAAAAGCTTTTGACTCAGTCGATCATTGTATTCTAACCCAGAAACTGATAAATCAGTTTAACTTTAGTAGCTCTGCAGCTAATCTCATCATTTCGTACTTAATAGATCGTACTCAAGTCACTGTATGCGGAACTCGCAGCTCAGCAGTATTAAGAACTTATTCAGGTGTACCACAAGGATCAATATTAGGACCTTTGTTGTTCGTGCTATACATCAATGATATAGTTCTGATCCCAACACATTGTTCGATTTTACTTTATGCCGATGATGTGCAACTATTTCTCTCCTCTCCCGCTGATAGCATGGCTATCAATATTTTTAAATTTAATCAAGACTTAGCTCGAATCAGTGCTTGGGCGGCTGCGAACAAACTTTCGTTAAACCCTTCTAAGTCCCAGAGTATTGTTCTTTATAATCGATACGTTGACACGTCCTCTTTGCCGTTGTTATTTTTAGATAACATCCCCATTGAATACACGGAAGTAGTGAAAAATTTGGGGATGCATGTTGACTCTAGGTTATCCTGGCATAAGCATATTGATATTACGGTTTCAAAAGTTTACCAAGGATTAAGAACACTTTGGCGTCATGCAAGGTACACACCACGCCAACTCCGTCAACGTCTGGTCCGAGTGTTGCTTGTTCCAATAATTACATATGGTGACTGTGTATATTGCAATTTGGATTCCTCATGTAGGAGAAAGCTCAATGTCGCATTTAATGCTTGTGCACGGTATATATTCGGTCTACGGAGGTATGATCACATATCTGTCTTTTCTCGACAAGTTTTGGGTTGTGATTTGAATAGTTATCTTAATCTAAGGATATGCATAATGATATATAAAATTTTAAATAATATGGCTCCTGACTATCTCAAGGATTACGTTGAACTTCTGTCATCTCGACGAACCCAATTATTACTATTACCAAGGTTTTATAAACTGTTTAGCACTCGTGCCTTTTTCATTCATGGCATAAGAATTTGGAATACTCTTCCTTTGGGTGTGCGCACCGCACGGAGCTTGAGGGATTTCAGGATAGGGGCTTTGGATTATTTTGCTCAATGCTGACAATAATTAGGTTCACTAATTTTTTATAATATCTATAGATGCATAATTTGTTGTTTTTTTTTCTCTTTTTCAGTTTTTTTTTCATATCATTTGTAGTTTAGTACTAGATATATACACTCTCTTCTATTTGATAGTTTATTTTTGCTTTGCCATAATACTTTTATTTATCATGTAATTTTTTTTTCATCAGGAGTATGCACACTTCTATGAGCTTTGTATCTCAACTGTGCTTTTTTAAAAAATTGAATAAATAAAATAAATAAAATAAAAAATAAATAAAATTTAGTGTTTGATTGTGTGATTTACTTTAATACAGTGTGATTTACTTACTTACTTACAAATGAAAAGTGAGTCGCCGCCGAGTGCAGTCGCATCTGATTTGAGCTCCTAAAATTTCTATAAATTGTTCTATTGTATATTGTGCAAAGTTATTTTATTGTATAAATAGTGCAGTATACTCATATTGAATTATAATTTATAATTAACTAGTTGTTTTTTTTTTCTATTGTCTATTGTTCTGGACTTTAATAGTGAAATGTGATCATTATCATTTATAATTTCGTAAAAACTTGTTTTCCTTAATTGTATTCGCGTAATTTTTACATATTCTAATTATCAAAAATATCTGCGTATTCATGAAGCTCTTTGACTTTTACAACGGTATTTGCAATATACAATAATGTACTGTGCTAGTCATTATGAATGGACAGTTTTTCTTCTCCATGCTTCTGCTTTGATGTTGTGATTATTAATTTTTACTTGTGCACAAATTGTTACGCGCAAATCTTATAATCTATGTAATTATTAAAAAAAAATCTTGTGTGTTCGAATAGTTTCTGTACTTTTGTACAATACAATATTTGCTGTGTTAAATGTAATCAATCATTTAGAAACGGTTTAAGTGTAAAATATGATGGTGTGTGTCGCAAGACTTTTTGTGCGAAATGTGCTAACCTAACCGATTATTACGTTAAGAGTGTTTTCATAAAAAGAAACATGCTTTATCTTTGTGATGAATGTATTGATTTTAAAATAATGGTTCTCGAGAGGTTTGACATGTTGTTAGGTGATGTTGCGGAAAGCAAAAAACGATTATCCCAGCAAAAGTGTGTTATTGAAAAAATTTTAAATGAACTAAAAGCCTTATCTACACATGGCAATATACTGGTGAGTGAAATCAGTAATATAGCAAGAAATACCAAGGAGTCATATGTTGATAAGTTATTGCACCAGCCACAGTCTATTACAACGCCGAAAACAAATCCCAAAGCTGTAAAGTGCATTTATTGAGATTCAAAATTCCGTTGACCCCACTAGGAGGTTGTCAATGATATGGTCTTTAATGCTGATACGGGCTCGATTGTTGAAGTCACTGATGGAATTTCTTCTGTTGTCGCCGATGAGGTTACTGCTAATGGAAGTATAATTGTTCCGCACACCAGTGATCTCGATCAGGCTAAAGCTAAAGTTGGTATCACCAGAGGACGACAGTTTAAAATAATTGGCTGTTCGTCTTGCCAGGATATTTCAGCTGTTAATAAGCTCAAGTGGCTTCACTTATCTCGTCTCGATACATGCAATACTACTGAAGATAAGATTATCCAGTTTATATCATCCAAATTTAATATTGAACTCAATATTTTAGTCTGCAAGCGTTTATTTAAAAAAAGACGTGGATTGTCTTCATTGAGATTTCTAACTTTCAAACTCGGAGTTCCTGAATCCATATTTCCTGACCTCTTAAAGGGTGCTGTCTGCACCTAAAAACCAAATGTGCGACTCCAATATTAATATATATGATGATTCTGTAACTGTTAGCTGCTATGTGACTCATGATGCTTTTTTAAAAACAAACTTCTCCTCATCATGCTATTTGCATAATATGAGCGGTCTTAGGACTAAAGTCAATGACATCTCTACTCAACATTCTTGTGATATAACTGCGATGGTTGAAACTTGGCTTAACCCATCTTTTCATTCGTCTGAAATTTTTAACCATATCTGGTATACCGTAAGGATCGTGCTGCTGAATCTGGACTTCCCGCGGTGGAGGTGTCTTCCTGCCAATAAACTCAACAATTTAATCACGCGAAATTCCATTGCTTTATTCGTCCTATGAAATTGAGCAGATCTGTGTTCGTGTATCATCTGCAAATCTCGCTGTTTTTTCCTTTGTCTCGTACATCCCACCTAACTCTCATGTGGAGATCTATGAGAAGCATATCTCGAATATTGGTTCGATTTTGAAGACTATGGTTCACGAAAATGATCAGGTTTGCGTACTCGGAGACTTTAATGCTGGCAATATTCACTGGCTGTGGAGTGATGATGAAAAGATGCTTGTTCCTCATAATGTATTGAATGACTTTGAACGCAGTTTAATTGATGGATTGATGTCATTGGGTCTTTATCAGATCAACAGTGTAGCTAATTCGATAGGTAGCTTTCTTGACTTAGTGTTTTTGTTAGTGATAACTTAGTTTGTACTGCCGATGTAGCCTCTTTTAACTTTTCTAAAGATACTTTTAATCATTGTGCACTTGAAATTGACATGGGATTTATTTTACACAAAAATGCTATTAGACTTGTTCTCTGAATGTGACTTAATGCTTGCTTACTCTAAATTTGTTGCAACTCTTGATAACATTATTGTTGCTCATGTGCCCGTAGCATCTAGTAGGGGCAGTTCTGGCCATCCATGGAGAAATCGTAGATTGGCTAACTTAAAGAATGTTCGCCATGTAGCCCATAAGAAATATAAGTGGTAATACTAAAGATGGTATTCTATTCAAAAGAATTCGTAAGGAGTATGAATTCTTAAACAAATTCCTATATAATCAATATCTGAATTCCATAGAATCTGATATTAAGCATAATTCTAAAAGGTTCTGGTCCTACCTTAATGGGAAAAGGAACTCTTATGGAATGCCCTCATGCGTCCATTATAATGATAGGATAGTAGATAACATTACTGATACTTTTAATATCTTTGCAGGCTACTTTGAATTTGTTTATGCTATGGATACAGATCAACCATTAGATAGTGACCTCATGACGAACATACCTTCCTCCGTTGATTTATGGTCATTATATATATCGGTTGATGATGTTTTTGATGCCCTAAACAAGCTTAGCACATCCTCCTCTTCAGGTCCTGATGGTATTTCGGCTGCCTTTGTCTTTGGCTCTCGTGAGGCTTTATCTCAACAATTATACCATATCTTCAATATTTCTTTATATTCATGTGTTTTTCTCGACCGGTAGAAGCTTCCCTTACTGCGCCCTATACATAAATCTGGCTGATGTTTCTAACTATCGTCCAATCTGTAAATTCCCTGTTATTCCCAAGCTGTTCGAAAATATTGTAACTAATAAAATTTCTTTCCTTATTAAGGCACATTTCACCCCATCAACATGGCTTCATTAAGGGTAGAGTGAGACTAATCTTGTATCCTTTGCTAATTTCTCACTGAAGGTTATGGATGATTCTAGTCAAGTTCACACTTTACACTGATTTCAGTAAAGCTTTCGATAGGGTAAACATTCGCCTGCTTCTTGCGAAACTGAGTGTCTTTAGTTTTTATTCTTCTTTGCTAAAATGGATTTCTTCCTATCACTCGGACCGGAGGCAAATGATTGTTATTAATGATACAACATCTCGTTCTATTCGTGTACTCTCGGGTGTACCTCAGGGCAGTCATTTGGGTCCTATTCTTTTTATAATTTTTATTAACGATGTTTTTACAATTTTTAGTTTTGCTCCGTGCCTTGCTTTTGCTGATGACTTAAAGGTTTTCGGATTGTTAATACTCAAGATGTAGCTAACTTTAAACACGACTGTTAGTTTTGCTAGATGGAGCTGCCGAAATCATTTATCTTTGAATTTATCAAAGTGCAAGCATGTTACCTTCACTAGAAGGTCCTCACCGGTACTGCTTGATTTATCCATAAATGGATCCCCAATTGCCAAATGTAATCTTTCATCTGATCTTGGGGTCTTGCTTGATTCTCAGATGTCATTCTCCCAGCATATAAATTTCATTGTGAGCAAGGTTAACCCTCGCCTTGGCTTCATCAGACGTCGGGCTGCAGAGTTTTTGGACCCTCTTACACTCAGAAGTCTATACATTTCTTTGTTGAGACCAATCCTTGAGTATTGTTCTGTTTTGTGGGATCCTTACTATGCTGATCATAGCAATAGAGTTGAGGGCGTTCAGAGGAGATTCACCAGGTTCGCCCTGAGGAAGCTTAACTGGACTGCTGATCTACATCCGTATCATGCAAGATGCCAATTAATTGACTTACAAAAATTGTCTACCAAACGGAAGACCCGCAATGTTATGTGCATAAGAGATCTATTTGCTTATAAAATTGTTTCTCCTTCCCTGCTCGAGCACATTCATTTTTACATTCCATCTAGTAATTTGAGATTCTTCTCCATTCTGTACGAATCCCTTCACAGAACAAATTACTGCCTTAATGGTCCAATTAGTTGCTGTATTCGACATTTTAATCTTTGTACTGACATGATTGACTTTGTTGACAATAGGTGCTCTACTCAAAAATCTGTAAGTAAGTAATATTTCAAGTAATTAATATTGTACTTAGCTCTAGTAATACATTGCACTATGCTTATTTTAAATACTTTGTTCTATTCTTTGATGTATTGTAATTGTCCTTTTTGGCGTTATTATCATTGACATATTTAGTATTTATCTCTAACTTTTTGAGTATTTTATTACATTTCAATAAATAAATAAATAAATAAATAATACAATGTAAATAAGATTGGTATCTGATCTTATCATAAATAATTTTCTGTCACATTATTTAAATGCTGCTAACATCCAAAATTTTATTGTTTGATCCATGAACAATATTGTTACGTGCAATAGAAAGAGACAACTGGTGACATCTACTGGAAATGTGGCAATGGAGAAGTAAACGACTTTAGGTTCAGAGAATTGATTATGGTATCTACAGGAAGGTTCAGGAATAGAATGAATAGAACAGTCAAGAAGCTTCTGGAAAATAGAACACTCGAGAATAATCTGGAGAGTTTCTAGGGTATAAATATAACAGTTGGCATAGCCAGAATAAGAGTCTTGTCTTAGACGTTGCAGTGTTAACAAGCGAAAGTAATAAACGTGGGAAAGTGTTGTAATTAGATTGCGATAATTGAAAGTACAGTATTAGCGATAATTAAAGTTGAGTTTATTAATTGGAAGTTTGTGAATTGTATAAGATTAGAGTGAAATAAAGAACTTGTATATTAATTTAATATTGTGTTTTAAATAACGAACCAAAGGCCACGCTCGCAACAACTGGTGTCAGAAGTGAAATAAATTCGCGAAATAAAGTGGTGGCAATTGACTTTAAAATTCAAAGTGTGATTAATTTTGTGAAATTGTGTTAAATTTTGAAAGTTCTTGAAAATAATTTATATTCAACTTAAAGTGAATTACTAAAGTAATGGGGCGAAAATTCGAGGAGCTTCGAACGCAGGATTTGAAAGTGGAGTTAGGGAACCGGTCATTACAAACGACAGGTGCAAAGAAAGTTCTAGTCGAGCGACTCAGACAAGCTTTGATAGAGGAAGGAAAGAATCCTGAAACATTTGTTTTCGAAGATAACTTGGAAGGAACCGAAGTTGAAGAAGAGCCTACAATGAAAATGGAACAGCTTTTGAGTGCTTTAATGAGCAAAATGGAAGCCCGTTTTGATGAACAAAAGAATTCTCTCGAGGAACAAAAGAATTCTCTCGAGGAACAAAAGAAATCTATGGAAGCCCGTTTTGATGAACAGAAGAATTCCAATGAGGAACAAAAGAATGCTCTGGAATCCCGTTTAGATGAGCAAAAGAAATCTATGGAAGCTGGTTTTGATGAACAAAAGAATTCTCTCGAGGAACAAAAGAATTCTCTCGAGGAGCAAAAGAATTCTCTGGAATCCCGTTTAGATGAGCAGAAGAAATCTATGGAAACCCGTCTGGACGAGCAAAAGAATGCTTTTGAGGAACAAAAGAATTCTCTGCAGAATAGTCTAGAAACTTGTTTGGAGGAACAGAAGAACTTTCTGAAAGGTTCATTAGACGAACAAAATGTGAAAATTGAGGAAATCCAGCAGGAAGTGTTGGAAGTTCGACAACAAGTGTCGGGAGTACAACAAAATGTTACAGAACAGCTTGACAGTTTTAAAGCAGATCTGGAAAGAATAAGGCATCGTCAGCCTCTAAACGTAGCAGCTGAAATATCTGGCGCAGGTAGAATGAAACCTCCAATATTTGATGGACAAAATTCATGGCATATCTTCAAGAGACAATTCGAGGCAGCTTCAGAGGTAAATGGATGGAATGATGAAGACAAAGCTATAGCTCTGGTGTTCGCACTTCGAGCTCCTGCGTCAGAACTCTTACAAACTGTACCGATTGAAAATCAACGTGATTAGTCTTCATTAGTACAGGCGATAGAATTACGTTACGGAGATGAGCACATGCAGCAAGTATATCGCCTACAGTTGCGCAACAGGATTCAAAAGCATGGCGAATCACTACAACAATTGCAGGCTGATGTGGAAAGATTAGCGCATCTTTCATACTCCAGCGTAAATGCGGATTTCCTTCATGAAGTGGCGACGGAGGCATTTGTGAACGCTATTGCAGATCAAAATTTACAACAAGCGTTAAGGCTAGCAGGAAAGAAATCAACAGCAGAAGCACTAGCCTATGCATCTGCGTATGAATCCGCCAGACAAGCTTCACGGAGTGCAGTACGAGTAATAGAAATTTCAGTGGAAGAATGTACTTGTAACAGAGTGCAATCATCACAGAGCCCGCCCTCACGTGGTGTCCTTCGATGCTGGAATTGTAATAGATCAGGGCACCTTCAAAGAGACTGCAGAAAACGTCGACGAGTGGAATCACCTGAAGAAAGGAAAGAAGAATGCCAAAGATGTCGAGCCAGGGAACAAGCTATTCATGGAGAGACTAGATATCAAGCAGCGACTAGTCGCATCAGCTCTCCTGTTGAGCAATCGGAAAACTAGTAAAAACCAACTTTGTGGGGCAGAAGTTGGTTGGTTGGTGGAATCGGCAGCACCGAAGTCATCATTCAAGTAGGCCAGTTGCAGAGAAATAATAGCAGTCTTATTATATATGGAAGTGTAGGAAAAAATGACTGCGCAGTCACTATCGATACTGGAGCTGCAAGATCAATTATTAGAACAAATCTTGTTAAGAACAAATGGCTTCATAATACCACCAAATATCTACTAAGAACAGCAACTGGAGCAGCAGCACGGGTGTTTGGAGAAATAACTTTAGATGTTCAACTAGGCGAACTACTATTTCCTCACACTTTCCTGGTTTCAGACATAATGGATGAATGCATTCTTGGAGTAGATTTCATGACCACATACAAACAAAATAAATCTGGATGTCGGAGAGCGGACTCTCAAATATGGGAACATAGAAATTCCTATGAAACTAGGAGAAGGAGCAGATCATCCTGTGAAAGTAAGGACGATGATCTGCGAAAATATAACTCTTTCGCCGTGCTCCGAGACACTAATATGGACAAAGCTTACTGATGACATCGGGACCTGCAGATTCTATCTGGTGGAGCCTAACCCCACAAAAGTCACATCGAGCATCATTGTGGGGAAGACTTTAGTGAAGGCAGAAGGTGCAACATTAATACCAGTCAGAGTGCTTAACACATCCGAAAATGAGGTACAACTAAAAGAAGGTGCTATAATTGGAAATTGTGAACCCGTTTACCAAATCGTCAATTTGGGTAATGGTAGTAATGTCAAGGAGACAAAAACTATACCAGCTACTACCCAACAGGTTCAGAAACTTCTTTCGTCCAGTGCCTTAAGTAAACAACAACACAACGATGCCAAAGAGGTGATCGACGAATTTTCGGAAGTATTTGCAATGAATGATGATGACTATGGTAAAACAAATCTTGTCCAGCATCGGATCGATACAGGAGAGTCCAGGCCCATTCGACAGACACCACGAAGATTGCCATTAGCCAAACAACCAGAAGTTGCAGACATGATGAACTCTATGAAGAAACAAGGCATAATAGATTAATCTAACAGCCCTTGGACATCGCCGGCTGTCCTGGTTAGGAAAAAGGATGGCAGCACCCGATTCTGTGTAGATAACCGCCAACTAAATAACGTGACGAGAAAAGATAGCTATCCATTACCAAGGATTGATGACACGTTGGATACCCTTTCCGGAGCGCAATGGTTTTCCACGCTGGATTTAAAGAGTGGTTACTGGCAAGTGGAAATACATCCCGAGGACCGAGAGAAAACTGCTTTCTCAGTTGGCAGTGGCTTATGGCAATTCAAAGTAATGCCATTTGGGTTATGTAATGCTCCAGCCACATTCGAACGACTAATGGAATGTGTTCTACGTGGTTTAACCTGGAAAACATGTCTTGTCTACTTGGATGACATAATAGTTATCGGAAGGACATTCAAGGAACATAAAAACAACTTACGGGACGTACTTCAAAGACTCAGAGATGCAAAATTGAAGCTCAGTGCGAGTAAATGTGCTCTATTCAAAGATGAAGTTAAATATTTAGGGCACATAGTTTCATCACAAGGAGTAAGAACCGATCCAGAGAAGATAGAAGCCGTCAAAAATTGGCCAGTTCCAAAGGACAAACATCAATTACGGAGTTTTCTTGGCTTAGCTACCTACTACAGGCGATTCGTGAAAGGTTTTGCAGATATAGCAAGAATCCTACATCAACTTACAGAAAAGGGAAGGCCATTCATATGGTCGGATAAATGCAACGAAAGTTTTGAAAATTTGAAGCAACAGCTCTGTGAAGCTCCAGTACTTCATTATCCAAAGCTGGGAAAAACATTTATATTAGACACTGATGCCAGCAATGAAGGTATTGGTGCAGTGCTTTCGCAGGAGGAGAATGGTCAAGAAGTTCCAGTAGCTTACTATAGCAAAGCACTTTCAAAGCCAGAGAAAAATTATTGTGCTACAAGAAAAGAGCTACTGGCTATTGTAAGTTCAACAAAACATTTTTCATAAATATCTCTACGGGCAGAAATTCATCCTTCGCACCGACCATGCAGCACTTAAATGGCTTCTGCAGTTTAAGAACCCTGAGGGACAAGTCGCGAGATGGATAGAGCGACTCCAGGCTTATGATCTTGAGATCCAACACCAAAGAGGTCGTATCCATGGAAATGCAGACGACCTTTCACGACGTCCATGCAAACTTGAATGCAAACATTGCGCACGGGTGGAAGAAAAAGAAACAACAGCAACTATACAGTTGGTAACCGTGGAACCATTTACAGGTTGGGACAACGAGGACCTGAGAACAGCACAACGAGAAGATCCGGACATTTCACCTATTCTCGCTTGGAAAGAAGATATGGAAAGACCAGACTGGAAGGATATTTCGGAACGGAGTGAGAAGCTGAAAAGTTACTGGGCTCAATGGAACTCTCTTCATGTTGAATGTGGTATATTAAAACGCAAATGGGAAGCACCTAACGGCGAATATTTCCGAATGCAGATAGTCGTGCCAGCATCAAACGTCAAAGATGTTCTAGAAGAAATGCACGGTGGAACCTCTGGAGGACATTTGGGAGTGAACAAAACAATTTCCAAAATACGGGAAAGGTTTTATTGGCTACATATGCGAGAAGATGTGGAGGAGTGGTGCCGCAGATGCACTGTCTGCGCTGCTTGCAAAGGACCGCAACACAGAAGCAGAGGTGAAATGCATAAGTATAATGTCGGAGCCCCCTTTGAAAGGATAGCTGTAGACATCGCTGGACCTTTTCCTGAAACGGATGGCGGTAACCGTTATATTTTAGTTGCCATTGACTATTTCAGTAAATGGCCTGAAGCTTATGCAATCCCTAATCAAGAGGCAGCCACAGTTGCGGAACAAATAATAACGAATTGGGTCATTAGGTTTGGAGTGCCTCACGAACTTCATTCGGACCAAGGACGGAACTTCGAATCGCGGACTTTCCAGGAGATGTGTAAAATGTTGGGAATAAGAAAAACTAGAACAACTCCTCTACATCTACAATCTGATGGCATGGTAGAGCGCTTCAACAGAACATTGATCGAGCATCTAAACAAAGTAGTTGACTATCATCAACGCGATTGGGATCGACACATTCGTATATTCCTAATGGCTTATAGATCAGCTATTCATAGTACTACCGGACAAACCCCAGCTAAAGTCATATTCGGAAGAGAGATGCGTTTACCTAGCGACCTCAAATTCGGTACCCCCAGAGGTGAACAAAAGTTACCAGAAGACTACGTATCGGAGCTCAAACAACAATTAGCTGATGTGCGCGAGGCCACGAGGACGAAATTAGCAACAAATACTGATCGGATGAAGACCCGCTATGACCTACGTGCTAATTCCGCAGGATTTAATGAAGGTGATCTTGTTTGGCTCTACAATCCGAGACGACGTAAGGGACGTTCTCCAAAATTGCAACAACACTGGGAAGGACCGTATTCAGTAGTAACTAGAATTAATGACGTGGTATACAGGATTCAGCGTGGCACAAGAGGCAAGCATAAGATTGTTCATTTGGACCGCTTGTGTCAATACTACGAGCATCAAGACCGTGGACCACCTGTTGTTCGGGACGAACAAACTTAAGGGGGCAGTGTTACGTGCAATAGAAAGAGACAACTGGTGACATCTACTGGCAATGTGGCAATGGAGAAGTAAACGACTTTAGGTTCAGAGAATTGATTATGGTATCTACAGGAAGGTTCAGGAATAGAATGAATAGAACAGTCAAGAAGCTTCTGGAAAATAGAACACTCGAGAATAATCTGGAGAGTTTCTAGGGTATAAATATAACAGTTGTCATAGCCAGAATAAGAGTCTTGTCTTAGACGTTGCAGTGTTAACAAGCGAAAGTAATAAACGTGCGAAAGTGTTGTAATTAGATTGCGATAATTGAAAGTACAGTATTAGCGATAATTAAAGTTGAGTTGATTAATTGGAAGTTTGTGAATTGTATAAGATTAGAGTAAAATAAAGAACTTGTATATTAATTTAATATTGTGTCTTAAATAACGAACCAAAGGCCACGCTCGCAACAATATTAAGGACTGCAGACACGACACTGTCCGACTCAGTCCTCTTTTCTACTAATTAAGAATCTGTAAGGACGTACTATGGTCCATTAGCTGTAAGAGCTATCCTGTTTATTAATAATGCTGAACATGTTATAGTCGACTAGTTTACCTTTACTTTTACTTTTATTATTTGTTTTGCCGGTGTAATAATCTATTTCTAGGCTGTTGTATATTGGAATGCCCAGCGTTGTACATTGCTTTAAGCAGGGGCACATAAATAAATGCTCTTTTAACTTGAATTTGAAGATCTACCGCAAATTCCTTGGCATGAAAATGGGAATAAATTATTACAAAGTAAGTCCTTTGCAGATGCACAGCATGCAGCCTCATGTAGAAATTAACCCAGAAAGTAATTATTTATATCCGTCGAACAAATCGAGGTTTGTCTCCTCGTAATCCGCGAGGGTAAACAAAATCACCGAAAATTAATCGGAACGGACAGCAAAACACGGAGAAATCAAAAATAAATGTACAGAATATACACAAAATATATACACAGAATAACGAATAAATAAATAAATTAAAATTAAATGCGGACACGAACGAAAACACAATGATAAGGAATGATAAGAACATAAACCTAATAGAGCAGGGTGAAGCACATAACTACGGCACAGGATTACGCCAACATCTATACGTCTATCGTACGCTAGACAAACAGAAAACTAAAGAGTGTCAAACACAAAGCTGTACCCATATACATTGTAATAATATTAAGGTTTTTACGCAAACATCTATCCATGTTTTGTACATGTCATGACTTGTATCAAGAAAAGGCAGAATATGCCTCTCTTGTTATATTATTTAAGGCAGATAGTCAGTTTAAGAGTCAGTTTAAGTCTAATTTTTATTGATAGTCAGTTTAAGTCTAATTTTTATTGAACATTAGCAGCTTATTTATATAAAAAGATTACAAAGGAATCAATATTTCTTTACAATTCTAAAGGGGGGATTATTGCAGAATTGCAATATACAAAATTAATAATCAGAAATTGTAGTGTCAGCATTTCTGATCACACAATTTCTGAATGAGTCAAAATGTATCAATATGTATGTAAAGCAATGACTTCAGGTATGAATATTTTATCAATGAAGAATTATGCTTGCATAGCAGAATTTGCTTGCGTTGCAAATTCTTCTTGAGGTCGAGCAAACTTTGTTTGTTTTTATTTTCTTTTAATTATCGTTTCGATAATTGTTTATTTTCCTTGTCTGTGGTCATGGCTTTACAGTGCATTGGTTCGGTATGTAATCTTATCTATTTGAGGTGACATAAATTTGAATTGAAGGGTTTATATATACATACATTACAACATACAATGATTTACCAGAGGAATAAAAAATACAGAGCAAGTGCACAAGTTCAAGAAATTAATAAAGAATTTTGCACATGAGAATGTTGTAATAGTATGATGTGTAAACTGATTACTATGTAACAATGATAAGTAGTGAATAAAGAGAAAAGAATTGTTGAAGAACTGCTCTTCACTAATACCAGCCCTTGGCTGGCTGTGAAGATGCCCAAATACTAAATAGTTCTTATAAGAAAAATTAATAGTCAGTCTAGAAAGATGGAGAGAGTGGTGGAAAGGAGGATAGCTCTGTATTTAAGGATTTATCCTTAGTTTAAGGAATATTTCATGTTTCAGGGGTGGCCAACTATAGTAACTTTGGGAGCCACATTTTAGAAATGTATATTTTAAAGAGCCATTTATTTATCTTTGAAAACAATATACCTATAAGATGCCTTAGTAAAACTTTACAAAGTTTACCCGGATTTGACATAATAATTACAGATTATATATGCAAGCTGAGCATACTAGCAGAAGATATTACCGATAGATTCCGTGATTTAACAGCACTTAAGCCAGCATTTGTAATTTTGGAAAATCCTTTCCTTGTTGACATTTTGAAGAATGGTTGCCCTGTATCACCACCAATTGCTCTGGATGTAGCAGCTCTAGAATTAGAACTACTGGAGCTGCAAGAAGATGAAGGGTTGAAGCAAGTAAAACAGAATAGTTGTTCAACTATTCACTTTTGGAAACAGGTTCCGGAACAAAAATATCCTAAAACCAAAGATTGTGCACTCAGAATAATATCTATTTTCGGCACTTCCTATTCTTGCGAGTCGTTGTATTCCACTCTTAAATTTATTAAAAATAAGTATAGGTCTGTTTTAACTGATAAACATTTAACTGAGCTTGTGCGAACTGCCCTAACTGATCATCAACCAAACTTTCAGCGACTAACTGCTAAAATGGACAATAACCGTAAGGCATCAACAAGCAGATCTAACTTTTAAAGATTTTCTATTTTTTTTTATGTAATATTTTCTAAAATTTTGTTGTAATGAAATAAAATATTTTTTTTTTTTTTTTAATTAATCAGTTATAGTTTTTTTATATCAAAATTATGCACAAGAGCCACACCACACGACTCCAAGAGCCGCATGCGGCTCGCGAGCCGCGTTATGGCCACCCCTATATGTATTAAATGAACTTTTAATAAAATAAATAATTCCGATTGTATTTGAAATTTGTTGAACTTGTAATATGAATATTACAGCGAACATGAAACTTGAAATTAAGATAATTGTCAAACGCGTGCCAACAAGATCGGTCCCACGTGAAATAGGAAATGAAACAGTCCATTTCACACATGTCAGTGCTCAGTGGTGCCAAGATCCAAAAATCTGTAAATATGTAGTAAACTACTACAAATGCGGTAGAATGCATTAAGCGTGAATTACAATTACGACTGATCTGTCGACTGCGACCTTGCCCAAATGGTAAATGCATGTGGTAAGATACAATTGCAACTACGACTTCGACTGTGACTGCGACTGAAACTAAACTTTGCTCAAAGTGCAAAGTTGGTGTTGGCTGCGACCAACTTCAGTTCAATCGCAGAAGTCGGAACTTCTGGTTTGTTCAAGCAGTTGAAGCTTTAATTTAATTATGAATTTCACCTCCGCGTCGACTTCAGCTTAAAATCAAGTCGTAGTCGACAGATCAGTCGGAATTGTAATTCGCGCTTTAATTAAAATGTAACATTTTTTACCCTTACTATACTCCTCGAACTGTATTACCAGCAAATTATAAAAACTGCCGGTAGAGTATTCTTGAAGGGAACGATCCAGTTTTTCATTTGACACTTGAACTTGACTTGACAGTTGTTTTCTTTCACACAATCGCATGGGATTGTTAGCACTGCCGCATTTGATAACTATTTTCTTTTTATATAAAAAAAGCAATTTTTCTCTGAAATGTTATGCTTTGGCCGATCAGTGGGCCATCGGGCTATTAAAATTCGAATGCCACCTTTTGCAACCGCTATTCGATTTACATCAAATCAAACCGAATCTGAGGAACTTATTGAAATTCCAAAAAGGATTCACAGGAGCCCTACAGATATCTTAAATGCTTTAGCAAGCACAGTAGGAACTGACCCAACTGCTGCACATTACAAATATCACGATGACCCCTACCTAATTCCTAAATCCAATGTCGCTAAGAGAGCTCATGCAATGGCACAGGAAGCCGGCAGAAAAGCTGCTCGTTGGGTTAGACAGGAACATCCAGAGCTTTTTCAGGTTTGATTAGAATATTTTTTTTTCGGTCTTAATTACTTTACCCTACATATTCTTTAGCACAACGAAGCACAACCACCAATTAAAGCATTCGCCCCACAAATGGTATTCACAGAAGAATCTGAAGTAAATGAAAACTGCTTATGTGATCTTATAAAAAGTTCAGAAGTGTCTGACGCTATTTTCGTTTACAAATTAATGCAATCAAAAGGTATTCCTGTAAGTGATGAAATTAGGCAATCGCTGCTTGAGCTTCTCTGCTTCTGTAATCACGAAAATACTTTACCTGAAGAATTCATTGAAGAGCGATGGTTCCGGCAAGGAGCAATCGGAAAGGAGCGTGTTCGGAAATCTTGGAAAGACGGAGAATTGGCAGAGCAAATATTTAATGAAATTGATCCAAAAACTGCTCAGGCATATGCTTCACTAATCCGTGGAATGTGCAAATATTTCCAAGTCGAAAAAGCATACGCTCTTTTTCAGGAAGCAAATGAGAAACAAATTGAGCTGGACACAAAAACGTTTAATGCTTTACTAGGGATTTGCAGTTTTCTTAAGGAATCTTATGACATGCGATGGGAATTGATTCAAGATCTCTTAACACAAATGAAGGAAAGAAAATTACTACCAGATATAGGCACTCTGAATGCATCTCTGGCTTGTGTTAGTTCCATAGTGAATTACAGGCTTGCAAGGACTTGCGCATTGAAACTACTAAGTGAATTTAAAAGTCTCGGAATTGAACCATCTCTTGCTGCATGGTATTATGTGCTTATCATATTTTGCAAAGAACGAGGTCCGGTTTCCCATGTGCTTGTTGATATTCTTCATGAAATTGGAGGCAAAGAATTTTCAATAAATGACCCCAAGGATACTTATTTTTTTGTCACAGCAATGGATGTTTGTCGTAATCATTTAAATGATAAAAATTTGGCCAAAGCTGTCAATCAATTATTACACACTGGGAACAATTACGATTTGATTGGTGATTCATACAAGGAATCTGTATACTATCGCAATTATTTTGGCCTTCTTTGCCATACTGAACCTATAGAAGTATTTATGGAAATATATGACCTTCTTGTCCCTAATGTATACACCCCCGAGCCTGGAATTATGGAGGAAATTTTGAAAGCGATCGACGCAAATGGTGCTTTAGATTTGATACCTAGGATGTGGTCTGATATGATCATATTCGATCATACTAACCGCGAACGTTTATTAAACCAAATACTCAAAATTATATCCCAAAATAAACCAGATTCTGATATAGCTACACATCAAGGACTAGATCAAAAATTTGCGACAATCGCTTGGGAAATATTTACTAAAATCGAGGAACAGCCAGAGGATAGAATGAAAAAATTGAGTTTTACGGGACAAATGTTGGGAGAAATGTTGACTGTTCAATCGAGGGCTGGAGATTTTGAAAAATCTAAACAAATTTTTACTAAAATTGACAAAAACCAGCATCAGATACCGGGGACACCATCGCCAGCAGATTTAGCTGAATACATAGATGTATGCATTTTAGGCAGAAGCCCTAGCCAGGCGATGATCTGTCTTCAATATTCTGCGGAAAATGGATTGCATGCGGAGCAGCTTGCGCGAAAAATTGTTTCAGGATTTACCCTCAATGAGGGGCATTTGTCGAAAATTAAAAGTTTGGTGGGTGATGAATGCCTTGTAAATAGCTAATTATATGCTTTTTGTGCACTTAATTAAGCTTTGTTTTAGAGAATAGACTTTGTTAAAACAATTTTTTTTTGTTTTATTTAATAAAAATTTCACAGGCTGTTTTGTTCCGGTTTTCCGTCACCTGTATTCGTTTACAAATTGGATTTCGTTTTGTTCGAATCGTAATCGAGCTCTGATATATCATGCATTTACGCGTGAAGTGCCAATTACACTTGTCTCAAAACGACAACCTTAAACTCGCTAAAACGTGTCTTAAAAACTACTTTTATTCCGTTGAGAAAAATTTCTGAAGATAATTAAGATCCTTATGATAGATTGCGATATTCTTTAAGAAGAAGCTGTCGGAGTAAATTCAGGGCTATTCGATGTAATAGTAGCAGAGTAGAAGATGACAAGTATTATTTACCCTCTGACACTGATTAGTAAAAAGCTCCGAGTAAACTGACGTCTAAGAGAAACTGAGTTTTACTAATATCTTGAACCAACGACATGAGTGGCCGGTACTATGAAAAACCTTTGAAAAATACAGCAGCAAAACTGTCTATGTCGAGAGCATCTTTCCTAAATATCAGATGGGACTTTTGAAGATTTCCTTCCTAAGTATGAAAATAATTTATTGTCAAAACAATTTTCAACGCACGAACTTCACCAATATCAATAAGAATCAGTAGCAAGCAGTACAAGTAACAATTTGAGATATGCCAAAATCACATTCTACGTGTTGGTGTGTCAACACATAGACATCGCATAATTCAAATCGATGAGACAATAAATCGATCTCCATTCAAGCTCCGCAACTTACAGTAAAGTCTCTTAGAATGTATAGAACTCATCACTTCCGAATTGAAGTAGAGCTTCTATAAACTCTTATCTATGAAGTAATTATACATCGATGTATACCACTTTCTATATGGGATTTATGCCTACTGAGTCTGAGTTTTTTATAATCCCACATATAGGAGAAACTTGGTGACAAGATGTTAATATGAACAAGAAAGAAGCATGTTTTTTTTTTATTTTTGAAACGACTTTCCAAGAACACCCGAATCGGAATTTTTTTATTACAGTTTGTACGATCCCCTTTTTTTTTTGAATTTGGAATTGAATGAAAGCTACCTTCCAATCCTCTGGAAAGATACAATTGTTCAATGTTTTTTCAAGTAATGCCTAAGTACGCTTTCACAAACTCGTGTGGGAAGCATTGATATTTTTATTTCCATTCTGGTTGGTGCTCGGACATTAATACGTAAGAGTTGCATGCTCCCGTTATAAATCCTTTAAAAGTTATCTATGCTTCCTCCGCTGCTGATATAGTAGCTCCTTTAGTTTTTCAATCCATGCGAGATCAATATCGGCATCTACGGAAACATGTATGTAGCTGATAAGGTGATACTAGTTATCGAACGTTCTCTAAAGTAGTTCTCTTTTTCGACTACATAGTCCATCTCTGTTTGAGTTTTGACATCCCTTCATACCCAGCTCTTCTTGTGCATAATTTTGCGACTAAGGCCAGTTTCACCCGCAACGAGCTGAGAAAAGTTGCATTTTGTAAAAATCACCTTTGCTATTGGTGCTTGGTTTCATGCTTTTCTCCAAATAACATTCATAGGCCGAGTTCAGCATTCATACTCATCCAGACGATAACTCCTTGAAAAATCTCTTTAGAGTCTTTAATGTGATGAGTAAGAACGCAGTAATGATCCACTCTGAAACTAGTGAAAACCTAATGGGCTAGTCTCAGTGCGGCTGTTTGGGAAATCAAATTCGTGTATATAAAATAATAAGGACAAATGGAAATAAGAATCATCAACCGATTTATGCTTTATCTTTTTTACACACGTTTCATTCTGATGAATCAAGTTGCCCAGATAACCCTGGCTTTCTTGTTGATGATTATAATTCCAACAACTCTTGATTGTTGAATTAAGTTCTTATTAGATTATTAAAATCTTTCCTCATCCAGGAAAATTTTCTAGAATTCATTCAAATTCTCCTTCGATACTCAGTGCCATCTTTACACATGGGGTCTCCGGATCTGGGGAACCATGGATTTTATTCTAAGTGCTACAAATGGAAGTTTTTTTTATTCAAATTAACATATAAAAAACGTTAGTCATTGTATAGTGTCCGTGCTTACAACCCCAGTATTGTTTTAATTTCCCGCAATTTTTCAAGGTCTACTTTCATTAGCCAAACTCTATTTGGTAATCAGAGAAAATTTAATACTGTTGGTTCCTCTTAACATAATACTGGAAACTCTGCTGGCTAAGGTTATTCCACTAAATCATTTGATTACAAAAGAAATATATGGATCCGCACGATCGGGACTTTGCCTTTATTTTAAATACGACCATGGGATAGAGATTCCCTTTAGCGCCACGTTACGCTATATTTCTTCTCGGGACTGAAAATAAGTTTACTCGCCTTGCAATCAGTGTGTTTGCAATTATATTTTACGTTATTATTCCTGTTGATAACCTAAAGTAGTTTAGAAAGTAATTTCTGTTAGAGGGCTCCGATATCCTAAAGTGCCATGGGTATCTCTACTTGGCTACTACATAGATTTCTAACATTTCATTGTCCACATCATGTTCTTGTACGAAAAGATGAAGTCGCTAGCCTTGAATCAATCCGTTTACAAAACTTTGCACCTCGTACAAATAACCTTTCTTTTACGAGAGGATATCGCAAGCATTTTATTCAACTCCCAAGACCTTCGCTTTTTTTTTTTTTGTATTTTCCAACCCTAGGAATTGATAGGCTCCACCACTAAGTTTGATGTCACCCTGAAAGCTTTTATTTCATGCACACCAGTATGAAAAAGATGAAGTTTTGTCTTACGTTTCCTTTTTGATATATATATATACATATATATATATATATATATATGTATATATGTACATACCAAACAGCATAGGGCGGTATGTACTTCATCTGAAATAGGTGATTTTCTTCTCATCGTACCCATTATTCTGAAGCAGAGCAGTCCCTCAAAGATAATTATGACCAGTACTTGTGAGATTTGTGTTAAGTTCCTATCCACAAGTGTGCGTGTACAAGACCTTGCTTGTGATGAATACAACAGCATTGTAACTTCCAAGATTCTATTTGTACAGTACCATTATAATGATCACAGAAACATTCAATAATTTGACAATAGATAGATGATATAAATTGAGATGCCACCACTAAAGAAAAGGAAAACCCGAAAGGGTAAGAATATCTTTTCCCTACAATTCTCAATAAGAAAAAAAAAATACTAAACTTTAATACTTTTTTATTACACAAAAAAATAAACAATACTGTTTTTACAAATATAAAATAAATTCCCATACACCCTAGATCTATCTATTTTTCTCCGATTCTACGTAAATTTCTTCCCAATGGATACCATCGTGAGGCAGTTCACTTTGTACCAAAGGTGACAGCCACACTAAATACCATCGTTTTCCAAATACCATTTCGAAATTCTTCTTCCAACCTAAATTATATTTTGATGGACCTCGCCGCTCATGAACCACGGACCCATTAAGTACTATTCTCCCGTGGTAGATTAGAAGTACTAGCCCAAAGGCGAAGCCAATTAAAATCAAAACGTAAAGAGTTAAATAATAGTTTAAAGCAGAACTATTCAACAGAAGAATAATAAAAGGGCAGATCATTTTTATGAAGGTAAATACATTGTTCAATTCGTCCCCATGAATCCACCAGAAGAAAATCGAATTGTACACGGTAGCATATGTGGTGCCCACGAATAGATATGCGACTAGCATAAGAAAGAATCGATGGTTTCTATGTCCAATACAACATCCCGAGAACGCACAATGATGATCCCGTTTAAGTATGCAAGTATCACAAGTACTGCAGTGCCAAGAACGTGGTGGAGCTAAGGTCTCACATATTGCACACAATACCCATAGCGCCTTGAGTTGAGGATCATCTGGTGGTTTTAGTATTTCTCCTGAAATCAAACACAATTAAGAGAAATAGCTGTGAAAATCTTCAAATTTTATGCAAAATTTGATATACCTTTAATACTGGTGTCGACTAGCATTACAGCAAGCAAATTTGATGAAATATTAAATGCTATGAAAGTAGCAGCAGCAATTGTGAAATAATAAGCCAGCGAATCAACAGAATGGAATTCCGGAACGACTACATATATTTCAAACCAGAAAATAAGAGGGACACATGTGAAGAGAAAAGCTGATGACAAAAAATCTGTAGTTGTCCGTGGTAAGAAATTTTTTCGAATCTTCATTTTCTTCGTTGTTACTAAAATGTAAAAGAGAAAAGTTGATCAAGTAAAATCAAAGTGAGTACAAAATTTCTTGATTTATTTTAAATGAAAGTAAAAAGCAATTTTACTCCAGTATCCACAAGATTATGTAATAGATCATATATATGTCAGATCAAGGTAATCGTCATCATTACTAGCTAATTGCACCGTTAAAATTCTGCTGCGTTTTTTTCGTGTAATCTGACAGAGCCAACTAAATCTGCCATAATTAACCTAATTTGTCATATACCACAACAATTCTTATAATTGCTCAGTGGATGTTTTCCTTTTATTTTCGCAAAAACACACGATTTTATAAAAAGCTTTACTGAAGCATGTTATGGAAGCATATGAATGAGTATGCTATGGACGTGAAGTCCATTCTGGTAGCATGCGCTGACAGCTCACTCTGTGAACAGCGTTGAAACAAGCCAGCACGCTAGCACCTTGGCTAGTGCGGGAGAGTTGCGGGATGGGTAAACCAAATACCTGCCACTGTCACAGCCCATATACAAAAAGAATCGTGCAAAGCAAGCAAAGTTATTGTCCCCAGTAACTAATTTTCAGCCCCTCACCTTCTCATGACATACCCTTAGAATATATAGCAAAAAGGAATGGGTGAATCATATACATGAGCGTTATTTTTCAAGAGCGAGACATTATACAGAGGAGTTAGTGAGATGAAGGGGGAGTTCTATTGCCAGAACTGGAACTTCATTGTCAAATTCGTTTGTTTTTTAAGGGTTTTAAGGTGAAGAATAGCGATAGCGTTCAAATATTTTTTCTGTGGGAGAAAACTTTCAAATTGTGATAAATTACTGGGATATTCATGGCTGCTTGGGAATAGATATCAGATATTTTTTGAGTGAGAACTTTCTTTTTAAATGAAATGCAGAAAAATAAAAGAATTAATTAAAAGTAGGGCACCAAGCTAAAAACTTTCCTTAAAACCATTCCTGTTTGCTATATATTCTAAGGTCTGAAGCAAAAATCGATGATATACGATAGGTACATTCAAGAAGGAGATTTCTGCATATGCCATGTCTCCATATCTCTATTTTCTTGGATATGAACTATAACAGACTCGTAGCAATCATTTTGTATTACTTGCTCATTCCATTGGTATAATATCATATCGTTAATAGCTTTCCAGAAGGCGGCCCGGACTATCGTGTTATTCAACATCTTTGTCTCTGTATCGAAAGTAGTGCGAGGCAAGGAGTCTCTTTAAGAACTCGGCGGAGCCCTGATTTAACATTTTGCCTTGATCTTGATATTTAAAGATTTCTTTTCTATTTTCCACTGCAATTTGACACTCCTTGCCAAACCAGGTTTTGCGGTTTGCTGGTCGCTTATATTCAAATAGTCTCAAGATCAACTATAGACACAATTACCTTCATATTATTATCGAATATTGTTACGTCCGATTTGATTGGATTTAATATAATTTTAGTGGAAAAATAAAAATAATAAGTGGTTTTAAATAATACTTTTCGTACATAAATTAATACGCATACTAAAGTAGAAGGAGAGGAAAAAGGAAAACAGAGAGCACAACTGTTAGTGTAAAATGGTATTGTTTTTTATAATGAATAGAAAAAACGCTAAATAAATCCACTTACTTACTTACATCCAATGAGGAAATAAATGGTTCGAAATACAATAGAGAAGAAATTGGTAAAACTAAAAATTTTGATTGATCTTAACTACAGTCAAAATCATAGGAGTCTGAAATGAGCCCAAAAATTACATTCATATCTTGTGTAGACAATAAAATTAAATTGCTCACCTCTTCGTCTGCATAAACTGCAAAGTACTCGGCATTCAATTCTGCAGATCTACAGACTTTACAAATATGAGCGTCTTTCATTCCAAAAAATAACACTTATTATGGTGTACAAACTACCTAAGGTGGTCATTACGGGCCGTCTTTTTTACACATTGTCCTGATATTTTCGACCATGCGTTTGTCTTGGCCACCTTTGATATTAAAACGCTTTCCCTAGGACATACATATGTTTCTAAATATCTCCACACATCAATTGCCTAAGGCTTTCGGATACCTTTTCAGAGAGTAGTAAGCCCCTAAAGTTTTCAGGATGTTATCAATTGAAATGACGTTAAAGGCCAAGACCCAAGCAAAGATCGACCCGGGCACCTTTCAATCAATAGATTTGCTTATCCAACTGCAGTGATTTGCTTTCGAACTAAGCAACTCAAATGCAGTGTTCCTTTAGTTACTCATATGTTTAATAGACTCATCATACCCTTACCCTGGCAAACAGATATCGTAAAACATATCCCCAAAAAGTCACAGGACAAAATTACTGCTTACTAGAGACCTATAAATGTTCTGTGTGCTCTATTCTATCCAGTTTTGGTGGCTCTGATTACCGACCAAATAGGGAATTACGTCATTTCCCGTAAATTAAGCTGGACAGACCATATCTTCTCTGTTGCCAAAGAAGCATCAAAATGTCTTGGATTTCTGAAAAGGTGTAAGAAATAATTTAGCCCATTAAATCTAGCGCTCCTCTACAAGTCCTATATTTATTTATTTATTTATTTATTTATTTATTTATTTATATATTCCGTCTACCGATATACAATCTTACAGACTATTTATATTACGTGCAAAAAAATATATATTATATATACAAAAGTAAAAATACATGCATTACGTGAAAAGTGAATCAAAGAGAAAAAAAAAAAAAAAAAAAAAAAAAAACTTTAGTATATAGGATTAGCATAAATTTAAGGGAGATCTAAAACAAAAATGAAATAAAATACTAAAAAAGTTACAGATAAATACTAAAAATGTGAATGATAGTAAGACCAAAAAGGACAATAAAATAGATCACAGAATAGAACAAAGTATTTAAAATAGGCATAGTGCAATGTATTAACTAGAGCTAAGTACAAAATTTTTTACTTATATACTACGTACAATAGAATAATAAAAAAATTGAACAAGATCAACAAGCTATTAACCGAGGAAGTGATCACAAATTGAATTTATGAGAATGAAGTCATAAAGCTACTTACAGATTTTTGAGTAAAGCACCTATTGTCAGCAAAGTCAATCATGCCACTACAAAGATTAAATTGTCGAATACAGCGACTAATTGGACCATTAAGGCAGTAATTAGTTCTGTGAAGGGATTCGTACAGAATGGAGAAGAATCTCAAATTCCTAGATGGAATGTAAAAATGAATGTGCTCGAGCAGGGAAGGAGAAACAATTTTATACGCCAAAAGATCTCTTATGAACATAACATTTCGGGTCTTCCGTCTGGTAGACAATTTTTGTAAGTCAATTAATTGGCATCTTGCATGATACGGAGGTAGATCAGCACTCCAGTTGAGCTTCCTCAGGGCGAACCTGGTGAATCTCCGCTGAACGCCCTCAACTCTATTGCTATGAACAGCATAGTAAGGATCCCACAAGACAGAACAATACTCAAGGATTGGTCTCACCAAAGAAATGTATAAACTTTTGAGTGTATAAGGGTCCAAAAACTCTGCAGCACGACGCCTGACGAAGCCAAGACGAGAGTTAGCATTGCTCACGATGAAATCTACATGCTGGGAGAATGACAACTGAGAATCAAGCAAGACCCCAAGATCTGATGATAGATTACATTTGGCAATTGGGTAACCGTTAATGGATAAATCAAGTAGTACCGGTGAGGACCTTCTAGTGAAGGTAACATGCTTGCACTTTGATAAATTCAAAGATAAATGATTTAGGCAGCACCATCTAGCAAAACTAACAAGGTCGTGTTTAAAGTTAGCTACATCTTGAGTATTAACAATCCTCATGAAAATCTTTAAGTCATCAGCAAAACCAAGGCACGAAGCAAAACTAAAAATTGTAAAAACATCGTTAATAAAAATTACAAAAAGAATAGGACCCAAATGACTGCCCTGAGGTACACCAGAGAGGACACGAATAGAACGAGATGTTATGTCATCAATAACAACCATTTGCCTTCGGTCCGATAGATAGGAAGAAATCCATTTTAGCAAAGAAGAATGAAAACCAAATACACTCAGCTTCGCAAGAAGCAGGCGAATGTTTACCTTATCAAAAGCTTTACTGAAATCAGTGTAAATAGTGTCAACTTGACCTGAATCCTCCATAACCTTCAGTGAGAAATTAGCAAAGGATACAAGATTAGTCTCACAAGATCTACCCTTAATGAATCCATGTTGATGGGGTGAAATGTGCTCCTTAACAAGGAAAGAAATTTTATTAGTTACAATACTTTCGAACAGCTTGGGAATAACGGAGAGCTTACAGATTGGACGATAGTTAGAAACATCGTTTTTAGCGCCAGATTTATGTATAGGACGTAGTAGGGAAAGCTTCCACTCGTCGAGAAAAACACCTGAAGATAAAGAAATATTGAAGATATGGTATAATGGTATATCAGACCTAGAATGTAATACAATTCTTAATCCGAGCTGCGGCTGGCCAGCCTTAGCTTCATTGGATATTGTCCAAAAGAGAGCCTTTTCAAGCTCGTTGGCGATTTGGCAATAACTTGTCATATCGACTATTTCCCTACTTTATCGCTACACGCATAGCCCATGTTCCGATGAAATATCTAGTCTGATCCCTTGTAGATTAATTTTTGCACGCAATACTCGCGCACATCCTCTCACTCTTCCAAATACTTTCGGCCGTAAGTAAAATTCCGTGATGCTTTTTTATCTCGAACTGTGCGAATGTGGAAAAGTCTACCATCTTGATTTTCCCCGGGCTTACCATCTGGGAAGGTTTAAGAGTTACATACATCAGCCACCACCGCCACTTTCCTCATGTCCCCTAATCCTTCCTGCCATGCTGTACTTTGCACATCATAGGCATTCCCCTGAGCTTAGCTTAATAATATAAAATAAAGTCAGTAACCCACTATATTATGTTGCTTTCAGCGCACGTACACCACGCCTACGGTTCTAACGAAAATGATTTTACAGCTTACTTTTGTAAGCTGTATGCTGAGGGTAGCATCAAAACACCATGTCTTGTTAAATTTTAACAATCTTTTACTATGCACGTCATTTCACTACTTATGACAGTTCATTTATTTCCAATTATGTTAAGACATTAATTATTCAACACTGAAATCAATCCAGCCTTTCCTTGAGGAGCGTACTGACTCCCATTCTATTCTCAATTTATATTATTATTACAATAGAAAAATACCTGAAGAGAAAAATGAGATTTTCTTATAAAAACCAGCAGAGCACCATTCAAAGCGCAAGATGAAGCAAAATCACAACATGACATTTAGATAAATAAACACACAGAAATGAGTCAGAGTTAGGAAATATACAGAAATTTACCAAATACACAAAAACGAATAATTTGTTATTTTAAAAGTTTATGACAGACTACCGTTTGTTTACACAATTAAGAATTCACAATTTCCACGTCTTTGGAGACGCTTATTAGCTGACATTTTAACTTTGGAGAGTATAGATCAGCTGATTGCAACTCCTAGAATTATTTCAAAACTTCGAAATATTTTCTTCGCAACGATTTTACCAGCGCTAAAACTTGTATGGAATTGTTACATTTTCCTCGAATTCGATACTAGGCTTTAATCATATATCTGGGAAGTTAATTTACAAAGTTATACAAAAAATATTTATATACCACTCAATAAATTTGGAAAATGGAAGATTACAAACTTTTCTATATAACTTCTGGAAACCTACATTACCTACTCTGCTGGAAAAATAATGAACTATCATGGAAGAACTGTCAATGTCAAACCAGGGCCAGTGCAGTGCAGTGTCCAGTGTGTGATGTAAAATTCGCGTATTCCCACTTGAAGTGAAAAGTAAATTTTTATTGCACTTGCACCTTTAGAAAAATAAGAGAAAAGTGGGAGTATTAGCATAGGAAAATAAAAAGTTTCTTCTAATTAAAATGTTGTCTCGATAATTGTGCAGTGATGAATTCTAGATACAAGTAAATATTATAATTTCTTTGTTGTGCCATTCACCTCGGAATTTCCACCTACATAAAATTTTCAATTAAGGAAACTACGAATAAATAATAATAATAAAAAAAAACACAATCAACCATTTTAGGGAAAATGTTCATAAACTCTTCGAGTTTTGGTGTGAAGTCACAAAAACGGAGAGCCATAATCGTCAAAAGGTAACAGGAATCATCATTGAAAGTTTCCCAGAATCATTTCGTGATGAGCAGATAATCACCAAAATTCCAGATTTCGCATACCCGTGCGAGTTTGTGAAGTAAGTTTAACTGAGACTTGTTAATCTATTATCACATAATAAACACATAATGGGTACCTAGTTGGTACGTACGAGCTGTGCACTTGACACGACTTAATTTAAATAATTAAATTTCCTGCTGCCTTGGCAGTGATTCTTATCTGAGATTTGTTGATTTCACTTGCAGCGATTCTGTGCAGTCGTACTCGTTCGTGCTAACCAGTGATGACTCAAAGTGGAGATTTGGATTTTGTCGACATGATCCTAAAACTCAGACTGCAATGGTTATCATAACATATTTGCCTTGGCATGACACATTTCTTCGGTTTCTTACTGTTTTAGGTGAATTGCGAAGGACTAAAAATGGTGAATTTGAGTCCTTTTTATCGGAGGCCTATAATAAAGGGGTCCCTGATGCTGGAGCAAGTCTTAAACTGTATTATAATGGTGGACAAAATGTATTAATTCCATAATATTAGTTAATAGTAACTAAATCAAATATTTTTTGTTTTTATAGCACTTCATATTCCAGAGGCCTTCACAGTTTCAACTTCCTAGTATCCCCGAAAACGTAAGTTTATTAATTTTTAAAACCAAAGGTAAACAAAACTTATGTTTTCTTTGATAAAATTCTTATTTAATGAGAGTTTTCTATTTGCCTTTTATGATAGCACATTAAGTCTACAATATGTTTTGTAAAAGAAGACGAGAGCTTAGGTTTGTTAATGTATAATTAGTTCTCATATCAAATAAAAAACATTTGTTAATAACCATAGCGCGAGGTCACGTTAATTACAACATTATATTACATTTGTTGGAATATAATAGATTTACAAATATAAAGTACAAATTTCATAACTTGAAAATTTGAAGAAAATAATAATTACATAGGAATGTTGACTTAGTTTTCTTCAGCTGTAATCTAAATGTGACGGTAATATAATTATTTTTTTCTTTTGTTAGTTTGGAAAATGTGTATTCATTTTCTGACATTTTTAAATACATTGCTTATCTTGTAAAAACTCATACATTTTAGAAGCATTTAATAGGTAAGAAAACTATAAGGGATCAGATTAGGTATTCGACGGTGCTCAAGCGAGTCGATATGACAAATTATTGCTACATCGCACATGTGCTTGAAGGCTTTCTATTCGAGAGTGTCTAATGAAGTTAAGGCTGTGCGACCAGTTCCGGCGCAGATGTGGAAATCGTATTCCATTCTAGGTCTCATACAAGGTATTCCCATTACGAACCACTTACCGCCATTAGTGACGAAGTATCGTAAAAATGTCTGATACAAGGTATTTCCATTACGAACCACGGATAGAGAATGGCGGACATTAGTGACGAAATATCGTGAAAATGTATAGAAAGCACGGTACAGAGAGCACAATACCCTCTGCGCTCTTTCCTATATACATACATTAGTCACAAAATTACGTCACAGAGCATGTGCCAACATTTTAATGGGAACACTGTTATTCTATTACCTTGGGTCTGATGTAGAGGGTGTTCCCTCCATGGTGGTCAGTAGAGCAAGAGGTGATAGTACTCATCTAGACAAACAAACAAATATATTGCGGGGGAGGGGGGCATATCAATCGTATTTACAGAATGATTAAGGAAAAACAACCTATATCTTAAAAAGTACAACGTACGGTCACAGTTAAGATCTCATTTTATGCAGAACTTCAAAGCCTTCCAAAAGATACTTCAACCAGCCTGATACTCCTCTTATCTCAGGAGGTCATTAACATAACTTTTTTTTTATTAAAACTGTTAAACTGCAGACTCTCCTCTTTAATTTGACACTCTATGTGGTATCTGTAGTCGTTGAAGAGTTATTAGCTTTTAACCTATTCTCAAACCTAGTCTCAAAAAGATAATTTGTTCCCTTAGTGGCTGAAAGCACGTAATTTGAAAAAAAAATCTGCTAATTTCGGTATGACCTGAATTGGTTATGAGCTAATAACTCCTTAACGGCAGCAGATATCACATAGGGTATAATAAATCAAATTAAAGAGGAGAGTCTACAGTTTACAATTTGTATAAAAAAAATGGCCATGAGTTCTGCATACAATGAGCTCTTAACTTGACCGTACGCGCTGTACTTTTTAAGATACAGGTTTTTTTTTGTGAAAAACTAGCTTTTTTTCTTAATCATCCTGTAACTCCGAGACTATGTGTACCTCAAGGGAGTGACTTGGGTCCGTTATTTTTTATTCGATCTATTGACATTGTCTCTGTTGTGAGGTACTGCAAAATCTTGATTTATGCTGACGACATTAAACTTTTCGCTCAGATTAAATCTTTTAACGATTGTGCAGAGTGTCCTTCCCAAATTTTACATTTGGTGCAAAGCAATAATTTGGCTCTCAATGTCGACAAATGTGAAGTTGTAATTTTCCACAGGAATCAGAAACGAATCACTTATGATTATGAGTTCTCAGATTCCTCGATTCGTCATGTGGGTTCTATCTGCGACTTGGGTGTCAAATGTGACCACAGATTCAATTTTATCTCCCACATAAAGTATATGGTATCAAAGAGTAGTTCTATGCCGGGCTTTATTAAAGGTGGGTCCGAGAGTTCTCGCATTCCACTCACATTTTGTTCATACAACTGCTTTGTGAAACCACTTCTTGAAAACACAAGCCGCGTATCGAGTCTGATCTTCCTACGCTTTGCTCTTGGGCGCCTACCCTGGAATAATTTATTGATTTTTCCACCTTATGACGATCGCTTGAAGCCTTTAAATATGCTGTAAAAAGTCGCATGTTTGCCGATGTAACTTTTGTGTATCAACTCTTAAACGTGGACGTTGATTCCCGCTGTTACTTAGCAAAATCAGTCTTCGTAACAGTGGGCACAATTTGAGAAGGTTACCTCTGTTTCATATTAACTCCGCAAGGTAATACCACAGATAAACCCAGATGTCCAGACCTTATGGGGATCAGTGACATTCAATCTCCAACTGAAATAGAAATCACATTGTATCGAAAAAGAGCTTTGAAGCTTTTGCGAGAGATTCTATTCGACAAGCATGTCTCTTTGAGATTATTCCGGGGGCTACGCTTACAAGAAAGCCCCTCAATGGTTATATGTGTCTGCTTGCAACACTGCACCATACGATCGATGTTCAAACTTGATTATTTTTGAACTCTCTCGCAGCCCTCCGCTTTTGCTTTTAATGTTATCTTTACATCTCTCTTGAAAAATGAGAGTTTGGTGGGTGGCATGTGAGAGAAAAGCTTTAAGCACTTGTTTGTCGGTTAGACGTTGTCGGTTAGCCGCAATAATTAGCGTCAGTTTTAAGTACGGTGGGTGTTTATCTGTATTTTTCTTATTTGTGGTAATACCTTACACAAACTTAATATACTAGATGTCCAGTGGAATAGCAGAAAGTGTGCCCATGAAGCAGAAATAACGATTCCTTTGCTAAGAGAGAAATCTTTTAAGCATATCTTGCATGCACTCATTTAATCGGATTTGCAAGAGTGCGAAAATATTCTTTGTTCTAAAAGTATGCAAAGGCAGTCGTCAGGGGATAGGGAAAGTGGAATTCAAAGAGAAACAATCACGTTTTCTCTTCGCTTATATGAAGAGCTTTATTTTGAACGCATAGAGCTTTACGTTAATCGTGTGATTTGGATTTTAAGTGGCACAACATTTGGCGAAGTGACTGGACATCTAGTATATTAAGTTTGTCTAAGGTAATACATTATCATGTACGAGTCATTAATCGCATGTGTATTGTATTTTACCCATTAAGAAAGCAATCTATTGCATCAAATTGTTATAAAAATAAGTAGAATTTTTAAAATCGGAAAAAGTTATTTTCCGCCTATAAACTTCTTATGTTAAAAATGTATTTAATTTAGTTCAAATTTGTGCAGCCCTGCTCCGCAAACCAGAGAAATTAATTAATTATTCATTGAATTTTCAATTTTAAATCACTTTCAATAAAAATTGGGGGGAAAATTAAAAAATTAGAAAACGTTATTTTGTTGCTTTAGGTGTTTAAATAAATTTTTATTTATTTATTTATTTGTTACGACAAGCAACCAGGTCGTAAGGCCCATTGTATAAAACATGCTACTTCGGCAGACAAATTGAGTGGCAGAGCAATAAAAATAAACGAGAAAAATACTAGATTAACTAAGACTAACTAAGATTAACTAATATGTAATTTTAAATATGCCGACAAAACGCACTCGATCGATATCCATCCCCGCTGTCTAGAGAGTTATTACGTAGGAAAGAACTAGTACAGAAATTAAAACTGGATGCAGGTGCACTACCTATTATCAAGCCGAGGAGTGTAAAAGTGAGTAAATCAGCATAGAAAATTAGATCAGATTAAATTAGAATAGAATGAATTAAATAAGATAAGTTAGAATAAAGTAGAATAGAAGAGCATAGATAACCGGAGGGCAAGACCAGCACGATCAGTTACGACTTCCAATTGAGTAGCATTCAAAAAATCAAGAAGGCGCGATCTAAATGCCATCAAGGTAGGCGAGGAGTAAGCGAAGTTCAATAAGTTCCAAATGGGTTTAACGCGAGCAAGGAAGGAATTTTTCAGAACATTGGATGAATGACGGGAATAATTAAGTTGAATGGAAAACGAGGGGACCTAACGAACTCCAATCTGGAAAACAAATATTGTGAAATGCGAGATCGAATTAATATGAACATAAAAACGAGGTTGCGGAGTATAAGGTACCTGTCAAAAGTAGTATTAAAAAAATGCACCTTGTAACCGTGCGAATCATGCACCCGCCGCGGAAGATCGTACACATACATGATAATTGAATTAAAGGACGTGCGTAGTCTGTCAATATTTCCTGCGGAAGTTTCAGTGTATACCTTCGCCCCATAAACGAAGTGGGAAAATAACAGGGCGTGGGCAAGTTACGTCCTTACAGATGTTGGCAGGTACATGTTGATATTATAAAGTTTGCGAAGACCAAAACCTACCCTGCCGATCATGGTATTAATGTGGGGCGAAAAGGATAGAGTCTCATCTAAGATGAAACCGAGGCTGTTCACCCTGTCACAATAGGGTAAAATAACCCCATTGAGGGAGATGGGATCGAGAAGGTGTTTGATTGGATTCCATTAATCAATTTGCGATTTATTCTAAAATCTTAACACCCGCATCTTGCAAATTGTGCACCGAGCTGTCCAATTTAGGACAACGACCCAGCCTTAAGCGGGGTCTAATAGTCAAAATTTAATGTATGGGATCTTTTAATCTATGTCCACTGATTATGTTTTAATTCGTGGGGTGACATAATCGGCAAAAATAATTGTATTCAATTTTATAAATGCTTTTTCACAATAAAAAGTCATTTATTTATTTACATTTACATTTTTATATTATTTGATATTTACATTTAAAAAACACCACAATTTTTTAAATATCGCAAATTGTTCTGGGTTGCTACCCTGCTGTGTTAAACGAAAAAAGGTGTGTGTGTGTGTGTGTGTGTGTGTGTCTGGTTTACAAAGGCTCTAAACTACATTTGCGGTAATGCCTTCTCAATTTGGAACAGGCAGGCCAAATAGAACTGTCCGTATGAAAAACAGTCTTCTCTCAGTTCTATTCCGACCACTTTTAACGACTGGGATTTATTAAACGTAATTGCGAAGCGAACTTTGGGGGGAACTCTAGTCTTTTGAACTCAAAGGGGTACTCTGATGGTATCAATGTTGTTCGTGGTATGTATTTTAATTTTAACGTTGAAATTCGACAATTGATGAAATACCAACGTCTTGCTTATATATATATATATATTTTGTATCATTACAGGTTTATATGCAACTTATATTTCTTTTTCCGCATAAAACTGACAATCCTTTAGGGGTTGAATTTCAAATATCAGACAAACTGGTTTTAATGATTTGTTTATTTGATATATTTGTGCAATGTCTCAAGTTGATACGCGCGTTGTTTATATTTTACTAGAATGCGATAGTAAAGTTGTGCGAAGTGACATACGTAATCGGGACATTGGCAAAGATAAAAATAATTTTCATTTTTAGTATCGTAAAATAAATAATTATATGCAGTAAATTAGAGCTGAAAATTTTTTCCGTGCATATTTTTGAAAATTAAATGAATTAATGAATCACCTAAAGTTCAATTTCCATTGCCTCATGGGTAGATTTTTTCAAATATAAATGGACTAAATTCACGTAAAACATTAGGGTAAGCTTTAACTCGGGTTGAGATAGTTCAGTGATTATATATCAGTTCTACATAGCAAGAATTCAGAACAAGGTAGGACTAGACTAGAACTGAAACAACAAAACACTGTAAAAACTGAAAAAAAAAAAACAGAAAAATTAGCCGAACCTAATCCTAACAACATTTACCTTAGTGAAGAAATAGATAAATCTCTTCTCTTAATCTATTCCAAGTTTGTGTAAAATACAGAAGTTAAAGTATTTTTCTTTTATTTCAGCATAATCTTAATCTTTACTACAACTTCGTTGATCCAAAGAACATGATAGCAGTATTTGCTGCAATGTTAGCTGAACGTCGTATAATTTTTACATCGAGGCGATTAGACTGGCTTTCGTCTTGTATTCAAGCAGCAAATGCATTTCTTTACCCAATGGTGTGGCAGCACATATTTATCCCAGTTCTTCCAATGAAAATGAAAGATATTCTTAGTGCTCCCATGCCATATTTAATTGGAGTTCCAGAAGCGGTGCTCCAAACTGTAAGTTAATATTTATTAACCAAATATATAGCTCACGCAACGAAATGCAATTATTTTGTAGATGACTCCTGAGGAGTTAGGCGAAGTCGTTATTTTAAACTGTGATAACAAGACATTTGAAAGTCCATTTGATGATGTCCGACAAATGCCGCCTGAATTGGTTTCACAAATGAAGAAACATTTAAGCAATTCACATGACCATATCGGTGATCGAGTATCAAAAATATTTTTAGGAGTTCTAGTGCAATTAATTGGAGGTTACAGGGATGCAGTACGTTTTTCGCAAGAAAAAAAAATCACATGGAGCAGGGAAACATTTATTGAATCGCGGCCACCACATTTAAGACCATTTCTTACACGAATGATGGAGTTGCAAATATTCCAACAGTTCATTGATGAAAGGCTGGACATGTTGAACACTGGATTGGGATTTTCTGATGAATTCGAGCTTGAAACATTGCGGTATGCTGAGAAAATTGGAAAGAGGGGAAAAAACTACAAGGAGTTTCTGAGAAATGTTAAAGATAAGGTAAGTTTTAGATTTGTTGTGTGTTTAGTTTTATCGAAATTTTTGAAATATCCTTAATTGTAAATTGAAACACGTCTAACCAAAGTATTTTATGTTTTTATTTATTTTTGTGATACTGATCAAATTTTATATGAAATGTAACTGTTTTGTTTTTGGAAGATTTTTAACTCCCCAAATTGGATTTTTCGCTTCAAGTTGAATATGGTAAGGATAAATGGACATCATGTAAAAAAGACACCCCAAATAAGCCTACTAGTTAAATTGAGCTAGTCTAATAGTAGGAATAGTTCTGCTTATTGTGTGTGATTTTATACTTCACAAATATGGAAGTAAAATAAAAAAACCTGGGGCTGGAGAATTTTAATTTTTTCGACGACAATTTAAATGCGAGAAATAAAATAATATCGATGTATAAAAATTGCATAACGACATTTTACAACAAACGTTCATAAAATACTCAATGAGATAAAGAGACCAAGCAATCTTACTCACGTGATACAATTGTTAATTCAACCATTTATACCAATTCATTCATGCTTATTGATATTTCTCGTATCTCGAATGATCGATCTTGTCAGTTTTTCACTTCAGCATATCAGAATTTTCTTTTCTCTCTCTATCTCTATCTCTCGGCCGCTGGAACCACAGCTTCATCCGTAACAGGCATCATCTAGAAATTGATCTCTCACGTGTAGAGTGTGGCCAACCCAATTTCATTTTCTTCGTTTGATTTCTTTATTGACTCTAGCCTGATTGAAGCCGCGCCATAGTTCTTTATTTGACTTTTGAAATTTCCAGTTTGACGTAAACATCTAGTTGTTAATTCCAAAGACTTCACTATTATTCGACAATACGAGCAAGTGAGGAAAGAAATAGTATTGAGGAGTTAGGCCGGAAAAAATAAATATGAAGCTCCTCAGAAATTTCTGTAAAGGCGCTGGAATAGGTTGAAAAAGAAATATGTACGAAACAGTTCCTGTACGACTATGTTAAATTTTTAGAAACTAATAACTACTTTTCTTACCGATGTCAATGATGGAAATGGTTATTATTTGATATCCGTATTTCAAATTGAAAAGGAAAGAAAAAATCACCGCAATTTTGTCCCAAAAAATATATTTTATTTAGCAAAATTATACAATTATTAACTCTTCTGTAAATAATGTTGAAAACAATAACTGAAAACAAAGTGGTTCTTATTAAAGTGTACACTATTCATTCATACATTTTTGGATTAAGTATTGTTCAGGGCTTACACAATTTTACATGCTTCTAACTTTTACATGCATTCATAGTCTATCTTTTTTCATCTTTGACTTTGTTTTATCCCAAAAAAGAGCTGTGTACTCGTCTGGAACTGGGCTTTACTTTATACATTTTTTTTTGTAATAAACAAAAGAAATTTAGCATTTTTCATTTTAATTTTTCTCTTTTCCAGCTAGGATTTTCAAGGCGGAAGCGGCCGTACAAGTGATAAGTTTTTAAATTGCGAGTAGTCACAATATACATATATTTTATCTATCATTTACCAAATTTAAAATTCATGAAATGGTTGCTTTGGTACTAATTGTAAATTTCAAACTAAAATCACCTGATGATTACTGAAGAGGGCCCCAAAACAACACTTAATCCATAAAATGCATTCATTCTAAGAAAAAAAAAAAAAAAAAATTTACACTAATAAAATACATTTTGATTTTTTAAGGTTTTCATTTTGAAAGGACAATACCTTAGTTTTGCATAACATTTCCTTTTTTTTCTTTTTTTTTTTACAAGTCCAAACGCTCCATGTATTTCAGAACTACTACCGCCTTAGAAGTTAAGTTTGAATTAATTTGACGCAGCAAAAGTTTTTCTATTCATGCAGAAGACATTCTTTCTCTTTCTTCTTTCGCTCATAAGCACACTGAAAATGGGCTAAAACAGATCTTGTAACAAATAGAAGTTATCTAGGCTCAAAGATGTCATTTCGAGACTGACGTTAAGATGGTGTAGTCTTTTAAAAAGCAGAGGACTATTTTCAAAATTGAGCAATCCTCTTTTTTTGGTATTTTAAAATTGCCAGTGGATAGTAGAAAGTAATTCCATACGCTTTAATTAAGCACCACAGTGTAACTGTGGAGGGGATTCATGTACAAAAATTTGGTAACTTAAGAAATACAATTGTATTATATCCAGGCTTATTCCTCTCACTCTCTTTGTTGGGCCAGAGTCGACCTTTAGAATAGCCACCCTTAATAAATGGAACTCAATTGGGAACCAAATATATTGCTATGCACAAAATTTATTTAGCATTTCGCGGATAAAGAAAGTTAAGCTGCGCTAGAATCTTAAATAAGTAAATCTCGAGCTTAGTATGCGATAATGATAAACTGTAGGAAGGGTTGCCTGAGACATGAGAAATGTGTAGTACGAGTGTGAACAGGTTATGGTCACAGTGCAACTACTAGATTCGTAATTGAATCAATTTGTCCTTGTTAATTATTACATTTTTTACACAGTCAGTTTGTTCGATTTGTTTTCCTTCTCACGTTACAATTCGCAGAGGTATTCCCAAAATATTAATTAAATATTACTACTCATACAAAATTCTTCACTTAACACAAAAAATTATTTCCTGATAACAATTTGTTGGAAAGTTTGGAAATACCGTGAGGCTCCTATCAGTGAGTCATCAGGGTTAACCATAAGCTGAGTAGTTTTGAATTTTTTTTCTACATAAACAGGCGAAACTTTTTTTAATAGAAAGTAGGTGAAAGAGTAATCACCCCCCCCCCCCCCTCTATTGTTTTGAAGGATTTTTATTCTGAGTTAGATCTTAAATTTGACTTGTGTTAATATGGTTTTCGATGCAATATGTAGGATATTATCCCGTATTTCCTGCAGTCACCGTTTTTTGTTCATAGTTCACAGTGCTTCTCAAAAAATGTCTACAACATTTTAACTTCGGCTTGCTTGCCCTAAGCTTCTTCACTTAGGGTTTTAATGTTTTGACTTTTATCCAGTAATGATCTTTTTATTTTCCTTATAATATGGGAGCACACTTTATGACACTCTGCCTATTTTCGAGAGGAAAATTTGCCCTCTATGTTACGTAGATCCTCTTCTTGTCATAGAAAATTATTTTGCTAGATGTTTGTACCTTTCAGTTTTACCTTTAAAGCAACATTTTTTGAGACATACTTAGTTGCTAGATGATTTCTTTATAAAGATTTATCTCTACTTGTGTTGCTCTCAAGTTTGGTTTTTTACTTTCTCGTATATATTTGATGCACCCTCCGAAGGCCTTTATTACTCGCCCTGTATGGTTCCGAGCAATGTATCTTCTCGCATTTTATACAGCAATAGTAACGACATTTAATTGGCTTGTATTATGATGATAAATCTTTGATGATTTTTTCCAATGTGGACGATTTCGATAGAATTCATTCACTCCAATTATTTGACTGGACATCAAAACTGAGGATGAAGGCAATGATCTCCCTTTCTATTGTTTTACTATCAATCGTCCATAGGCAACACTTTTGATAATATATTTCAATTGTTGTGTCCAGGGTAGCTTGAAAGTGCTATGGTATATGGGACTCTCTTGGAATAAGCATTCTTTTCAGTATCTAAAGCATATATTGGTAATTGGGTAACATGCGACCTACTGTTATCTTAGATAAACCAGTCTTGATTAAGTTTCTTTGTATGAATTTCAAACGAGTTAGCACAATATTCTGTAGTTGCTTGCTCCGGTACTTAAAATACAAAATCAACAGCAATAATTTTAATGAACCAAAAATTCGAAACTTTTATTGAGGTATAAAACGTAGTGTTTCCATACGTCTGACTACCGTTTGGACGTAAATGTGTTATGAATTATGTAATCTTCCATGTCTGTCATATTGGAGTTGTAAAGTCGCAGCCTTATCTTAACTCAAAAACTCACAAGAGTTCCATTTCCGAGATAACTGAAAAAAGCCACAGTAATTTAATTTGCAAATGGGAATTGTTATCCAAATTTGATTTATTTTTCTAGAGTAGAGTAAAAAAGTCTTTTTATTTCCCACTCGCTCTTTAATTATTTTTAGTACTTTTTAAATATTTTCGGAGGTCATAATACCAGTCGAGATGTGCAGAAAAAGTTATGATAAAGGATGTAAACCACCCTATGTATATATTTATTATGAATAAATATTTATCGTCCTAAAACGGTTGTAAGCATTTTCCATTCTTAATAATTGCCTTCATAGCTTGATCCTTAGAACACCAGTGGCAAAGCTTATGATCTATCACAAAAGAGATACAGTTGGCGATAGTCAATTCTATTCGTAAGAATATTTACAACTGTACACAGCCGACTAAAAATTCGGATTAACAGACACAAAATATGTGAAATATTTTCCACCAATCCGATACAGACTCTATTATCGGTGATTTTGTCAGCGGTTGTATCTGAAATCAAATGTGGGCGCGAATACTTCCTAGTTATTTTGGAGTAGGGTTTTTGGTACGCATGGCGCACACTAAGTTAATTTTCGTCCAACTTGACATTTTCTTTATTTTCACACAAAACTTTGAACTAACTGTTTGTCATGGAGATAAATAGTCATAAATTATTTTTTTTTGCAATTTCTTTGTAATGTTGCCAAACATGTCTTTCATTTGAAGTGTATCAATACTTAAATTCCAATTGTGGCAGGAATTCAAACACTGAAACAAACGCGATAAATTGTAGATCTGTTGATGACTTTTGATGATGGATGTTGATTTGAAAAGGTATTTTCATCAGTGTCAAGCATTTGGGGTGGGAAAATAGTTGAATGTAAACAGGGCCGAACTGGGTCTTCAAATCGGCTCGGGCTTATAATAACAAACCAACCCCAAAGGGTCTTCAAAAATTAAATTTTTATAAAAGGCAAACAACCCAAATTATTAGGCTGATTTCCTACTGAATATTCTTTGAATATTGAATTCCATGCTAAATAAGAAGAAAGAAAGAAGAAATTTATACAGGAAAATTGTATACACAGAATATGTGTAAGAGCGGTTGGTCCTTTCACACTTAAATATATAAAACTAAAACAGTATCCGAGATACCAACAATTTTACTTACACATCTGTAACAAGAGTAAAGCAAGTGAGGCAGACGTGGAAGCGGAGAAGCGCTGCCCATTGAGGAAAAAAATTATTGCGGGCGAACAAAATAATATTAACAACTTTGACAAATATAAATTATTTTTGATTCTGAACTATTAAATACATTTTTTGTTCTCAATTTGAATTTATCCGCTTGACAAGGCTGAGGTTGGTTCGTAATCCTAACATGGAAGAAATTTTTGCCAGTGCTACAAAATTTCCTCAATATAAAAGAAACGAGAAAAAAGAAGCGTATCGAACTTTTTGAATCACAAAATAATGAGTGATCTCAATATTGCCAAAAAACAAAAGCTTCGTACACCAATTTTTTGAATTGATTGATGTTCTTTTATTCTAACTAGCAAGGATGTACGAAATGTTGGAACAAGTGTGAGAAGATTTTCGATTCCTTTCTGACAATCTTTTTAGCAAAATGTACGCCGATAGTCTGAAAAAAGCCGCTTTTGGATTTGCTTTAATCAATTCATGACTATAACCTTCAAGAATCATATCAAAATGTTTAAATCGCGCTTCGACTTTTTCTGACATTGCCAATGACGATGGCATCATGAAGTTAATAAAAAATTACATTTGATCTACAATGGGTTTTGGCAGCCGAAAAAGAAATGACAAGCACTTCGAATTTCGAGAATAAAATCTTGCAAATATTTCTATCAAACTGATTCCCTAAATGTTTTTAAATGTATACTTTACCAGCAAAAAATTAATATCAACTAATATTTTTATGTGCAATAAATATTATTTACTATTCTTCTCATCACCAATTGTTGCTCAACTTTGTTCAGTCAGTTGATAGACCACGTCAGAATAGTTAAAGTTAAATAAGGTTATGTTATGTTACACGTTTGCTTCAGGCACCAAAACGAGTTGTTATGGTGCTGCGTGAAGAAACTGAAGAAAGAAGTGAACTCTTAACTCCTTCTTCTATACTTTTTGTTTTTGGAATCGTTTGGTAATCGCTTAGAAATTTAATCGTTCCTAATATTTTCTAATATTTATGTACTTTCTAACACTGGAAATTTGTCATTTAAGTCAAAACTGACCATGACCATTTGTATATACTCTACTTCAAAATTGATTTACATGAAATAAAATTACTTTTTTTTTAAAGATTAGAAAATAAAAACAAAATTTAAAAATTGTTTTTATATTTGTTCTTCAATTTCGAATTTGTTTTAAAAGTACACATAGGTGTAGCACACCTTTGAAAGCCTTGTTGAACCCTCCTGGTAAAAAACACATTTTCCGTGGGTTTTTCGAATTAAAAATGATATGATGCATAAAATAATAAAAAATGTTTTACAAAAAAGTGAATGATTTTGAAGCCACGAGAATGCCAAATTTGCCATACATGATGCTATCTTGGCAACATCCACTAGGCTCTGCGTCCTGTCAGTGTTTATAAGTTGTGGGACATTTCTCAGTATTTTTAACTCATAACTCTCCTCTTTCCAGATGGCCTCGTGGCTGTGGGCCAATTAGCTGCATTGTATTAGGCTTTTAGGTTATGCAATAAAGTACTTTTTCAATTTCAATTCACTTTCATCACTCTCCTCACACCGCACCCGCATCATTCGTCCAGAGTACATGATAAATGCGGGTGGTCGCGTTAACATGGAGAGCATCGGCCCATCGAGCTAGCGCCCGATCGCCCGTACTGCCAGTCCGGCTCTGAATGTAAAGCTTAGTCTCATTAAAAAAAAGATATCCCATTCTCTTATATTGGTCAATGCCTCTATTAAATGATCGGTACATGATTTAAAAACCAGGAGTTCGTTCCAAAACACAACTGCAGCTATAGTTGTAGTTATGTCAGAGTTATGTCACAGCTATGTCAAGTTGTCTGCAGTTAACTAAAGCTGTTAGAGGTTTTGGAACGATCTGAGTAAGCTAAAAGTATTAGAACTATCATTTATGCTGATTGTATAATTTTATTCATACTTAAAACTAATATTATTACTGTGTGTTAATCCAAAATGAGCCAGAGAAAATTAAATAAATAAATAAATTTCGCAAAACGTTTGTAAAAGCGCGCCAAACAAAATATTTCAATTGACAGCTCACGTGACTGTTTATATATTGGATAACTAGCAGTCTAGACCACAGTCAGGGATAGTTGACTATTTTAGTCAACTTCAGATGTTTCGGAACGCTCAAAAGTCAGCTCAGCTGACATAATTTTGTTGACTACTGGGTTTTGGATCGATTGAAGTCAGCTATAGTCAACTGTAGCTATGTTTTGGAATGCACTCCAGATGGTTTAAAACAAGACGTTCTATTTTGAAGGTAGTGAAAATTTGCTTGAGGCGTCCGTGGAAGTTTTACTCTTTACAAAAAGATCTTTCATATGATTACCATAAGTACACCTTCAAATACAACTAAAAATATCCCTGACCCATATCCAAAAGGTATCCCCTAAGCTGTTTCCCCTCTTTCAAAAAATTATTGGTGAAAGGATAGTTACCAAAAAAAAAAAAACATGTGGACTAATTTACCTCTTATTTAATATCAACTAGTATATGGGTGTGAAGCTATCCGCTTTTAAAATTTTCATTTATTAATCAATCAGGCAAACTATTTACATAGATAACTCGAAATGTAGACAAATATTAAATTTTATGAAAGCAATTAGCCTACATTCATTAATCTCTCTTTATATAAACAATTTTTGTCTGATTTGCTCTGAAAGTGCTTACAGAGAAAGGGAAAGAACATAGTACTGTTTAGTCGTTAAAATCCGAGCTTCACGTATGTAATTGTTCCATCTTTAGAAGCACAGTCACATAAAGCCATGTAAGGAAAGTCAATACTCTTCCTCTGTCTTTCTCAATATTTTTGATGTTCAATCTGTTGCCAATTTTTTTTTTTTTTTTATTTATTGTAGATTTGAAATTATGGTGGAAAATCTAAATGACTAATTCAGTATATTATATACGTACGTACATATGTATATTTATTATATAGGGGAATGTCGTCAGTTTTAGCCACCTTTTTGACTTTTGCCTATAACTTCCGTTTAAGGAAGAATTTGGTAAATCCAATCACATCTTTGGAAAGATCTGGGGGAAAAAAGAACACTTGCTGAACATTGCAGATTGATTGGATGAAAAATGAAAAAAAAAATAGACATTTAAAAAAAAGTGAAATGTTCTCAAGATCGTCCAGTGCTGTCTAAGTTAGCCAGTCGACGAAAAATGTGCTAAAATGATTGAAAATGACCTAGAAAAATTATATGAATGAAATAAAAAGCCGAATTTCTTGCATTTTCTGTTTTTTGGCTAAATTTGAATGGTACATTATTCGGAATCGCGTTTCCGGCAAATGTCGTTATATTGGTAAACTTCAAATGTACTTCTCTCTTGCATTGTCCTAGAGGGCCTTTTTTGGGCGGGCATCTTCCTTTAGTTAGTGCTTTATTGGCGGATTTCGTTGGGATAGGCGCTGGACGTTTTTTGGCCGTCTCCCAAGCACACAATCACAGTGGGCCAATCCTGACTACACAAATTGACCAACCTTGATGACAAGCGCCATTGCCGCATCACGTGACACCACAACCAAACATGTTACAGGATTGAATTTTCCACATTTCAGGAAGAATAATTGCTCTCAAAATTTGGCTCAGATCTTCATGAACTTAAAAAAATTATTTCTGCAAATATTTCAATGCTTTACCTATTAAATATCTCCGAAAATTTGTTAACCTATGATTATCTATGAAAAAAAAGTATTATCACTTTGTAGAATGTCATATTTGTGAGTATTTAATAAACACTTGGTAGTCGTAGATCGCAATCACTATAACTATTTAGTGAAATTACATTCTTTAATGCCAACCAACATTTATTTAGTTTTTCATTTAAGTCCTCATCAATGCTAAATATTTGTTATAATTCCTGTGTTTTTTTATATTTATTTATTTTTTACTGCTGGCTGTTATTGGGTAATTTTTTGCAGACTAATCCAGCTGTAAAGTCTGCGGTGAAATCGGTGAGTGGTTGCTTTTTTAAATGTATTTATCATTATTGTAGCGTTAGCCTAGTTTTAAAGTTTTTGCACAAGGTACCTAACTCATAAAATTATATAATTAATATTTAAAGGAAATTAATATTTTTACTTTAAACTTCACTAAATTAAAAAGTCTTTATGGTCAATTTCATTATTTTTTAAATAGTGTTTCACTTTTTGTAGCTTGCTGATTTTATTCAAATTATCAATGTCACGAATACTCTAGAACATAGTTTCTCCAAAGTTGCACTTTCAACACTCAATCCATCCACACAGCGACGATAACTTCCAAATGCTCTCTTTTTAAATCTTTTAACTTATTGAGTCTGCATCATGCTGGTGAAAAATTGAGGCAGGGTGCGCCTGAAAAGAAATCTATAGAAGCACTTTTACAGCCTCTCCATTTAATCCAGTATAACTTCCATTTGCTTCTACGTAAAAGGAAAATGTTGCGTGTTCTGTTTATAAGACTTTGCTGAGTGTTATTACAACACCTCTCTTTGATCTTCTAAATTATTTATTGTATTGTGCTAAGACAGTTCGGTGTCCAATCCAAATTTTTTCCTTGTGTCCAAACTGAAAAACTGATGCTCTCCGTCTTTCTAATTCACTACTCCAATATGTTTGTGGAACAGTTGTGAGGGACCTTTGTCTGTAGCTGTGAAACTACGGCTGATACACATATGTACATACAACCTCCTAACTACCTTCAGCTGTCGACACCATAATTATCAATTTAAAAGTTTTGCTAGATCCCCTACATATATCTGTAGAAAGTCACATCAGGTCGCTTTTCAGCACAGTGAAACGAACAACAATAGTGTTATGTTTAATTGTATGTTAATCGAGTTTCACCTCTAAATTTTTAAAAAAATTTTTTTTTTGCCAATGATGTACCTACCCAGGTTTGAGCTTATACCGGAGAACTACGATAGAAATATATGGAGCTGGTTCTGTACTAACTGGGCCACAAATCGACAGTTTTTTACGTACGTGATATAGAGTTAACGTTAAATGAATCTCCGGCTAAGCAAAACAGAATACTCAGAATCAAAGTTTGCACTTGTGTTAAATTCGTAAGTTAAAAAAAAATTTTGCGTGATTTTCTGGGTCGTTACTGGTCTTAGAAGATCCCCTACTTGTGGTGGGTGTTGTTTTCAACGATATTTTGTCGGGTGTCCTCGGGTGCGCTTTTACGGTGGATAAGATAGGTTTTGCTAATGTTCGGTTCGTAGAGGCTCGACGCATTCATCGTTTAATTTTAAGAGCTGAGCAAAAGGCATAGACATCGGTTTCGAATCACATTTTTAAACTTTAATTTAATTATACATTATTGTAGAGTTCTTAGGTGCCCCTAAAAGCCTCGAACTGGGCTATAAACGGTGATTAAAACTATAAAATATAGTTTCACAGAGAGTGTTAGACTTCAATGCAGAAGATAGGAGAAGCCCGCATATCTTTCAAGATTTATATAATATCAGGATGAGTGCGTACATATAGCTGCTACTAGTTGGAGGCTTTTAGGAGATTCTTTCATTCAAAGCATCAATACAACAAAGATTCCACCGAAAATTTGATATGATGATATTTTGCAAATATCCAAGGATCCTCAAATACTAGTTGAGATACTTTTGAAAGACTCAACCAGCAATTCGGCTTTCACCGTATGTCAAATAGTGTGCAGTGCTTCTGGGAGTACAACTATAAACTCTTATTATATTTTAGAACTTGAGAACTGTTCAGGAATCCACTGAAATAATCTGCGTTTAAGGTAGCACTGCTACCACAAGCAAGCTTCCCACAAATAGTATTCCATATGGTGTTACACTTCATCTTTTCTTTATGTGGAAACGAAAGCACTAGAGTCTAATCTATAACACAGATTTCATGGATATGGCAATATGTACGTGAGTTACTTATTTTATTGATAGCAGAACAGAATAAGAAAACAGTATTTTGTCTGATGTGTAGTTTGAAATCTTATTTATGATTTTTTAAGTTATTATAATCTTTACCCAGCTAAGGTCCGGAAATAGTAGACTGTTTTAGCAAATTTTTTTTACCACGGTATAATTTTTCATATGCGGGCACATACATAATTTTGAATAGATCTCTTAAAAGATTCCCCCTCCCTTAAAAGTCTAAAAAAGTAAATTATCTGTAAAAGATCTGGCGATAGTAGTAGAGCTTTAGATAGAAGTGGTGAATATCGGCACAGAATAAACCAAGAATTTATTAAATTTTCTGGTCTGGTCCCTATTTTAAGGTGTAGGTGCTATTAAAATGTGACAGGTTTAAGTGGCTTGGACACATTTTTATTGCGAACTGATGCACGATTCTAATACTTTGGAATTAAATACATCTCACGAAAAACCCCGAATGAGAGGGTATGGATTGGATAAAGTGGAAATGATGAATGCTATTTATTGGAAGGAACTCGCATGACACCGCAGTTAATGGAGAAGCTATGTAATAGAGACGGCAAAAACTATACATATGTACTAGGTGAATTTAACCAGTGATTATATGATGATATTCTTCAAAATATTCATATAACAAGAAATTGGCTATAAACTTGGTTTTACTTAACAGAAAAAAAAAATAATAAATTTCAAACAAAACACCAATAACACCTTCTTCTCACCGTTTCTACTGCAGGTAAAAGAAGGAGGTCGTGGAGTAAAAACAGTCTACAAAGATTTTAAGTCAAAGTTACGAGATATAACACCACCAAAATCACAATTTCATTCACATTTATCACATTCTTCTTCTAATAATGATACAACACGTACGCATCATAGATCAGCACCAAATTCACCAGTTTTTGCCAAACGCCAAACTAATCTAGATTTCAGCAGCTATAGCAGTGCAGGTGGATCTAATTCAAGAAAACCAGTGACATTGACAACATCCAATTCACAAATGATCAATGGATTCACCAGTTACACAAATACTACCAATAACAGCAATAGCAATCATATTACCAGGAGCCCTACAATAAGTCCTTCTAGTTCTCTATGCTCTTCAGATATGAACATATCACAGGAACTTCAAAACCATCCCCTTTTTAAATCTCCAACAGTGGATAGAAGTGTAAGTATATATGCGTGTTGTCTTTTTCTTTCTTTTTATGGTTTGGGATTTTGATGTGATTTTCGTTAGTTTTTCATTACATTGTGTTAGCTGAGGTTACTCTGCACTGCTTTTGTTTTTATTACTCACTTGAGAAATTATCTAGCATACAACTTTTAAATTGTTTTTGTTAATGGTAAAAATGTTTTTTGTTTGTTTTACTATTACTTGTATGTACCTTTTTTAATTGAATCTTTCTTGACTAAATTCAATATATTGTTTTTTTTGTATTGGATAAACCCCTCTCAATCAGGTAAGGGTTCCGTTAGAATATTTTATTTGTTGAATTAATATCTTTATAATTGAAGAAAGAGACAGTATTTCTAATAACTTGCTAATACATATCTCTCTGAGAACATATGCTTCGATCTGGGGTTGTATAATTTTTTACCATCATTTCAGGCTCTGCAAATTCCCAAATTGTTTTGTTAATAACTCCATACTCATCTTGCATCTCATCGTTCATCAATGTATCTATCGGTGACTAAACAAAATTTTTGTTAGAATTAAATTAATAATTTACGGGTAAAACTCAAATAGCTAAAGTAATGATAACATCATCATCAGTGTTCTGACGAAATCTACAACCTTATGTACAAGCCATCATATTATCTCTGAATGGCACATTCCCATAAATTATGCAACTACAAAGGTACCATCTCATTTGGTTATTCTTAATTTTCCGCAACTATCACTGAGGAAGTAACTCTAGACTTGTTTATTGTGAATAAGACAATCAAGTATGCCTGATTTTATATAGCTTACGTTTGCTTGAAGCACAGAATGTTACGTACAATTAATGGTACACCTAATCGGAAATAGTAAAATTAAGCGTAATAGCAGCAATTGTTATTCAATATTTTAAAGTAATAAATAACTGTTGTTATTATCTTGTCGCCCAGTAATTTTGTGTAAGAATATTCTTACTCTTCAGTTGCGTTTATCTGTTGATGATGCTACTGTAAATGACAAATAAAATAGAAGGAAAAGGAAATTTATATGCAAAGCATGGAATTAATTTTTCTTATAAAACTTAATTTTACAATATAGACTAATTATCAAATATTTCTTAGCTATTCATAAGTAGGTTGCCAGAACGTTGCAACATTTCAACCGCCTTTAAGCGTCCATTTCAATTAGCAAAGTACATAGCACAGTTTCGTCATGAGGTTCTTGAATGACGATTGTGTCCAGGTTATCCTCATCCAAATGAAGTTTCCTTACTCTGCCTAATATTCAGCTGGAGGGTTGTACAGTTTTCCACCTTGTTTGCTGATGCTACTACGAATGTATTCTATTGACCAACGTTGCATTGAGGAGTCGATTTTATGAAATTACTTAATTCAGTTCATTGAAAAAATAGGAGTGAAGATAAGGTATTTGTACCTCTTAAATGATAGTATCGGACACAAATAGAAAATATGTCACTGTTCGACCCCTTACCCGCACACTTCCCAATGACAATTATCAGACAGTCCTATACTATGTATGTACGTATGAAAGAGGAGTTTTCGAACGACATATGTATTTGAATAGTTTTTGCATTTAGTTTGTATTAGGTTAGAACAACCCATGTGAGCAACTTCTCCCAATCAGTTGGCGATTTTTTTTTTTTTTTTATATTTTACGACTACACTCGCTTGGTTTTTGGTTGGATTTGGAAGATTTAGAAGACGAAATGATGATGACGATAAAGTTTTTTTTTTAGAAAGCATCGCATTGAGCTAAGCGTATCCATATGTTCACGACTGATTGAAGTTATTGTACTGAGATTGATTTTTTTTCTCCGACATTTGTAGTAGTTCTAGCCTAAAAACACAACATGATCACTACTGAGTGATCTTGATAACAGCTCTAGCTTGAAGCGCAATCGGCAAGGTTTTCATTTTGATTGCATGTGTTCCAGTCCATCATTGAGTTGCAGTTTACGACGAAAATCTATCAACGCTAATTGCGAAAACTGTCCATCCGTGAATTTAACTTTATTCTACATCAAAGCAGCTGGCTAATTTAAGTAGGTACTAGTCAGATTCCAAGTAATGTCGCGAATAATTCTAATCTTGGTTACTAAATTTGTCTTACCTTCTGACAATGATTGATTGATTCATTCGCGAATGTTTATTTGAAAATTAATTTGGTTTTGGAGCTGCGTCCAACATGTAATTTTTATAGATTTCCTGGTTTCTTCCTACTCTTTGCGAAGGTTAGCTGTCAGTGGATCTTCCCCGAAAACTGAACTGATCTATAAATTTTGCATCAAGCATAACGATATCCATACTAATGAATAAAAAAAAACGTTGAGTGAGCCTTGCTTTTAGATTGTTTATTTTCATTGAAGTCCTAAACAAGAAATAATCTTCCTTTACATTCCAGTTAAGTCCCGATGTCTTACTGTATTTTAGAGAAATTTAAGTTGAGCATCTTGGCCCCTGCTGAAAACTGTTCACCCTCATTTTAAACACTCGTTCAAATATCTCACTGTTAGAAAGGGTGATGATTTGATTGATGGATTCTTCGGCAAGATGAGACGATAAAGTGCGCCAAAGAATATTTTGGTAATTATTTATTACTATTCATTTTGACTGTCGATACATTTGGGTTATGCATATTGTGAACTCTTCTTTGTGCTTCTGAAATCTGGATAGCTTCAACACAGCATGATGTGCAAGAAGATTACGAATATTGTTCGAGCACACATAATGTGAAGATAAACGCTGCTAATTTGGGACAGTTTTAGATAAGATGATCTCCCTTGAACAGAAGCAAAATGTTGTAGATGTCGTATAAATTTGGTCAAAATTTTGTAGCTTGAATTTAGTAATATTCTGCTTTTTATACCATAGATGAAATCTATAGGGTATACTAAGTTTGTCATTTCGTTTGTAACACCTCGAAATATTGATGGTAGAGCAAAATGGATTGGACACCTATGCATAATATTAAAAGTTATTTTGATTTTTGCATTTCCGTCCATCCGTCTGTGCGCACGATAACTCGAGAACGCGTATATTTAGAGAGCTGAAATTTTGTACATGGACTTTGAAAAAAAAAAGTAAAATTAGGTTCGAAAATGAGACAAATCGGGCGACTCTTTCGTGGAGTTGCCATACAAAAATTTCGTTTTCCACTATATATTTGAGATTAGGTACATAGTGTTTTCATTGTATTACCAAATAAAATTTCAAAAATGGATTAAATCGGGCAACTTTTCCTTTATGTTGCCATATAAAAATTTAGGTTTTTTTACGTATACTGTGAAAACGATCAGTCCAAGACATTTTTATTGTACTAAAAACTTCTTCAGAATACGAAATCCTATAAAATTGGTTATAATTATTTTTTCTGTCCGACAAACCATTCTAGAAATATATGTGAAAAATCATTTCAAAAATCAAACTTACACAGAAGTGTGACAATACGAAATTTTATAAGGGCATTTATCTACGGTATCATAAGAATTGGTCTTAGACCAATTCTAGCTTTTTTACTTGTTATTTAGTTGAGAACAGTGTATTTCATATGATTAACGATAGATCTTGGAACTCTTTTGTAAATTAGAATCTACATACATCTTGTATAGTTGGATCATTCATAAATAAGACGGCAGTCCCATTCTGCGGATAGTAACATTAAAGCTTGCAGACTGTGCACAGATTCTCTAGAAGTATTACTTAGTTTAATTAATTAAGTACTTTTCATTTTCGTAGTTGGACTTAATTGTTTGCAAACAGTGTTATTGCCATTGGCATCACATACATATGTATAACTATTCAAGTATTTGAGTATCCTTTAAGCTGGAGCTAATTTTGCATGTATTTTTATGCACTAGTGATAATAACTCATTGATATTAATCAGTAAATGAAAGTTTTGTAATTCTTGAGAGTATACGAGTCGTTTTGGCTTCAGGGAATGTGCTTGGGACCTAATTCTGGCGCTCAGGGCCAGAACCGTGAAACACGTATTAGTAGAAATTGTTTTCTGGGAGAAATTGTCAGTCATTGGTTGTGATATTGCATTTACTGTATTTTACTGTAGTATACAAGTGACTGTAGAATAGTCGTCAATTAATTGCAGTGTTGATTGAATATTTGGAATATTTTATTGTTTTAGTAGGTAAATCTTAGTACATATCATCACAAGTTGGATCTGTAGTTATATTGTCAATTTCTGTCAAGTCGTTTTATAGAATGTCCAATGTAATGCACATCGACAGCAGTCACAGCACGACAGTAAGAAATTTAGCTACACCTTTTCTTCACGAATATAATGTTAACACTTGTACAGATGTACTGACATTTTTCCAATTCACAATTCCATCGTTTGTATGTACATATTAGAGTTTTTTGCTGAACTGTCATCAACATTAAATTTAATCGTTATTATCGCATATGAAATGAATTGATGTAGGACCAGTACTAGATAAGTATGAATCAAAAAAACTAACAACGACGGTTAGTTATATTTTATTAAATGATCTAATTTATTTTTATAATAGGAGCCCCCTTTTAAATCCTAACTTTGTTAAGCTACAGCATTAGTTAATAATTTATATATATAACGTAATTGATGATCTCTTGTTTGTATGTAACTGGGTTAACGTAGTTGAACCAAACTTAGGTTTAGTGCAAGCGCTGATGATGTCTTAAGCAGACAAAACGCGTAGATTGTTACTCATTTTTGAAAACAAATTTCAAATTATTGTAGAGTCGGAGCAAATGTGTTTTATTGTTTATTCTAAAACAAAGATATCTAAATGCCACTAACTTATAGTACGCACATTTTCTTAAATCTAAACAATTCTCGACACACAAAACGAATAGCTTTAATTTCAACTGTGAATAAAGTACTACAAAAACTGTCATTCGATTCCTACAAACTTATTTCATGTTTGATCTGCGAAATGTACTCTTTTCTCATGCCGTAACGTGAAGTTCTTACCGTGGAAAGGAAAAGCTCCAGCTCGAGGAACCAAAATTATGTTGCTTCGTATAGAATGAACATGTTAAATAAAATAGACGAGAAGCTATGTTCGCGAAAGTAGCAGAAAAATCTTTATTCTCTGTCCAACTTCATATAAAAAATTTAAAATTCAAAATCTTTGATTCTTCAAACTAGATTTGTACATACATAGGCTGTCCACTTTAGATCTCCACTGAATAGTTAGGCACATTATTATGGTTCACTGTTCTGAAAAGCGATCTAATTGAATTTCGCCAGCTCTAAATGACTCTTTCGTACAAAGCTGTGCATATACATATATCAAAGGCTCTTCTCTGGCCCTATTTGTCATTATACTCAAAACAAAACAAAAAAATATCTAAATAAAAATATACAGTGATTCCATACCTGAAGAGATATCTTTCACGCCGATCCCCTCTGATTTTGATAAAATTTACAGGAACATGCCACTTGACCCCATCCCCCTTAGAAGGCCTCTCAAAGTTCTGTGAATTTGGATATATTTGCTGAGAAAGCGTTTTTTCATAATATATTATATCTTAGGATTGATTACAAAACAGTCTTCCAGAAAAAAAATATTGATGAATTTAAAAGATAATCATTTTGCAATAATTGAATTTAAAGTCATTATTGTAGTGTCAGCATTTCTGATCACGAAAATTTTTTTTATGATTCACATTGTATAAATCGAGATGACCTCAGGCATTAGCATTTTCACAATTGATAATTTTATGTGTTGCAAATTCTTCTTAAGGTCAAGCACTTTTGTGTGTTTTTATTTCCTTTATCGTTCCAATTTTTTTTTTTATTTTCATTGTCTGTGGTCATGGCTTTGCCGTGCACCCGGGAAATTTCATTCAATCTAATATTACTGATCACTAACTATTACTACTTCTACTTCTGATGTATTTTCGTTTAATACAGCGAAAAACGCAAGCAAACGGAGTATATTAGGTCTGTTAATAAAATTCGAAGCAGGCGGTTCGAAGTCGAATCCTTCGAAGCATGAAAGTTTTGCCGTATCCTCGAAGTTTTCGAAGCCTGGAAGGATGAATGTTTTACCAATGCTTCGAAGCATGAAATTTTCCTGGTGCCTGCTCTGTAGTGGTGAGCTTAAATTATAATATTCGAGGTGAAATAATTTTTGAATAGATTAAAGAATGTCACGTTTTTCGGGGAATAGACGTATCATAAGCCTTTTCCCAGCAAACATTGTGGCAATAAAAATTGCGTTGTCCTTTTATTGCAATGGCGATGTTTTGGCGATAGCTCGTGAATTAAAGTCAATTATATTCCCGGAAACAGTACGATTATCCTACGAATCGCTTTTTTATTGCCATATTATTGCACTTTTATTGCCTAGATCGCTAGTACTAGATGTGATGAGAGAGACATTTTTCCGTTATCGACAATATTTAAATACTCTCCCTTTGGAAATTACCTCATTTGCAGTTGTTCTTTCTTCAAGTGCGGTCGAATAGAAAAAGCAAACGCAAGAAGATAAGGATATTTATCGCCATGGTGATCATCAAATGAATTACTTACACAATTCATATGCGATGCAACATTTACCCCCGTCAAGTTAAACGTAGGCAATAAAAATGCATTATTGCCGGCAACAAAAATGCTCGTTGTGGCAATAAGAAATCATAATAAAGTGATTCGTAAGCCAATCGTAATGTTTGCTGGGTTGGTTATGATAAGAATATATAAATATATGTTATTATATGTGTGAGCACAGGTTTGCAGTGGATTTACCTTACACTTGTTTTAATTTCGAGCCATTTATATTTTCTCATAGTGAAACTAAACCAGGATCGGTTTAATGCTGGGCCATATACCCTCAATACAGACATACATATGTATGTTAATATATTATTGCGAGCGTGGCCTTTGGTTCGTTATTTAAAACACAATATTAAATATTTAATATACAAGTTCTTTATTTCACTTTAATCTTATACAATTCACAAACAATTATCGCAATCTAATTACAACACTTTCGCACGTTTATTACTTTCGCTTGTTGACACTGCAACGTCTAAGACAAGACTCTTGCTCTGGCGGTGACATCTGTTATATTTATACCCTAGAAACTCTCCAGATTATTCTGGAGTGTTCTATTCCAGAACCTTCTTGTCTATTCTATTCATTCTATTCCTGAACATTCTCGAAGATTCCTTCACCGATTCTCCAAACCTGAAGTTGTTTACTCTCCATTGCCAGTAGATGTCACCAGTTGTCTCTTTCTATTGCACGTAACAATATGTATGATTTGAAACGCAACGTTGTTCAAAACTTTTAACGCTAATTTCACAATCTTCTTGTCTTGTCTTCAGTTAAAATTTGCCATACTTGGATGATCTTTGATAAAAATGCACTTTAGAACTTTATATAACATAATATCAATTCGGCGACTCCAACCCCTAAAATCCCCCGGACTTCGATTTTTAGTCCAATCTTACCATAAGTGATAAAAGCCGACTACCATTTAGGAGCCGTCATTTTGATTTCTAAACTTCGACCACACATTCGTAATTAGCGGCCATAAAATCCCACAGATGTCGATAGTCAAATCTGACCATAAGTGATAAAATTCGTCATTATATTCCAGCCGCCATATTGATTTTATGTTATATAAAGCTCTAAAAGTGTATTTTAATCTAAGATGTGTAAATGTGGAAATTTTAGCGGAAGACAAGGCAAGAAAAGTATGAAATTAGCATTAAAGGTTTTGAGCCACGTTGCGTTTCAAATCATACTTATAATGCAATAAATTTATATATTCTTATCATAACCAATTATAATACGTCTATTCCTCGAAAAGCTCACGACACTCTTTAAAATATTCAATAAATATTTCAAGTCATCATTCGTGCTTCAAAGCTTCGGCAAATCGTTCATGTTTCAAAGGATTCGACTTCGAAGCTTCGAACCGCCTGCTTCGAATTCTATCAACAGTTTTAAAAAGTACCACAGTTATATTTTATTTTATTAATATAGGATCTCAATAAATAGAATTGGTGTAGTCAGTCCTAAGATATGAGTTTTTTAAAATATGGTTTGGTTTCCCAAATACATAACACTAACCCCCCCCCCCCTCCCCGCTCGCCCCAAGAAGAGGGAAGGAGTACATTCTTTATCATCCATCCCCGTAAATTTCTTCAAAATCAGAGGGGATCGATGTGAAAGGAGTTTGGCTTGGTATAGAACCGCGGTATATGTGTGGTATAGTGTGAAATAAATATTGAGATTTGAGACAATCCACCCAAATTTAAAAAAAAAAATTTATAATCATTATTTCATATAAATCATATGTACACCATTCAACAATTTTTTGTGGTCATATTTTTCCATTTAGCTAAAGCCTAGCAACAGTTTGGATTACTCTGGATATCGAGCGGTACGATATGGAGCACCAGCGCTTACACCAAAACATAAAACATCATCGACACCAGACGTTCCTGTTGGTAATTTATTCATTATCGATGATAATGAAGAAGTAACAGTGGCATCGGCGCCAATTTTAAGTACGGATTCCATATTTGATTCACCACCAGATATGCCATCTCCACCTGTTCCGCCAAAGCGAACAAATAGTAACCTCAATAGAAATGCACCAAATAGATCAAAAGATTCTGGTATTGGAACGTTGCCAGGTGCGGGTATGTCAGCATCCTATACATTCGAAAATAATTTCGTGGGTACTAATAATACAACAAATAATGAGCCAGATTCACCTAGTAAAAAGAGTGTTCGAAGCTGGCAAGTACCCATTCCAGCTCCAAGGCAGAAAAATAAAGAGGTAACAGGGAGTACAACGCTTTTATGTATTTTATTTTTTTAAATCATTATGTGTGTGTATATATGCTTTATATATTATATAAATCACTGCTTTTGATATTCATATTGGCAGTCAACAAAACTTTCTTAAAAACTCATATTTTATATATTTTTTATTTTTTCATTTTTACAGTCCCCAAAATCTCAGCAAGATACCTCAAGAGATCTTATCAGTTTAGATGATAGCAACAATAGTTTTGATCTGGAAGACTTTGATCCACTTAATCAAAATGCCAAACCAATACCATCATTACCCACAACTTCAACAGAAAGTACAAAATCAACTTTACTTCCATCGACTTTGTCGAATTATAGTAACAGTGTGCCTACTGTCCATAATCCGCTTTATCCTTACTTTTCTCCGCAACATAGAATTATTAAAGGTGCATCTAACAATATGGAATCGAAAGATGATGATTTCGAATTGCTGCGAAAATATGGTCTGGATCAGTTCACCTTAACCAATGGCCAGAAATCATCAAATTTGGCAAATTCAGCAACAAATAAAACGCAATGGACAACTTTTGACTGAGTAAACACCAAGTAAATTATTGGAATGAAGATATTTTTAAATTAGGCATGAATTCTTCTCTCCTCTGTCTTTCTTTTTGGACATATTTTAAAACTGTCTTTGTTATTGAGACTTTTTGTGTTGTTAACTATTATATGCCAACATTCTTAAGTAAGACTCAAAATTTTGTATATGATTCCTTGTTATTTTAATCTTATTTTTTAGAGAGTTATTTTGGCTAGTTTTAGACCGACTATTTCGATTGTATAAACATGATAATAATATTAATCCTAATCTTGGCATAGATAAGAAACTCTAAGCGATATTAATTAAATCATCACAAAAATTATCAAATATTTTGATTACGTATAAAAATGAGATAATTAAAGATTTTTTTTAAATGTTTTTTTATGCTTTATTACATTTGGGAGTACTAATAAAAACAACTTTTCACCACATTTTAGTTAATGAATTACTTTAAAAAAAAGCACACCGCCTCGATAGCGATTGCGATAACGTAGCGATAACGATAACGAAGCGACAACGATAGATCGCTACACATAGTTTTCAATGTAAACGTTCATATAAACGCGATAGATCACAGCGATACAAAGAATTTTTGCAGCGTTTGACCAGCGATTCAAATGTCTATCGCAGCGTGCACAATTTTAGTCACCTATCACGAGCTGTGAGATCAAAACGGATAGTGCAAATTCAAGTGGGTGTTGAAAAATTAATTAAAATCATATAAAAGAACACCTAATTTTATATGATCTGAATTTAAAACATAAAAATAGTAGAAAAAAAGACATAGTGGAGGTTGATATTGACAAGGAATTGAAGGTTGGGTTAACTTAAGAGTATTGGCGATTTGGTCATTGGGACCCTGCGGACACAGCGACAAGAGTTGATTTATTGTGTCCTTCCCTAGAGTCTAAATCTAGCTTAAAATACAAGCGGGAAGTGTTAAACGAATTGAGATTATAGAGCAAAAACGTTGTTGGATTAAAATTTTTTCCGTTGATCTTCTTCCATTAACTTCAAAATTTATCAAACCCCTCAGTTTTGGTTAAGATGGCTATAAATGTTTAGTGTGATAACTATCGTTCTTATTCGCAACAATTTTAATAATTGTTTCAAGCTGTGTTGCAGTAGGATTGACAAAAATTCTCCATTTTTTGGCAAAATTCCAGATTATTCCCAAATGTCTTTATTTGGTTCAGGCATATCTACATATAATATGCACGTCACTATCGCTGTGAACTATCACGTTAGTGTGAAAGGAATTTATCGCAATCGTTATCCTAGCGGTGTGAATCGGTCCTTAAGCTCCCTCAACTTAAAATAAATATACTTTCTGATTTTAGGCTGTATTATCTTTGATCCTTATTTCAATCAAGCTACTACGAGTTATAATTAGGTAGACATCACTACAGACAAAAGAATAAGACCTTTTGTCAGCAATGCACTACTAGGTATATATATGCCTAAATCATGTGAGGCTTTGATAGGACAGAACTAAACTAGGAAAATACCTCTGGGTTGAGCAAGTGAATAAATTAATTACGTATACGCAACAGAGGATAAAAATATTTTCAATATTTTAAAACTGTAGTGCAAAACTTTTATTTTCATGAAATATTAATAAATGAATAGCAACATTTTTCTTTACAGGAAATATGAGTGAATCCTGCGAAGTTATCAAGAATTTACGACGTCGAAAAGAGATAAAACAAACCGCATTACCAGTCATATTCAAACGGCAATACGAAAACCAAAGATAACCTAATAAGGTTATTAGGTTATCTCGACGGAAAGTCGAATATGAAAAACACGGTCACGTATATGTCGAATTTCATTAGTTGGGGATGAATATTGAGATAACTATTTATGGAAATTGCTTATTGTATGTCAAACTAAAACACAGGGTACCGAAATTCAACACGTCACTCCTCTCTGCCGAGACTCAATCGACGCATCGAATTTGTGGATCGCTTATTTCGACGCATCGAGTAACGATTACAGATATTTTTTCGATTCAAAAGACTCAGATTATGATCGTATTTATCCCTCATTGACTAGATTTTCTGTTAGCAAAGAACGTATAACTTAACTTATTTCTGTTATATGTTCTTTGCTATTAGTCTTTAAAGTAGTGGATCTTACCAATGGACGTCAAGTAATGACTTCGTTTTTCCAATGGGCAGACCACAGAGCTAACAGAAATAACGGATGAGCTGTGCTCTTTAAGTTTAAAAAGTACGGACAAAGAAGAAACCAATGTAAGAAGTAAATATCAACTACAGAGGTGAAGTTATTTAAAAAGACATAATTACATCCTTATATTTATTAATGTCTCGAATTAACTTTGATTTGTTAATTCCCTAAAACAATAAAAATAAATAATTTTTATATTTGGTAGCATAAGAACGTATTACTTTATCATTTTTCTGCCTTTACTGAACTTCGCTCAGTTCAAATTACAACAAATGGCATTGCCATTGTAGCTTTCGACGCTAAGCGCTTCGATAAAATAACGTCGTAACTTTATCAACGCGGCTGTATTTGTGATAGACAGAGCTGCCACAACCCTGCAAACATCATGATTCGTAAACGATTTGCTAGCAAATCGCAATCTCTCGACTAATCAACCCGAGATCCTCTCTCGATAGAGAATTGCTTTAAACCCTAAGACGAACCAAAATTGATGTTAAAACGAAGTTATGTGTTAGTGGTGTTATATATTAAGAGAAGCGAGCTATTCTCGTGTCGTAAGCAATTCGAGAATATTAAGTTTTTATGGACATTTCATTAGATCCGTGGAAATGGACATTTATTAATTTTAAGTGGAAAATAAGGTCCGTGAAGATTATTGTGTTGGTCACTTCATTGCACCTTTAATTATATCACTTTTTTCCCAGATACATAACTAGACGTATCAGTACATGCCACTCAGAAAAATTATTTTTGTTTTGAGCATTATCAGTAAGCTATGAGTCATTTAAATCTTACTTAGAGAAACGAAGGAATCTCGCAGTAAATTCGAAGCATAGACGCACGTAGTCTCTCTCATTTCATTGTAATTCCTAAATCAGGGAAATGGAGAAATCTCGGGCAAAAAGCGGAGTTGTCGTGCTGAGCTCTATTTACCTCTCATTCGTAACAGAATCAGAGAAACGAAGTAATCTCGCGAGAAGCTCGAAACTCTCATTTCTTGCTCAAATTCGAGATTACTTCGAGAAAGCGAGCTCTTCGCTAATATGTTTGCAGGGAGCCGACGTTTTAGCGATTTACGACTGTAGCAAAGAAGTTAAAAAAAAACTTTTGTAATTATAAGAATCGGTGCTGCTGTTATTTTAATTAGCCCGCTATTTCGGTAGATTTCACTTTTGGAGCTGTCATTTTTTGACATTTGACAAGTAAAAACTACGCCATTAATAAAAATGGAACGATACACGATTCAACAACGCATTGAAATTATTAAAATTCACTATAAAAATGGTGAAAATGTGGCAGAGACGGTTCGTAAAACTCGAACATTTTTGGGTCGTCGTGAAGCACCTTGTCGGACCGCAATACAGAAATTGGTAGAAAAATTCAAGCTGTCAGGACAAGTTAGTGATGTGAAGAATAAAACCCGTGCACGTCGCTCAAGAACAGCCGAGAATATTGCTGCTGTAGCCGAAAGTGTTGAAGAAAACCCAGGTTTGTCCATTCCTCGTCGTTCTTTGGAATTAGGCATTCCACAAACGTCATTACACCGTATTTTGCATAAAGATTTGGGTCATAAGGCTTGTAGAGTTCAGTTAACACAAGAACTCAAGCCGCCGAACATCAACAACGTCGAGTCGTTGCTGATTGGGTCCTTGAAATGCATGAAAATGATCCGCAATTCCAACGAAAACTCATCTTGAGTGATGAGGCCCATTTCCATCTCGATGGCTTCGTCAACAAGCAAAATTGTCGCATCCGGGGCTCGGAAAACCCAAGAGTTATTGTTGAAAAGCCTCTATATCCTCAACGTGTGACTGTTTGGTGCGGTTTATGGTCCCGCGGGGTCATTGGACCTTACTTTTTCGAAAATGAGGCTGGAGCAACAGTTACGGTGAATGGATTGCGCTATCGACAGATGATTAATGATTTTTTATGGCCGGAATTGGATGGTATTGATCTGGACAACGTTTACTTTCAACAAGACGGCGCTGCGTGCCATACAAGCAACGAAACCATTGATCTTTTACGGGAAAAGTTTCCGGACCGTGTTATCTCTCGAAGAGGTGATCACAATTGGCCACCGAGATCTTGTGACTTAACACCTTGCGACTTCTTCCTTTGGGGCCACGTGAAAGAGAAGGTCTACGCCAACAACCCAGCGTCGATTTAAGACCTCAAAGATGGAATTCGTGAGGCTATCGAGAATATAGGGCAGCCGTTTTCCGATTTGGTTATGTAAAATTTCATGAAAAGGATATGGTCCTGTATGCGTGGTCGTGGTGGTTATTTGGCTGATGTTATTTTCCATTATTAACGGCATACCTTCCTCTTTATAATGAAATAAAGATCCGATCATTTATCTCAAAAAATGGCATTTTGCTTTGAATATCAAAATAACACCTCTTATTGGAAAAACCTTTACAAGTAGCTGGGTTTCCGAAACTTAAGAATCCCAGCCAATAAAATAACAGCGCGATATTTGAAATAGACCATAAGGCTGCAACCAAGGATGGAGTTGGCATAAGGAGAGACATGGTCAAAACGACGGAGAACAAAAACATATCTTATAGTAGTGTTGAACGCAGTATTTAGCTTTCGAATAGACTCATAGTCAAGAGAAGCAAATATTTCGCACCCATACGTAAAAAGAGGGACGAGAAGCGTCCTGACCAGCTTTAAACGGGTTTTCGCTGAAGTGAAATTACGAGTCGCTCAGAGTGAACGAAGCCCACCATATACTTTTCTAATTAGAGTATTAATATGATGGCCCCAGGAAAGAGTTCTATTGAAGATAATTTCCAAGTTAGAAACGGTATCAACAATTGGAATTTGCGTTCCATTGATTACGACAGGGGAGAAATAAGAAGTATTTAAAATTGTTTTGTATATAATTAAGCATTTAGTTTTGGTAGGGTTCAAGTGTAGCATATTGTCAAAGGTCCACAAATAAATATAATGGAGATCATCATTTATACAAGAAACGCCATCTTCAGCTAATCCAATTGGTCTTGAGATGTACAATTGAGCATCATCAGCATAAAGGTGCAGATTGCTGTACTTAACACAATGAAATAAATCATTGATGAAAAGAGAGAACAACAAAGGATCCAAGATAGATCCTTGTGGCACTCCTGAAGATACAAATTGAAAAGAGGAATTTTAATTTTTAGAATACACAGATTGATACCGATCCCTCATGTAACTGCCGATAAGGTTTGCAGCCTAGGGAGAGAAATTAAACTGCATTATCAGTTTTCTACATAGCTTGCTATGATTCACCGAATCAAATGCCTTAGAGAAATCCAAGAGCACTAACATGGAGAACTCATCCCTGTCAATAGCAATCCGTATATCATGCTTAGGTCTAAAGCCTGTTTGTTCTTCATTTAGTAAATTATGATATGCAATGTATCTATTTATCTGGGCAAACAAATTTTTTTTTTTAATTACTTTAGATAAAAAGGGTAAGATACTAATAGGTCTGAAATCGGTATTAGATGAATTTTTCGGAACAGGTATGACCTTTGAGAAGTTCCACTGGTTCGGAAACTGAGATGACGTAAAACACGTATTACAAATATGTGCAAGAGTAGAAATAATATAAGGCAGGAGCATTTTAACAAATTTCGGGTTTAAACCATCACATCCCGTGCTGTTAGACTTGATTTCACAAAAAGCCATGAGAACGTTATTAGCTGTTACTCAGGTAAAATTAAATGGTGAAAAGTTCCGAGGAACACTAGGAATAGGCAATTCAGGGCTGCTTTGGGAACTCGAAGTTATTGCAGGTACCATAAAGAATTTCTTGTTGATTTATTCCGGATCAATGTCGATATTATTTTTGGTTGAACAAACTACACCAGCAAAACGTAAGTTTTTCCATAATTTTTTGGTGATAGTTCAGTATCGAGCAATGAAGAACCTCTTTTAGGCCATTTTGATTTCAAATGTTGTTCTATTACGAAGAACGCGATAGTCAATATTATATTTATCTCAGATTTTTATATTTTATCGACCGAATTCTTAGGCCGATAAAACATAAAAGTTGTGTTTTTCTTAAAAATCTGATCTAAATATACTATTTTCTCAGTAAAATTCTTAGTTTATTCTATTTCCCATGATTTTTTTTAATCATTGGAGCAAAAATCTTGTTTTAAAGTGGAATAAATAGAGTTTGTCGGTTTACATTTTCGGTTCTTGTTTTTGATGTGAAAGTGCATCTCTATATTATTTTTCGAATCTTGCTCAACTGTACGAATTAACTCTGGCATAGAACCTAAAAATTATAGCAAACAACCAAATGAATTGAAATTTAATATAAATGACTTTTTATTTCAAATTTCACTACCACAACGTAATTAATTAATTATTCTTAGCTTTTTCTTTATTTTCTTCCAAATGAGATTTAATTTTAAAATAAAGTTTCTCAGCACCATTCTCATTAATTTGTTCATTATCAGGTAAACATTCCATTCGTTTCAGCCATGCCGTAATTCTAGGGTACCTAACAAAAAGTGAATATGTGTTATAAAAGAATACCTTATTAAAAAAAAAAAAAACCAAACCTCTTTTCCTCAATTGGTACCACCTTTTGAAGTGAAATAATTGTAGTCTGATTGGAAACATCGGCTATAGTCATCGTATTTCCAGCCACATAATCATTTTCTAAGAATTTTTCTAAAAATTCATATCCTTTATGAGCTTGTTGGATGCTTTTCGGATTATAATCGGCTTCTCCTCCATATACAATTCGAATCTAGAATAACAATTCCTTTTATTATTTCTTAATAATATTGACAATTATTGCAGTTGTATTCCATACCACAAAATCTTTTATTGCTGGAAATAGAATTCCACATTCGAAATACATTCGTTGATCAACTTTAGCCCTCTTCACAAGATCCTTCGGATACAAACTATCATTTTCGGCATATTTCGATACTAAGTAGGTCATAATTGAATGGCTAAAAGTGTAAAGAAAGTTATTAAAGATATCATTTTGCTGCTATAAAAGCTATCTCTAGAAATGTTTAATCAAACCTGTCCCATAATGGTTGTCCGTCATCAATTAACACTGGAATAGTATGTTGTGGATTAAGCTGAAATTTTTAAAATTAGTTGTTCTGCTTACCTAATATTTTTCTAGTTGTAATATCAAACTAACCTTTAAGAATTCTTCACTTAAATGCTCTTTCTTGGAGAAGTCAACAAATCTGAAAGATAAATATGAAAAATGCAGTATTATTATGTTGGTATGCACCATTATGCAGCAAAAGCTTGAGCGTAATCAGTTTATCACTTGTACTCTAGCATACCTACTCACTTTGTATTTATGTCCAATCCGATTAATTTTGCAGTAATAAGGCAAGCCCTTGACGGAGGGCTAAAAAGAGCACAATACAATGTCGGCTTCATTTTGAAACTACTATTTAATCTATAGATCTTTTGTTATTTAAGTAAGAATTCTTTCATAGACTATTAGCAAAGTAAATACAATAGAACTCTTTAATGAAATTATGACACAAAGCCTCGCCGCCACCGTCGCGCAATGTGTATCATAGTAGACTGATAAACCTGACCTGAATCTGATAGTGACTTAGCATTTTAGCAACTTCTATACAGCGACTGTTCGAGTGACGCCAGGAAAACGGAGTGTGAGAGACTCATGATCATGAACATAAAAATTTAAAAACATGTACTTACACAATCTGATCGAATTGAAGTCATTTTGCATGCTAAACTTAAGTAGTTACCTTGTGCATATCAAATAACGCTCATGTAAAACTGTTTGCGCATGAGTGTTGTCTGCGGGTAGGAGAAAGTAGAAGTATACCACTACCAATTATGTACAAGAGTATTTTTACAAATTAATCTCATTGATGATTGTATTTATCCCAGCAAACATTGCGATTCGATATCGCGTCGAAAGCGATTCATTTTAACGGAGTTTGACTTCGATCTTGATGTCATTCTTGATTCGATTTCGATCCGACCACGACTAAAAGGAACATTCTATATCGATTTGTAATAATGATTCGATAACGATTCGTAATAACGATTCGATAACGATTCGTAATTTCAAGTTAAAATGAAATCCTGTTGGTCAAATAATAGGAGTAAATGGAAATTCGGCTCATATGTTGCAGAAAATTCTTTTCAAAACTGATATATTTAATACGTTTCTGTGGGGCTGAAAAATAAATATTGTCCAACAAATTTATTAAATTTGGAAGGAATTTTCTGTAATATATTGAAAATATTATAACCGGATAAAGAGATTTATTACGAATTAATAAAAATAAAAATAAATAATTCTTTAAAAAAAACATTAAATAAAGCCTCTTCAGAAGACAATCAAACGGAAAACGATTCATACGTTAGGCTTATAATTTTCTTTTTTGTCAGCCTGTCCAGTAATGAAACTGAAGCATTGCAGTTTTCTCGAAGAACTCTTCGCGAAGGCCAGGAAATTTTTCGTGAAATGCATCTACAGAAAATGAACAATTATAAATGCAATCTATTAGTGCATTGTTTACACTTACTTTTCACAGCCATAACAATCCCTCGCTGACTGTTTGTACTTTTTGCCAAGCCAACAGAACTCCTGAGCAATGTCATCTGTGAATATCTTTTTGAGAGTATCCTTAATAAATTTTGAGTGCACGGACTATTTATCAATTTTATTTCATGACCACTTTACTGCACTTCTAGAACACAAATAACATTTTACTATAAATCTTCAATAAAATTACAAGAAATGAGCAACGGTCAGAAAAAAAAAAGATTGAGCGTACGGACACACATCGCTAAACGAAGAATTCTCGAAGAAATCTCGATTTCGGAATTCAGCAATATTTCCGACAGATACACGTTGCTAAACGAAGAATTCTTGAAGAAATCTCGAATTTCGGAATTCGAGAATATTTCGCTTTAACCCTTGTGTCAATGGATAAAATAAATGACATAAACGAACCCATAACATACCCGGGTATGTAACCATATTTACGTATATTTCTGTGGAACTGTTTCATTTTTTTGCTTTATATATAAGGAAAATATTTAGTCAAACAGTTCCTAAGAATTTATTTTTATGATTAGACCTGTTCCGAAAGGTGGGTATGCTGCATATGGCTTACAAAACTTGGACGTAGGATAATTGTTGATGATAGAAATGCATTTTTTTCGAGTATTTCAAGGAAAATTTGTTCATAATAAGTGTAAATTTCATTCTTTTTCTACTGGCTGGCAAGGGTGATTAGATCATAAATTGCATTTTGAGGTATCGACCCCAAAGCATACCTCATACTGGAACTTTCTCCAGAATTTCAAGCTATACCCTCGCGTATACTGCTTTCTACCGAGTTCGGATTTGTGACAAAACCACGATTTGCTCTTATGTATCAAAAAAATAGGAAATCTGTAATTTTGCTTTCAACAGTGCATTACGATAAAAGTGTTAGTGGTGTCCTCCAAAAGCCTGAAATCATATTGTTTTACAACAAATGCCAGGGGGGGGGGGGGGCGAGAAAATATGGATAAGATGGCAGGACATTACGCCACCAAGAGACGTACGTTGCGATGGACCCTAGCATTTTTTTATAATATTTTGGATGTGGCTGCTCTGGCAGCCTTCATGCCAGCATGTACAAATCATAGCAGCGAATTCACACATTATGAGGAACTTCGGGATCAGATATGCTATCGAATGCATGATAGGACACCAAATACCAATCAGATCTACATCCACGTCAAGTGGGCCAACAGCACGGAATCAAACTGACAGACTGAAAAGTAACTGCAGTATTTGCAAAGAGGAAGGTAAGCGGTGACCCACGCGAAAATGTTGCACAACATGCTGTAAGCCTGCACGTGCAGAGCATTCTACAGAATTTCCCAGATGTAAAAAATGTTTGTCATAATAAATTCTATAAAGTTTTTTAAGAATTAACTCTATTTTTTTATTGCTTTCAATCCCCATTCCTAAAAAATGTATTAAATATTTGGGTATGCTTTGAGCTTGGTAACGTATATTTATAATTCAGGTCTATCTTCTGACGAACCATAGAATACTTTTCAAAATTTTATAGCATATATTAGCTACAAATAGAGCCCTTGAGGATAACTAAAGTGATGGATAAAAAATTTCGAAGATTAGATAAAGTTTTTTCATTCTCAAAATTTCAAACATACCCAGGTATGTAGGTATTGACACAAGGGTTAAGAAAACCTAAGCTACTTTAGAAAATTATGCTCAGATAATAATTCAATTTTCATTTATTGTCAATTAATTAATTGCAAATGAACCAGAACACAACCTTCCAAATATAAAGTTAAGAATTCTTCAGTTGCTAGAGTTATAGAAGTCAAAGACCACGGATTAAATTGTAGCATAGATAGCATAAAAACTAGATGTTGCATGCAATACCGTAGAGCAGCAGAGTATGTATACAAATTTTATATGGCTGGTGGGACATTCCGCAATAGACCAAAACATTTGAAATGATGAATGCGACGAGTAAATTCATATTTTCTCACATTTTCCATGCTGAAGAGGTCGATCAAATGAATACAAAACTAATGTTAAAGCAAGATTTGCTCTCGGCACGCTCTAAAACATGATGTGGTCCATTTGGAATGCACCACCCATTTTACAATCTATATGTACTCTGCTCTGGTATACCATACGATATCTAGTTCTTGTGCCATATATGCTTACATCTTAATGTTTTCTGTGTTTATACCCTAGTAGTTGATAAAATTATAAGGTATACTAAGTTTATCATTCCATTTGTAACGTATAGAAATAATGTTGGTAGGGAAAAATGGATTGGAGGACACCAATATTAATAGTTATTTTAATGTTTTCATGGCAGAAATTTTGAAATCATGAAATTTTGCAGGCTTTTTGAAAAAATTGTAAATTTAAATTCGAAAATGAGAAAAACCAGATAATTCCTTCGTAGGGTTCATACAATAATTTCGTTTTTCACTATATAGTGGTGTAAGAAATATTTCAGCCTGTCAACTCTAGCGCTCCTCTAAAAGTCCTATATCAGACCTAGAATAGAATACAATTCAAATATTTGAGCCGGGGCTGGTTGCACAGCCTGAGCTTCATTAGAAACAAGCGAAAAGAAAGCTTCAAGCTCATTTGCGGTGTGACAAGAACTTGTCATATCGATTCACTCGAGCGCTGCCGCAATGTCGGATAAATTTCGCTCCTTTATCGCTACATGTATGTTCAACGTTCTGATGAAATATCAAGTCTGATCTTTTGTAGATTAAATCCAGCCATGCTCATCCCTTTACCCTTCAAAGTACTTTCGGCTATACAGCAAGATTCAGTGATGCTGTTCTATCCCGAGCTTAGCGAATTTGGAACAGTCTACGATCTTTTGTCTTTCCTCTGGAGTACAATGCGAAAATTTAAGAGTGATATACATCAGCACCTTCACCACTCACCTCGTGTCACCTACTCCTTTCCCTATGTCCTTCCTGCCATGCTATGCTTTGAATCATACGGTTTCCACTGAGCTTGGCATAATAATATAAAAATCAATGTAAATAAAGCAGTCCGTGTTGTACAGGGTGAGTTTGAATTGGTGGAAGAAGAAACGAAAAGCCGAAAGCAACCTGGGAGTTTTGACATCATCAGGCATCGTTCATGACGGTGGATGGAAACGAGTGAGAAAATACTACACAAACAAGGTATTGTATTAAAGATTTTAAATTGTCAAAAACAAAGAGGAAGCAAACTAAAGGCAGAAGCTGGAGCGTAGTCCTATGCTCTGACAGCTCAAACAACACCTCGGAAGGGATTACATATCATCGACGCTTGATTGAAAATTGAAGTTGAGACTCCCTTACAGGAGCTCTGGAACGTAGGCCTTAAAAGGCCCACTGTTCACCCTCCACACTTATGAGTAATAACTAACAGGTCCCAACCGGACGCTCTTACGAATTTGAGTATTGGCTTCCAGCCCTCCTTGCCAGCTTCGTGCAGCTCGTCCAGGAAGTGTAAGCCAAGGAATCTATAACGCTTTCCCGAGAGGGCTGGACAGTGACAAAGGAAGTAAGTCACTTTCTCGGATTCCTCTCCGCATCCCCTACATACAGGGTCAGCAACAAGCCCTATCCTGTGTGAGTGACCTCTGAGACGAAAGTGCCCAGTAAGAATTGACATCAGAGCTCTCAAAGTTGGCTTGTTTAACCCTAGTAGTTTAATTATTTCTTTTTGGTTAGGCTTGCCCCATAGCTCCCTTGTAGTTCTACCTGAAGGATGATCCAATCAAAGGCGACTGTGTTGGCGGTCGGCCCAGGCCGAGATATTAGAAATAAGGTGATTAGGTGCAATCCAAATTGTAGAGGGAGATGCCTCCGAGGTTGCACAAAGACGATCAAGTTCGTCCCCCTCTTCATTACCCCTAATGTCGCTATGACCTGGCACCCAAAGCAACAATACTTTGTTGTTCCGAGAAAGGAAGTTCAGGGTGGATTTGCATTCCAACACAAGTTTGAAGTTAGTAAATGGTTTTGACAAGGCTTCGACAGCTGCCTGGCTGTCCGAGCAGATTGCAATCTCCTTGTCCTCAATGTCTGAGTTAAGGAAATGCCTTCCTACTTCAAGTATGGCTTTGACTTCCGCTTGGAAAACCGTGCCATGGCCTTCAAGATGTATGGCAATTTCCACGTAATTCAAAGATAGATTAATGTGGGACTCTTGAACGGTTGTTAATCCAATTCTGACTGAGATGCAGCCTTAGCCCACCCAGCAATTGACGCCCCCTTCTTGACATGTATATGCATGTTTTGCACGTTAAGGATGACCTCAAGAGCCCCAGAGCTGGTTTATTTGAAAGCGCCGCTTACGCTAAGTACACACAATCTTTGAATTTTCTCCAATATCTTGCGATGATTGGCGAGCTCCATTGCCTTCCGCCACACCACAGGACTATAGGTTAACATGGGTCGAATGACGCTAGTGTAGATCCATAGGATCGACGCTTACATTTTTCATATACGGTGAGGAATCCGGGAAGAATCTTACGAAATATAATAAATAAACGCAGGGTGGGTGAAAATTGTCTATACATACAAGTATACTCAATGGTGGAAAAGGCCGCCGCTGTATTCAATCAACCGTCTATATACATAGTTAGTTTTGAGACGAACTCATAATTACGATAAATAATACACTTATTGATGTCATGTATTGACCAGAAGGCCATGGTCCATTAGACGCTGTTGAATTTGAACATAGTTTCAATCACATTTTTCCATACCTATATTCAGTAGCAATGAACATATCCTAAATTTTTATCATATTGTTGCGAGCGTGGCCTTTGGTTCGTTATTTAAAACACAATATTAAGTATTTAATATACAAGTTCTTTATTTCACTCTAATCATACAAAATTTATAAATTTTCAATTAATCAATTCAACTCTAATTATCGCTAATACTGTACTTTCAATTATCGCAATCTATTTACAACACTTCCGCACGTTTATTACTTTCGCTTGTTAACATTGCAACGTCTAAGACAAGACTCTTTTTCTGGCTATGACAACTGTTATATTTATACCCTAGAAACTCTTCAGATTATTCTCGAGTGTTCTATTTTCCAGAAGCTTCTTGACTGTTCTATTCATTCTATTCATTATATTCCTGAACCTTCCTGTAGATACCATAATCAATTCTCCGAACCTAAAGTCGTTTACTTCTCCATTACCAGTAGATGTCACCAGTTGTCTCTTTCTATTGCACGTAACAATATTTTTTCTATATAGTACAGGGTGATTTAGATCAAGATACCTTCCTGTATACCACGCGATTCCTCAAGGTAAGCTAATCAAAAAGTTATATATATCAAAGTTATTAAAAACAGCTTCACACGGGATGAGCCCCTGAAGTAACACAACATAATACATGTTTACGAGGATGAAATTTTTCTGACCTTGTAGAGAATCAATAAAATAACTTAATTTAAATTAAAAAATTACAATATTTTGCTCAGGTTAAATTGGTAAAGCGGCAGCCCCAAACTGAAATATCCCTGACCTTGAAAGCATTTTTCGTAGCGCGGACTATTGTACTTATCTTAACTTTAATATTCTTCAGAATTTAATAGTATATTTTTGTTTTTATCGTTTTTTTTAAGCTTCCTTACAACAAAAGGAAAAACACGGAACTCTTATAAGATCGATCGTGCGTCCGTCTGCCTGTCACAGACATTTTAAGGTTTAAACACAATTGCGACGACAGAGCGATAGAGCGACAGACGACAGCGGAAAATTCGCTGCGAAACAGGCAGTCGAAAAATTTGGAACACAATTGCAACGACAGGCGATGAGCGACGATTGTGAAAGAAGAAGATGTTGAAATTTCATTTGTTAAATGTTTCGAGTGTTTTAAAAGGAGATTTTTATCAAGAATATTTTATATTATATTGAAAAAAATGCAATGAAGCAAAATGTGGAAAAAAACTTAAAATGAGAAAATTAAGTAAATTAAACTTTTTAAAATATCCATCCAACCCACGTCTTTTTTGTCCACTTGGCTTGCCTGTCTTGTAAACTATAAATTATTTTATGTATTTCGCATTTCCTCGATCAATTTTTCCTCAAAGCCCATTATTTTAAAATTACCGCGGCGTGCTACCACCTAAAAAAAACAAAAGTGAATGCCACAACCATTTCATTCGATTAATTTTGTTGGTAGGACTGCAGCGACGACGGCAAAATTAGAAACTGATCAATCCCGGCGATAATGTCGTCGATCGCTCAACGTCGGTCGTCGCAATTTGGTGCATTCGCATAAGATGCTGTGTTTTTAGAAGTTTGACAGCGATATATCGTCGTCGTTTGTCGTCTGTCGTCGGAATTGTGTTTAAGCCTAACGACGGGACGTAGAGGAATTTGAAATTTTTGGCAGAATGTTAGATCTTCGTGCCTCGCACATATTTCGACATTGTAGATATTTTTTTTAATGGGCTAGCCAAAAACAATTTTTTTGTATCATGTGGGGTATCGTTTGAAAGGGCTTCTTTCAAGATTTCAAAAAAAAAACAAATTTAAAATTTTAGGTTAATTGGTTATAAATATACAGCCCAAAATGTGCGAAAAATACAAATACTGTCCTCCCGTGATCTTCTAAGTTTTTAAAGCTAAAATTCTTATATTTTCAGGGTTAGGAGGCATTAAGTCATACATAACAGGAAAACTGCCGCATTTTTCGTCAATCTCATAGTTTCTTGAAAAAAATGTTAAAGTTACCCTTTGCACCCATCAGTTTGAATACTATTCAGTTATCATAAGCAAATTTGAATAGTTCGACGATGTTAAAGCTCTGATACGAAACCTTCATACCGCCAGCCCTACTCGCTCTTGACCGTATCATTTTATTTTAATATATTATATAACTTTAGCCTTGATTTCTCATTGTTTAAATTAATTAGTTTTAGTTTAATTTAGTCTTCATATAGTAACTGCTTCCGATAGTGAATTATTTTATTGTAAATATTTAAAAGATGTATTGTTGTACACCATGATAAATACAAAGATTGCCTCATTTGGCGACTATTGTCACAAATTTGTTCATCTCAATTTCAATCGTCTTTATCAAAGCGAAAAAAAATTTATATTTGGAAATTTCTTTGCTTTCCCACTAGCACATAATTATTTTTTCCGAAGTGATTTAAACGAAGAAACTAATGTTTTGTTAAATATTTTAATATATTCAAAACGTATTTCAATCAATAAAATACGAAAAACTCAAAACAAATTCGCCATTGCCACCTCATAACGTAGCAACACAAAAAATTGTTCTCGAATCGGCCATACCTTGTTATCTTTGTATCATGGTTGTCACTACCTGAATTAAATGAATTGAAGTGAGTTAATTATTAAGAAGTGAAGATATGTCACCAAATATTAAATTATTTTTTAAATCAGATCCTTAAGTTCTCTTAGTTTTTTTTCGAGTAAAAAGCTATATTGTTGATGTGTTTTTTTTTAATACTGAAAACGTTGCATTGAAATGAAAAGAAAATAAAGTTTTATCTAATAATTTTATACACGGAAAACTTTAAATAAATTCTATGGTTCTTTGTTTTATCTGATACGGTATGTATGCATGTACATAGGTGGAAATTAATTACTAGATAAAAATATTTATAGTTTCGATAAAAAAAAGCAAAAGTATTGCCACCTACTTGAAATAAAAATATTGAAGCATTTTTTGAGGTATTTCTCTCGATTTTCAACAAATAGTGCATGTGGATGTGGATGATAACTCCGATTCCCAAAGAAATATTATTAACATTGGAGATGAGTTAAAATACTATGATGAGTGAAGATACATAGATCATAGCTAGCTAGCACTGTAGCGACTATCCTGATACTAGCACTTGATAGCATAGATTTTCAAATTCACATTTATTATTATTAGAATTTAAAGCGTTTGGAATAATTTGTATTCTGAGTTTATATATTAGATTTTTTCCAATTTTAATTAGAAAAAAAACATTATTAAAACACTTTACACTTCTTTCAAACTTTATTATTTCACAATAAAATAAACATTCCATCACACACTAATTATTATTATACAAAATTAAAAAAAAAAAAAAAACGTAGGTACTGCAAATCACACAATACTACTTTTTTTACGTATACATGAATTTTGTAAGTATTAAGCCCAAAAACTCAATTAAAAATCAATCTTCATTTTGTGCATTTTTCTTAAGATAATCTTTCAAAAATTGAACATACTCTCTAGCATATACTCCATTAGCTTCTTCATAATAGGGAAGTGAACTCATTCTTTGCATCCAATCATATAATTTTGGATAATTTTCCAGAGTCACCTGAACAAAACCTTGTGATGATGATATTGAAGCAATACAGCATAAATCTGCAACGGTCATTTTATCTCCGGCTACGAATTTATCATTTGTCAAGAAACATTCCATAAAATTGTATGCATCTGAAATTCTTTCCCTTTTATCTTTTGGAATTGTTGTAAATTTTTCTCGATAAATACCCATCTGGAAAGAAAAATTAATAATCTTCTATGATTATATTCAAAATATATTTTAAAACTTTTTGAATCCGATTTAATTACAGAAATATTCCAAAGTCTTGTATAAAGCATTTCTAAATCGAAAAATAATCTTTGATTAACCAAAGCTCTCTGATATAATTCCTTAGGATATAAGGTGTCATCTTTGGCATACTTGTCAATTATATAGGCTACAATTGCATGACTTTCACAAATATATTTTCCATCATCTTCGAGAGTAGGAACAGTATGTTGAGGATTTTTCTTTCGAAATTCTTCTCGTTTATGTTCTTCTTTATAAAGATCGACGAATTTAAATTCTAAATCCAATCCAATTGCTTTAGCGACAAGAAGAACTGCACGAACTGGAGGGCTAAGCATATGTCCATAAAGAATAAGTTTTCCCATTTTATTGTTTATTTTAATTCAAATTAATAATTTAAATAAATCTTTGAATTTTATATTTTCATTAAATTTATGTAATGCAAATTAAAAACAATAATAAATCAAAATCACTTTATCCACGAGTTCACTATTATTACACGAGTCTTCAAATATCGACTGCTCACCGCCAGATAATATGAAATTGATCTGACTGTGTCTCTTCGTCCATCCAAACCAACTGATATGGGGAAATGAACTTTTTGTTTTCATCAAGTCGTCACGATATCAACTGAGATGATTTAACAGAAAAATAAACAAAATAATGATTAGAGGTTCCCCCAGCAAAAAGAGGCTACCAGCTGAAAAGTGTAAAGCAAAAAAAAAACACAAATGTCTGTAGATCTTGGACCGTATAAGTATAGCATATTATGTGCCAGCAGATAAGATCATTTAGGTAAAAATATTCACATAAGCTCCAATACAAATTCACAGGATGCATGCTAATAGACAGAGGGAGCGCCTCTTTGGCATTTTATTAAATATTATTATAAAAGTTGCTCCATCAAGCAAGTTCCTTGAAAGTATGGGTGTACAACATTATATAGACGTGTTGAGGTTTTATTATTGTTTCGAAGAAGTCGATTACTTCATCATAATAAACTTTATATAATATCTACACTACATGCCTACCTACTTTCGAACACGTGGATACTTAACTCAGGAACTAAAAATAGGCCAAGGAGCTTAATTGTTGGTTATAAGAGAATGAAAATTGTTTTTGTTTGATATGCACACTTAATTGTGGGGCATGTGCAATGATATAAGATAACAATTATTTTGTAACTCCAATGGGATTTTAGTTGCTATCGCATAGTTTTGTAACAATGTCACATACCGATTTTGAATAAACACACATTGAACGACTGCATGAAATGGTTGGCACGTGTATGATAAATTATATCAATACAAACTTCATGAAATATATTTTAATTTTGTCTTATCATTGATATGCAGGTATTTATTATTATGATACTATATTATATATATATATGTACATATATAAATACCATTCCATTAGTAGAGAGTAGGTCTGATATCCATACAGATATATTCATATAAATAAATTGCCGGTTATCAAGCAATTAGAGAAAATTACGAAATTTACTTGAGACTTATTGTTGTGAATTGTGATAAAGTATGATCGGTGAAACTTATCACAGTAAATATTGACCCTTATACCTAATATAGACAATTAAATATCTTTGTTAATAATAGTTAAGCAATTATCAGTTTTTCATTACTTTCGGATTCCCTGGTGCTACTAATCAATTTTTTTATTTTTATCAAATGATCTTTATCATACTTGATCTAAAAATACCCAAAGTAATAGCAAGAAACACTCTTGAGAATTTCATTGACGACAACAATATAATTATCTCAAATTGGTATTATTTGAATAAATTTTAAGGCTTGAGTTGGAGCCGTCAATCATATATATGTATGTATGTATAATTTTTGATAGAAATTTCAACAAATTTAGACAAAATTTGATCTTTTGCCCCAGCAAACTTATGAGAATTTGTTTTTATTAAGTGCGATTTACTAGATCATAAACATAAAATTCAGATGTACAATAAACGATTTACAGTAAGCAAATATTCAAGTAAATATTATGATTGTTTGATATTCCTCCAAGGTCAATATTAAAGTTAATATTAGACTTTCTTATGATATGAAATGATATTTTGTTACCCGCTATGGGCATTTCAGATAATAATAACCCACTACTTTTTATTTTTGGAGAAAATCGAGAAAGGTGGTAAATTTTTTCATATACTATAAAACATAGAACTTCAAATATGACATTAACATGCATTGAGGTATGATCCTTAAAAGCAAACTAAGAATTATAACGGCTTCAATATACAAATACATATATTATTTGGTGTGGCAGGCAGGTAAAACTCCCGCCGCCCATCTTAGTCACCGCGACCTGTTAGATTTTTTGTGATGTTACCCGTGACTGCCCTTGGTCACCAATACGAACTTAAGGTCTTTTACAAAGCCTATGACGTTCCTGGGGACCATCCTTGCATGGGAAATACCTTTTCTAGATGTCTTAGCCTTATATGGCACAGAATTTTACAGTCACACAGGACATGTTCTACGGTTTCATAGTCTTCCATACAGAAACGACAGATCTCATCATCGACCTTACCCATCTTTTTAAGATAATATCTAAGTGGGCAGTGCCCAGTAAATAGGCCTCTTATGAGCCTTAATTCTTTTCTGCTGATCGTGAGAAATACTTTTTTCCTCTGTGGCGAGTATTTTACGAGCGTGTTCGCTTTTCTCAGCCGCCCCGGGATATCTTCCCAGTGTGTCATTTTAATTTTGTCCTCCCAAGGCCTGATCTGTGCTGAGCGGAGGTTTTTTGGATATCCTAAAACAGGCTCAGGGCCAATAAACGGAGATCTAACTCCGTCCGTTGCAAGGCGGTCTGCAATTTCGTTGCCCTTAATGCTTTCATGTCCTGGCAGCCAAATCAGCGTCACCTTGTTTACTACGATCAGCTGCTTCAAGACCGTTAGACAGTCCCAGGCCAGATTAGATTCAAAGGTCAACGAGCTTAAAGTACTACTTGGCTATCTGATATTATGTATATTTTTTCTCCACGCATATTCTTGTAAATTATCTGTGTCTTTGTGAGATGGCACTCCGGCTCATATATGCCCATGCCTGCTCTATCCTCCATTTTGGAACAATCTGTGTACCATTTAAGAGGTCCTTTTTAAATGGTAGGTCCCCAGTGTGCCACTGTTCATTTTCTCCTAAGATTACCTTGAATAGTGTTTCCAAGTTATGACGTTTCGGCATAACACCTGCGAATTATGTTTGGGACATTCTTCATTAAATCAGAAATTATCCAATAATATTTGCCCCTGATTGTCATGATCATGATAAGGTCATCTGCATAGCTCTGATTATCATAACCCCAGTTAGTCAGCTCCTATAGGAGATCATTGACAACTAGCGATCGTAGTAGAGGGGACAGAATCATACCTTAAGGACATCCTTTGACGGCCACTGTAATCGAGACCTCATCTAGGTTAGCTGTGATTCTCCGGCTACCAAGCATAGCTTTTATCCATTTTACGAAAGTGAGTTCGATTCCTCTTTTGGTAGCTGAATTCTCAATTGCTTCCTTCTGTCTAGGAATGCGCATAGTGATGTCTCTATATCCTCCACTGCCTTTTCTAGTCCTAAAACAAGACTATTTAGGTCATGCTTGGTAAGCATACGTTACAATTTTTCAAACTAACGTCAAGACAGTCCTGAAAGTGGTATGGTATCCTCTCAATTCTGGTAAAGATAGCAAGGAAGTTGTCATCTCCTCTGGAAGCCAAGCTATATTGTCAAAGCCTTGATCAGAGCATTGAAAACCTCTAAATTCTCGATGAAGTAAAATCACGCTGAACTGTTTCGTATAGTCTAATGAGTTAATTGTTTTATGAATCAAAGCAAAATCGATAAAAATGAAAGGGCAGATGAACCCGCACGTCTTCTGAAATTTCCGCCTCTCCCTTGGGGTTTGCTCCGAAATACTTAACTTCTATAATATTGTGGTTTGGGCCGATTGCCAACCGAGTCCTTTTGCTCGATAACCCGAAAGAACTGCTAGAGGAATCCAAAATCCATACTCAATGAAGAAAATCTCTTTAAATCATCCTCAAAAGCTCTGCGGTGTTAATTTTCATCAAACACTAATAATGGAGTCTCTGAAACAATGAGGATGAAGAAGATAGTGCCTAAGCATGGGAGCCCATGGCGTTCAACAGCTCTTCAATCTGCTCATCCATCCATGTAATATGAAACTTAAAAGTTAAGAAAATTAAATTATATACTAAACTAAATAAAAATTCATATCTTCATCAAAACGAAATCCGAACTCCTCGACAATTTTTGGTGCAAAGAGGGATAAGACTTGATTTTTGCTGTTACCATATTTTTTTATGAAAAATATAAAGCATTTTTAGCATAAGCTTAAATTTCAATTGCCATTTGAATCAGAAATGCCGGTTACTCCGGTCTCGATAATGATTTTTAATGAAATGCCGGTTACTCCGGTCTCGATATATGATTTTTAATAATGACGTTTCATCGTAAAATCGTGAAATTTCTAACCCTCCTAGCGAAGGGGGGGGGGGGGGACAGATGAACAGACGGTTTATTTTATTTAATATTTAGCCAACAAAAGTTACATAATAAATAATTGAGAAAAATGATCTTGCAATAAATAAAAAAAATAAAAAAACCTATTCAATGAATCAAATTTCTAATTAACTCTTGTATCAATATTAAAATCTAAATAATTTGAAAATTTGTTGTAAATTCTACACATATTAATGAGGGGCTTATAAAACCCATAATTCGTTGATGACTCTCAATGAAAAGAATATCGCGGTACCTCAAAATTCTACCGGGAACATTCAACGAAATAGATTTAAGAATTTCAAGAGAGTCTATTAATCCAGTTAAAATTTTCTGAATAAAAACACACAAGATAAGCTCACACCTCTTTTGGAGCGACGTCATATTAATTAAAAATAGACGATCAGAATAAGGTGGAAACTCAAACCTACTATATTATTCCATAGAAGGCGACGAAGGGCAAAACGTTATACAGATTCAATCCTATTAATATGTAAGGATTTCAGACTGGACAGCCATATTCCAGTATAGACCTCACAAATGAATTATACAAAAAACGCGTTAAATTCTTTAGCCCACCGCCTAACAAACCAAGCATTGAAAAGGCTCTCCAAATAATATAATCATAATGGCGACAAAAAGTAAGTTTTGAGTCAAAGATAATGCCCAGATCCTTAATCTGACATGCAAAAATCAAAATAACTTTTAATATTATTGGTGGGTTTTCAATCCATTCTGCTCTACCATCATTATTTTTATGCGTTACAGACGGAAAGCAAACTTAGTATACTCTTGATTTCATCATCTAGGCCCTAGGGTATAAAAAGATCTTAATGTCATTTTTAATTCATTTATTTAATTAATGTAGTTTGTGATAAAATAAATGTAATTTGAAATTTTGTAATTCAACTTAGAGTGATATCTTTAGAAACAATACTCCCATACGCATCCGTGACTTATTTGAACAGTTGGTTCACGTCTTTCGGAATTACTTTTCCGCTTAGAACACATTATACAGTCTTTTTTTGTACCTCTTCGCATTACATGAAGCTTTCCATTTAACCTTTCTTCGGAAATGCTGCTGCAATCTTTTTTACGTACCAACCGTAAACTGCCTATTTATGTAGTCGAGGACTACGTTGGGATTACTGTCCACTACTTATAACCCATCTCGAATATATAGTATCTCCTGGTAGATATCATTCGAACATGATTCCCTTTATCCTTTAAATCTAACATTTACATGAATAATTCAAGTAGAGATCAAGTAATATATAAATATCATGTAAACGCACATTGACTTCAAGTATACTTGAGTCAAGTACATACATCACAAAATGTACATATGTTCAATTTATTTGAAAAACTCATATAAACGCAACTGCAGTACTTGAACATTTTTCATGTCTGCGAGCTATAAAAATGGCAAAGAGGAACAAAAAGAAGATTATTGTTTACAATTCAGGTTGTGATTTTTGGTCAAGTAATTGGAATTGATTCAATCAAAAATCTTACTTGAGTTTCAAGTGAATTTCAATTCAAGTACTCAAGTATTCATGTAAATGTACTGAAATATTTTATTTCCTTTTCTTTTAGAAAAGTTGTTCTGTTTAAAAAATAATCTACTTCTTCCATGCTTTCCCAAGGGAAAATGTATCTAATATAAAACAAAATTCACAAAGGCTGAATTCACACCGGATGTTTTAATCAGGCTTCAGTCTTGATTCAAACAAAGCGCCACATAGATTTTAACGCTATCCCTCTTTGCATTCACACCGGTAAAACAAAATTATTTAATCAGCAGCTCTGATAAATCAATAAAGCATGATCAAAACGTCCGGTGTGAATGCGGGCTTAAGGCGCGTCCACACATAATAAACATTCCCCAAATGTTTATCAAACATTTGTAGAATGTTTGATGTGTGTGGACGCAAATTTTACATTAGTAGAGGTTTAAAAAAATTCCAATTTAATCCAAATGGAAAACATTAGATGTTTGTTAAAGTTTGTACAGTACTTTCAGTCAGTTTTCAACAGCTGTGGATAGTGAAAGTTCATTTTGGAATTTTTTAATAAGAAGGTCTTAATCAGGAATGTGAAAAGGGACTAGCTAAATATAATAAAATTTATAGAATTGTTAGATTCTTGTGAAATTTCGAAAATTGGAAAGATCGTCAATTTATTATTCAATAAATAACGACCACTGTACTGTAATCTTCTGCCTAAAAATCTCATCTGCTCATTTTCCGAAAAATTTTTTGAGGCAAGCACTACGAAAGAAGCTGCACATTACTTCACTCGAAGAATACATGATTAAAACTAAACATTTTTCACACAAACTTCCTATCAGCTTGTCAGCTGCCTATAAATTGTTTGTCAATTGTAAAAATGTTTTTGTTTTTAATGTTTGTTATGTCTGGATGCACCTCAAAAGAGTGCACAGCAACTTTGAACGCAAGTCATTGAACGCAAACTACAATTTGTAACTATTTTATAAAAGTTTTACGCAGAATAATCAGCGGCGCATAACGAACCAACGGAGTTTGGGCACACTGATAGCAAATGGCTCAATAGCCGCGCCTATGGAGCGCAAAGGGTAAAAAATTATATATTATTACATCAAATAGTACCAGTAGTAGTAATAGTAGTAGTATAATTAAGATTAAGATTTATAATTTTTGTTTTGTATTTGTCAGTTCAATATTTTAACTACTTTGAGTTATAAATATAAATATATTATAAGATTATTTTCTTTAGCTAATTTCTTTTGAATTTATTTTTATGTTTATTTCTTTTACTTTATTTAGTTGTAGATTCTTCTCCTTTTTATCTTTTTTACGTACTTTTATAAAAACTGGGGTAGTAGCATTTAAATAGATTCTTATCTATTCACTATTGATTCAGCGGAACAAATAAATAAATATCACTGGAAATAATCAACTTTATTTCGGAAAACTCATGTAATAAAAGGTTCTATATATAATGCAACAAAATTAAAAATCATTTCAAATTTTTTTCAAATTAACCACTTTTCAATAATTTTGAAAATAATAAGAAAATATTGAATAAGAAAAGTGACATCTATCTGTGAATATAGAACTAATAATTTACTGTTGGAATTAGTATATAATACAACAAAAGAAATCGAAACAGAAAAATATTTCTTAGCGATTTTTTCCCGCAGTCTTGACACAGAATAAGAAATTTCTTCCTCTTTACATCATAAATAACAAAAATCAAATAAAGTATTTTGGTTAAATAAAAACTCTAGATACCTACATAGCTGAATGTATAGTATTATAAGAAAACCACAATTTTATATGTAAATAAAGAGCTTAGAAAACAAATCGCAATCCGATTTAACGTGTTGCACTCTCTTAATTCTCTCTTCGGAAACAGTATATAATATAAATTTGCAACCATAATCAGCATTCAGCTAGCACACCTTCACATCATTATCATGCACTGCTCAATAAACCAATATAGAAACAAAAGAGTTTATATTCCGCGCGTTATTGAGGAGAAACTCTTATTTATGTTGCTTTTACCTTCTCCACCTGAGCTCGGCGGCATTAGTACCAAGTAGATGTTAAAGAAATGGAAGACTAGTTACAGGGACCACCGCCATCTGATCGTGGCGAGATCACTAGCAGCAGGCGTTGTCGCGGTTGTTTTGGGAAACGTCATCAACAGGTACAGAGAGAGAGTGGTTAAATGTGCGAGAATCTAACTAGTAATTAATATTATTTTACATAGTTGAAAAAGTGTTGTTTCCTTATTGGCAAATTTTAACACAAACTTAAAGTTAATAAAATAAAAATGAAGACCAGTGAGAAATAAGTGATATTCACAAAAGATATAATCTAAAAATGCACCGTCCGAATGGTCCACAAATCGTAATAAAAAGTGGCAGCGGAGGTGTTGGTATTAAGGGGCCTCTTGATACCCTTCCCAAACAATTTGTGAGTTCTATGAAAACATTGTTCGATATCTTAGATGATCAAAGGACAGGTTTCGTGAAGCTGTTGGATATTGAAAAAGGTTGGCAAGATGATGGCTGCAAGGGTCTGCCACTTGGTGTAATTGAGAGCCTACGAAAAGTAAGTCCACCAAGTGGATTGTTATCATTTGAAAGATTTTGTGCTGGATTAAAAATTTGTTTGTTGAGAAATCAAACTGAAAGTAAAAATTGTCGTTTGTCTACTGATAACAGTGGTGATAATAATATTTCTAAGCTACAAAGACCACCGTCAGCTCCGATATTAGATATTGAAAATCCGTTACCGAATGCCCCGTGGACATCGAATAATACAGCTGCTGTTAGGCCAAATAACGCAATGCAAGCACAAAGAACACTGAGTCTGCCTCAATTAAGTCCCAATAGTGATTTAGATATGTCACCCGCAGAATCAGTGATGCCCGATATGTTCGGTCCACCACCAAAACCACCACGTAGTGCCATCATAGCTCCAACTAATGTAATTGATAAGGCTGAAATAAGACATGCACTCCAAAATTGGCAAATGGGAGTATTAATGAATGAAATGGATGCAAAGGATAAACGAAAGAGTTTCTCAATTAATCGCTTGACCAGAGGAACTGCTGATGGTGGCTCCAATGAACCATCGCAGAATCAAAATCCTTCACAGTCGCCAAATAATTTGTATCAAAAGAAAACAAATATCAAGAGACGGGAACCTCGTCGACACACTTTACAAAATGGAATCGATTATAACATGCTAAAACGTCTTAAACAATTCGAAGAGGAACGCGATGTTTTACTTCAAGGTTTAGATGCTGTAGATAAGGCTAGAGATTGGTATCTTACACAAATTTCAAATGTCCAAGAGAAAATTAAATATTTGGGACGCATGGGATCTCATATTGTAAGCTCTTTTCAAATAATTTCTATTAACATTTTTCTTGGTAATATTTTTCTGTGTACATAAACATATTTCAGGAGCAGTGGTCCGAAGCACATCAGGAACGTTTGGATTTTCAGCGAGCTCGAGTTTTGGAAATAAATCGTCATTTGTCAGCTCTTGCTGATAGTTGGGAAAGAGGTGGTTTTCCACTTCATATGAATTTAGCAGTCCGTCATGGGGCGTCTTTAAATGTATTGCAACCAGTCGACACAGTTAATAGACTTAAGCAACAGAATCGGCTTCTTACAGATGAAGTTAGCCAAAAAAGTGAAAAAATTTCTGCTTTGGAACATGAGAAACAGAATCTCATCCGAGAATTGGTGCAAGTTCAAATGAATCGAGATTTAGTCGCCGTTAATTCTTCAGTTAACTCATCTGCCTTAGGTGGAGATTCAGATGTTGTATTTTAGTATGTAAGTATAACTTGTTTCCTATGCCATATTGTGAACATGGAATGTTTAGATATCTACTTAGCCATTTTTTTATAGCTACATACATATATCTCATAATATTTATATATTTCTTTTTAATAAGTATGATAAATGTGTGTAGTGAAATATGGTTCAGTGTTGTTGCACATATTCATTTTTAGCAACTTCAATGAACCTTGAATATATCCTGAATTTTATTTAAATAAACGTGGGACTTCGGTCCCATTAAATATATGCAGTTTTCAATTATTCTTCTAAAGGTAATTTTAAATGGTCTTATACATACCTATGTAAGTATATAGAACGTGTCTCCCTTTCAAAGAACTGCTTTTCGCAATATCTTATTTTTTATTAAATCGTCATATTCAATCCATTTCGACTTTCTTGTTCTTATATCCATGTCAATACCGTCTTGGTTCGCTTCTTCTTTGCGCAATTGAATTTTTGCAGAAGTCAAATTCTACGTCCCGCAATTATACAGTATTGCTGCTTTCATATATTTAGGTGGAAAAGTTATACAGCTTTATTTCGATCGAGATCTTACTGTTGTACCATATTCGATTTAGGTGAAGGAAGACATTTATTAACATATTTATGCAAAAATTTATGCCTTTTTATATACGGACGACAAAATTTAGTATTCATGCTACCGAGAAACAGATGCTTTCCACATCTTTTCATCTTCAGTTAGGTACTTGAGCGGACAATGTTTATTACTAATTTACTGCGAAAATGTTGGTTCACTAATCGTGAACTGAGTGTAAATACAAAGTTTAATTACAAAGAGGTGGTTTTCACTAGAAAAATTTTAGACTGCCAAGGATGGGTAATATAATATCAACTTAACACTATCCATCGGGGCTTAGTATTTAGGTGTCATATTAGGACCTTAGCTGAGCGGGAGGAGAACTATACTAGAACGGTTGGCTCTTTACACTTATAAGAAATTCTTTGGCATCAGCCCGGGCTTTAGAGCCAAAGTGCTAGGATAAATGTACATATCTTCAGTAAGACCAAGAAGAAGAAATATAATCTGAATGAGTTGTTGAAAAGCGGAATATGTGGTCTGGATGTAAAGGCACTTTCACATCAAAAACAAGAATCGAAAAACTCAATTTATTCCACTTTAAAACAAGACATTTGTTCCAATGATTAATAAAATCCAGCTAAGAATTTTACTGATAAAATGGAATATTTATTTCAGATTTTTAAGAAAAACACAACTTTTATGTTTTATCGGCCGAAAAACTTTTTCAGTCGAAGAATTCGGTCGATAAAACATAAAAATCTGTAATAAATATAATATTTTATTAGTAAAATTATTAGTTTATCGTATTTCCCATGACTTTATTAAACATTGGAGCAACAATTTTGTTTTAAAGTGGAATAAATTGAGTTTTTCGGTTTACATTTTTTCGATGTGAAAGTGCCTTAACTGGATGCCTACGCATTCAGGCCAAGGGCAATGGGCTGATGGAAAGACAGAGTACGTGGACATTTCAATATCCTTCGGTCAATAAAGTGCATTGATGGCAATAGTAACATATTCCCAAATACCTGCCCTACTTACATTTATACCTACTAGAAGCTACTTGGACACGAATGAGGGACTTGCAATATCAGACATATCTATTTTTACTGATGAGTCGAAGACAAATATAGCTACAGGAGCGGTGGTATACTATAGTAACTGGCACTGGAACGAGTTACACAAATTGCCTGACAAATGTGGGGTTTTTGTAGACAAGATTGGCGATGATTCATCAAGACATTAAGACATCTGCATATATACTGACAATCAAACGGCCATTAAATCGTTGGATACTATGGTGGTAAAATCCGAGCTTGTGTAGCTATACAAACAGTCTTGAAGAGATTTCTATTAGACACAGTGACCCTAAGCTGGGTGCCTGATGATAGAAATATCGAAGGCAAGAAGGCGGATGAGCTGCAAAAAATGGGTTCCGAAATAGATACCTCAGATGCAATATTTTATGTGACATCACCAATTACAGCTACGTTAAATCTCCTGATCTCCCAATGAACTAGTAGGGGTGTTCAACATATGCTTTGTTAGTGTCCTGCTCTAGCAACCAAAATAGGTGATCTACTTACTAGCTACTTATTCTCGGAGAAGGGGAGCTACAAGATAAAAAGCTTAGATGCATCCTGAACTTTCCTAGAGAATGGGGGTGGATCTGGGGTTGTTCATATAAGGATAAACTTCCATGAATCTATGAGGCTCAATGGACCATCAACAGTCTAAGTGAAGTGCTAACTCTAACCTAACCTAATCTAACCTATGTACAATATTGGTAGCCGAAAATACTCCAAGAGTTAATTTTACAGATACAATCGATATTTACCATCTGGTTCACCCATATGGGATAATATATTGATTTGATTGATTGAAACAAGGTTGAAACCCCGACTGGGTCCTAGAACGTAGGCCACAATTACGCTCATTATTCGCTGGGATAATATATAAAAGGGTGGTTGTTCAGGTCAATTTAGTAAATAAAAATTTTGCTTCTTCACGGCTAAGTCAATGCAATTTTCTTTTCAGTCCACATTCAAGGCTTTCCACTGCTATGGAAAACCGTTAGAAATACTTATTTTTATTTATTTTTTTATTTTTATTGACGACTTTTCGGTATTATTCAGGCGAAACTCTGATTTTCAGGCGAAACTTCCAAGTAACTAATCTAGAATTTTGAAAAATATCTTTTTACACATTTCGATAGCTTGCCATTTCACCTTTTATTGGACTATAGCAAAAAATTCATACTAGAGGTCGCTTCATTCACATAATCAGTTTTCAGCAAATGAATAACCCTGCTTACTCAAACTATTTTCGGACGCCAAACCACCCGGTATTTTTTCAATCTTTTGTAACAAATATGAAATGGAACTTAAACTTGCTTTTGTAAGATTTTCTTGTGCCATTTTCGCTTGTTTCACCCGAGAATGCACCCAACAAGGAATTCACCCAAAAGGCGCGTTAATCCTGCAGCCATTTAACTAAGCTCAGAACTCGATGTATATTTTAGTTCTAGTTGACAAAATTTGATTAGAAGGAAAAGAAGTCGCTTCGACTTTCCGATTTCTTTGAAGAATTAAACATTTCTCGTTCTGCTTATTTACTAAAACATCTAACAATGCATTTTTATCAGACATTGTATGTAACTTGTCAGCGTTGGTATTGGGATCCCATTGGCACACTGGCCTGGCAATTGAATAGTAGGGTTGAGAACAAGGAACTCCGGTTATCTCGGTATTATATTATATTATGTCTGAGGTAAATCGGTTAGGTTAGGTTAAGAGTATAGACAACTAGGCCACTAGGACAATGCGGACACTACGACCAAAGTTTATTATGTCCTCCCCTAAATTGGTTAGCAAAATCTAGACTTTTTACGAGTTCGATTATTGCCCTTGGGGTTAGATTGCAAGCCTTATTTGAATAGACAAGTGTTTCTCTAGTGATTTGCAACCTTAAAGCTATACATTCACATATAATATGCTTCGAGGTTTCATATTTCTTTTCGCACCGTCGAAACAGTTCACTGTCAGATTTGTCTATCTTCTTCAAAAAATAATGGAAGGGGCCATGTCCAGTGACTGTTTGCTAAGAACAATTTGTCAGCGCGTCTGGAAAGGAAACGGAATGAAACATTCCTTCGCTTGTCTCATACCGGGCTCACTACGCCAGAGGAGATCCATTTCCTATTTATGCAGCTCCCCCCTAAGGTGGACAGTCAGTTAATACCAACAAAAATAGAAAACTAATAAAAGGCGTTAATTTTTTTTTTTTTAGTTTTTATAAAATAATAATTTTAGCAAATTTAAACTTGGCTCACTATTTGTTAATATATATTTCATCGTTTACAGATTACACAAATAGTGAGGTTGCTATTCAATTGTCAGAGAAGATGTACTATATCTTGTACAGTATTTATACTTTAGGTTAAGCGTGCGCATGTACACTGCCAGATTTGGGTTTTCTTTACAAATTCAGCCGTTTTTCTTGCTCTTTGGTATTTACTTTGTTTTTACATAAATTCTGAAGTGCTACATTGCAAAGAAAAATTTCGATAACTTAAACATTTAAACTCTTTCTCTTTATGCAATTTCTTTGCAATATTGCCAAACTCTTTAGAAATGCATCAATGCTAAATTATTCACTGTGGCAGTCTTTCAAGTTCAAAATGTCTACCAGCAATTGTCTGCCGTGTTTATCATAGCCCAACTTGAGACCACACAGTTCCAAGTCTGGGTTAATGCTTAAAAAAGGGCAGCTATAGAAAATATTTTTCTTAAAAAAATACACAAATACAATATTTTCGTATTTCCGTATTTCCTAGCGCCTTGACTACCTTATAAAAATAAATCGACGACAACGCACGCATGCCAATTTTTAACTTGCCTGAACATCCAGAGAAAACTCAAGAATCTGATTACATTCAAGCAAACCAGTTGACGGAATGCACAAAATAAGAGTATGGATTTATATACTCACGGTGCGTGTTGCATTACGACTTATTACTGTGCAAGTAAAATGTTGGATAAGATAGATCGGATATGACCGGCCTAAGATATGATTCTGATTATTTTATCAACTATAGTCATAGACCATCCTGCCATTATATTGCATAGCTTTTTATAGAACGCTTTTCCACTAGATTTTTAGTTATTTAGTACAGTACTCTACTGGTGCCCCTGTTTGCCTTGCTTTCTATTTTCATGCCAACACAACCCAGTGAAATTGAGAATATTCGTTACATAAATTTTGGCATGACATTGACCATTATTAACCTGTTATCGTATTAGTATGCTGCGCATGCTACAGGGTTAAGAATTCGAATGTCTTTTATTAACAAAATGTGGAGTATGTTACCAATGTTTTAAATATACGTAATACAAAAAACAAGTTTCTTTTCAGGAAATAAAAAAAAGAAACGACGAGTTTTTAAACTCGAACTCCGTAAAAATCAAGCGACAAACTTTCACAATATGAAAAACTGTAGGATATATTTCTTAAGCCCTGAAATAAACATGCATTTATTTTCCCGTTAGTAGTAACTTCTACAGTTGAGAATAGTTTTTGGCTTTGTTCCTTACTTAATTTAATTTAAAAAATTTATTAAATAATTTCAATAAAACCAATAAAAAAAAAACTTCGATTTTTCTGCTGTAAACGTAGTAGCACAACTGTGATCTGTGCTATAGGTAAGCGGGGAACTTCAGTTCGGAGCCTCATAGTTTTTTGTTTTAAATTAAATTCTGTTAAGAAATGTATATAAATTAAACCACCTACGGGAAGGTAAGGAACCATGCTCAGAGTAAGTAGGTGACCACTTTTCACGATAAACGATTGTTATGGCAATTTACATTTGAACAACAGACATTTTTTCAAAATTAATCTTCCATTTCAGAACTACGGTTTACAGCTTAGCACTACTTATCATCTATTAGTAAGACCGTTTGTTTCATAGCTTCAGGTATAGGAAGCATCTTTCGGGTGGCTTTAGAATAAAACCTAAGGCTTGCCATTGACACACAGTGAAACATATTCTGCCATATTTCCGCGGAGAATTGGTGCTATTGCCGTAGTGAAAGCATTTAGGAGACTTTTTTTTTAATTTTATTGTTACTCTCCATGTGAAACTAAATTACGTCACAACTATACGCAACACACGTTGCCATCTGTATATACCGTCGTCGGTAAACAATATTTTTAAATTCCACCGATAAATGATGAAAGAACAAAGCTGATGAAGATATGTGCGGGTAAAATTGAAGCAATAATTTCCTCAAGCTATATTGAACCTAATAAATTTTAAAATCGAGCTCAAGCTTGTTGCTCTCCAAGTGAAACTAAATTACGTCACAACCATACGCAACACACGTTGCCATCTGTATATACCGTCGTTGGTATACAATATTTTTAAATTCCACCGATAAATGATGAAAGAACAAGATTGAAAGTCATTCTAGATATATAATTCAAAACGTCACATTTAATATATAAATGAATATACTTTAACTAAATATCCATTACTATGACCTAAGGTGGATTAGGATATCTTCTAAAATATTTATTAAGTTGCTTATAATTTAAGTTCTTTCCAGGGGTAATGATTCCTTTATTTTCAACTTTCTTGGCTTGGTACGTTTTATCCAAGGAATTTTTGTAACAGTTTTGAAATGTGTTGATCTCTTTAGAGCACAAACGTTCAGAGAAATCATTTTCTTTTAAGCAGGCAAAAAGTATAACCATATCTTGAAGACATGCAACTTCTGAAGAAGATCCTGATTTTCCACTAACCCGGTTTTTTAGCTGCATCGGCAGAAGCTCTTTAAATGGTACTGCATTTTCATTTTGCTGTCGTCGACCTCTTGACTGAGATCCATAAAGCACTGAAGTTGGCAATCGCATCTGAAATGTTTTATTTATCATTATAATATACATAAATTCACCAAAAATCAGACCTTTTTAATGGAAAATTATGCGATATGCAAAAGTTTTCATTTGACAGTAGTGCATTAAAGAATTGTCAAACTGTGTTCGAAATTTTTAATAGCGTATAACAGTTGTGCAGCCTGAGAAAATATTATTAATTACATATATTTTTCAGAAAATTAAATATTATTTTAAAATCTTATTTTTATAAATTAATTTATAAAGTTGCCCTTAAGTTTAATGTTTAATTAAAAAATTGATTTTATGCTTATGTCGGTCTTGCAGGAACTTGTTCTCTGAAACGAAGTGGGTCGCGGTACCGCGAAAATTCTACCGACAACAATCGGTTTGGTTTGGTAGTAATCGGTATCTCGTTTGTCATTTGTTGTCATAGGTATTCGACAGTTCTGTACTTCTATCCATAATCTATACGGTATTTCGCACAACGCAGTAAGCAAAATTACTTCAGTCAATTCCATTGTTTTAAGTGTATAGACATATTAATTTTTCTTTAAACCAAAGTGTATCTTATAGTTACCAGAAAAAGTAAAAAATAAAGTGACTTAACTAACCAAAATACATTTTAAACAGCGAGGCACAATGGCTATGTGTCCGCGCAAGATGTTATCCAGATTTCATCCTTATCATGGAGCAAACATAATCCTTTTTGAAGAAAATACGGTTGCATTTCGTAAAGCAAGTTTTGCTAATGCTCTAACATTCTCAGAGAAACCACTGTTGCCGGGAGAAATATTTTTATTAGAAATCGAGAAAAACGAAAGAGGATGGTCCGGCCATATGCGACTTGGGTTGACACAACTCGATCCACAAACGGTAGCAGCATCAGAGGATGGCTTGCCACAGTTTGCATTGCCAGACTTAGCTAATATGGGCACAAGTTGGGTTTATCCAATAACAAAATTTGTGAATAATTCATCGACAGATAATAGACAACAGCAGCAACCTGGTGCAAGTAGTAATGAACCTGGGATGCCTGGTCCTTCCACTAGTAGTCAGAGTAATTCTATTAGAAAAAGTAGTAGTGGTAAGTAATATTTTTAAGTGAAATTCTTAAATAAACTACTAAAAAAGAAAAAAACAAAAATTTTTCTGTTTAAAGTTAATGTTTTAGGCGATGGAATTAATATAAAAACATCACGAGGTATTGTTCCTCGTAGCATACTAAAACCAATTTCATATGATGGCGAAAATACAGATATTCTGTTAACTGATAAAGGGTCACGTATAGGTGTCATGTTTGTTCCTACACCGCAAGAAAAAGATTTGGCGGAAATGCATTTTATTATAAACGGTGAAGATCAGGGACCATGTACTAGAGATATTCCATACAAACAAGGCGCACTCCATGCTGTCGTCGATGTCTATGGCACAACAAAGCAAGTCAAAATCGTTCAATTGTATGGTGGTAAGAAATTTTGCTGCTACTTTCTTTTGGTCATGTTTTTTTTTCACTTTCTTCTTAATGCGATTCTAGTGACAACACTACAAAATGCATGCCGTGATGAAATATTAGCACGAATTAAGCGTTCTGAAATTAATATGCTGCCACTTCCACAACGACTGAAAAACTTTTTACTTAAGTATTACGAATAGCTTGTGAGGACTAATGTTGAACAGGATTGATTGCCTTTCTGTTGTAAGTTCTACAACACAATAAATGACAAAACGTGAATATTGTTGCTGATGCATTGTCTTTCTATAGTTGTTTTTTACTGTTTTTACTTTATTTACAAAAATATATAACATTTTGAGATGTTTTTTTTTTCTACGATATACCTACCTATAAAAGCGTTATGGAATATGTCAGCGAAAGGTATTGGGACGTCCTTTTCCTTTTTGTAAATCTTTTTTATTAAAATATACCTAACTGATGAGAAGAAATCTCTGATGAAGCTTTTTGTGAAATTGTAAGAAAAATTATAATAAAAATGTAAAATAATTATTTTTTAAGTAAAACAAATTTTATTATTTAATATCTACTAAGTTTTACTAATTTGTAGTGCAAAATTTAAGCAATTCAAGAATTCTTTCTTAAATTTCATGTCCACCACATAAAAATTGTTCAAATCCCCACGGCATGACACACCACGCATTTCCAACAATTTCTGAGAATTGTTAGCTCTATGCTGGATGACAGCCTTTTTTTTAAAGTCAATTCAAAAGGTTTTCTGATAGTTTACACTAATTATTATTATTTGTGGGGGGATGCAGACAGATTTCCAACCGTTCATCTAGTCATCGCGACCTATAAGATCTTTTGTAACATTACCTCTAAATGCCCTATGGCGCCAATTCGATCTTGATGTCTTTTATACAGCCTATGACGTTCATATTCTGGCAGTGGAAATACCTTTCCTAAATATCTTAGCCTTATTCGGCACAGAGTATCACGATCGTACAGGACATTTTCGGCGGTTTCATCGAATTCCATACAGAAGCAACAGGTCTCATCATCGACCTTACCCATTATTTTAAGATGGTTAAGTGACCAGTGCCCCGTTGTCAGCCTTAACTCCTTTCTGCTGAGTGTGAGGAATGTCATATGTTGCGAATACTTTACAAACCAACAAAAGTTAACACTATTCAAATATATAGGATTATTAACTTGACAATTTTAATATACAATAGTGTCTGTTATTTTTTATTTTATGGAAGTGATAATGATGGCTGAAGCAGAAGTATAACGCGTTGAGTTTAGAATTTGTTTATAGGAATGTGTTGTAATTTTGTCTTAAAATCAACAAACAGCTTATTTGGATGAATTTATTAAGCGAGGAAAGTAGCCCGCAAGATTTATTACAGAATATAATAGACGAAGATAATGATTCTGAGGACAAATGACTTCCACCATCTACAACTGAAAAAACCTGGGTTGAAGAGGAATCAGTTATTGAAGATGTTCATAGAATCAAAAATCTTGAAATAGAAATTGAAGACTATGACGGTATGGATAGCGATGATAAAGACAAGGATATGTGCCCTGAAGGGCAATCAAATCAAGATAGTTTTCGCGCTAAAGCCAACACCATATGGTATTGCAATCCTTCTTCTATGTTTTAAACATTGCGTCACAATATCATACGATAACGAGCTGATCCAGCAAGATCAATTTATTCTTTCTGTACGTGAGAATTTCAAATACGTTTAAGATGATCTAGCTTGTAACAAATTATAAAAGAAACAAGTAGAAAACTAAAGTGTATATATAATAAATAGAATTATGAAAATTGTGGAAACCACTAACTCAAGAGGAGTTTGAAGGATTTTTAGGAATACTCTTATAAGCTGGGGTTCGACATTACAGTTCAGAACATGTGAAAGAAATTGGAAATCAGTTTCTTATCTACTCTGTAACGCAACAATGCCTATCAACAGATTCTGGGAAATTTACAGATTTCTTCGCTTTGATAATCCGTCGATAAGAAATGAATGTCCGGAAATTGATAATTTCAATTTCAGAACTCTGGCTTGTTGATGAACAGCTTTATCCTTATAGATGCAATACAAGCCGCCTAAACCCGTGAAATATGAGATTAAAATATGGTGAGAATGTGACGCGTCCAATTCGTATCTTGTAAGACATTTTTACACGGGATATTCGGCTGAGGGTTGTGAAACGAATCAAGGTGAAAGGATTGTAAGAGACTTGTGCAATAGATATAAGAACTCTGGTCGAAATATTGTTACGGATAATTTGTATAACACTCTTTTCCGGTTGCACATTGATTAATATCGCTCAACATGCCACTTATTGAAGCATTGAAACGTAATAAACGGTACATTTCTCTAGTTCAATATGTTAATTGTTCATATGCTCCAAGGAAGGGAAGAAATATTATTTTTTTATCCACCGTGCACCATACAGTTGACGTAAGTGGCCCTAAAACAGACCAGAGATTATACTAATAAAAACCAGGGAAGGATCGATACCATGGACAACATGCTATCGCATTTCTCAACGAAAAGGAATACAAATCGTTGGCCCGTTGCAATTTTTTTTAACATGATTGATGTACTTAACAGCTTTCATAATTTATTCAAAAAACAAGTTAAAAAGCTGGAATTGGTCTAACAAGGAGAGGGTCTCTACTCGTCCTCGCCGATTTCCAAAAAGTACCCACATGACAGGATACGGATGAAAGTGAAAATTGCGATTTTTTTGTGAAAAATGCTCAAATTTTTATGGGAGTTGTCGCGGTAAAATATTTGTAGATTTTGAATAAAAACGCCAAACTCATTCCGGTAACTTTTCAACGACTGAGGAGATATGTAGGTTTCAGATTCTGTAAGTACTATGCCCATAGGTTTCCAGAGATATCCGGTAGATGGCGAAAAGCGGGCACGTAAAATTCTTATAGATTTATTTTTTTTTTTTAATATGTAAATGACACCTGATCTTCATGAAATTTTGTATAGATAATTTCCTGATAAGGGTGCATCCACAAAAAAATCGAAAATTGGATTAAACGATAATTCGTGGAGCAAAGTTTCGAAATGAATTTTCAGACAGAAAATTGTCCCGTCGAAAATTAAATTTCGCAACTTAATCGGAAGGGGAGGGAAAATGTGCTAAAAAAATCAGAAAAAAATCACGTTGTTCGTTGGTTTGGGCTTTCCTTATATTTTTTAATTTTTTTTTAAGAGCATGCTGTGATTCGTCCATGTTACAGACGTTTGGGCAATAATATAGATGCCCAGATGGGTGGGGTGGTTAGAGATACATTATCCATCTGCATATGTGTGTGTGCGTGGGAGAGTGTAGCTCTACATCGACGCGTTCCCAAATATAGTATCAAACGAAATTTTCAAACTTAAATTTCCTTTTATTCAAAAAAGTCAAAATTTCAGCTCTCAACGTCGACGCATGAGGCAATGTCTAGAGATAGGCAGCTCCTGAGTTGAGTTGATTCAAATAGTCGGCTCTTAGTAGTAAGCCGCTTGAGTCTACTCTTCATTTTTATACCTTAGATGAAATCTATAGGGTATACTAAGTTTGTCATCCCGTATGTAACACCTCGAAATAATGATGGTAGAGCAAAATGGACTGGACACCCACGCATAATATTAAAAGTTATTTTGATTTTTGCATGTCCGTCCGTCTGTCCGTCTGTGCGCACGATAACTCGAGAACGCGTTAACTTAGAGAGCTGAAATTTTGTACACAGACGAAAAAAAGAAGTAAAATTAAGTTCGAAAATGAGACAAATCGGGCAACTCCTTCGTGGGGTTGCCATATAAAAATTTAGGTTTTTTACGTATACTGCTGTGAAAACGATCAGTCCAATACATTTTTATTGTACTAAAAGAATACGAAATCCAATAAAATTGGTTATAATCATTTTTTCTGTCCGACAAACCGTTCTAGAAATATATGCGAAAAACCACTTCAAAAATCAAACTTGCACAGAAGGGTGACAATACGATATTTCATACGGGCATTCATCTAGGGTATCATAAGAATTGGTCTTAGACCAATTGGCAATTCTAGCTTTTTTACTTGTTTTATTTTAAGGTGACTCATTTGGAGTCATTTGACTCATGGCTCTGGTGAGATTAATTGATCACAGAGGAGCGAAATGTCCCGAGCTCCAGCCAGAATCAAGACGACTCAAGAGCTATAGCAAAACATGACGGCAGATAACTTGCGGCGAATTGTGAGTGTGACGTATTGCTCTCATATTGCGCACGAGCACTTCACTTTACAATGCGACGTGCGTAAACACACAACAGCACAGGACAGCACAGCACAACCGTAGGCAGAGAAGCCCATAATAGGCGCATAGTACGTTTACATGATTACTTGAAGTATGCTTGAAGTAATAAAAATATCATGAAAACGCTCATTCAACGCGTAAATTCCAACTTAAGTAATTGGGAAATTAAATTCAAGTCAAGTACTCAAGTATTCATGTAAACGTACTGACATATCAGCAAGGCAATAGGTAGGTTGGATTTCTATTCCTCTTTTCTGGGCTTCTGGTGCTGATGATCGCAAGCATTTTAGCCCTGCATATGATATATTTATCACACCTCATACATAAACAACAGGTATAATCGTATTTATGGAGCCGATTAATTTCATCGAGTTTAGCTGAAAGAAGACAGTACGTTTACATGAATACTTGAGTACTTCACTAGAAATCCACTTGAAGCTCAGGTAAGGCGGTTGATTGAATTAATTCCAATTACTTAAGTTGAAATTTACGCATTGAATGAGCCTTTTCATGATATTTCGATTACTTCAAGCATACTTCAAGTATACTTGAAGTATTCATGTAAACGTACTGAGAGTTGCATACTTGCAATACATTCCGAATTCAGTGACACACTTTGGCAACATGTTTGAGTTACACATTGGGTGGAAATTGACACGACATTAGCCTGTGGACTCGTTTGCGATCTGAAGAGCCACCTAACTCATTTTGAGTCGGCTCTTTTAAAAGAGTCAGATTCAATGAGTCGACTCTGTGAAAAGAGTCACATTGCCCATTTTTAGTCCAAATATATAGTGAAAATCCAAAGTTTTATGACAACACCAGGAAGGGATTACCCGATTTAATTCATTATTGAATTTTCATCAAATATTTTTATGAAAACGCTGTGTACCAAATTTTATCTCATCTACGTCGACCCGTTCTCAGGCAGTGCCCAAATATATAGTTAAAAACGAAATTTTTGTATGGCAAACCAACGAAGAAGTTGCCCGATTGGTCCCATTTTTGAATTTAAATTTACATTTTTTTTTAAAAATGTTGTTTACAAAATTTGTACTCTCCACGTAGACGTATAGTGAAAAGCCAAAGTTATGTTTGGCCACACCAACGAGCATTTAAAAAAAGAGTTAGCCAAATTGCTCGAGCCGATTATCACTGTTCAGCAATGTAGATTATTTTTGTTGTTATTTGCGAAAAAAGAAAGACCTTGCCTCCTGTGAGGATTGAACTCACGACCCCTGGTTTACAAGACCAGTGCTCTGCCACTGAGCTAAAGAGGCTCACGGTCCATGTTGAATTAAGAGCATTCTTTAGTATCAGAAATGATTTATGTAAAATTTCCAAGTACGATGAACAATTTACGGAACTAAAAATATAAACTTCAATTCATAAATTATTTTTTTGAATCAATACGATTTATCGATAGACGAGTTCAATTTTTTTTAATAAGGCGCTTTGTTAATAGAAAGCAGTTGCTAATCGAGCTGTGAAGTTTTTAACTAGCGTCTCAAATTTTACTTGGATACCTACATAAGCATTGGTTCATTTACACGGCTACAGTAGCTTAATTAAGTATAGGTACATGATATAATTTTGATGTTTCTTTCCATTCAAATCTTCTACTTACGTAAACGTATTTATGTAACTTTCCGCTTTTACACCCATGTAAGTAAGTGTCATGGCAGTCGCACTATTTGATACTGGAAAGTTTATTTCATCTGAAAGTGAGATTGTTTCTAAATTCACGTATGAAATAATTTCGTATGGTCACCCGTTTGTGCAAGTTTGATTGTTAAAGTGGCTTTTGGCATCTATTTCTGGAACGGTTCCTCATCCTCGTACAGTAAAAATGATAGTAATCAATTGCATAGGATTTTATATTCTGAAGAACCTTTCAGTACGATAAAAATGTCTAGGACAGTTCGTTTTCACAATAGGTACCTATATGTCAAAAACTTAAATTTTAGCATAGCAACACATTTTTGAACTTATAGTAGATATACCTACCTATTTACAATTTTTATGAAAATGCTTCTACACCGACTTGTTCTCAGGCAGATTTCTTGTAGAGTACGTAGGTATAAAAAGATAAAAATTTATGAAGTTCTGATCACTACTGATGTAACTAACTTAGCATTTTAAATTGTGTAACATTTATTTACATAATATGCTACTGTTGCCGTGTAAATGCAGCAGCAGCATTATCTTTTTCGATACTATTGTGGATACCTACCTACATACCTACATGCTAAATACTTTTGAACGCAAAATGATACTTATCTATATCCGGAACTTCGAGCAAAAAACTAAATGGAGTTAACATAACTCATTAACCGTGATACACGATCTACAGAATATTCTGCAGACCGTGCCCGTTATACAACGTACACACTTTTAAGTTGTGGAATATACACATTTCTCGACATATGAGACCGCCATGCTAAAGATCCGGAAAAACAATCACACCTCTAAATATATAACCGCCGTTTAAAGACGTGGCCCTGGCCAGGGTCTTTCAATAAAACACTTTTGTATTGTATTTTACTGTAAGCATTTTAACGCAATTATCTTCGCTTAACCCATAAAATAATTATTCACCCAAAGCATTTTTACTGATAGTATAATAATAATACTTATTCATGCGTTCAAAGATAACATGTTAATCTAAATCTTTTTAATTCCATTAAGTGAAAGAAATAAACACCTACAAGGGAGAGGATGGGCTTGGCTGAGATTTCATCCTGCAGCTTCTGTCGGGATGCTCTAAAACTTCAGAGCATCTGTTCTGCAATTTCGATGTATTGGCTAGGCGGATATTACTTCATCTCGAACATGCTTTTCCCCACTAAACTACGTGTAATTGTAATCTCAATTCCAGAATGGTTATAGAATAGACTTTATTAATAATCTAAACTAGAAAGGAAGCACGATATACAGAGTAACAAGTATGATCGTCCGGGCTGTCAAGTGCATGTGACGTCACACGAATCGATTATTAAAAAAATAAAAATAAAGTGATAATAATTATCTAAATTTATTCCACTGGATCCATTGAAAAAGTTGCAATAAATATAATATGAGTTTCTTACCATAAATATACATTGAATTTGTTAGTTTAAAGCTCATTTAAGGGAAATCAGTTCGGATCAAAACAAAGTGCTAAATGATTTGATTTGATTAAATTAGACTCTATCTACACTAGATCTAACCTAATTCGAGAATCCTAACAGTGGATGATAAATATACCGTGGTGGATGTAAACTTTGAACTATTTAACTACTACTGACTTATACTTACTTAATATTCTGTAATAAACTATGTACTCTACTTAATATTCTGCAACAAACTATGTACTCTATGTTATAATACTCTAATCGCTTTACCCAACGTCAGTGACGTGGCGCTTATGCCGGGGTATTTAATAAATAAACTTTGAATTTGAAGTGCCACGAAAATGTTATCGCTAGAAAAAATGCAAATTAAGACTGAAATACCTATAATTTGCACTCTTAACTGATTATTTAAGATCTCTTTATTATTTCTATAGTGAAATTAGTTAGCGGTAATTTTCTCAAATAGAACGCAAATTTGCAATGCATCATAACGAAGTATAAAAGTTGGGTTAGTGGCAAATTAAAATGTGGAATACAATTCTAATAATCTTCTTTCAATTTATATTTAGAAACTAAAATGGTACTTATTTTAAATTGATCCAGTAAATAAATTTACATAAATATTAAACTTTATATTTTTCGCCTTTTAAGAAGCGCGTCATGCGATTCGACAACACAGAAAATGGCGAATCCATGGTACCGGATAGTCAAGTCAATGCGAGGCCATTGAATAAATAACTAATAAGGAAGCGGGGTTTCGCGCGAATACAGTGTACGTGAGTAGGCAATTCAATGCAGTCAAACCCATGGAGCGGGGGGAAAAATGACAAAAGGGCTGGTCACTTATTTGAAAATTCTGCTTGACAAGTCACTTAAATTATCATAAGCAACACCAAGGAATATTATCTGAAGATAAGGGGGCGCTAAAAATTGTTTATTTTATATAGCAATTTGGATTATAAACAAGTAAAAAAGCTAGAATTGGTCTAAGACCAATTCTTATGATACCCTAGATGAATGCCCGTATTAAATTTCGTATGGTCACCGATCTATTCAAGTATTGATTTTGAAGTTGTTTTTCGCATATATTTCTAGAACGATTTGTCCCACAGAAAAAATGATTATAACCAATTTTATAGGATTTCGTATTCTGCAGAAGTTTTTAGTACAATAAAAATGTCTTGGACTGATCGTTTTCAAAGTGTACGTAAAAAACCTAAATTTTTATATGGCAACACCAAGAAGCAGTTGCCCGATTTAGTCCATTTTTGACATTTTATTTGCTAATGTAGTAAAAATTTCATGTACGAAATTTCAGCTCTCTACGTAAACGCGTTCTCAGGCAGTGTCCAAATATAGCGGAAAACGAAACTTTTATATGGCAACCCCACGAAGGAGTTGCCCGATCTGTCTCATTTTCGAACTTAATTTTACTTTTTTTTTAAAGTCCGTGTACAAAATTTCAGCTATCTAAGTATACGCGTTCTCGAGTTATCGTGCGAACAGACGGACGACGGACATGCAAAAATCAAAATAACTTTTAATATTGTTACGTGCAAAGAAAGAGACAACTACTGACATCTACTGGCAATGGAAAAGTAGAACTACTGACATCTACTGGCAATGTGGCAATGCAGAAGTAAACGACTTTAGGTTCGGAGAATTGATTATGGTATCTACAGGAAGGTTCAGGAATAGAATGAATAGAACAGTCAAGAAGCTTCTGGAAAATAGAACACTCGAGAATAATCTGGAGAGTTTCTAGGGTATAAATATAACAGTTGTCATAGCCAGAATAAGAGTCTTGTCTTAGACGTTGCAGTGTTAACAAGTGAAAGTAATAAACGTGCGAAAGTGTTGTAATTAGATTGCGATAATTGAAAGTACAGTATTAGCGATAATTAGAGTTGAGTTGATTAATAGAAAGTTTATGAATTTTGTATGATCAGAAGTGAAATAAAGAACTTGTATAATAAGTATTTAATATTGTGTTTTAAATAACGAACCTTAAAGGCCACGCTCGCAACAACTGGTGTCAGAAGTGAAATAAATTCGCGAAATAAAGTGGTGGCAAAATTCAAAGTGTGATTAATTTTGTGAAATTGTGTTAAATTTTGAAAGTTCTGGAAAATAATTTATATTCAACTTAAAGTGAATTACTAAAGTAATGGGGCGAAAATTCGAGGAGCTTCGAACGCAGGATTTGAAAGTGGAGTTAGGGAACCGGTCATTACAAACGACAGGTGCAAAGAAAGTTCTAGTCGAGCGACTCAGACAAGCTTTGATAGAGGAAGGAAAGAATCCTGAAACATTTGTTTTCGAAGATAACTTGGAAGAAACCGAAGTTGAAGAAGAGCCTACAATGAAAATGGAACAGCTTTTGAGTACTTTAATGAGCAAAATGGAAGCCCGTTTTGATGAACAAAAGAATGCTTTTGAGGAACAAAAGAATTCTCTCGAGGAACAAAAGAATTCTCTCGAGGAGCAAAAGAATTCTCTCGAGGAGCAAAAGAATTCTCTGGAATCCCGTTTAGATGAGCAAAAGAAATCTATGGAAACCCGTCTGGACGAGCAAAAAGATGCTTTTGAAGAACAAAAGAATTCTTTGGAATCTCGGTTAGATGAGCAGAAGAAATCTATGGAAACCCGCTTGGACGAACAAAAGAGTTCTCTGGAGAATTGTCTAGAAACTCGTTTGGAGGAACAGAAGACTTTCCTGAAAAACTCGTTAGACGAACAAAATTTGAAAATTGAAGAAATCGAGCAGGAACAACAAAAATTTACTGAGCAACTTGAAAACGTTAAAGCAGATCTGGAAAGAATAAGGCATCGTCAGCCTCTAAACGTAGCAGCTGAAATATCTGGCGCAGGTAGAATGAAACCTCCAATATTTGATGGACAAAATTCATGGCATATCTTCAAGAGACAATTTGAGGCAGCTTCAGAGGTAAATGGATGGAATAATGAAGACAGAGCTATAGCTCTGGTGTTAGCACTTCGAGGTCCTGCTTCAGAACTCTTACAAACTGTACCGATTGAAAATCAACGTGATTACACTTCATTAGTACAGGCGATAGAATTACGTTACGGAGATGAGCACATGCAGCAAGTATATCGCCTACAGTTGCGCAACAGGATTCAAAAGCATGGCGAATCACTACAACAATTGCAGGCTGATGTGGAAAGATTAGCGCATCTTTCATACTCCAGCGTGAATGCGGATTTTCTCAATGAAGTGGCGACCGAGGCATTTGTGAACGCTATTGCAGATCAAAATTTACAACAAGCGTTAAGGCTAGCAGGAAAGAAATCAACAGCAGAAGCACTAGCCTATGCATTAGCGTATGAATCCGCCAGACAAGCTTCACGGAGTGCAGTACGAGTAAGAGAAATTTCAGTGGAAGAATGTTCTTGTAACAGAGTGCAATCATCACAGAGCCCGCCTTCACGTGGTGTCCTTCGATGCTGGAATTGTAATAGATCAGGGCACCTTCAAAGAGACTGCAGAAAACGTCGACGAGTGGAATCACCTGAAGAAGGGAAAGAAGAATGCCAAAGATGTCGAGCCAGGGAACAAGCTATTCATGGAGAGACTAGATATCAAGCAGCGACTAGTCGCATCAGCTCTCCTGTTGAGCAGTCGGAAAACTAGTAAAAACCAACTTTGTGGGGCAGAAGTTGGTTGGTGGAATCGGCAGCCCCGAAGTCATCATTCAAGTAGGCCAGTTGCAGAGAAATAATAGCAGTCTTGTTATATATGGAAGTGTAGGAAAAAATGACTGCGCAGTCACTATCGATACTGGAGCTGCAAGATCAATTATTAGAACAGATCTTGTTAAGAACAAATGGCTTCATAATACCACCAAATATCTACTAAGAACAGCAACTGGAGCAGCAGCACGGGTGTTTGGAGAAATAACTTTAGATGTTCAACTAGGCGAACTACTATTTCCTCACACTTTTCTGGTTTCAGACATAATGGATGAATGCATTCTTGGAATAGATTTCATGACCACATACAAAATAAATCTGGATGTCGGAGAGCGAATTCTCAAATATGGGAACATAGAAATTCCTATGAAACTAGGAGAAGGAGCAGATCATCCTGCGAAAGTAAGGACGATGGTCTGCGAAAATATTACTCTTTCGCCATGCTCCGAGACACTAATATGGACAAAGTTTACTGATGACATCGGGACCTGCCGATTCTATCTGGTGGAACCTAACCCCACAAAAGTCACATCGAGCATCATTGTGGGGAAGACTTTAGTGAAGGCAGAAGGTGCAACATTAATACCAGTCAGAGTGCTTAACACATCCGAAAATGAGGTACAACTAAAAGAAGGTGCTATAATTGGAAATTGTGAACCCGTTTACCAAATCGTCAATTTGGATAATGGTAGTAATATCAGGGAGACAAAACCTATACCAGCTACTACCCAACAGGTTCAGAAACTTCTTTCGTCCAGTGCCTTAAGTGAACAACAACACAACGATGCCAAAGAGGTGATCGATGAATTTTCGGAATTATTTGCAATGGATGATGATGACTATGGTAAAACAAATCTTGTCCAGCATCGGATCGATACAGGAGATTCCAGGCCCATTCGACAGACACCACGAAGATTGCCATTAGCCAAACAACCAGAGGTTGCAGACATGATGAACTCCATGAAGAAACAAGGCATAATAGAGGAATCTAACAGCCCTTGGACATCGCCGGTTGTTCTAGGAAAAAGGATGGCAGCACCCGATTCTGCGTAGACTACCGCCAACTAAATAACGTGACGAGAAAAGATAGCTATCCATTACCAAGGATTGATGACACGTTGGATACCCTTTCCGGAGCGCAATGGTTTTCCACATTGGATTTGAAGAGTGGTTACTGGCAAGTGGAAATACATCCCGAGGACCGAGATAAAACTGCTTTCTCAGTTGGCAGTGGCTTATGGCAATTTAAAGTAATGCCATTTGGGTTATGTAATGCTCCAGCCACATTCGAACGACTAATGGAATGTGTTCTACGTGGTTTAACCTGGAAAACATGTCTTGTCTACTTGGATGACATAATAGTTATCGGAAGGACATTCAAGGAACATAAAAACAACTTACGAGACGTACTTCAAAGACTCAAAGATGCAAAATTGAAGCTCAGTGCGAGTAAATGTGCTTTATTCAAAGATGAAGTTAAATATTTAGGGCACATAGTTTCATCACAAGGAGTAAGAACCGATCCAGAGAAGATAGAAGCCGTCAAAAATTGGCCAGTTCCAAAGGACAAACATCAATTACGGAGTTTTCTTGGTTTAGCTACCTACTACAGGCGATTCGTGAAAGGTTTTGCAGATATAGCAAGAAGTCTACATCAACTTACAGAAAAGGGAAGGCCGTTCATATGGTCGGATAAATGCAACGAAAGTTTTGAAAATTTGAAGCAACAGCTCTGTGAAGCTCCAGTACTTCACTATCCAAAGCTGGGAAAAACATTTATATTAGACACGGATGCCAGCAATGAAGGTATTGGTGCAGTGCTTTCGCAGGAGGAGAATGGTCAAGAAGTTCCAGTAGCTTACTATAGCAAAGCACTTTCAAAGCCAGAGAAAAATTATTGTGCTACAAGAAAAGAGCTACTTGCTATTGTAAGTTCAACAAAACATTTTCATAAATATCTCTACGGGCAGAAATTCATCCTTCGCACCGACCATGCAGCGCTTAAATGGCTTCTGCAGTTTAAGAACCCTGAGGGACAAGTCGCGAGATGGATAGAGCGACTCCAGGCTTATGATCTTGAGATCCAACACCGAAGAGGTCGTATCCATGGAAATGTAGACGCCCTTTCACGACGTCCATGCAAACTTGAATGCAAACATTGCGCACGGGTGGAAGAAAAAGAAACAACAGCAACTATACAGTTGGTAACCGTGGAACCATCTACAGGTTGGGACAACGAGGACCTGAGAACAGCACAACGAGAAGATCCGGATATTTCACCTATTCTCGCTTGGAAAGAAGATATGGAAAGACCAGACTGGAAGGATATTTCGGAACGGAGTGAGAAGCTGAAAAGTTACTGGGCTCAATGGAACTCTCTTCATGTTGAATGTGGTATATTAAAACGCAAATGGGAAGCACCTAACGGCGAATATTTCCGAATGCAGATAGTCGTGCCAGCATCAAACGTCAAAGATGTTCTAGAAGAAATGCACGGTGGAACCTCTGGAGGACATTTGGGAGTGAACAAAACCATTTCCAAAATACGAGAAAGGTTTTATTGGCTACATATGCGAGAAGATGTGGAAGAGTGGTGCCGCAGATGTACTGTCTGTGCTGCTTGCAAAGGGCCGCAACACAGAAGCAGAGGAGAAATGCATAAGTATAACGTCGGAGCTCCCTTTGAAAGGATAGCTGTAGACATCGCTGGACCTTTTCCTGAAACGGATGGCGGTAACCGTTATATTTTAGTTGCCATTGACTATTTCAGTAAATGGCCTGAAGCTTATGCAATCCCTAATCAAGAGGCAACCACAGTTGCGGAACAAATAATAACGAATTGGGTCAGTAGGTTTGGTGTGCCTCACGAACTTCATTCGGACCAAGGACGGAACTTCGAATCGCGGACTTTCCAGGAGATGTGTAAAATGTTGGGAATAAGAAAAACTAGAACAACTCCTCTACACCCACAATCTGATGGCATGGTAGAGCGCTTCAACAGAACATTGATCGAGCATCTAAAGAAAGTAGTTGACTATCATCAACGCGATTGGGATCGACACATTCCTATATTCCTAATGGCTTATAGATCAGCTATTCATAGTACTACCGGACAAACCCCAGCTAAAGTCATATTCGGAAGAGAGATGCGTTTACCTAGCGACCTCAAATTCGGTACCCCCAGAGGTGAACAAAAGTTACCAGAAGACTACGTATCGGAGCTCAAACAACAATTAGCTGATGTGCACGAGGCCACGAGAACGAAATTAGCAACAAATACTGATCGGATGAAGACCCGCTATGACCTACGTGCTAATTCCGCAGGATTTAATGAAGGTGATCTTGTTTGGCTCTATAATCCGAGACGACGTAAGGGACGTTCTCCAAAATTGCAACAACACTGGGAAGGACCGTATTCAGTAGTAACTAGAATTAATGACGTGGTATACAGGATTCAGCGTGGCACAAGAAGCAAGCATAAAATTGTTCACTTGGACCGCTTGTGTCAATACTATGAGCATCAAGACCGTGGACCACCTGTTGTTCGGGACGAACAAATTTAAGAAGGGGGCAGTGTTACGTGCAAAGAAAGAGACAACTACTGACATCTACTGGCAATGGAAAAGTAGAACTACTGACATCTACTGGCAATGTGGCAATGCAGAAGTAAACGACTTTAGGTTCGGAGAATTGATTATGGTATCTACAGGAAGGTTCAGGAATAGAATGAATAGAACAGTCAAGAAGCTTCTGGAAAATAGAACACTCGAGAATAATCTGGAGAGTTTCTAGGGTATAAATATAACAGTTGTCATAGCCAGAATAAGAGTCTTGTCTTAGACGTTGCAGTGTTAACAAGTGAAAGTAATAAACGTGCGAAAGTGTTGTAATTAGATTGCGATAATTGAAAGTACAGTATTAGCGATAATTAGAGTTGAGTTGATTAATAGAAAGTTTATGAATTTTGTATGATCAGAAGTGAAATAAAGAACTTGTATAATAAGTATTTAATATTGTGTTTTAAATAACGAACCTTAAAGGCCACGCTCGCAACAATATTATGAATGGGTGTCCAATCCATTTTGCTCTACCATCATTATTTCGAGGTGTTACAAACGGAATGACAAACTTAGTATACCCCTATGATTTCATCTAGGGTATAGAAATGTCCCCCTTAAAAATTTCACGGTTTAACTGCTGCCATGACGAAACGAATACAAACACAGCACACTAAACATTTCGCCGAGTGGCTTAGGTTCACCCGATATGCCGTTTCCTTATTAGTTATTTATTCAATGTGCGAGGCTAACGGCTACAAAAAAAAACATTTCATCTAAAACAAAAAAATATATATAACAATTATGTAGTAATTCACTTTAAGTCTGTTTTTATTACCTCCTTAATATTTAAAAATTTTATTCGCTAGGGTATCTTCTTCGTTTTCATGTTCTTTACGTAGCTTCACTTTGGCAAGAAGAATGGACTGACCGTCCTGGATTCCTTTGGACAAAAACGGTACAAATATTATCAAACTTCATTTTTTTGCTTCAGCTCAAATAATAAATACATTGGAAATTATGTATAATTTAAATTGTGAGGTGTAAGGAAAACCAGTCTTTATTTTGATGCATAATATGCTCAATTTTTAGAATGATAGCAAAGTCTACAGAATACATGCTCTGTGCACCCAAGAAATGTCAAATTTGGTTGACGTATTTTGAGCGAATAATTTGTATTCTATATGGGAAAATTCGGAAAATTGTGTTTTTCTGCGGTGTTTCGAAAAGTTTACGCGTATTTTATTTAAAATGAAAACTTAGGAACAGTATTACATAATAGTGAAATCGCTGACTGTTCCTTTTAAAAATATAATTTGCCAATTTGCGCCAAAGTTTTTGACACAAATCAAATATCTATATTTTCTTAGTTGATAAATGTTTTTAAAATAAAGATATATGTATTATGGTAAGTAGCTTCAATTTAAAAAGTAGAAATTTTACCCCATTCAATTATATCAATAGGATTATATGAAATTGTAATTTAATTTGAATTTTTTTTCGGTTCCAACAAGCTTTAATCAACTCAGCTGACAAAAACTTTTCTTTCGGGCAACAAAAATATTTAATGTTTTTGTCACCTTTCTTGGTGATATAGTTTTTGCATGATAATACTGCACATGTAACCATTGTCTTGAAATTAATTTTATAAAAGCAATAATATTTCATATAAAACTGAAATCACTCAAGAAAACAATGTGAGGATTTTCATATATAATTAGAATAAATAACAGAACGGACTAAACGTGAAGTTAGTATTGTACCAGCAAAGCAAGCGCACGTATTGCGCCCAACTTGTGTTATTAATAAGGTAATATAATCGTAGATAAATAACTGAGTATTTATTTAATTATCATTACATAAGAAACAATTTGTCCAATCTAGAATATATGAAAAATTTCAAAAATATTTAATAATGTTCTTTACACCTTCCCTGGTGCTATAGTGTATATGCTGCACCTGCAACAAATGTCTCAATTCATTTTACAGAAAACACTAATAGTGCAATGAAACTCAAATCAGACAATAAAACAAGTTGTATAATTCAAAATATTTGAAAAATTTACACATTTATAAAAACACTAGTCAACTAAGGGACTTCAAAACTTCATAATTTGGCAGAAAATGTCAATAAAATGACGCATATCCGGATTTAGTGCACAGACCTTGTGTTTTTCTGTGGTTGAAACTTTTTCTTATGTCCTTAAAGAGTTTGCTCTTCGATTTTAGACAACCATTTATTGTTATTAATTGTATCCATAAGGTGGATATGTTTAAGACATTCATTTCACATAAAGGAGGAGGCGTTTGGGTATGTCTCAATAACTCTATTTAGCATTGGTTGTCCTTTGTATTTATATTATGTAGGTACTCCATGCGTTATCTAACAAGTGTAATTGCGAGGAGTTTTTTGTAAACATTTCGTAATGTCTTCACTATTAGTTGGATAGTGTTTTTCCCTGTTTAATGTTAATCACCAAGCTTCGCACGCGTTTCAGGTTCTCTGATCCTGCCTGCAGGCTGATTGAGGACTACTTAAGTCATAGACATTTCATGGTGAGATGCAATGACTCCTACTCCTCCCTGAGACCTGTAATTAATGGTGTGCCGCAGGGAGCTGTGCTGGCACCTTTGCTGTTTACACTATTCATAGACAACGTTACCTCAGTATTAAGAAATGTGCGATTCCACATTTATGCTGATGATCTACAGATTTACTCTGCTGCTCCTAGGGATAATCTAAACGAGGCTGTTGCAATAATCAATGGGACTCTGGCTGAGATTGCTGATTGGTCTGCAAATAATGGTCTGTCCCTTAATCCCTCGAAAACGCAAGCAACCATCTACTCCATTCTTCTCAGGAATGTCACCAACATGTCTGCACTTCCTAACTTGCTTTTACAGGGCCATAATATCGTGATCTCAACTAAACCAGTCTTGAATTTGGGTCTTCTAATGGATCCTGGTCTCACGTGGGAGCCACAGATAAATAGGATTTGCTCAAAGATCTACTATGCCCTGCGTTCGCTCTATGCGACCTCTCACCACATTGATGTGTGCACCCGTATCAGACTTTTTTCTGCTCTCCTTCGTCCACATTTCTTCTATGCTGATGTGGTACTGTTCCCCATGTCTCGTGGTAACCTCTCAAAACTGTCTCGTGCATATATGGCATGTGCCAGATATGTCTTCGGTTTTAAACGAGGTTCGCATGTGCCCCTCCATCTCCTAGAACTACTTCTCCCGTGTCTACTGGCAAACATGTATGAGCTTAGCTCGTTGCAGCTGATATATAAGGCTAGACATGGCTTAATGCCAGGTTATATCATCAACCGCTTTAAATGGAGCAGCCTGAATAGATCCAGGCTTGTCCTTCCTAGGGTCCACTCACAATATGGTGGGAGGAACATTTTCCTCCGCGGGGCAACCATCTGGAATCAAATGTCAGAGGACGCCCGGTGTAGCGCTTCGTTGAACGCGTTTAAAACAGCGGCTCGGGATTTCCTGACCTAATTCTAATCTCTGATTTGCCTTTTTCATTATACAAAAAAAAAAAAAAAAAAAAAAAAAAAAAATGAATATTGACCTGCGGCGCATATTGTGTTGTATATCGCATGATTTAATTTATTTAATTTCTTTTTATTTTATTTATTTACTACTTGCTATTTCGTTGTTCTGTATTGGTCTATAATTATATGTTTTTATTCTTTTATGTTTTTGTTCATTGCTACAATTTTGATACTGTTACACATCACTAAAACTTTTATATGTTCTAAGTACCTATGTTTGTTCTTCTATTGCTTCACTCGCTACAATGCTAAGCTACTATGTATTTATTTAGTTTTATTTTGCTATATTTTACTAAGCGGTGCTTTGTCCTAAGTGCTGATACTTGTAAATTCATGTTATTTTGCTACATTGCGAAGCTACTATGTTGTTTGCTACATTTCACTAGATTATACTATATTCTAAGTGCCTATATCTGTACTTTTTTAATTTGTTTTGCTACAATGCTAATCTACCATGTAACTATCTATGATGTGCCCAGCGCTATGCGTGCCTCTGGCACGGGTACTCAAATAAATTGATGTTTATGTTTATGTTACTAACAAGTATACGATAGTGGGATTTATATAGATGAACGAATCCTTAATAGGAGCAGGTCGTGGGTTTACATTTGAAACTCTGTAATATGTAAATTGAGGAGTTGATTTTGTGTAATTGAAACAGATAAGGTTGTACAAGTTGAAAGGTTTTTTTTTCGAATTATGGATAGTAGGTTTTCGAAATGAATGGGGTTTATAAAGAGTTGACTGGGAGCTCCGTGCTTTATGTCCAATAATATTTCTAAAATGGCCTTTTGCGGTATTTTGATAAGATTGTGATAGATAAGACGTTCTCAAGCTATAATATTGACAACTTATCGTTAACTTAGTTCACGAGTTGATTAAATGTTTGAGTGACTTTCTCAAACTTATCTTTGAATATTTTTGTCAAGTTTTGTATTCCCAATGATATGTTTTATTAAATACATTAACGGTTTTGTTGACGATTAGGGTTTGAGACTTCAGCAATTCTAAGATATGGTCTTCGTTTGCCCTTAGTACGTTGGTTTGTTATAATTTTTAGCGTCTTCTTCATCAAGATCAGTTGTTGAGTATTTATCTGAGTTTCACAATGGTTTTTTCCGAAACTTTCGTAGCCTTATGACATAGGTCCTTCTGCTTGCTGTGCTTGCATGTTCAATAGTTCTATTTATGGTTCTGGATCGAGTTTTGCATGGTAAGCTTCACGGTATTGTAAGAAACACCGCAAAAGGGTTCTGGTGCTATGAGGGGCATGGATACCCCTTTTTTGGCCAGTAATTCTGCATTTTCATTCCAATCAATTCCCAAGTGTCCTGGCACCCACTGAAGTGTTAGGTGGTTGCATGTACCAAGGCTCGTTAATGCTTGGATGTAAGCTGTAGAGCTGGTATCAATCACATTGTACGAGCCTTCCAATAAGGGTGTTAACTTATTTTTCGTAGTGTGATTTATTATGAAAACTTTGTCACCAATTACCAATGTTTCCTGCTTAGTTGCTTTGCCATTGTATGACTTAGAATTTTTTTATTCTTTATAAGCGTAAGAGTATAGGAAACGACCTTCTAATTCGTTTACGTAATTATCACAGTTGTTAGTGATTTCGAGGTTCTTTTGTATGGAGGGGTGGATGGCATTTCTACGAGAAATTCTTATAAGTTGAACTATGATCGAGCGATAGACTTGGACGTGAAGTCCAGACTGCCAGCATGAGCTTACAGATCGCTCGGTGGATAGCGTTGACAGCAGGGCGGCACGCTAGCTTGCCTCGGCTATTGGTGGAAAGCGTGGGGAGGTTCCACGAAAACCTGCCGCTGTGCCACCAGCCATATACAAAACAATCCTGTCTGCCAAACCAAAGGCCGTAGCACACATTCAGTCCTGAAGGGACCTTTACACTACCTACCACTTACCTAATTGGAAGCGCAGGTGTTCTGCTTCCACCGCCATTGCCCCAACCACGCTGCGATATTGTGGTCGATATGATACAGTATCCCTGAGTGGTTGGGGCAATGGTGGTGGAAGCAGAACACCTGCGCTTCCAATTAAATTGGTAGGTAGTATAAAGGTCCCTTCAGGACTGAATATGTGCTGCACACCCTTTAGTTTGGCAGGCAAGATTTTTTTGTATATGGCTGGTGGCACAGCTGCAGGTTTTCGTGGAACCTCCCCACACTCTCCGCCAATAGCCGAGGTGAGCTAGCGTGCCGCCCTGCAGTCAACGCTGTTCACCGAGCGATATGTCAGCTCATGCTGGCAGTCTGGACTTCACGTCCAAGTCAATTGCTCGATCATAGTTCGATAACAAAATGGCGCCCAACGTGGGGCCACCTCAGTTAGACTTCGGGACTGAGATTGCTTGGAGATATGGAGATTTGGCTGTTAGCTAATTGTCTGACTCGGTAGTCTCATATCTAGTAGAAGTTAGAGGCGGACCTGAGTCTAACTGTTGTTATTATATAAATTATTTTTTTGTAGAGTAAAGTTTGTGGCTTTGACACGTTGTGCGCTTGCATAGTGTTATAGTTCCATAACAAATGGCGCCCAACGTGGGGCCACCTCAGTTGAACTTCAGTGGTCTAATTGTGACTTTTGCTGGGGACTGAGACATGTTGTGAGATGGTCATTTGGCACTTTGCTCAAGCCAGTAGAGGTTACTTGCGGCCCTGAGCCTGACTGGTTTTGTTATTTGAATTGATTTGAGTAGAGTAAAGTCTCGATATTTTGATAAAGTTTTTGCGAGTTTCTGAATTTTGATTAAAGTAAAGTTTTCGATTGTGGTTTAGATTTTTTTTATTGTGATTTTTGTAACGTAGAGTTGTTGATATTGTTTTTATCTGTAGTTCGACTTTAGGTTTGACTTTGCTCAAGCCTCAAGACGGAACAATTGTCGAATTTTGTTTGAATTTTTGTGAAATTTTTTTGAATTGTTCTTTCCCGCTGGCCTTCTGCTATGGAAATAGTAGCTGGCCTCACAACTTTTTGTTTGTGTTCTCACGGGGTCGTGTCTTTGTTGGCCAACTGCCTAAACAGAGTCATGAGTCTGTGAGATGACTTTTTGGCATTTTGCTAACTAATTTACCAGATTCATGGCTCTGCCCAACTGGAAGGTTAATTAGACATGGCATCGAAGGGGAAGGAACATGGCATCGAAGGGGAAGGAAAGAGTTGTTGAAGTTGGAGGATGGAAGTGATGCTGGAGACCTTCAGTAATCAGGAATTGGCATAACCGCCTTACTGAAGAATCTCTAGTAATATTTTCACAGTCTCTGACATCTCCAACCCGACTTTTGTGTTGAGAGTAAGTTCTTGGGGAATGAGTGAGAAATTGTACGATTTGGTTTTTTCTTTTTGGTTGACTTGAAATTTTGAGTTTAGCTCATTGTTTGATTTTTATTCATTGGAGTTTGGCTCCTCGTATGTTTTTTCACTTTTTTTCACACTTTGGAACAGACATTTGAAGTTGTAGTCTCTCTAGATTGTGCTTATCGTTTACTCAACTTACCCATAACTTTTGAAATCAATTTTCACACTTTTCCTTGTCTGATCTGCATCATAATCTTGATTAAGCATCAACCTTCAGCTGAGGAAAATCTTGGGTAGCGCTGAGTCAAGTTTTAATAGAGCTGCTCGTTTTGGTCGAGACTCCGTCATCTTTCTATATCCTCTTCAATCTCTGCGATCTTTTTGGTTGAAATAGAGTTACATTTGCTGTTCCTGTTTAAATGTTCGAAATTTTGACATGGCAACCTTTCGCACACCACCTCCGGGTGATGCTCCTATACAGAGGCCAGAAATTATGCGGTAAGGATAAATAGTGTGAGTGTGTGCATGGAAAATCTTGAGTCCTCACAGAAATCTGGGAAGAGTTGGGTTGGAGATGCTAGAGACTGAAAATGCTACTAGAGATTCTTCAGCCAGGCAGTTAGCAGTATACCAACTCCTGATTACTGAAGGTCTCCAGCAGCACTTCCATCCTCCAACAACTCTTTCTTTTTTCATAATACTATATTTCAAAAAAATACAAATAATCGTTATTGACTACCAGAAAACCTCTACGCAAGCAGTTTTAATATGTACGTTTTGAAAAAATTTCCATTGAAATATGTTCTTATAAGGTATGCAAGAATGATTCATATTAGACCAAGCATTATTCAGGTATTTGGATTAGTACCTACATATGTAGATACCTGACGGATATGATAGATAATTCGCCTTCCAACCTGAGATGTGAAAGTGATGGTTTTATTCTGGCTATAGCGACTAAATTTATAATAAAGCGAAATAATGGGTTTTGTTATCTGACAGGGTATTTTGCTTCTTTACTTTCCTATTCTAGTACACATTCATTTTTTATGATGCGAAAACTGCTACTCCTCAAGAAAAATTAATAATCTTACAGTAACTCTGCTTACCTTCGTTTTTCTGACTAACCTGTACCTGTACAGCCTGTTTTCGTAATAAGGCCGCTCTCAATTAGAGATGAGTAACCCAGATCTGAGTCGACTCAAAGATCCGAATCTATAAAGTGAGTCAAGTTATCCGGTCCTTCTTTTGGGACCAGACGATTTTAAACGAGCCATTTTCGCCTCAATTATATTTGTCATGCGAATGCGATGCTGTAGTATCCCATAACTGACTCTGACTCTCAAAGCAATCAGTGATACGCCTTGGGAAAGTAGGGTTGATGCCATCAAACCCGTGCGCTACCAGCTTGGGGAGATCTATGATGCATTTGTGGAAATTTCACTCGAAGAAAAAAGAGATAAACTATCGTAACATGAGGCGCGATGGTTAGCCAATCCATCGTGAATTTTAAATTCATTTGTAACGTGATCTTTTAGTTCGTATTCAAAACAAAATTAATGTCACTCAAAATTATTACAAAGTCTTTGAATATAGTTGAATGTTGTAACATTCTAGACAGAACCACAGATTTTCTGAAGCAGTATAAATCTGAAGAAAGTTTTTCTAGAATACTGAACGAAGCGAAAGACGTGGAGGTAGAGCCGATATTTCCCCCTAACAACACGGTCCGCATTCGGCGTAAGAAACGTAATTTCGACTACAAGGCTCGAGATGAACGTGTAGCAGATCCCAAAGAACAATTTAAACAGAATTCTTTTATCACGTCATTGATACAGCAGTGTATCAATGGAAGAGAGACTTCAACAACTGCAGGCGCACAGCAATGACTTCAAATTTATGTGTGATATTCATCCTCTCAAGTCTTCAACGAAAGAGAAATAATGAAGAGCAGCAAAGATTGGCATGGAATATTAACAGATGGGAAGAGCATGGATATTCATGGCATTGATCAATCTGGCTGCGATTTTACCTTCTGATCAATCCCCAATTGAAGTTTTCAATTTCATCATAAAAAATGATCTGCCAATTGTCCCTACGTTGTTATTGCTTTCCGGATATTGTTAAATTTACCCGTTTCAGTGGCGTCAGGAGAGCGGAGTTTCTCGAAAATAAAAATTATTGAAAATTATCTGCACTCGACAATGAGCCAGAAACACTTAGCAGGATATGCCACTATCTACTGAAAGTGAATTATATGATCGCATCGGCTATCAGGAACTTATTGGAGATTTTGCATAAGTAAAAGCACGATAAAATTTGAGTCAAGGTTATTTTTGATCAAATGAAAATTATAGTGGTGTGGAGTCAATAAATACGGCGGGAGTGACGAACCACCGAGTCCACTATCAATTATTTGTTAGTTTGGGTTCAATTTTGTATTAGTGGCTTGGAGTCAATAAATACGGTGAAAATGACGAAGCACCGGGTCCACTATCAACTATTATTTATTTTTTTTTTAATTCTCTATTAAAATATTTAATCGGAAAAGGCTGTTTCAAAATATGTAAGTATCGAAAAAGGGGGATTGGCTCAGCTTGCCACAGGGGCCGCAACGGCTAGGTATGGCGCTGATTATATTCCTAAAGGTAAAACTTAAAGCTTTAATTTTAAGTTGGAATTATCTACTTATGACATGGTGATTACGATTACGGTGTGTCGCCAATTTCTCGCGGTTTGTCAAGCGGCACACCAATCTTATCGGTTTGTACAAATCGTTTAGCATCTAATAGTCACCTTTACAGCCACTGATATTAAGTATTTTGAATGTTTAAAAAATTTACCAGAAGTCATGCTTCATTCTTTATTTTTTGCAAGATCCACTTTGGCATGCTTCGTGTATGTTTATATATAAAAATAAAGCCGGCTCTTGGATTATGTGCCAAATACTGTGCATATGAACAAAAGAGTTTTAATTTAAAAAAATTTATATTAAAGCTACGCTCCATATAAAATTTTACAAAAATATTTAATTGATGTATCTATTATCGATGGCATGCTTAAATGCATCGGCTATCCTTAGTCTTTGGTCTTTCGATTTTATAGGGTATATTTTCCACACATCCGTTAAAACAGAATTTTCACCATCAATGGCTTCTAAATCTGCGATATCTTCATTTTCTAACATGGCTAACGGTAGTGATTCAATTGCCACTCCGCAACCAAACGCGCCAAAATTTTTTAATTCTTTCTTGAGAGCAGAAAACGGAAAAATTTTCTCCGGATCTGAGCCAAGGTCTCTTATCAAATCGCAGGCGCTGCTATAGTAATCCTAAAAGAGAAATAATCTTATAAAATGTAGTGAGGAGTGAGTGGTTATTAATTTACCTCTAAAATCTCTTTAAAATATTTGTCTCTAAAGCTTCTCTGAGTACATGAATACATAAAGAGCATGATATCAAGTGCAGGCGAAGCATACCTGAAATTATTTTTTATTGTACTAAACGAAACAAATAAAATGTACTATTATTAATTTAGCATCTTTAGTCAGGAAATTGGGGGTCCAGCAATCTCCATGCCCAATTACGCTAAACTGATCTGAAAACGAAAGACATTCAGTAACCGAACTTATATAAACTGTTTATCAGTAGGTACTTTTCGCTGAAACCATATCAATGAGTTTGTCATAGAGCGACTCATCAAGAAATTTCTTTGTCTTTTCTTCATAAATAGTTCCAGGATATTCTTTACATACTGCGTCTGTACATACCATTATTGCGTCTCTAAGGAATGGAGCATACCACTTCCTATATTTCTCAGCATAATAAACTTCCTGAAATTTAAGCATATGATTATATTAATAGAATAAAATGACAGAGTCGTTGCACTGACATGTAATAAGAATGGACTGAGTCATTCTATCTAATTCCTATAGTCAAAAATGACATAAATTTTGGGTAAAATCTGTTTGTCTCCTTCAAGATCAAAATGTACGTTGAACTGTAACTAATTTTGGAAATAATACGGTTGTATTAAACGGAATGCATTAAAATTGACATTCAGACAAATATATTGCTTATATGTACATATATACGTCTATCTCCTTCAAGCTCAATTATGTTTGACATCAAATCTGTAGAGGAACACATTTTTTAGTAATTAATTTTTGTGTTAATTAAAACAAGTTTAATTTCCTAAACAATTTTCATTTAATACAATATTATTTTACAACAACTTTAGTGTTTCTAATCTGCAATGATAATAGATTATGAATCGGTGTGCAATTGTACGACTTTTCCTGTTCAATATTTGTGCCATTTTTGAAGCAAGAACGCTCAGTCCATTCTTATTATATGTCAGTGGGGTCTTTGGATATATTTTTATAAATCACCCTGTAACTTCTGAACGTTACACCCTATTATGATAATTTCAAATTTTGTGGATAAGCAATCAATCTTTGGACCTTTCTATTGGTCTATAAATTCCCCTGCTTCTCTCAGTTGTGAAGTTATGGCTCAACAAAGTTAAAATTTCGGAATTTAATCGTTTTTTTTTTATTTAACTACTATTTTTATCAAACAAGACATCATCAATACTAATTTTGCATATTGGATTTAAGAAGCCCAAAAACTTCCATTTAAAATAACCTAACAAACTCTGTCCCCAAAATGTAACCCTTTCTGCGTTTTTTGCACTTTATCTGCATATTCAGCGAAAATGTTCAATAAATGCCCGAAAGTAGGAAAATATCTTTCGAGAATAAGTTTTTTAAGCCACTTTCGCTTGATATGCTTAAGAATAAGGCAGGCCGCACACACAAGTGCCATTTGTCACATTACACATGATAATGGCATATCTAGCAAAAGCTAGTTGTATGTTTTTTAATGGTGCGCTGCATACAAATCTGGAGTGACAAAAGACATGCCAGATTAACCACATGATTGTCATGTGGCATGTATTATGGAGCTCACTTGATGTAGCTTTTGTTGGACATGTCAGACGTATCTTAAATTTCTAGTCTGTTTATTTGAAGTGGAAAAAAATTAAAGACGATCCAGAAAATAACATTAAAGTTTTGTAAAGCTTTCTTGTGTTATATAACTATACGTGAATATCATAATTAAAATTCAACAAAAAAATCGTGGGAGGAAATAGCGAAAATGCTTAATGAAACAAGTAAACAGATGCTTATTTAAATTTTTTAGTAAAAAGTCAATGTTTGAATTACATGAATGACTGGCTGCTCTATTTTCCTGTTTACGTTATTTGACGACATATTCTTAAAGGAGTATCAGTTTTTAATTCGATTGTTTTATTCAAATCCTTTTCCCCAGCTAGTTGTGCTCCAGGTGAAATTATTCCATGTTTTGACTGAATATGTTATGAAGTACATATATGTAGGTATATACGTCGATTTCACGATAATATGTGTGCAGCTAAATTATTAGATAACATTTCCAGTGTATATGTCATTGCCAGGCCATATTATAAATGCCACTTGTATGTGCAACCTGCCAAAGTGAAAAAAAAAACGCAGAAATGGTGTCATTTTAGATACAGAATGTGATAGGTAAAGCAGGATTTACATTATGATGACATGCATTTTTTACAGAAATTGTGAGGGAGATAGTTAATTGAAATTTAAATGCTGCGGAAGCAATCATTGCAATACCTCACACGTAAATTATCAAGATTTTAATCGTTTTTTTTGTAGATGTTGAAAGACGGATCATGGAAAGAAGTATAATTTTACAATTTCTAAAATATTGAATGAAAACACGAAGGAGTTCGACGCAAAGGACGAGAGTATATAGAAAAAAAATTGTCGCAAAATATCAGATGTAATCACTGTAATTCAGTTCTACAATCAACATTTTGTACGAAATCAAAATTTTTATTTATTTATTTTGTAGTAAACAAAAAATTCAGTAACTAATCTGCTAATATGTGTTATGGTACTATGTAGAGTGATTGGCTTGGACGTAAAGTCCAGACTGTCAGCATGAGCTGACAGATCACTCGGTGAACAGCGTTGACTGCAAGGCGGCACGCTAGCTCGCCTCGGCTATTTGCGGAGAGTGTGGGGAGGTTCCACGTCAACCTGCCGCTGCCACAAGCCATATACAAAAAAAAAATCATGCCTGACATGACAAAGGCCGTGACACACACTCAGTCCTGAAGGGACCTTTACACTACTTACCATTAACCATGTGAATGATTCTAGCAAATTATAAAGGAAAAGGATTACTGCAGTGAATGACGCACTGCTCCCTGCTTGTGGTTGGAAAACAACTTCCGAATTAACTTCAATATTTTCTATAAAGAAATAATTAAAAACTTTCAATTTCGAAATATTTAATTAAAAATTAAAAACTTCTTCTTCTTTCTTCTTATTCTCTTGATTATGATCCAGAACTATGGGCTCGACAAGCGAGCTGGAGTTCCTTCACAATAGCCTGACCCTATGGGGTATATAGCCAAAAAGTATGCCGTGTCCGGCTATATGTTGATTGCCATATCTGGCCAAGTGTTGATTGCCATGTCCGGCTAAATGTTGTATGTATTGTATTTTTGCTTGTATTATTATGTAGTTGTATCGATGTATGTTGTTTTATAATTGTTAGCATTGTTGCGGTTGTATTATTAATTTTAACTGTATTTGTTTTGTTGATATGTATAGGTCGACGGAACACATGTAAGTTTCATGATATTGAAACTACCGTTACCGACGCCACGCTTAATTCACTGTTACAGTTGATAAGATCAACTGGTGAGTAAAAGTTTTAATGGCAAAACTACACACTAAACACCAAAAATGTATCCGAGAGATTGCATGTCCGATGAGGCATTTCGACAAATAATTTGACTTGACAGATATGTATATGCCATAAAATTATAGTAACAACAACAATATGGCAGCACGAGTCGACGAAATTAACAAATTAGGGTTACCAATAACAATGTTTTAGTTTCAGTAACTATAAAAACTCCCTATGCTTGAGGTTTTTTTATGGTTCCGGACACGCACAATGACAAATCGACGTCCGGAAAAAATTCCAGGACACGTTTGCTTCTCTCGTCACTCATAAATAAATTTCCGTATACGATCAACTATCTCCGTCACAATCTCTGTAAAAAATGCATGTCATCATAATGTAAATGCAGGATAAAAAAATATAATTTTTTGCGTGTCTAAGAATGAACTATCCAAAGCCTTCGGGTGACAGACCACATTCAACTCATACAATCAAGTGATTATGCAAATCATTCATGAGTAGGCATTATGCAATTCACCCCACGCACAGATGGTGCGATGCTAACAAGTTTTGGCCTTCCCGAACTGTCAAATAGCAGGTATTATATGGTGGAAATTTTAATTTCAATCGTTTTCACCAAAGTGCAGAGGATATCCTAATTGAAAATTTTTTTGCTCTCCCACAAGCGGGAATTAATTCACTTTCCTTGCAGTGATTTACACTTAGAAAATAGAGTAAGCTAATGTTTTCATTAAATGTTTATTCGGGTGTTGCTTTTACAACTTAAAACTGTACAATTCACTTCTTCAGTCAATATAACAAAATAAAATTAAAAATAAATTCGCTTGTAAAATATGTACACTAAAAAAAACAAAATCGCGATCTTTTTGGGAAGGCCATAGCTAATCTTTATATTATGGTATAATATCCCTTGGTGCATATTATGTACATGTAAATTTAGACTAATTCCACTTATTATTTTTTTGTCCTGCGATGCATTCTGCCTAAATTAAAAGACGTTAAAATTTGCTGATTTTTTATCTGCTGAGCTATATTCAAAAAATCATAATTTGTTATAATTATCACAGAAGTATATTTTTTAAGGCACGAGGACTAGAGATCCCAAGCACGTAGTCGAGGGCGGTTCATTGTGCTAACCTGCTAGAAACTCCATCACCAAATCCTGCCTGTCCTCTTAAAGAAGCGCATCAGGTCTTGATAAGGTAAATTTTTCTGGTCATCTAAAGATAGGAGAGCAGACCCAAGCGTGCCCAACCTGCTCCGGGCGCAGGCCGGACAAGCACACAGGAAATGTTCGGTTGTCCCAGGCTCGCTTTTAAGGCAGAACAGACACTCAGGGCTGTTAACAATTCCCATCTTTGTTAAATGAGCGTGAAGTGAGCAGTGGCCGGTGATAATCCCAACCACAGTTCACAGAGATATGGTATGTAGTTCATTTTAAAGAAAACTACAATGTTTCAAGGGAAAGTTATATAAAAAAAATTATTTTATAAGATAAAAATTAAGGATAACAAATATTCATTATCCTTAAATATCTCAAAATCCATTATTTAAACTGTTGTTAGTAAATTGTTAAATTCTCAAGTTGGGGCTGTAATTTTGTTCGTCAACAGAGGTCTGCTTATTTAAAAAAATGCATACAAAGGACATTGACAGTTTTTGTATGGGAGATGGACCAAGTGCTGTCCAGAATGAACACTTAGTGATTTTGCTCCTCAGGCCAACACTAATCTATAAATCGAAGCGCATCAAAGTCTGTCCGAGGAGTCAAGAGAATCCCCCTCCCCCTTCTCTGAGGGCAAAAATCGAAATTCGGACTTCGTCTGCCGCCCCGCAATTAAGCTCCGCACCCAACCCTGCTAGGTTTGGGAGCACCCTACGTTCGCACGATCCTGTACACCTCCCCATGAATGAAGATACGAGAGTCCAAATAAAGCAGATACGATAAATAATTCATCAAAACAAAAATACGCACACTATAAACTCTTAAAAAATACGTTAATTTATTTCCTCTCGAATTGATTTTTTTTTTAATTTATTTTTATTTTTTATTTATACATTAATGCAAGAAACTTCTTGGAGGTACTCCCACTTCTGGACAGCATTTGGTCCATACTCTGTCAATGTCCTTTGTTGTGTTATCCTATATCCCGTAAAATTTTAACACCAAGAATAAAATTCGTTTACTTCTAAAATGTGAACAGTGCTTTTAAATATAGAAGCAAAGTTATTAATATATTTACGTTATGCGAAAATATTAATAAAGAGTTGATCCCAGTAGAAAATACTTCCTTTGTCCTAAGTATAGTGCTCGCATACTGCGTTATTTTGTATATACTGTAACTTTAAAAATTAATTTCTTTAAAACGAAGCCGAGCACCACCGCAATTTTTGGCACATAGATAGATAAGTCTTAGATCTTCAAAAATATAAAAGAGATGATAGAAGTGCTCAAAACAAACAATTTTCGTTCTGTTATTGTATTGTTTCATGAAAAGTATGAAGAATTTAGAGATCGCCCTGTACTGCTGAACGAAACACACAGTATATTCTCAAAATTTCTTAATGAAATTTTGATTTTCGGCTTTAAGCCAACAATCTGACAGGTACTTGTCTTTTAATTCTCTGCTTGTAATGCATTAGATTGAAAATTTCCTCTGGACTCTATATGTGTCTCGAAAGAGTAAAAATCAATCCCTCTTCTATTGAATTTAGGTTTGTATGATATATTGCCTTTGAAAAATCGGTTGCTCTTTTCTCAATGTAAATTTTTTTAAATCATGTCAGAGAGGAGAAGCTGCGTTTCAGGGAAAAAAATATGGGTGACTAATTTTCGTATTCCATATAAACTCTGAAATTTACATCCAAAACGGAAATGGTCGGATCTAATATCAGTCTAAATTGATCGTTTTCGTGTAAAATGTCACTTCACATATATTTCCTAAAATGATTTACTAAGTTGCCAGTCTTGAAAACACCATCGAGGGAACAGGATAGACTTAAAATATTAACAAGATAAACAAGTCGCTGCATGTGAGTGGGATTGAGTCATTTTCCTATAGAAAATATTGCCACAAGTTTTAAAGTGATTTCTTTCTCTTGCAAGAGCACCTGAAAATCATATCTAATAGTGAATTCTTTTCTGAACTTGGAATCACACACGCACCAGAAGTGTGCTGACACCATTCCTGTTCGAAGCTGTCAAATATGAAATTGGCAACTCCGGTGTGTGTTCGGTGGTGACGGTGGGGTTGTTCAATGGTTAGAAAGAACCAAATAATATTACGACGCGGACGCACTATGAAGAACAATACATTTACGGAAAATTGGCACTAGTGATAAAAACGTTTCCACATTATTTTCCTCTGAAGTATCCGTCGAATCTTCATTTCAAATATTTAATGCCAACAATAAGTCTGTACAGTCGTACATCAAATAAATCGTTGCCAGGGCAACTGAGGTGTATGGTTTCCATTGAATAAATAACTAATAAGGAAGCGGGGTATCGTGCGAATACAGTGTACGTGTTTACGCATTTCAATGACAGTGTGACCTATGGTCGGGGGGGAGAAATGACAAGAGGGCCTACTGCCTATTTTGTGTCAGTTCAACGACATTTCATATTATTTCAAAATAAGTTTCGGATTTCAATTCGCGATATTGGGATAAATAATTAATTAAACGTGATTTTTATGAATAGTAGTGTGAAATAGGTGCGGAATATTCCTTTTGTGAACGACATTTTGTGCAATAGAGACTCCGGAGTCTTAAAAAACCGTAATGAAGTGCGCTGTGCTGTCCTGCAGGAACGAACGGAGTTATTGTCGTGGGAAAGCATTCTTCAAGTAAGCTTAATAGCTTTACTTATTTATTATATTGTTTTAAACAAAATAAAAGTGAAATATCTATAAAAATAAAGAGCCATGCCAAATGATTTAACATTTTACCAATGCCGATTTATTTGTTTACAATTGAATTGTCAGTTGGTGCCTAAATTAATCCAGTCATACAAAGGCAACGCCAAGAACTATTGTCTGAAAAAAAGGGGGAGCTAAAAATTTGTTTATTTTACATAGGAATTTGGATTATGAAAAATGTACCCTTTCAGAATGTCAGAATTTAATTACTGCCATGACGAAACGAATACAAACAGAGCACACTAATACATTTCGCCGAGATGCTTACGTTTTCACCCGATATGCCGTTTCCTTATTAGTTATTTATTCAATGATGGTTTCATAAGAAAGTAAAATCAATAAAAACGTCTCCAAAGTTACGTAAGAAAATCTTTTACCACAGTAGTCTTTGCAACGAATGAACTGCCTATATAAATGGGAATTGGCGCTCTAACAAGTGCAGTCCTTTCTGAGCAGACCCGGTAATGCTTTAAATTATCAATCTGCTAAGTAGTGCTTTAAACTACTTGATGCCACCAATTGTATAGTGCTGTAAACTATACAATTGGAATTACCAAGGATAACAGAAACTATAGATCGCTTTAAGATTTATAGTATTCTTTATAGCTGAACAGTCGTACACCGCATTTAAGTGTAAGGGCTGATAAGCATTATTCAAATACTATAAAACTGTGTATGGTGATTCAGACAATATATAGTGCTCTAAACTGTATATGGTGAGTTGAACTATACACAGTTCAGTAGACCTTAGCTACAGTATCTTGAATTGTTTCCAGTGCTTTAAACTGGTTGCAGTGCAGTAAACTTGTGTATGGTGATTCAAACGATATATAGTGCTCTAAACTGTATATAGTGAGTTGAACTATACACAGTACAGTAGGCCCTAGCTACAGTACCTTAAACTGTCTTCAGTGCTTTAAACTGACTACGGTGCTAGTAAACTATTTATTGAGAACCAATTATACAATAATTGAAATCTCCTCAAATTCAAGAGTTATACATCGAAAACATATAACCCATCTTATAGTTACTGTATATACCGCTTTAAGGTGTATGACTCACTAGACTATAACATTTTTAGTCACAAATAAATCTAATCACTGCATTTTTCTACCATTTCAGATAGAAAAATACAGCAGAAAAACCGGTAAACTATTTAATAAAAGGAAAAAACCGAATCATTGTTAAATATAAGTTTTTCAAACTAGTATAAGTTTTTGGTGTCAACCCACTGTTACAAAATAAATAAAAAATATAATTTCAAAAAACTGACTGACTTGTCACTTACCTAGCACCTTTATTTTGATTTATTAATTTATAATTTTTGTAAGACGACCTAATAAGAGGTTCGTACATGGTACTTCGAGCCGGATATATATCCATAGATATATATGTGCAAGTCATTCGGTTTGGAAGAGTATTTTTTATATTGAACAATGGACACGACAACCAGAAAGCTTATTAAAAGACAAAATGCCCTTCAGGCACAATTAGCAGCGGCTGTCTCCAGCCACCAGCATATAAAAACACCCACCTTTGGCTACTACCAAACCAAATTAAAAATCATAGATGATTATTGGAAGGAGTTCTCCGATAATCATCTAACAATATGTGAAGAAACCGACAAAATAGAGGATTCATATTTCACACAAAACCTAATGAAAGATACCGAAGGCTCATACATTCAGTTTCGTAGTCTACTAACTGATGGTCTCAACCAATGCCCGCGTACGGCAAAAAGAAAGGCAAACCATACTTATGCATCAGACATAAAATTACCTCGAATTGATATACCAAAATTCGACGGCGCCTATAAATCATGGAGACCATTTTACGAACTATTCAAATCACTCATACATGAGGATCAATCAATATCAAATATACAAAGATTACATTATCTTAAAACCAGCGTCACTGGTGAAACCGAACGAATGCTTCGGCAATTCGATATAACTACAACCAACTACGAAAAAGCTTGGGAGTTACTTACAAAGCGATACGACAACAAACGCGTATTAGCATCAACTCAATTAAAACTCCTTCTAAATCAACCACAGATCAAACACGAATCTGCTATAGCTATAAAAAATCTTCTTACACAAACAGAAGAGAGCCTTCATGAGCTCAAAACTTTACAATTACCCATTCAACAATGGGATACTATACTAATTCATTTATTAGTATCAAAACTACCATCCGAAACCTATTATCTATGGGAACAAGAAATCAGCTCAACGAGCGATTTTCCCACATACATAAAATTCAACGAATTTTTAGAAAGGCGTTTCAGAACGCTCGAAGCTATGAGCTCAGATAGCCATCAAGGCACTACTCATAAGCTATTCAAATTACATCAAAAACCTACATACAAAACCACATATGGTTTATATAATAATTCTATAAATATTACAAAACCACCATGTAAACTATGCAACGAACTACATCAAATGTTCTATTGCCCAAAATTTAGGGCTTTAAATGTATATAATCGACTAAAATATATCAAAGAAAATAAAGCATGCATAAATTGCCTATCAACAAACCACACTATAATTAACTGTATTAATAAAAGAAGATGTTGGGAATGTCAGAAACGTCACAATACGCTTTTGCATCATCAATCAAACACAGAAACAGAGTCTCCAGTGAATAAATATAAAGATACAGCATCAGAAATACATGACACGTCACCATCACAGCCAACGGCTTTGTTTAATACAAATATTCAAAAGGCTTTACTCTCTACAGCTTTAATTGAAGTACAAAATTCCAAAGGTATTATGGGCATATTACGAGTATTAATAGACTCCGGATCTCAAGTATCATTTATTACTGAATCGGCACGTAAGCGTCTCAAACTGAAGGGAACTCCTGTAGACCTACAAATATCAGGTCTATCAAATACTCTTACAGCCTCAGCACATAGATGCATATCTCTCAAAATAAAAGCATTAAACAAAAAATTCTCTTTAAATATCGAACCATTAGTCATTAATAAAATATCAAGTGTCATGCCACATACTACAATTGATATCACACAATGGAGACACATACAAAAGGTACAGTTAGCAGATCCACAATTTTATAGACCTGGACCCATAGATATGTTACTTGGTGCGGAGATATATGCACAGATAATAACAGATGGAATTATTAAGGGCCCTCTGACACCCCAATCATTCAAAATACGTATCTTGGATGGATCGTAATAGGAAAGATTCCTGAAACATCCAAATATAAAATATCAAATCTGAAAATATCTGTGAACGACAATTCAGCACTCCAAACCCAAATAAAAAAATTCTGGGAAACAGAAGAACGTCCTAACCAAGTCATTTTATCACCAATATATAAACAAGGTGAAGACTTCTTCAAGAATAATCACGTGCGTCTAAATAACGGAAGTTATGAAGTCAAATTACCATTTATAAATTCAATCTTGCCAGATTTAGGACAATCCAGAAACATGGCACTTAAACAATTTTATCAATTAGAGCAACGGTTCCAAAAAAACCCTCAATATTTCAAAATGTACAAAACTTGTATTGAAGAATATATAACACTTGGTCATATGAAAATATCAACACAACAAATAAAATTAGAACAAAATAATAAAACCAAAATAGATTATTACTATCTACCACATCATGCAGTAATGAAAGATAGCTCAACCACAAAAATGAGAGTGGTGTTCAATGCTTCATCAAAAACTGCAAACGGCAAATCATTAAACGAATAGCTCTTAGTCGGACCGACAATTCAACCAACCCTGTGGACAATACTTCTAAGGTGGCGACAATATAAATACGCAATATCAGCCGATATAGAGAAAATGTATCGTATGATACAGGTTGACCACAATCATCAAAACTTTCAAAGAATAATTTGGCGTAGTAGTCCAGATAAACCGATTCAAGATTTCATTTTAACTACAGTTACATTCGGAACTGCACCTGCTCCCTATCTTGCCATCAGAACTATCCATCAACTTGCAATAGATGAAGGGGATAAGTTTCCACTGGCCTCTAAATGTATAAAGAAAGACTTCTACGTAGACGATCTACTTTCTGGTACGCACACCCTTAAGGAAGGGAGACAATTGCAATTAGAACTAGTAAATATATTTCGCAAGGGCGGTTTCAATCTTCGCAAATGGGCAACCAATCACCCAAGTTTATTAGAACATATTCCTGAATCAGACAGGGAAATAAAAAATGTTTTAAATGTATCAGAAAATGAAGGCATCAAGACACTTGGAATATATTGGCATCCAGCTACAGATTACTTTAGTTTCTCCGTTAATCTGCCATCCCCAAAAAACGAATACACAAAAAGGATTATAATATCAGAAATATCCATGTTATTCGACCCATTAGGGTGGTTAGCACCTGCCATTATCAAGGCCAAAATACTCATACAACAATTATGACTATCCGGGTGTGAGTGGGATACAGACGTTCCGAATAAAATATCAACCGAATGGAAAACGTTTAAAGAACAATTAGGGGATTTACGCCAGATAAAAATTCCAAGATGGACTAATTTCCATCCAGAGGTTCAAACTACAGAATTACATGGCTTTTGCGATGCATCTACACATGCTTACGCGGAAGTCATCTATCTAAAGACGATACATAAAAATCAAATTTATACACAATTAGTTACATCTAAAACTAGAGTAGCACCAACCAAATGTGTCTCATTACCTCGATTGGAGCTCTGTGGTGCTGTATTGTTAGCACATTTATTGCATCAAGTACAAAGCGACCTTAATCTACAAAATATACCAACATTTGCATGGACAGACTCCACCATCACTCTATCTTGGATACAATCTCATCCATCGAAATGGAAGACTTATATTGCCAATAGGGTATCTGAAATTCATACAAAGCTACCAGATACCAAATGGAGTCATATCTCATCAAAAACCAATCCAGCGGATGCAGCATCTCGAGGAGTTCTTCCAAGTCAATTATGTAGTTTAGAAATGTGGTGGCATGGACCATCATGGTTGCAACAGACCAAGGAATCTTGGCCGAAGCAAAACAACTCCTTCAACACAGATCTAGAAGAAAGGAAAATCCAGACTTATACCAACACATGTGGAAGCAACGAGTCATTCATATTAAATAAATTTTCCACATTTACTAGAACCATCCACGTGATGGCCTATTGTCTAAGGTTCATTCACAACTGTCAAAAACCAAAAAACAATCGATATTATGATCACAATCTATCAGTATCCGAAATCGATATTGGAAGATGCACCGTGATTAAATTAACGCAACTGGTGGAATTCCAAAGGGAAATTGGTTTATTAAAAGAAAACATACCTATTCACAACAAAAGTTCAATTTTATCACTGCATCCGTTTTTAGATACCAAGGGAATTCTACGAGTAGGTGGACGTCTTTCCCAATCAAATATAACCTACAGTCAAAAACATCCAATCATTTTACCTAATAAACATCATATCTCAAACATCTGATTGACAATATCCATAAGACTACTCTTCACGGCAGTACGCAGTTAGTTCTGAGCACGCTACGAACAAAATTTTGGATAACAAACGCTAGAAACACGATTCGCTACCGAGTTAAGAACTGCACTATCTGCAAACGATATAACGCGACCACCTCCAACCAACTAACACAGTCACTACCATTTATCCATACTGGAGTTGACTATGCCGGCCCTATTGAATTAAAAACAACCAGACTAAAATCCGCAAGAATAACGAAGGCATATATTTGCATATTCATTTGCCTCTCAACAAAGGCAATCCATATAGAATTGGTTACCGAACTATCCACATGTGCTTTCTTAGCAGCCTTTCGCCGATTCATAGGCAGAAGAGGTCATTGCTCACACATATACTCAGACCAAGGCACAAATTTTATCGGAGCCAACAAAGCTTTACAAACAGACTTTAACAACGCCATTAAATCTGTAGAAACAGACATTGCAAGGGAATTTACAGACTTCGGTGTTACATGGCATTTCAATCCCCCATCCGCACCACATTTCGGAGGATTATGGGAAGCCGGAGTAAAAGCTACAAAAAGACATCTATACAAAAGTATACATAATGCTAGGCTCACATACGAAGAAATGTCCACAATACTCATTCAAATAGAGGCATGTTTAAATTCAAGACCTCTATATGCAATTCCAAACGATTCAAATGACAACAGTTATCTAACTCCAGGGCACTTTTTAACGGGCAAACATTTGTTAACGCCCATTGAAGCAGCCTTGCCGGACATTCCTTACCATTCGACAAAACGATGGCAATACTTACGAGTATTAACAAACTCATTTTGGAAGAATTGGTCAAACAATTACTTAAATGAGCTACAAACCAGAAGTAAATGGCGCAAAGAAAATAACAATCTATCCAAAAACAGCATAGTAATTATTAAAGAAAATAACCTTCCTCCTGGGCAATGGGTATTAGGTCGCGTTTTGGATACCCACAGAGGACATGATAATCTGGTGCGTACTGTAACCATAAAAACAGCTAAAAATATTTTAACAAGACCAATCACAAAAATAATTCCTCTTATTGAAGAAAACAAACCAACGTTAAATCAAATTATTTAAAAAAAAAAAAAAAAAAAAAAAAAACGCAGCAGCCTACGGTTGCCAACAGATACAACGATTCAGTTGTTTCTAAATAAAATATATACACAAAATCATTTATAGTTTATCCACTAAACTAAGTACAACGATTTGGTGTTTTTAAAAATAAAATAATTAACAGTTTATCCACTAAACTAGATATAACAAAATGGACACTGACTACGTGGAGATTTGTACAAAATCTTTAAGGGAATTGTTAAGTAAAGAACCCATAAGGGGAATATCACCGCTCCCAGACACACCTCCAAGAGCACCAAGGCCAGTAACACCACAAAACAAACCAATGGAGTGCCAGCCAGCTTCGGCATCCATAAGGGCATTGGCAAAAAGATTGTTACACTGCCCACAAGAAGCATTTGCATTCCATTCCAGACCAAAAAAATTACCAGACATTCCAAAAGGAAGGATGACCAAAAAACAAAACCAGATTCCTGATACCATAATGAGGAACCTACAAGTATCTCCCGATCTGCTACAGCAAATAAAGGCTCATGATATTCCTTGGACAAAGGTACTGACAGCCAAACGTCATTACATCCACAACATTGACACCGATAAACAAGTCAAGATTACAAAAACAAGGGGACGTATATAATGTCATGATCAAGCCACGGAGTAAGTATTAAAAATAGCATTCAAATCGAGAGGCGGGAGAATGTACAGTCGTACATCAAATAAATCGTTGCCAGGGCAACTGAGGTGTATGGTTTCATAAGAAAGTAAAATCAATAAAAACGTCTCCAAGGTTACGTAAGAAAATCTTTTACCTCAGTAGTCTTTGCAACGAATGAACTGCCTATATAAATGTGAATTGGCGCTCTAACAAGTGCAGTCCTTTCTGAGCAGACCAGGTAATGCTTTAAATTATCAATCTGCTAAGTAGTGCTTTAAACTACTTGATGCCACCAATTGTATAGTGCTGTAAACTATACAATTGGAATTACCAAGGATAACAGAAACTATAGATCGCTTTAAGATTTATAGTATTCTTTATAGCTGAACAGTCGTACACCGCATTTAAGTGTAACGGCTGATAAGCATTATTCAAATACTATAAAACTGTGTATGGTGATTCAGACAATATATAGTGCTCTAAACTGTATATGGTGAGTTGAACTATACACAGTTCAGTAGACCTTAGCTACAGTATCTTGAATTGTTTCCAGTGCTTTAAACTGGTTGCAGTGCAGTAAACTTGTGTATGGTGATTCAAACGATATATAGTGCTCTAAACTGTATATAGTGAGTTGAACTATACACAGTACAGTAGACCTTAGCTACAGTATCTTGAATTGTTTCCAGTGCTTTAAACTGGTTGCAGTGCAGTAAACTTGTGTATGGTGATTCAAACGATATATAGTGCTCTAAACTGTATATAGTGAGTTGAACTATACACAGTACAGTAGGCCCTAGCTACAGTACCTTAAACTGTCTTCAGTGCTTTAAACTGACTACGGTGCTAGTAAACTATTTATTGAACACCAATTATACAATAATTGAAATCTCCTCAAATTCAAGAGTTATACATCGAAAACATATAACCCATCTTATAGTTACTTTAAGGTGTATGACTCACTAGACTATAACATTTTTAGTCACAAATAAATCTAATCACTGCATTTTTCTACCATTTCAGATAGAAAAATACAGCAGAAAAACCGGTAAACTATTTAATAAAAGGAAAAAACCGAATCATTGTTAAATATAAGTTTTTCAAACTAGTATAAGTTTTTGGTGTCAACCCACTGTTACAATATAAATAAAAAATATAATTTCAAAAAACTGACTGACTTGTCACTTACCTAGCACCTTTATTTTGATTTATTAATTTATAATTTTTGTAAGACGACCTAATAAGAGGTTCGTACAAGTCTTTTTTATTAGGCATATTGTTTAATAATGTTTTTCCACACACAAATTAAAAAAATTAAAAACAAACGCTCTAATGTTTTTTCCACACACAAAAATAATAAAAATCAAAACAAACGCTGTAAGACTGTTTTTTCTAAACACAAATATAATAAAAATCAAAACAAACGCTGTAAGTCTGTTTTTTCCAAACACAAATTATAATAAACTAAAACAAAAATGATGTAATTAATTTTTCCACAAAAAATAACAAAAATCCTGCTCAATCAAAACAATAAAACATAACTTCAAACCCCAGTCAACACCCGACACCGGAAAAAATTTGTGTGTAAAAATTTGCAACCAGGGGCAGCACCAAAAATAACAGAGGTAGAAAAGATTGCGCGTTTGGTTTTGGTGGGAAGAAAAGAGCACGAAAATGACAGATTCGGTGGAATAGAACTACAAAAGTTGTCCCATATGATATAGCAAATCAAGACTCCATTATATTATTCAAAAATCGAAACTGTTTGTAGATATCAATACAAATTTAGATATAAGTTAAAAATATCTCTGTACCTACCTCGATAAGTTGGCAAATATTTGCAAATTCTTTTGGTTGTTGATCTCTGAAGGCTAGTGATACACTGTGAATCCGTCCTAGGGATCTCATTATCAAGCGACATAGTTCCAAATCAACACCATCATGTCTTTATATAAAAACTAGCTACCTGATATTTTTTTTTATAAAATTTAATTTTTTACCTTGAAGCAACAGTATATCCTAAGACATTGACATCTTCCAAAGCGATAAAGTCGTTCAATCCATCACAATATGTTGCAAAACATTTTGGATATTCCGAGAATGGATTTTTGATATTGTTTTGATTTTGAAAAGCCTCAAATGCCGGAATTATTTTAGTATAAAAATTTATTTCATTTCTAAAAAAGTCGTTCGAACGGAAAAGTTTCCTCCTGTCTGCGTTTTTTGACATAGCTTTAACAATTAGATTAATCTCCTTCGCTTCTCTGAAATTAAAGTAAAAAAATAAATTTAACAAATTTATGCAAACATATTCCACTTGATTTTATTTTAAAGCATGGCTTTCACAAGCGAAATTACTATACCAATTAACCTCGTTTTCAGCCCTTCATCTCCTGATATATGTACCTTGACGATTTAGCGAATTGGAACCTGAGAAATACTCTAGTCACTGAAATGTATAATATAGACTGATTCAAAACCCTCGCGAAGCCATAAAGCAGACTCCCAACGAAGTCCTGACATTCTAAAATATTTGCATTGTTCTTATGTAAAACGGACAAAAGTTTGATTTGAATAGCTCCTCCGCCATAAACTACTGTTCATACAGAAAAATGGTGTTCTGGTTATCTTAAGCTTGCTAAAATTTTTATACCTTTCCTAACAAAATTATTTAAAAAAATTTATGTTAGCCATAAATGACTACGATTCCTCAAACAAAATCCTCAGCTGAGTAATCATTGTAGGTATATGTCGCTGCGCCGTCATGGCATGTCGTAGGCAAAGTTATTAATGACAAGTTATGACACAGGAGAGTTTTCCGATTGCTTTACATTTAAATAGAAGAAAGAAGAAAAAATAAAATGAAAAATAAATAGCAAATGGCAAATGATTCATTTTCGTAAATAAATGAGAAGGGGCGGAGTTTTCACGTTTTACTCTCATAAAATGCTCCCGCGATTTTGTGAAAACCGGTTTTCATGAAATATTGATAATGTTAGGACACATGTTGTTGTTGTAATTTGCTGTAATATGGACACATGTTGTTGCTGTAATCCTATGATATTTGAACAGCACGTGTTTCTGTTTACATTCGTTTTGCTATGAAGAGATTAAGTGGGAGAACTCATGCTGAATTCTCTGATATTTTCGGGAAAAATGAGAATTTCATTTGAGAGGAATTTTACGTCTCCTTTCAGCATCTGGGCCAAAGCGAAATTTATCTTTTTCTTAAAAATTTGAGGTATGTAGTGTGATCCGAAGTACATTATTATGATTAGTTTGACAGGATTTTGAGAGATTCAAGAAGATTTTATCATTCGGGTAATCTCTCGATTTTTATGTTTAACTCGTTGTCTCAGTCACGCTACAATAGTGCATAGCCAAGACGAAAGACGAAAGTATTTGACAAAACATTGTTTCGGTCTAAAAAACACGAACAATTTCCAATTTTGTTCGGCTGTGTCCTATCTTCTTATTAGGTTATCTTTGGTCGTAGGCTGACGATGTCGAATGTAGCCGCCTATCACTGACTTATAACAATGGACTGAGCGATTTGCTATTTCATGTGGCACAAATATTGTGTCACTGTGTAACACCGTTTGAGCACCCGTTAAAACGTTTACTACATAAAAAAATCATGTAAAATTCAACCAATCAGATGAAAATTTACATCCGAAAATCGAATTAAATTAAAAAAATATATTTTCTTGTGTCCAGGTGATATATTAATAGCTTATTAGGAATTTAACTCATTCCGACTTTAATTTTCAAAAGTAATTTTTACCTGAATCCTGCGTATGGGCAAGAGAGACGGAGCATGGTAAATTTTATCTTTACCTTATTCTTTCTGCGGTGATTGCATCTGCAGCCAAATAAAAACATCAAATAGCATAAGAAAACGTTCAGTAAGCAATATTTTCTGTTGGTAGCTCCAACTCTGCCATACGGCGAAAGAGAAAACTGTAAAACTTGTGGCATTCTTTCCTATAGGAAAATGGCAATACGCTCAGTCCATTGTGTCAGTGATGCCACATGCAATTATTACTCAGCTGAGAATTATTGAGCGTAAAATGTTAAATTTTCGTTTTAATCAAACCTATTTTATTATTTTGTTAAGTAAGATATATATATATTAAGGGTAGCCTTCGAGAAGATAAGGAACCAATCTTCAAATTACTGGCAGACTATTTTCTAGTATGGATAGTAGTCTAGGCTCTATAGTATTTATAAAGTCAATGTCTGGCACTTTTTCATAAGTATCAATATATAGTAGAACATTTTAGAGAACGGACTCCCAATGCACACATATAGATTTCTGTTTCATGGCTTGGGACGTAACCCCCGGAATATAATACATGACATCAAGTCCGAAGGCACAGATACATTAAAAGGCCTTAACGTGCCGAGTATAGCAAGAGCTCACTCTTACTGCTTTTTGTATACTCGTCATGGAGGAAAAACTAAAATTTCATCTTTAACAGGTCCTAAAGCCTAAAACTGCCGCTCCCACAGCAAAATGAAGTTAAAACAAATTGCAGCCAAATATGTTAGTTTAAAAAAAAAATAGCGTGTACAACAAATTTATGGATATTATAGCGCTTGAGCAAAATACAAGCAACTTTTATATGAAATCTCCTGCAGTAAGACAAGGCAAGAAGACTGTGGATGCTGCTGACCGGCCCGCTGCTCTCTTTTTTCGACTTTGTTCATGGCTTGTATATTCCGGGGGTTACGCTTGGGAAGTATTCTCTTGAATGACTACGTTCATATAAATGCACAGCAGAAAGTGGGCTCAATTCTTCAATCTAAGCACTAAGTACCAACTGAGAGAGAGCTGTAAACAACAAATGAATAAGTGGGTTCGTCGAAACAAATATTTTTAAATTAATTATTTAGGGTTATTACTGATAAAAAGTGCTTTACTAAAGGCAATATCTTCATTAGATACGGAGCTAAAATTCGAAAGGTTTTATTAAAATCACTTTTCAGCAACGTAAGCACTATTTTTGACACACAAAATTGTACCCATATGAAATAGCATATGAAGCAGTCCATATTGTTAGTGGGTCTAATTGAATATATTTTCTGCAATTGGTGCATATTTTTATAGCCTAAATCAGGGCTTCCGAAACTCCTTCAGTTCACGGCACACTTACAGGTATAGTATTTTGATAAAACAACTTTTTCAAAATATTAATATAATATAATTGACAGAAAAAAATTAAAATACAAAAGATGAAAACTTTCAATGACAAGTTAGTCAATGCGAGGTTTGAGCTTGCTGATCTCCACACATTTTCTCAAATCGCAGGATAAGACTTGATACTGCTACTCTCATTTCTTGCTCCACATTGATTTTTGAGATATTTGCTCTTTATTACAGCTACAGCTGAAAGTCCTGCTTCGCATAAATAGGATGTTGTAAAGGAAATGAGAATTCTTCAAGCTTTCGAACTTAGAATTAGACATTCATTTTTAACCGTTATCCAAAACTAAACCAAATCAGAACAAGCAAATTTTGTTTTAAGACTGTTGTCGCAAGAGAGTTCAATAGATTTTCTTCTTGCGAAGTGAATTCTTCTGGAGCTTGATCATGGAAATGATGTTGGATTCATACAGATTTTTCGACATTATCTTCCGCAAAGTATTTTGCAAACCATTCAGTGAGCATTGAAATGATCGCATGAGATCGCATATTTGCTCAATTCAGGGAAACGATCTTGAAGACTATCTTCATTAATTTTTCTTATCTACAATTTTCTCCAAAAGTTTCAAAATTTGCATGCTATTGCCTTGCAATGACAAATTCAAAGCATTTAGTTTGTCAAATATATCGCACAAATATGCTAGTTTTAGCGAAAAGTCTGGTTCGGCGAAATACTTTGAGTTTGCATGACCTTCCTCTTGCAGAAAAGTGTGAATTTCATGACGTAACTCGAATGCACGGCATAAGACGTTTTAACGTGAAAGCCATCGTGAACTGCAGTAGTATAGCAAGGCCGTGTGTTCAGCTCCAATGTCTATACATAGTTTTTTGAACAATCTGGCTTTTAGTGGCCTAGTTTTTATGAATTTACTGCGTCTATGCTATGTTCTAATACCAAGTTCAACTGCAAATTCGTGGATTTAGATTTTGCTGTATTATGCTACATAGATTCTTCGCAATGATAGCTTTCTTTGGTTGAATAAAAAGTTAAAGAGCTTGGAAAAAGTGATCCAGGGGCAAGTTGTTATTATAACTTCGAAAGATTCGACGTTCGACAATTTATCGATAGTTGGTATGTTGTAACACTTTCGACAGGCGATAATTTCGATAGAATATCACTGAGTTTTGCTGAGAGTGATAGGACAAGCTAAGATTAAAAAATATATGTAAAGTTTAAGAAATTAGATTTAAATGTTACATTTTTTTTTAATTTATTCAATATAAATGATTTTATATATTAATTATATAGATTCTTCTAACTTGAAGTTATAAAACTTGTAAGAATATTTCTTGAATTCAAAAATCAATAAGGCAGTACATTTTGTTGGGCATATCCATAACATAATACCGCTACCTTAAAAATTTTCTTTTGTCCCAGTAATTAGTTATTTCTTCGTCATTTTGGTTATCCTCCACAAATAAAGCCACTACGCTTGAAAAATTCATAAATTCCAATTTTAATATTATTAAAACTTATTAACAACTAGAAAAAGAATTTATAAATGCCATTTGTGGTAGGGGAACAAATTCGGAAATAGTTTCGAAACAAGCAAAATCGCCTGTCGAACAAAAATCTTATAACATACCGCCAGAGCGAAATCTTCGCTTCGATGATCGCTTTCGATGCGAAGTTATAACATGTCGCCACGGGTTTATATGAAGATTTTCTTAATAAAACAGACATTTTCGAAAATTTCGAACTGTCAGCTACGAGATTTGCATATTGTGCCAGTGATAATTTTCGTTACAATTAATATTATTGAAAAAGTTGGAAAGGAATTTTAAGTATTATTATCTTTTGATATTTTTTTTGTTGGCCATCAAATATAGTATATTCTACTTATCGATATCGTTATTTATCTAAATAGTTAAATTTTCATTTCTTCAATCTTTTAAGAACACAACACTTCAATCAGCTGATTAAATTAAAATTAAATTTTAATTAAATCGACTCGACAAGTGCGGCTTGTGAGTGGTAGGTTAAATTGAAAATTTGTTTAATTTTTCTTAGTCTCAGACAGTGAAGTGAAAGCGTATAAATAGGTGAAGATGTTCTATTTGAATTGTGATAATTTAAAGTACATATGTACATTTCCAGTGAAAATTAAAGTAGAGTTGATTGGTAATTGTTTGTGAATTTTATAAAAGTAAACAATATAATGAAATAAAAACAGCTTGTGTATTATATCTGAAATATTGAGTTTTGAAAAACGAAATTAAAGCCACGCATGTAATAATATTCAAAGTTATGTATTTTGATTTTTGCATGTCCGTCTGTCCGCACATCTACCCGTCCGTATTTCCTCTTAATAACTCGAGAAGAGCGCGTTTACTTAGAGCTCTAAAACTTTGTACACGGCGAAAAAAAAATTGTTTGAAAATTTTGTCTGTTTTCAAATAATAGGATTTCGTTGGCAGTATAATATTAAAAGTTCTCTGTTAAAGAGTTTCACAAAGGAACCCTTGTTTAATAATGGAAGATATATAGTTAATAAAACATTTAGGAAATTAAACGATTCGATGGAAACTATATAAAAAAATTAGGTAAATATATATATACCTGCACATCACATCTTCAGACCGTGAAAAAATAATTCTTATATATATATCAATGTTTTACAGATTCTGCCCGGTAGAGCCAAAAGGTTATAAAAACAGAAATTCCAGCATTTCAGAGGGCCTTTTCAATTACTTCGGGCAGACTATCTACAAGACATTTGATAACGGCATCTTTCAGAAATATAGAAATTATTTTTTTCGAAAATTTGTGTATTTCGTTACAATTTTGGTTTGGTGACATTTAAATGCCATGTATATATGTATGTGAACCACTTTTGTCACAAATGCTAATAAAGGATCGTTTACAATGGCAGAGTAGAGAGGAGTCACCAGATTGCATTTGCTCTCATCATCTCACCAACGTGAGATTAGGAATTCGTCAAATCTGACGCTACTCTATAAAATCCATTCCGGTGGGAAGCCGCGAAGAACTTATATTAAAGTGCAAGCTTGAGACAAGGAGAGACAATGCAATCTGGTAACTCCACTCTACTCTGCCATTGTAAACCCTCCTTAAGTCACACGATATTGCCAACAATTTTGAGTGAATAAAAAAATGTCAGAATTTATTAACATTACAGAGACAACCTAAAATATTATTTTGTAACATATTATGTGATAATTGGCGTCAACCCTGACCACAGTTTCAAATCATATTTGTCACATTATTTTGTCGACAAATGACAATAATTTGTTGTTTTCTTGTTGTTTATATGTCATATCTGGCAACCCGGGTATAATCACTTTTTACACACTTTATCTTTAAGTGAACGCACCCAAGAAAACAAAACTTGAGAAAACTCCATACATGTGAGAAGAGGCGTATGAATGGAAAATGTGATGTTCCATGGGCTCCCACTCTACCCAGTACTGCTAAAAAATTGCAGTCCCATCGAAATAGATGAAAGTTAATTGTATAAATATTTATAACGCAGTAGCAATTTATATTATAGTTTTACTGTGATTTGCCATTATTTCTTACCCAGTTTCCTCATTGATGCCATTTACTTTCAATCGGAAAACTTGACTAAAGTAAGAATCTCCTTTGTTGAAAACTGCTCCAAACTTGTACGTGGTGTACTTTGTACCACCGTTCTTAATAATTATTTCATCTAATACTTCCGTGGTAAAGAATTTAGATATATCTTGTAAACTCATCTTTTCGTGCTCATTTGACATAAATGCATATATAATAACAGAAATCTTCTTATGAACTGAGAAAACTTATACTGAGGATTTTTATAGTTAGTTTTTACTATAATAAAAACAATCACACACAGCAAACTTCACCCTCAACCAAATCGAAGAATGACTAATAATAAAGAAAGTCCACCTTAATGGGGGCCAGAAATGTAAAAGAGATGCAGGAGAAAGTGTTTGTAGAGCTTTAAAGTTCTTGAAAGCCCATTACCCCATAAGAGCCATTTGCAGGAATGAAAGATAAGAACTTTAAACACAATGGCACATAAGTGTAAAGAATGTGACTATATGCATGGGAAAGTGACATTTCAAAATTATTTCTCACACTACAATTTGAAGCAATACAACTGCATTGGCCACGGGTTTTCGTATATAGATAAGCCGGTGTCGCTCAACACAATATCAGCCGCCCATGAAAACAAGGTAATTGCCTGTGGTGAATTATACATTGATGTTCCATGATACTTTATTCTATCCAAGAAGCTCCAACACAATTGTACTCGCCACGGGAAATCGAGTAAAAGCCTATAAGAAATCTCAAATACAAATAAACTGGCCACGGTTTCTTAATAAACCTAACTAACACTGTTAAAATGGCCAAGGGATGGGATTAATCAGCTGTTTAAGAAAATAAACAAACCAAACAGTTGTCAAATATAGTTGCTGTATCGCGTTTCTTAAATATTAATTGCTAATAAATCTTATTAATTAAAAATTGTTAATTTTATAAGATAGGTTGCAATGACAATTAGTGAAAATTTAAAGCCCGAAAGAGTGACTAGTTTGTGAAATGAAACTCGGAAAGTTTAAATTTTATAAATGATAAAAATTTGTGCATTTACCTTACATCTATTATACATGATATTTACACCTTTAATATATATCTAGCGGAGAGAGGTAAACCTGTTGGTTGCTTTTAAAATTAAAGAGCAATCTTAGTTTTACTTTTCCTCGCAGATTTGTTCAACATAGGTGCTGCAAAACTTATTTCATAATTTGTTGAATGTGATTAAATTTAATTTGTTGAATGTGATAAAAAGGTTGCAAGTAATGCAAGTGATGAAACTGGGAAAGTTTTATATTTTATATGTAGTCATGGAAATATAAATCTATCGATTGAAGGTAAATCTATCGATTGAAGGTAAATCTGTTGGTTGCTTGTAAAATTAGAGAGCAATCGCAAATTTGCCTTTACTCGAAGATTTTATCAACAGGAGTATGATTTAATGCCTACTTTAGACAATAATTTGAAGAAAATATTATAAATTTTACTTGATGTTTACATCATATCATATAGGGATATATGTAGGTATGTACTTATGTGGTGTCTGAGTTCTGCAAATCTTAAGAATTTCCGTTAAGGGAAGAATAAATTTGGCGGCAAATTAGTTGTCAAACAACTTTGAAGTAGCAGGTAGTGTAAATTTTTAAGAATTTAAATAACAATAATTAATAATTTTCTTTAAGTGAAGTTTCGAAAAACATGAAAATTAAGAAGTGTGCAGTAGGATGCAGCAGCGCGAAACACTTATTTAGTGTACCGGGAGATAATATTTGGTAAGAATACACATACTCTTTATGTATGCTTTTAGTAAAATATTATGTAAAATGCAATTAAATTTCTTTTTAAAACGCATTATGTTTAAAATTAAGAAAAAGATACATATACCTAATTATAATATCGGTGGATGCTTCGATTAAAAATTTTGGTACAGCTTTTTGTTTTAAACTCTTTAGATATCTGTCTGTTCTAGCTTAAGGTAAACATATATGCTGGCGTAATCGTTTGCCGTAGTTATGTGTTTAACCATGCTCTATTAAGTTTATATTCGACTTAATCATCTTCTTTCTAATATTACATTTTAGCTTTATCCACATATGAATTGTTTTAAACTCTGGAAGTTTGTCGACTCATACAGCACATAGGTTTGCTTAAGTCTATGTAAATTAAATATGGACTTTATTGCTTTGTTTAATAATCTAGCATGTAGTTCACTAAGCTATTGCTACATTGTGACCAGTTAATTATATTGCAAATAATTATTGGTAGCATAGATGTATTGACGATTAAGATTCTCGTCTGGTGATTAAAACACTCCCTTCGCGTGATTCTTTTAGGTGGTGTCACTCTTTTCCTCACATATGTATGTGGGTTGTTGTTTCCAAGTCAGTTTATCATCCATTATCATTCCCAGATATTTTATTGTGTCAACCCTTCAGATATTTTATTGAGTCAACCCTTTTATGAATTCTCCTTCCACTTGCAGAACAGTGTCCAACTTTTGCTTGCATCTCTGTTGAAAAATCATGTAGCTTGTTTTCGATGTATTCTTTTGTAAGTTTATTTCCATATAGCCATCTTTTGTATCGTATTATTACCCTCTGTAAACTATCGCCACCTTTCCACTGTACAGCACCAGCGTATCGTCAGCATATATATAACCTTGTTTCTGCTAAATATTAATGATATCAATGGGATTTTGAAATCGTGCAAAATTGCCTTATTCGCAGATGATACTCTCATATATATTAGTGGAAGAGATATCGGTAGAATTGTACGGGAAATGAACGAAGACCTAGTTTTGCTGGACAAATGGTTAAAAGGTAATAAATTGAAGGTGAATATGACCAAAACAAAGTATATGACATTCAATATAACTGCCGAATTTCCTATAAGATTAGATGGTGAAGTAATTGAACGTGTAAATTGCATTAAATATCTTGGGGTGTTAATTGATTCTAAGCTGAAACTCAGAGACCATTCGAATTATATATGTGCGAAAATTGCAAAGAAGATTGGATTCTTGCGCAGAATTAGAAGCATGTTAAGTACAAATAGTGCAATAAGGCTTTATAATGCACTTGTACTGCCGCATTTCACATATTGCGCAACGCTTTTGTACACGACATCTGAGGAGATAAAGGACAGACTGCAGAAGTTACAAAACAAAGCCATGCGATCTATTTTAAAGTGTAACTTGCGCACCCCTGTGAAGGATATGCTAGAATTTTGAGTTGGTTAAATCTGAAGCAAAGGCTGTGTGTAAATGCAATGATTTTCATTTTTAAAATGAAAAAAAAAATGTTACCGGAATACTTGCATAAGAACTTGGTTACAACAAGGGATGCTCAGCCTTATAATCTACGAGGAAATGATGACTTCAGGCTGGCAAGATGTAACAGGAGTAGTACTCAAAATAGCTTAATGTACAAAGGATTAAACTTTTTTAATTGTCTTCCATACACAATTAAGAGTGAGAATAATTTAAATGTATTTAAAAGAGAAGTGCTTAAATTTGTAGTCAGTAAGGTGCAGTGAACTTACAAATATGTCCCTTTTTTATCTGAATTTTATCTGAATTTATTAAAATGTATGTATTTTAATTGTTTTTAGTCTAAATGAATTAGAGTTTCGAATTATATATCAACCTAGGATTAAATTTTTAAATTTAAGTGTTAAATGATGTAAACTTGGTTGCTAAAAGCTTTATTATGGGCTAATAAAATAAAATAATAATAATAATAATTCCGCAACCAACCCAGCTTTCATTAAATTTTAATTGCGGGAATCCAGTACTCATCACTTCATTATCACTATAACTGTTTTCCACTTTTGTACAACACTGTCTTCCTTGCAGATGATTTCTTAGAAACTGGTTTGCATTTCCTTTAATTCCCAATTCGCTTAATATTTCTATTAACACATTATGATCTACAGTTTCAAGCGCCTTCTTCTAATACTCTAATAACATTATTACCATATATAATATAATATAATATTTTAATCCAATTTTCATTATTTTGTAGCCGGCAAGCATGGCTGAATAGATTAGGACTGCGCCACCTATCACACAGGAAAAGAGTGGAAGTATGTGAAAAACACTTCAGGAAGGAGATGTTAGGACCCAGCGGGGGACGTCTGGTACCATGGGCAATGCCGAATCCGCCCCACGAGGTATAATTTAAAATATATTTCTTAGATTCTTTTACTTATTTCTTTTACATTTTGTTTTTAATTTATATTTTATTATTTTTTCCCCAATTTCAATATACCTTCTTTTGTTGTCCGTTTTTCACATTTTGTTACATTAGACTTTAGATTTTCAGAAAAGACCATCAGACTTGCAGCTTAGTAGGATTGTAGACTTAGATTTAGGTTATTGTACGGGTATAGGTAAGGAAGAGCTTTTTACTGAGCTCCAAGCTTCTCCTATCGCTCTTCCTAAATGCAGTAATTTTTGTGAAGACAACAGTCAGAAAATAGTGAATTTGGCAACTTCATCCACTTATTAGATGAAAGTGTAGTTATGGGTATTCACAACAACAGTAGTCCAATGAGAGTAACCCGCAATTATTTGGAAGAAAACGATATTTACAAAATTTAATAATCTTATTCATACTTCGGTCCAAATATAGCGGAAAACGAAACTTTTATATGGCAACCCCACGAAGGAGTTGCCCGATCTGTCTCATTTTCGAACTTAATTTTACTTTGCTTTTAAAAGTCCGTGTACAAAATTTCAGCTATCTAAGTATACGCGTTCTCGAGTTATCGTGCACACAGACGGACGGACGGACATGCAAAAATCAAAATAACTTTTAATATTATGAATGGGTGTCCAATCCATTTTGCTCTACCATCATTATTTCGAGGTGTTACAAACGGAATGACAAACTTAGTATACCCCTATGATTTCATCTAGGGTATAAAAATGTCCCCCTTAAAAATTTCACGGTTTAGCTGCTGCCATGACGAAACGAATACAAACACAGCACACTAAACATTTCGCCGAGTGGCTTAGGTTCACCCGATATGCCGTTTCCTTATTAGTTATTTATTCAATGTGTGAGGCTAACGCCTACAAAAAAAAAAAAACATCTAAAACAAAAAAATATATATAACAATTATGTAGTAATTCACTTTAAGTCTGTTTTTATTACCTCCTTAATATTTAAAAATTTTATTCGCTAGGGTATCTTCTTCGTTTTCATGTTCTTTACGTAGCTTCACTTTGGCAAGAAGAATGGACTGACCGTCCTGGATTCCTTTGGACAAAAACGGTACAAATATTATCAAACTTCATTTTTTTGCTTCAGCTCAAATAATAAATACATTGGAAATTATGTATAATTTAAATTGTGAGGTGTAAGGAAAACCAGTCTTTATTTTGATGCATAATATGCTCAATTTTTAGAATGATAGCAAAGTCTACAGAATACAAGCTCTGTGCACCCAAGAAATGTCAAATTTGGTTGACGTATTTTGAGCGAATAATTTGTATTCTATATGGGAAAATTCGGAAAATTGTGTTTTTCTGCGGTGTTTCGAAAAGTTTACGCGTATTTTATTTAAAATGAAAATTTAGGAACAGTATTACATAATAGTGAAATCGCTGACTGTTCCTTTTAAAAATATAATTTGCCAATTTGCGCCAAAGTTTTTGACACAAATCAAATATCTATATTTTCTTAGTTGATAAATGTTTTTAAAATAAAGATATATGTATTATGGTAAGTAGCTTCAATTTAAAAAGTAGAAATTTTACCCCATTCAATTATATCAATAGGATTATATGAAATTGTAATTTAATTTGAATTTTTTTTCGGTTCCAACAAGCTTTAATCAACTCAGCTGACAAAAACTATTCTTTCGGGCAACAAAAATATTTAATGTTTTTGTCACCTTTCTTGGTGATATAGTTTTTGCATGATAATACTGCACATGTAACCATTGTCTTTAAATTAATTTTATAAAAGCAATAATATTTCATATAAAACTGAAATCACTCAAGAAAACAATGTGAGGATTTTCATATGTAATTAGAGTAAATAACAGAACGGACTAAACGTGAAGTTAGTATTGTACCAGCAAAGCAAGCGCACGTATTGCGCCCAACTTGTGTTATTAATAAGGTAATATAATCGTAGATAAATAACTGAGTATTTATTTAATTATCATTACATAAGAAACAATTTGTCCAATCCAGAATATATGAAAAATTTCAAAAATATTTAATAATGTTCTTTACACCTTCCCTAGTGCTATAGTGTATATGCTGCACCTGCAACAAATGTCTCAATTCATTTTACAGAAAACACTAATAGTGCAATGAAACTCAAATCAGACAATAAAACAAGTTGTATAATTCAAAATATTTGAAAAATTTACACATTTATAAAAACACTAGTCAAGTAAGGGACTTCAAAACTTCATAATTTGGCAGAAAATGTCAATAACATGACGCATATCCGGATTTAGTGCACAGACCTTGTGTTTTTCTGTGGTTGAAACTTTTTCTTAGTGTCCTTAAAGAGTTTGCTCTTCGATTTTAGACAACCATTTATTGTTATTAATTGTATCCATAAGGTGGATATGTTTAAGACATTCATTTCACATAAAGGAGGAGGCGTTTGGGTATGTCTCAATAACTCTATTTCGCATTGGTTGTCCTTTGTATTTATGTACTCCATGCGTTAAACATTTCGTAATGTCTTCACTATTAGTTGGATAGTGTTTTTCCCTGTTTAATGTTACTAACAAGTATACGATAGTGGGATTTATATAGATGAACGAATCCTTAATAGGAGCAGGTCGTGGGTTTATTTTATACATTTGAAACTCTGTAATATGTAAATTGAGGAGTTGATTTTGTGTAATTGAAACAGATAAGGTTGTACAAGTTGAAAGGTTTTTTTCGAATTATGGATAGTAGGTTTTCGAAATGAATGGGGTTTATAAAGAGTTGACTGGGAGCTCCGTGCTTTATGTCCAATAATATTTCTAAAATGGCCTTTTGCGGTATTTTGATAAGATTGTGATAGATAAGACGTTCTCAAGCTACAATATTGACAACTTATCGTTAACTTAGTTCGCGAGTTGATTAAATGTTTGAGTGACTTTCTCAAACTTATCTTTGAATATTTTTGTCAAGTTTTGTATTCCCAATGATATGTTTTATTAAATACATTAACGGTTTTGTTGACGATTAGGGTTTGAGACTTCAGCAATTCTAAGATATGGTCTTCGTTTGCCCTTAGTACGTTGGTTTATTATAATTTTTAGCGTCTTCTTCATCAAGATCAGTTGTTGAGTATTTATCTGAGTTTCACAATGGTTTTTGTCCGAAACTTTCGTAGCCTTATGACATAGGTCCTTCTGCTTGCTGTGCTTGCATGTTCAATAGTTCTATTTATGGTTCTGGATCGAGTTTTGCATGGTAAGCTTCACGGTATTGTAAGAAACACCGCAAAAGGGTTCTGGTGCTATGAGGGGCATGGATACTCCTTTTTTGGCCAGTAAGTCTGCATTTTCATTCCAATCAATTCCCGAGTGTCCTGGCACCCACTGAAGTGTTAGGTGGTTGCATGTACCAAGGCTCGTTAATGCTTGGATGTAGCTGGTATCAATCACATTGTACGAGCCTTCCAATAAGGGTGTTAACTTATTTTTCGTAGTGTGATTTATTATGAAAACTTTGACCAATTACCAATGTTTCCTGCTTAGTTGCTTTGCCATAGTATGACTTAGAATTTTTTTTATTCCTTATTAGCGTAAGAGTATTGGAAACGACCTTCTAATTCGATTACGTAATTATCACAGTTGTTAGTGATTTCGGGGTTCTTTTGTATGGTTCTGTATGGAGGGGAGGATGGCATTTCTACGAGAAATTCTTATACAAGTTCATGTGGCGTGTACGCAGTACACGAGTGAGTCGAATTATTGTAAGTGAAATTGCATAAGGTTTCCAGGTGTTCCATGTGAGAGCAGCATAATTTAACACATAATGTCGAAGATATTCGGCTAGATAAGATGGTTTCTTTCTAGAGATCCATTTGTTTCTGGATGGTAAAAAGGTGTCTGTAACTTGTGTGAATTTTTAATAATTTACAAGTTTCGTTAAGCACTGAACTCTAAAAGTAGGAGCTTTAGCCGGTGAGACTAGCTTTAGGTGGTCCTTGCGTACAGAAAATATGCTCAATGAATGCTTCTGCTTCTGCGTTTTTTAGTGGAATGGTTTCAGAATATTTAGTTAAATCATCTTGGAAAGTGGTAGAATATCACAAAATATCATAAAAAAGGTGCGGAGGAAACTTACGACAAGAATGAAACTAGTTCCGAAAATACCAAAACGGAAGAAGTAGATATGTGGAAGACAAAAAAAAAGAAAAGGGATAGAAACGAAAGGGAAACATGGAAGGGAAGGGAAAGGAAAAAACATTCATGAATTGAAATCGTTCCTACCCAGTTATTTCTAACATAATTATTGTATTATTTCTTTTATACCCTCGATGAAATCTATAGGTTATATTAAGTTTGTCATTCCGTTTGTAGCACAGAAATAATTATGGTAGAGCAAAATGGATTGCACATCCACGCATAATATTAAAAGTTATTTTGATTTTTGCATGTCGGTCCGTCTGTCCGTGTGCCCGTCTCTCGGGAACGCGTTTATTTCAAGAGCTGACAGTCCAGATATCCCTGAGTGGTTGGGGCAATGGTGGTGGAAGCAGAACAAATTGGTAGGTAGTATAAAGGTCCCTTCAGGACTGAATATGTGCTGCACACCCTTTAGTTTGGCAGGCAAGATTTTTTTGTATATGGCTGGTGGCACAGCTGCAGGTTTTCGTGGAACCTCCCCACACTCTCCGCCAATAGCCGAGGCGAGCTAGCGTGCCGCCCTGCAGTCAACGCTGTTCACCGAGCGATATGTCAGCTCATGCTGGCAGTCTGGACTTCACGTCCAAGTCAATCGCTCGATCATAGTTCATAACAAAATGGCGTCCATCGTGGGGCCACCTCAGTTAGACTTCGGCGTCTAAATGTGACTGATGCTGGGGACTGAGATTGCTTGGAGATATGGACATTTGGCTGTTAGCTAATTGTCTGACTCGGTAGTCTCATATCTAGTAGAAGTTAGAGTCTAACTGTTGTTATTATATAAATTATTTTTTTGTAGAGTAAAGTTTGTGGCTTTGACACGTTGTGCGCTTGCATAGTGTTATAGTTCCATAAGAAATGGCGCCCAACGTGGGGCCACCTCAGTTGGACTTCAGTGGTCTAATTGTGACTTTTGCTGGGGACTGAGACATGTTGTGAGATGGTCACTTGGCACTTTGATAATTGGCTGACCTCAAGCCTCATAACCAGTAGAGGTTACTTGCGGACCTGAGTCTGACTAGTTTTGTTATTTGAATAGATTTGAGTAGAGTAAAGTCTCGATATTTTGATAAAGTTTTCGCGAATTTCTGAATTTTGATTAAAGTAAAGTTTTCGATTGTGGTTTAGATTTTTTTTTTATTGTGATTTTTGTAACGTAGAGTTTTTGATATTGTTTTTATCTACAGTTCGACTTTAGGTTTGACTTTGGTCAAGCCTCAAGACGGAACAATTGTCGAATTTTGTTTGAATTTTTGTGAAATTTTTTTGAATTGATCTTTCCCGCTGGCCTTCTGCTATGGAAATAGTAGCTGGCCTCACAAATTTTTGCTTGTGTTCTCACGGGGTCGTGTCTTTGTTGGCCAACTGCCTAAACAGAGTCATGAGTTTGTGAGATGACTTTTTGGCATTGTGCTAACTAATTGACCAGATTCATGGCTCTGCCCAACTGGAAGATTAATTAGATATGGCATCGAACGAAGGGGAAGGAAAGAGTTGTTGGAGGGTGGAAGTGATACTGGAGACCTTCAGTAATCAGGAATTGGCATACTGCTAACTGCCTAGCTGAAGAATCTCTAGTAATATTTTCACAGTCTCTGACATCTCCAACCCGACTTTTTCAAGATCTCTGTGAGAATTTCATTCTTTTCATGCACACATTCACACTATTTACCTTTACCGCATAATTTCTGACCTAATTTGAGAGAGAGTGTACCTGGAAGACTTTTGTGTTGAGAGTAAGTTCTTAGGGAATGAGTGAGAAATTGTACGATTTGGTTTTTTCTTTTTGGTTGACTTGAAATTTTGAGTTTAGCTCATTGTTTGATTTTTATTCATTGGAGTTTGGCTCCTCGTATGTTTTTTCACTTTTTTTCACACTTTGGAGCAGACATTTGAAGTTGTAGTCTCTCTAGATTGTGCTTATCGTTTACTCAACTTACCCATAACTTTTGAAATCAATTTTCACACTTTTCCTTGTCTGATCTGCATCATAATCTTGATTAATAAGTGTGAGTATGTGCATGGAAAATCTTGAGTCCTCACAGAAATCTGAGAAGAGTTGGGTTGGAGATGCTAGAGACTGAAAATGCTACTAGAGATTCTTCAGCCAGGCAGTTAGCAGTATACCAACTCCTGATTACTGAAGATCTCCAGCAGCACTTCCATCCTCCAACAACTCTTTCTTTTTTCATAACACTATATTCCAAAAAAATACAAATAATCGTTATTGACTACCAGAAAACCTCTACGCAAGCAGTTTTAATATGTACGTTTTGAAAAAAAATTTCATTGAAATATGTTCTTATAAGGTATGCAAGAATGATTCATATTAGATCAAGCATTATTCAGGTATTTGGATTAGTACCTACATAGATACCTGACGGATATGATCGATAATTCGCCTTCCAACCTGAGATGTGAAAGTGATGGTTTTACTCTGGCTATAGCGACTAAATTTATAATAAAGCGAAATAATGGGTTTTGTTATCTGACAGGGTATTAACTATTTTGCTTCTTTACTTTCCTATTCTAGTACACATTCATTTTTTATGATGCGAAAACTGCTACTCCTCAAGAAAAATTAATAATCTTACAGTAACTCTGCTTACCTTCGTTTTTCTGACTAACCTGTACCTGTACAGCCTGTTTTCGTAATAAGGCCGCTCTCAATTAGAGATGAGTAACCCAGATCTGAGTCGACTCAAAGATCCGAATCTATAAAGTGAGTCAAGTTATCCGGTTCTTCTTTTGGGACCAGACGATTTTAAACGAGCCATTTTCGCCTCAATTATATTTGTCATGCGAATGCGATGCTGTAGTATCCCATAACTGACTCTGACTCTCAAAGCAATCAGTGATACGCCTTGGGAAAGTAGGGTTGATGCCATCAAACTCGTACGGTACCAGCTTGGAGAGATCTATGATGCATTTGTGGAAATTTCACCCGAAGAAAAAAGAGATAAACTATCGTAACATGTGGCGCGATGGTTAGCCAATCCATCGTGAATTTTAAATTCATTTGTAGCGTGATCTTTTGGTTCGTATTCAAAACAAAATTAATGTCACTCAAAATTATTACAAAGTCTTTGAATATAGTTGAATGTTGTAACATTCTAGACAGAACCACAGATTTTCTGAAGCAGTATTAATCTGAAGAAAGTTTTTCTAGAATACTGAATGAAGCGAAAGACGTGGAGGTAGAGCCGATATTTCCCCCTAACAACACGGTCCGCATTCGGAGTAAGAAACGTAATTTCAACTACAAGGGTCGAGATGAACGTGTAACAGATCCCAAAGAACAATTTAAACAGAATTCTTTTATCACGTCATTTATACAGCAGTAGTATCAATGGAAGAGAGACTTCAGCAACTGCAGGCGCACAGCAATGACTTCAAATTTATGTGTGATATTCATCTTCTCAAGTCTTCAACGAAAGAGAAATAATGAAGAGCAGCAAAGATTTGCATGGAATATTAACAGATGGGAAGAGCATGGATATTCATGGCATTGATCAATCTGGCTGCGATTTTACCTTCTGATCAATCCCCAATTGAAGTTTTCAATTTCATCGTAAAAAATGATCTGCCAATTGTCCCTACGTTGTTATTGCTTTCCGGATATTGTTAAATTTACCCGTTTCAGTGGCGTCAGGAGAGCGGAGTTTCTCGAAAATAAAAATTATTGAAAATTATCTGCACTCGACAATGAGCCAGAAACACTTAGCAGGATATGCCACTATCTACTGAAAGTGAATTATATGATCGCATCGGCTATCAGGAACTTATTGGAGATTTTGCATAAGTAAAAGCACGAAAAATAAAATTTGAGTCAAGGTTACTTTTGATCAAATGAAAATTATAGTGGTGTGGAGTCAATAAATACGGCGGGAGTGACGAACCACCGGGTCCACTATCAATTATTTGTTAGTTTGGGTTCAATTTTGTATTAGTGGCTTGGAGTCAATAAATACGGTGAAAATGACGAAGCACCGGGTCCACTATCAACTATTATTTTTTTTTTTTTTTTTTTTTTTTAATTCTCTATTAAAATATTTAATCGGAAAAGGCTGTTTCAAAATATGTAAGTATCGAAAAAGGGGGGTTGGCTCAGCTTGCCACAGGTGCCGCAACGGCTAGGTATGGCGCTGATTATATTCCTAAAGATAAAACTTAAAGCTTTAATTTTAAGTTGGAATTATCTACTTATGACATGGTGATTACGATTACGGTGTGTCGCCAATTTCTCGCGGTTTGTCAAGCGGCACACCTATCTTATCGGTTTGTACAAATCGTTTAGCATCTAATAGTCACCTTTACAGCCACTGATATTAAGTATTTTGAATGTTTAAAAAATTTACCAGAAGTCATGCTTCATTCTTTATTTTTTGCAAGATCCACTTTGGCATGCTTCGTGTATATTTATATATAAAAATAAAGCCGGCTCTTGGATTATGTGCATATGAACAAAAGAGTTTTAATTTAAAAAATTTTATATTAAAGCTACGCGCCATATAAAATTTTACAAAAATATTTAATTGATGTATCCATTATCGATGGCATGCTTAAATGCATCGGCTATCCTTAGCCTTTGCTCTTTCGATTTTATAGGGTATATTTTCCACACATCCGTTAAAACAGAATTTTCACCATCAATGGCTTCTAAATCTGCGACATCTTCATTTTCTAACATGGATAACGGTAGTGATTCAATTCCCATTCCGCAACCAAACGCGCCAAAATTTTTTAATTCTTTCTTGAGAGCAGAAAACGGAAAAATTTTCTCCGGATCTGATCCAAGGTCTCTTATCAAATCGCAGGCGCTGCTATAGTAATCCTAAAAGAGAAATAATCTTATAAAATGTAGTGAGGAGTGAGTGGTTATTAATTTACCTCTAAAATCTCTTTAAAATATTTGTCTCTAAAGCTTCTCTGAGTACATGAATACATAAAGAACATGATATCAAGTGCAGGCGAAGCATACCTGAAATTTTTTTTATTGTACTAAACGAAACAAATAAAATGTACTATTATTATAAATACCTAGCCAGCTGGAAATCAATAATTTTAATAAATTTAGCATCTTTAGTCAGGAAATTGGGGGTCCAACAATCTCCATGCCCAATTACGCTAAACTGATCTGAAAACGAAAGACATTTAGTAACCGAACTTATATAAACTGTTTATCAGTAGGTACTTTTCGCTGAAACCATATCAATGAGTTTGTCATAGAGCGACTCATCAAGAAATTTCTTTGTCTTTTCTTCATAAATAGTTCCAGGATATTCTTTACATACTGCGTCTGTAGATACCATTATTGCGTCTCTAAGGAATGGAGCATACCACTTCCTATATTTCTCAGCATAATAAACTTCCTGAAATTTAAGCATATGATTATATTAATAGAATAAAATGACAGAGTCGTTGCACTGACATGTAATAAGAATGGACTGAGTCATTCTATCTAATTCCTATAGTCAAAAATGACATAAATTTTGGGTAAAATCTGTTTGTCTCCTTCAAGATCAAAATGTACGTTGAACTGTAACTAATTTTGGAAATAATACGGTTGTATTAAACGGAATGCATTAAAATTGACATTCAGACAAATATATTGCTTATATGTACATATATACGTCTATCTCCTTCAAGCTCAATTATGTTTGACATCAAATCTGTAGAGGAACACATTTTTTAGTAATTAATTTTTGTGTTAATTAAAACAAGTTTAATTTCCTAAACAATTTTCATTTAATACAATATTATTTTACAACAACTTTAGTGTTTCTAATCTGCAATGATAATAGATTATGAATCGGTGTGCAATTGTACGACTTTTCCTGTTCAATATTTGTGCCATTTTTGAAGCAAGAACGCTCAGTCCATTCTTATTATATGTCAGTGGGGTCTTTGGATATATTTTTATAAATCACCCTGTAACTTCTGAACGTTACACCCTATTATGATAATTTCAAATTTTGTGGATAAGCAATCAATCTTTGGACCTTTCTATTGGTCTATAAATTCCCCTGCTTCTCTCAGTTGTGAAGTTATGGTTCAACAAAGTTACAATTTCGGAATTTAATCGTTTTTTTTTTATTTAACTACTATTTTTATCAAACAAGACATCATCAATACTAATTTTGCATATTGGATTTAAGAAGCCCAAAAACTTCCATTTAAAATGACCTAACAAACTCTGTCCCCAAAATGTAACCCTTTCTGCGTTTTTTGCACTTTATCTGCATATTCAAAGTATGAAGAATTTAGAGATCGCTCTGTACTGCTGAACGAAACACACAGTATACTTTCAAAATTTCTTAATGAAATTTTGATTTTCGGCTTTAAGCCAACAAGCTGACAGTACCTCGGTACTATTCTCTGCTTATAATGCAGTAGATTGAAAATTGCCTCTAGACTCTATATGTGTCTCGAAAGAGTAAAGCTCAATCCCCCTTCTATTGAATGCAGCTTCGTATGATATATTGCATTTGAAAAATCGGTTGCTCTTTTCTCGATGTAAATTTTTTTAAATCATGTCAGAGAGGAGAAGCGGCGTGACAGGAAAAAAAAATATGGGTGAGTAATTTTCGTATTTCATATAAACTCTGAAATTTACATCCAAAACGGAAATGGTCGGACCTAAAATCAGTCTAAATTGATCGTTTTCGTGTGAAATGCCTGAATATAAGCAAGTCACTTCACATATATTTCCTTAAATGATTTACTAAGTTGCCAGTCTTGAAAACACCACCGAGGGAACAGTATAGACTTAAAATATTAACAAGATAAACAAGTCGCTGCATGTGAGTGGTATTGAGTCATTTTCCTATAGAAAATATTGCTACAAGTTTTAAAGTGATTTCTTTCTCTTGCAAGGGCACCTGAAAATCATATATAATAGTGAATTCTTTTCTGAACTTGGAATCACACACGGAAGTGTGCTGACACCATTCCTGTTCGGAGCTGTCAAATATGAAATTGGCAATTCCGGTGTGTGTTCGGTGGTGACGGTGGGGTTATTCAATGGTTAGAAAGAACCAAATAATATTACGACGCGGACGCACTATGAAGAACAGTACATTTACGGAAAATTGGCACTAGTGATAAAACCGTTTCCACATTATTTTCCTCTGAAGTATCCGTCGAATCTTCATGTCAAATATTTAATGCCAACAATAAGTCTTTTTTATTAGGCATATTGTTTAATAATGTTTATCCAAACACAAATTAAAAAAATTAAAAACAAACGCTCTAATATTTTTTCCACACACAAAAATAATAAAAATCAAAACAAACGCTGTAAGACTGTTTTTTCCAAACACAAATATAATAAAAATCAAAACAAACGCTGTAAGTCTGTTTTTTCCAAACACAAATTATAATAAACTAAAACAAAAATGATGTAATTAATTTTTCCACAAAAAATAACAAAAATCCCGCTCAATCAAAACATAACCTCTAACCTCAGTCAACACCCGACACCGGAAAGAATTTGGGTGTAGAAATTTGCAACCAGTGTCAGCAGAGGTAGAAAAGATTGCGCGTTTAGTTTTGGTGGGAAGAAAAGAGCACGAAAATGACAGATTCGGTGGCAGTGCTTACACCGAGTAGCAGAAAAGAATTCACTATAAGAAGAGAGGTTAAGAGCCGTAAACACCAACTAGAATAATCCGTATTCACGGCCATTGAATAAATAACTAATAAGGAAGCGGGGTTTCGTGCGAATACAGTGTACGTGAGTAGGCAATTCAATGACAGTCAAATCCAGGGAGCGGGGGGAGAAACGACAAGAGGGCTGGTCACTTATTTGAAAGTTCTGCTTAACAAGTCACTTATATTATCATAGGCAACGCAAAGGAATATTATCTGAAGATAAGGGGGCGCCAAAAATTTGTTTATTTTACATAGCAATTTGGATTATAAAAAATGTCCCCCTTAAAAAATTTCAAGGTTTCACTACTGCCATGACGAAACGAATACAAACACAGCACACTAATACATTTCGTCGAGTGGCTTAGGTTTTCACCCGATATGCCGTTTCCTTATTAGTTATTTATTCAATGTTCACGGCTAATGCACAAACACCAACCAAGATTACTCGCGATTTAATCCATCGTATTACACCGGATGAGCAAATTACAGCAGACAACAAAGAATAGCACGTTTCCGTGGCAACGATTATTCGGTTAGATGCACTGATCTTAAATTCTTTCTCTACTAAAATTTTTTTTTAATATTAGGTATGTAAAAAAGAAAACTGAAAATTAAATTAATTTTGCTCATTATATAGCTTTTTCAACAATTCTTATTTTAAAACATAATACTCTTTTATTTCGACATACCGAAAATATGTGAAATTAATACCACATAAACAAAAAACTCATTGTTTTACACAAGTTGGTGTTTACGACCAAAGCAAGCAGGATTATTCTCGGATAGAAATAATCTTTACACCGGAAATAGGATTATCCTCATTGGTGTTTACGGCCCCAAGTGTATGTTGTGTGAATACCGTGCGATTACGTTCGCCCATACGCAGAATAGAACTACAAAAGTTGTCCCATATGATATAGCAAATCGAGACTCCATTATATTATTCAAAATCGAAACTGTTCGTAGATATCAATACTAATTTAGATATAAGTTAAAAATATCTCTGTACCTACCTCGATAAGTTGGCAAATATTTGCAAATTCTTTTGGTTGTTGATCTCTGAAGGCTAGTGATACACTGTGAAACCGTCCTAGGGATCTCATTATCAAGCGACATAGTTCCAAATCAACACCATCCTGTCTTTATATAAAAACTGGCTGCCTGATATTTTTTTTATAAAATTTAATTTTTACCTCGAAGGAGCAGTATATCCTAAGACATTGACATCTTCCAAAGCGATAAAGTCGTTCAATCCATCACAATATGTTGCAAAACATTTTGGATATTCCGAGAATGGATTTTTGATATTTTTTTGATTTTGAAAAGCCTCAAATGCCGGAATTATTTTAGTATAAAAATTTATTTCATTTCTAAAAAAGTCGTTCGAACGGAAAAGTTTCCTCCTGTCTGCGTTTTTCGACATAGCTTTAACAATTAGATTAATCTCCTTCGCTTCTCTGAAATTCAAGTAAAAAAATAAATTTAACAAATTTATGCAAACATATTCCACTTGATTTTATTTTAAAGCATGGCTTTCACAAGCGAAATTACTGTACCAATTAACCTCGTTTTCAGCCCTTCATCTCCTGATATACCTTGACGATTTAGCGAATTGGAACCTGAGAAATACTCTAGTCACTGAAATGTATAATATAGACTGATTCAAAACCCTCGCGAAGCCATAAAGCAGACTCCCAACGAAGTCCTGACATTCTAAAATATTTGCATTGTTCTTATGTAAAACGGACAAAAGTTTGATTTGAATAGCTCCTCCGCCATAAACTACTGTTCATACAGAAAAATGGTGTTCTGGTTATCTTAAGCTTGCTTTCTTATCTTCCGAACAGAAATAAAATTTTTATACCTTTCCTAACAAAATTATTTAAAAAAATTTATATTAATCATAGATGACTACGATTCCTCAAACAAAATCCTCAGCTGAGTAATCATTGTAGGTATATGTCGCTGCGCCGTCATGGCATGTCGTAGGCAAAGTTATTAATGACAAGTTATGACACAGGAGAGTTTTCCGATTGCTTTACATTTAAATAGAAGAAAGAAGAAAAAATAAAATGAAAAATAAATAGCAAATGGCAAATGATTCATTTTCGTAAATAAATGAGAAGGGGCGGAGTTTTCACGTTTTACTCTCATAAAATGCTCCCGCGATTTTGTGAAAACCGGTTTTCATGAAATATTGATAATATTAGGACACATGTTGTTGTTGTAATTTGCTGTAATATGGACACATGTTGTTGCTGTAATCCTATGATATTTGAACAGCACGTGTTTCTGTTTACATTCGTTTTGCTATGAAGAGATTAAGTGGGAGAACTCATGCTGAATTCTCTGATATTTTCGGGAAAAATGAGAATTTCATTTGAGAGGAATTTTACGTCTCCTTTCAGCATCTGGGCCAAAGCGAAATTTATCTTTTTCTTAAAAATTGGAGGTAGTGTGACCCGAAGTTACTGTCCCAAGTAACCTCGTAACCTACTCAATTTGATTATTTCCCAGGTTCCACTTCGCTAAAGTGAAGTGAGTGGAACTCGTTTTCGTACTGGCGTAAGTAAACTGGTGGGTATGTCAAGAGGAGTTGAGGAACTGAAAAGGAGGTTACTTGGGACAGTAACTTCGCTTGTGTAAACTATACTTAAGTTGGAGGAACTCATGCTATATTCTCTGATATTTTCGGCAAAACATGAGAATTTCATTTGAAATGAATTTTACATCTTCTTTCATCATCTTGGCCAAAGCGAAATTTATCTTTTTCTTAAAAAACAGAGGTATGTAGTGTGATCCGAAGTACATTATTATGATTAGTTTGACAGGATTTTGAGAGATTCAAGAAGATTTTATCATTCGGGTAATTCTCTCGATTTTTATGTTTAACTCGTTGTCTCAGTCACGCTACAATAGTGTATAGCCAAGACGAAAGACGAAAGTATTTGACAAAACATTGTTTCGGTCTAAAAAACACGAAAAATTTCCAATTTTGTTCGGCTGTGTCCTATCTTCTTATTAGGTTATCTTTGGTCGTAGGCTGACGATGTCGAATGTAGCCGCCTATCACTGACTTATAACAATGGACTGAGCGATTTGCTATTTCATGTGGCACAAATATTGTGTCACTGTGTAAAACCGTTTGAGCACCCGTTAAAACGTTTACTACATAAAAATCATGTAAAACTCAACCAAGATGAAATTTTACATCCGAAAATCGAACTAAATTAAAAATATTTATTTTCTTGAGTCCAGGTGATATTTTAATCGCTTATAAGTAATTTAACTCATTCCGACTTTAATTTTCAAAAGTAATTTTTACCTGAATCCTGCGTATGGGCAAGAGAGACGGAGCATGACTTTATCTTTATTTTCTTGAGTCCAGGTGATATTTTAATCGCTTATAAGTAATTTAACTCATTCCGACTTTAATTTTCAAAAGTAATTTTTACCTGAATCCTGCGTATGGGCAAGAGAGACGGAGCATGACTTTATCTTTACCTTATTCTTTCGGCGGTGATTGCAACTGCAGCCAAATAAAAACATCAAATAGCATAAGAAAACGTTCAGTAAGCAATATTTTCTGTTGGTAGCTCCAACTCTGCCATACGGCGAAAGAGAAAACTGTAAAACTTGTGGCATTCTTTCCTATAGGAAAATGGCAATACGCTCAGTCCATTGTGTCAGTGATGCCACATGCAATTATTACTCAGCTGAGAATTATTGAGCGTAAAATGTTAAATTTTCGTTTTAATCAAACTTATTTTATTATTTTGTTAAGTAAGGTATATATATTAAGGGTAACCTTCGAGAAGATAAGGAACCAATCTTCAAATTACTGGCAGACTATTTTCTAGTTTGGATAGTAGTTTAGGCTCTATAGCATTTATAAAGTCAATGTCTGGCACTTTTTCATAAGTATCAATATATAGTAGAACATTTTAGAGAACGGACTCCCAATGCACACATATAGGTTTCTGTTTCATGGCTTGGGACGTAACCCCCGGAATATAATACATGACATCAAGTCCGAAGGCACAGATACATTAAAAGGCCTTAACGTGCCGAGTATAGCATGCAGGAAGAGCTCACTCTCACTGCTTTTTGTATACTCGTCATGGAGGAAAAACTAAAATTTCATCTTAAACAGGTCCTAAAGCCTAAAACTGCCGCTCCCACAGCAAAATGAAGTTAAAACAAATTGCAGCCAAATATGTTTTCTTTCTAATAGTTTAAAAAAAATAGCATGTACAACAAATTTATGGATATTATAACGCTTGAGCAAAATACAAGCAACTTTTATATGAAATCTACTGCAGTAAGATAAGGCAAGAAGACTGTGGATGCTGCTGACCGGCCCGCTGCTCTTTTTTTTTCGACTTTGTTCATGGCTTGTAAGAATATTTCTTGAATTCAAAAATCAATAAGGCAGTACATTTTGTTGGGCATATCCATAACATAATACCGCTACCTTAAAAATTTTCTTTTATCCCAGTAATTAGTTATTTCTTCGTCATTTTGGTTATCCTCCACAAATAAAGCCACTACGCTTGAAAAATTCATAAATTCCAATTTTAATATTATTAAAACTTATTAACAACTAGAAAAAGAATTTATAAATGCCATTTGTGGTAGGGGAACAAATTCGGAAATAGTTTCGAAACAAGCAAAATCGCCTGTCGAACAAAAATCTTATAACATACCGCCAGAGCGAAATCTTCGCTTCGATGATCGCTTTCGATGCGAAGTTATAACATGTCGCCACGGGTTTATATGAAGATTTTCTTAATAAAACAGACATTTTCGAAAATTTCGAACTGTCAGCTACGAGATTTGCAAATTTTGCCAATGATAATTTTCGTTACAATTAATATTATTGAAAAAGTTGGAAAGGAATTTTAAGTATTATTATCTTTTGATATTTTTTTTGTTGGCCATCAAATATAGTATATTCTACTTATCGATATCGTTATTTATCTAAATAGTGAAATTTTCACTTCTTCAATCTTTTAAGAACACAACACTTCAATCAGCTGATTAAATTAAAATTAAATTTTAATTAAATCGACTCGACAAGTGCGGCTTGTGAGTGGTAGGTTAAATTGAAAATTTGTTTAATTTTTCTTAGTCTCAGACAGTGAAGTGAAAGCGTATAAATAGGTGAAGATGTTCTATTTGAATTGTGATAATTTAAAGTACATATGTACATTTCCAGTGATAATTAAAGTAGAGTTGATTGGTAATTGTTTGTGAATTTTATAAAAGTAAACAATATAATGAAATAAAAACAGCTTGTGTATTATATCTGAAATATTGAGTTTTGAAAAACGAAATTAAAGCCACGCATGTAATAATATTCAAAGTTATGTATTTTGATTTTTGCATGTCCGTCTGTCCGCATATCTACCCGTCCGTATTTCCTCTTAATAACTCGAGAGCGCGTTTACTTAGAGCTCTAAAACTTTGTACACGGCGAAAAAAAAAATTGTTTGAAAATTTTGTCTGTTTTCAAATAATAGGATTTCGTTGGCAGTATAATATTAAAAGTTCTCTGTTAAAGAGCTTCACAAAGGAACCCTTGTTTAATAATGGAAGATATATAGTTAATAAAACATTTAGGAAATTAAACGATTCGATGGAAACTATATAAAAAAATTAGGTAAATATATATATACCTGCACATCACATCTTCAGACCGTGAAAAAATAATTCTTATATATATATCAATGTTTTACAGATTCTGCCCGGTAGAGCCAAAAGGGTATAAAAACAGAAATTCCAGCATTTCAGAGGGCCTTTTCAATTACTTCGGGCAGACTATCTACAAGACATTTGATAACGGCATCTTTCAGAAATATAGAAATTAATTTTTTCGAAAATTTGTGTATTTCGTTACAATTTTGGTTTAGTGACATTTAAATGCCATGTATATATGTATGTGAACCACTTTTGTCACAAATGCCAATAAAGGATCGTTTACAATGGCAGAGTAGAGAGGAGTCACCAGATTGCATTTGCTCTCATCATCTCACCAACGTGAGATTAGGAATTCGTCAAATCTGACGCTACTCTATAAAATCCATTCCGGTGGGAAGCCGCGAAGAACTTATATTAAAGTGCAAGCTTGAGACAAGGAGAGACAATGCAATCTGGTAACTCCACTCTACTCTGCCATTGTAAACCCTCCTTAAGTCACACGATATTGCCAACAATTTTGAGTGAATAAAAAAATGTCAGAATTTATTAACATTACAGAGACAACCTAAAATATTATTTTGTAACATATTATGTGATAATTGGCGTCAACCCTGACCACAGTTTCAAATCATATTTGTCACATTATTTTGTCGACAAATGACAACAATTTGTTGTTTATATGTCATATCTGGCAACCCGGGTATAATCACTTTTTACACACTTTATCTGTAAGTGAACGCACCCAAGAAAACAAAACTTGAGAAAACTCCATACATGTGAGAAGAGGCGTATGAATATGAATGGAAAATGTGATGTTCCATGGGCTCCCACTCTACCCAGTACTGCTAAAAAATTGCAGTCCCATCGAAATAGATGAAAGTTAATTGTATAAATATTTATAACGCAGTAGCAATTTATATTATAGTTTTACTGTGATTTGCCATTATTTCTTACCCAGTTTCCTCATTGATGCCATTTACTTTCAATCGGAAAACTTGACTAAGGTAAGAATCTCCTTTGTTGAAAGCTGCTCCAAACTTGTACGTGGTGTACTTTGTACCACCGTTCTTAATAATTATTTCATCTAATACTTCCGTGGTAAAGAATTTAGATATATCTTGTAAACTCATCTTTTCGTGCTCAGTTGACATAAATGCATATATAATAACAGAAATCTTCTTATGAACTGAGAAAACTTATACTGAGGATTTTTATAGTAAGTTTTTACTATAATAAAAACAATCACACACAGCAAACTTCACCCTCAACCAAACCACCGATCACCGAATAGAGAACTAAACAAGTGGCGCCCTAGCCTGTGATGATGTGAAGTGAATGTGATGTGAATGCAGTGTACGTCACGTGGTGGCGGTGGATTGTATAGCCACTCCACTCCCCACTCGACTGACCTTAGCTTATAAAGTATGAAGTTTGTTGAGGAACATTTGAATCGAAGTTTAATATCTGTATCTGTCGAAAATGTCGACATGGCAGTATATTTTGTCCAACGAGGTAATAACTAAAGGAGATGCAATCATATGTACGATCCGTGTACATGAGCGTACCCAAAATTGCCCTGCATTTGTGTATGTTTCACTCCGCCATTTTTGGTCTTCGCTGTCAAATCCATACTTAGGTTTGGATGGATTTGGGCTTGGTGCATTGACGCAGGAAAACCCGTGAAATAACCGTAGGGGCCACGAAGCAAATATTACTCACAAACTTTTTACTACTGAACTTTTCTTCAAAATTATTAACTTTTTTACGTTCACGTTTGCAAATTCAGTAAGGACTTTTGAGTATATGAAAATAAAAGTGATTAAAATTGCGCATAGGTTGTACAATTGTGTACAGGTGTACAAATTTTACGGCGCTTATGTACAAACAATATCAGTGTCATTGTATTAGAATTGGGTACGCGATATTTTCTCATTTGCATCTCCTTTAGTTCTTACCTCGTTGATTTTGTCACAAATCGACTGTCGAAATTTCGATAAATTATCCCTGTGTATTTTGGCAAACGAAGTTCCGTCAGAAGGTAAATATTTTCTGTGCGAATTATTCAATACAAATAATCGGGCGATGACCGAGAGTATTGCCGTATTGCAGTCTCATAGGAACAATTTTCTCTAGGATCGTTTTATGGAGCGTGTGTTGCATAGGAATCTGAAGTGGTCGTTGGCCTTCGGCCGCTCTATTCGTCAGAATTGTGTTTAAGGCTTAATTATAAAGTATTGACACTTCCGTAACTGAATATTTCTCGTTAAGAAAATCATGCATGCGCGAGTAAATATTTTATTCATGGACACGAGTAAAGAACTTAAAATCCAAAAACTTTAGAGATAAATATGGATAGAATTTGTGAAGGCTCTTCTCTTTAAATCCGATGCATTAAAGGTGATAGCAAACTTTGCGTTTGTGTTTTTTCTTTACACTTTAATTGACAATTCTAAGAATATTTCGTGAATTGTGAAATTAAATGAACTTAGTTTCGGAATTAATTAGTATTTTAAATAAGTTTAAAAATGGGAATTATAGTTGAAAAGTGGATTATTAATAATAATGCAGTTATTGTTGGTTTAAATTCACTGTATATAGGTATAAAATTTTCCAATTATTTGTGGATGGGTGTAAATTCGGTGGTAGCTTTGAAAATTACTGAGCTGCTCCATGTTTGCTTCTAGGTGCTAATATAATTCAACAAACTGTCATTAAAAATTTTGTATTTAGTAATTGTTGATATAATAACTAAATAATTGAGATTCTAGAGCTATACAAAAATTATATTATATAATTTGGAGCTGTTGCGGTTGACAGATTATCAGCGAGCAAAGAAAAACCTGAGTCTGCTTTAGAGCAAGAACCAAATTTGCCTCGAATTGCCAGAGTGTAAAATAACATGTAAGAACTCGATTCACATTTCTGGAAGATTTCTATTAAATGAGTAAAGATAAAAACAAACGGCTGAGGGTTAAAGGTTAGGCAGCGACGATGAGACGACAAACCGCAATAAACTCGGCATCATAATGTGCAAAGACCTTTTGGAAGAAAGCCACAATAAAATGGTTAAAAGGCGCATACTCGAAAATAGCAAAGACAAGTGCAATAATAATTGTGGCGCCATAATCGAGGAATCTTGTTGAGACAAACCCGAGATACAGGCGCGGATCCTGGGAGGGTCACCCCCCCCCCCCCCCGCAAAAAATTAAGAATTATTAACAAATATTTAATTAATTGAGTTATTTGAAAAAATATATACAGGGTGTCCCGGACTAATACTGCAACATTTTGCCAAATGATTCCTCTCGTCCAGACAAGCAAAAAATTGTATGGCAGGGGGTGGGGCAAAATGTCACCCTACCGACTTACAGGGTGATTAGTAAAATATGCTCTTTTTTCACTAAACACCCTATATCTTAAAAAGTACAGGGTGTACGGTCACAGTTAAGGGCACACTGTATGCAGAACTTCATGGCCTTTCCAACGACAGCTCAACCAGCCCCGTACATCCCTCCCCTCAGAAGTTATAAAAGTCTAAACTAAAAATTTCGGATTTTCTTTCCTTTTTTTTACTTTGACCTCTATTATTTTTGCAAAAAGGTCATTAACATAACCTGTTTTTATAAAAACTGTAAACTGTGGAGTCTCCTCTTTAAGTTCACCTATTACACCCAAAGTGCTATCTGAAGCCCTTTAAGAGCTATTAGCTCTAAACTTATTCTCAAACCTATTTTCAAACCTATTCTCAACAATAATTTGTTCCCTTAGCATGTCATTTTAAAAAATATCGTCTAATTTCGGTGTGGCCGGAATAGGTTATGAGTTAATAACTCTTTAACGGATACAGATAGCACATAGGGTATAATAGGTCAAATTAAAGAGGAGGCTCCACAGTTTACAGTTTTTATAAAAACAGGTTATGTTAATGACCTTTTTGCAAAAATAATAGAGGTCAAAGTAAAAAAAAGGAAAGAAAATCCGAAATTTTTAGTTTAGACTTTTATAACTTCTGAGGGGAGGGATGTACGGGGCTGGTTGAGCTGTCGTTGGAAAGGCCATGAAGTTCTGCATACAGTGTGCCCTTAACTGTGACCGTACACCCTGTACTTTTTAAGATATAGGGTGTTTAGTGAAAATAGAGCATATTTTACTAATCACCCTGTAAGTCGGTAGGGTGACATTTTGCCCCACCCCCTGCCATACAATTTTTTGCTTGTCTGGACGAGAGGAATCATTTGGCAAAATGTTGCAGCATTAGTCCGGGACACCCTGTATAATTCAACTTCAAAAAATTATAAAAAATATTTTTATACAGCAAAATTAAAAAAAAAAAAGAAAAATCTAATTCAATGAATATTATTGTGTGCATTTTGTGTATAGGTTTTCATCAGGAAATATGTTTAAATACTCTCAAAAAAAGATTTTTTTTTACGAACACAATTCAATAGAATTTAAAATAGAAGATAAGACAAGTAGGGGCATGGAAATCCTTATCTCAAAATTTTTACGGCAAGTTGATGCATGTTAATGCGGCTAACCACTGACATATGTAAACATAAGCATGGAATTGTGAAATTAAAACTGCTGCAAACAAATGGGACAAGTTTTGTATATTGGTCTCAAATTAAAACATAATATAATAGGTGGTAAAGAAAAGCAAATAAAAATTGCTTAGTTTTTACCAGAAGTTCAATTGCGGACTGAGTTTTAAAGAGTGTTAAATTTTTAAATTACAGGTACCTTCAAACCGAACCAAAAATTTTGCTAAATTTTGTTCAAAAATTTTGTTTCTTTTAGGTAAGATTTGCTGTTTGTTTTAGTGCTTGAAAGTCTTTGGCGTCCTAAAATATGCAAGCTCTTAGAAGTTTTTGAAGAATGAATGTGGTCACATTTGACACCCAAGTCACAGACAGAATCCATACGGCGAATCGAGGAATCCGAGAACTCATAATCATAAGTAATTGGTGCCTGATTCCTATGGAAAGTCATAACTTCACATTTGAGTACCAGATTATTGCTCCTGCTCCAATTATAACATTTTTGAAGGTCACCCTGTAACTGTTCACAATCGTTATCAGATTTAATCTGAGCGAAAAGTTTAACATTGTCAGCATAAATCAAGATCTTACAGTTCCTCACAACAGAGACAATGTCGTCAATAGATAGAATAAAGAACAACGGGCCCAAGTGACGAAGCCTTCAAGACTCTAGAGATGGAATGGCGGAATAGGATTTGGTATGTTCTGTTATCTAAATAAGACACTGTCTATTTTAGAAATGTTTAGGGAAACCCATACTTTTCCATTTTAAAGAGTATCACGAAGTGAAACAACTTGTCGAAGGCTTTATTAAAGTCTGTATAAATACAATCTATCTGATGGTCTTTTGCCAATCCACCAATGATATTCGAGACAGATTAGTGGTTGTAGACCTGCCCGAAATAAACCCATGTAGGTTTGAAGAGAGCAAATTCTTACAGAAAGTTGATAATTGACAGTAAATGATAGATTCGAATAATTTAGGCATGCAAGATAATTTTGCAATAGGCCTATATTTAGAAATTTCATTTTTACTACCTTTTTTGTGGATACGTATGATAAAAGAATTCTTCCACAACTGCGGAAAACAACCACTATCGAGCAATTTTTGGAAAATAATTCTCAGCGGAACTGGCAGGGAGATGCAACATGACATAAAAAAGGCTGGAGGAATCCCATCAGGACCAGTTGTGAAGTCATTTGGAAGTCCATTAATATGATTGAGTATACCCTCTTCTGAAATTGAAGGGATAGTGAATGAAATGTTATGAGAGTCGTTCATATGACTGAAGTTGATACTTTGAGGTGTAAAATTTGACGAAATAAAGGCATTGTCAAAAAAAGAAGCAAACATATCGCAAATCTTAGACGAATCATTACTAGCAGAATCCTTGTACCTCATGATATTGGGGTAGTTGTCCGTTCTTTTCTTCATATTAATAAACTTTGAACTCATTATATGATGTGAGGAAGTTGTTGTGACTTATAATGTCTTTATCCCTCATATAACTTTTCCACAGTTTATTCTTTCTATTTTTAAGGCGTTTCAGTTCTTTATTGAACCATGGCGGTGTTGTTTTAGAGATCCGCAGGCGCTCAAGGGGAATATGGGAGAAGAATAAATCGAAAATAATTATGTAAAACGTAGAAACATATTCACCAACACTATTTCAAGACAGCAATGTGTTGAAATAAACAGAGCTAAGTCTACCGGAAAGTTCCGAAAAATTATCTTTTCTAAAATTGGGAAAGTATTGCGTTTCGTCACAATATGTGAGGTTTTTGGTTTCAAAGTAATATGTAATTAGTAGAGGGGGGTAGTATTTGTCAAGAGTAGAGAATAAAACTGGGCTAGGTTCAACTAATAAGTTACCCGCGTCAGTAGAAAATACCATGTCTAACTGCCTACCCATGTCATTAATAACATTACTGATTTGGCTGATACCAAGATATGAAATACTGTCCAGGAAAAAGTATTCCCTAGTTGTCAAGTTATTTAGTGGAAAATAGTCATCATCATCTTCGTTTAGTACCCATTGAATATTTGGTAAGTTAAAATCACCAATTAGTAGTAATTCGTCAAGAGGATCCATCTTACCATGGATAAAATTAGATGTTGAAATGAGTTGGTCGTAAATATTCTGACCCTTGTCATCAACGATATCTATGGAATCTGGAGGAATATAGCAACAAAGTATGTATAAGTCAGATTTTAAAAAAGATAACTTAACAGCAATAAGTTCAATGTCGAGAGGGTTGGAGAGACTGGGAAGATAAATTTGGCTGCAATTTAAGTGGTTTTTACAGGCCGCCACGAGCTTCAAAATCAGTATATCTATCTCTTCTAAAAATTCGATAGGAATTGTTAAAGAATTCAGCATCGCGAAAGCCATGATGGAGCCAAGTTTTAGTAAAAGCAATTATATCGATACAAGTCGCAACAGAGGATTTGAAGATTTGTGCAGTTTTAGTTCGAACCCCCCTTACGTTTTGATAGTACAGGGAAAGCGATTAGAGTTTTTTGGAATATCGCTGCTTCTTTTAGCTGTATGTCCGTGTTGGTGACCAGAAGGTACGAATAATTTAGTAAAAGCGCCAGAGACGCATAATATTTTGTTATGGTCGTAGCATACGGCATGTAGCAGTATGCTACACTGAGACTAGAGACACCATGTACACTCGGCGTACTGTTTTCTATATGGATGGAGAGCCAGGCGCGCTGAACGCACCCGAACGAAAAAAAAGAAGAAGAGTTCCTTCGAGCGGGCTGTCAGAGAGAACGACGTAAAAAGCTTGTTTGACTGCAGATAATTGTGTAGAAGCTTGATTTTATCTTCGAAAAGGAATCAAAAAAAATTCTTGTAATCGGGAGGAGTCAAAAAAAAAAATCACGGCGTAAAGTGAACAACAAGCTGTACGTGGCATCCTGTCCATTGAATATTAATCAACTAACAGAAATTATAGCTAAGAGAGAAAAATTTCGTATATATCAAGGCCCGCGTATTGGGAATTGAATACACAGCAGCCACCTAATTATTATCAACAGTGGGCCTGTGACCCCAATTAGGTTATACTGAGCCACAATTAGTCACAAAAGGCGGCGGCATTGTAATTGCTACATACATCCCCGTGTATACACGCTACAGGTTCTGGTAATTGTATTTTGCGCCTTGATGCGACAGGCATAGAATTCAACAGGATTGGTGTACCTAATCTTGGAGAAACTAGATGACTGTCGATGTACGTATGTACGATATCGAGATGACTACACATTGATGATTTTGGACGCATTCCAGAAAACAACCCTTAAATTTCACACGGGTGTTCAACCCATCGTTGGCTCAGTTGGGAACCAAACTAAAAAGGTACAATAACACGAATAATTGTAATTCCCCGTGAGTTTAAATGCTGAGATATACTCATTTTTAGCGCGTACACCTAAAACAAGCAAGGAAACAATACATATTTTTGATTATCAGCGGACGAAGCTGAACATTAGCGTACCGGAATCGACTGCAGTACTGAAGGATTAGTTTCTCTAGACATCTATGTATATAAGTAAGAAGTGGAATATCAATGACGGCAACCTGAATTTGATAACTATTAGAATACTAAATTTAAATAAATTACGTGAGTTGTTTTATTGATTATATAATTATATTTCCTATTTCTATATATATGTAAAGAAAAAAAAATAAAACCAACAAAAAAACAAAGTAAAAGGGAGGAATAAACGGAACTCACCTCTATCTAGCCCTTCTGGCTCAGATTACTCTATGCTCTATATATTTACAATATTTTACAGACTAGTCTAATCTTTAACGCCTAAAATGAATTAATCGTGTTGCTGGTCAGAATGAAATATACATAATCTTATATATTAGGACGGGGACCTTATCTTGAGGAGGAAGGAAAACAACAGAATGAAATGTACGGGATAAAATAATTTTATTTATAGCGTTACAATTCCAAAAGAGAGGGAAGTTCAGTTCATTCTGGTGCAATAATGTTCCTAAATAGTTTATCGGAATAAGTCAGACTATAGTTATTTTTTGTTAAAGTTCCTTCCTTCCTTCTTTTTGGGTGATGTCGTCGTATTGATTTTTATTCTAGTAGAATATTATTTCGAGTATAATTTATATTTAGCAAGAAATGATGAACCATAAATTGCCTTAACGAAATCTTCACCCCACCTTATTGGTGGTGTACTTGTTATTATAACGTGATGAAGCTCTAAAGTTTTTCTTTCCTTTCGCTCTCCTGGAACCCTCTTGATTTGAAGGTCATCTAGGTCCGCTATTCTTCTCTTCCCAGGTCAACATAGGGACACTGAAAACTATCTGCCCTCAGTGTCGATTGGGTGGTTGGGGCGGGCAGAGAAGGCCAAACATCTGTGCCTTCCCAATGGATGTAGGTAAGTGGTGTAAAAGTCTCTTAAGGACTGAGTGTGTGCTACGGCCTTTTGAGTTGTAGGCATGAAAAATTTTGTATATGGCTGGTGGCAGCGGCAGGTCTTCGTGGAACTTCCCCCACACTCTCCGCCAATAGCCGAGGCGAGCTAGCGTGCCGCCCTGCAGTCAACGCTGTCCACCGAGTGATCTGTCAGCTCATGCTGGCAGTCTGGACTTCACGTCCAAGCAAATCACTCTCAACATAGATCCATAACAATTTAAGCTATTCTGACTCGATTGCGCGATTCCGTACTCTAGGGTTTCACTCTGTGTCTGTATGTGAGTGCGTGTGCGTGTATGAGTGTGTGTGCATACATGCATATGTGTGGAAGAGTGTTGCCCTCTACGTTCTCCGGCAGTGCCCAAATATATAGTAAAATACGAAATTTTTGTATGGCAAACCTACGAAGGAGTTGCCACATTGGTCACATTTTTGAAATTTTTATGAAAACGCCATGTACAAAATATGAGCTCTCCACTTCAACGCCTTCTCAGCCAGCTACCAAGTATATAGCGGAAAACACAAGTTTTGTATAGCAACACCAAGAAAGGGTAACCTGATTTAGTCCATTTTTGAAATTTTATTTACCATTGCTATGAAAACACCACGTACGTGCAATATCTCTTACGAAGGAGTAGCCCGATTGATTCCATTTTTGAACTTAATTTATATATATTTTTTTAAAAACGGCCCGTGTAAAAAATTTCAGCTCTCTACGTCGACGTATTAGAAATTGTGCAAATATACAGTGAAAACCTAAAGCTTTGTATGGCATCATGAAGAAGGGGTCGCTCGATTTGTTTCATTTTTGAACTTGCATTTGTAAATTTCATAAAAACGCCGTCTACAAAATTTGAGCTCTCCACATCGACGCGTTCTCAGGCAGCTTCCAAATATATGTATGGTGAAAAACTAAAGCTTTGTATGGCAACAGCAAAAAAGGGTATTTGTAATTTTCAGGAAAGCGCCGTGACAATTTCCAAATATATAGTGAAAACCCAAACATCAAGAAGGGTTCCGGATTTAAACCATTTTTTAAATTTTATTTACTATTGCTATGAAAATACCAACTACCAAATTTCAGCTCTGTACGTGTACGCGTTGTTAAGCAGTGTCCAAATATATACTAAAAACCAAAATATTTGTATGGCACCCTACAAAGGAGTTGTCCGATTCAGTCCATTTTTGAACTTGTATTTGATATTTTTATGAAAATGGCGTGTACAAAATTTCAGCAGTCCACGTCGACGCATTCTCAGGCAGTTTTTTAGATCTCGACAACAGCGCCATCTATCATGTGCAAAACTATCCTAACTTTCAAGCTGGACTTTAACCAACCAAAAACATTGACAAAATTTCATTGAAATCGGTTGGGCTGTTTCGGAGATTAGCGCGTACAAATACAGTGACACGTGATTTTTATATATTAAGAAGATATGTACCTATACATTAAAATTTTATAAATTTTTATAAAAATTTTGAATATTTCTTCAATGTTTTCACACATCCACAAATTATGACAACAATAAAAGAAAAAAAAAATAAACATTCTCTTCCCCATATTGGCATTACTGACCAAAAGCAACATTTTTTAGATTTGATCAACTTTCTAGTTCTGCTAATGTTTTTGTTTTTGTATCTATAATCAGTTATCGCTGGGATGATAAAATAAAAATTAAATTCTTATATATTATTTGTAAGTATGCTTTGTACTACTCTTGTTTCCATGATTTAGAGAATCCAAATAAATGAAGAACCCGATCAAATTGTAAACTACTCCAAAAATGAGGTCAATTCTTACTTCTATTAATTTCAGTTGGTATTTCTATGATTTAGTAAAACATTCAAATGTATATATGTTTATTAAAAGAATTAACAACAGACCCAAGACATATTGCATATATTATTATTTGGCTCTATTTTCCGCAATTTTCTCTTTAACCAATTTCTGTAGGGCATCAGCACCATCTCCATTGGCTTCTTTGTAATAAGGAAGTTGCGCCAAGCGATTTATCCATGCTATGAGCTTTGGATATTTTGTTTTATCAACAGGAGCAGCTTCATCTACTGAAGAAATACTCGCAACACAACAAAGATCAGCTATAGTCATATGATCACCACAAAGATAAGTTTGATCTTTTAAAAACACTTCCATAATATCATATGATTTCTGAATATTTGCAATCTTATCACCCGGAAGATCTTTACTTGCTTTAAATAAAATGGGTTCATACAAAAATCATAATCGAGCAAATATGAATCCTGTATCAAAATAGAGTTTCTCCTGGACCTGAGATCGTTTAACTAAATCTTTAGGATAAAGTTCATCATTCTTGGCATATTTATCAACAAGATATCCACAAATTACATGACTATCATATAATATAGTCCCATTATCATCCAGAGTTGGAACTGTATGTTGTGGATTCAATTTCTGAAACTCTGATGTAAGATGTTCTCCTTTGAAAAGATTAAGATCTCTATTGGAAAAAGATTCAGTTAATTAATATGAGTAAATTACAATAATATTCTACGTAAAACATACTTTAGTTCCAGTTCCACACCGATTTCTTTTGCTGTAAGTAATACTGATCGAACCGGTGGACTGAGAATTGTTATGTACAAAACAGGTTTCTTAGCCATCGTAAATGATTTAAAGAAGAAATCTGCATTTCAAAATAGACATGTTATCATACGGGTAACTGTAAGCTTTGATTTTCATAATAAGTATTATTTTCAAATTCAGAGAATGTTAAGATAAAATAAAGTATAAATTCATAAAAACTACTCAACAACAAATAAATTTAGAAGTCTTTCTTATCGGATTCGTTCATTGCCCTCGTGAGATAAGAGCAAGTTTCGATAAATGAATTTAAACGCGCTATAAAGACAAACTTCATGCAAATAAATAAACTTACAGGATGAGTATATATATAAAAAAATTAATTAATAATTTTAGTTTTATAATGAATACAACACAATCTCCGTAAAAATAAATCTCTGTCTTCCGATTATGGGAAGCGACTGATCGCAGCACCATAGAAATGAACAGGATTCTTCACTCTTAAGTTTTAACTAGTGGTGAGTAACAAGAAGAGAAGAGCTTTTTGAAATAAACTTAAATCTACTCGCTCTTGTGATCACTAACTGTACTAATCTCGATTCAATTGATTACTGTCCGAAATTCTTCCTCAAACATTTGGTTAAGCATAAACTCGTTTTTATTTATTGTACTACATAATATCATACAAGTTTAAGCATATTGTAAATATGGGTTGCTATGGCATATGTATATAAATGACCATGACCGATTATTTTGTAAATTTCAATTGGATTGAGTAGCTTAAATTGAAACGATCATATATATTATCCGAACTACATAGGTATCTGTTATTATTACATTATGGATGTATAGGGACATGAGAAAAAAGCCGCAACGAAAGCAAATTAAATAACCAATAAAATGATCGAAAAAAGATCGTATTACTTTCAATATATTATATATTTGTGGAGATCACCCAGCGACTCCAAAAATAGAAATTATTAAATTTATTTGCTTCCCTTTACAGAGGTTAAACGATGATACTTCACTCAACAGTTCTGGAGATTCATTGGAACTTGGCCTATAGCCAATAAGATTGTTGTTATGTGACGGAATGAAGTTAAGGTTAGTAATTTCTCAAAATGGAATTTCACACTTTATATAAAATTTTTTGTTTACTTTAGATTTTGGGTCATCATTCCACAAAAAATCGACAAATGTTCTGAATGGATCAAGGTATACAGAAGACAAGGTATTCCCATTAAAATTTTGACAATGGTTGCTCTCAAACGGATAATAGGTATACTATGGGCGTGTATCTTTATTCTGCTCAGAGCACTCCGAGCGCTCTGAACACCGATTTCTTGTATCTTTATTTACTTTCGGAGTACTCGGAGCGCTCTGAACGTGTATCTTTATTATTGCTCAGAGTGCTCTAAACCAATCGTAGATAAACCTCGGAGCATTTGGAGCAATCCGTCAGTAATACCAATAGAGCGCAAAAAAATCCTATTAAAAATGTGAATTCTTCTTTAAATTCCATATTTCCTTTCTTTCCTTCACCCCTTATTTATTTTTAGAACTTTATTATTATTATTTATTTATTTTTATAAAGAATTTTGTATTTTCAATAGATATTTCACAAATCATAAGTGCTGCCAATATAAAAAAAACTACCAGAACACTCAGAGCACTCCGGATTTGTATCTTTTTTCCAGAGTGCTCTGAACGATCTAAAAAATCTGTTCGATCTACGGAGCGGAAAAAAGATACACGCATATGTATACAAAAATGAAATTGAAAGAATTTAGTTTCAAACATATGGGGAAATGGTGACAAAATTAACGACCAGAAGAAAAAAATCCGGCTTTCTTTGCATGCTCAATTCGGCCAAATAGTTTCTACAAAAAAAAAGCTAATAATCTCCCAATAAGTGGTTCAATGTTTCAAAATTTAGGAAAATGACTGGAGATGATTTTAGATGCAGTTCTGGGTGGTTGGGCAGATTCAAGAAGAAGAATGACAATGAGCCTGTTTAGACCGTGCCACTTGGGACTAGTTTTACGTAAGTCGACTTATGTAGAACTAATATGCAGTAGTCTAAACATGCCGTATTACGAGAACCTAGTCTTACTTTAATCCTGTATCTGATGCGGTATTGACTTAAAAAATTAGTATTAAACGTAGACATAAACCTCACATAAGGAAGTATCTTCAAACTTAATCATTAATAGAGAATTTTTATTTAGAGGTAATAATATATTAATTAAATCGTGTAGGGGAAATTCGCACCCGAGCGAATTTCACCCTATAGGGGGGAAATTCGCACCGTCATTTTTATTAACTAAAAAAGCACGTAGAGTATAAAAACATCGAAAAAATGATCGTGCGAATTTCCCCCCTATAGGGGGGAAATTCGCACCGATGTAATTTTTTTTACAGAAATCACAAATTTATAAATTTTATAACATAGCGTAAAGGAATATACAAAACACGATTTTAGAAATCCGACGGGAGTTACATACCTTAAAGAATGCTCACATTAACAGAATGCTATCTTGTAAGCAAATATACCTTCAGTTCAAGCAGTTCAATTTATAATCGAGAAGATTAACATGTGTGCGCATTTTACAAGAGCAATTATTATGGTGTAATTTATGGCTTTGTATTTAAAACAGGCTGCGAATGTTACAGGTGCAATTTTTGAAAATTCTATCGATAGCCTTTTAATTTAAACAGGGTGGGAATCTTATACATGCAATTTTTGCCAGTTCCAGTGATAGCCTTCTATTTTAAATACGGTGCGAATTTTACACATGCAATTTTTGGCAGTTCAAGTAATAGCCGTCTGCCTTAAACAGGGTGCGAATCTTATACATGCAATTTTTGCCAGTTCGAATGATAGCCTTCTACTATAAATAGGGTGCGAATGTTACAGGTGCAATTTTTGAAAATTCGAGCGATAGCCTTTTACTTTAAACAAATTGCGAATCTTACACATGCAATTTTTGGTAGTTCGAGTAATAGCCTTCTGCTTTAAACAGGGTACGAATCTTATAGATGCATTTTTTGCCGCTAGTATATGTATCAATTATAATTGAGTGCAAACTTTCTTTCTTAACCTTTGAATATATCTCATTCCAATAGAAGGCTATCACTCAAACTGCCAAAAATTGCACGTGTAAGATTCGCACCCTATTTAAAATATAAGGCTATCATTCACACTGCCAAAAATTGCATGCATAAGATTCGCACCCTGTTTAAAGTAAAAGGCTATAGCTCAAATTTTCAAAAATTGCACCTGTAACATCCGCACCCTATTTATAGTAGAAGGCTATCATTCGAACTGGCAAAAATTGTACCTACAATATTCGCTCCCTGTTTAAAGCAGATGGCTATTACTTGAACTTCCAAAAATTGCACCCAGTTTAAGGTAGAAGCCTACCTCTCGAACTGCCAAAAATTCTTTCTGTAAAATGCGCACCGTATTTAAAATACAAGGCTATCACTGGAACTGCCAAAGATTGCATGTATAAGCCTCCCACCCTGTTTAAAGTAAAAGGATATCGCTCGAATGCTCAAAAATTGTACCTGTAAAATTCGCACCTTATTTAAAAATAGAAGGCTATCTCTCAAACTGCCAAAAATAGTACCTGCAATATTCGCACCCTGTTTAAAATAGAAGGTTATTACTCGAACTGCCAAAAGTTGTACCTGCAATATTCGTACCCTGTTTAAAAGAGAAGGTTATTACTCGAACTGCCAAAAACTGCATGTATAAGATTCGCACCCTGTTTAAAGTAAAAGGCTATCGCTCGAATTTTCAAATATTTCACCAGTAACTTTCGTACCCTGTTTTAAATGCAAAGCCATAAATCACACCATATTAATTGCTCTGGTAAAGTTCGCACACAGGTTAATCTTCTCGATTATAAGCTGAACTGCTTGAACTTGAAGCTGAAGCTACTTACAAGATAACGTTTTGTTTTTGTGAACATTGTTTAAGGTGTAGAATTCCCTTCGGAGCTCTAAAATCATATTTTGTAATATTCCTTTACTCTATGTTATAAATTTTATAAATTTGTGATTTCTGTAAAAAATATTACATCGGTGCGAATTTCCCCCTATAGGGTGGAATTTCGCACGATAATTTTTTCGATGTTTTCATACTGTACGTGCTTTTTCAGTTAATAAAAATGACGGTGCGAATTTCCCCCCTATAGGGTGAAATTCGCTCGGGTGCGAATTTCACTTTTACTAGGCGTGCAAGGGAAATTCGCACAATGGGGTGCGAATTTCCCCCCAGTCTAATTAAATTCTCATTACGTGCTGTGAATTTGTGATACAGTTATTGTCTATATCAAAAGCTGTACCTTGTTTGAACACGTACACAATTGAACTCAGTATTTATATATGGAACTACAGCGGCGCAAAATTATCGTGATGACAAATGTGGGTACAAGTTCGAAAATTTGCGCATGTACGACGCTCCATAGAGATGCCACCACTAGTAAGTCTCCAAAAATAATTACCTTGAATTTATCCGCTCGGGCCGTTCTTTAGCGCGCTAAAAATATATGTTTTTTTTTTTTTCAGAATTAGAGAAATGTCAACAACGAGTATATTATAAATAATGGAAATATATTTTTTTTTTATTATTTAGATACGTATTTTATTCTGATTCCTTTCTATTAGTACTATTAAAATATCAAAAAAGGACCCCATTGATAATGCTTTGTTTTCCCTCTAAAATTAGTATTTTTACATATAGGATCTCTTGCAGATGCAATAACGGTATTGGATAGAGTGAATAAAATAGTAAAAATGCTTCTTCCTTATTTTTTATTATATTTCTCCGCTGTCATATTTTAGGCTTAAGGAATGGACAGGAAAATTTTGAGAAGACCGACACGACGGAGAAAAAAAGACGAAGGAGCAGAAGAAATTATGGTTACAACTGAAGAAGTAGATATTAAGCTGCGTGTGAAAACTACAACATTTTTTCCAACAAGAAGGTTTTACCAATGACATTTTTTCGAATATGAATAAAATCCAATTAATAATACAATAATAAAAAAAATAGACAAGTTCAGACAAAAAAAAAACGGACTTTTCTTTGAAAATTGATATTTATGAATTTTATTTGCCATTTGATTAAATGGATTAGTTTTTGCATCGTAAGATTGTTTAATTTTTCCATGCATTTTTTTCTACATGTTTTCATGAGATGTACACTCTGTTATAGTGAACCAATTACACCGGTCCCTGGAAGTCAAAGATAAGCAGATTATAGTGTATATATTGTTTCTATCGGGCCGATAAATATGAAAAGGCACTCCTTCATTTTTCAGACAGAAAGAGATATTTTCTTCTGTTCTCCTGAATTCTGTAATTATTTCACCAAGATAACAGAAGCTTTCTACTTGCTCAACTCCTGGACCTGGTTCTGGCAAGCTAACACACAAATGTCATCAGCATAATTCAAATCGGCAAAACAATTAATCAGTCCTTATTGTATGTCATGCAAGCTATCAGTACGTTTACATGAATACTTGACTTGAAATCCACTTGAAACTAGAGAAGGGTTTTTGGTTGAAAATTCCAATTAAGGTACCTACTGCAAATAAAGCCCGGAGGGTAATAAGGCCCACATTTAAAAACTCTTACTAAAATGAATCGTAGCAACCTCAAAGTTTCTGCGCACATGCATTAAGTCGATACGAATGCAGTCGAGGGGGTCATCTGGCAGCTCGCGCCGCACCGGCATCTTGTCAGTAGCGAATGGTACGTCACCGAGAAGAGTATGGCTGCTAGGAATTATAATTTTCGCCTAGATAAAATCTTAAATTCGGTTGTTTAATTGCTATTTTCACATGCAGTAACTTGCTTAGTTTGAACGTTAGATAATGTATAGTTTATGATTTCGGTGTTTAATTTCGCCCACCGTTGTGTTTATTTGATTAATGAGTAATTTTATATATTCTTGTCATTAAGGCCCACTGGAGTAGACCGGGGGTCTTATTACCCTACCTAACCTAAATTCTCAATGAAACTAATGTTCCTACATAGGATTATGATTGTGACATTCCAAAGAATGAAGACTGTTTGGATTTACTCTGTCGTACGTTAAGAATTTTATAGCTAAAACTGTTGGGGCCTCATTATCCCCCTGGGGTGTAAAGAGACCCCATTTTTATTCGAAATTATTAAAAATAACCGAATTTTGTTGATTTTCTTCATTTTAACAAGTTTAAAGGGAATCATTTCGCTGATTAAGATTTTGAAAAATTTTATTTTTGCTTTGGACCTTATTATACTGTTGTAGTTTAATAAGGACCTTGTAAAGTTTTTATAAAACTGAATTATTTTTTCAAATTCCCACTTCTGTTATAGTTTTTCTATTTTTTTTAGTTGTGCAAATAAATAAACTTCACGGAAAACTTGTTTTTGTAGTGCATTTTCAAATTAGGTAGGCCTTATTTCCCGCAGGTATCTTATTTGACTTGAAATTTTCCTGAAGTGACATTTAACCTGTGACAACTCTTCATTACACATCCGAACGAGGGATGTATTTAATGTCCTTAAGGCGATCAACGTCTCCAAAGCCGCAGGTCCTGATGGTTTCTCGCTCCTGTTAATTAATAGCTGCACCTCATTCTTGGCTAAACCGCTGCACAAACTATTCTATTTGTCTTATTTGACAGGAGAATTTCCAACTGCTTGGAAGCTAGCCCACGTTCAGCCAATTCTCAAAAGAGGACAGGGTAGCGATCCCTCATATTAACGACCAATTTCTAACACTTCAATTCTGTCCAAGGTTCTTGAATGTGTCATTGACTCAAAATTAATATAGTATCTAGAAACCAATAAACTCATCAACGATCGCCAATCTGGCTTCCGAACTGGTCGCTCATTTGGAGACTTGCTAACTTTTCTTACGGAACGTTGGAACCATAGTCTCCACAACTTTGGTGAGTCCAAAAGCGTTGCTCTCTCGATATTTCAAAGGCCTTTAATAGAGTCTGGCATCCTGCCCTTTTAGCCAAACTTAAAACACTTAGTCTCTCCCCTCCTCTTCTATCATGGATTGAAAGTTTTCAATCTGGTCGCCTAATTCGTGTTAAATTAAATGGCGTTATATCTGAATCTCGCTCTATAAATTCCGGTGCGCCTCAGGGCTGTGTTATCTCTCCGTCTCTCTTCGTAATTTTAATTGTCACGGGAACTGAAGCTTTCTGTCTAGTATCTGACTTCTTTCATTAATAGTTACCTGGTAACCCCTTTCCAAGGAAAGTATTTTGGCCATAGTATCTGTTGGAACATCTAGGTAGGTAATTTTGATCTGCTCGAAGATATTGAGATGATTCACACTGAATAAAGAGGTAGAGTGGGCTGTAAGCCAAGGCTGGCTTCAAGTGTTCGTTGAGGATACGATGTGAAGGTGCCAGTGTCGCCTAAACCTACCATCCTTTGCATCCTTGGTTGCCGGCAATATTTAGACCACCAGACTTTTACCCTGTAGGAAAGTATGGGTCCATAAGCTCATTTTGGGGTTCAGACCCACCATTCTCCCGAATGTCTGTTGCATAAGCTAAATGCTCAAATGGCTTTTTTAGTTATCATTTTATGGTGGGGATTTCAGGTAAGCTTGCTATCTAGGATTAACTATACTCCTAGATATTTTTTGCTTCTTTTGAATATTCTATTGCAATTCCATTTAACTTAGGAGATGGGACCTGGAGGCTCCTTTTCCTACTGAAGGGAACTAACAGTTTTTAATTCCAATTACTTGACTTGAAATTTTCTTGAAATTCTCGTAAAATCATAAAATGAATTGTCAACAATAATCTTCTTTTTGTTTCTCTTCACTATTTTCATAACTCGCAGACATGAAAAACATTCAGGTACTGCAGTTGCATTTATATGAATTTTTTTAAATAAATTGATCAACTATTTTGTGATTTACTTGGCTCAAGTATACTTGAAGTCAATGCGCATTTACAGGATATTTTGATTACTTAATTTCTACTTGAAGTATTCATGTAAACGTATGAGTCTACCTTTGTGCAAACTTTTGTCAAAATCGGGCGGTAGCTCACTATTCGGAACGATCTTCAAACTTAAATAAATTTATAGTATCGCTCGCCACAATATATTCATGAATAATCGTTATAAAAGAAGACAACGTATGTAGGTACATTAATTGTAACTTTAAGTCAGTCAAAACTGTCACACTACACAAGCTCAGCTTATACAGTCCCTGTTCATCGAATTAGGACCACTCATTTTATCGATACTTCTACCTGTAGCGCTATAAAAATGCTGTTTTTCCCAAGTAAAATCCTTTCGTGTTGTTGGTATACAGAAAATCCGGCTACCTTACCCTTTTCCAGCCACAATGATATGGTCGTGTATCTCCGGCAAGGGACCTGGTCCGCTGTTCTTTGTCCAAGGGACAATGAAAAAGGACCAGTACGAGCAAATGATCCAGACAACTTTACTACCCCATTTTACTTCCCTGAATTCCCCTGATATATCCGATACCTTCATGCATGGATGGTGCGCCTTGTCATCGCGCTCGATCCATTCAAAACCTGTTAAATACCCATAATATCCCGATTCTTCCTTGGCCAGGCAATTCTTCCGACCTTAATGCTATAGAGAATGTCTGGAGTCTCTTAAAATCTGAAGTTTAAACCTCTCCTAATCCTACGACACAAATCCTGAAAGGAAATATTATTAAAGTATGGCAAAATAGTTGCGGAATTAAAGAATTGATAGGACGGTGTATAGAAAGTATGCCAGACAGGATAAGGGGAGTTATTAGTTCTAAGGGTGGCCATACAAAATATTGATATGAACAAGGAAAAAAATAATTATATACATATTAATAAACAAATAACCAATTTAAAATATTAATTTTCTTATATTATGTGGTTTTGATAAAAAAAAGGCAAAATTTTGGGAAAATTTTAGTGGTCCTAATTCGATGAACAGGGTCTGTATATGTAGGTAAGTAATAGGCTTGGTTAGAATCTAGAATAAATTAAGTAATTTTTCACCAAAGCTACAATAAGTTAGTAACAAAAGGTATGTAATTAAGCTATATTCTGATAGTCACGTCATCTAGTGCTGTCACTTGAGTTTTATGGAACTCTTTGGCACAAGTTTTGTAACTCAAATTTTTGTCTTCGAGCTACAAAAATTGATCTCAGTATCCCAGGGGCAGGCCAGCAATCGCGTGAAGTGAAAATCAAGGGACAAACTATCAGAATAAAGCCTAATGTTAAATGTATAGAGTTTGTGCATGTTTCCACGAATCACCATATATCGGAAGATCTCTAGCGAATAGTTAAGTGCGAAGAAGAACACCCTTTCATTAGAGATAATTGTTGGATGGAATCACTCGGAATTATTCATAATGGTGTGGATTGGTGTCGTTGCAGTTTTTTAATTCGCAATCGCAACCCATAGTAAAGTGGCATTATATTTAACATACAACGATTGCCCCGCCAATTAAAGATCAAGATCACATTAACATTAATATAAAATGAATCAATTCTCTTTATTCAGAGTCTTTTACTCTTCGATAGAGGTATACAATACATATATATGTATATAGGTACATTTATACATATTCAATGTCGGTTGTCGGCTCCACTTTTGCTAGTGTAGAAGCTATGGCGATCATAATATCATATGCTCAAAAGCTTTACAAAATATAAATAGCTTTTCCTTTAATGAAGAGAACTATGTATATGTAGGTATAAGCAAGAGTATCAGAGAAACAGTTAACTTATCCTCCAAATCCAAGCCCGCAAGAGCTCCAGCGCTCAGCAATCATTTTAAGTCGCTCGCGGTCATCCGAAGGTTAACATCGTTCTTCAAATTGTTTGAAAATACAAGTGCTAAGAAACATAAAATTTCCGTAGATAATATTCCAGGTATATTCATAAAAAGTATCTTTCAAATGAAGTGTGTGGCTGTGGTTATAATTAAAATAATTTTTATTTTCATTGTTTAGTATGTTTTCGCGAGAAGAGGAGCATATTAATAATACGCGAGTGTTTGTGGTTTTAATTTTATAATATTGATAAGTACACATACGTATACAATCCAGAATAATCGCCTAATTAAAATTTGTGGGAGCGCCATTGTATTGCTGCCTAAATTTAAACACTTTTTTTCTTTTTTTATATGTTTAAGTATAACAACAATAAAACTATACATAGAAAAAGATTGACTAACTTAACTATACTTCAGCAGTGCACAGCTGAACAAGTGATAAGAAGGGAAAAACTTGTTGCCGGCTTTGGCACTGACTGCCAAATTCAAAATGAAAATGAAATGATAATAATAATTGTATTTGATAAGCAAAACTGATAAGATTAGACTGAATTTTTAGTATGTTGTATATATGTATATCTTTTTTTTTTTTCTTTTTATATCACAGAGTTGGGACTTCTTGATTTGTTTTAATTTGACTACATTTAATTGAGATGGCTAACAAACCAGCTTTGTATTATACCATGCTTAGTCCACCATGCCGGGCAGTTTTACTTACAGCAAAGGAAATTGGTTTAGAGCTAGATCTAAAGTATGTATGTTGAGTTTGTAATATAAATAATGACGAAAAGAGTTATTAATTTATAGGATCGTGAATCTTTCAAAAGGCGAACATCTAACCCCCGAATTTATTAAAATGAATCCACAACATACGATTCCTACTCTAGATGATAATGGAACTATAATTTACGATAGTCATGTTATTTGTTCATATCTTGTTGATAAATACTCCAAGGAAGATAAACTTCATCCCAAAGATCTAATAAAGAGAGCAGATGTTGAAGCAAAACTTCATTTTGATACAGGATTTCTTTTTGCTCGATTACGTTTCTTATATGAGCCGATTTTGTACCACGGTTCCACAGATTGTTCTATTGATAAAATCGCTTATATTCAAAAAACTTATGATATCATCGAAGCGTTTCTAAAAGATCAACCTTATCTTTGTGGGGATCATTTAACTATTGCTGATTTTTGTTGTATAGCAACTATTTCGTCTGCCGATGAAGTCGCACCTATTGATAAAACGAAATATCCAAAACTATTGGCGTGGATGGATAGAATAGCTGAATTGCCATATTATAAAGAGCTCAATCAGGATGGTGCTGATGAGTTGAAAAAGGTTTTCAAGGAAAAACTTGCTGCAAATAAAGCAAAATAATGAAGTATTTTTAAACTTTCATATGTATATGCACCTAATATGATTAATTTTAAATAAATATCTTAAAAGTTTACAATATCCTTTGATGTTTCCGTCCTATGATTGAGGAGTTGAATATCTTATAATAGTATGCCCTTATTGTCGGATGAGGCAGCTCTGGTTGTTCCTAGATGTATAATTCAGGTGGTGTAAATGCGACATAAATAAGTATGTATAAAAAGTTTTATTAAGTCTGGTACTTGACAATGGAGCAACCAAGAAAAAATGTAATCATTGCATACAGGTTATCCGAAAGGTGACGTCGACAAAAAAATCAAATCAAATCAAATCACATGCCTATTTTATAATGAAGTCTGATAAATGGCACTCCTGTCATTGATGGGAGTATGGGGCTCATTGAGCAGTCGTTGGAAAGGCCATGAAGTTCTGCATACAATGAGCTCTTAACTGTGCCTGTACACCCTGTAGTTTTTAAGATACAGGGTGTTTTGTGAAAAACTAGCTTTTTTTCTTATTCACCCTGTAATTTCTAAACGGTTGATATGCCCCCCCCCCCCCTGCCTACAATTTTTGGTTCGTCTAGGTGAGTACTATCACCTCCCGCTCTATTGATCTCCTAGTGGGAAACACCCTGTATAAATGTGGCATGGTCCGATGAAATCGAATAAATCGCCTGCAGAATTCAGATTCGGACTACGCTCGCACATACACTATTGCAACTATTACTCAGCTGAGAGTTATTGAGTGTAAAATGTTAAGGTTACTTTTTAATCATAATTATTTTATTTGTGTGCCAAGCTTAAAATACTGGAAGATTATTTTCCTGTGTGGATAGTAGTTTCGAAGTACATAAAATCAATATCTAGTTAGTTTTCCATAAGAATCAATGTAAAACGCTTAAGAGACTCGGACCAGTACGCAAACTTATGGATATCTGTTTCATAGGTTGGGACTCAGCATGCAAAATAATGCGTCTATGATTCGCGCATTATATTCCGGCGAAGATAAAGCTTATTGCTGAATATTATCATCTTTTTATTGCAGACGTCACGTCCTTCGAATGCAGTATTTCTCAAATATTCCTAAGATGATAACTGGAATATATTCTCCAATCCAATTATCTTCCGGGATATATAATACGTTTCACTCTTGAAGATATCTCCATCTTCTATGATATCGTATTCCTATTGGTTAAAATATTCCTTTCGGTTGAAAATGGTCCTCATGTGCAATAACCGCAGGAGGTTTTTTGGCGTGACGGCACGCAAATAAGAATTTAATTCTTGCGAGTAATAAGAATATGAAACACGGGGAGGATGAGAATTTGTGACACTTTCATAATACAAAATAGATACTTCTTCGCGATAGTTTATCAACTCGCTATCTTATCTTTCCCGCGATTCGTAATCTTATTTCCTTCATATTCTTATTACTCGCAAACTTAATGTTGTTTGTTTTTAAAACTGAATTCGTCCTTCTCGATTTCTTGAAATTAAGTTAAGAAGGAAAGGACTGATGGTGGTTTTGAATATCCTTCATAAGCACCAATTAAAAGAACTTGTGTTGAATCTACGACATTAAATAAAATGGGCTATAATTGTAGGTTTGAACTTTTGACGATTGGCAACCCATCTAATATTAACATCTATGGACGGAATTTTCAAGTGACACTATTTTATTGTACATTTATTGCCTTGAGGTAAATAAAAAGATATATTATTGTTGCGGCTTTATGAGAAGGAAAATATAACAGGTATACTTCTCTTCTTTCTAATATACTCACAAGAAAATGATATCGAATCTTTATTAAAAGGAAGAAAAAATTGAGATACGTATCTTCCTTTTCTTCTTATTATCCTTATCGAATTTTTATCATCCTTGTAATATTTCTCAAGCAATAAAAATACAAGAAAGCTACGATATATTTCTCGTATGGAAGAGATCGCTTAGTATATAGTATGTGACAAGCTTCTTTTGTTTTTTTCCTTTTATTTCTTCTATGTCAATAATGAAAACCCGATAAAATTTGGAAATGTGACCAGCTATTGGGTGGATATATGGGATACATAATGGATTTAAACATTTTAATAATTTAATTAATATTTATGTTGCTATTGTGGATAGCGGTTTTTTCTTGGAAGAAGGTTGTTGACAACTTGTCCGCTTGTTGTGTGGAACTTTGACTTAGATTAAAGACTTTATTAGTAAATGCCTGTGCTGTATTGATTATTGTCGATGGTGGATGGTTTGAATGATTAATTATGTGGTTTGAGCAAAATCAATCCGTAATTACTTTTATGTTTACTGTCCAAAAATAGTAATTTGTTGTTATTTTCTGTCCCAAAATAAATAATAAAAAAACAAAAAACAAAAAATATTTTAGTGTTTATTGATAGGAGATTCCCTAATAACCCCGCATTTTTCATATATAATAAACCTCGATCACAAGCATCACAAAATGAACATTAGTTTTTTGTGTAATAGGACTACGGCGTTCTTGTTTGATCTTTATACAAACGTATGCAAAACGATACGAAACAAATATAATTAAAAAAAAAAGTTAAATTTGAGAACACGCTCTTTAACCTTTTCATTAGTGAGTTATTTTTTTTTAGCATACACGTCCCAGGAGTAAATTATTTTTGAATTTTTAGATATATTTCGCAAATTGAAAATAACTTTTAAACCCCTTTACCGATTTTAATAAAAATTGAAATATAGATTTCTAACTATATTTCACAGCTACCTAAAAACGAATATTTTTTTATGCACAAAGCGTTGAAAGAAATAAAATTCACAAAATATAGGTGGGAGGGGGGGGGGGGGGGGGTGAGAGGTGATAGGAAAAAAAATATGGGTGAGCTATTTTGGTATTCCTTATAAATTGTGAAAGTTTCATCCAAATCGGAGATGGTCGGAGATTTGACCGTTTTCGTGTGGAATGACTGCATATTTCGTATATATACAGTAATCCTCCGCACGCAACTTACGTAAATTCGCAGTTACGTAAAACGAGACTTTCAAAAATTTGGAAAAATTTTTGAGTAGAGTAACATACAATTTTACAAAGAATTATTTTTTATCTCAAGCATGCAATATCTTGTAGCGCTGCATCAATACATACACTATTCACTCTCTATCTCTCTTTGTAAACAAACCCACACACTCTTTCTACTTTTCTTACTATATAGCTTGTTACCAACCTTGCTTGCGTGAATATCATTAAATACTACCGAAACTTCTAGTAGTTGATATTTCTTTTGGTCCTTTATAAAAAAATAATAAACAATATACACATATGGTATCTACATACAGTTTCAATTTTCAAATTCGACTAATTTAAAATTCGAGTTACGCAAAAGTCTACAGTCCGCATTAATTACGTATCTCAGGGGATTACTGTATATATAGGTATACCTACAAACATCATTGATAGAATTATGTAAAAAACAACAAAAACGAAAAAACAGCCCAAAATGGGCTGAACCATGGCAGGACGTACATGTACAGCGATACTCTATCTGAAACACCAGAGGCTGGCCGTACATGTATGAAAGGGTTAAAAAGCTTCGACCTTTTCCCCTTTTTGTTTTCTTTTCTCTATATGAAATATTAAAATTAATCATATCTCTCAAAATATTAAACAAATCATGTTGGAAACAATAATTGAATATTGCATTTTAATCGAAAATACATACAGAAAAGTTTCAGAGCTTAACTAGTTGGGAAGTTTGTTAAAAATCGCTTACTAAATTTGAAGACAAAAAACAGACAAGTGAAATATAATAAAATCGTAAGTTAATTCAACACGATTTAACTAAAGACAAGTAATAACAGATTTCCAGGGTCTATGAACAATATTGATGCTCTGCAGTATTCAAGAAGAAGATTACAGAGTGCTTAGTTCCATTTGCCCTTAGAGTTTATGTCTTTGCTAATAATAAATAAAAAAATTGTAATGCTCCAATATAAAATCAACGATATATCGGCCTGATGTAAGGAACATCTCAATTCTGTCTTAGAAAATTTTTCGTTAGAAGTTTTATGCATTATTGGAGGCCGACAACGGCAACATGAAAGTATTGTATCTGAAAAAAATTGCAGTCGACTACCAAAGAGAATAAAAATTCTACCGAGACATTTTCTGTAAATTTCTAAGAAATAAGTGATTAATATTGTTTTTTTTTCGCTATTCATTACAAAAAAAAACAATACAATTTTACACTAACAGTCTAGTTTTCCTCTTTCCAATTCCTTCTAACTTAGTTTTTTAATCCTAATAGGTAATTTTAACAAATTCAATTATTTTTTTCTTAAATATCCTAAAATTGTTCTTAAGTTTTATACCTAATGGTAGTTTATACACTCAACTATTTTGTGATGAACTATCTCTATATAATGGCAGCCTAAAATCGCTAGCGTTTCTAACAGTAAGGTTGTACGATTCCAACATAATTAAATAACTCGGCATATCACCTAATTTAATTCTAAATATAAAAATTAAAAAATTTATTACAATACGCTGTTTGACATTCAACCAACACAAAAAAATTTAACATAAATATTATAGATTTATATCTATTGCACTTTAAAATGGCTCTCATTGCTGTATTTTGAAGTCTCTCTAGTCATACAAGGGAATTATTATCACAGATAAACATAACTGTCGAACAATATTCAAAGTGGGGCTTAATAAGCACGTTATACACATTAATTGCACTTATTAGGTCTAGTTTATTTCTTATTCTTTTATTTTCTTTGAAATCTTCTTTGCTATATAATCTATATGTTTTTTAAATTTCAGTCCCTTATCAACAATAATGCCTAGAAACTTAATTTCATCAACTTTATCTATTTGTCGATTATTCATTGTTAAGTTCAGGTCAAAGTTATATTTAAATGTCATACACTTAGGACCGTAAACACCAACGAGGATAATCCTATTTCGTGTGTAAAGATTATTCCTATCCGAGAATAATTCTGCTTGCTTTGGTCGTAAACACCAACTCGTGTAAAACAATGAGTTTTTTGCTTATGTGGCATCACTTTCGGAGTATTATGTTTTTAAATAAGAAATGTTGAATAAGCAATATAATGAACAGAATTAATTTAATTTTCAGTTTTCTTTTTTACATAATATTAAAAAAAAACATTTAAGTAGAGAAAGAATTTAAGATCAGTGCATTTAACCGAAATATCGTTACCACGGAAACGTGCTATTCTTTGTTGTCTGCTGGCATTGTCACTTAAATTTTGCTCATCCGTCACCTATTCGGAACAATCCTCGAATAGAAATTTTACCCCCGGAAAATCTCTGATAAAATATTACACCGGTGTAATACGATGGATTAAATCGCGAGTAATCTTGGTTGGTGTTTGTGGATTATTCTGGTTGGTGTTTACGACCCTTAGTTTTACTCACATTAACTTTTAATTTATTTTCTTTAATCTAATCTTCTAGTCTCTTTAAATCAAGTATTTCGCAAAGACATTGTTTTGCATCTTTCCCTGTTACATATACGAGTGCATTATCCACAAAAAGAACAATTTTTAAATTTCTTAAATAAAAGAGGTCCGAGAATAGATCCTTGTGGAACACCAAACGATGTCATTATACTATCAGATAAGATATTATTCACCGTTGTCCTTTGTGACCTACTATCCAAATATGATTCAAACCGCTTCAATTCTGTATTTCGGATGCCATAATGTTTCAACTTCGTTATTAATATGCGTCTAAATATGGTTTCAAATGCTCTTTTAAGATCCAAGAAAACTGCCATGACCTTTTTTTATCAGCTAACTCTTCTTTCAAGTTAACTATTACTTGATTTAATGCCGCTTCAAATGAGTGTCGTGTAATTTTTGTTGAAATAGATATAAAGTTGATTATGAATTATTTTTTCTATTATCTTCTTCAACTTGTGAGTTCGTAATGGGTCTATAATCTTCACAGTTATCAGACCCTCTAACCTTTTCCATTGGCGTGATACGAAACTCCTTCCAAGTATCAGGAAAGCATCCAGTTACTTAATAAAAGATTTATGAGACGCTCAATAATTGGACCTAGTACTTCAAATGCATCCAGCAACATTTTTGCACTTATAAAATTAAAATTCCTTTTTTAACTAATTGTTTTTATAACTTCTCTAATTTCACACTGATTCCCCGATTTAATTTCAAATTGAGTCTTTTTCTTGTACGAAATTCACAAACGGAACATTGTCTATGGATAAATTAATCTTCTTAATGCTAGTAGCAAAATATTTATTAAATTCATTTGCAATAATTCTTTCATCAGTCACACATACATTATTAAAGGTAATACTCTTTTTTAGGATATTTCTATTTTCAATTAATACGTATATTTCTTAATAGTTCTCCACATAGATCTGATTTGTACTAAGTTAATTTTATTTTTAATATATTCCTTTTTAGCTTTATCAAATTCTCTCTTGTTGCGTCCAATCCGATATGATTTCCTATCATTATCATCATTTGTAAAGCGCCATTTGGTGGTATTATTTTTTCTTTTTTTAGTTGCCTTAACCGATTATTGTACCATTCTAATAAATTATTATAGTTACTTATTTTATTACTTACATAGACTTTTATTATTTTTCACAGTTCATTTGATATGATGCTCGCAATGTCGTTAGTATCAGTTATATTATATACGTTTACCAATGTACTACATATTACTAATATCTCTAATAAAAGATGGTTTTTTGTACTTTAAATAAGGTATTTCATTTACACTTGCTTCAAATTTTCTACTAACCTTAATATTCACTACAATAGTTTCGTGAACGGTAGTTTTTAATTCAATATTTATATCTGCTTCCACTTCAAATGAATGATTATCTACGCATCTGCGCAAAAATTGTTAACGGGCCAAATATGCATACAAATTCTAAGGAAAAGATATCCAGTAAATTTCTAAAAAAAATTGAGGTCTTCACCAGGTCGAGGCATCGTTGATTTTATATTGGAGCGAGGCACTCATATCCATTGCATAGACATAAAGCCTATCCAATCAAACTATATAACTAATCGATTTCTTTCATTCCGACAATATCAACAATTTTCTCAGCTTTGTGCTTTGTACCTACGTCAGTTTATAAACGAAAATAAGTAAAAGAAAAACATTACAATCAATAAAATAGTTTTGTTGGCTCATTTCATTGTTCGGAGCTTCGCTAAAGTTAGCCAAGACTTGCGAGTTAATCTTGTCGGTTAATATGAACTGAGTGGCATCACATTTGACTATGGCCCTGCTTATCTGTTATTACTTGTCTGTAATTTAAAGTTGTAAAGTCGAAGTCATTTTACTCTACTATCCCGAGAAATATGTAGTAGACTGCAGATAAAAAAAAAACAATTTCCTTGAGTTGTTGAAGTTTTTTAAGCCAAATAACAAAATCTTACTACTTCGGAATTAGAATTGCAACCTGTAAAACAATTAGATCTGAAAGAGAAAAATTAATTTCTGTACACTCGGAAAAAGAAAAGCTCATATTCAAAAGGAATTTTAATATAGCTATATGTATGCTACCGGTGAAATAAATATTTCTTTGCACATTAAAAATGGAAACGAGACAACAATTAAATTATAACTTTTCTGTTTCTTACATATTAAATTTTTTTGGTCTTTTTTTTCTTGATAGAATTAATTCCCTCCGCAATTTGTTCAATTTCCTTGTAGTTTATAGTTTCTGTGTATCTTGTATCCTTCTTTTTCACTTGTTTCTGCACAATATCTTGGAATGTAGTACTAAGCCTGTTCCAAACGAAATTTATGAAATCCATAGCTAAATCCTGTCTGAAGAAAGCAATAGCAACTAATGCCACTAATATTAAAGCTGAAATTGAATTCTGGCTTAAATCGCTTTCAGTAGCTTTTAATTCTGGTGTAAAATTAAGTTCAACGTAAACTGAACTTGTATTGGCACTGAATTGAACTACTGGAAGCTTAAGTTTATAGTATCTGTCAGACATCGATGTTTTCAATTCAACGAAATAAGTTTTACCATCAAGGGGTATACGTGGGAAAAATATCATTATTCCAGGATTGAAACGTGCTTTAACATTCAAAGGGCTCTCTACTCGCTGAGAATATATTGGGCTATCAGCATTTCCTTTACGATACATTTGAACTCGTAGAGCTTTGTAATTATCATTCAAATTAGTGTAAACTCTACCGATTACATCTACAAATCCAATTGGACTAATGGCGACTAAATTAACATTACGGACATCATCTTTTTCTACTTGAATTGTACGTGATTCAGGTATGGATCTTTCAACATTCATGTTAACTTCACCTGTCTTTGGCCGAATTGTGTATGTACAACCTGGTTGAAGACCTCTTATCCGATATTGCCCGTTATTTTCAGTGGATGATTCTTCCTGATGGTCCATACATTTTTCATCTGAAATTGCCTCCATAATCACATTTGCAAATGGATCACCATTGAGAGATGTGATTGTACCAAAAACAGAGTAAGCCACACGATTTCCTCTGGAAACAATAGAGAAATGAAAATTAAGTATTGTAAAATATCAAGATATGTATCATATAAAGTTCATAAAATTTGTGAGGGTCACCTTGTTCATGTTCACAATCGCTAAAAGATTTAATCTGAGAGAAAAGTTTAATGTCGTCAGCATAAATCAAGACTTTGTGGTGCCTCACAACAGAGACAATATTGTCAATAGATAGAATAAAAAACAATGGGCCGAAATTACTCCCTTGAGATACGCCGGACGAAGCTTTCAGGACTCTACAGATGGAAAGTCGGAATAATATTTGATATCTTGTCTATTATTTAAATAAGACTCCATCCATTTTATAAATGTTGGGGGAAATCCATACTTTTCCATTTTAAACAATATTATGGAGTGCGATAACTTTTCGAAGGCTTTACTAAAATCTGTATAAATACAATCCGTCTGGTAGCCTTTGCAAACCAGCGAATGGTATCCGAGACAAATTCCAACAAGTTAGTGGTTGTAGATCTGCTCGAAATAAGCCCATGTTGGTTTGAAGAGTGCAAATTCTTACAGAAAACCGGCAGCTGAGAATAAATGATAGATTCGAATAATTTGAACATACAAGATAACTTTGCAATAGGTCTATAGTTAATAATTTACTACTTTTTTTTGTGGATATGTAAGATAAAAGAGTTTTTGAGCGAGTTTTGAAATATTATTTTCAGCGGAGCTGCCAGGGCAAGGCAGCACGACTTAAATCAGGACCCGTTGTGAAGTCACTTGGAAGTTCATTAATATATGTATGTAAGTATCAAGCTTTCAAATTTGTTCCAATAGTTGGAGTGGTAACTCTGTTGTAGTTGGGGAGTAACGGATTAGAATATAACATTTCTAGAGAATAGATAGGTGAAATATGTGAGTATAATATTTGAGAATATTTATTCGAAACTGATAGAACAAATTTTCACAATTGTTGTCTTAAGTGGAAAATCTTTCGATGATCGCTTTCAAATATTTTGAAATTAGAAAATGAAATTCAAAATTTTAACGATAGTTATGATATAGTTTTAAGGTCTTATTTTTTTAAAAGACTACAAGGGACGTGGGTTTGGTTTTTTTAAAGATGAATCTATCTGAATACAGAGTTTATAATTGAATTATAGTTGAAGTTTTTGAATTTCGTACTAATTTTCGAAATACCACTGTACTTACAATTGTCTAGACGACTTGAGTAATTCGCATAAGAAATAACTTAATGAAAAAATTCAATAATTTTAAATACATATATTAAAATATTTATAATTTGAACTTTTGCCTAAAATGTCTATTTTTGACACTTGACGTCGCCGAAGTCTCTGAGAGCGTTTTGTTAGAAGAATGCATGAAACTGAAAATAGCTTGCAAGGACATATATGTTACTAATATTGCGCAGCTTTAAATTAGGGTCTAATCTGCAGGTTAGTAGCGGCTGGAACAAGCTTGCTACGTTTTGAATGGTCTAGGAAAAAATAGGATAATTACGTATCTTATGCCTAATCTACAATGCATGGTAAAACCACGTCGTCAAAACGATATCGTTTGCTGAAGAATGCATATAAATACACGAAATTTGTAAGCAATGGTAAGCTGCCAAATTAAACAGCTGTTGACCTGTCAATTATCATAAATGTAATTTCTCCCTCGATTTCATTGCAGAATTACATCAAAGGAAGTATTTGGTCTCAATAATTTATACTATAAGATTATAGCAAACTAAAAAAAATGTAGATTGCAGTGGGACAAGACAATTAATATAAAACTTTGTTTTTAAGAATGAAAGTGCAAGTTCCAGTTTACCGCTGTTTTATTCTATATTCCCCTTCATGGCTCTATATTATGCTGATTAACACATAACCTCGTGCTCATATATATGAATTTCACTGTAAGGAAACTGCCCCTATTAGTTCCCTAGAGCATAGCCTATGTAAAAAGATAAAGAATACAAATCTCCCATCTTTTAAATGTTTGTAACACTGCTACGTCCATATAAGAACAAAATCACAACATTTATTTTTTAATGGCGATTTCAAAGCTCTAGATCAAAATTAGACTATTTGACTCTTGACTCCTTAATAATAGATAATAATAATGCCAAAGTCCTGGAGATATCTTATGTCATAGCACAGAATTAGTAAGAATGGAAAAAGTTGTGGAAAAATTGATATTATTCGGTTAAGTCTAGGAGGTAATAATTCATGCCTCGTTTGAACCCCTGATGAGCATCAAGGGAAGGAAAAGGGCAAAACAGAAGACATTAAATTGTTTCACATTCGCACTGTTCTATTAGTTTATACCAATGTTACTCAAGACTTCAATGTTGTTTAATAAAGATCTCCAATATGAGCTCGTTATCTACGAGACGAAAAAGTTATCCTTGTGGAAGACATAAATACAGACGTCGATCTAAATAGCTAATAGTAGGCATGTCCAGGAGAACAACACCAACGACAATGGAAGTATCCTTCTCGAAATATGATACATCCACAACAAGATAATCTATGGGAATATATTTCCGCATATGCCCTATACTATAATCTTTTAAGGGTGATCACTTAAGGATATTTGAAAACAGTGAGTGCGAACATTAGTAGCAATATAGTAATATGGTAATGACCAGAAAATACATCTCGGGATTTCTATTTATCGTGATGAATTTTTATGTTCTAGGAGCGATTACAGGTGTCTGTATATCTGACCCACATCATTGATCTCGACGTTCGAGATCCCGCAACAGATACAAATTTGCTATATAGAAGGTTCGAATTTCATACCGCAGAAGACAGCCAGTCTTCAATTTACTACCAAGAATATTGAAGATTTGTTGACCCCTTAACAGCTCATTGAATAATGTAACAGCGTTACGATATGGTAGTGAAAAAATTAACTACAAAGTAGAATGAAATGCAAAACTAATCATGCCATTGAAGGGCGCTTATAGAGATTTTTAATTTAATAAGCCACGTGTTTTGTATGCGGTAAACGTAATTAGGAAAGGTGACTGAAGCTGAGGAAACTGTGCTAAAATAAAAATCAACAAAATTTTAAAAATGATAAAATAGGTTTTAAGTTAGTAATAACGACCACCATAAGTCACTGAAAGTTCTACAAACACATATACTCAGTGGGATTAAACAACTCAGTAACAGATGCAGTTTATACTTGTTAAGTGAATGCTCTAGTCACTAAAACGTTTTTGCCTATAAAACATATCCCTAGGAGGAGTTGCAAAACAAAACATTTCATACTTGTCTCGCTTAGGTGGATCGATTGTAGTTGATAGCTTTTCTCAGACTAAACTGATCAGTACGCAGTGTCTTCAAGGCCTATATCTACATCTTGTCCACAAAAGGCACAGACAGAAACTTTCAATATCATCATATTAACAATGTGAAAAAGTTATACCCCACGCGCAACCAATTCCATCACTTATTTACTACGATAAAAGGATAAATTGTGCGAATAATGAAGTTGATATAGAAAAGGTAGCTGAAATTTAGGATATGGACATATGTACGTATAAAATTATTTGATGCCAAGATGAAAGAGGTAAATCAAAGCTAGTGTAAAAGAAGTGTGTAAGTAGGATAAATAGATGGTATAATAGAGAATTAGCAATATTAAGAGAATATTGATTAATGCTTATCAAAGAGATAAATTAACTACTGACGAGAGTGAATGGACAAATTATAAAACGGTACGGAATAAGTATAAGAAACAAATTAAATGTGCTAAAAGGAGCTATATAATAAGAATATATGGAGTCAACGATAAAGGAGATGTGGTTTATCCATAAAATAAATTGTGTTGAAGAAATCAAAAACAGATGTATATCTAAAGCACAAGTGGTAAGAGCGTAAGGTATTAATTCAATAAATATTTTATAGAAAGTGTAGAGAAAATAATTGTGAAATACCAACGATGCAGTATCGCGCAAAAAAATCAATTTCGTTTTAAAATATTAGTGGCACAGAAATAAAATATATTTGTAGTGTAATAAACCACAAAAGAGAATTGAATTGAAAAACTCACTTTTCGACCCTGTAACTGCGAATATTTCCAATTAAACGGAAAATTCTTATTTTTTCATTATTCGTAAGAAATTTTTTACTTTGTTTCATGAGAATGGCAATTTTCTATGTTTTCGGTAAGAAGAAATCAATATTTTTTTTACGAAAAATTAGAGATTATATATTATATTATATATTTAGTTCAATTAATATGCTACGACTATGTGACAAGATTTTAGAAAAAGAGCTAGAAGTCCTACTAGAGCAAGGAAAAAAGCTAGAATTGGTCAAGACCAATTATTACGATACACGAGGAATGCCCGTATGTAATTTCGTATGGTCATCCCTTTGTGTAAGTTTTATTATTAAAGTGGTATTTCACATCTTATTATAAAGCGGTTTGTCGGATAGTAAAAATTATTATAACTAATTTCATAGAATTTCATATTCTGAAGAGCTTTCGAGTAAAAACAAAAACGTCTACGACTGATCGTTTTCACAGTACACCTAAAAAAAAAAAACCAATTTGTATATGGCAACACCAAGAATGGGTTGTCCGGTTTAGTCCATTTGAAATTTATTGTTTTCACTATATTTATGAACACGTCGTGTACAAATTTCAGTTCTCTATGTCGATGCGTTTGCAGTGTCAAATATGTAGTGAAAAATGAAACATTTGTTTGGCATACCTAAGAAGCTGCCCGATTGGCCCAATTTTCGAACATCACTTTTTTTTTTAAAAAATCCGTGTGCAAAATTTGAGCTCTCAAACAAACGGATGGACATGCAAAAATCAAAATAACTTTTAATGCTTGGGTGTCCAATCTATATTGCTCTACCATCATTATTTCTAAGTGTTATAAACGGAATGACAAACTTAGTATACCCTATAATTTTATCATTTAGTTCTAGGGAATAAAATTACCTACAGGAAAATTGTCGTATAGCAAGGAACAATGGGGGCTTGAACAATACAATTGCGAGACCTAAAGCTGGGGGCTGTGAAGGAATGGAAGAAGGTACCGCCATTCTAGAAGTATTCCTAGATTTTAAGAGAGCGTTTGAGACTAAAGACAGACAAATTTTTCTATCAAAGCTTATAAAATATGGTATACATACAGGGAAAGAAGTACAATTGATTTTCTGGGAAGAAGACCAGAGTGTAAGACAAACTTTCCAAAGGAGTTGAAATAAAATTGAGAGTACCACAAGGATCAGTGCTTGGTATATATAAAAGACGTTAAGAGTGCGTTGATTCATTCAAAAATTAAACTTTTTGCTGATGATGCGTTTGTGTTTTTGACTAGTAAGGATATAGAAGTAATAGTGAACGATTTAATAACGGATTTAATGGCTTAGAAATAATAAATTAAAATTAAATGTTAAAAAAAAAAACGAAATTTACAATCATAAATTGTAAAAAATGAGTAAAATTAAGTATCTAGGGGTTATTATTGATAACAAATTAAGCTTGATTATATTTGTAAGAGAATTATAAGAAAGTTCTCCATTTTAGAAAATTCGAAGATTGAAGATTGAGTGCAATAAAAATATAAAACCACATTTTGAGTATAATACCGTAGGCAGACGGGCAAAATCAATGATCATTCGTTCGTAATTGAATTTTTCAAAAATCGCTTTACCTTTGAATTTTAATTATCAAAAATGTGCTGTCAATTACATATAAAAATTGACAGGACTTTCGTTTTAATTCACAAAATCTTGGGTAAGTTGATTTTTGAAAAAATCAATTACGTATGAATGATCATTGATTTTATCTGTCTGCCTAGGATTTTACTCTTCAATACCAATTTTATGCACGAAGATCAAATTATAAAGAATTCGAAAGCTATGCGTATAATACTGAGGTGTCATAGATTCACGCAAATAAGAATGCCTTCAAAAGGAAGAATTGAACCGGGATATTTCGATAAATTTAATGAGCTACCATTAGAAATAAAAAGAAAAAATATTTATAAGATTTTTAAAAGAAAATTTTTCAATTTGTAAAGGATAGAGGTAAGGGAGGTAAGCTGTGTATTATTATGTATATTAAAGTATTGTTTGTACTAGTAAATAATTATCTCATCTTATATTTTAAATATTCGAATTCAGGATATTATTCGCGAGATCTCTTCTTTAAATCAATCCTTGAGATCCAAAGCATATTTAGAAGGAAAAATTTGCTATCCGGGTTGATTTTTCCACACTCAACTATTGGTTCCACCGAAATTCACCAGTATGGAGATTACTTATCTGCGTTTCTAGTTATATACTATAGAAGCAAAATGTGGAAAGAGGGAAAGATTACATTCTGTTTTTTCTATTCCTGTTAGTTAGAATTTCGTATTTTCATAAAAAACCCAAAGGTAAAAACCGTACGATCCCATTTTAAACTTTAATAATGTCTTATTTTAATCCGTGTCAAGTTCTGGAATATATTTGAAAGCTTGGGTTACAGGCAACTATTTTCTAACCGAATTTTGTATCAGCAGTCAACAACACAATAATTATATAATCATTAACTAATAAGTCGTTTTAAAACTAATAGCAATCGGCAATGTAAGTAATAAAAAATTTACGTCAACTTACATCAGTTCTACTGTTACAGTTTCTCCGTCCTTTACATCAATCATTTTAGAATTTGGATTAAATTTGTATTCCTTCATCATAGGTCGAAGAAAATATTGGCTAGGAGAAAGCGAGTGAAATTTAATCGTACCATCATCTCCAGTTACTAAATTTTTTCTGTAACTCTCAGCTCCAGATAAAGAGAGAAGAACGCCAGCAAGCAAATTTCCTGTGTCATCTTTAACTTTTACAACAACATCACATAATTTATGTGCTTCGAATATGTTTCTAGCCCAATCATAAGCAGAGAACACATATGACTCTTTTTCAGCAGTTAATTCTACTCTAATGCTCTCATCAATTGGGCCAAATTTGAAGTCCCCTAAAGACGAAGACATCATCTGCATATTAGTTAATTGTGGATTTTCAGGAAAATTTAAGGAAACTTTAACGTTTTTTATTGCAGGTACAATTTTTCCTTGAATTATGAGACCTTTAGTAGCCATAAAACTGAAAACTATGTCGACACAATCATTTCCTCCAGTGATCTCCTTTTTTCCAGGTTTAAAAAGCATTGTATTACTTTGCGGTTTTACAGTTATCAATTCGCCTGGCTTTAGGAAAGTATCATAACGGTAGGAGTAAAACCCATCGACTTTATTGGGCTCAAGAGCAGGCGAGACAATTTGTTTACCAATTTTACTTTCGATGTTAAATTTAATAGGAGCATTTGCCTCAGTGGAAAGGACACGAACACCAATTTTGTGAGCAACAGCTTTAATAACAAGAGGTGATTGATCCCGTGTGGAAAAGCTAGATGAAGATTTGTAATCGAAAATATGACACCCTTTAAGCTCTACAGTGTACTCTCCAGCCTTAGCCACACAGAAATTATTAAGTCCTGTTGACAGGGCAATCATTCTTTGTGTGATGAGTGTGTCTGTTTTTTGACCAGTCCGTAAAGTGTATAGCATCTAAAATTAAAAAATAAAGATATATATAAATATATATTTATATATATATAAATCTAAAGAACTTTAACATTTTATGCATACCGTTGCTTTATGACTGGAAATCACAGAAATTTCATATCCTTTATGGATAAAATGTGGAGCAGTTATCTCTGCCGAGTTAATGTTCAACATTACTTTGGTTCTCTCCCAGCAAAGATTAGATTGCGGAATCGATAATTCATAGGGTCCAGGTAAAACATCAGAAAATGAATACTTTCCATCTGAAATTACACTTTCATTATTATTGCACACAACATATTCAAATTCTCACCTGATGCTACAGTCACTATTGTTTGACCGGTTAATTTTCCATTCGAATCCAAAGAGTTCAAAGTTATTTCAATATTCTTACAGTTACTAGAACTGTCTGGCAGACACTTAATTTCTCCAGTAAGGCTCGCTCTAAGTTGTGAAAAAATAATTTCTGATATTGGAGAAGCCTTTATTTCAACAGTATGCTTGATAGGGAAGAACCTGAAAAATTGTTCCTGATAATAAATAAATGTTTTTATTTGGCGGAGAACCTACTGTACTCCATGGGATTTATCCTCTTCTGTAGTAATAACTTCCATAGAATACTTTCCAATCGGTAGGTAAGTACACCAATCTCCAGTTTCACTATTGGAAGTTGTAGTTGTGTGGAAAGTTGACCCCAGTTGAGTGATACCAATAATGTATGATCGCTCAGAGATAACTTTTCCGCATGTTTTAAACGCAGAAGCTATGATATCCGGAACTCGTGGATTACCGAGGGAAATTTTAATAGTTTCTTTCTTGAATTCCAAGTTATCTATACAAATACAGTCATGAGATAAAAATTATTTAAAAACTATACACCAATCTTACCAGCTAGCACTTCAAGGCTATACGTTCCTGCTTTTATGTTCTCTAATATATAACTACCATCATTATTTGTAGTGGCGACTTGTTTCTTATTTAAAAAGACGTTTGCTCCTGCGATAGGATTGCCATTAGGGGAAGCAAATACTTTTCCAGGAATGCTGAATCCAGTTACCTTAAATAAATTTTATTATATTCTTTCCTTTAAGATTAGCGTACTTCAAAGCTTTTATTTGTATCATATATACATATGTTAAATAAAGACTGAGTAGCTAGCTACAATTCTACTAATATCAACTAGCAATATAAAAATAACTTAAAAATTTAGAGTAAGAAAATTACATTAAGAGATATGCAAAATTAGCAACAATTTAAAATAAAAATTACGTGACGGATTAATTTAATATGAGACGTTAGTTTAAATGCATTAAAAAATGAGTTAGTTCCAATTTCGTATCACTCGAACAAATTATGATTCCTAGAGAATGGACTATCTATGTGTGGTAATAGAATGTGAAAAATTCTTCAAGTTCTCCCAAAAGTAAGCTTCGCTTATTAACTAGCAGGATATTTAAGAAGTAACCAAGAATAGCGGACCGAAAAGTTAAAATGAGATATGAAATCTTAATACAAATACAAATTTTGTAGTCATTAAAAATATTCGTCCAACATTCTGGGATAAGCTTCATCCAAATGCAAAGCAGTCACTGGTGAAATAGGACAGATGTAAATATATGGTAGAGCAAAATGGATTAGACACCCATGCATAAATATAGTTTTGCATGTCCGTCCATCCGTCCGTGCGCACGATAACTCTAAAACGCGTGTACTTAGAGAGCTGCATATGGGCTTTTTTAAAAAAAAAAGTAAAATCAAGCGCGAAAATGGGACAAGTCGGGTAACTCCTTCGTAGGGTTCGTTTTTCACTACATATTTGGACAATGCCTGAGAGCGTGTTAAAATTTAATAAATTTTTTAGTGTTTTCATAAAAATAGTAAATATAATTTCTAAAATGGACTAAATAAGCGAACTCCTTCTGTGAAAACGAAAGGTATCTAGAGGAGCTTAACCTTATTATGAGAGAGCAGTCAGGTTTCAGGAAAAGACATAATTGTGAAACAGCATTAAATCTAGTTATAGAGGAATGGAAAGAGGAAATGAATAAAAACAAGTTTGTAATAGCTGTATTTTTGGATTTCAAAAGAGCATTTGAAACGATTGATAGGCTAATTCTTTTGAAAAAATTACGTAAATATGGAATTTTGGGTAAAGAATCTCAATGGTTTGAAAGTTACCTAAAAGAGAGAACACAAAGAACAAAAGTAAACGGATTAATTTCAGGAGAAAAGGAAATATCACTGGGAGTTCCACAGGGATCGGTACTTGGAACATTATTGTTTCTTATATATATCAACGATATGGAAAATGTGATTAAGATAGCAAAGCCTGTTTTATTTGCGGATGACACACTAATATATATAACTGGAAGTAACTTACCTCAAGTCAAATGGCAATTAGATCAGGATTTAAAGGCTTTAAGTAAATGGCTTAAAATGAATAAATTATTGCTGAATTTGCAAAAAACAAAATTTATGGCACTAAAGACAAACTGTGATATCGAAATTGAAATTGATGGTGAGCTGATAGAAAATGTAAACGAGATGAAATATTTAGGAGTAATAATAGACAGAAATTTGAATTTCAATGCACATGTGGATTACGTATGCAAGAAAATTGGAAAAAAGTTAGGCTTTTTTAAAAGAATAAGGAAAAAATTATCAATAATGACAGCTATACATGTTTACAATAGTATCGTTAGACCACACTTCGAATATTGTTCAACAATATTATTCTTATGCACGCAAGGAGCGATCGAGAGGATGCAGAAGCTACAAAACAAAGCGATGAGGTGTATATTACGATGCAACAGGTATACACCAATAAGATGGATGCTAGAAGCACTAAAGTGGATGAGGTTAAAAGAGCGAATTGAACTGAGTGTATTGCTGTTCATATTCAAGGTAAAATCTGGTCGTCTACCTGAATATTTGCGCAGTAAACTAAACCTAGTAACAGACATACAACCATATAATTTGAGAGGAGCTGAAGTTAACTTTCGTTTGAATCTACGAAGAAGTACCATGGCGCAGAATTCTTTATTATATAAGGGATTACAAAGGTTTAACGCGTTACCAACAGATTTAAAACAAGAAACAAGATTTAATAATTTTAAAAGAGGAAGTTTGCAATATATTAAGAGTAATATGTAATCTAACTTTAAAATATAAAATAAGTCAATATTGTGTACATGAAGAGTTTTTAAACTAATAAAGTATTATTATTATTATATTATTATATTATATTAATGTACTGAAAAGTTCTTCAGAATATGAAATTCTATACAACTGATTATAATCATTATTTCTGTCCATACGAAATGACATACGAGTATTCATCTAGGGTATCATAAGAATTGGTCTTGGACTACGAAATGACATACGAGTATTTATCTAGGGTATCATAAGAATTGGTCTTGGACCAATTCTAGGGTTTTTTTACTTGTTTGCTCTAGATTAACCTGCAACACATTATTAAACAGACATAATATGAACCTAGCCATTATCTTACCTCAAAGCTTTCTTGCAAAACCATTGCATCCTTCTTTACTTGAAACTCGATGAATTCTGGCTTAATATGCAATTTAAGTTCCTCATTGTCTACGAGAGGCCGTAGAAGATATTTACCCGGGGCTACAGCTTTGAAGATAAACTCGCCATTTTTATCAGAATGTGAAAAGCATAAAGGTGATGTTTCATAATTTTTATGACTAAAATCAATTTTTAGTAATAATTCTTTGGAGCAATATGATTGTAATTTTAACTGTAAAAAAAAATGTTAAACCTTATCTCTTTTATATATAAAATTAGTTGTACCCCTTTTTCTTTGAAGAGAATTATTCCAATATTGCTGAATGGTTGTCCATTATTTAAAATCTTTCCCTTGACATCAAAACCAGCTACTACAAGTGAGCCTTCCGGTAGCTCAGTATTTCCACCTCTTACAACAACATTATACTCTGGCTTGGTAAAGTACCACTTATTATGAGAAGCCTTAATAATGTATTTCCCAGGAATGATTGGTGTAAATGAAAATACTCCGTTGATATCTGTTATAGTTTTGCGCACATCGCTGCCATCCTCAGAGCTTAGCTCCACATTAACATCTTTTATGCCACCGCTTTGTCCAGCCAGACCTACGTTTCCAGTAATTCCAAATCCCTTGAAGACAAAATTTACATCCTTTCCTTGACTGCATAAATCAGTCTTGCCATTGAAATTTAATTCTACTCTTTGTGGTTCAAAGCTCCAACCCGGCGGAGGCGATATCTTCAATATATATTCCCCCTTATCGTACACTGGAATAAAATAGTATCCATTCGAAGGTGAACAATCGGTTTTATCTTTTAAGCTGCCCTGTTTTGTCAATCTATAAAGTACGAAAATCACCTATCATCTTTATCCAAGGTATGTAAATATGATAAAATTCAAATTGAATTGAAAAAATTAGCATTGCAGTGATGAGGTTAAAAATTAACTTACAATTTAACTTCAACTTTAGAAAAGTCAATATCTGCATGGCTTTTTATGAAACCGCCACATCCCAAAATATCATCGGATTGAACCAAGTTTGTTAATAATAAAATTTTAATTGATAAAAACAGAAATATTTTCCCTACAAACCCCATTTTTGCCAGATATGATAACTTTGACAGTTTCACGTTTTAATAAATGACAGTTCATCAAAGTGCCAAATGAAGTTAGTTGAAATTACAAAAGGAATAAATAATAGCCCACACGCGGATTTTTTAAGGCAGTTTTTAAGGGTGATAACCCGAGGATTACACAAGATAGTACAGCTTGTATGCAAGCATCTTACTGACTTATAAGACAATGGAGGAGCTATTTTCATTTTTCTATAGGAAAGCATGGCACAAGTTTTATAGTTCTCTCTTTCGCCCATGGCAGAGTTGGAGCTACCAACGCAAAATATTGCATTCTGGAACGTTTGCTTATACCATTTGATGTTTTTATGTTGTGTTTACCATGCTCCGTCTCTCTTGCCCATAAGCAGAATTCAGGAATAACTTTTGAAAATTAAAGTCGGAATGAGTTTAATTCCTGATAAGTGATTAAAATATCACTTGAGCACAAGAAAATATATTTGATATTTTTTTTAATTAAATTCGATTTACGGGTGTAAAATGTCATCTGATTGGTTGAGTTTTGCATGTTTTTTATGTAATCGTTTTAAAGGGTGCATTAACGGTGATATACAGAAACACAATATTTTTTGTGCCACATGAAATAGCAAATCGCTCAGTCCATCCGTCTGTATGAGAATAACTAGGTGTCTGCGCACCATGCCCACGGTGACACTAGAGATCATGCTTGACTTATTGCCGCTGGACTTCTATTGCAGAGGTGTAGCGGTAATTAGTGCTGTCAGACTGAGAGAGTAGGGTTGGTGGATGGAGGGGTTTTGAGCGCTCCAATATACTCCAGAAGATTGATTTTAGTGATTGCAGGGAAGAAACATATTACCAAGTACCCATCTTGACTTTTGGTGGGGGTGTCAATGCAATGATGCCCACCAGGAGTGAATGGAAGGGGAAAGAGATGGTCGCAACATCCGATATTTCTATTTACGGATGGTTCCAAGACGAGTGCGGGCATAGGGGCTTAAGAGATCTCCAATGGCACGAGTCCTATGGACTGCCTGATAAATTCAGTGTTTTCCAGGCAGAGCTCGCAGCGATTTATCAGGCGGCAATATTGGTATCCATGTGCAAAGAGCCCTCACGTCACATTTGCATATATACCGATAACTAGGCAGCCATCAAGGCGATGGATGCTGTGCTGGTAAAATCCAAACTGGCGCATATGCAAGACCACCCTTGAGGAATGGACTATAAGGCACAAGGTGACCCCATGCTGGGTACCTGGCCATAAGGATATCTCAGGCAACGAGATGGCTGAGTTGGCCAAAAAGGGTTCTGAAACGGATAGATCCACAGTGGTAGCTTATGTCAGGATCCCAACCGGAGCTTTAAAGAGGAGATCATCAGAAGCGCTTATCAAAAGGCAGGTGGACCAGCAGAGATAACTGCCATATTGCGAGGCAATTGTGGCTTGCATATGAGAGGGAAAGGACAAGAGAACTGCTTAATGACAGCAGAACAAATACTAGGTATCTAGTAGGGGTCATTACTGGTCACTGGGCCACAGGGGACCATGGTAGAAGACTGGATCTAGCGGCGAACACTTTCTGCAGGAGCTGTAAGGACTCGGAGGAAATCGAATCCGTCAAGACTTGCTTTCCGAGTGCCCCGGTTTGATGAATAAAAGAGGTAGGCTATTAGATAGCTACTTCTTTTCAAGTCTGGGGGAGCTAAAAAGTAAAGAGTTCAGATATATCTTGAGTTCTTTGAGAGAAGCAAGATAGATCTAGGTAAAGAGTCTTAGATATATCCCGAGTTTTCTAAGAGAAAGGATGGATCTGGGGCGGCCTGAAAGGTTATCCCATGAGGTCTAGGAGCAAAATGGAACCACTAACGGTTTAATTTGCTAGTCGAACTAGCATTTGATATGTTCTATTATCTAAATAAGACACCACCCGTTTAAGAAATGTTAGAGGAAACTCATTCTTTTCCATTTTAAACAGCATCACGGAGTGAACTTGTCGAAGACTTTACTAAAGTCTGTATAAATATAATCCGTCTGATAGCCTTTTATAAGCCCGCGAATATTATGCGACACAAATTCCATAGTTGGGGGAAACAACCACTATCGAGCGATTTTTTGAAAAGAATTCTCAGCGGATCTGCCTGGGCAAGGCAGCACGACTTAAAGAAGGCTGGAAGGATCACATCAGGACCCGTTGTGAAATCATTTGGAAGCCCATTAATATGATCAAGTATATGCTCTTGTGCAATTATAGGGATAGTGAATGAAAAGTTATGAGAATCATTTATATGACTGAAGTTGTTATTTCGAGGAAGGAAATTTGACGAAGAAAATGCATTGTCAAAAAATGAAGCAAACATATTGCAAATTTCAGACAAATCAGCACTCATGGTATTGGGAAAGAAACGTGTATCACTAAATAGTTTCGCACACATGCTTTGAATATACTCATCATAAAGATAGGCACAAGGAAACTTCTTTGAACTCATTATAGGATGTGAGGAATATAACAGACGGCTTGTGAGTCAAAGTTTTTGCACCGAGTAAAAAGTTCCGATTTAACAAAGAGACATATTGTGTAGTGTCGGTTTTCAATAAAACTTATGATACAACTTCTTGTACAATTTGCATTCTCAGTTTTCATGATCTATTGATAATCAATATTCATATTTCATAGCCCTGTCGTTAAAATAGGAAATTAATCACACTGGACTGATATAAATTGTCAGTGATCCTGCATTACCGCGAGACTAGCAATATCATAACCGCGTACCTGCCTAGAGTAGTACAATTTCAATTTCGCGGCCAATAGTAACGTACAACTTGTTTTGTCAATTTCATTTCTATAAACCAAATATATGACACCCTTCAGTAGTAATAATTTTGTCATTATAATAAAAAAATATAAATATATATGTACATGCCTGCTGCAGGCTTTACTATTTTGAACTTACGCGTTAGTGACATTGTAGTTTCGCGGTTATGCAGTAAGCCGTAATCCCTGGAATATACAAGCCACGAACAAAGTTTGAAAAAGAGTGCAGCGGGCCGGTTAGCAGGCGACCTCCATAGTCTTCTTGCCTTGTCTTACTGCAGGAGTTTTTCATATAAAAGTTACTTGTATTTTGTTCAAAAACTATAATTTGCATAAATTTGTTTTACATGCTATTTTTTTTAACTATTAGAAAAAAACATATTTGGCTGCAATTTGTATTAACTTCAATTTTCTGTGGGAGCGACAGTTTTAGGCTTTAGGACCTGTTTAAGATGAAATTTTAGTTTTTCCTCCATGACGAGTATACAAAAACAGTGAGAGTGAACTCTTACTGCATGGCTCTAGCCGGCCTGTTAAGGCCTTTTAATGTGTCGGTGCCTTCAGCGATTTAATGGCTTGTATTATATTCCGAGGGCTACGAGTAAGCCCTTATAGCGTACAGGAAGTGTGATAAGCCAAATTTAGCGTAGTCAAATTCTGGTTGTGTACAGGCGTGTAGTATGAAACAACATAGAGAGCGGGGCAATTACATATATTTCCCAAAAGTTAAGAATGAAATAGATGACACACCAAATAAGTTCACTTTTCAGAAATTCATATTAAATTGCAGTAGTAGCTCATTAAAAATATAAATGAAAGATTTTTTTCTACATATCTTTAGTACCTACGAGTATTGTATACGCCTGATGTATGTACCATTATGTCGTCAGAAATTCTTTAAGATTCTCATATATATGTAGTATAGGCTTCATGTTAAACGGCAACTTCAACGTAGAAAGCAAATTTTGAAAATGAAAACGAAAAAAAGCATTAATATTCAAAAATTTATGCAGGGTAAATACATCAATGTCCACTTCATCATAAAACATGCCAAAAACGACGAATTTTCCTTACAATGCTGATATTTCTATATCTTCATGTTCGTGTATGTATCTGGTACCTATTTAAAGTGAGCAATAGGATCTTTGAGTTAAAGTTCAGTCATCAGATTTCAGTTCATTATATGTCGGCATGTAAATAATATGGCGAAAGTGCAATAACAATTTTTTTTAAAAAATGTAGTGCTATAAGTTTAAAAAGTAAGGGACTGCTCTTTTTATTTCATTTTTATTTTATAAGACAGCATTTCAAGTAGTTATATTTCAAATAAATATATTTTTTGAAATTTAAGTTAATTTTCGGAATAACCGCATTTAGTGACCGCGAAATGGATCAAAATGAAAAATTCCAAACTTTGTTAAACGAGTTGACAATTCATCCAATTTTTTATGGATGCACGCTTGTTAGGAGATTATCTATACAAAAATTTCGGTAACAGTGGATGCCATTTACCAAATTAAAAAAAATAAAATAAAATATATAAAAATGTTGATGTCCACTTTCCGCCATCTACGGTAGTCTCTGGAAACTCATGGACGTGACACGTACAGAATCAGAGACCTACATATTCTCTGTCCTTGACATTTTATCCGACTGAATTTTGAGCTTTCGTTCAAATTCTGCGCCAATTATACCGCGCCAACTCCCGCGAAAATTTGTAAATTTCAGCATTTTTCAAGGGGCCCATAACAAAAATTGCAATTTTTACTTTCTTCCGTAGCTCGGCATGTGGGTACTTTTTGGAAAAGCCTCTGTGAGTACATATATAACAAAGTTATTTACTTTTTTTCCATCCAAATTTTTGGTCGATTTTTCGCTTAGAACCGTTATTTTTCAGTTACTGAATTAACTCTCGGGACTTTCTTGAGCTATCGGGTTTTCCAACAAGAGGTGTTATTTTAATTAGCCCGCTATTTCGGTAGATGTCACTTTTGGATCTGTCATTTTTTGACATTTGACAAGTAGAAACTACGCCATTAATAAAAATGGAACGATACACGATTCAACAACGCATTGAAATTAAAGGGTTTTCCAATAAGAGGTGTTATTTTGCCATTTTTTGAGGTAAATGATCGGATCTTTATTTCATTATAAAGAGAAAGGTATTCCGTTAATAATGGAAAATAACATCAGCCAAATGACCACCACGACCGCGCCTACAGGACCATATCCTTTTCATGAAATTTTCCATAACCAAATCGCAAAGTGGCTGCCCTATGTCCTCGATAGCCTCACGAATTCCATCTTTGAGGTCTTGAATCGACGCTGGGCTGTTGGCGTAGACCTTCTCTTCCACGTGGCCCCAAAGGAATAAGTCGCAAGGTGTAAGTCACAAGATCTCGGTGGCCAATTGTGATCACCTCTTCGAGAGATAACACGGTCCGGAAACTTTTCCCGTAAAAGATCAATGGTTTCGTTGCTTGTATGGTACGTAGCGTTGCCTTGTTGAAAGTAAACGTTGTCCACATCAATACCATCCAATTCCGGCCATAAAAAATCATTAATGTCCTTGTCGATAACGCAATCCATTCACCGTAACTGTAGCTCCAGCCTCATTTTCGAAAAAGTAAGGTCCAATGACCCCGCGGGACCATAAACCGCACCAAACAGTCACATGTTGAGGATAGAGGCTTTTCAACAATAACTCTTGGGTTTTCCGAGCCCCAGATGCGACAATTTTGCTTGTTGACGAAGCCATCGAGGTGGAAATGGGCCTCATCACTCAAGATGAGTTTTCGATGGAATTCCGGATCATTTTCATGCATTTCAAGGACCCAATCAGCAAAGACTCGACGTTGTTGATGATCGGCCGGCTTGAGTTCTTGTGTTAACTGAACTTTATAAGCCTTAAGACCCAAATCTTTATGCAAAATACGGTGTAATGACGTTTGTGGAATGCCTAGTTCCAAAAAATGACGAGGAATGGACAAACCTGGGTTTTCTTCAACACTTTCGGCTACAGCAGCAATATTCTCGGCTGTTCTTGAGCGACGTGCACGGGTTTTATTCTTCACATCACTAACTTGTCCCGACAGCTCGAATTTTTCTACCAATTTCTGCATTGCGGTCCGACAAGGTGCTTCACGACGACCCAAAAATGTTCGAGTTTTACGAACCGTCTCTGCACATTTTCACCATTTTTATAGTGAATTTTAATAATTTCAATGCGTTGTTGAATCGTGTATCGTTCCATTTTTATTAATGGCGTAGTTTCTACTTGTCAAATGTCAAAAAATGACACCTCCAAAAGTGACATCTACCGAAATAGCGGGCTAATTTAAATAAACCTCTTATTGGAAAACCCGTTACCTGAGTAAAGGAAGAAAAACAAGAAGAGTCAAAACATAAAAAAGCTAGAATTGGTCTAAGACCAATTCTTATGATACCCTAGGTAAATGCCCGTATTAAATTTCGTATGGTCACCGATCTATGCAAGTTTGATTTTTGAAGTGGTTTTTCGCATATATTTCTAGAACGGTTCGTCGTACAGAAAAAATGATTAATGCCAATTTTATAGGATTTCGTATTCTGAAGATGTTTTTAGCACAATAAAAATGTTTAGGACTGATCGTTTTCACATTATATGTAAAAAATCTAAATTTTTATATGGCAACACCAAGGGGTTGCCCGATTTAGTCCATTTTTGAATTTTTTATAAAAACACATGTACCAAATTAAAGCTCTCTATGTCAACGCGTTCCCAGGCAGTGTCCAAATTTATAGTGGAAAACGAACTTTTTGTATGGCAACCCCATGAAGGAGTTGCCCGATTTGTCTCATTTTCGAACTAAATTTTATTTTTACTTTTTAAGGTCCATGTACAAAATTTCAGCTTTCTAAGGGAGACCGCACACTGCCGAGTCAATTGATTGTCCAGTCAGTGACTTGTCACCGACTGATTGGTTTTTAATAGTTGCTGATTGACTAGCTTAGTAATCCAGTCGAAGACGATGAGTTTGAGTAGTATTTCGGTTTGCATTAAAATTTCACAGTGTTGTTAAATAATAGGGAACTGATTTAAAAAATGCAATATGAAACATAACCCTGTAGTAATTTACTAGTGGTTGAGAAGGAGAAAAAGGATGTGGAAAAATCCATCCATCCTTTCCGAGCATAAACATAATTACTTAGATATGAATGTTTTTAAAATATAATAAAATTAACCGAACTTTACTTAAAAGTTGAAAAGTTCATCAACGCTGTAAGATTCCTAAATTGCTGGCGGCTTCGAGGAAATTCACAAATAATACGATTTTTTCCACTTTCAATATTCAGAATGTTCTCTTCAGAAAAGAGATATCACCCCGTAAATTATATGTAAATCCATTTTTAAAATGTTTATAGAAATATGTACTTTAGTCAGGACAAACTTTATTACGATTTAACAAAAGAAAAACCTTTACTTATGGCGGCAGCAATCAACAGATTGATATGAAGGTTGCTGATGCAGACTGAGCACGACAGTCGGTTCGATTTAGTCAGTTGCCAGTCGTCAACTCCCTTCTGATTTTTTAGTTGCCGACTGACGTAATGTATCGAAAACGTATCATTTTTATGTCCGACGGTACACAAACCCGAACGCTACTATACCGAGATAGGAACGAAAATTCGATTTTCCGAAATGCATGTTAAAAATACATGCTATTCATATCCAGTGGAATACTTTTACCGAAATTGAATGAAGTGTACCGACTTGGAGCCGATCATCTGCGTCCAAAAAGTATCTTTTTAGAAGATGTTCCATCCCAGATAACAAAATGGAAAATGTTCTAAAAAGATACTTTTTGGATACAGATGATCGGATTCAAATCCATTCAATTTTATATTCATTTGAAGACGTCCCGAATGTGGGTTTCATATCGTTTAGAATACGTTCTGAATATGTTTCTGTGGATGCTCATTCATATCAATTTTATATCCTTTAGAATACGTTCTGAATACATTCTTTCGGATATGCACCGATTATCACACAATCATTTTTAACCGACTTCCGAAGATTTCGCACGGCAGAGCGGACATGACTCTTATAAAAATGGAAAGAATATGTTTTTTGATATCAATACGTGGTCAGAGAACATGTTTTCATATCCTGTGGAGCATATCAAAAAGATGATCAGAACATCTTCTGTGTTATCTGGGATTTTGCTATCTCCCTGAACTGATTTGGAGCCGATCGTTTGTGTCCAAAAAGTATCTCTTTAGAACGAACATATTCCATTTTGCTATCTGGACTGGGAAGAAAAAAAAAAGAAAAAAAGAAAAAAAAAATAATATGAAATGGAAAAGTAATATAATAAATCAAAATTACAACATATGCATTGTACAAATTTAAACTATTCTAAATACAAAACACAATCGCTTAGTCTACAGAATAAAGCAAACAATACATACCTAAGTTAGATATGCTACACTACAGAAGCACTCATAGATTAGGAATCTCTAAAGCAGCAATAGTCGCAGCCATAAATAAAAAAATAAAAAATTTAATATTTATAAACTGAATTTTGGAAATTTTGAAAAACTTAAACCAAAAGAACTTTGTTTGCATGTATTACTGAAACAAATTGTTACATATAGTTACGTAAGGGTAGACTAGCATTGAAACCACTGAATTAAAAAGCTGTATTAGTAAGGAGACAACTAGATAGAATTACACTAAGCTTAACGAAAAAAACTGTAATAAGTAAAATTAAAAAGAAGTTACCAGACTGGTTTAAATAGTCGTTAGCGCCCGGATGGCCTAGACGACGTAAGCGATTAGCTTAATTGTCATAGGCCTAGATAACTAAGGTTATTCAATAAAGATGATTTTGAATTTGAATTGGATAATATACATACAAATTTATGGAACTACTGCTTGTGCTATGTCTTTCTTTTTGGCTTTTTACTTTCCATAAGACTAAGAATTGTTTTACGCAATTCTTCAGTCTCACTCAATTCTGTTTCATAAGCACGTATGGATTCATTTTTCTCCGCCAATTGACACTCAAGATGTTTGATGATATTTTCAGACTTAAGATGTGATTCTTTAAGATCATGGATAGTTTTGCATGCTTTCGAAAGCTCTTTATCTTTATCATCGAGTATTCGTTGCTTCTCTTTTAAGGCTTCTTCAAAGCGAAGAATGCTTGTTTTGAAATTTTCTATCCTGGCAGCCTGGAGAAATAATTAATTTTTAATGTAATTTCAAGAATATGATAAACATTGTAATGGGAATACTTACAAACTCTTTGTTAGTTGCTTGGAGATGTTTTAGTTCAGCTGTATTGGAAGCTTCTTGTTTTTTAAATTTATCCAATTCTTTACTAAGCTCTGAAATAAAAATATGATTGTCATTGGAGTAATTATTATTCAGTGCTTTTGAAACTATCGCGAGCAGCTACTAGCTAGTTTCTCGATTCGTAACCAAAAAGGTTTTGGGCGCATCTAGTTCAAAGGATAGCTTTCTAAAACTAAAAAAAACCCGATCACTTGCTGGCTATATACTTAGACAGACTCGTTCAAATCATTTGCATAATCATAAAAGCAATCAGAGCTGTATCAGTTTGAGTTACAAAATAAATAACTACGAATTAGAAACTTACAGGTTTTCGAGAAGGCTCACAGTAAGCGGTCGCATAATCAGATTAGTCGAAAGGTGCCACAATAATATAGTTCGATATTTGGGCCGTGAATAAGGAGCAGTAGAAGAACAAATATCGCTAATCTCTTATATGTCCTGTCCACACCATATAATCGGTAAGTGCCTATCAGAATCCGATTCTGTTTGTCTGTATTGAAAAACATAACATACCGGAATCCAATGAGTTTTATCAAGAAGATAGATAGAGTATAGTGTTTTCAACCAAACAAACAATACACTAATAGGGTGGAGTCAGCTAGATATGTAAGTGCTTACATATAAAACAAGGATTCTATATTCATATTTATACAAATAGTAAATTGTGCAGGGACCGAACCAGTTATGACTTTTTACGAAAAAAGCTTACTTTACTTGTTATTCCTGACTGATAATAGTTTGAAATTAAAATAACTAAGCTGGAAAGGCTTTTTATTTTTTCTGGTAAAAATAAAAAGCCATCTTGGCTAGAAAAAATAAAAAGCCGAGCTCGCTTTTTATATTTTTACCAAAAAAAGTATCAAGCCGTTGCGCGTGCTTTTCTAGCTTCAAAACTATTACCGGCCAGAAATAAAAAGTAAATTAAGCTTTTTTCGTAAAAATTCGTAACTGGTTCGGTCCCTGAAAATAAGAAGCCAGCTCGGCTTTTTATACTTTCGACTTAAAAACCTGTTACTTACAGCTCGAAAAAATAAAAAGTCAAGCTGGCTTTTTTTTTTGCCAGAAAAAATAATAAGCCTTTCCAGCTTAGTTTTTTTTAGCTTTTTTAAAAAAAATTTAAAAAAAAGGGCTTTACAGGAATCGAACAGGTTTCACAAGACAGCTTTTGGTATATTCCACTAAATTCCACGATCATATTTTTTCCCAGCTTTTTTTGTTTAAAATTTTCAAAATACCAGTTATTTTCGGACCCTGGTAAATTGTGATTTTTACCTTCTATTTTTGCTGTCTTAACAATAAGAGATCTTGATTTCTGGTGATTATTTTCCTTTTCATCATCTGCTTTCCTTGACAGTTCACATGTGATCTTTTTAATTTTATCTAGTTGCTTGCAAAGATCACTGTTTTGTTCTTGAAGTCTTTTCATGAAATAAAAAAAAAAATCTTTACTTTATTTTACTTAAGAATATAATAAAAATGCCAACCTTTCTTGCGTTAGATTCAATTTTAAGTTCATGCTATAATATGTTGTCATTTCATTTGAAAGCAAGATTAGTCGATGTGATAAATTTGTTATCTTGAAAAACAAATATATCGTTTATATACTGTACAGAAAAAAATTATATAACATAGCTTACCTCTGAACTGGCATCATCAAGCTTTTTCATTAGATTTTTCTTCGAATTGTTGAACAAATTAATTTTGTAGTTGAACATTGAGATGAGCTCAGAAGTCGCAACGTTGTCGAACTGAAAAAATCCCCCAGAACTATTAAGTAGGCGATTAAAAAATATATTTAAATACCTCAGAGTTTCTATTGGCTTCAAATATTTGGGTTATCATTTTATCCAGTCTTCCTTCTAAACTTTTACTAATAAACATTCGACTATCAAGCTGAGTTTGAAATATTTTCAACGCGCCTACAGGTGGCGGAGGACATTGCCTTGTTGCTAAAAGAGGTCCTAACTGTGTAACAATCTGTGAAATAACTTTTCTGATTTATTTAATTTTAATTTTTTCCCATTAAAATTTTCACTACATACCTTCGAAACCTCTTCACGCGGAAATTCAAATGCTCGTGATATCTCAAAAACTACGCAACATATATCAATATTTTCACAGAGTATACCCTTAGCAATGATAAAATGAATTTGTTTAGTCCTGAATAACTTTAAGACTTTTCCGATCCATACACTTTTTGCGACTGTAGAAAACTCCAATAAAATTTGTAGACTCAAAAGGAACTTTGCTAAATCATGATCTGTGAATCTTGCGTGACTCAACGCATCCGGACTGATAGACTCCAATTGAGAAAATATTTTATCAAAATATAAGTTTGTAACCAGTGATAGTACCATGCCTTCAGTCTTGGGAATTTTCAACAATGCAATCAACAATTTTAATAGGGCAGTTGTCTAAAATATTGGAAACTGTACATACATAAGAAACAAACAAAGTTTTACATGATTCCCTTACCCGTTCATTAGATGTTTGCTCGTTTTCTGATTTTATCATCAATTTTGGCACGATTTCCTCAATTTTACTAATTATGGAAAGCTGATCTTCGTCCACTGTATTTAGTTAAATCAAGATTAATAAGATTAAATTTGTGCTATAAAAAAATAATTTAAAGAACTTACCATATTGCACTATTGTTCTAACTACATTTAGTGCTTCTGCGCCAGCATATTCCGATTCGACCCAATTTACAACAAGATTGAATATTTTCAAAATAACCTTCTGCTTTAATAACTTATCATGTTTTGCTGAAATAGTCTAATATAGAGTAAGGTTTTAAGGAATCTCACTTCTCTTACCAATTTCCAAAATATAAACGAAAGTTTTGAATATGAGGCTGAAACAAATTTGCTGATTTTTTATATTCTCTCGACCAAGTGATAAGTCATCAATTCCTAAGCGAGCTTCTATTGACTGTAATTAAAAGAAATTCTTTTTAAAATCATCTCAGAAACAAAGGTACATGATTCAACAGAATAATTATTAGGGATCTTTCATAAGGATTGGTAGTAGTTAACCCCAATGGACACACTAAATTCTCAAGACAAGTTGCATTGCTGTTAAAAAAGATCTATACTAAATGTATGTTGGCTCTATACAAATGTTTAGGAGCCTAAGTGAATGATATCTTAGCTTTAAAATATCAATGGTTACCACAAAAATCCGATGTAATGATGAGTAAAACCTAATATGTGAATCTCGGCCGGATGTTGGAAAGAAAATTTAAAACTATTACAAAAAGTCTTGCATATTCTAGTCAAAGAACTATAATTGAATTTAGAAAGCTTATGCAATTTCTATAAATCAATAAAGCTAAAAAAAAAAAAAATAACCCCTTTTTATATAAATTATTACCTTTATCATATTCTCAATATCTTCACAGAAATGTGTATAATCCTTCAGAGCAGTATAGAATCCCTCATGATCGTTAGCATTAGTGATAAACTCGACGATATGCCGCAGATAAGGCACATTCCAATTTCGCATGCAATTTTCGATTTCCTGAAAACTTTTCTTTATAAAATTCTTCAAATCGGATATGTTTGGTAACTTTGAGTTGTCGAGGATAATCAACATTTTATGAGCCAGAATTCCAAATGATTTTATCTTGGACGCAAAATTACTAGCTCTTACAGTTCGCAGCAAGAGGAAGATGCACACCGAATTTCTATAGCAGAGATTAACTAAAATAGACAACGACAGAAGACCAAGAACTTCATCCTCTCCATAAATAAATTCCACAAGAAATCGTGTAAGATCCGACAAATATGGTTCTTCCCATGTTATCTGAATGCCATAGGTCAACTCTTGTAGAAACGACAGAATACGATGAATCTTATCCTGTAATTGATCCTTGGATTCAATTTAAACGTTCAAATTTATCCAAATAAAATTCTTACTTGAGCAGTAACGTTCATCAAAACTTTTGAAATCAATGGGATGAATCTGAATTCTCCAATAATCACATGCCTGGCATTTAAATTTTTTGACGCTTGTTGTAGAATTGAGATCGCCATCCATAGTACGTCAGACTTAGCGCCCAAAGAATTAACCAGGGAGTGCAAATTAATGTAAAACTGACAGTTTTCTGTCGAGTCCGGGTTGTAAATATCGAGATTTTGTGAATTATACAGCAACTGCAATTAAATCATTTGGAATTCTCTTGAATACAAATCCCTACTTATCTTAAGTTCAACTTACCGACAAACTTCGGTTTAACAAATTCTCTGCAGCCCCTGACCTTTGCTTTTGGTAAACTTGAAAGTTGTAATTGAATTCCTTTACGTAAGATTGCCCAGATTCTAACATAATTGCGATTTAATTGAGTTGAGAATTTATAGCTTACGCTGCTAGTATAATCTGTTTTTCACGTCGAATCTTACCTACCTACTTACATTAGTCCAATCAATTGAATTAAACGGTACTCTTCCAAAAAATTGCTAAGCAAACATTTAACACTCGCTCGCGCCACCAAGCGAAAATAAATGAAATTACTTTGACTGACATTCTCATTACAGTGTTGCCTGGCCTCTCTACTCCAATTCTAGTACAATATACTGTTTCGCTCTTTTTTATTTTACTACAATTTTCCTTTCCCCATTATATTGAAATGAATTAATAAATTAATTAAACTGAGAAAAATAATTTTAGTTTTCGTTATTTTGTCTTATTAAAGAAAATTGTTTGTTTTTTCGTACAATAAAAAATTTGGATTATCTTAACTTCAAGTTTTACTTTCGCTTTAATATTCATATTAAAAGTTCAACAAATTACAGATGCATTCGAAATTATTTCTATTCCTGGAAGTTTATCTCCTACAACATAAAATATTTCTTAAACTTGATTTTTAAAGAAATAAAATTAAGCAATATTTGTCTGCTAGTCCCTAAAAGTAGGTATGAGGGACAGGGAAAGGATTACAAATATTATATTGCCATATACTTCTATACTATCATTGAGAAAACCACTGAACTGAAACTGAACTATGGTGGATTTTGTACAGAATTGATTATTTGAAGTTCAGCGGAATAAAGTAGTTAAACCAAAAAGAGACTACTATAGAAAAGTGATCCCATAATAATGTCAAATAATGTAAGCAATTTCAGTAGTATCAGCAATCCATTTTATATATAGGCGTGCACCAAGGTATATAGAATACAAGTATTCTCATTAAAATTTTGACACTAGAGCTGTGACGTTTTCATCCTATAACGTATTTACATTCCTATTGAAAAGACAGACAGAAGAGAGAGAATATTGTGTTCTCTGTACCGTACTTTCCTATGCATTCGGACACATATGGCGGTGGTTCGTAATGAGGATAGCTTCTATCTCTGTACCGTGGGCGTGAACGCTGCATTTGTTTTTTAAAGGCTGAAATACAATGGCTGCGACACACATTTGTCGACGCCAAAATAATTTTCGAATACATGTAACGACATTAGGGCATAGCAAATGCTGCCACGCGGTATTGTCGTCGTCAAAAAGTAGAGCAAATTTCTAAAATTGTCGTTGCGCAGTGCGAATGTTACAGGTACAATTTTTGGCAGTTGGAGTGATAGTCTTCTGTTTTCAACAGGGTGCGAATGTTCAAGGTACAATTTTTGGCAGTTCGAGTTATAGCCTTCTACTTTAAACAGGGTGCAAGTCTTATAAGTACATTTTTTGGCAATTCGAGTCATAGTCTTCTGCTTTAAACAGGGTGCGAATATTAAGGGTGCAATTTTTGGCAGTTCGAGTGATAGCCTTCTATTTTAAACAGGTTGCGAATGTCACAGGTACAATTTTTGGCCGTTCAAGTGATAGCCTTGTGGTGCGAATGTTACAGGTACAATTTTTGAAAATTCCAAAGATAGCCTTTCACTACAGGGTGCGAATCTTATACATGCAATTTTTAGCAGTTCGAGTAACAGCCTTCTGCTTTAAACAGGATGCCAGTCTTATACGCACAATTTTTGCCAATTCGAGTCATAGTCTTCTGCTTTAAATAGGGTGCGAATGTTAAGGGTACAATTTTTGGAAGTTCGAAAGATAGCCTTTTACTTTAAATAGGGTGCGAATGTTACAGGTGCAATTTTCGGTAGTTCGAGTGATAGCTTTCTATTTTAAAGAGCGTGCGAATTTTACATGTATAATTTTTGGAAGTTCATGTGATAGCTTTGTCTTTTATATAGGGTGCGGATATTGCAGGTACAATTTTTGGAAGTTCGAGTGATAGCCTTCGAATAGGCTGCGAGTATTACAGGTACAAGTTTTGGAAGTTTGAGTGATAGCTTTCTGCTTTTAACAGGGTACGAATTTGATAGATTCAATTTTTGGCCTCTTGAGATATATAGCCCTCTAGTATATGTATCAATTATAATTAAGTGCAAACCTTCTTTCTTAACCTTTGAATATATCCCATTCCAATATAGAAGATATTTGTTTCACGAGTTTGATATAAAAGCAATTTACAATTAAAACATTGCATATATATAGGGCTAAGAATTCAAGAACTCAATTTCAAGGCTCGGTGGTGGTTATTGTTAAAAAGAATGAAATGTCCGCAATGGGCTCTAGTTTAATCCTGCGATATGCCTGAAAGGATTTCTGAACATTGAAATAACTACACTCTATTTAAAAAATGAAGAAACTCTAAGAAAACCATTGGCATACTCTAATCTACTAATTTACCGAATAGCCTGTACATGTACATTTATAGATATATCCAAATTCAGAAATAGTTTATTAACAACCTCAGCTTAGAACTACGTCATGTTCTGACAGATTTAGAAGCTCTCGATTACATATAGTTGTTTAGTAAATTAACAAAAGAGCATAAGTGAGCACATTGAATTTAATAATAGATTAGAAGCTTTATTGTAAAGTATTTATATATAAGAGACAAAAATAATTAAATTAATATTAATAAAAATAAAATAAAATAAAGCTTAAACTAGGCAAAAATGAGACACATTGTTGTCTTTTTAGTTGATAAGATAGCTTTAGGTTTTTATATGGCTGAACTATTTGAATCTTTTAAAATGAAATTTCTGTGATTTGGAGTAATGAAGTTGCGGAAAAAAATTTGTCTAGTTGTCTCAAAGAAATGTTTAAAAATGTTTCACATTAATATTCGTAGCCTGGCGAAAAATTTAGATGAACTGTTAATAATTTTAAATAAATTTGTACTGCAAAATAATAAAACAGTATGTTCTGCAATGTTGAGCTAATATTCCGTCCTTAAAAAATTATAGAAATTACCTGACCGTCATTAAAAGTAGTTCCTGATTTAGATTTTATTCCTTAAACAGTTTTACCAAACTTTTTCTGATACGTTATAATTTTTTCCTATAACTTCTTTGAATCATATCTGGAATCCTGAATTTAATTTTTACTTTAATTTAATATTGACATTTTTAAATAGAGTTTAGTTTATTACTATACACCTTCAGGTATATTTTTAGTTCTATATTAATGGCTTGTTATTTTAAACGACTTGCCAATTTATTTCTGAGCTTAATAGATGTTACTAATAACCAATTGTGTGATCGATTTTATTTTTGACCTTTGAACAAATTTTTCAGTGTTTTTGGTACCTTGTTTATAGACTCCAATATTTCAAATAGTTTATTCATACAGTCTTCAGCATTTTTTTAACTGTGGACTTCAGACCAATCTTGTAAATTTATTTCGGTTGCTGGATTGTTATAGTAAAACCCGAAAAATTTAGAAGTATCATCTGAAGCTGAACCAGTATAATTAGACTTTAGTCTATGACCTCAACAAAAACTAATTTAACTAAAGCGCTATAATGATCTGTTATATATGTTCGAAGTATCTGTGACATAAAATTAAAGATATTGTTGTGTTTGCAGAATATATTGTCAAGACAGAATTGTTTTGTTTTGCTATCTCTAGTGGCACCTAACAAATGTTCAAGAAACCATTTTTAGTCAGTGTATCAAAATAATCATGACTGGAGAATTTCTTCTTCCTAAAATATCAATGATTATATCCCCTATTATACAGTGATTCGTGGATTTGTCAGTTTTGTACAAATATTCGTCGAGAAATGAGATGAAGTTGTTTGAACTAGCGTTAGAAGTTCTATAAAATATAGCTCTTATTTTAACTGATATATTTTCAAAAAAATCTTGTCTACTTCCAACGCATTTGTTGAAGTAAATCTATTTTACAGGTATGCATGGTGTATTCTGATTTAACGTAAACATTTCGTCACATTTATTTAGTTTTGAATTAACATAACTATTTAGATAAAAACAGTCTGTTGCAATCAAACATGTTTTAATAAACACATATAATAACATCCATATCCTCTTCTAGTTCATTTAAAATTATTAATAGCTCATCTAAATTCTTCGCCAAGCTACGAATAATAATGTGAAACATTTTTAAACATTTCTTTGAGACAACTAGACACATTTTTTTTCCGCATCTTAGTTACTCAAAATCACAGTAAATTGAATCTATGTATAAGATTCGTACCCTGTTAAAAGTAGAAGGCTATCCCTCAAACTTCCAAAACTTGTACCTGTAATAATCGCAGCCTATTTAAAGAAGAAGGCTATTCACTTGAACTTTTAAAAATTGTACCTGTAATATCCGCACCCTGTTTAAAGCAGAAGGCTATTCCTCGAACTGTCAAAAATTGCATGTATAAGATTCGCACCCTGTAGTAAAAGACTATCTTACGCATTTTCAAAAATTGTACCTGTAACATTGGCATCCTGTTTAAAGTAGAAGGCTATCACTCGAACTGCAAAAAAATGTACCTTTAACATTCGCACCCTGTTGAAAGCAGAAGACTATCACTCGAACTGCCAAAAATTGTACCTGTAACATTCGCACTTTGTTTAAAGTAGAATGCTATCACTGAAACTGCCAAAAATTGTACCTATAATATTGGCACCCTGTTTAAAGTAAAATGCTCTCACTCAAACTTCCAAAAACTCTTATTCGTTCCTCTAATAATTGCACCTGTGCTATTCGCACCCTGTTGTAAATGCAAAGCCATAACGCACACCATAGTAATTGCTCTTGTAAAATTCACTCACTGGCTAATCTTCTCGATTACAAGCATTGAATAAATAACTAATAAGGAAACGGCATATCGGGTGAAAACCTAAGCCACTCGGTGAAACGTTTAATGTGCTGTGTTTGTATTCGTTTCGTCATGGCAGTAGTGAAACCGTGAAATTTTAAAGGGGGACATTTTTTATAATCCAAATTGCTATGTCAAATAAACAAATTTTTGGCGCCCCCTTATCTTCAGATAATATTCCTTGGCGTTGCCTATAATAATTTAAGTGACTTGTTAAGCAGAATTTTCAAATAAGTGACCAGCCCTGTTGTCATTTCTTCCTCCGCTCCTTGGGTTTGACTGTCATTGAATTGCCTACTCACGTACACTGTATTCGCACGAAACCCCGCTTCCCTATTAGTTATTTATTCAATGATTATAAGTTGAACTGCTTGAACTTGAAGTTATAGCTACTTACAAGATAACATTCTGTTTATGTGAACATTCTTTAAGGTATGGAATTCCTGTCGGATCTTTAAAATCATATTTTGTAATATTTCTTTACGCTATGTTATAAATTTGTTATTTCTGTGACAAAATTTATATCGGTGCGAATTTCCCCCTATGGCCATAACTACACCTAAGTATTTCATTTTATACACTTGGTCGAAATTCGAGTTATCTACTACTAAATTAAGATTATATTGATCCTTTAAACACATACACTTAGTTTTTAACGCATTCAATTTCAACTTGTTTGCTTTTAGCCATTCACTCACGCTTGCTAAGTCTTCTGGCATAGCATTTTTTCCTTCTTCGATTGTCTCGTTTACTATAAACAACAAAACATCATCCGTATGCAATGCAATTTGTTCATGTTTTAAAACTAGTTGAAGATCGTTTATGTAGATCACGAACAGTATAATGTTCCCAAAACACCCTCTGAGGAACTCCTGCAACGATTCGGACTTCTGGCCGTTTATTTCGGTTTTTTCTCGCCTATTGGTTAAAAAATCCTTGAACCACAGCACTCTCTATACTATCATCCTAGCATTTCAAACACCATTGCCTAGGCGTAGGTACATGAATGGATTACAAGTTGAAATTTTTGATCACATTTTGTATATAAATATGTAAGAAGATTGGAAAAAAAAAGGTTTTATGCGAATAATCAGACGAAATTTATCACTAATGTTTGCAATAAAAATATATATTTACAACTTTTATTTATTTTTTCCCGGACGGGAATTGAACCGACACTTGTTAGAATCAGTCAAGATGGATAAAGAAGAATTTTTAAGAACTTTTATTTTTAACGATTCTAAATCAAATTCATAAATACAAGAAGAAAAGCAACCGCCTCGTCCGGGTTTGAAACCGGTTAATGCCAGCTGAAAGCAAAACGTGGCTTTGTAGGCTAGTGGCTAGTAACAAATCGATAAATGCAGGAGGGAAAATCATCTGTCTCGTTAGCTCAGTGATAAGACCAGTCGCCTGGCAAGCGGAAGGTCCCGGTTTCAAACGTACACGGACTTAAAAAAAAAAGTATAATTAAGTTAGAAAATGAGACAAATCGGGCAACTCCTTCGTGGGGTTGCCATATAAAAATTTCGTTTTCCGCTATAAGGCCTAACCACAATGTGCATATGCTAGCACATGCAAAGCCACGAGCAATTGCTTTTCATAATAACAACCCACAATAGGAATAAGAAGCCGTTCGTCAAGTTTTAATCCTTTCGTCAACTTCTGTCTGTACGCTCGTGATCGTACTTTGCATAAGCAAATTTGACAGTTGTGTAAATACTATACAAATGTTAGTGATGCATAAGGAAGCATTCGTGATATTTTCAAGCCTTGCATATGCAAGGTTATGCACATTGTGGTTAAGCCTATATATTTGGACACTGCCTGACAACGCGTCGACGTAGAGAGCTGAAATTTCGTACAAGATGTTTTTACTACATTAGCAAATAAAATGTCAAAAATGGACTAACTCGGGCAACTCATTCTCGGTGTTGCCATATAAAAATTTAGGTTTTTTACGTATACTTTCAAAACGATCAGTCCAAGAAATTTTTATTGTACTAAAAACTTCTGCAGAATACGAAATTCTATAAAATTGGTTATAATCATTTTTTCTGTGCGACAAACCGTTCTAGAAATATATGCGAAAACCAACTTCAAAATCAAACTTGAATAGATCGGAGACCATACGAAATTTAATACGGGCATTCATCTACTAGGGTATCACAAGAATTGGTCTAGACCAATTCTAGCTTTTTTACTTGTTTTTTTGTGTAATCAGGAGCAATTCTAGAAAGATTCCAAAATAAGGCATTGCGTTGCATTTTGTATTGTGATAGATATACGAGTGTAAATTTTATGTTGCAAGCATTGTATAGGTCAAAGGTTAAGAATGAACATGTTAATATATGTTTTATATAAATTAAAACACAATCTTCTTCCAAATTACTTAAGTAGACAAATAAGTTACGTAGGTGAATGTCAACCATATGCATTGAGAAATTTTGATCAATTTAGACTTCCATAAGGGCTTTAAGGAATTAAGGAATTTAACGAATTGCCACGTAACATTAGGAATATTCTAAATATTAAAATATTTAAAAGTAAAATAGTAGAATACATCAAAGAGAATTTTAATTATTCATAAATGTAGTAATTAATGTCAAATAGCATGCTAAATAAAGTCACTTACTGAGTGAAAGCTTAAACCGATACTGAGAAACCGAGCATTAGTGACTTTCATGGACCGGGCATAACCCTCGAGAAATATTTCCCAAGTCATGAAATAGACTATCCTACTAGCCCATGAGAACCCTAACTTAGTCCCAACGTTCTAAATTATTTGTAGTGTTTTATGTAAAACTGACAAAAGTTTGATTCGAATAGGTCCTCCGCCCATTCATACAGAAAAATGATCTTCGGATAATCTCCAGCTGGATTTCTTATCTTTCCAACCGTAATAAAATTATTATATCATTCTTAACAAAACTATTTAAACATATTTATCTTAACCAAATGACCACGGATTCCCCAAACAAAAACTCTCAACTGCCCAGCAAACTACAACTGGCCTTATGATTTCTTATGGCCACAACAAGCATATTTTTATTATCATTTGATGATCGCCATAGTGATAAATATCTTTATTTTCTTGCATTTGCTTTTCATTCGTAGGCGAATCGCAATTTTATCGCATATATGTATGTTATTTTTTATTGTCGGAATTATATGCATATCTATCGGTTCTGTTTTTAGTTCAACGAGGGCAAATGTTGCATCGTATATGAATCGTATAAGTTATTCATTTTATGATCATTATGACGATAAATATTCTTATATTTTAGGGGTTTGTTTGCAAGTCAATCGTTTGCAAAAACTTTGTCCTTAAGTCACTAAATCGCATATTTAGTTGGTTTTGGGGATTTTAGGATTTTTCAAAATAAATAATGTTACTATTACTTTTCTACTTTACTATTTTTACGCATTTGAAGAAATAACAACTCCAACTGGGGCAACTTTCAAAAAGAATAGTTTATATATAGAGCATGAATGCACACTTCAGCTCTGTTATCGAATGTGGATTTAAGTGAATCTAGTGAATAGACAAAAATTTCAAACGGTACCTTACTGGTAAACTCAGTAAAATTCGGGCGGCCATATTTAAGTAAAACGACGATTCACAAGTTGTGATAAAGTATTCTATGAACAAACTTACGGAATTTTTCCCTAGAGACGGTTAATCAAAAGCCCAAATTGCACCCACTGCTTGTTATAAGTTATTGCTTCCTATATAAAAAACAAAGTATGACTCCTATAAACTTTGCAAATATAAAGTCATACCAGCAGCTTTTCATCCAAGCATAGTTGACCGTTACTACTGCTGCTAACTTAAGGGACACACTTCCAGACACACTTGTACAGGATGATGATTCTGAATAAGTTAATAATATTATTGATATAATATTAATTTCTACAAAGCAACGTTACAAAAATCTTGGTTTAGTTGTTCGTTCGTATAAGATTAAAAGCGAGATATATAGTATAAAATATATACAAAACCTAGCAAATATTGAAATATTGAATTTATTTCTGTGACTAAATTGTTAACAGAACTAGAGGAGATACTGGGCTTCTGACTAAATGCTATGCTAATTGCTGAACTCTAGACAACTTTCTAAAACCTTTATTTTGGATATGTAGGATTTCCATTTTGATGTCAGTAGCACCGTCATGGATCAAACAAAATACCTATATTCGATATTTTAATGAAATTAATACAAACGAGTGTAGAAAACGTGTTGGCATTCTGTAGTAGCGGCAACAGCAAAACCATTGTAGAGCCATGACCACGGTCAAGAAATTGTTATGGTCGTAGCATATTGCATATAGCAATATGCCACCACGGACTGAAGCGTGTATGCCCGGCTTGTTGTCGACTACAGCATGAAACCAAAACGCGCCCCGACCGAGAGAAATGCTTTCTCAAGCTCGGTGTCATGTTCAGTGACAGAAAGAAGAAGAAGACCATCGATATCGGTCTGTCATAGTTTGCTAGCAGGAAAGTAAGGTCGTTAAGATTAAAATCCCGCAAGATCAAATATTTCTCGCCGCAATCCGACGAAGAAAAAAAAAACCCTCACGTAAGTTCGAAGAATACTTATAGTTATTAATAAATTTACATCCCCACCTGGTACATTATTCGCACAGTAACCAAAGATTAATCCGCCAACGGCACCCCATAAAACTTGGCGTCTCCCTCCGGAGCCCCATTTATGAAATAAGAAAAAGGATCTGTTGGAATTCGAATCTGGTGTGGCGTACGTCAGGAAAAACCTCGAAAAGGTAGTTAAAAGAACTAATTTATATTTCGTTTTGTGTTAAATAATATCTCTTATTAGAGAGACGTATGAAAAGCAAATGTTTGAGGGATATTTTCATAATAAGGCATATTATTTCCACTTGCTGGGCAAGTTCTAATTTGATAAAGTTTTGAGCTTGGTACCGGACCTGGTGCATTTACATTTTCTAAAAGAGGGAAAAGAAGTAGGAGGGCACATTCCTCCCATATTGGAGGCCCCCGAACTCGAGCTAACCTTCAACCCGCGCAGCAGGAGATTCATTCCTACGGCACGCAGAAAAAGCGGGGAAAATTTTATTGAAACAATATTAACTTCACCAGGATCCATCTGATCACCGAGAAATATGTTTTGGTATAAGGAAAAAAATTTTTCATATAACAAGCGACATAACCCTAGTACCATCCCCCAAAAAGTGTTCTGGCGATAGAGCAGGGTAATCAAATTATTAAAATTCCAGTTAATTCTTATCCAGGAGGCAGTGCTGAAGCGCTTCATCGTGCCGAGGATTCACATGTGAGTAATTTTGAAATATTACACTTTGTTTTTTAACATACATATGTATTACACTTCGGTTCCGGCAGTGACTTGCACTGCAGAACCTTTTTGATATGGTTAGTTAATTTTTGCACGTTTTATATATATCTATCTTAAACTTAAGATTATAAGTACATACATATACGTATAGCATTGCAGAACCTTTTTGATATGGTCAAGTTTTGTGCGTTTTATATATATATATCTTGAACTTAAACTTATAATTACATACATATACGTCTAACTTCATGGGTACGCCTAGCTACTTATGTAATTTGGAATCCTGACTTGATTTTGTTAATTAGATTTAGGAGCATAGTTTTGAACTGTAAGATATGCATGTGCCTAGTAGATATGACCGACAAGTGCACTAACAATCCTCGATCTCGAAATTATCGCCAAGTAAGGCTGTCAGAGGAAAGTATTTATGGATTAAGTGTCAAATACTATGATTATTGTAGGATATAAGCCCGTATCTTAAGCATTCGAATTCTCCAACTTTCGGGAGACCTAAAATGCGCTTGTTCCGTAAAGGTGTCCTTCCTAGTCACGCCTTTAAGAGTACCTTCTGAAGAATGTTTTATTATTTCTATTCAAACTTATCAGCGCCACGAAAAGTCAAGTTCAATGTGTAGTGCCATTGAATTTTTGTCGTTAGGATCTTTTTTTTAAAAATGTGACTTGGATATAGTGTCTGTAGTAAATAGACATGTAAGAAATCAATGCATCATAAACAATGATTTAGAATTATGTAACGACTGAAGCAGTCGGTTAAAGTATTCTTTTATTTTTCTATTCGGGGTTTGTCGCAACGTTCAGGTGTAGTAATAAATTCTTCTCATAATACTTTGAATTATAACAAAAAAAAAAAAAAAAACAAAAAAAAAAAAAAAAAAAAAAAAAAAGAAAGAAAAACGGCAGTAAAGCTTTTAAAAACATTTATTTTCGGCAATGCAGGTATAAATATTATTATATAAAGAAAGAACAACCATTGAAAAACCCGCGCATCTCCTTTGAGATGGCTCGCGTACATATATCAATACCATTTCATATACGAAACGAAAAGTAAGCCATAACTGAAGAGAAAAGAAAACATTATTTATATATTATATACTATTAATACCTCGGGATATATATCATTGAGCGTAGTAAGCCATACGGTGCATAAAAGGTTGTGTCCATCAAATCTACTATGTACATAAGGTCAGAAAATTTTTGTGAATTTAGAAAAGAAATAATCAAGTACGCTGTGGACGATCACTTTAGTAACCCAAAGTATGTACTTATGGAATTGAATTAATAATAGAGAATGTATCTATGTGTAGGTTAATAACAATGTTTATATATGAGCCTATTTTGATCATTATAACGTAAATATGGATTGAATATTTTCTTTCTTCCTTCACATCCTGGAGCCTTTTCAATTCGGGGTCGCATAGGTCCGCTCTAATTTCTTCCACAGGTCAGCCAAAGGGACTTTGCAGATCGTGCCGAGCAGAGTCATAGGGAGGATGGGGCAAGGCCATGAAGGCAGAACATCTGCGCCTTCCACAGTAAGTAGGTAAGTGACGTAAGGGTCCCTTCAGGACCGAGTGTGTGTCGGCTCTTTTGTATGCAGGCATGAAATTTTTTTGATTATGGATGATGACAGCGGCAGGTATTTTCGGGAACTCCCCCACACTCTCCGCCACCCTTAGCCGAGGTGCTAGCATGCCGCCCTGTGCTATCGTTGTCATCAGGCGATCTGTCAGCCCATGCTGGCAGTTTGGACTTAACGTCCTGGTCAAGTCGCCTTCAACATACTTCCATAACAAAATGGCGCCCAACGTGGGGCCACCTCAGTTAGACTTCGGTGGTCTAAATATAAATTTTACTGGGGACTGAGACTTTGAGAGAGATGATCATCTGGTGTCTGCCAGTTGATTGACCTCAGGTCTCACATCCAGTGGAAGATATGGGTGGACCTGAGTCTAATTGGTTTTGTTGAAAATTTTTTTTGTAAAGTAACGTAATATTTTGAAAGTTTTATTGGAAGTTGAAATCCGGCTTTAGGTTTGACTTCGGTCAAGCCTCAAGCCTGAACAGTTGTTGATTTTTTTTTTGAAAGTTTTTGGAAATGTCTTTGGATGATCTTTCCCGCTGGCCTTCTGCCATGGAAATGGTAGGTGGCCTCACGAAATTTTCGTTTGAGCTCTTGTGGGGACATGTCTCTGTTGGGCAACTGGCTGGACAGAGTTATGAATCTGCGAGACAACTTCTTGGCTTCCAGCTAATTAGTTGACCAGACTCATGACTCTGCCCGGCTAGCGAACTAGCTGGACACGACGATTCGGTGAGGAGAAGAGAACGAGTTCTCGGAGGATGGGATTGATGCTGGAGATCTTCAGTGATCAGGAGTTGGCATACTGCTAACTGCCTGGCTGAAGAATCTCTGGCAGCATTCTCAGTCTTTGATACCTCCGACTTTACTCTTCCCAGATTTCTGCAAGAGCTCTGACTTTTTCAATGCACACACTCACGTCACTTGCCTGTATCCTGTTTTTGACCTTGGGGGAGAGAGAGCGACCTGACCTCTTATGTGGGAGTTAGCTTCGGGAGGTGAGGGAGAAATTGTATGATCTCTGTTGAAGGATTTTTTTTTGAAACGCTTGAACTGTTTTCGTGATCTGTTGGATCCTTAGTAATCTTCAGATTTTTTTAATATTTCTATTCGACGAGGCTGTTAACGCTTCCCGAAATTGGTTTTTGTCTTGGAATTCATTCTTTACACTATCTCGATTTGAGAAGCCTTAATTAACTTTTCGAATCCTTGTTTTTCTAATTTTTTTTATTTCTTCGAACGTTTGGGAAAACTTTTGTCTGAATTTGAGTATCTCGCCCAAGGCCTTCGACTTTAAAATAGTATTTAGCCATCATCACATTGGAAGGAGCGTGTCTCTTCCAAACGTGCAACTTCTAGAATTTTTTTTGGGATAACCATCCTAAACCCTGATTTGACAATTTTTACCTGACTTACGTCTAAATTCATTATGGCTACAGTGAGGACACCACCTCCAGCGACAAACGGTATGACAATGCTGCCTGAACCATGTTCTATCTGCCGGGACGCAAGCTGGTCAGTAGATCGGAAGCCGGTCATGACTGTATGCGAGCACATTTTCCACCAGGCATGCCTGCAGCATTGGATAGGTGAACATTCTAGTTGTCCTAACTGCCGTCGTCACATTACGCAACAGGACTTCAGTGAATATTCTGGTGCAATCCCAAAGAGACCGAAGAAGGTGAAGCCCGCGAAATCGACAAGGCGCGACTCATTGCCAACCTTTGATTTGCCTAACTTTGACTTACCACCTTCGAATCGACGATCCTTGTCTCCGGGAATGCCTGACTTACATTCAAGGACTTTTGTAAACCCGAGTCCTCGACGTGATATTCCAGCGCGTACAGCTCAAGACCACAACACCTCAGCTGCTACGGATGCGCTGATAGCAGGCTTGAGCATAAAGATGGAAGACCTAATAAACCGAGGTCTCCAGCAGGGTTTAAATGTTTTGCGGTCTGAGTTAGGAAACGATATCAGACAACAAGTAGCAGCAGCAATGCCGCCAGCAGACTTCACACGACCTCCTTCGTCCAGAAGCAATCAGAGGCCGTCAAACGACTTTCCTACACGGGGAAGGCAATCATTTAGGAGACCATCACCACCGTCTGGTCAACCTTTTGGTCAACCTTTTGGTCAGCCTACAAATCAGTCCAGACCGAACTTTATACCACCTCAACCCCCTCCACCACCTATGCGTGTTCCTGCTAATGTAGGATACCGACGATCAGGCAGTCCAATCAGGAGATGGAACCTGACATATAACGGGAATAACTTGGACCTCTCTGTCGACGAGTTCATCTTCAGAGTCGAAGCGCTCACGCACTCCGCTCTTGAAGGAGATTTTGGATTACTAGTCAGAAATATGCTTACGCTATTGACAGGACCAGCGAAGGACTGGTATTGGTCAGTACTAAGGCAAAATCCATTTCCAACTTGGGACGTCATCAAGATGGGATTGTATAACGAATGGGGGACGCCTAAAGATGATCTGAAGACTAGACTCCAACTGATGTCTAGAAAACAAAAGCCTGGTGAACTGTTCGCAATGTACCACCACCATTTGGGGTTGCTGCGCGATCAGCTACAGAATGCTATGCCAGACCAAGAATTTCTGGAGATTGTCAAATCGAATCTCTTGCCGGAGATTCAAGAAAAAATATGTCTGCATCCTACTGATACGATAGGACAGCTGAGATCGCTGGTCACGCGTATTCAAGCTACGCAGACACGTATCGCAACAGCTGGTAGTTGGAACTTTCACCGGAACCAACGGGTGCACGAAGTTGACAATTTTCCAACCTTAGATCCGGAACTGGCAGCAGCAATAGGCAGTGACAACAGCCTAGGTGAGCTATCGAGTATGTCACACAAAAATGCTATTGTATGCTGGAATTGTGACCAGTCGGGTCACTTTTATCAAGAGTGTAGACAAGAAAGACAAGTTGTGTTCTGCTATGGATGCGGACGCAAGAATGTCTTCAAGCCTGATTGCCGCTATTGCAGACAGAAAAACGAGAGACGGGTCGGGAATACCACCACCTTTTTCCGACCAGCGTCGACGTCGCAAGCAGCAACGACAACGAACCCTCCAGTGCAAGCCTCGAGCAAGGAGGAAAGTCCGCTCCATTAGCAGACACTGACGAAAAACCTCTGATATCATTCAGTGATTCTGGTGATATTGGCGGGACACCGGATGGTACAAGTGCTTCATTATTAGGGGCGGAGAACTTAGTAGACTTCTCCGCAGATCTTCAAGCTCCCATTTCCATTTCTGGGGAGCCCATGACAATACTAGACACTTCCTTAGAAGAGTCTTTACTCTTCGATGTCCCGTTGACACCTATAGCACGTGTAGCTGACAAGGTTACTGAGCAGGAGATTTGGCCTCCTGTTACTTCTGTATTGAAACGGCCACCAAACTCTGTTATGACGAGCGGGCGTAAGCCAGTTTTACATCCGCTGACGCCGTATCATACGCGTCTGCAGAGATATAACACAGCAAAAGACCGAATTTTCTCCTCAGTAGCGGAGTTAGCGGAGATTATGTTTCCCGACCGGGATATGAGACCGAAAAGGAAAAGATCAACCGTTCGTTGGCGAGAATACTGTCGACGAATGAAACTGGAAAGGAAAAAACTAGCACAGATTTCCGTGTCGATGCCAGACGACATTCGACCGTACGCAGAAGTAAAGCTGCTCGGGCGAACTGAGACTGGATTACTTGATAGTGGTGCCACTGTCAGTATTCTAGGCCAGGGAGCTCTCGAGAAGCTTGCTGAAGCAGAGGTTGAATGGAAGAAATATCGGACACAGGTCCAAGTAGCTAATGGTGCCATGACGACTGTTCATGGTCATGTGAACTTGGACGTCACTTTCCGTGATAAGACCCAAAACGTGCGTTTTTACGTGGTTCCTGGGCTCACACAGGCACTATATCTGGGAATAGACTTCTGGCGCCTCTTTGGGTTAGCTCCGGATGTCCTAGGTATAGTCGCAGAAGTGAATCCAAGTGGAATAGCTACCTCTGACACCGATGGGCATATCCTTTCTAGTTTAGAACACCAACGCTTAGAGAGCACAAAACAGCTTTTCCCCTCTTTCGCCTCTTTAGGCCTGGGAAAAACATCATTGGTCACTCACAAGATTGATACGAATGACGCCGCCCCGATAAAACAGCGCTTTTATCCGATTTCCCCGGCAGTGCAAAGTTTGATGGATGCAGAATTAGAGCGAATGCTATCGCTGGGTGTGATAGAGGAGAGCCAGAGTCCTTGGAGCTCTCCAGTCGTTCTGGTAAGGAAGCCTGGAAAGGTCCGGCTTTGTTTTGACGCCAGGAAGGTCAACTCGGTTACGAAGAAGGACGCCTATCCGCTACCGCAGATAGACGCACTTCTGAGTCGACTTCCTCCGGCAAACTACATAACGAGCCTGGACCTGAAAGATGCATTCTGGCAGATCCCACTGGACACTGATTCCAGAGAGAAGACCGCTTTCACAGTACCTGGTCATCCTCTCTATCAGTACACAGTGATGCCATTCGGCCTATGCAACGCTCCCCAAACGATGTGCCGCCTCATGGATAAAGTCATTCCTTTCGATCTGCGTGAGAACGTTCTCGTCTATTTAGACGATTTATTAATTCTATCATCTGACTTTGACACTCATCTCATGCTGCTAGCCAGGGTAGCGGATTGTTTGAGGAAAGCTGGCCTTACTATAAACGTCGAGAAGAGCAAGTTTTGTATCAAGGAGACTAAATACCTGGGATTCATTGTAGGAAGGGGAGGTATGAGAACTGACCCTGACAAAATATCAGCCATAGTTGACTATCCGTCACCTAAAACTGTTCGGCAAGCCCGACGCCTACTAGGTATGGCAGGATGGTACAGACGGTTTATCCCGAACTATGCTGATTTGACTGCATCCATTACAGACACTTTGAAAAACCCGAGTCAGTTCAAATGGACATCTGAAGCCCAGACGTCTCTTGATCTACTCAAACAAAAACTTACTTCGGCTCCGTTGCTAGTGAGTCCAGACTTCACCAAACCGTTCGTCATTCAGTGCGATGCGAGCCAACAAGGTATTGGAGGAGTGTTGCTTCAGCTAGATGACGATGGCCACGAGAAGCCAATAGCCTACGTCTCGAAAAAGTTGAACTCCGCTCAACGAAATTACACCGTCACAGAGCAAGAATGCCTAGCTGCAGTCTTGAGCGTACAGAAGTTCCGGCCCTTCATAGAGCTTATGCCGTTCAAGATAGTGACGGATCACGCGAGCTTGAAATGGCTGATGTCTCAAAAGGACCTCAGCGGAAGACTTGCTCGGTGGAGTTTGAAGCTTCAGGGCTTCGACTTCACTATTGAACACAGGAAAGGAAGCCTGAACGTAGTCCCTGATGCGCTGTCACGCATTCATTGTGACAGCATGAACACAAACGAAGATCCTGGCCCGGAAGTTGACCTTAGTTCGCCATATTTCAATTCGTTGGAATATGAAGAACTGAGGCATAAGGTTAAAACGACTTCTGGCAAACTACCAGATCTTTGCGTCAGGGATGGCTTCGTTTATATTCGGACTGTTCCGAGAACAGGCGATCCGATCCAGGAGGAAGAAGCGTGGAAGCTTTGGATTCCACGTGGGCTTGTCACCGACGTCATTTCGAGAGCGCATGATCCGCCGCTAGCTTCACACGGAGGAATAGGGAAAACCCTAGAACGTCTGCGAAGACATCTGTACTGGCCACGAATGACAGTTGATGTCAGAAATTACGTAGCCGCCTGTGACGTGTGTAAAGAAACGAAGGCTCCTAATACTATTTTGCGACCACCGATGAAAGTCCAGTCTGTGATAGAACGACCATGGCAAAAGCTGTACGTCGATTTCTTAGGTCCATATCCTCGGTCAGTTAAAGGAAACGCCTGCATTCTGATAGTTCTTGACCACTTTTCTAAATTCCCACTTCTCAAACCTATGAGAAAAGCGTCTACGCTCAATGTATGCCAATTCATTGAGACTGAAGTGTTTCACGTGTTCGGAGTTCCGGAGACCATAGTCTCTGACAATGGAGTCCAGTTTTGCTCGGCTCAGTTCGCCAGACTACTGGAAAAGTATGGGGCAAAGCATATGCGAACGGCAGCTTACTCGCCGCAAGCAAACGCCTCAGAGCGAGTAAACCGGTCTCTGTTGTCAGGGATTAGGGCCTATATCCAGAAGGAACACACCAGATGGGATGAGAAACTGAGCCAAATAGCTAGTTCCCTCCGGAGCTCTTTCCATCAAGCTACTGGTTTCTCTCCCTATCGAACACTCTTCGGTCAACAAATGATAGAACATGGCAGCTCCTATTCCATCTTGAGGAGCATTGGAACTCTTAATGAGCCACTGAGAGTGGACGCAGAAGATAAAATGAGATTGATCCGTGCGAGAGTGCAGGAAAATTTACAACACGCATTCGAACAGGGTTCAAAAGCCTACAATCTCAGGGCAAAACCCGTCGAGTTCAAAGTTGGTCAGGAGGTATTTAGAAGGACTTTTGCCCAAAGCAATTTCCAACAGCAGACTAGTGCTAAACTGGGACGAAAATTTGTTAAATGTCGGGTTAGAGCCAAGAAAGGAAACTCACTATACGAACTTGAAGATCTGCGGGGAAAACTGTTAGGTGTCTATCACGCTAAAGACATCAAGCAGTGATCATCAGTATGAAAACATCGTCGATACTTATTGTCGTTATTCCTGGTAGCCCTAAGAAGGCATCCAGCCAGCTTAACTGGTAAACTATAGGATATCACGAAGCCCTCCTATTGCCCCGTCAATGGTGGGTGATATACCTGTTGAAAGTCAATCTCATTATAGCACCCCTACCGCTTGTGAGTAGATAACCTTTTATAGTCCCTTCCGGATCGGCCTCATTAGGAGGAAAATTTTTCCTTGTCTGTCCAGCTGCAACGTTTCGTTAATCGTCGGACATAGTAGTACTAGATCTATACCTGGTAGCCCTAAGAAGGCATCCAGCCAGCTTAACTGGTAAACTATAGGATATCACGAAGCCCTCCTATTGCCCCGTCAATGGTGGGTGATATACCTGTTGGAATCCATTCCCATATTCGGCTGTCAACATGTCACTACTTCGACGACGCCTTGGAGACACACCCTTGAACAATCGCAGTCTGAGATCAGGGTGAGAGGTTGCGCCGGGAAAGCTTAGCGATCAGTTCTTTAGGTTACTGATCGCGGGGCTTCCTCAGCATCTCGGTGAAGGAAGGCAGAGAGGCATCGACCGGCTGGATTTTTTGGGTTACCAGCTTGTCGATGTAGCTTTGGCTTCCCCACACGGAGAAGGATGTCGAAGTCTGATCGAAGACTGACGAGACTTCAAGGATGTGTCCTCGACGTGTCATCGGAAGTAGAGTCTGAGGATGAGGAAAGCATAGGGTCGTGGGTCGTGACACACATTGAGCGCCCGCAGTGATGAGGCCTATGTGTAAGACCGGCTAGCTCAGTCGACCATTTTTCAGCGTCGTCTGAACCACGGGTGGCGCAGACCACTCTGCCCTGTTATGGTCGTAGCATATTGCATATAGCAATATGCCACCACGGACTGAAGCGTGTATGCCCGGCTTGTTGTCGACTACAGCATGAAACCAAAACGCGCCCCGACCGAGAGAAATGCTTTCTCAAGCTCGGTGTCATGTTCAGTGACAGAAAGAAGAAGAAGACCATCGATATCGGTCTGTCATAGTTTGCTAGCAGGAAAGTAAGGTCGTTAAGATTAAAATCCCGCAAGATCAAATATTTCTCGCCGCAATCCGACGAAGAAAAAAAAAACCCTCACGTAAGTTCGAAGAATACTTATAGTTATTAATAAATTTACATCCCCACCTGGTACATTATTCGCACAGTAACCAAAGATTAATCCGCCAACGGCACCCCATAAAACTTGGCGTCTCCCTCCGGAGCCCCATTTATGAAATAAGAAAAAGGATCTGTTGGAATTCGAATCTGGTGTGGCGTACGTCAGGAAAAACCTCGAAAAGGTAGTTAAAAGAACTAATTTATATTTCGTTTTGTGTTAAATAATATCTCTTATTAGAGAGACGTATGAAAAGCAAATGTTTGAGGGATATTTTCATAATAAGGCATATTATTTCCACTTGCTGGGCAAGTTCTAATTTGATAAAGTTTTGAGCTTGGTACCGGACCTGGTGCATTTACATTTTCTAAAAGAGGGAAAAGAAGTAGGAGGGCACATTCCTCCCATATTGGAGGCCCCCGAACTCGAGCTAACCTTCAACCCGCGCAGCAGGAGATTCATTCCTACGGCACGCAGAAAAAGCGGGGAAAATTTTATTGAAACAATATTAACTTCACCAGGATCCATCTGATCACCGAGAAATATGTTTTGGTATAAGGAAAAAAATTTTTCATATAACAAGCGACATAACCCTAGTACCATCCCCCAAAAAGTGTTCTGGCGATAGAGCAGGGTAATCAAATTATTAAAATTCCAGTTAATTCTTATCCAGGAGGCAGTGCTGAAGCGCTTCATCGTGCCGAGGATTCACATGTGAGTAATTTTGAAATATTACACTTTGTTTTTTAACATACATATGTATTACACTTCGGTTCCGGCAGTGACTTGCACTGCAGAACCTTTTTGATATGGTTAGTTAATTTTTGCACGTTTTATATATATCTATCTTAAACTTAAGATTATAAGTACATACATATACGTATAGCATTGCAGAACCTTTTTGATATGGTCAAGTTTTGTGCGTTTTATATATATATATCTTGAACTTAAACTTATAATTACATACATATACGTCTAACTTCATGGGTACGCCTAGCTACTTATGTAATTTGGAATCCTGACTTGATTTTGTTAATTAGATTTAGGAGCATAGTTTTGAACTGTAAGATATGCATGTGCCTAGTAGATATGACCGACAAGTGCACTAACAATCCTCGATCTCGAAATTATCGCCAAGTAAGGCTGTCAGAGGAAAGTATTTATGGATTAAGTGTCAAATACTATGATTATTGTAGGATATAAGCCCGTATCTTAAGCATTCGAATTCTCCAACTTTCGGGAGACCTAAAATGCGCTTGTTCCGTAAAGGTGTCCTTCCTAGTCACGCCTTTAAGAGTACCTTCTGAAGAATGTTTTATTATTTCTATTCAAACTTATCAGCGCCACGAAAAGTCAAGTTCAATGTGTAGTGCCATTGAATTTTTGTCGTTAGGATCTTTTTTTTAAAAATGTGACTTGGATATAGTGTCTGTAGTAAATAGACATGTAAGAAATCAATGCATCATAAACAATGATTTAGAATTATGTAACGACTGAAGCAGTCGGTTAAAGTATTCTTTTATTTTTCTATTCGGGGTTTGTCGCAACGTTCAGGTGTAGTAATAAATTCTTCTCATAATACTTTGAATTATAACAAAAAAAAAAAAAAAAACAAAAAAAAAAAAAAAAAAAAAAAAAAAAGAAAGAAAAACGGCAGTAAAGCTTTTAAAAACATTTATTTTCGGCAATGCAGGTATAAATATTATTATATAAAGAAAGAACAACCATTGAAAAACCCGCGCATCTCCTTTGAGATGGCTCGCGTACATATATCAATACCATTTCATATACGAAACGAAAAGTAAGCCATAACTGAAGAGAAAAGAAAACATTATTTATATATTATATACTATTAATACCTCGGGATATATATCATTGAGCGTAGTAAGCCATACGGTGCATAAAAGGTTGTGTCCATCAAATCTACTATGTACATAAGGTCAGAAAATTTTTGTGAATTTAGAAAAGAAATAATCAAGTACGCTGTGGACGATCACTTTAGTAACCCAAAGTATGTACTTATGGAATTGAATTAATAATAGAGAATGTATCTATGTGTAGGTTAATAACAATGTTTATATATGAGCCTATTTTGATCATTATAACGTAAATATGGATTGAATATTTTCTTTCTTCCTTCACATCCTGGAGCCTTTTCAATTCGGGGTCGCATAGGTCCGCTCTAATTTCTTCCACAGGTCAGCCAAAGGGACTTTGCAGATCGTGCCGAGCAGAGTCATAGGGAGGATGGGGCAAGGCCATGAAGGCAGAACATCTGCGCCTTCCACAGTAAGTAGGTAAGTGACGTAAGGGTCCCTTCAGGACCGAGTGTGTGTCGGCTCTTTTGTATGCAGGCATGAAATTTTTTTGATTATGGATGATGACAGCGGCAGGTATTTTCGGGAACTCCCCCACACTCTCCGCCACCCTTAGCCGAGGTGCTAGCATGCCGCCCTGTGCTATCGTTGTCATCAGGCGATCTGTCAGCCCATGCTGGCAGTTTGGACTTAACGTCCTGGTCAAGTCGCCTTCAACATACTTCCATAACAAAATGTAAACATAAATTGAAATGAAAAATAAATAAAAACAAACAAAGTTTGCTCGACCTCAAGACGAATTTGCAACGCAAGCAAATTCTGCTATGCAAGCATAATTCTTCATTGATAAAATATTCATACCTGAAGTCATTGCTTTACATACATATCGATACATTATGACTCATTCAGGATTGTGTGATCAGAAATGCTGACACTACAATTTCTGATTATTAATTTTGTATATTGCAATTCTGCAATAATCCCCCCTTTAGAATTGTAAAGAAATGTTGATTCCTTTATAATCATTTTTATATAAATAAGCTGTTACTGTTCAATAAAAATTAGACTTAAACTGACTATCGAAAGGTGTCTTTTTATTTCTCAAAATTCAACATCGGCATACTCTGCCATCATGCTATTACAGCGGCATACTCTGCCTTAGCAAAATTCAAGATCGGCATACTCTGCCATCCCTCCATTATAGCGGCATACTCTGCCTTTATACAGATATAACAGCGGCATGCTCTGCCATACATTATAAAGCGGCATACTCTGCCTAAAATATTATAAAACGGCATACTCTGCCACACAAATTACATTGGCATATTCTGCCTTAAATAATATAACAAGAGAGGCATATTCAGCCATCAAAAGTAAGTTCGGCAGTCTTCTGCCTTTTCTTGATACAAGTCATGACATCTACAAAACATGGATAGATGCTTGCGTAAAAACCTATAATATTATTACACCATACACAACTACACAAGTAGTGACTTGTTTTCTTAGTATACCCCTATGATTTCATCTGGGTTAATTTGTCATTCCGTTTGTAACATCTCGAAATAATGATGGTAGATCAAAATGGATTGGACACCCATTCATAATATTAAAAGTTATTTCGATTTTTGCATGTCCGTCTGTCCGTCCGTCCGTCCGTCCGTGCGCACGATAACTCGAGAACGCGTATACTTAGAGAACTGAAATTTTGTATACGGACTTTAAAAAAAAAAGTAAAATTAAGTTCGAAAATGAGACAAATCGGGCAACTCCTTCGTGGGGTTGCCATATAAAAATTTCGTTTTCCGCTATATATTTGGACACTGCCTGAGAACGCGTCGACGTAGAGAGCTGAAATTTCGAACATGATGTTTTTACTACATTATCAAATAAAATATCAAAAATGGGCTTAATCGGGCAACTCCTTCTTGATGTTTCCATAAAAATTTAGGTCTTTTACATATACTTTGAAAACGCTCAGTCCACGACATTTTTATTGTATTAAAAACTTCTGAAGAATACGAAATCCTATAAAATTGGTTATAATCATTTTTTCTGTGCGACAAACAGTTCTAGAAATATATGCGAAAAACAACTTCAAAATCAAACTTGAATAGGTCGGTGACCATACGAAATTTAATACGGGTATTCATCTAGGGTATCATAAGAATTGGTTTTAGACCAATTCTAGCTTTTTTACTTGTTTATTCTTTAGTAAGGAGCCTTTTTGAATATGCTAGTCAGGTTTGGAATCCTTTTAATTCCTCTTATAGTGCACAAATTATGGCTGTCCAGCGAAAATTCACCAGAGTTCTATTGCTCAGATTGGAGAATATCACTCTAGAGTATCATGAAAGACTAGCAAAATTTAACTTAATGACACTGGAAAATCGTAGAATCTACTTGGATAGTACGTTTCTATACAACATCTTAAATGGTAAAGTATATTGTGATGCATTAGTGTCTAATATTGATTTACATATCCCTTCGCTTAACTCGAGATCCCATACACTCTTCAGATTACCCATTTGCAGAACAAACATTAAAGAAAAGTCACCTATCTACAGAATTACAAAATCATACAATATAAGATTTAACAATATAGACGTCCTCAACGCTAGCCCTCTGACATTTAAAAAGTTAATCTTCCGCGAGATCGTTTAGTAACACTCTCCTTCATATCTATCTATCTACTGTTTCTCTTTGCCCTTTTTCCCAACTCATTAACAGCATTGTTAGCCTTAGTTTTAAGTTCACACATGTATCTATGTATGCTTTAGATTAGTTTAAGTATTTTGTGTACTTTTTTTTCTTCTATTTTTTTTCTATTATATAGCTCCTTTTCACATTTTGCTCTTAATTTTACTTCTTTAGTTATAATTTATCTTTTGTAGTTATATCTCAACATTCCTTTTACTTTTTGCTTTTTAATTATTCTTTAAATTCTTCTCTTTCACAATCAGCTCAATGCTCCAAGTTTTCTTGACCACGATCTAATTTTTCTGACGTATGATTTTGAAACTTGACTATTTTCCTTATCAAGACTTCAATAACATTAAATTTTCTCAGCTTTCTGATGAGTGCAGTAGGCTGCCTTGGGATAGCATATTATCTTGCAGTGTAGTAGATGATCAAGTCGAAATTTTCTAGAGCTTATTCCATTATTTGTATGAAAAGTATCTACCTGTTCGATATAGAAGAGTTAGGCTAAATGCCTGCCCTTGGTTCAAATCCAATATTGGCCGTCTAATTGCAGAAAAGGAGTTCTTCTTTAGACGCCTTAAGACAATTTCTTCACGGGCATTATTCAAAGAAGCACGGAATAAAGCAACCTTGGCCATTAAGTCGGCCAAATATAGGTATGTCAAACAAAAATTCAACCCAATGCTTTCTAACAAGATTGTTTGGAAGAATCTCAAGCAAGGTGGAGTATGTGGAAGCACCAAGGAGGAAACCTCACTCAATTCTGATGACCTGAACAGAATTTATGTGTCGCATAATATGAATCACTCATCATTACCTGGTAACACACCATGCTTAAATAACCCTGAGCATAGCAATTTTTTTTCCTTTCGGTGTATTGATAATGCAGAGTGTTATGAGTCCATATTAAATCTAGTGCCACTTGTCCTTATAGCACATCTTCTAAGTTCCTAAAATTATTGCTGCCTTACATTAGTCGCTATATACTATTTATTTTTAATACTTCCCTAACATCATCTACTTTTCCTTCTAGATGGAAAATTGCTACTGTGCTACCTATCCCTAAAATAAGATCTGCTGTTAACCCATCTGATTTTCGACCCATCAGCATTTTGTGTTTCCTTGCGAAGGTTTTGGAAAAGGTGATGTACACTCAGATCCAATCGTCTGTAGATAACAACAGAATGCTTTCGTGCTGTCAATCAGATTTTATATCAGGTTATAGCTGTCAATCGGCTGTCCTAAAGGTTACTACAGATTTAAGAAAAGGCGTGGATAACGACGAGATTGCACTACTGGTTTTACTCGACTATACAAAAGCTTTTGACTGTGTAAATCACTCTATGCTCCTCAACAAACTTCAAACATTTTTCTGGTTTTCATTTAGTGCCGTCCAATTGATACAGAGCTTCTTGGGCGATAGGTATCAGCAAGTGCGAGTCAGCGATCGTCTTGTTGATTTACAGCCGCTTTTCTGTGGCGTGCCCCAAGGGTCTATTTTAGGGCCACTGCTCTTTTCCTTATTCATCAATGATTTACCTGACATTATTCAAGAGGTTAGTGCCCATTTATATGCTGATGATTTACAGATATACAATAGCAGACCTCTCGGGCTGATTGAAGACTCCATTGTAAGGATTAACGAATTTACGATTGGTCTCAACGTAACTTTTGATGTTAAATGCCAATAAATCGAAATATATAATTTTTTCCAATAACAGATTGGAACCGCAGATCATGTTTGGGGGTGAAATAGTAAGCGAAGTTACGAATCTCGGTGTCGGTCTTAATGGGAGAATGAAATGCTGTGATCATGTACGTGCAGTGCTGAGTAAGGTGTATGGAGGTTTGCGTCGACTCTGACTCTCTGCCAAATTATTAAGCGTGGACATCAAATGTAGATTGGTGAAAACTCTCATCCTGCCCTACTTTTCTTACGGGAATTTGATTTTTCCTAAATTGGATAGTTATTGCTCTCATCGAATAAATGTGGCCTATTATGATTGTATTCGCTTTATTTTCAATTTACGCAGATTTGACCATGTCTCTAATTTTATTCCCAGAATAATGGGCTGCCCACTGAATATTTACCTTAGACGCCAGGCATTACTATTCCTCTTCAAGCTTATACATACTAAACGCCCTGAATACTTAATGGATGAGATCCAGTTTCTCCAATATCAGCGACGTTGGGATCTTCTGTTTCCACGTCATAGTCGCTTGGTTCAGGAAGGTTCCTTCTTCATTCAGATCCCACGGCTTTGGAACTTGTTACCTGCAACCTTGCAGAGAGCGGTTACTGTCGGTGAATTTAAGAGGCTGCTATCAAGAGTGCTGCTAATTAATTAAATAATAAGTTTTGTTCTTTTTTATAGTTGTGATTAAACACAATGGAATCATTTATCGCTTCCCTTAGCATTTTTTTGTATTTTTGCATTGAATAATTTCACTTAAATTTAGTTTTGGTTATGATTTTATTATTATTTTAATCAACATATGACATTAACTCTATTAGTAACTATTTGAACATTGTTTTCTCTAAAATTATATTTTCGAGTGCTTACAAAAGATTGTAAATCTTATGTACCAATCCAGCTAAATAAATTAAATTGAAATTGAAATTTTATTTTGTTTATGTAAATATATTAGCTCGCTAAATTACATGTAAGGTAGTATATTATTGTAAAGCTTTCTGTTTACTATCTTTATAACCTTCAAAGTAAACAAATAAATAGCACTGAGATGCATAACATGAAGCACTGACATTACTGTAATTTCATGCAATAACATGGGCTCACTTTTCTATAGTTTTCTCGTTTTGGTTTAAGTACTGTATTCCGCTGAACTTCTACTTAATAAGGTCTATTTGAAATCCATCATAGTTCAGTGGATTTTCCAATTGAATATATAGTGTAGAAATAGATGGCAATACAATATCTATAATCTTTTCTTTGTACCTCATACCTACTTTTAGGGTTGGGCACATAAAAATTGCTTAAATTTATTTCCTTAAAAATCGAGTTTAGGAAACATTGATGTTATATGACAGAAGCTTCCAATATTCAAGCGAAAATGAATCTTGAAATTAAGTTAATGGTCACACCCTACCAAAAAAATTGGTCTCACATGAAATAGAAAATGAAGCAGTCCATGTTTATATATCAGTGTCGTATAGTATGTCATTTCCGAACACCGATGTCATTCGATGTTGGAATGTGACGAAACATCGATGTTTTAAAAACTTAATATCGCCCAGAACTAGCCTAGCCAGAGGTCCCCAGTAAAAAAAAAACAATAGATTCCCCTCAGTGCAGTGCTGTCATACGCTATGTGGTGACTTTAATAATTTATACCTCAAAAATGAAGCCGAATAACATCGCTATTTTTAGATACTTGAAAATAAAATTGAAAAAAAAAAATGCTAGAAGTCTTCACTACTATTTTTTGGAAAAAGAAAAATACTATTATATTAACAAAAATTTTTTTCATTCGGTGCTGCTATATTTTTATAAAAAATAAAAGCATTAAGCTTCATTTGGCATTTGAATAAAAAAAACGGGTTACTCCATTTACGAAATATGATTTTTTGAAAATCACGTTTCATCATAAAATTGCGATATTTTTAACCCCATTTCGGAGGGTTTGGGGAGTGGGGGGCAGGTTGCCATAGTAGGGAGAAAAAAAATACGTGTGAGCTATTTTGGTATTCCCTACAAACTGTAAAAGTTTCATCTAAATAGGAGATGGTCGGGTGCGATAGTAGCTCGCCGCCAAATGAACCGAATCATGAATTCACCGTGAAAAACATGAATATCAGCACCGCAAAGTTAACTTTTTGTCGCTTATCCCATTTTTCCTTTCAAGCGTCGATATGCACCTCGCTCTCATCACATCTGATCCCAGCGATCTAGGCAATAAAAGTGCAATAATGTATCAATTAAGAAAGCGATACACATATGCACACGCAACTATTTCTTAGATGACAGTTAATTCACCGTAAAATTACTTTTTAATTAAAACTAGTTTATTATACAGGGTGTTTCCGCCCAGGAGGTCAATAGAGCAGGAGGTGATAGTACTCAACTAGACAAAAACAAAAAAAAATTGTATGGCCGGGGGGGGGGATGGCATATCAACCGTTTTGGAGTTACAGGGTGATTAAGAAAAAAAGCTGGTTTTTCACAAAATACTAAAAGGTACAGATCATATGGTAAGAGTTATGAGCTTTATGGCCTTTCCAATGAAGGCCCAACCAGCCGCGTACCCCTCAAGAGTTATGGTTGTCTAAATTAAAAATTACGTATTTTCTTACCAAAAATGTCATTCACATAACTTTTTTTTTATAAAAACTGTAAACTGTAGGCTTTCCTCTTTAATTTGACCTAGTACACTCTATGTGCTATCTGTAGCGGTTAAGCAGTTATTAGCTCATAACCTATTTAGGTCACATCGAAATTAAACGATATTTTTTTAAAATGACGTGTTTTCAGTCACTAAGGAACAAATCATCGTTGAGAATAGGTTTGAGAATAAGTTTGACAATAGGTTAAGAGCTAATCACTTTTAAAGAGCTACAGGTAGCACATAGGGTGTTATAAGTCAAATTAAAGAGGAGAGTCTACAGTTTACAATTTTTATAAAAAAAATTTATATATATGTAAATATAATAGAGGTCAAAGTAAAAAACAAGGTAAGGAAATCCCAAATTTTTAGCCGAGACAACAATAACTCTTGAGAAGCGAGGGTATGGGGCTGGTTAAGAAATCGTGGAAAGGCTATGAAGTTTTACATACAATGACTATACGCTCAGGCGCGGATCTAGCATTGAAATTAGGGGGTCATTTTACAAATAAAATCATCGAGCAAAAAAAAAAAAAAAAAAACATCCAACGCCGGTTCGCGGTCCATGGAGCAAAAAAAAAAAAAAAAAAAAAAAAAAAAAAAAAAAAAAACATCCAACGCCGGTTCGCACCGCAGTACCTACTGCCTGCAGTACTTGCTATACTGCTATACTGCATACTGCTATACTTGGAACTAGGAAATCCGGAAATCCGCATTATTCAGGCGGTGCGGATGATGTGTAATACTTTCTTTTTTAAAAACTAATATTTTTAATAGAATAGGGTGCAAACTGCAGGAGTCATTCAAGCCCAACTTTTCTCAGTTTTACACACTGGTATATATAAAATGGACTGCTCGATATGCTATTTCATGCGGGTACAATTTTTTGTGTCAAAAATAGTTCATACGTCGGTGCCAACATTGAAAAATCCATTGGCGGAAAGTTGAAAAGCGAAACCTCTCGAATTTCTATTAACCCAAATAATTAATTTAAAGACATTTATTTCGACAAACTCACTTATTTATTTATTGTTTACAGCCCTTTCTCAGTTCGCACGTTACATAGGAAAGTGACCAACTCAAAAAATGCAACTTTTCAGGAGAGCGAAAAAACGAAAAGCTGTACATAGAATTAATTCTAGCTTAACGTAGTAATTGTTTGCTAAAAATAGTCTGAACTCTTAAATTTGTTAGTAAATATATTTCTGAAGGTTTATATAAAAGAAATTTTAAGATTTTGTTACCGCAGTTGGCGAGGTTAGCTGTTAATCCCGCATCCACTTAAGTTGTGTCGCTTTTCTTTGTTGCGAAATAAATATTTTTACAAGTTTTTTTAAGTGGCACAACTCAAAATACGATTTTTAAGAATTAAATTCCGTACTTTGAACTTTGTGGAAAAATGTCATAACTCATAATATAATTTGTAAGAAATAAATGCTGTTTTGTGGAAAAGTGACACAATTTAAAATAATACTGTTAAAATGTCGAAAACATATTTACGTTTGTTATGAAGATCGTCACAACTCAAAAAGTGATAGTGGGCACGCTTAGGCGGAGACCAAACCAGTTTGGAATAATTGGAAGCCTTTGGTCACAGCCATGTAAAATTACCAACCACTTCGGTATGGTTTGTAATTACGCGGAGGAAAAACCAGAAATTTTGACCGGTTTGGTCCCCGCCTAAACGCGCCCACTGACACACTGTTCTATGAAGAATATCTCTGTTCTTCAGTAACAGAAAAGTGACAGTACCGCTATCTAGCGGCAAAAACAATCAGATAGAAATATGCCAATTTCATGGTGTAATTAACTCAAAAACGAAAAATTTTGAGCTAGGTCACATTTCTATGTGACGTGCGAATTAGTAGTTGGTGGTTAGATCGAAAGAGAACGCTATATAGAAATGAGCCCACTTTCTGCAGTGTATTTCTATGGACGTAGTCAGTCCATATTTTAAATGTCAGTGGTTTTACATAAGAACGCTGCAAATATTTTAGAATATTAGGAGTGTTAGAGTGTGTGAAATTGCCATCAGCAATTGATTCAAATTCCTCAGTTAAAAACAAAAAGTATTTCCCATAGAACGACTTGGGACAAATAAAAGTTTTAAATTTCAACCCAAGTCGTTTCAATAGAAAAAAGCCCCACGACAAATCTTACCTTCAGTAAGATTTGTCGAAAATAAAAATACGATATGTATGTACATATATACCTACATACTTATCGGGCGCAGAAAATTTACTCGGTGAAGATTTAAACGATCAAGTCTTCACCAAAAAGCCTCCTTTCAGCAAATTGTCGCGAGCGGAATACATTCTGGGTGCAACAATGTATGCACGATAGCAAGACGATGGTTTGATATTTATGAAAATATCAAATTTCATTTCAACCATCGTCCGCCGCGGTAGGCTGAACACTAATTGTAAACAGGTAAAGAAAATAGAAGTTGCGATAAGAAAAACAAAATAAACGTTTTGTGAAAATAACCATAAGAGGAAGTTTGTGAAAGAAAAAGTTTGTGAACAAAGCAAAAGTAAAAAAAATATATATATAAATAAAATAAAAGTGTGCGAGTTGTCTTAATCATAGCTTCCTGAAACGGCGTAGAGTGATTGCCTTCGACTAAGCTAAGCCCCGAAATATAACAGAAGTTAGGACTAAGTTAAGTTAGGGCTCTGATGTGGTAGCGAGGGAGTCTGTTTTGTGGCTTGGGAAGTGTTTCTCTGAGGTCCGAAACCAAAATTTCGAGAAAAACCTATACACATACATCACATGCATACAATAGCATTCATTAAAATAAATTTTTATTTTTTTAAGTTTCGGAATAAAGTTTTTTTTTAAGTTGAATTATATAAATAAAAAAAGTATAAAATAAAAAAAAAATATTTTTTCAAATAACTCAATGAATTAAAGATTTTTTCTCAAATTTAGGGGGGGGTCATGACCCCCACGACCCCCCCCCCCTGGATCCGCCACTGTATACGCTCTGTGCCTTTTAAGATACAGGGTGTTTTGTGAAAAACGAACTTTTTTTCTTAATCACTCCGTAACTCCTAAACGGTTGATATGGACCCCTTCCACCTATGCAATACAATATTTTGTTTGGCTAGGTGAGTACTATCACCTCCTGCTCTATTGACCTCCTAGGCGGAAACATCCGGTATTGTTAAGTAAAGCATATAGAAAGTGTAGCCTTTGGGAAGGTATGGCACGGCTCTGCGTGGACATTTCCAAAATATGTATTTACAGTACAATTGCTATAAAATATTTAAAGCCATAGATATATACGTAATCGCCCTTATATAACTTGGTAGGTGTAGGCAAATACATATAAACAGGTATGCAATGCACGTACGATTTGTAAAGATAACGTTCTTTGTTGTTCCGATCAATGGAAAGCATTCGAAGGCAATATATTTGGGTGTGCATTAGTTTTATTTTAGTCGATAAAAAACAGATAAAATTCACCTGACTCTGCAAGGTTCCAAAAAATGTTTGCGCCAGTAAGTGCTCGTTAAGTAAAATAGATAATAGGAAAGTAAGTTTCCAGAATTCCATTATCACTTTGTCATTGTATAAAGCAAAAGTTAGAGGCGAAGTTTCTTAGATGAGGTCATATACCTTACCTATGCATTTGTGAGTACTTTTCTGTTTCTTCTTGAACACATCAACTTACTCAAAACCCTCGAGAAATACTTCCCAAGCCATGAAATGGAAATCTATGTGTGCGTGCGAGTCCGCTCTCTAAAATTTTCTATATTGATACTTATGGAAAAGTGCCAATAATTGACTTTATATTATATGATATGGGGCCTAAACTGCTATCCATACTGGAAAACAGTTTCATTGGTTCCTTACCTTCCCGAAGGCTACCCTTACTATATATACCTTACTTAACAAAATAATAAAATATTTTTGATTAAAAGGAAACCTTACCATTTTACTCTCAATAACTCTCAGCTGAGTAATAGTTGCAATAGTGTATGTGAGGCCAGTCCGAATCTGTAGGTAGACTGATTAAATTTCATCAGACGACTGCACAGCGCGCATATACAATTGTTACTTAGCTGAGAGTTTTTGTTTGAGGAATCGTAGTCATTTGATTAAGATACATTTTTTTATATAATTTTGTTAGGAAAGGTATACAAATTTTATTTCGGTTCAAAAGATAAGAAAGCAAGCTTAAGATTATCAGAACACCATTTTTCTGCATGAACAGTAGTTTAGGGCGGGGGAGTTATTCAAATCAAATTTATGTCAGTTTTACATAAGAACACTGCAAATATTTTAGAATTTAGTGCCAAACACAATTCCGACGTTTCGATCCGATTCGATCCAGCCCATTTCGATCTAACGGGTGCATGAGCACAATTGTTCCATTCGGTTTCAAGCATTTGACTTTACAATTTTTCCAGATTTTGTTTTTCCGCTTTACATCCATCTATGAAAATATTCTTTTTTTGTCATATAATTCACGTCTTTTTTTATTTTTTCATCAAAAGCCTTTTCATGAATCTTTGAGTATAAAAAAATCTTTGCAGATGATTTTTCTAGGTTATGTCATCCGTAAAAGTTGAAATTTGCTCATTTTCGGTATAATGTGTCCAATTGCACGTATGCCTCACATAAGTAAATTTGACATTTGTACGAATCGAATCGAAACGATGGAATTGTGTTTCCCCTTTAGAATGTTAGGAATAAGTTGGGGCTCTCATGTGGTATTGAGGTAGGCTTGGGAAGTATTTCTCGAGGGTTTTGACTTACTTCATACTATGTCTCAGGAGTATAACGATAAGGGATAAGTATGTATTGTACGTTATCGAAATATTGCCATTGATAATAGAATGATTTTATGATGCTATTTAAAAAAAAAAAGTGATCAAATAAATATTTGACGAGATCTCTAATTTTATACTTCAGATGAAATCATAAGTTATAACTAAATTTAAATTTGTTAATAATGTGATGAATGCATTGTGGATAGATATGGGGATAGATTTGGATTACCCGTCCAATGTCTAGGCAATATTGCAAAGAAATCAGAAAAGTGTTTTTTAATTTTTCACAACTTATGTCTATGGGGCACCAATTTAAAATTTTGTAAGAAAATATCAAGGAAGACGAAGAACGAGCGAATTTGTAAAACAAACTCGAATGTGGCAGTGTGCTACGCGATTTCCAACTCTACTACAAAATTGTATATGTGGTACCTATTCTTGACTATTTTTTAAACTTCCACTTCGGTAAAAAGTTGAAGTGAGTGGAACTCGTCTCCGTACTGGCCCAACTAGACTGGTTGGGTTGTCAAGAGGGGGTGAAGGGCTAAAAACAAGGTTTCTTGGGACAGTAATTTCGCTTGTGAAAATCACAGATTTCAATATATATAGAGTGCTAGCTGCAGGTTTTTCCCATATCAAATTGTTATAGTCAGGATATGCCCTCATCACACAGTGGGCCCAAATCCCAAAAATCTGGTCAAAAGTCGAAAATGTTTCAAATTCAGGTAAAATTTAGTACTCGGGGGTTTTCGGGGTCGCTGATTACGAATCCGAAGTCAAAATTTGAATACACAAAATTGCGGATCCAGCATGAACTACTTTGTAGAAGTTTAGCACTTTACAGAAAGTGCTGTAGGCTAAAATTGATAATTTTTCTTGAATGAAGGAATAGAAGTGCAATAAAAAGCCGAAAGTAAAAAAAAATCCATATATTATATTGGAATACAAAAATTCTCTTATCTAACAAATCGCTTAGAAGTTTTCGTATCGTCATCCGACGAATAATTAGACTCACAGTCAGTCAATTCGAATGTGAGATCGCTAGAGCTCTCCGCTTCCGGAAGCAGCGACTTGAGTTTTTTTTCAGTAAATCGCGCAAAGTCGAAATATATGGATCGGATGTTAGTAGTAATCGTAAAAAAATTTCTTGCATTGTTTTAATTCGGGAACATTTTCTTACAAAATCTTCTCGAAACTTTCTGATATATTTATTGCTGGTCTCGTTTTTAGTGTCTTTAGACAACTGCCCTATCAGCAATAGTAATGAATTTATCACTTCTGCGCCATGATTGAAATCTTATGTAACGAAGTTGGCATCTAGAACCACGGCAAGGAATGGCATCTTGAAATTTGATTAAATCGATTCCATGACCGCACGAAATCGTCTGTAATATCACATGAAAACGCTTAATCATGTCTTCATCAACCCCAGTAATAGTAGCAGAAATTCTTGAGTTTTTGAAAAATCGTCGAGCGGTATTCCCGTCTGGATTACTTTTCTACATTTAGCGTTTTCGATATTCAAAATTCAGAAAACTATATTTTTTATTGCAAGAACTCGCACCAATTATACAAAAGCAGCTAATTTTTTTTTTTTTTATTTAATAATAGTTCCATCTATAATATTATTAAATTAGTAATACATGATAATATTGTACTTACTTTTAACTGTCGATTCCATTTATAATATTTAATATTGATCAATATATAAAGATTTGGTGTCCCCTTGAACATATAACTCGAAACTCCTCCGGTTCTCGCGCGACACGTCTAGCTGGAATGAGGGTTACCTTTCAACTGAATTACAATAGCAGGTATAGCGAATCGGCCTCACTGAAGTTAGATTTCAACCTTTTGGCTATTACTCAAAATAACCCATGACTCAAAATTCACGGAAATTAAATTTTATTTTTCGACTTTTGGCCAGCTTTTTGGGATTTGGCCACACTATACATCAGAGGGACAAAACATCACAAATTTAGGTATGTTCCGGTGCAAAGTTCCCAATTTACTGTCATGTTAAATTACATAATTCGGGCAACCATAATTACCTGAAATGAAGGAAAATTTTTGATTTTATTTTAAAAATTAATACAATTGAAAATTAATTCTGTACGCAGTTCCACTTCCGTGTTAAAACTAAATGCATAGAATTTTTGTTATTATCATAAAATCTTAATATACATAATCGTTGGTGCGCCTGTTAGTGATCGTGTAACTTTGGAACGATTTGGCCGATTAAGGTCATATTCCCACAATACATTTGTTTTGTCGAGACAATGGAGGGTCCGATAGGTGTCGCTGTAGTCATATGCTTCTTATGAAGGAATATTTGCAGCAAATAGATTATACACTGTTCATCCAAAACAAAGTGAGTACTTTTATTTACGATTGCTATTAATAAATGTACGTGGACCAACATCAAACGAATATTTGAGAACACTTAATGGCAATTATACGCTTGACGAGAACGCCAATTGCTTGAAAGTGACAATCATTGGGATACAATACTTAGATCTTCTCCACAGCAAATTCGTCTAATAATATTGACATATTTTTGACGACATAACAAACCCAACTAAATTATGGAAAAAATATAACGATTCAATGAGCGAAGATATACTGCATAGAATTCGAACAACAAATCAAGATGCAAATCTTTAACTCATCGAAGACATGTACATACTCATCTCGAATGAACCACTGATAAATTCACCTAATCGACCAGCAAATGACTTAGTTAATAATGACATGTAACGCTAACAACAATTTCATACTAACGATTTGGTTTCATTTGAATGAATAATTGTTGCCAGAAGAACAAAAGGCCTGTTATAATAGAGTCATGTTTGCGATTACAGCAAAAGAAGGAGGTTGTTTTTTTTGGATGCGCGAGATGGAAGTGCTGGAACTTCTGTTACATGTGAAGTAGATTTACTACCTTTTAGCTTTTAGAATTGTTTATTTCTACTACACTTTTGAGAATTATGGAAAATAAGCAATAAATATTTTATTTAATTACCAATCAAGAAATTTTTCGATATTCATATATGTTTCCTCAAAAATTTCTTAGTTTTTCAAAAGTTTGATAATGGACAATCTATGATTATCCCGAACTTTTTGGGAAAATATTAAAAGTTCTGGTAAAGAAAAATTTGTATGTATAGCAATTTGCAAAATTATCATCAATATTTCGTCTCATATAATTCACACTTAAATATTATTTTTAGTGCATATATGAGATCAGCTCGGCTGTTCACTGTGGCGTATATAGCAGGCAGGAACCAATCCGGACTGACGAGTATATACGGTTCCTGCCGATACGAAACGCCCTCTTTTGAAATTAATTGCTAAGTTAGCAATTTCAATGTTTTCGTGGTTATTTGCTTATAATGTCCTTGATCTTGACATACATTTTTATTGTTCATATAATAATTGAGTTATTTGGCTCGCTGGTTTTCTTTCTTGTTTTCTTTAATATAAATTGCTGCTTTTATTTTTTTATTTGAATGTAATTAATTTGTATGTGAATAATGTTAAACATTGCTTCTTCTCGAATTTCATAATTTTGTTCATATCTATATTACATGTTAACTTTTCATGTCGTACTTGTTATGATATATAATACTTAAATCTTATGGATATGACATACATATATGAAGATGTTATATTTGTTATAAGCTACTTATGATGCTTTAATATTATGTATATTACAATTGGCTTCACATTTTGCGAGCTGTCATCATGAACTCTATACAGGGCCACAGGGTAGCCAGATATGACATACGACCGACAATATAACGACATATTTTTGTCCATTTGTCGACAAAATTAATGTAATTATTTCAAACTGTGGTCAGGCCAGTGGTGGAACTTGCAAAAATTAAAAAAGCAGTATGTTTGTTTTAAGAAGGTACTAAACGAACCACAAAGGTAGTAGGACAAAAATAGTAAGAGTTGGAAAATTGTGTGTTCAGTCAATAGATCTAAATTATTATCGACTTTATGATCAATTTATTATTTAGCAAATAAGTGTACTATAATATAAATTGAAAGGAAAAATGAATGAAATATAAACATATTTGAAATAACAAACATACTTTGTAAAATTGAATATGTTGAAGATGTTTTCTTTGTCTTTTAATTTAATTTTTTTTTTTTCATAAGAACGTAGTGGATTCAAAACCTAATTATCATTATTCTTGCATAGTTCTTTAGTTAATATTATATTATTTATTGTTTCCGTACCTTTTAGAATCTATTATTAATTTCAAGGTAGAAAATTCTCGTTCAACAGCAGCACTACTATGGGGTAAAAAACAAATTTCCAGTAAATTATTTGATAATTCCTTGTAACAATAAATATCGAGCTCATTTTTATGCCCTAGACACACAGTGCTTTTAATGAAGAAATAATTAACTTATTAGTCAATAATGATTCATTATAAACTGCAGATACACAGCCATTTCTTTAATTAAGCTATACTGTCAAACGGGTTTTGATATACTTATGACATTAAAGAAGCGATATGGATCGAATTAACGCGATAAACTTTGTTTTGTTTTTTTTGTTTCAATTTAACAATTTACACATCAGAAAAACATTATATTTAAAAGAATAAGTTTGTGATTTGCATTTCTTCTTCTTATTTTTTAAATCGGCAGACGCACAGCGGAGCTCCCCAATAAGCAAAAATTCCAGATGCGGAATTTTTGCACGGAATTCCAGTGGAAAAATGTGACGGCATCCTCACACATACAGCTGGTTTTACATGCTACAGCGAACGCCATTTTGTGTTGGAGCTATACGAAAAATTGTTAATGGCTTATATTAGCTGTGTTCTTTTGGTTCCGTGTAGTGTTCTGCAAAACACAGGCGATTGCGAATTGAATTGATGTGTAGAGTGCATAACAGTAGAAAAAGTTTTGAAAGTATAGAGAAAATAATCAAGGTGCCATGACTTTAATTCTTACAAAACGCTAAACCTGTCAAACTTTGTTCCGAATTTATCAAGCTATTTTAACATTTTGCAAGGATTCAAGTCATGGCAGTTTGATTATTTTCTCTATACTTTCGAAACTTTTTCTACTGCTTTGCATCCAATAAATTATTTATGCTTCCCTGTTTAATTAACAAATTCAGAAAAAGCTTTGATATCCCTAGGAACTCCATATAGAAATGCCACGGAAAAGTCTGGGAATTCCATGCAAATATAACAAGGAAAAAACATGGAAATCTGATAGATTTACACGTTTATACAATCAAAAACTTGGAATCTCGAGGCAGTTCCCTTCGGCCAAAGAAGCTGAAATCCGTGCGCAAATAGTACGGATATCCAGGTAAACTCGTGCAAACTGACAAGCAAAACGACCGTAATTCATTCGAATTGCTTATTGGGTTCAGATTTATATTATATGCCAAATCTAGCACATTTTTCCTCATTATAGCTATAATGATGGAAAAACACACTTCATTAGTGTACTTCATTATCATCTGATTTTCGAGCCATAATAACGTATACTATGTGACACATGGCATTTTAATGAATAGTTAGGACTAATGATTCATTAGATCGTGCTGTGTATCTAGGATATTAATTTTACTAATTTTCACCCAATACTGAGCAATGTCGTTCTTTTCATGTTTTAATATACATACTTTCATTACTATATCTACATTATATGCAGATACGGAATATTTTTTGAAATGGTATTAGATATTGATGCCAAGTTCCCTGATACTAACCTATCTTTAGTTTTCAAGTATTTTAAAATATTAGTTTTGGGGTTTTGTATGTCAAAACGTTTTTTATTTGAATACAGAGACCTATGTAATAATTAATCATAAAGTTTTTTTGTTCTAAGATGTTATCGTTACTGAAATCTTTCTCGGCAATATATTGCTCAATATCTAATTCGATATACATTAATGAAGGATCGAGTTGATGGGCTAAATCTAAAATATTTGAATTAACTGGCCATTTTTTTGGATTTAAAAAGCTTTTCATTAATTGTAAAAGAAAATTGATAATTGCCTCACTGAGAGTAGGTATGACTTTTGTTTTCTCCGATTTTTTATTTCACACATATTATTAGTTTTTTAGTTTGCCATTGAAAAGGTAGTGAAAACTAAGGGAAGTAGAATTTTTCTAGATATTGAAAATAGTAGATTTACTAATATAGTAGTAATAGTTCCACCACTGGGCCAGGGTGACGCCAAATGTCACATAAACAATATTTAAGACTTAAATCATATAACAAAAAGGATAGGCTATGAGGAAGAGAAACTTAAGCATTTTTCTACATGTAGCAGAACTGCATCAATGTATTCGTTTTAGTCATGGAAGTAGTAAACTACGATATTTTCACACCGGGCGAATAATTTAGAGGTTGAAACTTTATTAAATATTGAAGAAATTCAATAGAATAGATTCCATTTTATTACAAAATTTTTAAATTAATTTTTAAGTTTATAATTTTGTAATATTTTTATGACATTTTACATTTTTACGAATTTTCCTAGTGCCCCGATTATTTTCTGATAATATTTTTTTGCGTTGCATTTGTATGGCTACTGCAACATAAGGCGAAAATGACAATTCAATTTTAAACAAACAAATCGGCATTGGAAAATGTTCAAATTTTTTGTCACGGCTGTTTATTTTTATAAATATTTCACTTTTATTTTATTTAAAACACTATAATTTATTATTGAAAGAATTAAGCTTGCCTGCAAAATGATTTCTTAAGAGAATATCTCCGGTTGCACTGCACAGCGCACCTCATCGCAATATTTCAAGACTCCGGAATCTCGATTATATAAAATCCCGTTCACAAAACAATATTTTCTTATTGTACCACACTACTATTAAGTAAAAATAACTTTTAATTAGTTATTTATTACAAAATCGCCAAATAATGCCTGAACTTATTGTCATAAAATTTGAAATGTCAGAAATAAATCAGAATTATCGAACTGACGAATGACAAGGTGATACCCCTCTTGTAATTTTCCCTCCGTGTAGTAAAAAAAATGGTTACCACACGTACACGAATTTTATCCTTTTCGTTATATGATCTGCGATTTAGGATTGTCACAATAAATGTTAATAAATTCTGTGAAATTTGATTCATTTATATTTGTAACATTTAAATGTCGGCATTTTGTCAAACTGTAATAAATAGTAACGGGTTTTCCAAAAAGAGGTGTTATTTTGATATTCAAAGAAAAATGCCATTTTTTGAGATAAATGATCGGATCTTTATTTAATTATAAAGAGGAAGGTATGCCGTTAATAATGGAAAATAACATCAGCCAAATGACCACCACGACCACGCCTACAGGACCATATCCTTTTCATGAAATTTTCCATAACCAAATCGCGTGGCTGCCCTATGTCCTCGATAGCCTCACGAATTCCATCTTTGAGGTCTTGAATCGACGCTGGGCTATTGGCGTAGACCTTCTCTTTCACGTGGCCCCAAAGGAAGAAGTCGCAAGGTGTTAAGTCACAAGATCTCGGTGGCCAATTGTGATCACCTCTTCGAGAGATAACACGGTCCGGAAACTTTTCCCGTAAAAGATCAATGGTTTCGTTGCTTGTATAGCACGTAGCGCTGTCTTGTTGAAAGTAAACGTTGTCCAGATCAATACCATCCAATTCCGGCCATAAAAAATCATTAATCATCTGTAGATAGCGCAATCCATTCACCGTAACTGTTGCTCCAGCCTCATTTTCGAAAAAGTAAGGTCCAATGAACCCGCAGGACCATAAACCGCACCAAACAGTCACACGTTGAGGATAGAGAGGATTTTCAACAATAACTCTTGGGTTTTCCGAGCCCCAGATGCGACAATTTTGCTTGTTGACGAAGCCATCGAGGTGGAAATGGGTCTCATCACTCAAGATGAGTTTTCGATGGAATTCCGGATCATTTTAATGCATTTCAAGGACCCAATCAGCAAAGACTCGACATTGTTGATGATCGGCCGGCTTGAGTTCTTGTGTTAACTGAACTTTATAAGCCTTAAGACCCAAATCTTTATGCGCAATACGGTGTAATGACGTTTGTGGAATGCCTAATTCCAAAGAACGACGAGGAATGGACAAACCTGGGTTTTCTTCAACACTTTCGGCTACAGCAGCAATATTCTCGGCTGTTCTTGAGCGACGTGCATGGGTTTTATTCTTCACATCACTAACTTGTCCCGACAGCTCGAATTTTTCTACCAATTTCTGTATTGCGGTCCGACAAGGTGCTTCACGACGACCCAAAATTGTTCGAGTTTTACGAACCGTCTCTGCCACATTTTCACCATTTTTATAGTGAATTTTAATAATTTCAATGCGTTGTTGAATCGTGTATCGTTCCATTTTTATTAATGGCGTAGTTTCTACTTGTCAAATATCAGAAAATGACAGCTCCAAAAGTGACATCTACCGAAATAGCGGTGTTACATATCTAAAACCATACCTGAAAAGGGGTAACAAAAAATTTTTAATTAAAAGAATTCATCCATAAATTTTCACATAAGCTACCATGCCTAAAACATGGCTAGCTTATCAGTACAATCAGTGAAGAAAATTGCGTCAGCAATTTTCTTCACATGCAATAGAGTTGAAACAAAATTATTCCCATGGCAAATTTTGCCTTCAGCAAAATTTGCCAGTAGAAATATTTAAGTTGAAATATAAAACAAAAGACAAATCGTACCTTCAGTACGATTTGTCGTGAAAATTATAATATGTATGTACGAACGTACATACATATCACAAAAAAAGCTTTCGCGATAAGAAATGCGCGCCGCGAGATTACATTATATGTATACGCGCGCCGCAATTTCAATCGACGGGACGGTGGCTGATGTTTATAAAAACATCAAATTTCATTTTTTCAAGCCACCGTCCAACGAAAAATATTCTGGACTTGTTTAATCAAGTCCAGAATAAATGAAAATTTTTCTCAGGGTAGAAATGCAACTATGCATTTTCTACCCTGACCGACGGCTCTTGATCGCGATGAAAGTGATCAAGAGCGCAGTCGAATTATAAAAGCGAACGGAGTTGAATTTTAGATTGAAAAAGAGAAAAGTTGAATTAAAAAAGTTTGTAAAAAACGAGTTGGTTTTGTAAATCTTAATTGAAAAGGTGACAGTCGAATTTGGAAACGAAGAAGTTGTGATTTAAAAAATATCATACGCGGCAGTCGAGTTTTAAAGAAAATTAGAGTTGGTTTTTGAAATTCTTTTGGAAAAAATCGGGTGGATCGGTCTCGGTCGCGTTGGTAACGGAAATTAGCGTAAAACTACAAAAGTTTCTATATAAGGAAAAGTGGTGGAGTTATCAAAAACTTTCCAATAAAGTGCAAAAAAAAAAAATAAATAAAATAAATAAAGTTTATACAAAAAATAAAAGGGTGTTTTGGATTAACTCCGCTGCCAGAGCCCCGCTAAAGGTATTTATACAACAAATTGGCGCAGCCGGTAGGATAGAGGAAGCCTACTTTGAAAAACAAAAAAAGTATAAGCGCTCGAAAACCCTCTATCCTACGAATCTAAAAGGAGTTTAGGACGAGATCGAATACTGGGCAAGACACCCTACCCTTCGCCTGAAGTTGAGTCTGGCTTCAGGAGTATTTCGATCTTGTCGGCTCCCAACGCTCGGGGTCGGACAGCTTTAACTGCCTCTGTTTGAAAAACACGCAGCCACCCCCTCATCAAAGCACAAAGTGCCAACGTGGGACAATAGCGGGCTTCATCCCAGCCCAGGATAAAAAAGTCCACAACCCAAAATTTCGAAATTTACACTTGAAGGAAGGAAGTTTGGAAACCATCCGCTATCTGCGATCCGGAGCTGAAAGGGACTTCGAAGTAGGCAACGCGCCCCCCTTTCAGCTTTTATCCAGGGGAATTTAAGTAGGCCACGGGCCCCCCCGGCAGCAAAAGAACTTCAAGAAACCGAACCAACGATCCTGAATTGAGAGGGACCTCGAAGAAGGCAATAAGCCCCCCTCTCAATTTGAACCAAGGGAATTAAGACGGCAGAAGCCCCCCTAGCTGCAAATTTCACACACGGTGGTCCATGAGCGAGGAAAGCTCCCACCAAGAAATACCGCCGGAAATCCAACTTCCATCAACTCCTCAACAATCTTCCTCGCCGGGCGACGCACAGGAAGATCCGTCCCGGTACGAAGGAGGCAACGCGGGAGCAACATCCGCAACAGAGGGTGTTACTCAAACACCCCCAACAAATTCAACAAAAAAAGGGGTAACACTCAGGAGTGGGACAATCCTTACAGGTCCCCAACAAGTAAGACCTTCTACTTTAAATTTAGAAAATTATTTAAAATATCTAGAGGGGAAAGTGCGAGACTCCTCCGAACTTTCTATTATACAGTGCGATTCTATCGATAAACAGCTCAAAAAGTCCCGTGAACGGCGGCTTGAGCAAATCGCGCAATTCAAAGAAAGTACGGAAAAATTTAAAGAAAGCTTAAAGCAGTTTGGGGAACTCTCGCACTCTCTCGAAACAGAAATTACAAATAACAGTGTAGAATTAAGAGAAGGTGCCATTGAAGACAGTGCCAGTGATTCCACCGTAAGTGAGGTCCTTTTGAATTGGCTGGGCGACTCCCTTCTGGAGACCAGTCTAGAAGAAACTAGCTCCCCAAAAGTGTCAAACTTTAGCTTCAGAATCCCCAATATAAACATGGCAGATTACGCGAAAATCGCCAAGTTAACTGCCCAGCTCGTACCCTTATTCTCGGGAGAGCAGCACCCAAAATTGAGCCTGGAGCTCCAAACTTTCCTAGGATGCTGCAGGCAGGTAATCCAGTGCATTTCGGTGGATGAACTAACAGCATTTTTACAAATCTTTCCCACCAGACTTCGAGGCGAAGCTTATCAGCTTTTTGCCTCAAATTTGCCCACTACTTTCAAAGAAGTAGAAGAACGGCTAAATCGCACATACCTGCCTAGAGAAACTTACCAGGAACTGGTAAATAAATTAATCACTACAAGGCAGTATCCTTTAGAGAATCTCACAGCCTTCACGGCACGAGTAAAACAAATGCTGGCACTCTGCAATGAAGCAGCAGAATCCAAATACGGAGCCACAGCAGCACCAGCTGTTAAAACGCAGTTGGAAGATTTCGCGAAAAACGCACTGAAAACAGGCGTAAATAACCCATATATGTGCCAATACCTTCTGACCATGACAGACGGCACGGTGGATGACCTCGTACAAAGAGCACTTGACATGGAACGTCTCCAGCAAAGTGCTCTATTCCTGCAACCTTCAGGACAATTTCAACAAAATGTGATGCAAAATACGTTACCCCATTCCATAAGTGCAACAACACCAAATAACGCACATTTTAACCAACTTAATTCATCAGCTAATCACAGCGTATTTACTCCCGGCATAATGCCATTCGCTCAAGTTCCTCAGACCCTGCCAAACACAAATAGTCACATTCAGCAGCCGCAATTCACACAGGCAAACACATTACCATACATCAAACAGGAGCCAAGATCTCCTAATAAAAATTATAATGTACAAAATAAAAATAATTATTTAAATAAAATCAGTTGTAGTTTTTGTAATTTAAGAGGCCATACATATGTCGATTGCCTCAAAAGGAAAAATACGCCTTATTGTGTGAACTGCAAAATGTATAACCATGACGTGCGTGACTGCAGAAGGAACAACAATAGTTTTCAAAGACCCCAAAACAGAGAAGCACCAATCCAACGTCCTAGAGAGCCTCAAAACCCCAATAACAACTCAAGAGTATATAATGTGCGAAAAAAGTGTGAGTTTTGTGGTCGTTCTGGACATGCAGTAAATAACTGCCAACAAAAACGTAAATGGGAAGCCCGGAGTCAGGGAAACGACGTACAGTCGACCCAAAACTCCCCGGCTCGACTATAAATATCCCATCTAATAAAATAGGGTCCCCTCAGCAGCCCGATTCCAGTGTCGCTACAGTAAAACTTCCTTTAGACATAGGCCTGAACGGCCAAACTAAACTAGTAGTAGACACAGGCGCTGAGGTAAGTATAATAAAGAAAAGGTCATTAAAAGATCTCAAAGAAATTAACCACAATGAGGCATGTACACTTCAGACCCCATTTGGTACGGGAAAGACGCTGGGAAATTGCCAGGGAAACTTCGTTTTCAAAAACAAAATTCCCTGCAAGTTTCAAGTCGTAAAGAACTTGCCTGGCCTTTCCGATGATGGACTTCTAGGAAATGATTTCCTAGCAAAAAACTGTAACGTTGAGGGTCCTAATAAGGCACTCAGGTTTCCTCGCACGGAAACTAATCCAGACGAATTTGCTTTGCCATTAGAGTTTGAAACGGACAAGCTACATTCTGAAAAAGCAGTCGAAGTAAGAACACTTGCAGAAGAGGTAGAGTCTAAACAGGTTGAACTATCCACCTGCAGTGTCTTCAAGGCTTCTCAAACGAGAAAAGCTGGCTGCCAAGCTCCAAAAGGGCCCAAGGAATGTGAAAAAAGCTGTCTGGGCGAACAAGAGACCGATGAAGGCAGGCAGCAATTGGTTACCTTTAAGGAACCAATCTGCATACCTGCACGCTCTCAAATTGTGGCCCCAGTGCCGTTACAAACTCAAGAAGAAATGCTCTGTTTATCCCAAGAGATAAGCGATGGAGTCTTCTTGGCAAACAGTTTGCTGTCATCTGGAGAAGAATTAGTGCTGGTTAGTATTCTCAACGCTAACAGTCATCAAGTAGTCATACATAGCTTAAAGTTACAGCTATATCCCATAAACGACTACACCATAGTCCCATTAATATACACAAAAAACCACAACCATACGCACATTCCAATACCCAATAAAGAGGCAATACCAAACAACACAAGAGACGGAACCGAGTGTCTAAAGCCTGCCAAAAAGGTGCATATAGCTCTTCCGTCCAAAATCCCGAGGCATAAATCACTGTTAAACAAACAACGGCCATACAAGAACGGTAGCGAGTCGCTAAAGCCTATATTAAAGGTGCATATTACTCCACCGTCACACAGCACACAGAATGCTACATGGTCAAAAAGCAATAGCATTGACGTGCATGAGTATATCACACAACCTAAGGCAGAGACCACACAGGTGTACCAAACTCAGCCGTCAACAAAGCAGGAAGCAAGTACCCTGTTACATGCTAAATACAACAAAATAAAGCCTCATAAGGAATTCATTAAATCCAATCCAATTTCAGGACACAAATTTACAAGAAATAGGAAGACAAACCAAGGTTCAGCCGACAAGACGGCGATATTACAACATATACGATATCTATACCCGGATAATGAGACTCCGGACGATCCAAAACAATACCCGCGTATTTCTAGGCTAGAGCAAGAACTCAGCCTAGACCCTAATTTAACCGCGGAAGAAAAAATTTCGATATCGGAACTCTGCGAAGAGTATAACGATATCTTCTTCCTCAAGGGTGACAAACTCACCTATACAAATGCGATAACGCATAATATTCCATTGGTGCGAGATCAAGCACCAATCAATCAAAAAATGTACCGCTTACCTGAAACACAGCGGAAAGTTATTAACGAGCAGCTAAAAGAAATGCTAGACAGCGGGATAGTCCAGTCTAGTAAAAGCCCTTGGAATTCACCTCTACTAGTTGTCCCCAAGAAAGCGGGACCTGACGGTGAAAAAAGGTGGCGCGTCGTTGTCGATTTTCGTAAATTAAACGAAAAGACAATTGGAGACGCATTCCCGCTACCCCGAATCGAGGATATTCTCGACCAGCTAGGTCACGCAAGGTATTTCACCACACTCGATTTGGCCAACGGCTATCACCAAGTTCTTGTCGACAAAAAAGATCGACATAAAACTGCTTTCAGCACAAGTTATGGGCACTACGAGTTCAAGCGTATGCCATTCGGGCTCAAAGGAGCCCCCGCCACATTTCAACGCCTAATGAATTTCGTCTTAACAGGCCTACAAGGCCTCGAATGTTTTGTCTACCTAGATGACATTGTCATCTATGGAAAAAATTTAAATGACCACAACGAAAAGTTGAGGAAAGTCTTCAATAAGTTGAGAGAGAACAACTTGAAACTGCAGCCAGAGAAGTGCCAGTTTCTAAGAAGAGAAGTTGTTTACCTAGGACATAAATGTTCTAGCGAAGGAGCCCTACCAGACCCAAGTAAGACGGCCTGCGTCCAAACATTTCCTGTTCCAAGAACAGTAAGGCAAGTTCAGTCATTTTTAGGACTTGCCAATTACTACAGGAAATTCATTCCAGACTTCTCCAAAATTGTACGTCCAATTACGAATTTACTCCGAAAGGATGTAAAATTCACTTGGACAGAGAAATGCCAAGAAGCATTTCAGAGCATAAAAAGTGCTTTAATTTCTCCACCACTTTTAATTTACCCTGATTTTACAAAATCATTTAATCTTACTACTGACGCAAGTAACGAGGCTCTAGGAGCTGTTCTTTCTCAAGGAGAAGTCGGAAAGGACCAGCCCATTGCCTATGCAAGCCGCACATTAAACAAAGCCGAAAGAAATTACTCTACTATAGAGAAAGAGTTATTGGCTATTGTTTGGGCTACCAAGAATTTCAGGTGCTATCTTCAAGGCCGGAAATTCACGGTCTACACTGACCATAAACCTCTCAAAGGTGTCTTCAATGTGAAAGACCCTACTTCCCGTTTGGTGAGATTTCACCACAAATTATCTGAATTCGATTACAACATCGAATATAAACCAGGGAAGTACAACACTAATGCAGATGCACTAAGTCGCATCCCTCAAGCATCAAAGGAAGACAGTTTAGGCAATACCTTAACGGTAGAAGCCCTAGTCCACCACACGATGGACTCAGATGGGGAGGAAGACAACCCCACAAATAACAAAAAGAAAAAGAAATCCGCTCATTGTTTCGTCGTGACTCGAGCTCAGAAGCAGAAGGCTCAAGAGACAATAAATAGCTCCAGTGTGGAGACAGAAGAGCACACGAAAGCGGACCAAAACGAAATTCAACACACGGAGGCGGAAAAACTAAACCCAGCATCGCTTGAGCAAAAAGTAAGTACTGGCAAGACACCCGAAGTTATCACGAGCCCTACGGAAATCCGAACAATCTTAAAAGATTATCACGATTCTCCATTTGGTGGCCATCAAGGTGTCATAAAAACTTACAAACGTATAAGACGCAAGTATTGGTGGAGACACATGCTTAGCGACATCAAGAAATACATAAAAAAATGCCGAAAGTGCCAGACGATGAAAGCTTCTCCACAATATAAAATGCCAATGGTTATCACGGACATCGCAGAACAACCGTTCGACAAAGTCTACCTCGATATTGTAGGTCCATTAGAAGAGACCACGTCAGGTAACAAATATATCTTGACCTTCCAAGATAATCTAACAAAATTTGTCGACTGGTATGCAATACCTAATGCCGAAGCAGTCACAGTAGCGCAAGTTTTCTTTGATGAAATCGTTACGCGCTATCGCATACCCAAAAGAATACTCACCGATCAGGGAACAAATTTCCTGAGTGAATTATTCAAAAGAGTATGTAAGCTTCTAAAGGTAAAGAAGTTACAGACTTCGGCATACCACCCGCAGTCTAACGGAGCACTAGAGCGTGCCCACAGACCCCTGATTGAATACCTGCGAACAATCGTAGACGAAAATCCCAAAACATGGGACCAATTCCTACGAACCGCTGCATTCGTGTATAATAATAGTGTACACGAGGGTACTAAACTTACCCCAATGGACTGCCTATACGGCTTCACAGCGGATGTCCCATCAAATTTAAAACGGGATCCCGAACCCGTTTACAATCATGAGAGCTATTATCATATACTGAAGTATAAGCTCCAAAAATCATATGCCACGGCACGAAAGAACTTATTGGCAAGTAAACAGCGCTCAAAGGGGTACTACGATAAGACAGTACGGCCCCTAACTTTCCATGTAGGAGACAAGGCCCTCATCAAGAATGAAAGCATAAAACATAAGCTTTCTCAAATCTGGGTAGGACCTTATCAGGTAATAGCAATACCAAGTGATGTGAATACCACAATCAAGATTGGTAAGCGAATGGTGACGGTACATAATAATCGTTTAAAACCATATTTCGAATAAAAGCAGGTTGTACAAAAATGAACCAGGTTGACTTGAAATTCCTACTTCAATGTCCATTAAACGTCATTTCAATACCTCCCCAGAAACATTTGCGGTGGAGTCACTCCACTGCCCAGTTTAAAACGGCACAATGCAAGTACAAATAAACTTAAAGAATTGTTTCCTTCCTCCGAATTGTCCACAGAAATGGCGCTAAAATTCATCGTATTTGCCCTCCTTATCCAATACACAACAGGAGAGATCGCTGGCAAACCCTATATAAGGACCCAACTAAATGGCTCGGGCATATTTTTCGAGGACCTAGGAAGCCTCATGGTATATCATGACACCTGGAATGTCCTCACCGAGATAGATTTGGACGAACTAGATACCCAGATAAAGCTAGCGGAATATGCAGAGCACTTGGTGCACAAACTGTGCATAAATATAACAGACCAAGGAGATCTGTGCAACGTGCAGCAGCTACACATTCACGCTATAATAGATAGCATACGAAAGCGCACGGAAACAATAAAGGAACTAGTACCAGGAAAACGCAAAACCAGATCTTTATTTGACGGAATAGGTGGTGCCATGCATTACTTATTCGGTACCATGGACAGCAATAATGAGAAAGAAATTTACAGCAGGTTAGAAGAACTTGAATCAAATACACAAGCCCTAGCCGAGCTAGAGAAACAACAAATTAGTGTTGTAAAAACTACCTTGGAAAAGATTCAAAAACCGCTGGCTTTGCTAATGGATCGTCAACAAAAAATAGCACACCAGATAAACGATCTCCACCATGTGGCCGATGACCTAACTAGGAGGCAACTGAGACAAGAGATTATATCAAGCTTATTACTCCAAATCATCGAAGTCGAATATCGACAACAAGCCCTTCTGGATATAATAATGGCTAGTAGAACAAATCACATTCATCCACTGCTCCTATCCCCACAAAACTTGTTACAAATATATCGCAAGACGACTTCGAATTGCCCGAATGACCAAAATTGTCTATCTGTTCTATACCAAACAGCAGGGGCCCAATCACTCCTTATGCAAAATAAATTGGTGGTGAGAATCACTCTCCCAATTTTTAATCTGCCAAAAATGAGGCTACAACAGATTCAATGCTATCCTGTACCCATGTCAGCAAATTATTCATTAATTCCAAACCCTGGTTATTCATACATAGCCAATAGCGCAAAAACCCAGGAATTTCTCTTATTAAGAGGCGAGGACATGAAAAACTTTAAGAAAATAACCAGTAATTTGGAAGAAAACACGTATGTAGGCCGACTAAATACGCCCATAATAAAGGCAGCAACATCAAATGAATGTGCCATTAAGTTGTTATATAATCCTTTAAATGAAGTACCCAAATGCCGGACCAGAGTTCAATCTCCCCAAAAGGACATGTTGATCAAACTAAACAAGCCAAATACGTGGCTATTTTCATTTATCACCTCAACGGTGCTACACATCACATGTCCAGATCACTTTCTGATCTCGAAACTGGAAGGACAAGGGATATTAGAGATAACGCAACCATGTCAAGTGCAAATAAGTGACAAGGTGCTCAAGTACGAAGGTCAAAGTAAACGCCCGCTGAAAATAATTCAACCCAAACAATTTCCCCAATTTAATCATTCCTTATTTAATTTGAGTCTGGCTGACATTTTACCAGAATCTCAAAACCAAACGCAAGTCTCAATGGAAATTTTAACTGGAGACGATACTCATAAATCAGTCTACCAGGACACGCATTCGCTGGAAGAAATCCAAAGTAAAATCAACAAATACCAAGAGAAAGTATCAAATAGAAACTCCCATATCCTGTCCACCACCTCTGTATCATTTACGAGCCTACTTGTTCTGGCCATAATGATTGTGGTGGCAGTAAAATATCTTAACCCTGTTGTCATCAAGATGAGACAACAGAGAAATCAACCACAAGGTAACCCCGAAATTTCATCAGAGGGAATTCCTTTAGAAGAACGAACCCCTGCGCCCCAACCCAGTTTAAAGCGAGCTCGATCACTTCCTAGAACTAAGTCTGTTCAATTGGTTTAAGGCGGGCCAAAGGAACACTGATACTGTCAACATGAGCCACTTAATCAAAGTAAATTTATAGAAAATAGTAGACCTGGTAAAATATGTAGAAGAAACCAAAAAACTAAATGTAACAAAAAAAAAACACTTTATATTAGAATTAAATGCAAATGAAATAAAGAAAATCGTAGAAATAAATAAATAAATAAAATAGGTAGAGTAATAATAAAAGTAAAAATAAAAAAAAAAAAAATAGAATTAAAATAAAAAATATATTATATGGAGTTAGAAATAAAATAATAAAAGGAGAAAAATGTATAAAATAGGTAAATTAAAACGCCTTAGATAAATAAAATAAAAAAAAAAAAATAATAGAACTAAAAGAAAAAAGAAATTACAATTACATAACAATATAAGAGAGATCAAAGAAATAAATATAAATAGATAGGAAAGAAAATGTCAGCGTTAAAGTATTAATATAAAATAGCACGCAATACCTACTAAAAACAGTAGAAGTAATTACACAAATAGTATAAAGATCTAATTAGTAAGAAAACTGTACAAAAAAAAAATAAACTTTAGACTAAAAGCACCAAACTACTAAACACCTGTACTGTAAAAACAAAAAATATAAAAAAAAAAAATTTTAAACCAATAACATAATACCAGGCTACTAAAAACACAAAATAATAAATAATAACTAAAATTAGGGTAACTAACTCTAACCTAGCCAATAAAATAAAATAAAAACAACACTAACACTAGGATAAAGAATACAATAGTTCTAAACTAGGGTAAAATTAAATAATAATAATAATTTGGTAAAGTCTAGCCAAACCAACCGAGACCGAACGAACCAACCAAGTTCAATACCAGTACCCCAATAAAAGTAAATAATGAAGGAAATATACTTAAATTACTCTAAACTAATAGTTAACCAAAATTAACCAAAGTCGAAAACCTAATTAATATCAAAAAAAAAATTTTTTTTTAATGAGTAAACCGCAACCACTCAGGAAGTAAAAGAACCGAAGCCAAACCACGAGACCTGAAAAACAAAAGGTAATGAAAATAAAAAGTCGAGACGATTTAGGAATAGTTGTGGCGATTTATTGAAAAAAAAAACTCTACCAAAATACATTTTTTTTTTTTTAAAAAAAAGGGGGATATGAGAAAAAAATAAAACAATTTTTAATTTCAAAAGTAAATTAGTCATCGCTATCGCTCTCATCCCAGTCTACTAGACTTCCAGCAGGGGGCGGGGTCGCCGTATACTTCCTTACAAGAGATGTTACGGGGGAAGAAAAGACCTCGTGACAGCATGCACAAAGCCCGTGCTGTCCAAACAGGTTGACGGCTCCACCTGCAACGAATAGAGTAAATATAGTGGCGTCCTACTATTGCCTCCGCTCCCCAGGCGGTGAAAGGACGCTGACCCCGCTCGCGGAGCACCAAACGGATGGGACCCTGCCACCCGGGTACTACGTGCAACACATATATCCCGTAAGTGACCGAGGTAAGTCCCACCGGGCTGAAGAAGGGTTCGTTATCCACTTTAACTCGAAACAGCATTCTTAAATCCTCGACGACTCGGGTTTGAATAGGAAAAAATACTCGTGGTTAATTCAAGAAAGGTCCACTCGCGAATGATCAAAGTGCCCAACAATTCAAAAACAAGATAAGATCGTGGCTGCAACAAAGTGCCAGATCCAAAATAAACCAAGGGAATATCGAATACCATAAGAATTCCAGTCTGGTACCCAATACGGAGATCTTATCTTGCTAGGACAGAATCCATTCCCCCGAGAGTTATTCCTCTCCAAAGAATAACTCTCTTTTTTGCGGGGGGAAGGATTGTTACATATCTAAAACCATACCTGAAAAGGGGTAACAAAAAATTTTTAATTAAAAGAATTCATCCATAAATTTTCACATAAGCTACCATGCCTAAAACATGGCTAGCTTATCAGTACAATCAGTGAAGAAAATTGCGTCAGCAATTTTCTTCACATGCAATAGAGTTGAAACAAAATTATTCCCATGGCAAATTTTGCCTTCAGCAAAATTTGCCAGTAGAAATATTTAAGTTGAAATATAAAACAAAAGACAAATCGTACCTTCAGTACGATTTGTCGTGAAAATTATAATATGTATGTACGAACGTACATACATATCACAAAAAAAGCTTTCGCGATAAGAAATGCGCGCCGCGAGATTACATTATATGTATACGCGCGCCGCAATTTCAATCGACGGGACGGTGGCTGATGTTTATAAAAACATCAAATTTCATTTTTTCAAGCCACCGTCCAACGAAAAATATTCTGGACTTGTTTAATCAAGTCCAGAATAAATGAAAATTTTTCTCAGGGTAGAAATGCAACTATGCATTTTCTACCCTGACCGACGGCTCTTGATCGCGATGAAAGTGATCAAGAGCGCAGTCGAATTATAAAAGCGAACGGAGTTGAATTTTAGATTGAAAAAGAGAAAAGTTGAATTAAAAAAGTTTGTAAAAAACGAGTTGGTTTTGTAAATCTTAATTGAAAAGGTGACAGTCGAATTTGGAAACGAAGAAGTTGTGATTTAAAAAATATCATACGCGACAGTCGAGTTTTAAAGAAAATTAGAGTTGGTTTTTGAAATTCTTTTGGAAAAAATCGGGTGGATCGGTCTCGGTCGCGTTGGTAACGGAAATTAGCGTAAAACTACAAAAGTTTCTATATAAGGAAAAGTGGTGGAGTTATCAAAAACTTTCCAATAAAGTGCAAAAAAAAAAATAAATAAAATAAATAAAGTTTATACAAAAAATAAAAGGGTGTTTTGGATTAACTCCGCTGCCAGAGCCCCGCTAAAGGTATTTATACAACAGCGGGCTAATTAAAATAACACCTCTTATTGGGAAACCCTTTAGATACATAGATATTTAAAACCGAAGTTGTAAAAGCATACACCAATTTTTGAATTTTTTTTTATTTATTTCTGAATATTTACAATTTATTCTTCTCTATCGTCCTCAGCGTCCTCATATTGCGGATACTTCTATGAAAGCCTATGAAATCTTGTTTATGTTTTTGATATGATCATGGAAATAGTGATCAAGCATATACAGGGCGTCCCGGAAGGTTACCACCATATTGCACCCGTAGAATCTTGACATAAAAAGGAACAGAAAATTCCAATAGGACATGTGTCCTATCTTGCGTAGTTTTGGAGTTATTAAGGGAAAATGATTTTTCTTAGAATCCACTCCGGAACTTACAGTTTACCCTATAATTCGGTAAATACTATGCGAAAATAAATCGCAACTAGCGATTTATTTAGAGCAGCAAATTAACTTTTAAATTGTGTATATAAATTTTTCTAAGGTGATATACCTACCTTTGTTTATTTTTGACTTAGAATGTGTCGTCGTGCTTTTTGAACAAAATAAACCCCAATTTGAAAGTAATACTTCTCGGAAATTTCTTCTTCATTTTATGACCTTTTAAATTCCTAAAACAATCATTTACCTAAAATCAACGGTTTCGAAATCCCAAAGCAAAGTGACCGTACCTAAACTAATTTCTGAGTCAGCCAGCATACATAATTAAAAGTGAACGTTTTCATCCTTACCACTATCAAAGGGTTCAGGGGCCGGATTCTGTAACTCGGCGGGTTTGGGAGTTTGTGAGATCAGAATTTTCGTTGTCCCCGACTAAAAACTCCCTAACTCCCTATTCGAGATTCTCTAACATACATATACTTGGGGAGTTAAAGAAAACGTAAGAAGTATCGAAATATTGAAAGACGGCTAACTCTGTGTGGAGCGTCGTAGAGCATTGGGGTTTTTTTCTATGGATTTAGGGTCTAGGAGACAAAAATATAGGTGAACAATTTCTGTGGGAGGGTCTTTTGGAGATGGGGGTCATACCACCTCTAATTGGGGTTGTCCAAAATACGTCATGTTTGGTATCAAACTAAAGAGGGAGAAGCCGGTAATCGAGTGGTGTAGTTTATTTTTGATCATTTTAACTTCATAACTGACTTTTTACCGCCGAAAGACGGGTTTTTTGCACTTGGGTCATATACACCCCAGTTCCTATATTTTGCATATATTCCTTCCGTTCTTTATTTCACATCCATCAGTACTCTGTTGTGAACATTTTCCTCATGGAAAGTGAATTTCCACGACTTACCAGGTCTTCATAATGATGAGTTGAAAATATGTCCATTTTTGTACCAAAAACCGGTCATTTTTTCATCTTAAGAAAGACTGACTCACATCTTTTGCAGTTATCTCCAAAACTATTTACCGGGCTCAAGAACTAATTATATATCTAATTAGGGGACAAAATGTAGATGCGATTTCATCCTACATACAAGCTTTAACGTGCATATTTAAAATGATTATAGCATCTCTTCTGTATTGGAAGACGACCAAATTGTCAATTTTTGCGTGCATTACAATTTTTAGCTGGTATCTTGAGACACCAATATCCTTATTTCTCTGTAAGTATTGCAAGGATTTCCATAATTTGCTTTTGTAAACATAGCCAGGATATTCAGTGAATCCATAATTCAATTTGAAAATCCTAGGCTACCTTCACAAAGAACAATAAAAGCAGAAATATTTTTCTTACTTCGCCACAACTAACACAGCCGAGAGTTTTACCGAGTGGAATAGAGAGTTTGGTAAATCTCAAAACAAATTCCACGAGGTACAGAATTGCTAGAGGAGAGGAGAGTCAGTACCAAGATTTGCAAGTTTCATACATTTTTCAATGCGAATTTCTGGCAAACTATTCATAGCAGAATAATAATTTATATCTTAAATTATAGATAACGAAGAGGTCTAGTAAATAACGTGGGAAAAAATTAGAAAAAATGTATTGGAATGGAGATATCAGCTCAGAAACTTGTAAAAAATGGTAAAGATTGAAGTTTTTCAAATCATATTCCTGTTAGTAGGTATCCTCATTTCTTTAGATTGTGACTATTGTAGAAAGATAAAGACTAGATCTAGCAAATAACGTCGAGTTTTCTTATTTTTAGTAGCGCTTTTTTGATTATTTGACTCTAATAGTAATTGTTCTTTCTCTCGACATTTCACCGACGAGAAATTGCAATATTTCGTTGAAAGTGGTTGTAATACAAAGAAAAATCGTATATTTAAAATTTATGTCCTCAAAAAATTTAGGAAAGTTAATTTTCGTTCAAAATTTTCAATTTACTTGAACAGCAAATATTCATTTTTCGTTTTAAATTGTATAATTTTGTCGCATGTTGGGTTTCTGTCTTTTACGCTAGATGTCTCTAATATGGTTTGTGGTCTATGTCTAGGCTAATTTTATATGAATTTTCCCACTTTCAGGACACAAACCTACGTATAATAAATTTTATTGCCTACATGCTCGCTGGTATCTAAATTGAAACTTTTGCTGAGTACTGACTCCTCTTAAGTGGCAAAGGAGTTCTCATCTCCACAACTCCACAACTCTCCGAGTTAGTGAATCTGGCTCCAGGAGTTGTTACCGCGGGACTACAGCCAATGAATGGAATATTGTCGTTGGATACTTCGTGACAGCCGAAGAAGCATGGGCTTTATCAAGAAGATACTCTGGACAGGCGAAGCGAGCTTCGCAAGAGCCGGCCTATTTAATTAGCATAACCATCACATTTGGAGTGCCGAAAACCCTAGAGCAGTACTAGAGACTCGGGTTAACATGTGTCTTGAACATGATGGTGCTCCTGCACACTCAGGATGAAACGTACGCGAATATCTACAGCAGGCATTCCATCACAGATGTATTGAATGCTTTGGATCAGTTCCATGGCCACCCAGATCTTCAGATTTTAATCCTCTGGATTTATATTTCTGGGGTTGTTTAAAAGAGAAGGTTTACTCCACGCCATTATCAACGTCGGCAGAACTTCAGCAAAAAATTATAAATTTCTAACGACATAAAAAGTGACACTTCTGTATTAAATTTAGTTCGCCAATCATTTTTACGTAGGTGTAGAATGTGTCTTCGAGCAAATGGGGTACATTTCGAACACTTATAGTAGAAAGTAAGTAAGCAAAGTTAGATTTAATTATTCAAAAAAACATCATTTAAGATTAATAAATTAATGTATTTGATAAGAATAATATTAATAAATTAAAATAAATTGTTTATTTATAATAATCATTGAATTTTAATAAACCTTTAATGCGTTTATCTAATAATTAATTTTACTTAAAATAATAGTTAAATCAGATTATACAAGATTCTAAGAAAAAAAGAAATTATTACAGAAGAGTAAGCAGTTTAAGAGGAATAAACCAAAATGTATAGAATATGAGTGGTAACAGTTACGGGTACGTGAGCCGTTCTTTGCTTTGGGATTTTGAAACCGTTGATTTTAGGTAAGTGATTGTTTTGGGAATTTAAAAGGTCATAAAATGAAGAAGTTTTTCCCATACCTGCGCACCCCATTCACATAAGAAATTTCCGAGAAGTATTACTTTCAAATTGAGGTTTATTTTGATCAAAGAGCACGACGACACATTGTATGTCAAAAATAAAGGAAAATACACAGTTTAAAAGTTAATTTGTTGTTCTAAAAAAATCACTAGTTGCGATTTATTTCCGCAAAGTATTTACCGAGTTATAGGGTAAACTGTAAGCTCAGAAGCGGATTCTAAGAAAAATCAGTTTTCCCTTAATAACTCCAAAACTACGCAAAATAGGATACATGTCCTATTGGACTTTTCTGTTCCTTTTTATGTCAAGATTCTACGGGTGCAGTATGGCGGTACCCTTTCGGGACACCCTGTATAAAAGTGTGTAGAAAATAAAAGCGATTATTTCGAAACAAAGACTATTATAATTCTGTAGTTTTCTTTATTTTCTGCAAAATTTAAGTAGAATCACCGTAACTTGTAACAGATTTTTAGTAATTTTCTCCTTTCATCCCATGATATACTTTTCAGTAATCAGTAGTACGCAGGCGCGTATCCAGACCTGCTGCCTAGGGGGGGTCATAACTAAAATGTCCCGAGGAGGAGGAAAAAGTCGTTCGTCGCTTCTAAATTTTTTTTTTAATAATATTTACATTATATGACAAAAATGCAATTTCCGGATTGATTTGGAAAAGCTATCGTTAATATTATCCACATCAATGTCGATCTCAGGGTGGACATTAAGCACTCATAACTAGATACACCTTCTCGTGCAGAGATTGTAGAAATAGATGCTGACCCAAGCGATTCTGTCACGGGTGAAGTAATTGACTGAGAGTGAGCTTGCAGCTTGAGTCACAATTAAAGGCATTTCTTCTGATGGGAACTTAACTGTGATGTCTTAGGGACAGTCAAAACGCAGAGCTGTTCACATTGTGACAGTTCTTTAATGATCTAGCTGCTACATCATTTATATAAAAGTGAGGTTTAAACTAAGAACTAAATAAGAACTAAAATAATTCACAATGACTAAGGATTGGGGTGAATGTTAGTACATCACATTAACTGATCTTGCTTTCTTCTGAAAAAAAAAGTTGTCAATGATTTTATCAGTCTTCCGCTTTACACTTTCACTACTATTTCTACCTCCATCGCTAACTAATATACTGTTGCGAGCGTGGCCTTTGGTTCGTTATTTAAAACACAATATTAAATACTTAATATACAAGTTCTTTATTTCACTCTAATCTTATACAATTCACAAACTTTCAATTAATCAACTACACTTTAATTATCGCTTAATACTGTACTTTCAATTATCGCAATCTAATTACAACACTTTCGCACTTTTATTACTTTCGCTTGTTAACACTGCAACGTCTAAGACAAGACTCTTGCTCTGGCGGTGACATCTGTTATATTTATACCCTAGAAACTCTCCAGATTATTCTGGAGTGTTCTATTCCAGAACCTTCTTGTCTATTCTATTCATTCTATTCCTGAACATTCTCGAAGATTCCTTCACCGATCTCCAAACGTAACAATACGAAGTTAGTCCTTCTGTTACAAATTAAAAGTAATCGTGAACACTACTTGAATTAATACGAAAGTACAAGCAAAGCAACGCCAACCACCGCAGAGGAAATTGAATGAATTTTACATTTATAGTTTTACCGTAAAAATTGTGAAGAAAAATTGTAGAATCAATTTTAGCGGCACTCCAATCAATCCAACTAGGCGGAATTACAATGGACGCAACGGAACGCAACTGAACGGAGAGAAATGTCAAACCGGTTTTCTTTATATGCTTTTCAAATGGAGTTGCGCACAGTGGACGGACGAAAACGCAGTCGTACGCAGCAAGTTTAATTAAATCTGAAATTAACGCAACTGACGGATAAACATAACCTCAAATTAGCTTTGGGATTGTTTATTTTGTTCCGTCAAGTGAAACTGTGCTGCGGTAAGTGTGTAATAAGCAGAGAGGAAATGGAATGAATAGAGTTTTTTGATTTTACCCACATTTGTTTATAAATTTTGGGTCAAACGTCACTGTCACTTTCAATTAATCATGCGTCCATTGTAAGCAGCTAACCTCGACGTCCGTTTTACTGCGTAAATTTGACATTTCTCTCCGTCCAGTTGCGTTCCGTTGCGTCCATTGTAATTCCGCCTTAATGGTCTTCAGCCACCAATAGTGTATAAAAATTCGAAAGAAAAATGTTCAAGTAAATTTCTAAGAACAAAATGTATGCTCGTCAAACCAGTCAAGGAACTTGAATCAGTATAACTCTTTGGAACCATGGTCGACCACTGGTGGTGCATGAAAGATCTAAATAAAAAATGTCAAATATTTCTAAGAAAACTGAATGCATGTGCCCCACTGACATATATAATATGGACTGACTACGTTCATTGAAATGCACTGCAAAAACTGGGCTCACTTCTATATTGTTGACTCTTTCGGTCTAAGCACCAAGTACCAACTGAGAGAGAACTGTAAACAACAAATATATACATAACTGGGTTCGTCGAAATAAATGTTTTAAAATTAATTATTTGGCTTAATTAGTGATAAAAAGTGTTTTGCCAAAGGCATTGTATTCATAGATACCCAATAGAAATTCAAAAGGTTTTATTATAATCGCTTTTCCATCTGCACGCTCATTTTTTCAACTTCCCGCCAATGATTTTTTCAATGTTGGTAGCTGCGTAAGAACTTGTTTTGACATTAACAATTGAACCCACATGAAATAGAAAGTTAATCAGTCCATATTATATATGCCAGTGTTGTGCCCTTGTCCGAAAGAGTGAACCACCAGAATAATCCACCAATTCGTTTGGACCGTTGTCGGTGAATAGTTAGTGACCAATTTCATAGAAACAATAACACTTTCAAATCTCGAAATTGTGTGCTTCTACATCTATACTGCAAAAAATGTGCACAATTGTTGCTAAAAAGCTTAGGAATTTTTTCTTAAAATGTAGAGAATATTCCTTCAAATGTAGGGAGTATTCCCAAAAATGTAGGGAATATTCACTACATTTTAGGGAATATTCCTTACATTTGAGGGAACAACAATTGTGCATATTTTTTACAGTGTATAGGAGTAATCGGTGCAACAAAAATATGAAATCATTTTAATAACCGGGCTGCTAAGCATTACGTGCCTTTTTCTAAACAATCAAACATTAAAATAAATATGTAGTATTCCAAAATTACTTACCATCCTGTCATAAGTTGGATAGATGACTTTCTAAACAAAATCGTACACTTTTGAAAGACAAAGAGCTATGAGCGAATGAGTATTATACCCACTCCAGGCTCCACTATTACTACTAAAAAGAAGACAAACACACGCCCAAAAGAGCGCTAGCTGTCGCCGTAAATTGAAAAAGTGCGTTACAGCATTAATCGCCGGCGTCAGCTACACATTGTGTCCGTACCATACGAAAATCGTCCTATTAAACTCTTACAACTCACTCTACAGTCCAGCGCTATATTCAATTCACGCGAAGGTGAGGTGGTGCTTTGGAGGGGGTTATGACCCCCGTGACCCTCCTCCTGTATACGCGCCTGGTAGTACGCCACTGTCACAATTCGAAAGAAATGTTGCCCAAAATAACTTTTCCCGCAATCTTTCGTGCATTTTCAAGATTATCCGCCTTACTATTAAAAGTGAACGATCCAGGTACTGCATTATTGAAGTAAGTACATATTTCTGATAACACATTTAGAATTTCTGGGAAGTTACTTTGGTACTAACCTCTAAAAGAGATAGAAACTGAACTTGCTATCTCTAGCTGTAAGCGATCTTATAAAAAAAAAAACGAAAAACGAAACGAATGTGAATTTATCGATCGGTAATAAACAATTTTAAATTTAAAAATACGTATACCTAACAATTCCATTATAAAAAATTCGATATTTTTATATGTTTTAGTATAACATTTACTATAAGAACATGGATTTGAAATGCCGCCCTGTCGAATATTTGCATCTTTTAGGCAAATGCAAGATCAATGATCGTTTGAAATCACCGCCATGAGAAAAATCTAATGATTCTCGCGCATGGTCAGGGGCAATCGTGCACGTTTGGGGCAAATATATATATAAGTATATACATATGTATGTATATATTTAGCTTGTAACCGCAAAGACGTACTATACTTACTAACACTATATTTGTTCTAGTGATTTAGTTTAGTATGTACATAATGTAAATGTTCGTGGGCTGTGGAGACGCCTTTTGCCAGAACGGACAGAGAATTTTCGCTCGAGATCATTACTTCCTTGATCATCATCATAATATGTCTCGATCGAAGAGACTACTAGTTCATTTCATTTGCCAGGCTATCTGTTGAATGGCTACATTTTCTGTGCTGTGTCGTGTGTGTCTTTTCTGGCTTTAAATCGAATTCTTGAAATAATGTTGATTTCCTTTCTTGATTTAATTTAGTGGCTCGCGATACGTTCTCCCGTGCACATGCTTTTGAGTTTTGCAGACCAATCTCGGAAAGCAAAAATTTAGCTAAGTATAAAGTCAACCAGTTTTAAATCACTCACACTTTCTAGCGTTGTTCTTATAGTTGAATGCGGGTACAGATATCAGCTCGTGCGTAATCTCGGGAAGATTAACCTAGGGTGCTATAGTTCGTGTTTTTTACATTTTTTTTTATTGTTGTTTTTATTATGTATATTAGCAAAGATCTTGCTGATCTGTGATTATTTAATAAATATTTGTGTGGCTTTTTAGTGGTTAATTGCCGAATCTATATTAAAGTGATCATGACCGCTGAAACGCTAAAATCTTTTATTGCATTACCATCGTCAGGCTCACGTTTGACATATAACAGCAACAAATCCAAGCGAAATGTTAATTTGATAATGATCTGTATGTTAACAATTATTTCGCTTGTTTGTCTGACTCTGCTGGGATTCTTGGTAAGTTTCTACGAAAAGATTTATATTTATATTTATAATGATGTTAACTATAAGTAAGTGCATTTTAAGAAACTATTAAGTTTACATTATGTGTATACTTATATGGTGTTTTTTTTTTTTTTTAAATGAGCGTACATAATTTAACATATTTGGTGATGTAATGAAGTAAGATTTTATGTCACATCAAAATGAATGTGGTTTTTCTCCTTGAAAACCTATAGGCATATATATATGTATGACTGATCGTCAATACTCTAATATTTATATGTATATACATACAAGTAACAAAAGCAGGATTTTCCCCCCTGAAGATTATATCTTTAAACATGATATTCCTTTTTTCCGTCCATCGGTGAGTATATACATATGTATGAAGGAAAAGATAGAAAACTGCAATCTATCCTGTTCTCCATGGATGGCGCCTGATGACTGTGTTAAATATTTGCATTTTATACGATAATTCGTGGGCGGTTTTTCACCTTTGAATCTAAGGTTTTTCGAAGTGGTTTCAGAAGTGAAATTCCTCCGAGGTAGTATACCTACGTCGTTATCAGTAGGAATTTTATTCAATATTTTATTTTGTATGGGTAGTTCATGTTTTGCTTCATAATTGATTTATTATTTGGTAATCTCACGGTGCAGAAAATGTGGCTGTCTGAAATCGAAAAGAAATTTTATATATAAATTCGCAATATAAAGGAAACTATATCATAGTTCGTACATTTTGTTACCTGTATGTCCTGCAGTATGCTATATATTTGAGCCATTTTACAAAGATGTTTATTTTAATTTGAAATTATAATGGAAAACGAATAGCCTTGTATATACTTTTCGTAAGTTGAAGGCTTTAATTTGGGTTTTGAGGATGACGCTATACTTGGCATTGATGTACATATGTATATCATATGTTGGTTTAGGGCTGACCAAATTCCTTTCATTCTTCATATCTTTAAAGCCCCCATAAACAATTCAAATTTTGGAACAATATGTTCATGCAATTGTGTGGTCAGCACATCACTGGAAATATTTTGGCCCTTATATGAAATTATTGCTGAAGTATTTCTGTATGACCCGGCAATATGGTCCAATATTTTTGAGTGTTGCTGATAATGGCCGATGTATTGCCAGTGATATCGCTCCATTATCGAAAATACAGCATTGCTGGTCCATATCTATGTAGTTATTTCGTTATTTTTTTACAGCATAAATATTTTATGTGCTTGTTCTGCAAACAAGACGTGATTTGGTTTTTTTTTTCGCAGTGATTGTGTTGGTATAAATAATAAGAAAAATGAAAATATTATAGACTTTTTTTATGAATGAAGTGCACTTACGTCCTGAGTTATGAGACGTGGAAGCCGGTAGCAATGGAAATCGCAACATGAAAAAAATGAAGTCTATAAAAAATTTAGAAGCCTCAGAACTAATTCGAAAAACGAGTAGAAGAAAAAGAAAAGAGGAAATAAAACAATATAGGTACTATACAGCAAAAATGAGAACAACTTCACTTTCAGTCATTATTGCCTTAGATGACCTCGCGTGGACGAACAATATACTTCGGTAGCATTATTGCTGCAATGTTGTTCGGCCACCTTTAGTCATATATTGCCTGGATATATTCTTGCAATAATATTGCTGAAAATGCTATCGAGCTATATTTTTCAGAAATATATTGTTGTCAATATGCAATTTTTATTGCCCTTGCCATCTGTCTGTCTCTAAAATCTATCCTAAAAATTTGACTATTAGTTCACTCAAGGAACATTGTTAAGAGTTCAAGTGCTAGAAAATTGGACTTTTTTTTTTCTATAGAGCTCCTATATAAATCTTGAGAGAAATTTAAGTTCCCACATAGATGTTGCACCTTTTAAAAGATCAAATAATGTCTGGGATATCTATATTTGGTGTTTTATATGAGTTTATGGAATATGACTAAAGCTACCAACTATTGCACGACATAAATAAGAATATTTTTTTTTCTGAACAGAAGTGTATAAATCAGTTTTTGAAAAGTGAAAACAGCGCATGTTTTTCGAGATGTTTGTAATTTTAATTTATTCCCCATAAAAATCAATTACAACAAGAGAAATAGTTATAATTGGTCTAACTTCAATAATATTATACCCTAGATAAGACTGAAAGTTAAATAAAGTGAATAATCAAAGTTTTGTATGGCGACACCAAAAATGGGGTTGCCCGATTTAGTTAATTTTTAAAATTATATTTACAATTTTTATGAAAACGCTCTCTACGTCGATGTGTTCTCAGGGATTATCAAAATATTCTGTGAAAAACGAAATTTTTGTATGGTAAGCCTACGACGAAGTTAACCGACTGTTTCCATTTGCGAAGTAAAAGTTACTTTTTTTTTAAGTTCATGTGCAAAATTTCAGCTCTCTAATGTCGATTTCGATGGGACCATTACAGTGTTGCACTTTTTCTGGCAGCGGAGAACTGGGAACACTGAAGTCCATCGAACATATTTCTGTCATATACATATTCCTTGTATTTGCGGACATACGTATTATATACACGGAACTGTCAAACGTAATAAATCTTCTTAATGATATATAGAAAGAAATTTCTTCTTAAATTTTATGCAAATAATCCAAATAAAATCTTTTAATTCATGTAACTAAAAAATTTCACAAATAATTGCGACAGTACACTTTGACAGGGCAGATGACAATTCAACTTGAATTTATGAGTCTTGAATCTCTTCAAGCAAGAAGAGAAATAGCTGAAATTTTATTCATTAAGGATCTTTTGTGCAATGAGGTGGATTGCATGGATTTGCTGTATTTGATTAATGTATATGCACCGGAAAGAAATATTCGTTCACGGCAACTGCTTTATATTCCACAACATAGAACCAATTATGGCTTTAGAGAGCCGCTTACGAAGTCAATGATAAAATTCATACAGTACTACGAGTCCTTAGATCTGAATAACAATAGGGTTATTTTTAAATAAAAAATTAAGGAACTTCAAAGATTAAAGTTTGTAGTTTAACTCACATAATACATGCGTTATAATTATCCTTTGTACCTTATTTAATCTGAATTATTCAATAAGTTTTAAATTTTGTTCTAGTCTGTAAGAGAGATTCCTCTGTAGACTATAATAATAAATAAATATGTATTTGTAACATCGACAAAATATCCAGTGCAAAGTAGGGGAAGTCAGTGCAAACCTCGTGTTGCACTTCTGCTATAAAAATTGTCCCATCGAACATTTTCAGTGTTGCACTGCCGGAAAAAGTGCAATGCTAGTGTTGCACTGAAAACCCATCGAGATCGACATAAGTACACCTCATATAGGTTGTCCAAAATGGGACGCGTTGGGTATCAAATTAAAGAGGGAAAAGATTATGATCGAGTTGCGGAGTTCTTTTTTTGATCATGTAAACTTAATATGGACGTTTTTACCGTTAAAAAAGGCTATTTGGGCACTTCATATACACGTCCTTCCTTCATTTTGCATATATCTTGTCCGTTTTTTTTTCGTGTGTATTAGCGGATTGTCAGGTTTTGGAGGCTTTTGGCGCAAAATCATTATGAGGCAAAAAAAAAAAAAATAATAAGTCAGTATCAGTTAACAAAATATATATAGGCCCTACATATGCATTTTTGTAGTTTATTGAAAACAAAAGTCGACATTTCCACAATAACGCATTTTAATAACAAAAATAACACTATACGTTGATATTTAAAAAGCATTGTTTCTCTTGCTTTTGTTTTAGCAAATACATATGTCTATTATGTCATCATAATTAATGGAGTCAGTAATATCTCATTCAATCACTGACATATATAATTTTTGGGCTATATATTAACATACACTTATTAATATAGTCAAGATTTTTTGATGGCATTTACATCTGAAGGAAACTTAACTATCATTTATGATAAATGATATAGGATAATATCTAACTTGAACAATAATATATTCGAGCCATCATTCAGAAAGAACGATAAAATCTAACCATCACTTATGATAAGTTATAAAATCCAGGAAGCCGAACGCCTCCTGGAAGGTGGGTCATATTCGATCCATGGAGGAAAGAAACTATGCTAATAATGATTGTCAATTGCAAACTTGAACTTCTAAAATGGATTGGAAGAAGCGTTTCGTATTTGCAGAAACCTTAACACTCTTCAATACGGCTAAGTTTCTACCTGCTATTCTATGAATTTTCCGCTGTTGTGTATTATAGCTGCTGTTACTCCAGAGTAAGATTAGCAACACTTGGATGTTTCCCAAAGATAGTCAAGAGCTCTGCTGTTCCACTGAAATACCACCGCTAGGTTAGTTGACATTTTAACTTCTAAAGTACCATTGCCATTCCAACTGCCAAATATAATCATGATATCCGCTGCTGTCTATTATAGCTGATGTTACTCTTGTGCAAAATTAGCAATACTTGGAGTTCAACTGCTAGGTTAGTTGATATTATAATTACTAAAGTCCTGCTGCCGTTACTATTCCTGCTGTCACTTGTACCGTCACTAATAGTATTGTTAGTCCTACTATCGCTTGTATCGTCACTAATACCGTTCACACTTCCCCATACAAGCAAGTTGTTTTGTAAATAATTTTTTATTCGTTTCAACACCGAAAAGCTTTCAGCACTTGCATTAAGCGCGAATTACAATTACGACTTCGACTTCGGCTTAGACTTTGCTCAAATGGTAAATACATGTCGCAAAATACAATTGCAACTTCGACTTCGACTGCGACTCGGACTGAAATTAAACTTTGCTCAAAGTGCAAAGTTGGTGTTCGCTGCGGCCAACTTGAGTTCAATCGAAGATGTCGGGACTTCTGGTTTGTTCAAGGAGTTGAAGCTTTAATTTAATTACAAATTTCACCTCAGCGTCGACTTCGACTTAAAATCAAGTCGCAGTCGACAGATCAGCCGTTATTGTATTTCACGCTTTAGAAATAGGCATCGTCACAAATATTTTTAAAATTGTTTCTACGTTTGGAAAAGTAGCGCTTAACCCATCCTTTATAAATTTATACATATTTTTAATTGAAAAATTTTTCTTCAATAAATTTTTCTGAGTCAATATCAGTACCATAAGTTAAGTAAAAATTTCTTAATACTAGCCTTGTAGGTACCTACTTGTCTTGATTTATATTTTGTTCCAAAATAATTCATACGTATTTAATATGTCTGAATAAATAGCTTTTTGCTCTTTCATTTATTTTCAAAAATACTTTTCAAAAATGGCATTAAAAGTATTAACAATTAAATTTTCCTTGCCATGTAATATAATCTCATCGTTCGATTTTGAACTTTGTCAGATATTTTTTTCATTTTCTCAATCTTTTCTTCACTTCTTTAAATTTTGTTTCAACTGTTAATAAATTCGTTTCTTCATTTAAAGCAGCAAAACTATTTCTTATATTTCAAATAAAACCAACTAAAGGCTGTAACAAATAATTAGCTTGCAACAAATAAATAAATAATATGGTAGCAGAATCCATGAAGGCGCAGTTCTACAGTCAATTACTTCTAATAGAAAGTGCAAAATTCATGACATTTCTACACGCTGCCGCTCACTTATCTATCGTCGTAGCTTCCAGTGATTTTTTTTGGTTTTTGGTTTTGTTTTTATAGTTCATCTCATTTGCATCTGTATTTTCCGTCCTTCGTTATGAACTACCCCTTCGAGATATTATTAGCGACTCTCGGCTTCACTCATGTATACACGAATTTTGGACGATATTTCCGCATTTCTGTTTATTACAATACCCGTATGTTCTAAGCAAAGAACAATATATATGTGCACATACATATTATACATACGTTATACGTATTTCCAATGGAGTCAATTTTTCAGCAGGCTACAGTATTTAAATTATGATTTCAGAATTTAAAAATTTTTTATTTTGCAACAATAACGATACCGTTTTTTTTATATTGTTGTTTGTGAGAAATGTGACCCCATAGAGAGTGGGTGGTAACTTTCGCCGATGTATCGGCTCTTCAGAAATACGAGATTACAATAAAGCTTTTTTATCACTCAAAAAACGTCCATTTTCCACTTAAACAAGTAAAAAAGCTAGAATTGGTCTAAGACCAATTCTTAGGATACCCTAGATGAAAGCCCTTGTGAAATTTCGCATTGTCACCCTTCTGTGCAAGTTTGATTTTTCAAGTGGTTTTTCGCATATATTTCTAGAACGGTTCGATTATAACCAATTTTATAGGATTTCGTATTCTGAAGAAGTTTTTAGTACAATAAAAATGTCTTGGACTGATCGTTTTCACAGTATTCGTAAAAAAACCTAAATTTTTATATGGCAACACCAAGAAGGAGTTGCCCGATTTAGTACATTTATGGAACGTTATTTGCTAGTACAATGAAAACACTATGTACCAAATTTCAGCTCTCTACGTCGACGCGTTCTCAAGCAGTGTCCAAATATATAGTGGAAAATGAAGTTTTTGTATGGCAACGCCACGAAGTAGTTGCCCGATTTGTCTCATTTTCGAGCTTAATTTTACGTTTTTTTTAACTCCGTGTACGAAGTTTCAGCTCTCTAAGTATATGCGTTCTCGAGTTATCATGCGCACAGACGGACGGACATGCAAAAATCAAAATAACTTTTAATTTTATGTGTAGGTGTCCAATCCATTGTTCTCTACCATTCTTATTTCGAGGTGTTACAAACGGAATGAAAAACTTAGTATACCCTTTAGGTTTCATCTAAGGTATAAAAAGGGCAGGTTTGCTTTCTTTTCTAGTTATCTCCGAAATTAATTATCGGATTTAAAAAACTAATTAGTTATCTTATTAGGGAGCAAGATGTACATGCGATTTGATTCTTCAAAGAGAGTGCTGCACGGTTTTCAAATTTTAATTAAGAGGAGTCAGTACCAAGATTTGCAAGTTTCATACATTTTTCAATGCGAATTTCTGGCAAACTATTTGTACCAGAATAAGGACTTATATCTTAAATTAAAGGTAAGGAAGGGGTATAGTAAATAACGTCGAGAAAAATAAAATAAATTGTATCTGAATGGAGATATTAGCTCGGAAACTTGTAAAAAATGGTAAAAATTGATTTTTTCAAATCAAATTCCTGTTAGTAGGTATTATCATTTCTTTAGATTGTGACTATTTTAGAAAGATAAAGCCTAGATCTAGCAAATAACGTCGAGTTTTTTCATTTTTAGTGGCGCTTTTTTTAATTGTTTAACTCTAATAGTACTTGTTCTTTCTCTCGATATTTCACAGCCGAGAAATTGCAATATTTCGTTGAAAGTTGTAGAAATATATAGCAAAATAGTATATTTAACAATTATGTGCAAAATAAAATTTAAGAGAGTTCATTCTCGTTAAAAATTTTCAATTTCTTTGAACTGCAAATTTTCATTTTCGTCTTAAATTGTCGCACGTTGGGTTTCTGTATTTTACGCAAGATGTCTCTAATGTAACTTGTGGTCTAGGTCTACGCTAATTTTATATGAATTTTCATACTTTCAGGACACAAACATACGTATAGTAAGTTTTATTGCCTTCAGGCTCGCTGGTATCTAAATTGAAATTTTTGCTGAGTACTGACTCCTCTTAAAGACAAAATAAACAGTATTATTTGAATTTTGCTTTAGTTTTATTTATTTAAAGGTATAAAATTAAATTATGTACCCTTAAATTATATACCCTTAATTATATACCCTTAAATTAAATACTCTTTTCTGATAATTGCTCGCACCTTCCGTTTTACCCAAACCATTTATTTTTGCACAGTACGGGAAGATGCTGTACCTAAATAGTCTTTTTTGTTTTGACAAAACCGATAATTATTAGATTGTCTAATCCATAACGAATATGCAGTTAAAAATTTCTATTTCAGGATATATGAAAGGAAATATGAACGTTCTAATTTCGGTCTAAGGTATAACATTCTGCTGTATCATGGACAGTGGGGTATTGTACCTTGGACATTTGCAATTTACTAAGTAGAAATGATGTTATATCAACAACAGAGTTAAATTAAATAACACTCTTTATTCAACCAAGAATAAAAATATTCGTAAAGCAGGTTACTAAACAAAAAATTGCTATAGCTATTCATATTTATATAAAGGCCTGGCTATGAATGCTTTTGACATGCCCGTTTTACAAATCTTTGAAGTGTCCAAGGTATAACTTGAAAAAGTAACAAAACCGCCTGTGAAATATTTTAAGGTGCAAAATTCACCACATGATTCCGATTTATAATATTAGTAAATATAAGCAAGTTTTACCTGAACTGGAGTCCAAAGATATAGGAAGAACAGAACTCCAACACTTTCAATTCTTTATCACTGTAAAATATTTACTTTTTTCATAACTTTTCTTTAGAACGCAATAACTGCACATTTGTCCGACAAACTATTTCCCAGAATAGCTTAAGTGTCATCTGTTGATCAGTAAAATCAGATCAAAGTCCGTGTGGAAAATGAAATGACCAAAGTACAGAATCTTCCCCTACTGTGCTCGACTTTTTGCTGGCCGCTGTCCACATTTTTGTAAATTTTTTAAACGAAGAGGCACTTTTACTTTCCTTTCGTAGAATATTTTTTACAAGAGCCCAATAACGTTCAATTGGACGAAACCGTGGTACATTTGGTGGATTGGTAAATTTGTGAACAAAATTTATTTTGTTTCGTTGATACCACGTTATTGTCCTTGTGGCATAGTGATTTGTGGCTAAATTCAGCCAAAATAATATAGGCACATTGTGTGATTTAATAAAGGGCATTTTTTAAACATTTATACATCATTCAAAAAACCCAGATAGATAAGGCTTCTATTTAGCTTCAAATTAAAAATACAAAAAAAAAAATCAAAAAGAACTAGAAGTCATTAATAGTAAATAATACAATTTTTTTGAAAAAAGTAGTATTATTAACAAAAATATATTTCGTTCGGTGCTGCTAAATTTTTGTATGAAAAACATAAAGCATTAACCTTCATTTCGCGTTTGAATTAGAAAAATCGGTTGTTCCATTTTGGTGCCAAAGCGGATTGTGAAGGCTGAAAGAAAGAAAATTATAAACAGGCAAGGACCAGCCGGAAAATTTAGTAAAGGTTATAATTAAGAGAAAAAATAAAAATTAAACAGGCGATAAAGTGAAATTGTGAAATGAGTTTAGGGGGGGGGGGTGTTTAGGAGTGGACAATGTTTTTTTTCGGCGAAACGTGATTTCCTACCTAGCGGAAAATATGCTTCACAAAAGTCGTAGTTAATAAAGAAGTCTAAAATTTTCATATAAGGCGATTTTTCAACATAACCGGTGCAAAACCGATTTTTCGGTTTTTTCTTTTTTTTCTCTCGTGAAAAAAATTCAATTTACATGAAATTTTGTGAAAGTATACCATGTTTTTGTATTGAATAAGTACGATATTTTTAGAATCTCGGAAACAAGTAGTTTCCGATATATTTACAATTTTCAAAAAAAAAAAAAAAACAACAAAATTTTCTACGGATAATTTTACTGGCGTTTTTTTTCGATTTAAATATTCACAAATTTCACAACACTCTTATAGAGTTTATTACGAATTGCAAATTTGGTGATTTAGACAACGAGCCCGATAATAAAAAAGTTAAGCAATGGGACTGGAAGTAACATCTAGGTAGAGTCGTGTACAAATTTATTCCAGACAGCTCAGACTTGATTCCCGTAAAATTATTAAAAAGTATTAGCTGCCGCTGTGAAAGTGGTTGTAATAAACAAAGATGTGGTTGGCAAAAACACGGCTTAAAATGTACAAATTTATGCAGTAATCGTCATGAAAACTACCCAAATAGAGAACAGATTATTGACCAAGAGCCAGTAAAATGTGTTCATATTAAAATTTAATAGCTCGAAGACGTCGATAATTTCGCAGATCCTTCGGAATTTGAAAGTTTTATTGATGAAGAAGAAGAACAACAACAAATTCATTAGATTTTATAATTCTTCATAAATATTGTATTCAAATTACTTTTTTTTCAAATATACCTGCAACTAATACTTTTTAATAATTTTTCGAAAATTAAGTCTGAACTGTCGGGGATAGATTTGGGCACGAGTTTGTTATCGGGCTTGTTGTGTAAAGCTTGCAATTGGTAATAAACTCTATAAGAGTGTTGTGTAGTTGATTCTTGGCTCAGCCCTCTTATTGTACTCCCATCGACCACTGTAGGTGGGCTTGAACCTTTCTTAAGTACCTGTTCTAAGTACCTTTCTATTCCGAATTGACAATTTTGTAAATTTTCTACCACAACTTAAAAGATTTTTTATTAATTAGTTATTTATTCAAATCTTTGCACTGCTTTCGTTAATTAAATTTACTGAACTTTGTAATATTACGTTCAAGTAAATTTTGTCATTGAAATAATCAATAATCAGTAATCAATTATTAACAGAAATAACAATAAAATTGAAAATCATAAATAATATTGAAAAATTCGTGATTAGAAAAGCATGTTTTTGGTTTTTCTCAATTTTAAGCAGTTTCATGAAAAATTAACCATCAACATATATAAAACATTTTAAAGTAGACATTTCAACAGCTAAAAAATGAGCTTGGATAGAATATTTAAATCGAAATAAATACAAATAAAGTTTTCCGTGGAAGATTATGGTTTTTTCTCGAAAAATGTAAATATCTCAGAAACTATTTGTTTCCCTTATTCCAAAAAATCATGCTTATTTAATGAAAAAAAAAAAAAACAATTTCATTTGCATTGTTTTTACGAGAGGAAAAAATAAAAAACCATCGACTCGTTTTTGACGAAAAGAAGGATTAAGGTCAGAGCAGGAGGACATTTCTCCACTGTCCGCACCCTACAGAACGGACTCCCACAAGGGTCGCCGCTTTCGGTCCACCTTTTCAACGTCTTCATCCACTCTCTGTCAGAGAGCTTGGATAAGGTTCCAAATCTCTTCCACCACATCTACGCTGATAATATCATCTGCTATCCTTCTGGTGAGGTCCCATTCGTCAACCACGCGCTCAATAGAGCTCTGAGAGCTATCTCAGTCTGGGCCGACACAATGGGGCCAAAATATCACTAAACAAGCTTGAAGCTCTACACGTTTGTCGGAGACGCAAATGTGCAGAGAACGCCTTTGAGAGCGACATAGCTTCTATCCCGCTACTAAAAAGCCTCAAAATCCTTGGACTTGTCTTCTCGCATAATCTGAACTGGTCAAAGCACTCGGCGATCGTTGCAGAATCGGTTAGAAGCAGGAATAACCTGCTAAAGATCATCTGCAGAAGAAATGCTGGGCCTCCGCTAGAGACGGCCACCAAAATAGCGAAACAATTGGTAGTTGGCAAGGCACACTACTGCATAACAATCTATGGCTTCACCACGGTCATGAACATCCGCAAAGTCCAGGCATCCAAAAACGCAACCGCCAGGATAGACCTCGGCGCACTTCGCACAACTCCCATCAATAGTCTCCTCATTGAATCAGGCTTCCCTACAATCACACAAAGAAGAGACGAGCTCGCTGGCAACCTGTTTTTCAAGACCCTCCATATTCCCAGCTCACCACTCCGCCGCTACACCTTGGACATCCTATCCCAGAACCCTATTCCCACCAAGCGCACCTGCTCTAGCTTGACTAGAATCATTACTAACATCCCAGAATCCCTTAAAATCATCCCTTTTAATCCCGAAAATCTCAACCCAACGCGCACCGTTCCTCCTTGGAGGGTTCCTATGGGAAGAATCCTATTGAACGCAAAGAGCTATGAACACCTAGACAGAACGAACAAAATAAGACTATATACTGACACCTACCAACGAATACAAGCTAACATAAAGATCTATACGGATGCCTCAAAGGATGAGGAAGACGTAGGTATAGCGATCTGGACAGAGTACAAAACTTCCGCACTCCCATGCGCTTACAAACTGCCAACGTGGTCAGATGTCTTTACGGCTGAGCTGACGGCTGTCTGGGAGGCTGTCAGATGGGCCTCCAAAGAGGAGGGTACTTGTGCCATCTTCTCGGATAGCCTGTCCTCGCTCAAGGCCATTCAAAACCTCAAGAACACGAACCCGTTGGCAGTAAACATAAAAAACTCCCTTTACTGTGGAAGAATAACATTAGCGTGGTGCCCAGCCCACGTGGGGATAGAAGGGAACGAGAGAGCTGACGAGCTCGCAAAGAGTGCGCTCCGCTCTCAACGCGAACTGATAAACCCACCGGGCTATAAGGCGGTTAGAGCAAAATTAAGGAAGACACAGCATGACAGCAGAAGTTCTACTTGGCGCGAATCTGATACATTCCTAGCAAGCCATTATAAGGAAGTGAACAAGCCAGTGATGCCTGACCTTCCAAGGCAAAACATGATTGCGACCGCTAGACTTAGACTGGGTCACTTTTTGCCGGTCAAGTTACACCTATTTCTCGGACAACCGATCCCTGCTTGTCATTACTGCCGGAACGCGACAATGACTGCTACCCATGTACTGCAACGGTGCATCGAATTACAGAGACTACTAAACGAACTCGGGACTACAAAAACTCCAATAGAACTCCTCACCTATAGGGAGGAGGACACGAACATACTACTCGATGCACTGAGGACCTACTTACGAAACGCGAACAAGGACAGTAGACTGTAACTACTAACATACGAACCCTACCAGCCCTGGCAAATATAGTTAAGTAAGTATAAATGAATTTGTTAGAATTATTACAAAAATATATATATAAAAATAAATTTGTTAAAAATATCATCAAAAGGAAAAATTACAAAAAATAAATGAATTTCTTAAAATAAAATTATTATCCAAAAAAGAAGATTACAAATAGAGGAAAATTATACAAATAGAACTACATAATGTTACATCAGAACTTAAAACTTCAAACACCTAAAAAATAAGAAGTATTCAAATAAAACTTGCAAAATAATGAATTGCAAACTGTAAGTTAAATCAAGTCAGTTAAAGACACTAGACAGCTGCCCAGATGGCCTAGTAGCCGTGGGCCCTTTTACATTAGTTGATAATTAGGTTAGATTAGTATTAGATCTATGTAATTACAACTAATGAATAATAAATAAATAAATAAATAAATAAAAAATCGAACAATCGGTTTTCCACTATTTCCTCGAAAATTTTGAGGTTATGTTGAAAAATGTCTTATATGAAAGTTTTAGATTTTTTTATTATCTACAACTTTTGTGAAGGATATTTTTCGCTAGGCGGTCACGTTTCGTCGAAAATAAAAAAAAAACTTTTTCCACGCCTAAACACCCCCCATTTCACAATTTCACTTTATATCGTGTTTCATTTTTGTTTTTGCCCTTAATTAAGGCTGAAATACAATGACTGCGACACGCATTTGTCGACCCCAAAATAATTTTCGAATACATGCTACGACATTAGGGCATAGCAAATGCTGCGACGCGAAAAAGTCGTCATCAAAAAGTAGAGAAAATTTCTAAAATTGTCGTTGCGCAGTGCGACATTTGAGTTTGACAGTTCGTGTGTTGGTACATTTCACGTACTTTTCTTTTAAAACTGGCATATAATCTTTAATGTAACTTATACTTGTTCTTAAAAAATGTAAAAAAAAAATCCGTAGACATCACAAAACAGCAAAACTCAACTCAACTATCTTGAAATGACGACGAATAATGTCGCATTCATTGTATTACGTCTGCGACAAACGACGACGCCAATTGGCGTCGACAATTTCGTGTCGCATTCATTGTATTTCAGGCTTATAACCTTCCCAAATTTTTCCGGCTGGTCCTTGGTTATTGGCACCAGTCTAATAGGAGTTTTTGAAAATGACGTTTCATCGTGAATTCACGAAATTTCTAACTCCCCTAGTGACGGGAGGTGGGGGATGGTACGGGGAAACAAAAAAATATGTGAGGTATTTTGAAAGTTTCATCCAAATCCGAAATGTTCGGATTGGCCGCAAAAAGTCCCGTTGACAGATGATATAATAATTAGTCGAGATACCGGGCACGCGAAGAGTACGGCCGTGAAAGTGCTAAGAAGCGCTCTAAGAGATATGCTACATGATGGGCGAAGAAGTTTTTTGAAGGTATTCTTTCAAAAGCTCTCATGAGCTTTTTCAAGAATTATAGTGCTTTTTTTTTAATCTTATAAGAAGCCTTCAAAACTTCTTTTTGAGAACAGTAGTCGGACGATTAGCACTGCAAAAATGGCTATGATGCAAAGAGCTTGGATGGAGAAAAGTAGCAGTACATGCTTCCAAAGAAGCGCTTCAGTAGACTACCTTAGAGCGCTATTTATTTTTATATGTTTTAGGAGAAGAACAAGGAAATTTGATTCAAAAAATATATTGCACTTCTGCTGGAGCTCATCAAATAATAATAGAAATAAGTGATGGCTATTGGGGCTTTTGAGTTACTTACTTGGCGCCTTTGTAAATTTTTAGGGAGAGATCAGTGAATATTCTTCTAAATGTTGCCTAATGTCTGATGCCCCTATGGACCTTTATAAACTATGCACATAGTTTTTGTTAGGTTACCGAAGTAGCTCAGATGCAATACGAGTGCGTGATCCGATCTTTTCTTAGAAATTTATTTGACCGCTTTTATTTGGAATTTCTATGCATTATTGGTGATCAGGCTTTCAGCAGTCCAAAAACAGGGTAGAGAAGGATTATCTCGAAATTTTTATCTGTTTATCTATTCTGTTCATTCCCATGGCATTCCTGAACTGATTGTATGAATGTTGCAAGTTAATGAATTGTTCTTTTAAATTTTGAGCATTCGTCGCAAGCAGAACTGTTCGAAATTGGTATTGAAAATACTTGAGATATAACATAAATTAGAAATAATGCAATATTTTCCATTTTTTTTTCTGTTCACTAATCATAATCACAAACGTATTTTACTCGTTTATTCAATTCGAAATTGAGTAACTTTTACGAAGACATCTCGAATACATATGATGTTTATATATAGCACCAATAACTACACGAAAAGTCTTCGAAAAAGTCCCGATCAATCGAATCGATATCGACTCGTCCTTTCGATTCCAACTAGCGTTCCTTTTCCTTTTCCTTCGTTTTCGGCTCGAGGTCAAGTCGAGAACAACTTCCACACTTAGAATATAGAGCAAACAGGAATGGTTGAATCGTGTAAAATTCGTGTACATGAGCGTAATTTGTCAAGAGCAAGAGGTTATACATAGGAGTAAGTGAGATGCTGGGAGAAAGATTTGTCAAAGCTGGGTGCAGAATTGTCAAATCTGATTTTGTTTTGTGAACAGGTTTATGCAATTTAAAATTCTTTTGCGAAATTCAACAAAAGTACGGAAGTAATTCTTTTCAAAACTATTTATGTTTGAAGTTTATTTTATGCAAAGTTTTATAGTGCTACTAGTGCCTGTTAAAATCTTCATATCAATTAAAAAAGCAGAAACGAAGTGTTCGGTCAGTGCTTGCAAATATAAATTGGATTATAAACTAGGGAATCCCGTATGAGGCAACTGCACTACCTAAATTATCTTTTTTGTTAATAGAAGCAAAGATTTATATTAATTAATTATGTGAATTGTTTCAAAATAAAGCAGAAAAAGAACATTTTTTACCACAGACGCTCCGCTCAAAACCTTTGTTTACTTTTTGCTAATTGACAAGTTGCTTAGAATAGGGATGGCGTGTAAATACATGTAAAAATGGACTACCAACACAACCAGAAATTCATTACGCAAAATCTGGCTTATCACCATTCCTGTTTGCTCTATATTCTAAGCTTCCACATCAAAATCAAATTTCGATTGAGCGACTCGCTTCTAATTTGATCTCTAATCGTAATGTTTGCTGGGTACCATTGTGTCCGGTCTGCTATCCCCCAGATTAGCTGGTATATGTACGTACATAGACATTTTTTCACTTTGCAGCTTGGCGCTCAATTACACGAACATAAAAATCCAACGCCACAGAATATGCAATAGTTAGATAATGATTTCAATTTTTGTATGTTCGTAGAGCTGAATTCACGTACCTAATGTTTGCTCATTTCATTGGTCTTTATATTATTTACTCCATTATACTGATGAAGAGAAATTCAATTTCGGACTTTTGCCATTTAACTCGTCATGGAAAAATTTATTGTAGACTATCGTAGCCAAATAATGGTGACCTGCATAAGTGATGTAACATTATAGGAAGTTGTAATTTATCTTGTTCTTTGTGTGCATGATGTTCCTACATAGCTATTTAGTGTTGTAAATTGTAAATAAAAATTGACAGATGTTTTATTGATATATTAACAATGCTGTCGAAATATTTTATAATGAAATGATCGGAAATAAGTAAAAAAATTAAATGGTTACCTTAATTTTTTTATATATATACTTATCCAGAGATAAATGTTTTTCATAAAGTCCGTCCTTGTTGTCTTAATTGATTGTTTAATATAAATTAAATAATATATGTGTAGTATTAATGCCATGTTAATAGTTTCATTTTATTATCGCGGTATTGTCCGTTCACTATTGATTTCTTTTAAAAGGTCAGACAGTTGATACGGAATATTAATATATGTATCCGTTACGAAGCATTTGTGTGAGTCTGTTCATATGAAAAAAATAGATTTGAGTTTGAGACAACTGATTGAATTTGCATCAAATAATGCACCCAGTAGACAACCGACATGAGTTTTTGATTACACATTCATTAAATTTCATCGCCCAAGCACAAGTAGGGCGGCATTTTTCTTGTTTCCACGAGTGAAATTAACACCGCGGGAAAAGCGTTTTACACTAAGGAAATCGTGAGACAGAATTCGACGAGTGACGTAATGGTTGAATCGTTCGTGATTATTTTTAAAGAGATAAAATAAATTTTTCAAAAAATCTTAGCACGTTTTTCTTTATTCACGAATATCGGGTACTTTTTTGAATAGAAACGTATACTTACCGTTTGTGAAAAGTGAATCTACTTGACGTATGTGCCACCTACCTGAAACTACTGACAACAAACGTTTTACTATTTTGAATCTATTTTTAAATTTTTGGTTTCTATTCCAGCAATCTTTTTTTTACCTGCATATTAGCAGCCTGAAGCATAAGTCGTTTGCCGATTTACTGTTTTCAGTATTTTTTGGTAATAGCTTCAGGGTCGTAGTTGGAATTGGACAGGATATAAAATGAGTTCCTGGAGAATTTTATCGTATAAATTTACAGCCAAAACAAAAATAATAACAATTCAATTCAATTAAATTTATTAATCTTAGCCAGGCCATAGCACAATAAGATAATAAATAATCTTTTGCCTGTAGCGAACAATATTGCGGAAAATGAAAGGAAAAAATAATAATAATAATTAATGTGAACATAATGCAGATACTAATGGTACTACTATGAAATCTATGAAATTATGAAGCCTAGGCTAAAATAAAACTTAAATACTAATATATAATTAGAGTAGAAAATAAACAAAAAGGAAACATTTGATAGATAATGTAAAATTAAAATTAATGATAAAAAACCGGCCAAGTGCGAGTTGGACTGGCGCACGAAGAGTTCCGTACCATCGTACAAGATTTAACACTGTGTACTTTTTATTTATATTTTCAAATAAGAGTAGTCGTCATGTGAAAAAATAATGCTGTCATTTGAAAAAAATAATGCTTTCATTTGCAAAAATAATAACAATGCTGTCATTTGAAAAAAAAAATGCCTACTTATGACAATAATAATGAATGAGCATAAAACGAGGAAAAAAACGCCGAAAAAATCACATTTCTTGTATGGGGGTCCCTTTTAAATTTAAATTTTATTTTATTTTTATTATTTGTTGTTATAGCGGCAATAGAAATACACACTCTGTGAAAATTTCAACTGTCTATCTATTACGGTTAATGAGATACAGCCCAGATAATAATAAGATTGAGAATAAAACGAGGAAAAAAAAAAACGCCGAAAAAATCACGTTTCTTGTATGGGAGGGGGGGGGGGGGGTTAATTTTTAAATTTATTTAATTGACGGACAGACAGCGAAGTCTTAGTAATAGGCTTCCAGTTGTTACCCTTTGGGTACGGAACCCTAAAAACGAGAACAAAAAAAAAGAAAAAGAAAAAAGAAGAAAATAATATTAAATGAATACATTACAGATTGATAGAAAATTGTAAAAAACAGAATTGTTGTAGAGTCAAGATCAGAGGGAAAGTTACATATAAAGTATATGCGATTTATTAAGTTAAATTGTCTTAACCCTGGAATACTTTGATATTCGCTTATTGGTAACCCTGAGTAAATATTACTCAAACACGAATAAATTATAAACAAAAGATTTGAAATATTTTAGCGGAATACGATAACAGAAAAATGAAACAACAGCATTCCCCCAAGAATAATTTAAGATTTACATAAAGAAATTTTAATTAATATAGTAAGGATAATTAGAAATGAAGGAATCACATTTTATACATCTTGTGTATTTTTTTTTGTCATGAATAGATTTTATACTACAATTTTGGGTTTCCGGCCAATGAGGAGCATGAGGAATGAGAGGACTGACATGCTGGGAAGGCTATCCCTCCCTTAAATTAAAAATCACAGCTTCAGGCAATGCACTTAAGAAGTGAGGACGCTGTGGTCATATGTCGTGAAGAGCAGTGCAGCCTTCAAGCAGAAAGTGAGTAAAATTTACTCACGGGTAGCATTCCAGGGTTAAGGGTTATATTGGGTAATAAGCTTCCGAAAGACACCCATCGAGCGCGTTCCCTGCAAATCAGCTGGAAGTGAATTCCACACTGTTCGAACGAAAAAGGAGCTCTCCAGAATGGAATGTCTGTGCCGATGTATCAGAATGTTCACTTTTCTAGAAGACTCCATGAATACAAGCTCAGTGTACATGTATGTATGTGCGATTTTTTGAGTAAATAAGTTTATGGAGGAATTTTAGAGGAATATTAAAGCCTTACCAACCAGATGAACATTCAAAGAGCAGCCAAGTAGAGCGTGCCGATGCGGAGAAACATGGTCATAGCGTTGTAGCCCGAAATCAATCACTCCCAGTCGTTGAAAGAAATATTTATCTTTCTTCGACAAACTGCGTCTAGATGTGGAAAAATCACGCTGCCACTAGTAAAATAAGGCCATGAGTAGTAGGACCTGCACTGATTTTTCATTTTGATTAATAACTTAACCCACCTGAAATTATTATATCCTTGATGAAATCTACAGTTTGTCATTCTGTTTGTAACACCTAGAAATATAGATGGTAGAGCAAAATGGATTGGTCACCCATGGTTAAAATTAAAAGTTATTTTGATTTTTGAATGTCCATCCGTCCGTCCTCATGATAACTCGAAAACGAGTGTACTTAGAGAGCTGAAATTTTGAAAATGGATTTAAAAAAAAAAAAAAAAAAAATTAAAATTAAGTTAGAAAATGGGACAAATTGGGTAACTCCTTCGTAGAGTTGCCATACAAAATTTCGTGATTCAGTATATATTTGGACACTGCCTGAGAACGCGTCAACGTAGAGAATTGAAAATTTGTATACGGCGTTTTCATAAAAATAGTAAACGCGATTTTAAAAATTGACTAAATCGGGCAACCCCTCCTTGTTGTTGCCATATAAAAACTTAGAATTTTTACGTATATTGTTAAAACAATTAGTCCTATACGGTTTTATTGTACTGAAAAGTTTTTCAGAATATAAAATCCTATAAAATTAGTTATAATCATTTTTCTGTCCGTCGAACCGTTATAGATATACGATATGCGAAAAACCACTTCAAAAATCAAACTTGCATAGATGGGTGACTATAAGAAATGGCATACGAATGTCCATCTAGGGTATTATAAGATTTGGTTTTAGACCAATTCTAGCTTCTTTACTTGTTTTTTATTGCTGTTGTCTCTGCAAAACGATCGAAAATTTCTCTTGTGTTATTTTTTTGTTTATTTAATCTTGTTCAATGGAAAGAACCACCAAGGCAGATAAGCGTTTTGGCGACATTGTACTTCTTAAATTTAATTAATTTTAAAATCTAAAAGTATCTTTCAGCACAAGAATTGTTAAACATAAAATGCAATTTGAGTACATATGAGGAAACGTGGACCTCAATAATGGTTACTGTATAATTAATAAAGAAGCAAATTCACTTACCAGATGTAATTTTCTTGATTTCTGACCAGATCTTTCTTCGAAATGTTATAACTAACTGATGAGAAAATGAGAATATCGTCTGAGTATATTCCATGACCAATTTCAAATTTCTTTCGAATAAAATTTTTTAATGGAATAAAAATACAAAAAGAATCTACTAAACTTACCATATCAGTAAATATGTTTTCAACTGAAATGTTACGATGTCAGTTGTATTGTAAAAAACGGAATACTTAAAATTTAAGAGGATCGGATATTCGTTCATACATATGTACCAAGTTCATCAAAGTGGCATTTAACTATCCCCATTGTTTTCGATGTAAATTTTATATCTGCTCCCCAGCTGTTCACCATTTGGATAAATATATTTTTAAATCTTGTAACATCTGTAAACGTTTTAATAACAATCTTGCTTCATTAACTTCAGAACGGTTATTTTTTAATATTATTATTTTTGGAAAAGTTGTCATAATATCGACATATTTTTATTTGATTGGTATGTCGTGTCCCAATAATAAAACTCACGAATCAATAAATCTTTACATCAAAGAAAACACACGAGTTGCAATTAAAACAATACTTTATTAAAACGGGAACTGACCTAACTTAATGTCAATCTAACTAAGCTACCTGGCGCTTAGGTAACCTGAACCGACTCTAATCACGATAAGACTGTACACTTTACGGCGATGATGACTGAAACTAACCGGGCATTCGCCAGACCAGTCATTGGTCTTTTATGCCCCAATATTCGGAAGTACTTTCTTTGCTCACAAAGTGGATGTAAACAAACGACACAACCTTGTCGTTTGTTCTACCGGTTGCAGCACCTGAGTCGCTTAGTAGTAAACAATCGCTTTACATAACAATTACCATGCGAGGTTAATTATTATTGTAATCGTCGATTGCTTCACTAAGCGCTCATCGCAGCCAGCTGTTGAGCTAATCAGCGAAATAACCGACAGTTGCAGAACAATACCATGCGAGGTTACTGTTTAGCAATTGCTAATTATTTCACTAAAATGCGCCCTTGGCTGCTGGAAGAATCTTCCTTATATTGGGCCACAACAGGTAGTTAAGCAACCAATTCTGGATGACAAACGTGATGAATATAATTGTTTCAGAATAGTTTTTGTATTTTCAATTTCAGATAAAATTTTTCATCTTTTGATACTGTGTCCAAAAAATACGAACAGTTGTCCTACAAAGTTAAAGGAGGATTCCATAGTAGCAATGGCTTTGACAGAATCATTTAATACCAAATTGTTTCGAAAAAGGATATTGTGTCAAAATTAAATTTAAATGAATTCTAAATGCTAAACATATTAGCTGCAGTGGCGTATCTAGGTTGAAACATTTGGGGGGGGGGGGGGGGGGGGGAAATAAAAATAATAAAAAAAGGCGTCACTGCATAAAAATAAATGTTATTTCAATAAACACATTTAAAAAAAAACATTTCTTTTTATAATAAGAATGGAGCCTCCCGAGCTTCAAGAAGTTCTATATGGTAGTAGCAAATCTACCCAAAATTTCTATCAAATGTCTCCGCAAATAATTATATTCTGAGTTCTGGAAGTTGTATAAAAATTAAAAAGTCTGAAATCCATATTACTTCGTTGTTGATACGACTGCATATCACCAACCACATTTATATATCTGCACAAATATCTGAGAAATAAGTTAAGCTTCAATTTAAAATATTAATTGATACGTTTAACACGATTCGTTGTTTTACACAAGCATAGCTTGTCAAATGTTAATTTTACTGATGTCCTTCTATCCATATTGCTTTATCTTGTAATTTGGAAGTCTTGTAAAATGTTCCCGACGGACAATATTCGAAATGTGGCTATAGCATAATATTGTAAACTTTATCCAAAGATTATCTATAATTCTTCTGAAATAGTAGGTGTATTGTTTTAGCAATTTTGTTACAGATATCATTGAAATGACATTTGCAATTTAAGATATTGTCTATAAATTCTTAATTTTTTCAACCAATTCAATAGCGACAATATCAAAAGATGTTAAGTTTTTCATTAGAATTAATTCATTTTTGTTTTTTACTATTAAGCTTTAAATTATTCGTTCTTAATTATTTGCAAAGCTAATTCTAGTTAAAATACTCCTACACTGATTAAAATTTACACCGTTACCTGTAATATACAATAATGCATCATCTGCAAAGAGTCCTAATTTATAGTGGTTCAGAATTAACCCACATAATTAATATAAATAAGAAACAGCAATCCTCCTATGATAGAGCCTTGGGGTACTTCTAAGGCACAGTTTATTGTTCCTCACATAAAATTTATATTAATAATTATTAATTATAATTTAATTTAGTCCTTGAAACGAACCTTCGAAACCCCTTCGCTTCCCTTCCTTTTATCCGTAGGTACTTGTCTAATTTGTCCATGAGAATATTTATATGCACCGTTTTAAAAGCCTTCTTCATGTCTAGTAAAATAGGGATAATAAATTTTCCCTCCACAATAGCTTACTTCCCTTCCATTATTAGCCAGTTGAGAGCTGTGTGAAAAGGCTTTCTAAAGACTGACTGATATTCAAAGATAATGCTATGCTGTTCAACATATTTAATCAGTTATAGTCACACTATTTTTTTTTAAATATATTTTCAGGTAAAGGAAGCATAATTACCGGCCTAAAGTTCTCGCATAAATTCGATTTTTTACTTTTTGTATAGGTACGATAAGGGACAAAACCTCCGAAAATTAACCAGTTGACAATGAAGAGTTTTAACAAATTGAGTCCTCTGTTCTCAATACTTTCGATTATTAAATCAACCAAATCTTGTAATTTTCGATTCAATGCGCCCAGGTTTTCTTCATCTAAAGCTTTTATATGTATATGTTTATCTAACGATTATACTTAATTGATTCACTTTTGATATGTCCTGAGTTAATCCAAAAGTTAGAGAAAAGTGCAGCATTTTTTATATCTCGTAAATTATATTTTTTTGAACAGAAACTGAACACTCAGAACCCAAAGCAGGGCAGACAGCACTAAAATAAATGAATGAGATTTTAAAAGTCTCAGCTTTAAATGAGTAGAAAGTAGCTTAGCGGATAATAACAGTTCCCTAAGTTCCTGTCAAGAGACTCTTTTACATGGTCACAGCAACTCAGCTTACTATTTATATGTATGTACGTCCAGGCTTTTAACTTCTTTCGTATAGGGGAAAATCATTCCATTAAAGTATATGGGAGGAAGATCAGAATAGGTAATATCACGTTTGAAACAAGCAACACAGGTAGATTTTATAGGATTCAATGTCAATTAGTTCCTACATGCCAAAGCAGATATATTGAACATGGCAGAGTTTACTCTATCAATGCAGTCCTCTATTAAGTCTATTGGTCGGGATGAATAAGTCTGAACATAATCAGCGTAAAGATGAATTTTAACATCATGAAGTACGTCTGATAAATCATTGATGAATCGACAAAATAGCAAAGGTCCAAGAATAGACCATTGTGGAACTCCTATATGAACTCCTTTCCATGCGGAGCTTTCATTCCCTATCCTGACCTGCAGAAAGCTCGATGAAAAATTATAATTTTTTTTTAAGTTTAGCAGTTTTAAAGTTCGCTTTCTGTTTATTAGCATTCATTCTAGATGAAGGAATCATAATGATTTTCTAACATGTTCTGACTTCTGAGGTTCTGGCTTTTTCCAAAAGCGGTAAGATAATCAGACAATATCCTACTCTGCATGAATCCAAACAGTAGTAAAAGTTTCCGAAATTGAATTGATTTAATGTTGGATCCGTAAAAAAAATACTTTTAACCGCCACATAACTGTGCAGAAATGGAAATATTTTATCTCTCATCAACGCCGTGTTTTTTTGGGTATGCAAACAATCTGTTTACTCTCTCATTATTTATATAAGTTTCGGAAATGGATCTTGTGTTAATCTGCATTACATCGCACTTGCTAGACATACAAGGAAAGGGTCTCTACTCGTCATCACCGATTTCGTCCAAATTCTTAGTATAAGTAGGGCTTAACTAGAAATGAAAGTGACGCAAGTGGGAGCTCCAGATGACCAAACTAAACCAAAATAATGCACAATGTAGGGGAGCCCGGGGCTTTGTAGGCTTAATCCCTTGAAATATGCTCAAATTTGCAAACTTTCGCAGGAGTTGTCGCGGTTAAATTGCAACAGAATTTGAATGAAAATGCTAAAATTATTCGGGTGAAATGCACAGGGGAGGTATATAGATTTTCGATTCTGTAACTGGTATTTCCATGTGTTTTCAAAGTTCGCCGGTAGATGGCGAAAAGTGGGTACGCAAATTCTTATAGATTTAATATTTTTTAAATAGGTAAATGACATCCGATTTTCCTGAAATTTTGTACAGATAAACTATTAGTAAAAGCGCATCGATAAAAAAACAGAAAAAAATGGATTAATCGATAAGTTATAGAAAAACATATCGAAATGAATTTGTCAGATAGAATTTTGGCCGTCGAAAATTAAATTTCTCAACTTAATCAGAAGGGGAGGGAAAACATGTTCAAAAAATCACAAAATACTAGCAAAAGGAATTTTGAAAATCGGATAATATTTATCCCACCTCTCTCAGAATACCAGAATTCGGAAAATGAGAAACTTTTTCCCATTGGTGTATATGAATAACCTTTTTTTATTTGCGATTTTGATGAGATTATGTACGAAAATAAATATCCCCACGCCTGGAAAATATGTATATCTTTTTATTATAATAATATATAAGTAACCCACCACGGATTACCACTCTGTAACCCCCTGCCGTACGAATCTCATAATCGTTTTAAAAAATCATAAAAAACTCACGATGAACTCAGTAAACAGAATTTTGAAATTCGGTTAGAATTTGGCCGAGAGATAAAGGTGGCAGCTTTTTGCTAATTAACGTAAGTTGAAAGTAATTAGAAAACTTCGCAATCTTATTTTGGAAAATGCTCCTAAACTAATTGGGGTAATGATTTCTGGTTTTCTGTATATGAAAGATAACAGATTATAGATAATTGTAACGCAAAGAAATATTGCGAGTATACCCACAAAATGGTAATTATCAAAGTTTTTCCGTAAAGAGGTTACCGAAATTTTGTGCATTGCTCCATGATTCCTGTGATCAACGTAAGGTGGTCCTTTTCTGAATCCAGTTTACTGTTTTGTTAGGTTGACTACTGTTTTAATTCTCCCCAGAAGCATGTTAGTTAAAATTGTCTCCATAATGGAGAGCATCGAAATTTTTCTCCAGTTGTCACATAATAAACTCTTATTAGCGAGTTTTATCAGGATATCTTCCATGCTCTTTACGATTCATTGGAGGACATCTGTTGATATTCTTGGAACTATTTTCAGCAACTCTGATATAGGATTTTATATATTTCTGCAACTTTACATTAGCCGGCGGGGCGTCTTGATAGCGGTTATTATTTCTGATCGGGATGGTGCGCTCGTATTAATTCGTAGAAGTTGATCGTTGGATAGGATATTGAAGGAGTGCTTTTTCTATCTATGGCTACCCTGGCTATTTAAAGCAAAATTTTTCACAAAATTATTTCTTGAGAGTTCTTTCGTTGTTTTTTTTTTTTTTGTATAGCATTTTGATATTTCAACTGATAATCGTATTTTCTTTTTTTAGTTCATGAAGCCTATGTGGATTTCAAGGATTTTCTATGGTTTCTGTGGTTCAACAAAGGGAGTTTCTGCACCTCTCTTTTAGCTGAATCTATATTAAAGCTTCAGAAATTAATGAATTTTTGTATACACTCACGAAATGACATTTCCCATTACGAAATCAATCAAGTATTACGTTTCTTGCATTATTTATCTAAACAAATTTTGTGGATTATACCAGAAATCCAATTTTCTTTTTAATCATATTATGGGCACGTTTAAAATGAGATCAAAGCATGCCGGAAGATTTCAACTAAACACTTTCAATTTTCATCAACATCTGCTCTGGTCTCTGTCCTAATTTTTTTGGTAAATATCTTCTATATGCATACATACATATATACATATACATACCTCGCCAGATTCATACAATTAACCAAAATGTATTTATGGATTTAAAACTGCTTAATGTTGATAACCCGCCCCCCCCCCCCCCCCTCTCACAAGACATTTTATAAATTAAAAGTAGCCCATTTACACTTTATCAAACTATAAACAAATTGCCTGAATGCCAATTAGAAGCTTTTAATTAAATTTCTGTTTACCAGACGCACGTCAAGAGGCAAAATGAGAGTGTGAACGACCTCCACTATTTGTCTATTAATTTCATTTGACGAATGGCATAGCTTATAATAATTTTTGTTTTGCTTAGATAGAATGGCTGGACCACTTTAAAAAGTTTCATCAAACTAATCTGCCTTTATACAAAAAGTTAGAAAACGACTTAACAATTCAGATGGTGCTTGAGATCATATTTTGTAAGACTTGAATTTTGAATATTTTTTTAATTGGATTAGAAAAGAAGCAAGTGAGCGATTCTTATGGAGTGTATGTAAGTTTAAATAAAAATTAAGTGAAATGTGCTGTTCCAATTATAAGTATACTACATAAATTCACCGACTAGACTTTATGCGATAAGAGCCAGCAGTCCTTGATCTATAATTTCAGGAAAATATTCACGAAATATTTGATTTCCTAATCAGATATGAACATGTAAGCTACTGCCTGGTACGGGAATTATCTGAAAATGCTATTTTATATGTCAACCATATTTTATTGAATATTCAATATTAATATTTGAATTAATTCATATTTAATCATATAAATTAATGCAGTGCTACAATATAATTATTTTCCGCTTGGCTTGCAAAATGGTTGACAACGGAAATAACTAATTCGAGGGGACGGAAGGTTTCATTCCAATTGGTTGGGAACATACGTTTTTGAGGATTTGTTAATGGCGCGACGTATTTGTTAGGACAAATAAGAACCCTTTCATTACAGTTAGAAGGTCATGGCCGATCTGATAAAATAACGACAATTTAGTAGAGAAAAAATCATTTATTCTTTCATTAACATATTGAAAACATAGGCATCTTCTGATATAATGTACTGTGTACTGCCACCTTATATCCAAAAGTTTGGCAAATTCTTGCTTTAAGTGAAAACAAGGTCGCGTCTGATGCTGATATTAGTCAGTATCACGGCCCTGGTTACAGCTTGGAGCCTCTTCTTTGTCCACATAGGGGGATCCAGATCGCATTATATATGCGGAATGATGTGGCTTTTACCGTCCTTAAAGATATTCCTTCTGCCAATCTAGACTTTTATTACATTTGGATTAGGCTCCAAATCCACAGGCACATCATCTACTTCTGTTTTCTTTATCGCAGTTCAAATATATCTGATGACACGGTATCAGTATATGACAATATTTCCAATAATATTGGTTATTTGCTTTCTGACTCTCCCTTAACATACCGTGGCTCAGACATTCTTCTACTACAAGCCCTGTGGGCTGATTCATTGAACTCTTCTATGAATCCTTCAATTTTACACCAGCTTGTGGATGCACCGACAAGAATTCCTGATGCAGCTGGAGATAGAGCTAATCTACTAGATTAGTTTCTATCATCTCACCCTGACAAATATTCTATCTCAGTCGGCTCCCCTTTTTGTAATTCAGATCACTGTTCAATCCCGGCTCAATTTATCACCTCAAACCTATGCCACCCTAATTCTCTAAATCTACAAGTAGGCTTCTCTGGTACTAGTTAGAGCTTAGTAACATACTAAGTCTCGGCATGAGTGAATACATTCCGTATTCTTACAGCAGATTTCAACTGGAGCAAAATCATTCTTGGTTTAACGATAAGTGCAACCAAGCTATAAAAGCGAAGGTGTATGCTTTTCGCTCCTATTAATTGCATCCATGTTCGGAACTGAAACAAATCTACAAGACTACATGGACCACCTGCAAGCCCATTATCCAGAGAGAAAATTTTGTTTTTGATCAGAATGTTAGAAGAAGAATCTTGGCTACCTTTGCGGCTTTCAAAGGTAGCAAAGGTTTCTGATCCCTGATCAAGTTCCTCTATGCCTTCAATATTTAAGAATGGTGAAGTAGTTTTTGACTCCCTAGATGACGCTAATATTTTGGTTCTTAGATTCGCTTCAAATTCTCGTCCCTAACCCATTTCACAGACACCTGTTTTGCACCTCCCGGGTTGATGTGTGCAAGAGCCAATACACATCCGCACGAGAGATATGTTCAAAGTCCTTAAGGAGGGGAACGTCTCTAAAGCCGGCCCTGTTAATCAAAACTGTGCCTCATCTTTGGATAAACCTCTGCGCAAACTATTCTACTTGTTTTATTCGACAGAAAACTAGCTTATGTTCAGCCTATTCCCACTAAAAGAGAGGGTAGCGATCCCTTAAATTATCGACCAATTGCAATCACTTCAATTCTTTCAAAGGTCGTTGGATCTATCATTAACTTAAAATTAATGAAGTATCTAGAAACCAATCAATTCTTCAACGATTGTCAATATAGCTTCCTGGCTGGACGCTCTTCTGGAGACTTGCTGACTTTTCTTACGGAACGTTGGAGACGTAGTTTTTACAATTTTGGTGAGTCGAAAATCATTGTCCTGGATATTTCAAAGGCCTTGTTCCTTTTCCACTTTTCTATTATGCATTGAAAGTTTTTAATCTAGTCGCTAAATACGAGTAGAACAGTCTACCATCTTCTGTCTTTGCTTCGGCATACAATCTGTGAAAGTTTAACCTTTCTTGACATTATTCTGATTAACCACCGCTGATGCATCAGCAGTTAGAATCAGCGCACTATTAGAACAGTGTCAACACCAATGCTGATAGTATCAACACTTCACACGTGCTGATTTTATCAGCATCGCGAAAGTCAAACAAGATTAATTTTTGCATCAGCGCTGGTCAATCAGTACAATGTCAACTAGGCTTTCAGGGCGACATACATTAGCACCTCCACTTCTCTCCTCATGTCCTTTAATCCGCTCCTCATAGGTATCCCATGAGCTTGGCTTAATGAATAAAAAAAATATATACAGGGTGTTTCAGCTTGTAGCCAGTCTGACTTTATATATTAAAGCCAAGCTGGCTTTTTATTTTTGCCAGATAAAATAAAAAGCCTTTCCAGCTTGGCTTTTTAGCTTCAAATTGTTATCGGTCAGGAATAACAGGTAAAGTTGGCTTTTTTCGTAAAAAGTCATAACTGGTTCGGTCCCTGGAAACTGTACAAAACTAAATAACTAATGTTTATTAATAATTAGTAGCTCCACCATTAGTCGCTCCGATGTCTGGAAGCCATTTTTGCATTGATTCCATGAAAAGTCCAACCATTTCTGGAGTCAAGGTTAGCTTAGCAGCTTCAACAGCACCATTAAGCTCACTGATGATGTTAAATTGTTAGGCATCTTTATAAACTATTCAAACTATCTCCATATGCTCTGTACAGGGTTTGCATCAGGAGAACGGGTCGGCCAGCCGAGAAGGTTTATGTTATGCCGCAAGAATCAGCTTTTGTGGAGTTGCCTATGGGGATAGTAGAGTTGTCCTGTTAGTCAATATCTAGCGGAACTTAATTTGGAGCAGCCAGGCAAATAGAACTGTCCGTGTGAGAAACAGTCCTCTTTCAGATCTATTCGGCCACTTTTAACGACTGTCCTGGGATGTATTAATGGGCCATCCCGCACGTGTATTTCTGATGCAGTAGGCCATCAGGTTTTCTGAGGAAAACGTAAGAGCAAGCAAAGAGATCTCTCCAAAGTGTAGAGATATCTCTTTGCTTCTTCTCACCCGTTCCCTAGAAAACCGGTATGCATACTACATCAAGAATACTTGTGTGGGAACCATTATGAAGCAAATTTTGAGTGGAAACTATAGTCTTCTGAACTCAAATGGGAGCTCTGAGGATATCAATGGTATTAGTGGTATTTATTTTTATTTTAATGATGAACTTCGCCAATCGATAAAATATTTATGTGTCGATATTAGATTTATTTTTGAAACATTACATGTTAATAGCCGTGTTATACGTCTTTTTCCATACAAACTCTGAGACTCTCTCTGCTCCTCGCTCCGATAGAAGTTGAAGTTCAATTATCAGGGATATCAGTAGTTTGGCTCGGTGGTGATGGTCAGTCAGGACAAGCCTCAGGGTGTCCATTCCTCTGTATCCCAGGATTCCTTACTCAATGTGGAGCAAATATTGTATGGAAGAAGGGGCGGAAAATGCTGTGTGTGAGTAGTATAGGCGGGGTTTTGTTGTTTTGGATACTTTTCATCCTAACATTCTGTAACTTCCTTATAATACATACAACCTATAAAAGTGATTTTCAGCTCAGATGATAGTTAATCATCTAAGTTTTCCAACGAATGTTGAACCATCACTCCACCCCTCTCAAGTCGCTAGTTATAGGACATAAAAACAAAAAATTAAAAAAAAAATCCGAATTTATTAAATTTTACGATTTTCCCGCCAAAATGCCTGATAATTATTACATATTCTTGCAAGACTTGGAAACCTCACAATATTATCTTTCATTTGGTCCTGCATATTACCTACATACAAGCTACCGAATTTTATATGATCTAAATTTAAAACATTATAAAAATAATAAAAAAAATGACAGAGTTGGGGTTGATATTTCAAAGGAGTTGAATACAGGTTGGGTTAGCTTAAGAGTATTGGTGACTTGGACACTGGGAACCTGCGGACGTCACGACCAGAGTTGATTTATTGTGTCATTTCCTAGAGGGTAAATCTAGTCTAAAATACAAATGGGAAGTGTTCAACGAAGTGAGTTTATAGTTCAAAAATCTTGTGGATTTGGAATATTTCTTCCGTTGGTCTTCTTCCATTAACTTTAAAATTTATCAAACTGCGAAAGGGCGCATCAAGTAAAATTTTGAAGGGAATCCTTAATCGACAATCGAGGTATATGAGGTGTTCTTTAAAATTGATCAGGCAAACATTTGGTGCTTCTATCAAACCGTATTCAAATTTCATCTCTACAGCTGAACATTTAAAACATCTGCGTCATTACTTTTTCCAGATCTTTAACGTCGATATATAAAAATTTATATTCGATATCAACGATGATCAGTAAGACAAACTTTTTCAAATTGAAAAAATAAGTCGAGCTAGTACACATTGAATTGACACATAATCATAGCATGTGCACCATCGATACTACTAGTCAATACAATGGGAAACTCTAATTTGTCCCATGTTCAGATTTTTCCCAAATGTCTTTATTTGGCTTAGGCCAACTATCGCTGTGATCTAACGCGTTTGTGTGAAAGGAATTGTGTCGCTAGTTTATCGCTATGATTATGGCTATCGTTATGGCAATCGCTATCGTGGCGGTGTGAATCTGTCTTAATTGTGCATAGAATTGCATTACATTTCTATCATCGATATATGTATATGTATTTATCGTCTGAATATTTAAGAAATAATTTATATATACATATAAAAGTTTCAGGATCATTGTGCACTGGTAGGATTTTTTGGAAACCAAATTTTGTTAAAGAGGGTCATCCGTAATCCCTGGAATATACAAGCCATGAGGTCCGCGATGATACCAACACGTCAAAAGTCATTAGTCGACTAGCTACAAGCTATACTCTCATGGAAGAAGAACTACGATTTAATCTCAAACAGGTCTACAGGCTATAACTATTGCTCCGACAGAAAAATTAAGTGGTAACAAATTGTAGCCCAATATGTTTTCTTTCTAATGGTGTTAAAAAAATAGCTAGCATATATGTGTAGAACAACTTAATGGAAATTATGGTGCTTGAACCAAATCCAAGCTACTTTTATATGAATAACTGCTGCAGTAAGACAAGGTTGTATATTTCAAGGATTACGGGTCATCGCAACTTTGATACTATCTTTCATAATGCTTGAATAGGATTATATATGCCTGGAACAATCTATCGAAGAAAACTAGTCGAAGTTTTTCTTATTGGAAAATCTTAAGTTTTTCTAAAGGATTTTTCGAGATTTAAAATTAGAACTACTACCAGCATGCACAATTATCTGCGCTTGGATTATTTTCTGGTCGGTTCATAATTCATTGAGAAGCTTTTATCAGCTATTTACGAAGATTTTTTTATTTCATCTCCGGTTTTTTTCTGCTGTTGCTTTGATTCGATCTTTTAAAAAACTTTTTTGTATTCAAGTTTTGTTTCGTTTTTAAGCTATAAGCGAATATTAAAAACTCGATAGCCAATTTTGTTCTTAGCTATTAAAAAGTACTTTGGCCTCCTTAAATAATTCAATAAAAAATGAATTATTAAAAAACTTTTTCATACCTATGTAGATTCGGAGCTCATTTCTATAAATCAGCTTCCCGTTGCTGTTTTACACAATAAATTAAAAACCAACTTTTAGTCAAGATACCTACTTATATATCAAAACTGGACACTACTCGATAATATACTCCACCGTACTTGATTGAAAAAAACTCAAGCATACTCAAGAACAATGAAATGTCTGAAATATCTCCATATTAAGGTAGTATCTATGTAGGTATAGGTATCTACTACAGAATACGTAAGGAATTTTTATTCCTGCGGGCTCTGGCACCCGAATCAATCCAACTCATAAGAATTCAACTTTCAAGTAAATTATAAAATTTCTAAGAAAACCGAATACTTGTGTATGAGATTATAAATATCTTCAACGTTCTATAGGCATCCAATTTCAAGTGGGATGATTTAACGCCCACATAAAACCAATTTATTAAAAAAAAAAATTAAATAATATTCATTCACATTTAGAGATATGAAATTTCCTTTAGAAAATATCGAATTTTCATTTTTGCAATAAATATTGTGGAGCTTCAATAAAAACGGCATAAAGATGACTTTCAGGTGGACATACGACTGATTGATGGGCCTAAAGCGGGAAATACATTTTCAATTTATTCCTATATCTGATAATAGAATAGAATGAAATCTGAGCTGATGAACGCTGATGGCCGTCGCATTGTGTTTCCAGCTTAACGCGTTTTTCATAAATCTTAATTGATTTGTTTTGAAAACATGGAGGAGAGGAGTATGTGAGTCTCCCACATCCCTGTACAAAAGTCATCCCTATACAAAAGTCATGCCTTTACAAAAGTGAAATTGGAAATATTATTGATAGACTCTTAAGTTCAAGGAATACAACACAGATGCATTTTATGGTATAAAAATTAAGTAGGTATGACCTTCACAAAAGTATTAGCACCATTTTTATGGTGTAGTTCATCACTTAAAGGATACGTTTCATAAACGATTATATTTATATTGATTCAAAGACATGTTGATTTGTGCAGCATTAAGTTGGAAAAGCAATAACTTATTAAAAATATTTACCTATTTCCTAGGTTAAAATCCCTGAAGAAAAAGATAAAATGGATAATTGTTTGTGGGTAGAAAAACAAAGAATATTGAATCTGTGTCAGATAGAATATGCTCTTAGCACTTTGATGAGAACAATTGAAATTGAAACAATCCAATTATTTACCATAGGACGCGGCTTCCAATTGACAGTTCCAACGATTGAATAAGGTTATGGTCTTCCTAAACTTCATATGGTGGATATATTAGCTGTGTTCCATTGGGCTATGTAAAGTACTCCCAAGTACTTCTACCTATGTACTTGCAACTACTCATGCTCTTGTCTGCGAGTAGATGAGCTGAGTAGTTTCGCAAGAAATTTTCGCTAGGTGGATTTGGATATTGAAATATCAGATAGATGAAATTTGAGAGAACTAAATAAAATTATTTAACTCATCGAATTATTGGAATTTATATATTATCGTTATGAAAATAAATACGGTAAGAACTTTAAATATAATAAATATCGAACAGAGACGAATTTTTATCTTTAAAATTTCTAGGTAATAGGTACTGCTCGAGGAAAGTAGCTCGGATATACATACATAGGACTAATTTTTCATAATTTTATTTTCACTAGTGTTTAGGCCACACCTACAAGTATATAATCCCTCGTAGAATCTCCCAGTCAAATCATCAATAACACCTTGATCCCTCGCTGCAGTCCAAAACAATATCTCCTAAACAGATAAGAAAAGAAAACACAAAGAATACAAGACTAAAATATATTAAAAGAAAAACCACTTATCTGATTGTTGGGAACTCCTTTCCTTTGGCCTAGTAACTTCTAAACACTCCAATAAAAGGGTTCAACGCCTAAAACATACAAAATTATTATCATTTATAACAAAATTCTATAAAAAATATCATAAACTTACCTAAATTATACATCCCTCCTGTATATTTACATTTTGTAATGTCACATCGTGACATTACGTCAAATCGTTTGATTTCGCCTCATTCATCAAATTCAATAAACGTCGCTAGGGCAACACCGAAAGGCGAGAACTCATAACTGGATGCGGCGGCTATATAAAGCCGACGAGCCGCAGCAGAAAATCATATTCCACTCCCATCCAACTTTCCTATTCCTCTAAATCCACACATCCCAATATCAAATAATGACAAGAACACAGCTTGCTGTCGCGCAACAAGCTGTAAATAATTTTCGACATCGCGTAACTTAGAGTTAATAATTTTCGAACAATTAAAGTGAAAGTGTATCAAAGACAAAAGTGAAACCTAGGCTAAAATTAAAGCCTGTACGTGTATTTTATCAAATATCCCGGGATATCGGTTCGGTTTAAGACAGTCAAAATTCGTTTCGTTTCGTAAATCGCGTGTGAAGAACTCTGATTGATTGATTGAGAAAATCATTCTTGGTTCAGAGCTCATCTGATTCGGAGAATAATCCGATTAGCAAGAATATTATTCCCAACCTCCAAAATAGAAGAATAATTCTATACTTCAGAGAATAATCTGAAATTCCTATTATTTCCAATTTCCGTCCCACACCTAAGCAGAAGAATAATTCTGCCGCAGAGAATAATCTGCAATCTTCTTCTTTTTACTAGCATCTTGTTGCTCACGTATAAGCAGAAGAATAATTCTGCCGCAGAGAATAATCTGCAATCTTCTTCTTTTCACTAGCATCTTGTTGCTCACGTATAAGCAGAAGAATAATTCTGCCGCAGAGAATAATCTGCAATCTTCTTCTTTTTACTAGCATCTTGTTGCCTACGTATAAGCAGAAGAATAATTCTGCCGCAGAGAATAATCTGCAATCTTCTTCTTTTTTATTGTAGCATTTACTGCCAAAAATAGCACTCTTAAATTTATATAAGAATACTTTTCGCATAGACGATTAATTCTTCTTCTTCTTTTTCCTAGGAGGCGGACTACGCGAATTTTTGGATTTTTACTAGATTTTTAAGTTGTTTGAATTAAATTGAATTTTATAGTTTGTAGGTTAGTTTATAGTTCTCAATTATGAAATTATGAAATGAATTTGTGATATTAGGTTAAGCAAATGAATTTATCTTAAATAAAGAATTTTATATTTGAATTTTAAAACTGAGTTGTCCATTAAAAACCGGCACTCCCTCCCACGAACGAGACTAGCTCTCACATTGGTCCTTCGAGCCGGATAACTCAGTCAGTCAAATATAAAATTGAAATATTGCTTAATATCACATAATTCAAGCTTCTCGATTAGAAATGCCGAAAAATGGCGAATCCATTTCATCTGACGTTGGTGACGAAACCATTGACTCTGTGTCAGAGTTGGTACAGTCCCAAAAAGAAGTCAAAGATTTAATGGAAGAATTATTTAAAAGGCACCAAAGAGAAGGAAAAAAGAAAACTGTCAAATCGACAGAAAAACGCCTACAAACGTTCACCGAGTATTGGAAAGAATTCCAAACTCGACATAGGTCTATACAAAGGAGAGTGACAACACAAGATCTCCAACTAGAATATTTCACCAAAGAGATATTTAGCGAAGTACAGGAATATTACATTGAGAAAGCAGCAAGCATGGAAGAAGACATAGACAGATTAACACCAACACCATCTGTCAGCAATCCACCTTACACACAGACAAATTCTGCTAGCACAATGTCATGCAATAGCGAAAGACTTCCTAGAATCAAGCTGCCGACATTCAATGGTGAATATTCTACATGGATCTCATTTCATGATTTATTTAACTCAGTAATACACAACAACAATAATTTAAGAGACGTTGACAAATTGTATTTCTTAAAAACAAATCTAGTAGGAGAAGCTGAAAAATTGCTCAGGCATTATGAAATATGCGACGCAAACTATAAACCAGCTTGGCAACTCCTCAAGGAACGCTATTCAAATAAGCGAATTCTAGTCAACGTGCAATTAAAAAAATTATTGTCTCTCCCAACCACAAATCATGATACTGCCGAAAGTATCAAAAGGCTACTAGACAATATAACAGAGGCGCTATTAGCATTACAAAATTTAGGTGTAGAAACAAACAATTGGGATCCTATAATTATATACTTGACTGTACAAAAGTTACACCCAGACACACACCAGTTATGGGAGCAGAGCCTTCATAATAGCACAGAATTACCCAAATTAAAAATATTAACTAAATTCCTAGAGGCTCGCTTCAGAACCTTGGAAATGATAGGAAATAGAAATACATCTTCGAACATGACACAGAGAAAACCATTCTCACCAAAACCAACTTATGGATTCTTGAATAGAAGTCAAAGTTCAACACAAAAGCACCCACCTACAAAAAGGTCCTCTTGCAGCCATTGCAAGGGTGACCATATCATATTTCATTGTCAAACATTTAGAAATATGAACACCCGACAACGACATGAAGTTGTCACAAATAAGCATTTATGCAAAAATTGCTTATCTCCCAACCACCTAACCTTAAATTGCACAAGCAATAAAAGGTGTTACCATTGTAACAAAAGTCACAACACATTGCTCCACTATGAGCAAAATGATTCGGTGACAGAATCACCTAATCAATCTACCCAAAATTCTAGTATAGAAACTGAACCAAGCACACCCTTAGCTTGTAGAAATGACGAACAACAAGTTCAAAATTTTCTAACCGCCAATATGAAAAGAGCTCTCCTCTCTACAGCTCTGATAAATGTCACCTCACCATCCGGAATCACAATGACATTCCGAGCATTAATAGACTCTGGATCTCAAGTGTCTATTATGACCGAAAAGGCCTGTAAACTCTTACAGCTTAAAGGTTCTCCAACCACCCAAGAATTAATTGGACTTGGTTCAACTCCCACTAATACAGCTGCACAGCAAACCACAGTCACAATTAATTCTCTACAAAACAATTTTAAAATAGCGAGCAACATGCTCATAATCCGAAAAATCACCGATCTGCTTCCAACACAGACAATCGAAGTGTCAAATTGGAAGCACATAAACAATCTCCCGCTTACAGATCCTACGTTCTCAGTTCCAGGAGAAATCGATGTTCTTCTCGGAGCAAACATCTATGCCGCCATAATTAAAAATGGAATTAGAAGAGGATCTAGCAATACACCTACAGCCCAAAACACCGAACTGGGCTGGATTCTGGTCGGAGGAGTACCAGAAGTAAGAAGCACGACAACGACTGTGCTATCCACCTATACTACGACAAACCCCAAGTCGGATAAGAAACTAAAGAGAGTTTGGGAATACTCCACCACACCAATATGTTCACCAAAACATCAAGTTCATACAAGAAAACTCCTACCCCCCGCGAAATATGAATATGGGTCCACCAAGAATCATAATACACCTCTACACCACATTGCTCAGAGAAAAACCTGGAGAAATACACCAAGTGAAGCAAAGAAGCACTATACGTTAACAACTCTTTCCACCATCAACACAAAATGGAAAAATGAAACAAAAGTGTCGCCATCTCGTTCAGTGTCAGCAACTTTACAATATAATAAAATAAAAACTGAACTAGATCACAGAGAAACTAAGCCTCTCACCAATAGATGGCATCACTATCATCCAAAGACTATCTCTCATTCTGCATCAATAATGCAAGAGAATAATATTTCCCCAGTAATACGAACTGGAGCAAAATATGTCAAAATGAAAGAAAAAAAAATGAATTAAATATTCTCACCCGTCCTATTTCTAAAAACTATCCTCTCCCCTTCACCAACTCATCTCCTGACAAGTATTTATTATCCCCACCAAAGTCTAGTACTCTGTGGCAGTACAAACTTTCAAAACACCCGTTATATTCAAATATAAACGATTCCGAAACCTGCCAAAAATCACTTCAGTTTTGAACAGTGACAAGTGCGCGCAGTAGTTTCAGTTTCGTTTTTATTTTTTTTTTTTTTTTTATTATTTTTTATTATTTTTTATTTTATTATTTGCTTTATTCGTTATGGAGGAATTATTAGAAATCTTTAATTCCGAGTCTTTAGACTCTATCGACGCTGGCTTATCTCCTACGCCTCCGGAACTTTTGGCTCCCTTTAAGCCAATCAAGCCGGTGAGTCCACTGCCATCAACACCGAAAAAGGCACGCAGACCCCGATCAGCGATCGTACGACCACCACCCGTACATTCCTCGCCTATTAAGAGGAAGGCAAGGCCATTTGAGGCAAGACTGGCATCACCTGAAATAAAAAGGTTGCTAAAGGAATCAGAAAAACAAGATAGCCTCAAATTTAAACCGAGGTCAAGAGAGTACCGGCCAGAAGTTCGGGTACAAACTCGGCCAAGGCTCCCTACAGCATCACGTTCCACTCCATTGAGCATGCCAGAGCTGTATACTGCGAGTGACAATAAAAACAGAATTAATCCGAGGCCGAGGGAATGCCGCGCAAGAGATCTTGTCCCAACGACATCACGATCTACAAAAAGGAAACACACAGCAACAAGTATGCCAGATTTGAGCATGATGATGCCCGCCAAGGCACCCAAAATAATTAATGCAGATACCACACAAGAGCCAGCAAAGTACACGCCTAAGTTAAGTACATCACCAACCAAGTCTATTAACTTAGAAGACCAAATTATTGATCCACCCGCTCAATTTATGGATCCCCCAAATTGCCCACAGAAGCAATTTCAAGACCAAACTACGGCCAAACTTGGGATCCCTGCAGACCTAATAGGGAAAATTGTTTCTACTCCCATCATATTTAAATTATTGGAGACTACAGAAGTGCCCTGGGACAGAGTCAGAAACACAACGAGTTTTTTCAAGTGGAGTTTTCCTGGAGATGTCACTCTGAAAATGAAGAGAAAAGGAGACAAAATACATATCTTTCATCAGAAAAAATGTAAGTTTATTACGAAAACACTAAAATTTTTTTTTCTTGTTTACTTAAATTAATTTCAAGTATGAAGGAGGTAGCATTGCAAACTTTCCTGTACTGCTTGCTACAATTTATCCCTTTTTTTGAGGCGGGAGGATGTTTAGGCCACACCTACAAGTATATAATCCCTCGTAGAATCTCCCAGTCAAATCATCAATAACACCTTGATCCCTCGCTGCAGTCCAAAACAATATCTCCTAAACAGATAAGAAAAGAAAACACAAAGAATACAAGACTAAAATATATTAAAAGAAAAACCACTTATCTGATTGTTGGGAACTCCTTTCCTTTGGCCTAGTAACTTCTAAACACTCCAATAAAAGGGTTCAACGCCTAAAACATACAAAATTATTATCATTTATAACAAAATTCTATAAAAAATATCATAAACTTACCTAAATTATACATCCCTCCTGTATATTTACATTTTGTAATGTCACATCGTGACATTACGTCAAATCGTTTGATTTCGCCTCATTCATCAAATTCAATAAACGTCGCTAGGGCAACACCGAAAGGCGAGAACTCATAACTGGATGCGGCGGCTATATAAAGCCGACGAGCCGCAGCAGAAAATCATTCTTGGTTCAGAGCTCATCTGATTCGGAGAATAATCCGATTAGCAAGAATATTATTCCCAACCTCCAAAATAGAAGAATAATTCTATACTTCAGAGAATAATCTGAAATTCCTATTATTTCCAATTTCCGTCCCACACCTAAGCAGAAGAATAATTCTGCCGCAGAGAATAATCTGCAATCTTCTTCTTTTTACTAGCATCTTGTTGCTCACGTATAAGCAGAAGAATAATTCTGCCGCAGAGAATAATCTGCAATCTTCTTCTTTTCACTAGCATCTTGTTGCTCACGTATAAGCAGAAGAATAATTCTGCCGCAGAGAATAATCTGCAATCTTCTTCTTTTTACTAGCATCTTGTTGCCTACGTATAAGCAGAAGAATAATTCTGCCGCAGAGAATAATCTGCAATCTTCTTCTTTTTTATTGTAGCATTTACTGCCAAAAATAGCACTCTTAAATTTATATAAGAATACTTTTCGCACAGACGATTAATTCTTCTTCTTCTTTTTCCTAGGAGGCGGACTACGCGAATTTTTGGATTTTTACTAGATTTTTAAGTTGTTTGAATTAAATTGAATTTTATAGTTTGTAGGTTAGTTTATAGTTCTCAATTATGAAATTATGAAATGAATTTGTGATATTAGGTTAAGCAAATGAATTTATCTTAAATAAAGAATTTTATATTTGAATTTTAAAACTGAGTTGTCCATTAAAAACCGGCACTCCCTCCCACGAACGAGACTAGCTCTCACAACTAGCCTTTAATGAAATTAATTTGAGTAATTTGAGTTAATAATCCTAACTATTTTCATAAAAACTGAATACAACAGAAACATAACAGAAATAACTGAAATTGGAGGTTATATTTTATATCATAGATGAAATCCATAGTTTGTCATTCGTTTTTAGTGAAATAATTAAGGTAGAGCAAAATGGATTGGTCACTTACGTATAATATTAAAAGTTATTTTGATTTTTTATGTCCCTCTGTTCGTCTGCCAGTCTGTCTGTCAGTCCATCTGTCTGTCTGCCTGAGAATGCGTGCTGAAATTTTGTACATGGGCTTTTAAAAAATAAGTAAATTAAAGTTAGAAAATGGAACAAATCGAGCAACTCCTTTGTAGGGTTGCCATATAAAAATTTCGATTTTCATTGGGCACTGCGAGAAAGTGTTGATGTAGAGAGCTGCAATTCGATACATGGTATTTCCATAGATATAAAAAAGAAAATTAAAAGATACATACAAAAAAAAAATTGCTTTTTCACTATATATTTGAATACTTCCTGAGAACGGGTCGACGTGGACAGCTCAAATTTTGTACACGGCGTTTTCATAGCAATCGCAAATATAAGTTCTAAATGAACTAAATTCGGCAACCCTCTTGTATGGCAACACCATACAGAACTTTAAGTTTTCACTTTATTTAATTTTTATATTCATCTACATATATAGGGTATAATATTATTGGTTTATTTGGCTTAGACCAGGGGTCGGCAACCTGCGGCTCGCGAGCAGCTTACGGGTCAGTAGAATCATACTTGTGGCTCTTGAGTATTTTAATAGTTAATATTGAAAAATGAACTGTAATATTGCAATTGCCAAACAAATATAATAATCCTGCTCACACATATCAAAATGCGCGGCAGATCGCATGCAGTTTAGCTAACCTTTCTCTCCACACTCAAAACCAAAGTGAATAGAAACAGAAGCGTTACCAGGACACTGGAAGAACATTCATGAGCTTTGGAAATCAGCGCCTTTTAGTAGTGAGCCTTACAAATTTTCTGAAAAAAAACACATCATGCAATGCGGCGAATTTCAGCGAAATATTTGTTTACTACCACTTCCAATTTGTTCGAATCGAAAAGACCTTAAAAAAGCGCCTTTTAAGTTAAAATTTCTTAATAAAATTCCTTAATTAGAAACAAATTAATTTCAGTTATCTTTAACTTCTATTTCTATTTTCTCGTTCAAACTAATTCAAATGATCCGATAAAAGAATCTAATCGAAATATTTTAACAATTCTGTGCGAAAAAATTAACTGAAATCAAAGGGGACTAAAACGAATTCGCGAGAATCTTAGGTTACTTCTAAAAAAAATTTGTATTCAAGGGCGATTTTTTAAGCTAATTTTGCTTCGACTCGAACGGATTCAATAATAGAGCCCAGTTCAATCTTCTTAATCGTATCGTCGTATTCAGGTTGTAATATTAACAGTGAATTTTTTGTCACCGCCATTGTAAAAATGCAAGAAACCCTACTCTAAGCCATTAGTGGCGAAGGTGTGCGAGTTGAATTTTACACCATTCCCAACTATTGTTAGAGCTCAATTTGAGTTACAGTTGTTAGATTTGAAAAACAAAGATAAATGGACAGAAAAGTTCACAAATTTGCAGTCAGAACTAGAAAATTTAACTAGAGAGGAATGAAATGTGGCTGTCAGACACCAGTGGACGGATCTTTCAAAATATAGGAGGGAGGAAGACATTATATTTGAACATGGAACTGTCTTTCCTCATTTTTATGATCAACTGAAAACGTGCATTTAACATCTTGACAATTTTCGGATCTACTTACTACTGTGAGCAATTATTTTCAAATACGACGATTATTAAAAAGAAATTAAGAACTTCGCTTAATGACGAAGGCCTCGAGCATGAAATTAAAAACTTCTGAATATTCATCAAATTTGGAAAAACTTTGTGTCTGTACACAATCCCAAAAATCTCACTAATATTACATATTTGCGTTTATATAATTTTTTTTCATTTAATTTGCATTTTAAGCAAAGCTATATGTATAAGCTACTGAAATTAAGTTATAAATTTTTTTTTCAATTTTCCTTAATTACGTTGACTTATAGGTTCTGTTAGTATGCAAAATAGAATGTTTTTATTTCACAATAAATATATGTTTGACAGCAGATAACGGTTATATATGTTTGTTATATGTATATTGTATATTTTGTAATACATATTACCGATGTATATGTCGTAGGCATCTAATAAAATCCGTCTTTTAATTAAAAGCCTAGTCATCTAATTAAATGCCGACATTCAATAAAAATCGTATTGATATCTTTCTTTTTCCATTATCTGCCTAGGCATTTACTTAAATGCCGCCATCTAATTAAATGCCGGCTGGCTCTCCAGGCAAATAATAAAATAAGCAAATATATATCAACGCACGATCCGCAAGCCTTTACACCGATAGTGTAATACCACCCGATTTAACCAAATACTAGGAGAGGGAGATGTGTGGTGAAGGGGGAGGTCGCACCCAGGCCTGCGACCCATACTCACACACACCCACACCCACATACACACACATAACTGACTCCAGAAAGGTTTGTTATAGGTACCCTAAATGATGAAATCAGAGAGTATACTAAGTTTGTCATTCCATTTGTAACAAATAGAAATAATGATGGTAGAGAAAAATAGATTGCATATCCACCCACGCATAACATTAAAAGTTACTTTGATTTTTGCATGTCCGTTCGTCTATCCGTTCGCCCGTCCGTCTGTTTGACCTCATGATAACTTAAGAATGCGTGCACTTAGAGAACAAAAAAAGTAAATTTAAGTTCGAAAATGAGGCAAATCAGGTAAGTCCTTCATGGGGTTGCCATACAAATACATATTTCGTGTTTCACTATATATTTGAACTTTGCTTGAAAACGCGTCAACATAGAGGGCTGAAATTACGAATTTTATTATTTTATTATTATAGTAAATATAATTTCAAAATTGGACTAAATCGGGCAACCCCTTTTGGTGTTGCCATATAAAAATTTAAGTTTCTATTTATATAGTGAAAACGATCGGTCCTAGACGTTTTTATTGTACTAAAAAGTTCTCAAGAATATGAAGTCCTATCAAATTGGTTATAATCATTTTTTCTGTCCGATGAACCATTCTAGAAATATACGCGGAAAGCCACTTTCAGAAGCAAACTTGCACTGATGGGTGGCCATAGGAAATTACATACAGCTATTGATCTAAGGTATCATAAGAATTGGTTTAAGACCAATTCTAGCTTTTTTTTAACTGGAGTTTTGGTTTGCCAACTTAAACATGCACAATTCGTCATGTCCTTTAGTCAAATACAATAAAACTGAAATCTCTACCATCTAATCTTTATACCATGTGCCATACCTCATCGCTTCTGTTAGATAGTACATATTGTAACTGTCTTTCACTTCCATTTACAAAAAATTTCAGTGTACTGAAAAGTTCAGAATCTGGGCAATATTTTGGTTACATTTTCTGACCAAATGCATGTTTATATACATTCAAATTCACAATATGTAACCAGTTTCCAACCAATTATTCTCGTATGTTTTCTTTTATTGATTATTCTTCCCGAAATAAAGATAAAATTTAATTAATTATTGACTTATAAATTCACACTTTTATCATTTTATTTTGATAATCTTTAACTTTTCATCTGGATTTTACAAAATAAAATGCATGTATAAACATTTAAAAACGTAATTTTAGCTTTGACCTAGTTTAATGTTTTTGTGATCTCCTATCGAAAAATCATAAAGTTCAAAACGAACTCAATTGGTAAACGATCACACAAAAACGCATAAATCTTTACTTTGGCCGGCGTCCAAAGTCTTATTGAGCGAGCATCTTCAAAATCTCTGAAAATAATTTAACGATCTTCCGATATCAACACTATTATTGCTTTTGCTTCCATATCCCATCGCGCTTCATTCGAATTCCATTCGATTAATGTGCAAGTTAAAAATATCTGCAATATTGTTATGTACCAGGTCAAGTAGCATGCGGTAATCGATATGCAAATCTGTTTAATATGAAATTGCTCGCAATTTTCCCACCTTTTGATATTATTTTGTAGCGAGCCATTACACCTTTCTGAGTCACTCGTACGTAAATAATGAACTGAAACTGATGAATGGAAATTTCTCAAAGCCCTTCCGGTTCTTGTTCATTTAATCAAGAGATTTTCTCGTCAAGTGAACATTGCTCCCACTCTTCGCAGACAACCAGCAGACGACCGACTGTCTAAATGGTAACGAGTAGAAGATGCAATTACTAAGGAATCTTATCGTGCGTTCAAAATGAAGGAAATAATACTTGGAGCAATGGATGTAGGTTGAGAAATTAATAATAACGGTGCTCTTTATACATACTCGTATGTATATGTACATACAAAATGTTTATAAAAGGTATAATTCCTTAAGATTTTCAAACATTTGTACATAATTATATGGAATGCGCTTTAATAAATTATATTATAGCAAAAAAGTGTTTTTATTCCATTAAGGACTGTTCTATGTAGAGTTCACATTAAAACCTGTCATACAATTGAAAATATCTTTTAAGAATGGTTATGATACTCCAGATATAAATTAATTATAAATGTACATAGTCTTTCCGAGCCATATGATTGTAGAATTGTGCAGAATCATGGAAAGTAGTTGGTGATGGATAAGTGCAGTATTAAGCTAATATTATGGTATCATGGTCCTGCTGGTTCTCTCAGATCTTGTTGCTCAAGATCAGTGGCGAATAAAAGTTCCAATCGGAATTTACCAAAAATGCCGCGCTCACGATCAATTTTGTGTCAAACCAAATTCTACTGTTTACATTTATTCCGGATTAATATATTGAATTAAAGCGTAAATTATGAGTAAAATGTAATAAATAAAAATAAAATGTTTTGTTTTGGTGAGGAAGATCATAATATTCTTCTATGAAAAATTATATTTCATAAAACTTAAAACTTGGCTAACTCTGAAGTATCTTAACAAAGTTCTTCGATTTCTTCATTTACTGCTTCTAAAACATCACTCTCGTAAGCCATCAGAATACACGCTTCTAAATTCTTATCAGTTAGGTTAGGTTAGGTTAGGCGCATATAGAGGGGGTAACGGGGGTCATGAGCCCCCAAAGCACTACCTCACCTACGCGGTGAATAGAATTGGGAAACACAATGTGGTGTTGGACTGTAGCGAGATGTAAAAGTTTACCAGGACGGGCACAATGTGTAGCTGACGCCGGAGTTTAAAGTGGGAAACAGAATGTGGCGCTGGCGCTGTAGCGCAAACTGTCAAAATATAACAGTATGATTTTCATATGATCGCGATACAATGCGTAGCTGGCGCTTGGTTCTAGCGCTGTAGCGCACTTTTGGCAAATTTCAATTTTTGGCGTGCGCCAAGATTGACATTTGTAATCGAGAAGCGGCTTATTGGAATGAATCAACATGGAAAATTTTGATACAGTAAAGTTCATTGAAATAATGAAAAGAAAAGATATATTGTGGGATCCCCTATATAAAAATTTAAAAAGAAAAGCGGAAATATGGAATGAAATATAAAATATCAAATTAGTTTTGACAGAACTAAGCTGCAGCATTGCATTCATACCTAGCACCAGCGCCAGCACCCACATTCTGTTCCAGCCTTAATGCTTGTGCTGGAGCATATGTACTTTTTCCAATTTTTAACTTTAGCGCTGCTGCGGCAACATAGCCAATCTGCGGCGACGGCTGGGCTGGGCATTTCTTTGTCTTCTTATGAGTAGTAATAGTGGGTACAGGGACCACTCTACATCGAGAGGTACACGCTGCAAGCCTCAAGCTATAAATGTCAGTTTGCACATAATTATGGCATACTGTAGAAACTGCTCCATAGAGAGATTCAAGCTAAATGGTGTAGCTAGCAATACAGCTGATTTAATGCAAATTTTTAATTTTGTAGCTATAGCTGCAATAACACCAATACGACAATGAAGTAAAAGTCATGTTTAATATCAAAAACATTTTGTGGTTACGATTAGCCAAAGAGAGTGGAGAAAATAATTAATTTTATGCAAGGAAATACGATATAATGACGCTAAAAACTTGAAAAACTCTCAAAGAAAATGTCACTTTATTCATGTTAAGTTGGCAGTACGAATGTGAAGTTTGTAGCGCTCATGAAGCTTCATGCAGCTGAAATAGAGCTTCGTGTAGCTATCGATATCAGATTGGACCTATTAGTCATTCGCTCATAGCTTTTGAAAAGTGTACGATTTTTTTTAGAAATTTCTTGTGTTTTTATACAGTGTCGAAAGGTCATCTCTTACCTATCACAGGAATGATAAGTAATTTTGGAATACATATTAATTTGAGCGATTGATTGTATAGAAAAAGGGCATGTAATGCTTATAATGCTTAGCAACCTGGTTATTATGATAATTTTATATTTTTGTTGCGTCGATTATACGTATAAATGAAAAAGCACACAATTTCAAGTTTTAAAAGTGTTATTAGCTGTGTTTTTTCGCCTATGGGTCCGGGTCAGGATCCGACGTAATTTCCGTATAAAATTATTTCGATAGAGCGCTATGATTTAAAACATTTTTGCCAAAATTCAAAATTTAATAATTCTTATGTATAAAATTTATCCATATGGGTTCTAGGTTCAAAATTTTACATTTTTTATCTACATTTTACATTATTCCAATACAATAGGGGTATTCACGCAATGTTGTATCAAAGAGTGTATCGTTGTAAAAGATGGATGTGATTACAACCCAGTAAAGTAATACAAGGCCTATGCATATAAAATGCAATACAATGGTCTGGTATTTTTACATCACAAATTGGCAGTGTAAACTGGCTTGTATAGTTGTACTTAGGAGGTCGGATTGAAAGTCAAATGTCAGAGGATGCAGCGGGGGAGGGAAGTGTCCTAGGAAAATTTCCAGTGCGCCAAATGGAAGATCCTTTTAAGGACTATCGACTGGTGCATTTATATTTTTTCTAGGTGGTACTGGATTAATTTAGCAGGGTGTGCAATTTACATCTACATCACGGTTTTCCCCTACAAAAAAAGGTATTGCAAATTTGTGAACCCAAGACATAAGTAATGGCGCATCAAAGAGCATGAAACTTGGTTGAAAACTTAATAAAACATCACCGAAAAAGAAATTGGTGTGATCGATTTTCTTTTTCGGCCCTAAATTACTTAATAATAGTATTTGAAGTTCAGAAATTAGCTTTAATTATTTTCAAAAGTCGAACCTTTCTTGCAGGGTGAGGGGGGGGGGGTTGGGCGTGTCAAAAAAAGAACTTCGGATTCATCTTTAGTTCGACAAGGCAATTAAATTTAGCGAAATAAAAGTTAAGGGTGGGGTAATTTTGGGGTGCGGGGTTATTACCCCCACTTTTTCACTTGTCGGACCCTGAATCATAACGGATGCCCCCAGAGAAAAAATTTTACATTTAAATTAAAGGTAACAAAATTCTCTATCTATTAGGTTTTCATTTTTAATTCTAGATATTTCTACACTGAGCTTTTACTCCCGAAGTTAAGTTTTTCCTCATCTAGGTCCCATATGCACCATTACTACATATGAGTTATATGTTCAATTTTTTTTCGATCATAGACATAAGTGTTCGATTACGAAACTTTTTCAACTTTACCAAAAAATTCCTCCGAACCACCGTTATTCCGTAAAGGTAAATTATATATTTTTACATTTTGTCACTGCAAAAAGCGGCAAAGATTTCCGTAAAAGGAGGTTGTTCTACAGTTATTAACATTTCTCCCAAACTATTAGTCTGAGCGGAAAACTAATTGGAAATAAATGTTTCCAACAAAACATGCTTCATTTTATCAGCTGATATTGTACTGAAATAGTATAATTAAGAAGTAATAGTAGAAATAATAACTTTGAAAACAACCAAAACGGTCAAAAAACGCTATGAAAAACCGGCATTTTCTTTTAAGCCGTTCTTTTCATAAATAGTTCAGATACTTTAGTTTTTATCTCAGCTATTTTTAACCGGATCTTCACAATTCTTTTTTTATAGGATAACTATGAATCCTAGGAATTTTGGGAATTTTTTTAATTTTTTCCGGGGTCGGGGAGAGCTCCAACGGGCTCATTTTATCACCCTGTTCCCATAATAACATTTCGAAGTAAGCTAAAGGTTGTGTTCACTCTTTGTTGTAAGTTCTTGCTGTATTTTTACATCGGTTACACTGATACATTAAAGAGTGAATACTACCCCTAATGTGATTGAAAATTTGTATTTTGCCAAAAATATTTTAAATCATAGCCCTATCAATGATTTTTCATAGCGAAATTGATTCAAGTCTGAGTTATTAAAATTTTTACGATTATAGGGAAGCATTAAATTTTTCTTAGAAATTTACTTGTAAATTGTTCTTAAGAATTTGAATGACTATTGACGACAACGGTTCAAACGAATTGTCGAATTGATTCTTGTGGTATATTCTTTCGACCACAAGGGCACAACCATTCAGTTTACTTAGAATGATTTGACAATTTTTTTTTTAGATTTTCCATGTACTATTGGTGGCCGACCACGGTTCCAAAGGGTTATATTGATTTAGGTGCCTTGGGGCTGGTCTGGGTCGCTAAAGATATTTATGACCGTTGGTAACCATACATTTTACAAAATTTTAAAAGCTACTTCTTCAGACCTCCCCTCGAACATTTTAGTTGTGCTGTGTTTTTCCTGTAGACTTCCATGGACTCAATCTTTTTAATTACGTTTGGAGGAAGAATATTGATAATATTGGCTATGGCTTTTAAGATGCTTGGTTTTATTAAACGCAACACTGATGACTTCAGAAATCCTCACAACTTAAAATATTTATACATTGCCTTAGTTAGATTTATAATTGAGAATGCTTCTGTGGTATGGTGTCCTCACACCAACCCACTTATAGATAGAATTGATACAAAAAGATATAATTGGGAGTATGGATTACCCAATTATATAGGGAGATGTATGTTTTTGGGATTACAGCGCTTGGATATTAGGAGAAAATTTTCATCTATTATGTTTGTGAGAGATATTCTATGCTACAAAATCTGCTCACCTGATTTGCTAATTTTATTCAATATTTATGTGTCAGGTTTTGCCCTAAGAACTAGATGTCTGTTACATGGCACCGAATCTCTTATGGTCAGCATGAACCCATTTTCTATTGTTCTCGTCACTTTAATAAAATTATTGACAATGAAGTCGATTTAGCTCTAACGCTCCAAGTTTAAAGATATTGTTTTTTCAAAATTTTTATAAATTGCTTAATTACATTTATTTTAACAATATTACTTTTCTAGTGATACCTAAAAACTACTTACTTCCTGTAGTTACGCTATATCTTACAATTTAGTTGCTATTTATATTAGTAATTATCTGAGTAGTTATTTGAAATGTATTAGTATGTTTTAAGTCGTATTTCATAGAGAGTTTTGCTATGAAATAAATTCATAGCGAATTTAGTAAAAATGAAATTGATTGAGTTTGCTGCTAAGTCCGTAGCTCGAAAATTAAGAGCAAAACTCTTTTTACAAACGAAAAAAGTTTAAAAAAAGAAATTTCTTTGCAAAAGAGGACGTTTGGAACCAGCAGGAACAAGACCTTCGAGAATACTTTCCAAGCCATTAAACACAAATCTACGAGTATATGTATGCGTTGAGAGTCCGTTCTCTAAAATGTTCTATGAAAAAGTGCCAAACATTCACTTTATATATACTATAGAGCCTAAACTGCTATACATACAGGAAAATAGTTTTTTAGTAATTTACACCTTGGTTCCTTACCTTTCCAAAGGCTACACTTATTATATATCTTACTTAACAAAATAATAAAATAATTTTGATTACAAAGCAACCTTACCATTTTACGCTCAATAACTCTCAACTGAGTAATAATTGCATGTGTGTAAGTGCAGCCGGATTCCGAACTTGTAGGCAGCTACATTCGATATCATCAGCCCCCTAGCAAACATTACGATTAGCCTACGAATCACTTTCTTATGATTTCTTATTGCCACAACGAGCATTTTTATCGCCTACGTTTAACGGGGGTAAATGTTGCATCGCATATGACTCGTGTAAGTAATTCATTTTATGATCGCCATGGCGATAAATATTGTGATCATTTTGCATTTGCTTTTCAATCGCAGGCGAAGTGCCATTTTATCACATGCAAGTGATTTTTTGTTGCCAGATTTATATGCATTTTGATTAATTTTTTTTTTTTTTTATTTAATTTGACGGGGGTAAATGTTGCATCTTATATGAATTATTGTGGAAGTAATTTATTTGATGATCACCGTGCTTTTTCTATTCGACCGCAGTTGAAGAAACTACAAATGAGGTAATTTCCAAACGGAGCGTGCTGAAATATTGTCGATAACGGTAAAATGTCTCTCTCTCTCATTACATCTATTACCAGCGATCTAGGCAATAAAAGTGCAATAATATAGCAATAAGAAAGCGATTCGTATGTCAATCGTAATGTTTCCGGGAATCTAATTGACTTTAATTCTCGAGCTATTGCCAAAACATCGCCATGGGAATAAAAAGATAATACAATTTTTATTGCTGTTTTTATCGCCACAATGTTTGCTGTACCACGGCATTTCATGACGGCGCAGCGACATAACAATGATTACTCAGCTGAGAGCTTTAGTTTGAGGAATCGTAGTCATTTGGTTCAGATAAATTTTTTTAAATAATTTTGTTAGGAAAAGTATAAACATTTTATTTTGGTTCGGTAGACAAGAAAGCAACCTTAAGATTAATTTTTCTGTACGAATAGTAGTTTAGGGCGGAGAAGGGAGGAGCTATTCAAATCAAACTTTAGACAGTTTTACATAAGAACACTGCAAATATTTTAGAATGTCAGAACTACGTTGGGGCTCTCATGTGTAGTGAAGGAGTCTGCTTTATGGCTTGTGAAGTATTCTCGAGGGTTTTTTTTTCTTAAAGGAAGAAGAAGGGCCAGTGTATGGTTCTGGAATAGCTGGAGTAAGCTGTCAAATATTTTTTATAACGTTAAACTTTATATGAGTTTTTCTGGGAAGAAAAGTTTTCAGCGCGTGGGGCCGCCCTACAGCTTCAACGGATGAAGCTATTCACATGAATCTTTGCGCAATTGAAAGGAAATTCTATTTGCGGGGCCATCAGGAAGCAATTTTCGTCAAACATTTATTTACAAATAGTTTTTTCATCCGATGAAGCAAAAAAAAAAAAAAGAAACATGGCTAAAAATGTTTTTTTATTTAAACGGCTAGCACGTTTTTATTCAGAGGTGTTTTTAAAAACAAGAACCGGTAAGGTCCCCTAAATTTTATCAAGTTTAATCATTTTCAAACCTATTTGTTTCGAATGAATGGGTAGAGCTGTGGAGCGCCCCGCGTAGACCAAAACACGCCGTGCACGGTATTGTTTGATGATGGGTGCTGGAGCCGCCATTTTGGATTTTTCTTTATAAATAAAATAGGAATTTACTCTCCATTGATAAAAGAATAAATACGTTAAAACCCATTCCTAAAAGTATTTATTTTATGTGAAAATTTTTTTTTCCAAAGTTCATGCATTTTTCATACCTCTCGACGGTAACCTTCCCTAAATTGAAAGTTTCCTTTCCGTTTTATGTCGTTATATGTGCATGAAAAATGCCGGTACTGATTAATGTCTGTCTGTGCCGATTCAGCTATTTCATGATAATACATTTTGAGATATTTTATCACATAAGTATAACTTCAAAAACCGCAAATAACCGCTACTGATTCTTAGAAATATAATAGGTATAGCTTGGCACGAAATAAAACAAAATTTACAACTTAGGCAAACTTAGCTAACTGTCAAAAGTCTCGTCGAAGTTGAAAAATAAAACGTTTTTTTTTTGTGCATTTGATGATAAAAATTATGGCAGCAATATTTTATCTACAAAAAACATCCTTGCTAAATATGTATCATAGGACTTTTTTTTAATCTATTTCTCAAAATCTAACTCTGAAAGAATACATAATTTGCAATTGCAAGTAAAAATTTACAGAATTTCCATAATGTCGTATCTAACGTAATTTACTCTCTATTTTGAGTATTAATTACATGAAAAACGAAGTGAATATTAGAGTGCGATTTCTTAGGTAAAAAAAAAAATCCAAGAACATATGGAATTTGCAACATTTCTAAGCAGTATTTGTGATCAGCTCTTGTACTACGCACGAAATATATTTTTCAGGACTAAAATAATCTCAATTAAAGTATAGCTTTACAGCACAAACAAAATTATGCCATTAGTCAATTCTACTCGTATAATAGTATTTTCCTGTTACAATTACGGTTATTGGCTAAGTTACGATGTGTCTGTCTGCATTTTAAATTTAATTGAAGAATAGAATTAAAATAAATAATAAAACATGTAGTAATAGAAATTTAACAAAAAATTCTTTTTTTTTTTCAGATTTTTAATGCAACACGTATCAGTGAACTGGAAAAACAAGTAGACTCCCTTAAGAAAACTGTGGATAATATGCAAAAACGTCTTGGTTTGGATTATTTGGATGATCTTAATGAATTTGAAGAAGCAGTAAGTATTGATTCATAGAATTCTATTTATTATTATTTAGTTTAAAAAAGCATTTTTATTTTATTTATAAAAAATATGAAAAAAACTTATCCAATTGTCCACTTGAAAAAAAAAATAGTTTTAGGGAAAATCGTGATTGAAATAATAAAAGTGAATATGCTTGAATAATTAATTACCTCATTGTATGTACATATGTATGTATATGTAACATAACAAGTGATAAACTCACAGTGAGTTAAGCCGAAAATGTTTCAACACTTGAAATTATCTGAGGCGTTTAATGATGTAAAATTGCTTAGTTCATTAACGTTTGGCTTTGTTCAATGATGGCTTTAATTAGGGGTCAGAAAGGCGTCTATGCCTACATGTGTATTTATATACATACACTTGTAGCTTAAAATGAAAGTATGCAAAACTGGCACGTGTGGAATAATTAAAAATTAATGAGGCATACTCGTAGCTTTACCAAAAGTAGCAGTTAAGAATGGATTTTATCAGTTATTGTAGACCAGGCATCACCAACCTTTTTGAAAATGGGTCCACATATGAAATTTTATAAAGTATCTAAGTATAATGGGATGGAGAAAAATTCTTCTTAGTAATCATATTTAGATTAGAAACGTCAAGAAATAGAATTTATATATAGTTATATAATTTATATAATGCGTACCTACATATGTTCGGTACCTATAAATTTTAAATAATAATTTATTAATTAAATATCACGATCACTACTTAATTAATTTCTTTAAGAAATTATAATTAAAATTGAACTGAAATCGAAAATATCATACAGGTAACGTGTTTCATCTATATGTAAACGGTATCATTTTTGTGATTAAGAGAATCAGAGAAAAAAATTATGCAATAGCCCATTTTTTTTTGTCGGCGTTATGAGAAGTGCGAGAACATTAACAGGAACAAATAAGTTTGCTTAAGTCTATCGCACAGTTTTACATTTTCGGCAGGTTTACAGAGTGTTAATGCTTTGTATTGTAAAAATGTAGAAAATTTAAATTAGTTAGTGTTGTATAATTACAGTGTTTTAAATCTGTATAAAGCAATTTAAATGTAAAGTGAAAAATGGATGATTTCAGTGGTAAATTTAGTTACTTAAGTGATGAAAATAATGATATATAATGACATGGACAATCTCAGAAATTATTGGCTCAGTGGAATTTAATTGAGGTTGGAGATTTTACATTTTTAAATCTTATTATAAATTTTGCGGAAGATATAAAATTTCCTCCTTTACATATTACAATTTACCTGACAAAAAAACATGCTGTAAATATAAAACCACGGTTCTTATAAAACGACTCTTAAAATAAGAAAGTCCTCATGAAAAGATATATTAAAAATTAAAAAAAACTGTTTTATTTCAATAAGATATTCCAAATTTAAACAACAAAACTTTTTTCTATTATATGTATTAGCTCTGTGTGTGTGTGTGTGTTTTTTTCCAGATCAGATTCAAGCTCACTTTTCTATACGCATTACTAATACCAAAAACTATTTGTTTCTTCACAAAAGCAGCTATGTACATACATACTATTTGTTTTTCTAATATGCGAAGAAAATTATATTGTTGAATACATAAATTGAATAATATTAAAATTTTCTTCTAATATTGCAATTCAACAATTGCCTAACAAACATTTAGACGATCGAGTACCTTAGAGATCATACATATAACGAAAAGGATAGGCTATGCTGTATAAAATTCGTGTACGTGTGATAAGCAGTCTTTTGACACGAGTGGAAAATGACAAGAGAGGTATCGCCTGACGAACAGTTCGACATTTCTGATTTATTTCTGACATTTCAGATTTTATGAAAACGAGTTCGGTTTTGTTTTAGTTACTTTATGTTATAGCAGTGATTAGAAGTGGTTTATACTTAATACTAGTTAGAAACAATAGTGTAATATTGTTTTGTGAATGAGATTTTATATAATCGAGACTCCGGAGTCTTGAATTATTGCAATGAAGTGCGCTGTGCTGTGCTGCAGAAACAACCGAAGATATTCTCTTAGGAAATCATTTTACCGACAAGCTTAATTCTTTCAATTTTAAATTATAGTGTTTTAAATAAAATAAGAGTGAAATATTTATAAAAATCAACAGCCGTGGCAAAAAAATTTAACATTTTCCAATGACGATTTGTTTGTTTAAAATTGAATTGTCATTGTCGCCTTATGTTTCAGTAGCGATACAAATGCAACGCAAAAAAAATATTATCAGAAAATAAACGGGGCACTAGGAAAATTCGTAAATATGTAAAAAGTCACAAAAATATTACAAAATTATAAACTTAAAAATTAATTTAGAAATTTTGTGATATAATGGAATCTATTCTATTGAATTTCTTCAATACTTAATAAAGTTTCAACCACTAAATTATTCACCCGGTGTGAAAATATCGTAGTTTACTACTTCCATGACTAAAACGAATACATCGATGCGATTATACTACATGCGGAAAATTGCTTAAGTTTTTCTTCCTCATAGCCTATCCTTCCACAAAGAATTCAAACCTTAAAAAAAGTTATAAAAAAGAATACTTATCTAAATCCTAATTATCCACGGCAGTTCCATAACCTCAAACCTGGGTAAAAAATTGCTGCTAACAAACGTAAAATGCTGCGACAAATCTCGTTACAGGCTGAATTTCCTCTATCATGGCTCGTATTTTATATAAAACAATCAAAAGCGGAAATAAATACAAAAAATTACATAAATAATATTAAAATGCACCAAGTTATCCGTGTATTTACATTTTAGCACGTCAAAATGTCATGTCGCCTCAGTCAAAGCTTAAGCAAATTCAACAAATATCCCTTCAGCACCACACGTAGCAGCTCCCATTAAATAATTCACAGAGATTTACTCTGTACGTGATTTACTACCCTGCTGCTTACACGTAGTAGCAGCTTAATTCTATATTGAAATCTGCGCTATTTCTTTATAAAAGCAATTTGCTGCCCTCGTGCCCACACGCAGTAGTAGCACTAGCATTTCTACTATTAAAGTTCGTTCTATTTGCAGACAATTTACTCTGGCCTTCTTCTTCATTTTCCAGAACTGAAGAAGTGATGGAACGAAGGAAGCAACGGTAGTCAAACGTCACTGAACTTTTGATTTGAATTTGAATTTAATTTTTTTTTTATTTTTATTTTAATTTGTTTAAATTGAATTTTGATATTGAATTTTAGTTTGTATAAGTAGGTCTAAGTTTCTATGGATTGTGATAGTAGTTTAAGTGTTAAATAAAATTTTATATTTGAAGTTCGAAACGCTTTCAAATAACCGGCACCCCTTCCCTTATCGTTCCAGACTAGATCTCACACTGGTTGAAGCAGTTTAATAAACTTAGTGGTGAATATCACTAAAATCAGGTGCATTAGATAATTAGTAAGATCATCTCATCCGCTCACCAGCTGAAACCGGTCTAAAAGTAAAGGTATTATTGGAAAAGTCCATATTAGTGAATGATCAGAATTAGTAGAGGGAGATAAAAATATTCGATTAAGTTTGTTATGATCTTCGTTGAAATCATGATTTCAAGCATGACCAACACTAAGAGATCAAAATTGCGCCGTAGTATTGTTGGTGGTAGTTCAGTATAAAATTTTGATCGGTACTAGGTTATCTTTGAATTCCTTATCTTAGCAGTTACAGAGCTCCGCAGCCTTATCATAAATTCTAAACAGCTTCCAACGTCGATAAAATTCATTTCTTCAAAACACCAGGGACAACTAGTGTTAAATAAGTACTTTAGTTTCTTTAAGAGAACAAATCTTTGAAAAAGATCCATAATAAGATACTGAAAATTTCAACCTTTTTATCAATAGAACTTTCATTATTAATTTGTTCCCAGTTTAAACTATCAGCTGCAATCAAAAGGGACACAACTTGGATATTACTAAAATCTCTTACAGAAAATTTGTATGAAATGCATATGGCAATTCAATATCGCAGGAAATAAAAATTAAATCATGATTGATAGCTGGTGAAAATATGTAACTTTGACGGGAGACTCAGTATTTATCTAACAATGTTGAACTAGAGAGTTAGTGAAATGAAGTGGTATTAATGTGTTTACCACATGAAGACCAGAAGAACTTACAAAATCGATAATACATGAGGAATTAAGGCAGTAAATCATAGTTAAGATCACCGTTTATCATATAATGAGAATATGAATGACAAATAGTGGATAAAGGAAGCTAAAGTTAAGTATATTGTGTGGCTTATATACAATACCAACCAGAAAATTTTCAGTCCCAACCCCCGACTTATAACAATGGACTGAGCGTATTGTAATTTTCCTATAGGAAGGAATAGCACAAGTTTTATAGTTTTATCTTTCTTGCTATGGCAGAGTTGGAGCTACCAACACAAAATATCGCTTACTGAACGTTTTCAGATGCCATTTGATGTTTTTATATTGGCTGCGATGCAATCATCGCAGGAAGAATAAAGTAAAGATAGTGTTTATCCGAAGTACTTAGAATACAAGGTATTCCTAATTACGAACCACGTTCCGCCATTAGTGACGAAATATTGTAAAAATGTATAGGAAAGTACGGTACAGAGAACACAATACTCTCTCTCCTCTCTCTGTTTTTCCTATAAAAATGTATATACATTAGTCACAAGCTATCAGCTGTAATGTGTCAAAATTTTAATGGGTATACTTTGTCTTCTATACACCTTGGTATTTACCATGCTCCGCCCCTCTTGCCCATAAGCAGGATTCAGGAAAAAATAAACTTTTGAAAGTTAAAATCGGAATGAGTTTAATTTCTTATAAAAGTGCTTATAAGCGATTAAAATATCACTTAGACAAAAGAAAGATATTTTTTTAATTTAATTCGATTTCAGGGTGTAAAATGAGTTTTACATGTTTTTTATATAGTAAACGTTTTAAAAGGTGCTTAAACTCTGATATATAGAAACACAATATTTTTTGTGCCATCCTTTTTCTTATTTATATAAATTATCTCTGCAGATTTAGTGAATTTACTTTAAGGGGAGAAGTGGTAGGCTTTGCTGATCATGATACAGTTCTGCTATTTAAAAGTAATTCCTGGTCAACTGTATCTATAAATTAAATTAAATTTAATTTATACTTGGTTATGTAGACATAAGTTAGCATTAAATCTTGATAAGACAAACTACATGTTATTTGGGGCTACCACTAACGTGAATAAGGAAGTGTCCTTACTAGTCGATAGCTTTAGACTTAAAAAAGTAAAAGAACTAAAGTGCTAGGGAGTTATAATAGACTGCCAGCTAAAATGGGACAAGCATATACTTTTTGTCACGAAGAGGCTGTGGAGAACTATTAACAAGATCTTAATGCTCCGTGGTATTCTCGACTTTAGCTCTGTGAGGATGGTTTACTTTGCTATAGGTCAGTCTATTTTACAATATGGTATTACAGCTTGGGGAGCGATCTTCACAGCAACAATTATGCCACTTCATAACTTGCAAACTAAAATCATAAAATTATGTTTAAGGAAGTCAAAGTACTTTTCAACGACGTAAGCTTTCAAAGATTTCGACGTAATGACTATTCAACAGATTTACTGCTTTACACTTCTAAAGTTTATTTTCTTGAATCTATCAAATTTCCCAGTACATCACACAAATTACATCACACAAATTACTCCACACGTAGGCAAGCAACATTACCTTTGGCAATTAAGCGATGTTCAAAAGCTTTAACACAAAGACATGCCAGTATAATAGGACCAAAACTTTATAATAACTTACCACCTGAGGTCAAAGAAAATTTGAATTTGGCTAACTATAAAAAATTAACTAAGATCTATGTCAAAAATTATTCAAATGTCTTTCAGATAAATACTTACTTTATGTAAACATTGAAACTATACTTATACAAGCATACTTTCAGTAATGTAAACTTTTAAAATATTCCTTAAATTTTGTAAATAACTCCTAGTTCAAGGCCGTGCTGTTCTCACACACAAACCTAGATTATGTGAGTCATTAGTTTAAAAATGTTCACTAAATTTAAGATATGAATTGTTGTTGTATAATAATTAAGCTTCAATAAACTAATAATAAAAAAAAATTGCGTCCAACACCAATTATATCAATAGGTAATTCACTGAACACTGCGCGTAAAGCGTACATTTTGTGCACAGGCAATACTACTGCGAAAGGAGAATGTAAGATAAAACGAAGCGTGTATTTCAGCATTTAGAACTTTACCTTTATTTCCTGTTTTTGTGCAAAAGATTTTAACATCTTATAGTAGTAAGGGGATATTTAATTAACTCTAATAATGCATAAATAAATAAGTAATGCAAATTATATGGGAATAGCCACAAGAAGTAGTATACATACATTAACTAGCTCTTTGAACGCTAGTGGGTAGAATATTACATTTACGTATAACCTGCAAGAAGAAAGATCACTCGCCAATGTGAGTTCAAAAAATAGATAGGTTATAATAAGTTACGGTGGCGAGATTAACCTGAATATGATCACACAGATATTCAGGCTCTTTAAAGTACCAACTTTATAAAAACTTTAATCTTCTTTCCATTAGATACACATCCAGTGGACAACCTAGGCATGAGTTAGTGTGCTAGTGCTTGTGCTAACATTTTGAATCGAATTTCGGAAAAATTAAACTTCCAAAAGTGAAATGTGGCAATACAATAGCTTTTGGGAGTACAATGCGCATTTGACGGAACAACATGTCCGCAGAAAGTCTCAATATTCTCAGACAAAAATAAATTTTTCTGATAGTATTAGAGATATGATTACAGCAACTGAGCATTCTATATGACTCCTCGCCTTGATTGGAGGTAAGTCTGAAAATCGTAGCAGCTTCTTCGATACACTGGCATATATACATGTCTTTTTAGGGTTGAGTATAAGCTACTTACGTTTGGCCTATTCACCAATTCTAACTTGGTCATCATTTATTTGCCCACACAAGTTTCCAATTAGCCCAATTGGCCTATCTAAGTATATCTGAACATCATCAGCATAGAAGTGAACTAATCTAGAAGTTCCATGGGTAGGTCATTGATGTAAAGCGAAAATAGAAAAGGCCCTAGAATAGAACTTTGTGGTACGCCACAGCTAAAAGGGGAGATGAAAGAATGTCAGAAACTTTGGCAGATTGGATTCGGGAGAAAAGGATTTTTTTTTACCAATTTGATAGCTGTCATGGAGAAATTGAAGATGGTAAGGTTTTGGTAGGCTGCTACCTAAACGTACATGAAACGTGATTACCATGTATCTCACTCGCGAATAGAAAAGTTAATACTGTTGTAAATGTTATTTTTCATCGTCGCCGAATAAGTTTCCGCGGAATGTTTTAGAGAAAAGCAAAATTCAAAATTTGAAAAATAATTATTACTATAAGTACCTACGCAATACATACATTTGTATACTCATACTTTCGCTCGCTATTGAACGGTAAAATTATTACTGAAGATATGCTTAAAAATACATTGTCATACATAAAATGATAATTTAACCAACGTCCACCTGTAGATTTTTTTTCTATTCATATTATGAAATATTCTATCAAGCTAATGAAAGTAAACAACGCACGTACATAAATCTTGCAGTCACCTTAAAATACGGCGTCAAATACAACAACCCCCGATTCTATTTTTAAGAATTTCGTTCCAAAAATATTATTCCATCAATTTATTTTTTATATATTAGCTCTGAGAATTTATTTACGGCCTTTGTTTTGTTATTTACTAAAATTAAACAATGTCACGCAGAGTTTTTGTGAATGACCTATTTGTTTATTATGAATGTAAGATGGAGTGTTCTATCCAATTTCAGATATTTCTGATAAGATTGGTGTTTATACAGCTTTGTAGGATAGACAGATAAATACACTTTTATGCAGATTCTGATAAGGGTAAAAAAAAAGGATAAAATAAGTATTGTAACATTGATAAAATTGGCATATGTATTAGAGAATTTTTCCTGACATGATTGATACATTTTCATAAACATAAATTGTAGTTTACGGAAGTCTCTTTGAGCAGAAGCTACAGTAATTGGTAGTACTAAGACTATGCAACTTCTAAATTTGGATAATTAAACTATATTCATGAATTGTTTTTAGAAGATCTAAGACCAAGCATATAATGAAAGTAGATAGGTATAGTTGTATTCTAGGCCCAACATTTTATAATGCATTACCTGCAGAAGTAAAAGAGACTCTAAATGTTTCCAATTATAAATCCGTTTTGAAATACTATCTATTTTATAACCCCGATATTTTTAATAACATAGTCTATTAGTTTTTTAATTTAGAAATTTTGAATTATGCATACATTCTCGTACATAATATATACCCTAATTACATTACATACCATAGTATAGTTTAGATGTTTCATTTATGTAGTATTTTCATAATATAAATTAGTCACAACCATCACACACTAGCTTTTGGGAGCGGTTAGCATAGGTTATTATTTTTAAATTTTATATTACATATAGCCTCCTTTGAATTCCGTACCAGGCTGTACTAAATAAATAAAAAAATTTCTCCGAAAAATCGAATGGTCGAAATTGTCCAATTTCTTAGTCTCCAGCTATCGAATTCTTAAAGAATGTGCACCACTTTCCGAACACCCTGTATAGAATACATAGCTCATATATGGGCCGGGGCTGGTCCCACTTAGCTTCATTATTGTCCACAAGAGAGCCTTCAAGTTCGTTGACAATGTAGCAATAACTTGTCATATCGACTCACTCGAACATCGACGCAATGTTGAATTCCTTTTGCTCCTTTATCGCTACATGTATGGTTAATGTTTTATTTAAATGTCTGGTCTGTTCTCTTGTAGAATTATTCCTGCACGCAATATACTCGCGCTGTAAACTGCGCACATCCTATTACCCTTCAAATTACTTTCGGCTGTACTGTAAAATTCCGTGATGCTTTATTATACCGAACTGTACGAATGTGGAATGGTCTACCATCATCTCTTTTTCCTCCGGCATATAATCTGCGAAAGTTTAAGGACGACATACATCAGAACTTCCGCTACTCTCCTTATGTCCCTTAATCATCTCCCTATCTCCTTCCTGCCATGCTGTGCTTAGGGTATCCCCTGAGCTTGGCTTAGTAATATAAAACAAGTAAAAAAGTTAGAATTGGTCTACGACCAATTCTTATAATGCCCTAGACCAACCTTTCTGGAGTTAGGAGCTATTTTTTTCCCATGTGATAAATAATTTTTTTAATGAGCCCAATATAAGTATAGTATATACATCGGTAATATGTATTACAAAAATTAATATAACCGTTATAAATAAAAACATTATATTTCGCATACTAGCAGAACATATAAGTTAGCGTATTTGAAAAACTATTTTTATAATTTAATTTCAGTAGGTCATACATATAGCTTTGCTTAAAATACACATTAAATGTGAAAAATAATGTAAACGCAAATATGTAATATTAGTGAGATTTTTGGGATTGTGTACAGACACAAAGTTTTTCCAAATTTGATGAATATTCAGAAGTTTTTAATTTCATGCTCGAGGCCTTCGTCATTAAGCGAAGTTCTTAATTTATTTTTAATAATCGTCATATTTGAAAATAATTGTTCACAGTAATAAGTAGATCCGAAAATTGTCAAGATGCCAAATGCATGTTTTCACTTGATCATAAAAATGAGGAGAGATAGTTCCATGTTTAAATATACTGTCTTCCTCCCTCCTATATTTTGAAAGATCCGTCCACTGGTGTCTGACAGCCACATTTCATTCCTCTCTAGTTAAATTTTCTAGTTCTGACTGCAAATTTGTGAACTTTTCTGTCCATTTATCTTTGTTTTTCAAATCTAACAACTGTAACTCAAATTGAGCTCTAACAATAGTTGGGAATGGTGTAAAATTCAACTCGCACACCTTCACCACTAATGGCTTAGAGTAGGGTTTCTTGCATTTTTACAATGGCGGTGACAAAAAATTCACTGTTAATATTACAACCTGAATACGACGATACGATTAAGAAGATGGAACTGGGCTCTATTATTGAATCCGTTCGAGTCGAAGCAAAATTAGCTTAAAAAATCGCCCTCGAATACAAATTTTTTAGAAGTTACCTAAGATTTTCGCGAATTCGTGTTAGTCCTCTTTGATTTCAGTTAATTTTTTAGCACAAAATGTTAAAATAATTCGATTGGATTCTTTTATCGGATCATTTGAATTAGTTTGAACGAGAAAATTAATAGAAGTTAAAGGTAACTGAAATTAATTTGTTTCAAATTAAGGAATTTTATTAAAAAATGTCAACTTAAAAGGAGCTTTTTAAGGTCTTTTCGATTCGAACAAATTGGAAGTAGTAGTAAACAAATATTTCGCTGAAATTCCCCGCATTGCATGATGGGTTTTTCAGAAATTTTGTAAGGCTCACTACTAAAAGGCGCTGATTTTCAAAGTTCACGAATGTTCTTCCAGTGTCCTGGAAACGCTTCTCTTTCTATTCACTTTGGTTTTGTGTGTGGAGAGTAAGGTTAGCTAAACTGGGTTTACAAGCATGCGATATGCCGCCCATTTTGATGTGTGAGCAGGATTATTATATTTGTTTGGCAATTGCAATATTACAGTTTATTTTTCAATATTAACTATTAGAATACTCAAGAGCCACAAGTATGATTCTATTGAGCCGCAGGTTGCCGACCCCTGCCCTAGAGAATGCCCGTATAAAATTTCGCATGGTCACCCATCTATGCAAGTTTGATTTTTGATGTGGTTCTTCGCATATATTTCTAGAAAGGTTAGTCGGACAGAAAAAATAATTATAACTAATTTTATAGCATTTCGAATTCTGAAGTTTTTAGTACAATAAAAATGTCTAGTATATGTAAAAAACCTAAATTTTTATATGGCAACACCAGGAAGGGGTTGCCTAATTTAGTCCATTTTTGAAATTTTATTTGCTATTATTATGAAAACACCATGTGCCAAATTTCGGCTGTCTATATCAATGCGTTCTCAGGCAGTGTCCAAATAACTAGTGGAACATGAAAGTTTTGTATGGCAACCCCACGAAGGAGTTACCCGATTTGTCTCATTTTCGAACTTTATTTTACTTTGTTTGTTTTTTTAAGGTCCGTGTACGAAATTTCAGTTCCCTAAGTATACGCGTTCTCGAGTTATCGTGCGCACAGACGGACCGACGGACGGACGGACAGGCGGACAGACGGACAGATGAACGGACAGAGGGACGGACATGCAAAAATCGAAATAATTTTTAACTGTATTTTACCATTTTACCATCATTATTTCGAGGTGTTACAGACGGAAAGCCGAACTTAGTATTAGATTTTATCTAAGGTGTAAAAAAGAGAAAACGAATTTTATATGGGAACGAAACCGGGAAAATAAATGCAATCGGATCTGTGTACAGTGATATTCATAACAGAGAGCATTTGAACAAGAGTTTATTGCTACTTCTCAAAAGTTGCAACGTTTAAATTTTCTTTCGGCTGAACTTGGTCTCCTGTTACTATTATCAATACTGTACCTATCGAAAATGGAAAATCCTCCAAAATGCCGTAAAGGTGCGTCCAATTGAACGGTATTTGACTAAAATGAAAAGAAAACTGAAAGGCATAAAATCCAGAACAGCCAACAGTTCATTTCAAGAGGCGGACTACTGAAGAAGGAAAAACCTTTGTCGGAAGCTGATGTACTAGTACCCATTGCCATCTTTACGCAAGGGCCCACTGGGCCTGAGCACAGAGCCCCGCGATCCATGGAGCCCCTTAGTCACTGAGGCACTGCGATAGTAGAATACCCGATGACCAATTCTGCAACCACTAAGACAATGTATTACAATCTAGCTTAGCTACTGAAAGTAGACCGTGGGATTTATTTGTATTTTTATACATGGCAACAAATTTTCATACAAAGTAACATACATATATGACCGTGTTTGAAACCCCAGTATTTTTTAAATTTCCGGCATTTTTTCGTGATATACTTTCAGTAGCAAACCTCAATTTATTTGGTAATCAGCGAAAATTTTTATACGATGGTGGTGGTGTTAGGCCTAACGTGCACTTGAGACTTTTTGTCACACAACTTCTTGGTCACTGTCATCGTTTTGTTACCGTGGGCTAGTTAATACGCACACAGTGAATGATTGTCACCCAAAAAACTCATGTTTTATATCATCATCATACATCAATATAAATTTTAACGCTATTGGGCTCTTCTAATTTGGTGCGTAAGGGAAAATTTCACTTAATGTTTGATGAACTGCGATCCTCTCCTGAAAAATTCTTTGTATATTTTTGTATGAGTGTTGAAAGCCTTGATGATTTACTATAGATCTTGAGATCTGCTATAACCTATGAAAGTACCATTATCCGATCATCAATTGAACCCGATGAGAGACTTGCTGTAATTCCAAGATCTATAAGAACTTTGACGGATATTTCTCTGTACATTTTTATCTTCAAATTGCTCTCAGAGTATTCCTTCAAATTATTGTTGTATAGGGGTGATTTCATTTGCACTTCTTGTATTAAAGTTTCCTCTTAGACTATTGTTTGAGCAGATATTTAAAAAAAAAATATGTATGTACGTTTTTTCCTAGCTCTACAACGTCTCCCAAAACAATCGCAGTCAAGCAGCCACAAAAATGTTACCAGTGCATGCACATTCATATAAACGTGAAGTCGCGGTTATAGTTTCGACACCAAAAAGTTGCTAGCCGGAGGAACCAGAAAGTCACGTTGCCGTCACGTTACTCCATGCGCACATTAACATTGTAGCCTAATGGAATTGACGGTGGTGACAAAATAGCTTTGTCACAAAAAGTCTCCAATGTGCGATTGGTCTTAACATAATTTACGTTATTAGTCCTGTTGATAACCCAAAGTATTTTAGAACATAATTTCTGTTAGGGGGCTCCCATATCCTAAAGTGTCCAGGACCCTCGCTTGGCTAAAGACGGCCATGCTAGTACCACTACTAAGAAACTCAGGTTCAGGAAAAATGTATGCGTTATACAGAAAAACTTGTTTAATATGCATAAAAATAAAATCATTAGAACATTAATTGCTGCTGTTTCTCTCATTTCCTACTATTTAGGCTCTTTCGACCAGAATTTTTTTTTTTAATTATGCACATACATTAAGCTTTCACAAAAGTTCTTGTATATAAAATTTTCTGTAAGAGATTTTAATGCTTATACATAAAATCATATAGAAACAATTGTGTTAGAAGTCGAGCGAATTAATAAGATCACAAGAAAAAAATAAAAATAAATAAAAGAAAGAAATACACGCAATTTTCAAAGATAACTTTGAACTTGTGACGTCAGGCAATGTAATTCCGACTCCCCCAAGGTTGAAATAAACTTTACGAAAATAAAATATGAAAAGAAAAACATTCTGAAAAACGTGTGGTCTTAATTTAGTAACATGGATCTAAAGAAAATGCATTTAATTTATAAAAAAAAAAAACAAAAACAATCAATAAATCATCGTCTTTCGTCTATTTTTGGGGCCAAGTATACGATTCGGAATAATTTAAAAAAAAATTGTGGGATTTCACTAATTATTGAATTTATGAGTTTTAAGGCCAAATTTGCTGCGATACCCAGGCGTAGTATGTACTTATTTGGATATCGTTTTTCATGCCAATTTATAGTCATATTTTCTGATGCTTTATGATTTGTAGAAATTATATGCGGAATTTGCTTTGTTCTTTTGACTTTATTCCAATTTGATAAATTCAAGTGCGCAAATGCATAAATCAATAAACTCAAGGCTCATGTCAGTCGGGCACGATGAAAGGTGGCGCTTTTATTAATTGATATTAATTTTTCTTGGTATCCTTATAATGTAGAAGGTCAGAACTTAATATAAGTTCTTACGTATATGCATAGAGAGTTTGTTGCATCAATTGGTGATAGAGTATTTGTTTTTTCTATAAAAATATATTTACACAATTGTCATGGTGCTATACAAGACAAAAGCTACATTTAGTGCATATATATTGTCAGGCGAAACTCAAGAGTTAATTTTGGGTTTCTTAATTTATATATTAAAAAATAAAAGTACAAATATAAATAATTCGTAATGAGTGTAAAGGTGGAACGCAGAACATGCGTCGTTTAAATGTTGTTTTTAGGGGAAATGAAAAACAACAACATGGAAGGGAAGCACCAATTATTTTCTAAAAAACAAAAAGACACACAGCTTTTCCCGATGAAATACCGGTGAATTGTGTGCAATATACATACATACATAAAAAAGAAACATATGCAAGTACATGCCTTAAAGTTCGTGTATGTATACACCCAGCGCTAAAAGACGAATGCAAAAGCGCTTCTTCGGAAGCTCTGAGCGCTTAGCTTCATTCATATCTTCTTAATATGTGCATGTTCGCAGAGCTTCCCTCTAGAAATTCTAAGCAAGCACTCTTGGAGCGTTTATAGGGAATGCAGAGGTAATCAAAAGAAATAAATAATTTAAAAGAAATAAATTAACTAGATTCAAGGCCTTCTGCAGAGAAATGATTTCTAAATACTTAGCATTCCTTGAGAATTAAATACAGTGGAAACTCTTTTATCGGGAACAGTTGGGGCTAAATATTTTCCGGATAACAAAATTTATCGGAAATAGTATAGTTAAAGAATTTGGCTACACTGTAAAAAGGTATAAATAGTTGTCACAAAGTTTAGGGAAAAAATCCCTAGGAATGTAGGTAATATTGCCTAAAATGTAGGGCATATTCCTTAGAATGTAAGGGAATATGCCATAAAATGTAGGGAATATTCCCTAAAATGTAGGGACTATTTCCTACATTTTTCTGGTAATTCAATGCTTTGCAATATTCGCGGACCTTATCTGAGTTCTTTTATTTCTTAAAAAGCTTGTGGATGATGTTAGAAAAAATCAACGCTTCTTGTGAGAACGCCACCAATGGGTTAAGGTGACCGATAAGTTATCTTATTCAGGTCCTCTACCGACTGGTCTACCTCAGGGATCAATATTGAGGCCATTTCTATTTAGTTCATTTATCATTGATGTACTTTTAGTTGGTTAGGATGTTAGAATACAGTTATACGCAGATGGTGTGCAGCTATATTTGAATAAACCTATTATCCTGTACGAATATGGCATCCATCGCACGTATTAATGACGATTTGCGCAAAATAAACGTATGGTCCAAGATTAATGTACTAAAATTGAGTGCCATTAAGCCTTAATATATTATTTTTCACAATACTCCACTACATCTATGTGATATCCCACCCGTGGACGGTAAAGCAATATCTCTGGTTAGTAAGATGAAAAATGTGGGTATTATGTTGAACCAATATATGAACTGCTGTGACAATATAAAGTCAAAAACCCACTTAAATTTGGTTAAGACACTAATCCTGCCCTACTTCAACTACGGTAGCTTAATTTTCACTGCAATTGATAACGTTTGTACCCGTAGAATGGAGGTCGGGTTTAACAATTACTTACTCCGTCTTATCGCGAACAGCTGGTACGGTGCCCGCTTGCTACATACGTCAAGAAAAAAGCCTTAGGATTCTTCCTCAACTTGCAAAAAAAAATAATGACCCATATTACTTCTGAGAAATGTTTAATTGCACTAATTCACATAGAAACAGGAACGTTATTTTGCCTCGTTTTACTAGCCTATTAACCTTACCGTCCAAATAGCACGCTTTTGGAACTCTCTCCCATCGAGTATCCAGCATGCATTTACTTGATTATCTTGTCAGGGTCACTTCACACATCTGAGTACTATTGCGAATTATGGAAACTTCTATTTTTCTATTAGTTTAGTAATTTGTTCTAGTATTAGTTTTGGTTTGTAGTTCTTTATCACTTGTTTTGTTAGCCTTAATATGTATTATATGTATGTATTCAGATTCTAATTTTAATTCTAAAGTTCCATATTTATAAGTACTTCTTATTTATCATTGATTGATATTATTCTTTTAAGGACTTCCTCCTCGTTAGTGATCAATTGTTTAGGGTATAATAAAAAACCGTTAATTTGAACACCCCTAATAAAGGTTATATTATGTTATGTTATCTGAGTTGGAAGACTTCTACGAATTCTGGTTAGTTCGTTGGTTAAAGAGGTAGATGAGAAGTTTGAAAAGTGCTTCGTCACTAAGAGGGCCTGTTCCGCACCCTCCCATCTCCTTAAAGCAGGCCAGTCTGCCAGAGTTGGATTAGGAACCCTCGGAGCGGTCTGTCTACGAACTCACCAGGGTTTAGCTGTGGATGATCAAAGGTTGCCATTCTACGTTTGGCTATCGCCGGGCATTCACACAAGACAAGTAAAGAAGTCACATCATTCCCAAGACAAAGTCTGCAGGTGTATCAATGCCCACGTCAATAGTGACAAGGAGCTCCCTTAGTTAACAGTAGCCGATAATGACACCAGTTAAGAGCTTAACATCCATCTTACTGTACCTCAGAAGCTTCACTACCCTTTTCATAAACAGAGCATGGCTCTGAAGTATTTTTTTTAATTTTTTGTAAAATCTGCTTTATTTTGAAAATAATTGCAGCTATTACAGCCGTTGAAGCTGCTTTGTTAGGCTACTCTTGGAGTTTTAACTTTAACTTTTCAAAAAGCTTCAATGTTCCAAATTTGAGAATTGTGAATTTTTAATCAGATATATTTGTCTTACTAAAATGACGCATTATAATTTGTAGTTTTAAACAAGATCTAGCACTGGATCACTGATATGTAGAACTGAGTGATGTCTCATTATGGCACCAATTTTAATTTCAGCACTCACTGTCAATGGTATCAATTGTTTGATCAATTTGATTTACCGATTTTATGACAAAAATATTTTTGTTTTGATTACCAAGTTGCCAGTTCCGCAAATACCAGTGAAACTTCAGGGGTCTCTTCAATTTTAATGTTATAAAAGTAATTATAACATGAAAAATATTCACAAATCTGGAAAAACAGCTCCGGTAGCATTTACAAATATGTTTGGAAAACCTATGTACGATAAATAATAAAAATTGGTGTGTACATGAAAAGGTTTTTAGGACCGGGGCGGAAAAAAAATTAAACGGTTTTGGATGTTTTTCTTAAAAAAAAAACAAAACAAAATAAAAACACCTTTTTCAAAAATCTAAATCCGGCATCATTTGAACTGAAGAGTTTCTAATATTTTGCCGAAGGTTTCTAATCAATATCATAAAAATCATGGAAAATAAAAAGGCTGAACAGAATGCTTGCAAATTTAGTCAGCCTAAGCACGTGCCCTTTACCAATGGTTAGAGTTCAGTGTGAAAAAAATGTTCTCACGGAAAGAAAAAAAAAATATAAAAGTGGTGCCGTTTGCTTTTATGCATTTTTGGTTCATCAAGCAATCCATTTATACAGGGTGTTTCGCTATCGGTCGGCGTAACTTAAGGATTTGATAGCTGAGGTGTTGACAAGGAAAAATTTAGATGGTGGCGGTAGGGGGGTATAAGATTTTTAATACTTTTTTCACTTTATACCACGTAATTTTTTTGATATACATCCTATCCAGGTGGGATTCATCTCAAATGATTGCAAACCGTCTAAGCTTTCCAATAAATGCCTGAATTTCTGTCAACTTCTGTCGGAAGTTATAGAAGGTCAAAGTCAAAAAATTAGAAAAAAAATTGCTAATTTTTTTCAAATTTTAACCATTTTCCCGCCAAAATGCATGAGAATTGTACAGTTTTATGAATGAAATGAATAAATGAATGAAAATATTAATCATAGAAATGAGAATATCTCAAAAACAGTTGCATTTACGTAGGTGCATGAGCATAGTCAAATTAAAAGTAACATTCCGGGGTTTCTAAATCTTGTAAACAAACTGTTATCTGCATTTCGGCGGAAAAATCGTTGAAATTTTAAAAAACTGAAATTTTTTTTCCAATTTTTTGGCTTTGACGTCCTACAACTTCCGATGCGCATCCATGCTTTCCAATCATCTGAGATGAAAAAAGTAATAAAAATCTTAAACCCTCTCTACCGCCGACACGACGCTTCTTCACCCCCCCCCCCCCCCCCACCAACCATATAATTTTTTGCTTATCCCTTATCCCCATATCAGCTACCAAATCCTTGAGTTACGCGAACTGATAGTGAAGCACGCTGTATACATGTCAGTGCATTGGATATACATAATGTAGATTTAACAGAAAAAAAAGGAATATCGGAACTGGAAGTATTCCGCCAATAAGACGAAAAACCAATCAGCTAAGTATTACAAGTATTTTTCGTTTATTTTTTTTTTATTTTTTTTTTTTGTAAATATCAGTTAATTCTTAGTTTTATGAGTATTAAACCGGTTGGTGTGTGTCTCTCTAAAAATCATATAGCTAAGATATTTTTAAGCAAGAAAAAAGGTAATTTTTCAGGAAAGATTTAAAAAGATTCTCAATTTTTGATTTCGCAATACTGTTACCATTTAAAAAGTACAGAAAAAATATAGCACACTATAGCACTGAAAAATAATGTAAACTAAAACTACAACAACTTCATATAACTTGGAAGGGGAAGGAATCAACAACTTCTTATCATATCATCAAAGACTCTATACAGTCATCCCCCGAGATACGTAATTAATGCGAACCGTAGAATTTTGCGTAACTCGAATTTTACGTAAGTCGAATTTGGAAATTGAAACAGTATGTAGATCAGTGTTGCCAGTATTTTGAAGAACAAAGCCGCCTTTTTGGTGTTGATGAGTAGCCCAAATCGTCTGTTTGTAAAACTTAGTAGGAAAAAATATCGCAAAATAATCGGCATATTAAAAACATTACAGGAGCGTATAAATTTATATTTTTATTTAAAAAATAAACAATTTTCAAAAGAAACTATATAAACAAGCAATGAGAGAATAAAACATTAGTTCCAAAAGTTCTTCAGATCACATTATACATACTTAATTCCCAATGCTTAATCAAATAATTCAACAAGACCAGTGTCTTTGTCTTTAAGTACAGTATTTATTCTAGTATAAATATTATAGTTAAAGTGTTTACTAGACGGTAAAATTAAACATTTTAAGGCCAAATTTTCCAACATATATTCATTTAATGAATTTTTAAATTTCCTTACAAATGCCCAAAATTGCATAGCATCTTCTGGTTCTGATAAATATTGTTTTCAATTAAGCAATGTAAATTTCTCCCATTCATCTTTTATTTGAGATTTGTTTTCTCATGCAAGCTCTAATGGCACATCTTCAAAGGTACAGAAAGCTGTCAGGATTTACGTGAGCACCTGCCATTATAGTCTTAATGCACGGATTAGAAGACAAGCGACAATCAGCGCCCTCGAGGCGCAGAATATAATTTATATTCTGTCTCAGAAGTACCAGTTTATGTCAGTGCATGCTTGACATTGGACTTACTGGTCGAAGCGAGACCTATATAAAATCTCTTCCGATCTGTGGATCACGGCACCCGGTTGATTTAGCGCAACTCCACGCCGAGAGCCAATCCTCTAATCATACATTACCAAGTGACCATCCTTCAAATTCACGGACGCAGTATGCAATTATGATAAAATAACAAACTACTCTGTATAGAGAAGAATGTTCGCCTATGCCATGCAGACTCAGAAAATCTCACTCTGCCCGCATATGGGCTAACCACAACCACTACGATGCTCTCACAAGGGGGGCTTCTCATGTTGAGGCGAATATTGCTACTAAAAGCAGCACTATTGTGGGCTCCTCAACTCCGTAGTACCAAGTTAGTAATGTCGGCTACCCAATTGGTATGGCTTCGTATAACATGATCGTACGATCATGAGTACTCCCAGTGAACCGCCCTTTAGGTTAGGAGAGGCTTGAGACTACAGCCCGTAATCTTAAGCTACCAAAGTACTAATTCCAAGCAGTTGTACTAGGTCGTATATATGCAGGCTTCACTATGAACACGCACTATCATCAGGAATCAGAGTATGCATTTGTTCAGCACACGAAACACGGAGCATATACACGGACTTTCCTTTGCTTGTAAATTGGTGAAATTCAACAAATGTTTCTGGGGTCAGATGTGCATCCTATTGTGGTCAACGAGACGTGGATACGGGAACATATTCTCTCCTCTTCAGTTAGGTTACAAGGGTATAATCTATTCCGAAATGATCGGAAGCATAGAGTTGGTGGTAGCGTAGCAATTTACATAAGAGATTGCTATACGGCAAAGATTGTAGGAGCTTCAGAGATGCCCGGTATGGAATTTCTTTTGTTGGAGGTTAATTTGGCTGCTATTAAATGTATAATTGGCGCTGTATATTGTCCACCGGGAAATTTTAATGCTAGCAATTTTGATGAGTTTCAAGTAATCATAACACAACTCACTCGTAGATATCGGCATGTTATTTTGGGTAGTGATTTTAATGTTGATATTCTTCGTCATTGTGCTTCGTCTAGTGAATTTTTAACCCTGACTACTAATCTTCACCTAACTGTTGTAAACACCTGCCTTCCTACTTTTTTTAATACGTCTAGTCCCTCCCTTCTTGACTTATTTTTGACATCAGATCCAGAGCGAGTCTGTTTTCATAGCCAGCTTAGCCCTCCCAGTATTTTCGATCACGACATACTTTTTTTAAGCTATATGATTCCCTTAAGACCTCCAGAGGCCAGGGTTATCCAATTTAGGGACTATAACAATATTAATCTGCGGGATTTTGCTATCGAGTGTGATTCTTTGGATTGGTCTGCCCTATATAATACTTCCTCAACAGACGAACAAGCAAATATTCTGAACAGTCGAATAAAATATTTGTATGAGAAGCATGTTCCGCTAAAAAGAAAGCACATTTTGGCCACGGGATGTCCATGGTGAAATATCTACTCTCATTACTGAGAGAGAGTATCTCTATCGGCTCCATCGTCGTGTTAAAACTAGTTACAGCAAGCAATTATACAGATTGGCTCGAAATCGAGTTACTGCTGCAATTCGAAGGTCAAAGCGTTTGTATTTTACATCAAAACTGAACCCCAACTTGTCGCCAAGGATACTGTGGAAAAATCTTAAGAGGGCCGGCATTAGTGGAAAGGAGGTTAGTCCTGTGTGCGAATTCAACCCGGATAACCTAAATTCTTTTTTCACTTCCGTTTGCCCAGCTCCTCAAAATCAAGCAGATCTCTCTTACCACTCTTCTCCTTTAACTGAACACGAAAAACTTTCTCTTTCCGTTGTGTTGATGCAAGTGAGGTAATAAGGGCTATCCATGCGATACGATCAGATGCGGTGGGAGCAGATGAAGATTCTCCGCGATTCATTAAAATTGTTCTGCCTTTCATTATTAGACCTTTATTACATATCTCCGAAGGATATGAATGATTTGCGGCCGATTAGCATCTTGTGTTTTTTTTTCTAAAGTTTTAGAAAAGTTGATGGCCGCGCAGATACAGGAGTACTTGGAGGATATGAGCTTTCTCTCTGAGTGGCAGTCAGGTTTCCGTTCTCACCATAGCTGTGAATCAGCTGTACTAAAAGTTACCAATGATCTACGATGTTCACTTGATAAGGATCACATTAGCGTTCTTGTGCTCTTGGATTTTTCTAAGGCATTCGAAAGTATTAGTCATCATATGCTTTTGGATAAGCTGTTTTCAAATGTTGGTTTTTGTTCTTCTGCTGTTCAACTGATCCGGAATTACCTAACTGATAGGTGGCAGCAAGTTAAAGTGAAAAGTACTCTATCTGGTCTTCTACCGCTCTATTGCGGAGTTCCTCAGGGATCAGTACTTGGACCTCTTTTGTTTAGTATATTTATTAACGACCTACCGGAAGTTGTAAAGGATGCACAAATTCATATGTATGCTGATGATGTTCAGATATATCTATATAGGCCTATTGGGCTAATAGAGGACTGTTTTGCTCGCTTAAATAACGACCTCAAAAATATACACAAATGGTCAGTAAACAATCAGCTTAAGCTGAATCCATCCAAATCGCAATATATGATAGTCCACAATAATAGTCTTCATACTGATGAACTTCCAGCAGCTGAGCTCAACGGAACTGATCTTACATTAGTGAATAGAGTTAAAAACCTAGGCATTATTATCAACTCCAATATGAAATGCTGTGATCATGTTAATGCCTCTATACGTAAGATTTATTATGGACTTCGGCAGCTTTGGCTGTCCGCCGATATATTAAGCAAAGAAATGCGACTACGGCTAGTTAAAATTCTTCTTTTGTCACACTTCACGTTTGGTAGTTTAGTGTTTCCTAAGCTTGAAGTTGCCTTCAACGACTGCATCAGATTTATCTTTGCCCTACGCAGATTCGACTATGTGACGCCCTATAAATTACAGCTTCTTGGTTGCTCACTGTCCACGTATCTCAACCTAAAAGCGCTTTACTTTTTGTTTAATTTATTACGCACGAACACCCCAAAATATTTGCTTGATAATATTCAATTCTTTCAATCAGCCAGGAATCGAAATTTGGTCATGCCACGGTTTCGCAGAGCCATCTTTGAGGATTCTTACGTCTATGGAATAACTTACCAGCTAATATTCAAAACGCCGGTTGCTTCGGCATATTCAAGGGGTTACTGAGGTGCCATTTCTCTGTCTGGGCTAGTGCCCAGTGACCTAAGCTCCCTGAGCACTGACAACAAATTCGATGTTTGGTTCTTTCACTCTATTATTGTTTCCTTAAAAACTTAACAATTATTTTTATTATTATTATTTTATTTATTATTATTTTAACTTGTTTTTAATTATCGTCTTTCTTCTGTTCACATTTATTGTCTTTTTTTTTCTATCTTATTACCTTATTACATTGCTTGTTTACTCATTTATATTTTAACATATTTTTTATATTTTTTATTTTTATTTATTTTTTATTGCTTATTTATTAGTATCTCTTTTAATTTTGTTTTTAGTATTTTATTATTCTTTTATAAGTTAGTCTTTTTAATTTGCTTTTGTTTTTGAGTTTCTTAGTTCATTTACCACATAATAATGTACTAAAAAAGATTGTAATATCTTGTGTACGTCTTTGCATTAATAAATTCTATTCTATCCTCCCTTGGCAGCACTGCGCTTCACTTACCCTTTGCACCGCCCTTCAAAGGTACAGTTAAATTTTGTTTTTTTTTTAAAATCTAGATAACCAGCGAGTTGGAGAGCATTTCAAAATACTTTTTGAAGTTACGTTAGTATTCAAGTTTATTAGATTAAAAATAGTTTTAGAGCTATGTGAGAACCAATTAAAAGTTTCGAAAATAACAAACTCAACAGATGAATGCAGCTCGTCAACTGACTTTTCAGCGCAAAGATGCATATACATCGAACTAATTGCAGATCCGGCACATCTGAAAGAAAACGCGTGTACAAAGAAATCTTTGACCCACATAGATTACTGGCTCCGTATGTTCCCAGACCTACCATATTACTTACGGGAATTTCGTTAAGATAATAGGTACACTATATAAATTTTGGGCAGTTGTACCGGAAACTTCTAAAAAGAAAGTTACCATTTTATCACTCTTTTCACTAAAAAACTTAATGCATATACATAAATATTTAACAGTCGCTATATCGGTAGATTCATCTATTATTAGACTATATGGAGTCTTACCAATATCATTCAATAGATCAGAATAGAGTGATGGGTTTACAATTTTTGTGATTAATTTTGTGCACTTTGTGCGGTGTATCTTAAGATTCTTTTCACAATTTAATTTTAATAATTGACCTAGGTGATCCACAGCCAACTGAATTTCCAGTTTTTTGTTTCCAATCGAATAGAAATTTCTTTTCCAGTTGTGTTAACACCTGACTGAATAAATTTAAATTATTTGCTGTTTTTACCTTTCATGAATGTATATGTATACATACCCCAAGATTCATAATGCTAGAAGATGGTTTCATTGAAGCATTTTCTAAATTGTGTTTATGCTTTACTGATTTGACGTGTTTTTAATAAATCATACTTGTGAGAACACAGTTTGTCCTTGCAGAGCCTACAAAATGCAAAATCTCAATCCTCTACCGATCTACACAATCAACCTTTTAAATTACAATATTAGATATATAGTTTTGAAAAATTTGTTCAGAAATATAAACTTACCTTTGAATTCCGACATTTTCTCCCACTGAATATTATACCTCTTTTTATATTCTTAATAAGTAAAATATAGCAAAATAAAACACCAACTGCGCGGTGTAAAGACTTCAACTTGACACTTGACTTGATGTTTCTTCTTTTTATAGTTACAAGATTATGCAATCCAGCCTCTTGCCGTAAGGCAGACCGATAAAACGAGTGTTACCGATGAGCATTTAACCCTTTTAGTAATTGCTTTCATCTTTTATTTTTGTCAGAGAAAATCTTAGTGTTTCTAAATGCATATGTAGTAGCTTTAACGTTTTAAGCGAATAGCCCAAATTTCGAAAACTATTTTTTCTATTCAAGTAACCCAAATTTAGACAAATCAAATCACACAATTTTTATGAACGAAATTTTAATTTAAGTAGTTCAATTGGATATAAATAGCCCAACCTGGCAACCCTGATGTATGTAGATACCATACATATATGTATATTTACTATTTTTTTATAAAGGAACCAAAGAAATATCAGCTGTAAGAAGTTTTTATAGTATTTAAGCGATATTCACGCAAGTAAAGTTGGCAACAAGTTAACAAGAAAAGTAACGTCGATTTCGATTGGTCATTGATTGTGCAGCAATGTAATTAAGGGCAATTTCGGAGGAAATTTCTTACTGAAAAATAAAAAGCACTCCTTTGTATAAAAGCGCAAACACAAATGTGTTGACATTTTACAAGTTCCACACCAGCTGATATTATTAAAGACTACTTAAATCAAAAGATGTACCAGTTGCAGAAAATGTACTCAATTTGATTACTTTCCAGGTACCACTTCGCTAAAAAGTTGAAGTGAGTGGAACTCGTTTTCGTACTGGCGCAGTAAACTGATTGGTATGTCAAGAGGAGGTGAGGGACTGAAATCGAGGTTACTTGGGACAGTAACTTCGCTTGTGTAAACTATACTTTAGGCCCCATAGTCGTGAGAAGACAATGCAACTGCATTTCCTAAATTGCTTTAAGAGCATATTGGCGCCAAGAGGGTTTTGCCTGGTTACTTTCACACCAACTCAATCCTATGAATCTATTATCATAGGGCTGAGTTTATTACACCCAGGCACGTTTCCTTAACCTTTTTCTGGCGTATTGGTTCCAGGAAGATTGTGCCTGAGCAGTTCTCAGTAATGATAAATAAAAATATTTAATTTTTCTTGAAAGCATTACACATCGAACATTTTCAGTGCTGCACTGCTAGAAAAAGTGACATAAGACATAAGAGAGTGTGTACGCGTGTTAGTTTACAAAGGGAGACAGACAGTGAATAGTGTATTTAATGACTCAGTGGTTACAAGGTATTGCATACTTGAAATGAAAAATAATTATTTGTAAAATTTTATGTTACTCTACTTAAAAAACTTTTCAATTTTTTAGAAACAATTGAGGGCTTCTCTACATCAGGTCCACGGTACAGAGATACAAGGTATTCTCATTACGAACCACGTTCCGCCATTTGTGTCAGAATATCTAGGAAAGTACGGTACAGAGAAAACAATATTATCTCTCCTCTCTCTGTCATTTCAATAGAAATGTATATAGGTTATAAATGAAACCTGTCACACCTCTAGTGTCAAGATTTTAATGAAAATACCTTGTATTCTATATACATTGATTAGTGGGGACCATGTACAATGGGGCAGTTTTAATAATTTCTTAACTGACGTGGAATCTCACATTATTTTTCACTGAGGCCAAACTAAACAATGTGCCTGCAATATCTTTGTATTATAGAATCTTTGATATCATACTTTCGATTTGTCTCGATATCTTCTAAAAGAACATTGCGGGCATGGTTTGAAGTAGAAAGAGGGCAATGAACTTTATTGTCGCCAAAACAAAATATATTTAAGTAGTCTAAATAGGGGTTGCAATCGTATCGAGTCTACTTTAAGACTCACAATGGATTACGTATAACACATACATATCTACATATAAATATCTACAACGTCATTTCTGTAATTTTTAATAATCATTCATCTCGAACGTGTACTACATGAGCTCCTCTATAAATATAACAGAATAAATCTAGGTCTTATTTCATCTGACGGCGATGCATCTTTGTACATATTATAACAAGAAAATTTATGATCGCCTCTAAATCAAACAGGTAAAAAACAATGATTATATTTTAGAAGTTTGTCTGACTTAAAATAATTTATTTAAGATTGTGCAGTGACAGTGATGCTTTACTTTTCACACATTTTAATTTACGTTTCTTATCTTTTCTTGATTTAATTACGATCGTACTTACTACTTCACCGGAATTAAATTTGATTCGAACATCATTGATTCCTTTTTATAATAGCTGGAATGCATAGATATTTTAATTAGTATTACTCCAAGACCACATTAAAAAAAAACAAAAAACAATATACATATAACTCCAGAAAAGTGATCGAAAACCGACGCTTTCAGAGCGATAGTTTTCTTACAATTTTAAACGAGATAAATTTATTTAGACCCCTCAACTGATATCTACAAAATATACATACCTATGTACGTACGTGCGGAGATGATCATTAAACTGATTTTTAGATATATTAACTAATATCGATGCATTCAGAATAATTGCAATAGAACAGGAGGTACATATATAGAAAATATTAGTAGTGGAATATTGAAAAGTTATGATAGTTCAAGAAGCGAGAAAGAATTGAGACTTTCAGGGTACTCGAATAAATCAGTAGAGTTGAAAGCATTTCCAATAAAATGTAGGAAGGAAAACAGGTTCCGCAATTGTTTCGTTTCTTTTTGAGAGTTTCTATGGAATACCGATTAAATCTCTCTAGTTTATGGTCATACTAATGGCTTCAATTCCACCTTAATTAACGCGAGCTAAGCTTCACAAAAGTTTTCATAAAGTTATCGGAATGGCTCTATCTTTCATTGAACAATCACTTCTATTCGAAACTTCAGTTATAAGACGTGAAATGTTATTGAGTGAAATAAAAAGAAATTCGAACGACATTATCTAACCATAGATGACACAAGAACTAGATGCATGTAGTACCAAAAAAGTATACAAAATTCATATGGCTGGGTGGTCCTTTCCGGAATGGACCACAACATTTGAAATTATGTATACGTCAAGTGATTCATATTTTTTCGGAACTAAAGTGTTGAGGAAATCGATCAAATGTATACAAAACTGATATTAGAAAAACATTTGCCTTCGGTACGCTCTAAAACATATTATGGTCCATTTCAGAATGCACTACCCATTTCACAATCTGTATACTCGCCTCTAGTATGCCATGCGACATCTAGTTCTTATGCCATCTATGCTAGTACACATGTGTCACCGTCACCCACCAACTCAAGAATATCGCTGTAGTTTTTTTAGGAAAAATTGGGACTCCCCAACTGTGTGGGATATTTTGACAGAAAATATGTTATGTAAGTGTCCTGCGAAATCTGAAAGTAGATATATACTTTAATTACAAACACTAATTCAGTTGTTCTGCGAGCAGTTGCGGATTCAAAATACAGATTCATTAATATCGAGGGGTTTTGAATCGTCATGTCTACTTTCACTATTTGAGTGAGAAAAATCCAACACGCTCAATCCAGCATTCCTCTCACAAAGTAACGTTAAGGCTCCTTTCATTAATTGGCTGTAAAGGTTACTTTCTGCGCACTTATCTTCTAAGACCTTTTGTGAATAGTAAATTAAATTAGGAAACTATATTATTTAATATCATTCATATATCCCACAAGAAACGCCACTTTTGCACTTCCAAAATCAATTATTTTAACTACTTGCACTCGCACGAATAAATCAAAATCAACTCGTTGCATTTGCATTCGCTCATCGCCAACTATATCGCCCGTTCGTCACGCTATCTGCGGCAAATTGAGCTTCAAATCACCACGTTCATGTTAATTAATTGGTGTCTTTTTATTCGCCTGATTTCGTGATGTGATTTCTTACTATTCGCTTTAGCATGAACTACAGATGCATTTTAGTCCAATCAACGCGATGGAGAGGAAAAAGAAGTTCTACTTTGCAATAAGTCAGGAAGTTTTGAAAATTCATGAGAGCTGTAGATTTTTGTGATCCACATACAAAATCTGCAATCTGGACATTTATCCGCCGGTGCTTCCATGTTGGTAAATGGCCTTAGGACCGCGTTTTTCATAATATCTCGGCTGTCATGCATTTTAGTACAAAAAAAAGGTTATTATAAAAAATAAAAAGAATATTGAAGCAGGAAACATATTATGTCCTTGGTGTAAAAATTCTGTCGCAACTTAATCGGAACTGTGGCGAGACCCTAGGCTCCTCCCCCCGCCCACTGGTAATTGCTTTGTAGCGCGTTATGGTATGGTACGGCCACAGCTAGAAATCCATTCTTTGAAGCAGTGCTTTCACATGAACCACTAGTCGTATACTTCAATAGTTATCGGCAAGGCAAGTGAACGTTTCGCGGAAATCTATTCTAATATGTAAAAAATGGGTGAACTTAAATCGTAATATGAAAGGATCAAAGGTCCTCTTTGGAATAAGTGCTCAAGTTTGATCCTAGGATATCCTTGCAAGGACTTATAGCCATTCAAAGGACTACACTTCCTTTGAGGAATGAAATATTTTCAAATATAAATTTGAGTAGTTTTACGTGTGGAGAGCAAAATTGTGATCAGGACACTCGAAGGAATCGATTGTCAAACTCCATCCTACTTATTTACCCAACACCTTATATAGGTATCCACACATTATATATATACTTATATAAAAATTGGTATGAACGAGAGAACTAATCTCAAAGGGAATGGTAATACAGATATATTGCATTCCAATCGGATCGAAGGTTTAGTCAGTGTAAAGATTGTAATGTGAAAGATGCATAGTACCAAAGAAACATAATGACGTACAGAATATGCAACAAGAGTAAATTTTCCACTCCCAAAATTGTTGAAGCAATAGAGTTGGTGCGGGCGAGCTGACGGGAGAAATTTGTTTTTGACTTACAAAAATATAGAAAAAAGAGAATGAGAGAACGAGAAAAACTCGCATTAAGGAACGACCAGGCAAGTGAAATATTGTGTAAAAAAATAATTGCACCATTCACAGCCAGTGTCTAAACACGACTGAGAAGTATTCACACCCCCTATTATGCCGCTTGTAAAAAAATTGTAGCACAAAGGAGAGAACAAAACATTCAGATCTCTCAGCATCACTTCACTGATACGTTTGCCCTGTCGCGCCATTATAAGTTGTGTTCTTTTGTTTTGTGTCCATAGAATAGGGCAGAACAAAAGATACACAAAAGAACGTGTCATACATTTTCATAGAAAATTTATAAATGAAGCGAGCAGTACAAATAGTTCGCTTCAATCGACAGAACAATTTGTTCTCCCCAGTATATGCGAGTTCTAGAACAAGCTAGGTACTCAAAAGAACACAGCTATACTAAGCTACATTTGCTTCGGCCAGCCATCGTGATCTCATTTGATGCTTGTACTATCCTGGTGCTGTGCCTAGGGGGTCTCCGGCCGAGAACCCAAGAAGAAAAATTTTCCAATAAAATTTCACACTCCTCATGCAAGTTCTGTATGTCGTTATGTTTCTTTGATAGTGTACCCAGTGGCCAGTACTCGAAGTGCGGTGTTCTCTCGGAAAAGAAAAGAAGTGAGTCATTATTGTGTTCGACTGTATACGTGTAAGTGAAAGAAGGCTTAGATTAAAATACTCGAGAGTACTTCCTGAAACAGAAATGCATATGCATGCGTGCGAGTCAGTTCTCTAAAATATTCTATATTGATACTAATTGAAAAATGACAACATTGATTTTATATAAGCTATAGAACCTAACCATACAGGAAAATAGTCTTCCAGTAATTTAAAGTTTGGTTCGTTACCTTCACAAAGGCTATACTTACTATATACGTTACTTAACAAAATAATAACATAGGTTTGTTTACCATTACCATTTACCGCTCGCTACTTCTCAGTTGAGTAATAATCGAATGTAGACAGCTACAGGCGATTTCTCAGACCGCGGCATGCCACGACAGTACAACTACATATACAATGATTACTCAGCTGAGAGCTTTTGTTTAAGGGATCGTAGTCATTTGATTCAGATAAATTGCTTTAAATAATTTTATTAGGAAAGGTATAAACATTTTATTTCATTTTGGAAGATAAGAAAGCCAGCTTATGATTATCAAAACACCATTTTTCTGTATGAATAGTAGTTTAGGTCTGGGGAGCTATTAAAATCAAACTTATAACAGTTTTACTTAAGAACATTGCAAATATTTTAGAATGTTAGGACTCCGTTTGGGCTCTCATGTGGTAGTGAGTGAGTCTGTTTCATGGCTTCTGAAATATTCTCGAGGGTTTTGTTTAGATGCGTAGGATTATTGTATTGTTAAGGTTTTCCTTGTCTGGCCTCGATCATCTAGTGTCGGCTTAATTGAGTTGTCATGCCCAAAAACTTGCCCGTATATATGTACACATACTTAGCCCCATCATTGATTTGTCATGGTGGACTTAAAGGTGTAAAGGAGGCTCGGTATACAGGGTGTCCCGTCAGTCGACGTCAAGCCGGAATCGGGTGATAGACCAAATCATAATAGTTACCAGTAAAATACAAAAAAAAGTCATGTATTTTTTCAAATTATAGACATCTCTTTTGTTTTCGAGAAAATACACACCCTGTGATTGTTTTTTAGCTCCTGTTGCTACAAATCTTTACTTTTTTTCAATTTTATTTTTCTTATGTAATACCGAATGGTGTTTATGTAACCTGTTGCTTTAAATTCTAAGCCAACTGCTCCGGCTTGGTAGAAAATGCCACATTTTGCCGAACCAAGAATAGAAAATTAATACTTAATCCAACTTAAACTGACTGTAATGAAAAAAAAACTGTACTACGCCAGTTTGGCAAATAACTTTAAAAGTTGACGCATTTAATAAGGTTTCTAAAATGGTATAACACTTGCTACATTATTTTTCAGATTACGGAAAAAAAATGTTTTCTTCAAGAAATCCAGTTTCGAAAAATTTCTTTTTACCTACTAAAAATGATTCTAGTATACCCAAAGCTTGCCGTAAGACCGTAACTTTAAGATTCTAGTTTCAGTGAGACGGAGAGTCATTACATGAAGTGTGAGTGAGACAGATAGTGACGCTTTCCAGTTAGAGATGCTAACTTTTTGTTAAATTTAGGATAAATTTTCCTTAAGTTTAGAATTAAACACCAATTATTTGGATGCTAAGATTTATTATTTACAAAAGATATTCAAACTGCCTTCCTTCAGCTGTAATCATCATCTTCTTAAAAAAGATGGGGTTATCATCTGGTAACTATTATGATTTGGAGTATCACCCGATTCCGGGTTGACGTCGACTTACGGGACACCCTATATAGCACTATATTTTTTTGTTTTTTATATTATTAATGTCGATTTCGATGGGATTTCAGTGCAACATCAGTATAGCACTTTTTTCAGCAGTGCAACACTGAAAATGTTCGATGGAATAATTTTTATAGCAGAAGTGCAACACGAGGTTTGCACTGACTTCCCCTACTTTGTACTGGATATTTTGTCGGTGTTACAAATACATATTTATTTATTATTACAGTCTACAGAGGAATCTCTCTTACATACTAGATAGAACAAAATTTAAACTTTATTGACCAATTAAGATTAAATTAGGTACAAAGAATAATTATAACGCATGTATTATGTGAGTTAAACTAGAAACTTTAATTTTAGTAGTTCCTTAAGTTTTTATTTAAAAATAACTTTATTGTTATTCAGATCTCAGTACTCGTAGTACTGGTTGAATTTAATCATTCACCTCGTAAACGGCTCTCTAAAGCCATAATTGGTCTATGTTGTGGGATATAAAGCAGTTGCCGAGAACGGATATTTCTTTCCGGTGCATATACATACATTAATCAAATACAGCAAATCCATGCAATCCACCTCATTGCACAAAAGATCTCTAATGAATAAAATTTCAGCTATTCCTCTTCTCGATTGGAGAGATTCGAGACTCATAAATTCAAGTTGAATAGTCATCTGCTCTGTCAAAGTGTACTGTCGCGATTATTTGTGAAATTTTTTAGTTACATAAATTAAAAGATTTTATTTGGATTATTTGCATAAAATTTAAGAAGAAATTTCTTTCTATATATCATTAAGAAGATTTATTAGGTTTGACATGTTCCGTGTATATAATACGTGTGTCCACAAATACAAGGTGCTGCCAGTGCTGCCAGTTCTCCGCTGCCAGAAAAAGTGCAACACTGAAATGGTCCCATCGGAATCAACATAAGTCAAGCTCATAGGATACTCTAAAATGCAAAGCATAGCAAGGCAAGAAGGAGATGTGTGAAGGATTAGGGAATGTGAGGAGTTTGGCGGATATGCCAATGTATGTCGCTCTTATACATCCTTAGATTCTATGCTGGTGGAAAGACAGAAGATGATAGACTGTTCCAAATTCACCCAGTTTGGGATGAAAAAGCATCACGGAATTTTACACTACGGCCGAAAGCAATTTGAAGGGTAAAGGGATGTGTACAGTTTTTCACCAGGACACTGACCATGCATGTAGCGTTAAATGAGGGAATTGTCATGGCTATGAGTACGGAAGATGTATACCTGCAGTTTTTTCTTTCCTCTCTCTTTACTAGGCTATCGTAGCTGTAAGCGTAGGATATACGTGTCGTTCATATTTTGTTTTCTATAAAATTCTAGGAATCCGGCCAGCTGAGGGATGACCTGTTAAGACGCCAACTTATAGCATTACACCTCTGACGTATTGTTTTATTCGAAATTTTTTGTTCCTATTTTCAATTCTATTAATATAAATATATTTTTATATCCTTTTGAAAAATTTCACATAGGAACACCTACATATGTAAATTAACTGTGATGTGACCCACGCAAATCATAATAAGCATTTCATTTTAAATTTCAGTACTCAAATGATTTGCTTGAAGACGCTCACCATGGCGATTTGTTAGATTCCTTTGATGATGAGGAGGAGGATGACTTTGATGTTGAAGAGGATGGAAGTGGAACATATGAATTCGATGATGAAAATTATGATGATAGCGATGATGGTACTATATCTGAAGATGTTGACACTGTGTACGAAGATGTTTTGAAGTTTCTGGGTTCTAAGAAAAAAAGGTAATTCTGTAACAAAAAAAAAAAAAAAAAACTGTAACATTGTTTGTCATATTGAATCAGAAACATCTATACATATTTATACAAACTTTTATCGATCTCATTAGATGATAATAAATCTACATATATGCATACTTACACTCATAGGTTTTTGACAACTATGTATATTAGAAATAGCTTAGACTAAGACACATCGCTCTTAATGACTTATTTATTATTAATTTATAATGCAAGCTAGAGAGGAACCAGGATGTGAGCAACAGAGTAGGTGTTGATCGGTTGCAATTCTGCACGGATGTATTGCAACTATTTGTTTATCTCATCAGACGCTCAATATACCTCCTCGTAGCAGTGATGCCAGATTATTACACAAACTAACTGCACAAATGAAGAAAAAAGTTCGCCCAAAAGGCGCCGAAATGTTTGTTTTTAATAAGGGTGAATTTGTGATAAAGGGGTTGCTATTTGATTAGTTTTTAACAATTTAATTGATTGTAGGCTGCATTATACAAGAAAAAGTATACCCGCGCGATACTTTTCTTTACAAAAAAATTGCCGCCTAACCAAAAAATGGGCGCTCTAGGTCCAAATTTTCGTTTTAAAATATTTATAAAAAATAGAAATATTTGTCAACCCATAAGAAAATATTTAGAAAAACTTAGAGTGCGAAAATAAATTAAGAAGTTTTGTTTTTAAAAAAAGCCTTGTCAAATTAAGTTACAATATATTATCCAAAGTTATCAGTCCTTATTTTTTTTATTACGTCCTGACAAATCAGAAGTGGGATATAACTGGATACCAGATACATATATACTGTACAAAATAAAATGGATAAGGTACAAATTAAGACGCTAACAATTACGGAGATTAAGCGACGATTGACGGAGATTAAGCGACGATTGACGGAGCTTGGTCAAGAAACAGGAGGAAATAAGGCCGAGCTGGTTTTACGTTTGGCTTCTGTGATTGGTGGCGATGAAGTCGAAGTGGATGATAGCGAAAAGAATAGATGTCGACGATAGAATCAGAAAATTGACGCAGGAGGTGAATGTACTTAAGGAAATGCTGGAAAAGCATTAAAAGAGTTTATGGGAGCGAAAAACGGGGTTGATCGAACGAATGAGCCACCGACGATTCAGATGGACATAACCACGGAATCGCATGATATCGAGCGACGAAAATCTGTGGCTGATTCATCTTCATTTTTAGAGCTAGTATTTGGTAATAAGTGCATTGAAGCAGAGCCTAGTTTCGATGTTCCGCAGACCGATGCGCCGATAGGATATGAAAACACATCCTGCGTAACTGCGACGAATCTTAATCTTATACCACCACCTTGTGTGACGCAAACTCCTAGACAATCGCATATAGCTTCATGTGTGAATCCGACATTATTGCCGATGTACCCAACCGACTATCAGATGCATAGTGTGCGAAATATTATGGAAATTGTTCCAGAGTTTGACCCATATGACGAGGAATCATTGACAGCTAAACAATTCACCGACCGTGTAACGTTGTTGAGATCTGCATATCGTTGGGATGATCGCCTATTAATACATGCTGTGCAAGCAAAATTAAAAGGCGCTGCAAAATGTTGGAAAGACACCTTGCCAATTTATCTGAGCTGGTCAGATTTTGTTTCCAGGTTACTGAGTGATTTTCCGACAACAGAAATTGCTGCCGACGTTCATATGATTCTTATGAAAATGGAACGACGAAGTAATGAGAGCCCAGAAGAGTTTTTTCTTAGAATATGCATATGCTTTACTAGGAATGCCGTTTCCAACAACAAATGATTTACTGGTTGCTGTCCGAAGGTTTACAGCACGTTCAAATAAGACGAAAGTCATTGAAACAAGAAATGGAAAATCCAAAATGAGAGGAAAACTGCTCAACAATCCGAATATTATTACAAATAACGACTTTCGGGGGAATAATGACGGAAAAGGGCAGATGTGTTTCAATTGCCGAGAAAGGGGTCACATATCGAGAAATTGTCGAAACGAGTCTAGAAAGGAGAGATGCTTGAAATGCAACCGAACTTCGCACAGGACTGATCAATGTCCAGGGAGGACCGAAGATCAAAATTTAACTGCGCTGGGCGTGGCTGCAAATGATGAGAATATTCCAGCGGTGGTTACTAAAGACATATTATTAAAAGGACAAGTTGTTCAAGCTCGCATTGACATTGGGAGTGAGAAGTCACTAATTTATCAAACGTTAGGAAATAAATTGGGAATAATCTCTACAGATAAACCTATGATGTTAAAAGGATTTGCTGGAGGTACATTTATGGCGACTCAGCATATTGAAGTACCTATGACAATGGACGAACGTACTACGAACTGTCGATTGTATCTTGTGCCCGACGAGGTCTTATCACAAGAGGTACTATTGGGAGCTGACGTACTTTGTTCTAAAAGAAATCGATTAATCATTGAGTCCCGAGAATGTCGCATGGAGTAAATAGACGACATTGACCTCAATACCGGTCCTATAAATGCAGAAGTGGAAAATTGAATGCTATTACAGACAGTAATCGCATTCTTAGAGAAGAACGTGATAATCTTTCGAGGCGTGTTCATGAACTTACTGAACGTGTAGCCAAAGTTGAAGATGAGCTTTCCCCAAGACAAAAATCGTGTATTGCATGCTAAGATAGAAGAGTGCACATCGGAGAATACATTTCTTCAAACTGAAGCTGTTAAATGGAGGCCAGCGAGCGAATGTTTTAGTTGAACGTAGCAACAAAAATCCCGAAGATATTGAGCGATTGCAAAATGAAAGAGAAAATCTGGCTAAAATGCTAGTAACTGAAAAGGAAGCATTGAAGAAGTCACAAGAGGCCTCTATTACAAATGAAACCGAATGGGATCAACGCATAAGATAACTGCAGTGGGCTTTGAATTCACAGCAGAATCAGACTACTGGTTGCAGTCCAAATGAGGTAGTATTCGACTTTCCATTGAGAGACCTCATTTCAAATAGGATACTAGATGCCTTACAGGATAATGTCGGCGAAACTGTAAAGGAGACGACAAATTCTTCAGAAAAGAGACGAGAGATAGCATCAAGAATTGAAGCCAAGTGAATACGCTGGAAAGCCAGATTTGATGAACGAAATCGTACTCCAAAATGATATAAAAAAGGAGATCTGGTCGTAATTGAACATATTTCCCCAGCAGCAGGAAACTGGAGCCTAAGCATCGAGGACCGGATTTACAGAAAACTTAGAAGCCGTTCAAATCAGTGTATACTGCAGAACGAATGAAACCATGGGTGGCTACATCACCAGAATTGGACGATATCGACATCGAGGATGCAGATGAAGAATCCGAGACGGATTCAGATGTGGATGGCCGAGCTGTCAACCCATAAGAAAATATTTAGAAAAACGTAGAGCGCGAAAATAAATTAAGAAGTTTTGTTTTTAAAAAAAGCCTTGTCAAATTAAGTTGCAATATATAATCCAAAGTTATCAGTCCATATTTTTATTATTACATCTTGACATATTCAATTTATTAAAACTGCTCTCACTACAAAAAGTTGATAACTAAGCTTCCTTAAAACGAAAAAAAAAAATATTGTCAATTTAAAAGTTATGAAAGAAATATTGAAACGGTTTTAGTGACAATCCACCCAACACCACACCAACAGCCAAAAAATCACTATTTTCGATTTGAGCGGCTGTAAACATTACTGAAGGCACTCTCACATCAAAAACACGAACCGAAAAAACGTGACCGAAAAACTCAATTTATTCCACTTTAAAACAAGATTTTTGGACTAATGATTTACAATCATGGGAGATAGGATAAATTAATAACTTTATTAATAAAATAGTATATTTATCTCAGATTTTTAAGAAAAACACAATTTTATGTGTCTCAGTAAAATTCTTAATTTATCCTATTTCTCATGATTTTATTAATCATTGGAGTAAAAATCTTATTTTAAAGTGGAATAAATTGATTTCTTCGGTTTACGTTTTTCGGTTCTTGTTTTTGATGTGAAAGTACCTTGAATCTCACTGAAATTTTGCATAGAAGTATGAAATTACATTATCTAACAAATTCTAAATGAATATTTTAACACTTTTGCAAATCCATACATTTTGGGGACACCCTTACCTAATGTCTATATATGCTTTAGTTTTTGCTGTGAACTGAACATTTTTCTGAGCAAATATAAAATACTACCTTTAATAAATTGCAAACTTTTTTCTTTTTATGTAGAATGACGTCCAAGAATCACTTAATGTGAATAAAACCGATTTTTCATAATTTTTATATTTAGATTTTTAAACAAATCTTTATATATCCCCCACCAGCTTTTGGACATCTGAGTTCACTGTAGTGTAGGTAGCAGGGAGTTCAGAGCTTCATTGCTGTCCTGATGAGATCGTCCTGCACTGCTAATCGAAACATGCAGTATGCTATCAAAATTTCTTTACAAAATTTTGATTTTCTAATCATTTAATGTGTATAAAACCGATTTTCCATTCTATTTTAAATCTTTAAATAGAGCCCAAAAGGCGCAGGAAAAACAGTTCCGCGCCCAATTGGGCGTTGGGCGCTTTTCATGAAAATCGAAGCGCAGATTTTGTAAAAAAAGATAGCCCAATTTGCGGAAAAGCGCCCAATCTGGCATCACTGCCTCGTAGTGGCCCATGGTAAGCAACATTTCATGTTGGGCTAAATATTGAGTGCTCGGAGAGTTTCAATGCAGAGTATATATCATAGTGACCTTCTCCCTGGAAACGTTTAACTGCTACGAATCGGCTAATTGAACAGGTTTCGATAGATACGAATTGTATTTTGGAATAATAGAGCTAGGCTGACAAGGAATAAAATGGATGTAGTCTTAGAAGAAATGTGTTGATACAGCACCACGGTTATAAGACTAAATGAAACTAATTGGCGCACGATGCGGGAGAATATATTAACCTAGGTGGAAAATCCTTCTTATAGTCTGTCGGATATGCAACGACACAGCAAAAGTATGATGAAAAGTATGATGCTGATATAATCTCACCAAGAAATTAGGTTAAGTCTCATTAGTTGGTTACCTGTGAAATGATCAGCCGAAGTATTTAGAAATGATTCGTGTTATAGATTGCGAACCGCGGGAATTAAGGAGATGATAGATCCTTTTAATCTGGCCGGTGAAAATAAAATGTCTGTGGTAGAATTGATATGATATATCGCGAGCGTTGAAGCAAATCTATTCTTGCGGTGATCACACCACTCCACACCGGAATGATCAATTCTGTCATAGTGGTTATTTTGAGTAGAAAAGAAGAAAGGAAATAGGGAGTTGAGACATATTTTTACACTATCATAAAACAACGCCAGTGAAACATCATTCGGCCTTCATCGTTCTAATCGAAAGTTCGTTACCAAGCATACCATAGGCCAGGACATAATGCAAAGGAAGACCAGCAGAGGAAAACAAAACAAGAATGGTTGGAAATGGAAACAATAGATATAAGATCCAGTTATAAGAAAAGATCTTGCTATATATGTCGAAAAGAAGATCATTTGGCTAAGAACTGTGCTAAAGCACTCAAGCGTGTAGGGCAAATAAATTTAAAAAAAAATCTAACAGAGAAATACTACCCAGAAAAAAAAGTTCATCAACGAAAATTGTTAGCGGTTTTTTGATCTAGGAAGCGATGTAACAAATATCACGGAGAATACTATCAAATAAAATTTCGGTCTGGTGGAAGTGAAACTACAGTGCTAGATAAAGTGTAAAAACAAATGAAAATTGACCACTGTTTTCATCTTTAAATTATATTTATGGCCGGCTTCATAGTCCAGGTTTAAGCCAGAGCTTAGCTAAGCCACGGGTGTGGCTTAAGTCCAGAGCTTACATCTACTAGGTTTCACAGTACCCAGTAAGCGGAGGCCTAGTTAAGCCGCGGATGAAAATTTTTAAGTTGTCAGCACTGCGGTAATTATGAATTTTTTTTAAAGAAAAATTGCCATTGTGGATTAAAAACTAAGTGAAAATAAGAAGAACGTTTTATTTACCAGTTTGTTGTGGTTCTTATATGGAAGGATATCAAATCCAAAATCATTGTTGCAGAATATTTCGACAACGTAAACCATCAAAGCCGAATGTTTATGCAGTCGGAACCGAGAATAAAAATCAACGTCATCCCGTTTCTTGAAATGTTGCGGGCGCCTTCTTATAATTTTTTTAGGGATCACATCTTGCGATATTATATTACACATTTCTTGGTGGCTTATATCCTCTGCATCAGATAAATAACTCATTTTTGTCCTAAACTGTTTGGTTTCTTCTTAAAAAGTCAAATGGAATGCTGACACTAGCTGCCAGACAGTACTCAAAACTGCTAATTAGATAACTATTTTTCGCTTGGAAAATTTCAATTTAGTGTTAAAATGCAACTTTTGAAATGTGCACGTTCATTTAATAACAAAAATTATAATATTTAGGCAAAATATATATTTAGCAATAATTTCTTATGTGTTTCACAGCAAAAACTGAGGTTTAAGCTTTCGACATGACGGGCTTATTAAATTGAGCTTGCTTTAAGCCAGTGATTTCACTTAAGCCTTGACTGTAAAACCGAAATATTTATTAAGCCTTGGCTTAAACCTTCGCTCTTCGCTGTGGCTTAAGCCTTCGCTCTTCGTTGTGGCTTAAGCCTTGACTGTGAAACCGGCCATTATTCTATCGTTCGCGTCGTTAGGGACGATAGAATAAGATAGAAAACTAGAGACGCTTTGTTTGCTTGTGGCTTTTTTTTCTTTTATTTCTGTTTTCTTTATGAAGGTGGTAAAATATGGCAAAATGTAATATTGGAAGTTTTTTATTGCTTATACATTTTTTTGCTATTTAGTTGATGTGTATGTATGGTCAATAAAACTTCGTTTCATATAGTGTAGAATATTAATTGTAGTATTAACATCTATGGATAGGTAACTTGATAGAAAGTGCAAAAAGGCATTTCGTATCAGCATGAACTTAATACTCTTCAATACGGCTGGTTCTTGCTTGCCGTATATGCCTGGTAGAAAGCTAAGTTGACCTCACATATATGCACTCAGTTAAAATTCTGAGTGTGAATTATATAAGGCGAAATACTAAGTATTTAGTTTGTACTGTGACTTCAATCGCAGAATGTAGATCTACCATCAAATAACGCTGAAATCAATCAAATGTTCATCGTAGTATTGAGTTTTGAATGAGCTTGGCTGATCTAGTACATTTTCCAAAATCCAGTACAGAATCGAATTTCTTAGGTTCTTAGAACAAGTTTGAGTACCCACACTTCTATATACTTGGAGGCTTAAATAGCCATCCCCATACTCACGTTTTTAGTACTTCCCTGTGTTTTTTTCTAACGGAGGTACTAGATTTTTCGCACTTTAGATCGGCTCTAACTCAGTAGTATTATGTCCGATCGGTAAACGGGTTTCCATGTTCCCATCAGCTCAATACCAGCTGCAATTTGTGGAACAAAAATTTTCTCTGAATACTTTTAAGGTTGGGGGTAGGAACCCCTGTCGGGGGAGGGGGGGGGGGTGATTCCAATACGGCATGTTGCATATCAAATTAAAGGTATCGCCGAGTACTTCGGGTGGTATACTTTTTTCCCGATTAGGGAAATTTTCTCGGCATGTTTTTCCCGCCGGAGGCCTATTTTCATGCACTTAGGGTACGCATACCCAAGTTACTACATTCGCATATATTTTTGAGGCCAGCTCGTCCCTTTAACTCGTACTCGAATTTGTCTGTCTGTATATTTATTTATGTATTTCTTTTTTACTATTTTCGATACTCTCGTAGAACCGCTTTTCGTCATCACAGCGAGCTTAAATTTGGCACACAGGTTCATGTCGCGTGACTATTGAATCTATCAATTTGAACCTGAAATTTCCATGGAAAACCCGGAAAAGCGGGAAAAGTCATTTGAAAATTTGGTACAAATTTGATTAGTGATAAATCCGTTTCAGGAAAAATGCAGAGTTTTCCGAAAAAAATTTCCGGAATTTTCCGACTTTTCCGGAAAATTTTCCGGTAAACAAGTTTTCTTAATTATGCAGGATCAAGTTTTCTATCAAATCGCATCATTACTTTCTCTCCGGCAATGGTGAAAACTTGCAGAAAAAATCGAAGAAAATTCATGTAAAACGCTTTTCCGGAGTTTTTCAGATCAAGGAAGCGTTTGAGCGTTTTGCAACCTAAGACAAAGTTGTAGAGCGAAATAAGTTGCATAAAGTTGCTTTTGTGGAAAACTCCATGGAAAACCCGGAAAAACGGGAAAATCATCGGAAAAATTTTCATCGATATGATTAGTAATAAATCTGTTTCAGGAAAAATGCAGAATTTTCGAATTTTTCTGGAAAATTTTCCGAAAATTTCCGGAATTTTCCGACAAAAAAGTATTATAAGCTACGCGGAATCATTTTTTTTTGGGTCCTACTGGCATCAATACTTTCTCTTCAATAATCATGAAAACTTGCATGAAAATTCGAGGAAATTTCAATTTTTAAAAAGATTTCATAGTAATAGGAAAAGTCTGTAGAAAACATGGAAAATCGGGAAAATCATGTTATATGGGATCATGTTGGAATACAGTTAAAAAGCATAAACACAATTCGAATTTCAGAAAACCGTTGCAGTATTCTTTTCAGTATTCTTTTCAGCCGTCATAAAATTGTTTTAAAATATCTCCATGGAGCACGTAATAACAATTTAGTTAACGTGAAAAATGCAGAAAATGAAATAAGTAAAAAACGAGTTTTCAAACAAAACTGAGGCCAAGCCACATGAAAAAGTAGAAAATACTCTTTTCTTCACACACAGAGGTGGACTCAGATTTTATTCGCTGACAATCACCGTTATATTTCAGTATGATCAATCAGAGGTAATAAGTGATTTGATTCATGAAGAGAAAGAACATTCAAGAGAAATGGCCCAATCAAAAAATCTGAGTTCACCTCTGTGTGTGAAGAAAAGTTTATTTTATACTTTTTTATGTGGCTTGGCCTCAGTTTTGTTTGAAAACTCGTTTTTTACTTATTTTATTTCCGTTCTTTCTTTGATTGCCATTAATACTCTGTTATGGATATTTTTCTCATAGGAAATCATTTTCCATGACGCAAGTAGAGAAAACCACTTTTTCACCCAATAAAGTCGTTTAAGCTACATTCGATCGCCAAAGCTTTCCCCCGCTTAATTGAAATAAACATTATTAAAAAAATATATTCAGAGTATCATAATGCATCGTTTCAGATATTTCTCATATCTGTTTATGTCGGGCTTAATATTGTTTGAAAAATGTACATTCCGCTTTGCCAAGTTTTTGGAGTATTTGGAATATTTTTCTTTGAATTGTGCATACAAATAGTTTAGTTTAATATTTAAGAATCTTGCATTTATAGTTTGAATATTTTATTATGTTATTCCTCCCAATTTCTTTCAAATATGTAGTAGTACTAAAATAAATTGTTGTAATCTTCAGTACACAACCAAATTAAGTATTACTATTAATATGTTCGCAAAAGTGATTAAATCATTCTGAAGCTATGAACTTGCTAGCTTGCTTAGCGGGGCCACCCTATTTATGTAAATACAGGATGTTTGGTTTTAAGCGACCAATCGAGTATCCATATCCAGTTATAAGCTTCGATGGGGATGGGAAGCGGTGAAATTCTAACAGCAGGTATTAATAGATTTCCATAAAGTATTCTATATCTCCCTAAACTATTTAGTCTTAAGCTGTATTACATTTCCAATGTCAGCTGGAAAGAGTATACTCCCCCTACAGTCACCATAGTATCAATTTACGACACACAGTTTTCTATACTTGGTTTAGAACAGCATAATCAAATTAGTTTCTTAAATATAATTATATCAAAACCCGAAATTCAATCTAACTGGAAGTAAATAGAATAAAAGTATTTGGAAATAATAAATAAAAGTATAATTCAAAAGGAAAAAAACGACATACGGAATTGTGAATTTTTACGACAAATATACTTCTGATATTTATAACAATACCATTTTAGATATCACAATATTTATTTATTTTTTTTTTTTACTTTTTTAAAGACAACAACGTTCCATAACATCTCGAACTGGATCTTCAGATTTGGGAACATCACTTTATGAAAGTAAAACTGTTGGCAGAAATTCAAATGAATTTGAAGTTGTTAGACAAAATAATGATGAATCTGATAATAATTTAAATATAGATGATAGCGTAGATGATGACATGTAAGTAAAAAGAAAGATTTGGTCTCGAAGTACCTCACGGTTTAATTACTTTTTTTTTTATATAAATATAGTGAATTGCATAACCGTGGATCTAGGAAAAGAAATTCAAACATATTTCACGGCTTCCGTAGACGCAAACATCATCAGCATCATAGAAGAGGCGATTTTTCAATACACCGGGTAAGAATTTAGAAAGTTTGAAATAAATTTATTTAAAACTTTCGATTGTTATAGGGCGTTTTCACTACTTCGAAATCACGTAATTTTGTAATTTTGCTGTTTCAGCGTGATTACGACGAAATCACCTCGATATCACGTAATTTCCAGTACAAAAAATTTAATCGAAATCATCTCATTTTAGCGTAATTTCAATGAAATTACGTCGGAAATTACGAAAATTTACCCGAACACGCCCATTTTCGATTTTCACTTTTTCTCAAACTGTATCATTTGACATTTGTGGTATACATTTGTCAAAAAATGTTTAAGGAAGAAATTTAAAATTAAATTTAATTATTATATTAATGTTGCTGACATTTATGTGACAACATATCCTTTTAATTACAAAAGTCCTCGTTTATGTAATTTATTATTTTATATGCCAATTTGGTATTTAAGTGTAGCACATCTCAGCGGTAGTTAAAATACCTGACACTGATTTCGAAATCATTTCATCAAAATTCCGTGATTTCGATGTAGTGAAAACGCCCTATTAGGGAAATAAATGAAAAGGACCTATGTACATTTTTTAAATAATTATTCAGAATTTTCTGAGCCCTTCAAATGGAAATAGTAGATCACCAATTAGATCTTGCTAGTTATTCTAATTGCTTTTAATTTTTCATTTAAGTTTCTGAGATTATGGTTCCATTCAATACACTCTTTACAACATTGCAGATTTAGTTTTCTCTAGAATCTACTTTTAAAGGAATTAAATTCCTTCCGATGGGGTAATTTTTTTTTACTTTTTTAGAGGCTTTGTGGTGGGTATGGTAACTACCCCCCTTGGGGTTACCCAATTTAAGCTGTGTGTGATATTAAATCAAAGCTTTTGCTGACTTCTATTAAATTGCATATTTTGTTTCTTCTGTAAGAAATTTTATAACATTTTTTGTTCACCCAAATATCCTTAAAATTCGTGATTTTCGAATTTATTTATAAAGGGCGGTGCAAGTTGTTGCGGGGCTGAGCTAATTTTTATCTTAACCGCTTTAGCATAATGTTTTGCATATTTCATGGGAACATTTCAATTTCCTAATTATATATTGTTCATATTTCCCGTGTAAAGATAATTCTTATTTATAGCACACCCCCCCCCCCCCCGCACACCGTCTCCAAAACCTCTCGAGACTGATACAAAAACATAAAATGTATAGCCGCTACCTTCGTGCCTACTTGCGATAACTCATTTCCAGACTTGATTACGAGAAATTACTACAAGTCTAAGTGGTAGCTCTACAAAAAGGCGATCATTGATCTTAATTCACTATCTATAATAGATTTAAGAACAAGTCTTATACCGGAGACAGACTAGCAATTTCAATATTGCAATTTACGCTAAGCTCCAAGTCTGTCTCTATATACTGAGAAATAGCTCAGTATGCCATCGGTGTACACTTAATATGTAGTACATTGGACCTCAATATTAAAATTGCAAAAAATGTACGCGATATACGAGTTTATTGCAATATGACCCTTGTTATAAACCAGCATCATTTAATACATGAATTTTATATTGCAATGTTGGTTGCAACTTTTTCTGACATTTAATATTTGACACTTGTCAAGTTGAAATGTTTACTTCATTCTTATTTTCCATATAGACAAGTAATCACAATATTTGCTAGCATTATGTACGTGCGCGGACTTTCTGAAGTCAAACGAAAAATTAAATGACAAATCAAAAGTAAGTTTTCTAATTAATTTCTCCGTATTTTATTTATTTTTTGTTCAAGAAAGCATTTTTTGGGATTCTCCGGTATATAGCAAAAGCTAAAAAATGTTCTAATTTGTTATTTCATCACACAACCCATTAATTTTTGGTGACACGTTTCAAGTCTTGGTTTGACTCATCAACAGATCACAAATAGCGAAATTGGGTGATTTGAAAAAAAATGAAAAAAAGAAGAAAGAAATGAAAAGTTTGAGAAAAATAGAAAAAGCAATTTTTTTATTTATTAAAAAAAAAAAAATTAAAGAAACAGATTCATTCGAAGCGAATCGAACCTGTATACGCCACGTAGTGGGCTGAAAAATAAAGAATAAAAGGAAGAAGAAGAAGCGTTTCGTGTCAGCAGAAAACCTTACACTCATCGGTTCAGCTTGGTTTTCTGCCTGCTGCAGACGCTTGAATATAGATCAAACTAATTTCTTTCTTCTCTTGTTTTCATTTTTTTCATTTGTTTTTCAAATCACCCAATTTCGCTATTTGTGACCTGTTGATGAGTCAAACCAAGACTTGAAACTTGTCATCAAAAATTAATGGGTTGTGTGATGAAATAACAAATTAGAACATTTTTTAGCTTTTGCTATATACCGGAGAATCCCAAAAAATTCTTTCTTGAACAAAATTAAGTTTAACCCGGTAAAAAGTCCAAACGTAATCTTTTTATTTCTCAGTATCTTAAATCGCAATTGTGTCTACGAAATTTTGCAATTGACATATTTTAATACCAATATATCAATATTGGAATTGCAAGTTTGTCTCCGGTATTATCTAAGATAACAAATGTTAAATTGAATTGGGTTTGCGCCTTCAATAATCAAGCGATACTAACATTTCTCAATAAAACGATACCACTTAGCTATGTCTTAGAATTTATCGCAAACAGGAATCGTGATAAGGCAGACTTGACGTAATATAATCTGGATGTGTTGGTAGCTCATGTTTTTGATGTTGAGATCTCAGTACAGATCTCGAAGGAGGGCAAAGAGCAAAGTTTAGACAATTAAAAAAAAATAAGTTTTTAGTTTGGTACTTTACTTTTATTTAATTCAGCAAGAAAATCTCAATTTTAGTGAATTAATTTAATTACAAAAAAAAAAGCTCTTACTGTTAATAAAATACTCAAAAAAAAATATCTGATATCTATTCCCAGGCAGACTTACATATGTATCCCAGCAACTTGTCACGAATTGAAAGTTGTTCCGCAAATAAAAATTAATTTGAAAACTGTCTGTATTCTTACTCTGGAGCTTATTTCTTCGAAGACTGGAGCTTATTTCGTTTACAGGCAAAATAAGCTTATCTGCATGAAACCTTGAATGGCCAAATTACCTTCTGGAATACTTTAACAAAAGAACCAGTTTAATTGTGAAGAAAGGGTGCGGCTAGAGCTTATTTAAAATAATAAATTCAAATGTAAAGCAATAGCTGCATTCTAATTTTCCACTTTTTACTAATTTATTCCCACTTCACAAATAAAAACCTGATTAAAAATCTGACAATTTATACATACACAACTTTTACTGTTATGTAGCTACTTTTTAGATCCAGTGCCCGACCATAGCTTAATTAGCTCTCGAGAACTGCCAAAAAATAACTCTGATATTGCAGAAAATAATGGCACAGAGCTTAAATAAACTCCAGAGCAAAATCTTGACTCTTCTTAAGTAACGGGTTTTCCAAAAGGAGGTGTTATTTTGATATTCAAAGAAAAATGCCATTTTTTGAGACAAATGATCGCATCTTTATTTCATTATAAAGAGGAAGGTATGCCGTTAATAATGGAAAATAACATCAGCCAAATGACCACCACGACCACGTTTACAGGACCATATCCTTTTCATGAAATTTTCCATAACCAAATCGCAAAGTGGCTGCCCTATGTCCTCGATAGCATCACGAATTCCATCTTTGAGGTCTTGAATTGACGCTGGGCTATTCACGTGGCCCCAAAGGAAGAAGTCGCAAGGTGTTACGTCACAAGATCTCGGTGGCCAATTGTGATCACCTCTTCGAGAGATAACACGGTCCGGAAACTTTTCCCGTAAAAGATCAATGGTTTCGTTGCTTGTATGGCTCGTAGCGCGGTCTTGTTGAAAGTAAACGTTGTCCAGATCAATACCAATTCCGGCCATAAAAAATCATTAATCATCTGTCGATAGCGCAATCCATTCACCGTAACTGTTGCTCCAGCCTCATTTTCGAAAAAGTATGGTCCAATGTCCCCGCGGGACCATAACCCGCACCAAACAGTCACACGTTGAGGATAGAGAGGCTTTTCAATAATAACTCTTCGGTTTTCCGAGCCCCAGATGCGACAATTTTGCTTGTTGACGAAGCCATCGAGGTGGAAATGGGCCTCATCACTCAAGATGAGTTTTCGATGGAATTCCGGATCATTTTCATGCATTTCAAGGACCCAATCAGCAAAGAGTCGACGTTGTTGATGATCGGCCGGCTTGAGTTTTTGTGTTAACTGAATTTTATAAGCCTTAAGACCCAAATCTTTATGCAAAATACGGTGTAATGACGTTTGTGGAATGCCTTATTCCAAAGAACGACGAGGAATGGACAAACCTGGGTTTTCTTCAACACTTTCGGCTACAGCAGCAATATTCTCGGCTGTTCTTGAGCGACGTGCACGGGTTTTATTCTTCACATCACTAACTTGTCCCGACAGGTCGAACTTTTCTACCAATTTCTGTATTGCGCTCCGACAAGGTGCTTCACGACGACCCAAAAATGTTCGAGTTTTACGAACCGTCTCTGCCACATTTTCACCTTTTTTTATAGTGAATTTTAATAATTTCAATGCGTTGTTGAATCGTGTATCGTTCCATTTTTAGTAATGGCGTGGTTTCTACTTGTCAAATGTCAAAAAATGACAGCTCCAAAAGTGACATCTACCGAAAAGCGGGCTAATTAAAATAACACCTATTATTGGAAAACCCTTTAGTAAACACAAATTTTGTACGGGGACGCCGCCACAAAATTTTTTTCCCAATAATATTAAAAGTTATTTTGATTTTTACATGTCGGTCCTTCTGTCTATCTGTCCGTCCGTACTTTCGATAACTCGATTAGGTACGCGTTTATTTAGACTACTAAAATTTTGTACGTAGCCTTTTTAAAAAAAAATTGTGTATTTAAGTTCGAAAATTGGACAAGTCCGAAACTCCTTCGTAGGCTAGCCATACAAAATTTTGTGATTCACTGCCTGAGAACGCGTCAACGTAGAGAACTGAAAATTTGTATACGGCGTTTTCATAAAAATAGTAAATGCAAATTTTTTAAAATTTATTAAATCGGGCAAGCCCTTCTTAGCGTTGCCATATGAAAATTTAGGTATTTTTCGTATACTGTGCGAACGATAAGTCCTAGACATTTTTATTGTACTGAAAAATTCTTCAGAGTATGAAATCCTCTGAAATTGGTTATAATCATTTTTATTGTCCAATGAACGCCTTCCAATAAATAATGCCTTTGCTTGTCAATCGCAAAAATAGTGAGTCAGGAATAATTCTAGCCGGATCATGACAATTTCATACGTACGTGGAAAGTAATTACAGAAATTTGTTATAGTTTGGGTAGCAACAAATGGTTTGATAATTAGGGATAAATCCGCGAAATATTTTGTACGGCCAGGCATGGTTTCATGACAAAACCTTCTGAGCTCATTATACTTTCTTATAAATTATCATTTAAAAAAAATAATAAAGCTTACCAAAGTAAAGCAACTTTGTGTGTTTCCTAAAATCATAAGATTATCCAAAGTTAATAAGTTAATAAATTCAGAAATACCAATCAATAATACTCATATTCATGAATTACAAAACAAATTCTCCATATCAAGCAGTATACATTATGTACATACGTGCAGGTATCTATACTCATTTTTATAGCCACATACGCGACGTTTATACCAGTCAATAGAGCTGACGGACAGCCCTGATTTTATCTGTCAATTTTACTGACAATCCTTAATCCGTCATTTTTCTCTACAAAATAAAGATTAAAATTTATATTAAACTCGTTTCAGTCATTCCCCACTCAAAAAAAAAAAAAAAAATAAGATTAGAATAATAAACAGAAATTTCCACTTGCATCTACCTTTTATTTTCAATTTCCGACATTTTAATTTTACATTTGACAGTTTATTGACTAGTCTGTATTGACTGGTCAGATACTTAGAATATAGAGAGTACAGGAAGTGTGATAAGCCAAATTTGGCGTAGTCAAATTCTGGTTGTGTGAGTATCTGTTGTCGCTGTAGTGAATGCTCAGTGCAGCCGTCTAGTAGAATCAATATAGAGAGCGGAGCAACAAGATATATGGTTGAAAATATTACGCTTGCTCCCATCGAAAATGTTCTTAGTTGCTGTCACTACACCTATATACCCTGAGAGTTTCTCAGCTGTCATAAACGTAAACAAATCTCGGTGGATGAAGGAATTTTTCGATATTTCAACGTTTTGGTTATGTATTTTGAATTTAATTTAATATAAAAATGTGTGTAAAGTACATAAAATAATATTATATAACTATACTTGTCTAAAAAGTGATTTCCCACGTCGTACCTTGGTGTTGTTGTGACAATTTTTTATCGAACACTTCATTCTGAAAATACATGAACATCACTTAGAAATTTATCACTATAATATCAACAGATAATTACTTACGCTCTTTACTTTCTTTAGCACTACTGTTAAATAAAATATCTTTCACTTTTCACAAGTTTTAAATTAAATTCAAATTGTTGCAAATTATAAAATTTCGTTTGACAACTGTAAGTACATTTGTCTCTTTCTTCAATATAATGCTGACCTACTTCACGGGACCATGAAAAAATCCACGCTCATGCATACGAATTTTACAGGTATCAACACTTCCTGTTGTCTCTATATTCTAAGCTCAGATATCTTGTCAGTACCACTGACATATATAACATGGACTGCCTGATTTTCTATTTCATATGGGTCAACTTTTGTTGGCAGGGTGTGACAATTATCTTAATTTCAAGTCTTACTTTCGTCTTAATATTCATATTAAAAGTTCAGCAAATTACAGCTGAATTCGAAATTATTTCTATTCTTGGAAGTTTATTTCCTACAACATCAAATATTTTTTAAACTTGAGTTTTATAGAAATAAATTTACGCAATTTTTTTCAGCCTGTCCCTAAAAGTAGGTATGGGGGACAGAGAAAGGATTACAAATACTGTATTGCCATCTATTTCTATTCTATATATTCATTTGGAAAACCACTGAACTGAAACTGGACTATGGTGGACTTTGTATAGAACTTATTATTTATATTTCAGCGAAAAAAAGTAGTTAAACCAAAAAGAGAGAACTATAGAAAAGTGATCCCATAATAATGTCAAATAATGTAAGCAATTTTTGTAGCGTCAGCAGTCCATTGTATATATGTCAGTGGTCAGTACAGACTAGTCAGTAAGAAAGAGTAGTCAGTAGGGGCTTAGACGAGCCTGTGTAAGTGTCAAACGCTGTCAGTGTTAGTTCTACTGACTCGTGTAACCCCCGGGATAAGAAAAAAAATTTCACATTTTGTACTGGAGCTTCTCGCCATCTCGGAAAGCTTTTGCTAATTAAAATAAATAAACACCAATTTTATCACGATCGAGGTTTACAAATTGATTTTTATAAAATAAACTGCTTTCGGGATTTATACAGTTTTTGCACCACTGAATAGAATAATTTCAATCTTCATTCTCATGTTAAAATAAACGTGTAGTAATAAATTTTATTCAAGTTACGGGGGTCTCAATTTTAATGTTATAAAAGTAATTATAACATGAAAAATATTAAAAATTTGGAAAAATCAGTTCCGGTAGCATTTACAAATATGTTTGGAAAACCTATGTACAAAAAATAATTAAAATTGGTGTGTACATGAAAAAGTTTTAAGGACCGGGACGGAAAATATGATGTTTTTTTTTTTAAAAAGCGTAAGTCCGTAGGAGTTTTGAATATTTTGCCGAAGGTTTCAAATCAATATCGTAAAAATTGTGGAAAATAAAAAGTGGGTATAAAATGCTTGCAAATTTATTCAGCCTTAAAATCATCCTGATTTCTTAATCTCCTGTATTATCTGCCTTTTTTTTTTTTATATAAAGATACGTTGCTTTTAGAGATTGAATATTTTCTCTGCTGCTTTCGCGTCGACACCCTCAATATACATGTAACTAAGCAACGTGTTTCTGTAAAGCTGCATTCATCGAAATTCGGTTTCTATAGTTTGAGAAAGAAAAATCCCATAAACATTGTAAATCGCCGTCAAATCGCCAAAAATTGAACAGTTTTCATTTCAAAGCGTGGGAACTTTTTGGGAAAACGTTGATCGTAGGCTTGTAGGCGACAATTTGATTTGTAATCTTTTACGTCAGCTAGACTATTAAAGCCGGAAGTGTGTAGTCTTGGATGGCCCCTTGAATTCAGAAATGTTTGGTCTTGGTTACAAATTTACCTTTATGGGGGCCAACCGCCTACGTCGCAGGGAATTCCGTCTGCATACGACGTAGTCTTGTACAGCACAATCTGACTTTAATGGGGGATATCGTCTAGTCGTCTTCGTCACAGGGAATTCCTGTGTGACTAATGGCGCCTCATTGTCTATTGATTCAGTGTCGCTGATGACGTCACAATTCATTTTCTATATCTAGATAAATGATCTACCCTGCGTTGGTTGGACGATTCCTATGGCGTCATATGTCATTTGTCTGGCTCATGCGAACTTTAGGGATGCATATCGTTAATAATGCTCCGACAAGTGTAGTGGTAGTTCCCTGCTAGATGTCTTTGTGACTAATACCCCAAGTAGACCATAGCCAATTTAATATTCCTGGAATCAGTGATCATATAGCGATTATAGCTTCTTTGCAATCTCTGCATTATCGTCCTCAACCGGTTGTGAGAGCATTGTTTACAGGGACTTCAAATCGATTGATCTTCGGAAATTGCAATTTGCGGCTGGTGACATTTTGTGGAGCTATATATATTCCAGATGTTAATCACTAAATTGCGTGCTTAAATAATAGACTAAATTATCTCTTTGACTATTTTGTACCCATAAAATCACGTAGGACAAATTCTAGCTCGCCGTGGTTCACAAGGGATATTCAAGCTCTAATGGCTGAACGAAATTAGAAGGGCGAAAACTAATTACTGTAAGGAAAAGTTCAATCCTTCCTTACCATCTCGTGTACTGTGGAAAAATATTAAAAGTATGAATTTAATAAAACGCCCCCAAAGTGAAAGTCATATTGATCTGGATGAACTGAATAATTATTTTTGTAATGCGGCGGGTAATTTAAATAATATTCCTTTTCCTGTATTTTCTCAAGCGGATTACTATGAGGGTGATTTCGCTTTTAAAAATTTGACTGAATCTGAGGTTATACTCTCCATAAGGTCTATTAAATCAAATGCTGTTGGTTTGGATAATTTTAATCTTAAATTTTTAAAGTTAATTCTTCCATTTTATATTAATCCGATTACTCATATATTCAATACAGCAATCACAACAGGTTGCTTTCCAAACATATGGAAGTTGGCAAAGGTTATACCCGTGAAGAAAAATCCCAAAGCTGACAGACCATGTGACTATAGACCAATTAGTATCCTGCCTTCCTTATCCAAAGCTTTAGAAAGGCTTATTTTAAACCAACTGACGAGTTACATCGAAGGTCACGGCTGATATCACTCGGGATTTCGCGCTAGACATAGTACAGTTACTGCATTCCTAAGCTTAGTTGAGGATATCAGGAATAATATTGAAGATAATCAGGCTACAGTCTTGTGCTTGCTCGATTTTACAAAGGCATTTGATTCCGTAAACTTTGATATCTTATGCAATAAACTTAGACCCCAATATAACTTCTCAATCTCGGCGACCAAACTTATACGTTCCTATCTTTCTGATAGGAAGCAGATTGTAGCGACGGATAAGGGATGTTCGAATAGCAAAATTCTATTCTCCGGCGTGCCAGAGGGGTCTATCTTGGATCCTTTGATGTTTTTTTTTTGTTTTTTTATATATATATATAAACGATCTAACTGAGGTTACTTGTCAATCCTCTCTCAAATTATATGGTGATGATGTTCAAATGTGCTTCTCCTCAAGCTTAATAAATCTCCATTGTAGCATAAACAAAGTTAATATTGATTTGGAAGCTATTGAATCCTGGGCTAGTTTGAACTATCTTAAGCTGAATCCTTCAAAGTCGCAAGTTATTGTTCTTTTAAAAATCACGTTCATATGTCCCAATAACCTTGTGTTAAACTTAATGGTATATCTATTCCTTTTGCTGAATCAGCTCGCAACCTTGGTATAATTTTTGATACTTCATTAAACTGGAATAAACACACTGATACCTAGTAGGTAAAATATATGGTGGCTTAAAGGGTCTGTGGCGTTATGTATCCTATACCCCCAGAGAAACAAGGACTCGGTTGGTAAAAGCGCTCTTATTACCAATCATAACATATGGCTGTGAAGTTCTCGGCAATTAAAGTGGCAGATGTCGGGATAAAATAAAATGTAGCATATAACTCCTGTGCTAGGTATATTTACGGCATCCGCCGACGATATCATGTATCTAAGTTTTCCAGAGCTATCTTAGGTTGTACGCTGAACAATTATATTAAATTTAAAATATATCTCATGATATTTCGCATATTTAAGCGCATGTGCCCCAATTACCTATATAGTAATGTAAAACTAATTGCATCCGCTCGCACAAAACTGCTGCTCATACCGAAACACAGATCCCATTTCAGTAGTCGGTCATTTTTCGTCTATGGTGCTCAACTCAGTGCCCTGACAGCTTCAAACTATCATTTCAAATTTCTCTAGCATGTAATTATTGTTTTATTTTTATTTTATTTTATTTTTTGCCTTATGTTATTCAATTTAGTTTAATATTAATTTTTAATTTTCTTCAATTCAAATATTTCCATTTCTTTAAAAAATTTCTATCATTTGGTAATTCTAATTCTATGAATCTACTAGTATTATTTTACCACAGCTTATTTGCTTTTCTTTTTATTTTATCTTTTCTTAATTTAGCAATTTCTATGTTCTTTTTATTACTTATTAATTACTATTATGCTTTACTTTATTGTTAATTATAAATTTAATTTTTAATTTTTATTTAATGTTTTTTTATTTTACTTCTTCAAAATCGAAATCGACTTTCCTTCCTGTATCTTTAATTAGGAGTATGCGCAAATCAATGATCATTGTTCTCACTTCTGCTCTTTAATTTCAATAAATTTGAATTTGAATTTGAAAAAAAAAACTGTCTTTGCTGGAATCAATCCAAAAACTCTTGGTTTGCAAAATCTCGAGGCGCCCTATCCATGAAGACGCAGATGATGGATATATCTCCATATAATTGATGACTTTATTCTAGTTTCATGAATCCCCACAATGCGACACAATCTTCAACTAGTGGCAGTCATTGACATATTAAATGTAGATTTTTATTCCGATAGTGAAATATATAGGGATTTTGATCCAAAACACGCATAGCTTATTTTTTACATACTAGATTTGACTCCTCCGTCAGATGATTTTTTCATAATCTGAATGATTTGTGTCAATGCCCTAGAGGTTTAATATTTTGTATAAAGGTAGTCTCGGTTAACTGTTATTATTTTGCAACAAAAGGCCGAGAAATTCGAGATAGTTTAATGTCGGCTCCTGTTACGCCTTTATATTGATCCGAATAATTCAGTTTTTTTTTTAATGTGAAAACCCTGTATCCTTAAATTATTATTAACGTGAAGCATTACTTGTATAACTTATACTCCTTCGATCCATTGTAATATTACTTCCGTACATCTCTCCACTTTTGAGAGACAGCGCTTGAAATACGAAATTTCAATAACAACGAGTAAAAAAGCTAGAATTGGTCTAAGGCCAATTCTTATGATACCCTAGAGATGAATGCCCTTATGAAATTTCGTATTGACGACGCCCTACTGTGCAAGTTTGATTTTGGAAGTGGTTTTTTGCATAAATTTTTAGAACGGTTTGTCGGACAGAAAAAATGATTATAACCAATTTTATAAGATTTCGTATTCTGAAGAAGTTTTTAGTGTAATAAAAATGTCTTGGACTGGTCGTTTTCAAAGTATACGTAAAAAACCTAAAGTTTTATATCGCAACACCAAGAAGGAATTGCCCGATTTAGTCCAGTTTTGAAATTTTATTTGCTAGTACAATGAAAACACCATTTACCAAATTTCAGCTCTCTACGTCGACGCGTTCTCAGGCAGTGTCCAAATTTATATTGGAAAACGAAATTTTTGTATGACAACCCCATGAACTCCTTTATGTGGCAACACCAAGAAGGAGTTACCCGATTTAGTATATTTTTGAAATGTTATTTGCTAGTACAATGAAAACACCATGTTCCAAATTTCAGCTCTCTATGTCGACGTGTTCTCAGGCAGTGTCCAAATATGTGGAAAACGAAATTTTTGGAGTTGCCCGATTTGTCTCATTTTCGAACTTAATTTTACTTTTTTTTAAAGTCTGTGTACAAAATTTCAGCTCTATAAGTATACGCGTTCTCGACTTATCGTGCGTATAGACGGAAGGACAGACGGACGGACATGCAAAAATCAAACTAACTTTAAATATTATGCGTGGGTGTCCAATCCATTTTGCTGTATGATCATTATTTCGAGGTGTTACAAACGAAATGACAAACTTAGTATACCCTATAGATTTCATATATGTAGGGTACAAAAATAAATATCAGAATCAGAATTATTTCCTACTCAAACACAAACACCCTTGCATGGGTACTAAACAGATTTCAAGGAGAACGACATATTTTTTTTTCTTTTTTTGATGATTATGTAGGTAGGTACTGTATGCCTAATATCATCACAAAACCAAATTTATTATTTCAAACTACTTTCTCAGATAATGTTAACATAAAATGGTAAAATTACAAACTTTATTTTAATGTAGCCTACAGGTAGATATCTTGTTAAGAGACGATCAGGAAATAACCGACATTTGAAGAGTGACACAAATCAAAGTAATTAACTAAATTAGATAACATAAAACTAATTTTAATTTCACTACTACATCATAAAAAAAACTAGAATACGAAGAACATCGCCGACAAGGATCTAGCTCACAATTGGCTGCACTTCATTACATTCTAAATGGAACTTTATCGAACCATGAGCATCATCCACATCATGAAGGTATTTCCTATTAAATTAATCCGAAAGAATTCAGAATACTTGAACAATTAAAATTCCAGGAAATCCTCGACTTTTGCATGACGGAGATGTCTATGTTGGCCATATTCAACCTTGGGTCAAAGGATTGGCAATGGATAAATATTTTGAAGTAGAAAATGGAGTTGTTAAAATTTCTGAAAGTGGAATTTACTTAATCTATGCGCAGGTATAAATCATTTATGTTCAATGCCAGCACTTACGTAAATAATTATGAGAGAAATTAATTTTTCAGATATTCTACCATAATCATATGGACAGGAATGGATTTTTTGTGTATCACAATTCTCATCCTTTCCTACAGTGTGCGCTAACCGTTCCTACAAATACTCTTAAAGGAAACACATGTTACACAAGTGGAGTCACATACCTTGAACAAAATGACACTATCCATTTACGAGATTTATTCAGAGAGCGCGTAGTGAATCTCAGGGGATCGAAAAGTTTCTTCGGTATGGTGAAGTTAACCGATACTGACACTCAAAGAATGTTTAAGGACATGAATTAAGGAAACATGACATAATCTTAGTTTATTTCTCAAAACAAGAAATTAATTAAAAGCTTAATTAAGCGCTACTATCAACGTGCTTCGAATTTTCTTGCATAATCAATTTTATGTAGAAGGATGATGGAAATCGATTTTATGTGAAAGCTTACGCGTATTATATAATGTATATGTATGTAAATCGAATTTTCCGCTAATCTTATGACATATATATTTTTTTTTAAGAAGAATTCTATTTATCTAAGGTAAAGTAAGATAAATTTTAAATGTGATGAACAGTCCCCTGTGAATGTTGTTTGTATGGTGATATACGTATTTGTAAATAGTTTATGTTATTTAATATGTATGAAATTATATAAAAATTTTATATGCATGCATAATATATCTAGAATAAAAATGAAAAATAATTTATGTAACTCTTTTGACATATTCACTGAATATATAATATCTACTATGTATATGTATGTAGTTATTCAATTTGATTTTTTGTACTTGAACCATGATCGTAAAAAGAACACTATAAAGATGTCATGGGTTCATATAAATGCTTTTCTTAGAAATTCCAGCCTGAACACAGCGGTAGGTACCGAATGAATGATACGACTGCAGTAGGATCATTCCATATCAAATAGGCAGGGTCGGACTGGGTCATCAAATCGGCCCGGGCAAATAATGACAAGCCAGCCCCCAAGGGTCTTCAAAAATGACTTGTTTATAAGAGGCAAACAACCCAAATTATTAGGCTGAGCACAAGGAGAGCAAGACAACGTTTTCTATGAATATTGAATTCGATGCTAAATAAGAAGAAAGAAAGAAGAAATTTATACTGGAAATATGTATGTACAGAATATGTGTAAGAGCGGTTGGCCGTTTAACACTTAAAATTAAAACTAAACAAGTAAAAAAGCTAGAATTGGTCTAAATGAATGCCCGTATAAAATTTCGTATATTCACCCATCTATGCAAGTTTGATTTTTGAAGTGGTTTTTCGCATATATTTCTAGAACGGTTTATCGGACAGAAAACTTGATTATAAGCAATTTTATAGGATTTCGTATTCTGAAAAAGTTTTTAGTACAATAAAAATGTCTAGAACTGATAGTTTTCACAGTATATGTCTAGGACTGATAGTTTTCACAGTATATGTAAAAAACCTAAATTTTTATATGGCAACACCAAGGAACGGTTGCCGATTTAGTCCACTTTTGAAACATTATTTGCTATTATTATGAAAACACCATGTACCAAATTTCAGCTCTTTATATCAATGCGTTCTCAGGCAGTGTCCAAATAAATAGTGGAAAACGAAAGTTTTGTATGGCAACCCCACGAAGGAGTTACCCGATTTGTCTCATTTTCAAACTTAATTTTACTTTTTTTTTTAAAGTCCGTGTACAAAATTTCAGCTCTCTAAGTTTACGCCTTCTCGAGTTATCGTGCGCACTGACAGACAGGCGGACGGACGGCTGGACAAACGGACAGATGAACGGACATGCAAAAATCGAAATAACTTTTAATACCATGCATGGGTGTCAAATCCATTTTGCTCTACTAATCATTATTTTGAGGTGTTACAAACGGAATGACAAACTAATTACATCCTTTAGATTTCATCTAGGGTATAATACAACAGGGTTTCTCTGTGGAAGCAGGATCCGAGAGACCAACAATTTTACTTACTCAGTTGTAACAAGATTAAGGCAAGTGAAGCAGACGTTGAGCCGGAGGGGCATTGCTCGTTAAAAAACTATTGCGGGTGAAAAAAATAACATTAATAACATTTGCCTTTGACAAATATAATAATTTTTGAGTTTTAACTGTTAAATAAATGTTGCTCTCGATTTGAATTTACCCGCTTGACAAGGCTGAGGTTGATTCGTGATCCTGACATGGAAGAAATTTTTGCCAAAATTTTCTAAAAATATTGTTATACCAGCAAACGCTAAAGAAACAAGAAAAAAGAAGCGACTCGAACTTTTTGAATCACAAAATGATGAGTGATGTCAGTATTGCTACAAAACAAGAACTTCGTACACCAATTTTTGAATCGATTGATGTTCTTTTATTCTAAGTGACGAGGAGGTATGAAATGTTAGAACAACTTTCAGAAGATTTTAGATTCCTTTCTGGCGATCTTATTACAGAATGTACACTATAACAACAATTTTACTTACTCAGTTGTAACAAGATTAAGGCAAGTCAAGCAGACGTTGAGCCGGAGGGGCGTTGCTCGTTAAAAAACTATTGCGGGTGAAAAAAATAACATTAATAACATTTGCCTTTGACAAATATAATAATTTTTGAGTTTTAACTGTTAAATAAATGTTGCTCTCGATTTGAATTTACCCGCTTGACAAGGCTGAGGTTGATTCGTGATCCTGACATGGAAGAAATTTTTGCCAAAATTTTCTAAAAATATTGTTATACCAGCAAACGCTAAAGAAACAAGAAAAAAGAAGCGACTCGAACTTTTTGAATCACAAAATGATGAGTGATGTCAGTATTGCTACAAAACAAGAACTTCGTACACCAATTTTTGAATCGATTGATGTTCTTTTATTCTAAGTGACGAGGAGGTATGAAATGTTAGAACAACTTTCAGAAGATTTTAGATTCCTTTCTGGCGATCTTATTACAGAATGTACGCTGATAGTCTGAGAAAAACCGGTTTTGGATTTGTTTCAATAAATTCACGACTATAGCCACCAAGAGTCCTATCTAAATGTCGAAATCGCATTCAAAGCTTTTGTAACATTGTCAATGACGATAGCTTCATGTAAAAGAAGTTTAAAAAAATTGAAGTTCATAAAAAATTTCCTGTCATCTACAATGGGTCAAGAAAAAGAAATGACAGGAATGCTTGTCATTTTGAAAATATTATAAACTAATTCATGACGAAAAAGCTAGAAAAGTTCATCAATAAAATCTTGCAAATATTTCTATCAAATTGATTCACCTGTTTTTAAATGTACTTTACTCGCAAAAAATTAATATCAACTAATAATTTTATGTGCAATAAATATTATTTATTATTCTTCTCATGATCAATTGTTGCTCAACTTTGTACAGTCAGTTGATATACCACGTCAAAATAGTATAGTTCAAATTACATAAGGTTTGTTGAGAGTTTTATGGATCAGGCGCCAAAACGAGTTGTTACGGCTCTGTGTGAAGGAACTACTCTTTGGTTTTGGAATCTTTTTGTAACCGCTTAGAAATTCAATCGCTCCTTCACTTACTTCTATGGCCCAATATAGGAACAAAAACAATGCCACTGCTTCACCAAATGTGGAAACATTCAGGCTGTTTCTAATATTTGGGTACTTTCTAACACTAGAAATTTGTCATAAGTAATACAATTAGAAAATAAAAACAAAATTTAAAAACTGTTTTATATTTGCTCTTCAATTTCGAATTTGTTTTAAAAGTACACATAGGAATAGCAAACCTTTAAAGGCCCTGTTGAATCCTTCTGATAAAAATCACATTTTCCGTGCATTTTTCGAAATAAAAATGATATGATGCAAAACATAATGTAAACCGCTTTAAAAAAAAAGTGAATGCTTTTAAAGCCACGCGAAAGCCAAATTTGCCAAATATAATGCTATCTAGGAAACACCCATTTGCCTCCGCGTCCTGACAGTGTTTATAAGTTGTAGGACATTTCTGAGTAATTATCTAAATAGCTTTATTGTATTAGGCTTTTAGGTTATGCAATAAAGTACTTTTTCAATTTCAATATCTCTCCTCCCACCGCAGTCGCAACATTCGTCCAGAGTACGTGTTGTCACGTTAATGTGAAGCCCACCAGCCCAAAGACCACCGGCCCATCGGGCTAGCGCCCGATCGCCCAGTCCGGCTCTGCAAATAGGCGACATGTGTGACATGATCATATATTTTTTGTTTTTTTTTTTAATTTTACATACTTGGAGAGATTGTGAAAACAAAAATACGAATTAAAAAATTTCCCTATACATTGCGTATTTTGCGAATTATACATAGTATTTTTAAAATTTCAAAAAAATTCTGTCCTGGGCCCTATTGCACCAACCATTTATCACTTACTAGTTAACAAATTATAATTTTTTTTTTTGATAAGTGTGAGTGATAAGAGTTGCACAAAAACCATTTAAAATTTCACTCACTTATCAATCGAGAAAACTTATAAATTTTTGCTAAGTAAAGATCATAAATGTTGCACCAAAATTTAAAATTAATTATCACAAAATTACAAGTTTTATACATTGATCAGTATGCGGTATATATAATAACAATTGGTGAAGGGAAAAAATTAGTTAAATTTGTTTTGTAATTTTCTAAATTATTTCATTTAACTTTTTTTTCCTACAATATTATTTGGCTCTTTCTAAAATAATGCTGTTATTCAAAAGGGAATATTTCCAAACTTTGCAAGCCAATATTACCGGAAGTAATAGTCAAATTTTTTTCAAAATAATATATTCTAGATAACTTATCATATCCTTTCCATATATTCCTCCTATTATTCTGTAAAGCTGTTGGTATTGCTACAGTCAGTTTTTTCGATTTTATGAAAAAACGATCTTTTGAAAAGACACTCCTCATGTGTCCCTTACAAAATCCAAGTATAAGTGAAATTGTCACTTAATTATCACTTACATCGATATTTGTCTACTTAATACGGCAAGAGTAATACGTCCAAAGTCGTATGTTTTCGACAAATATTACTTTAACCAACAATCATAATCAGTGTTGTTCCTTTACGCGTAGACTTTCATTGTCTACTCTTTAGCGTAGACATTAGCATAGACAAACAAATTTATTGTACACAATGTCGACAATGTCAACTAATGTGTCGACAATGTCAACTATTGTGTCGACAATGTCAACTATTGTGTCGACAATGTCAACTATTGTGTCGACAATGTCAACTATTGTGTCGACAATGTCAACTATTGTGTCGACAATGTAGACTTTGTACTCTGTTACAAACAAAACTTTTAGTTAGTACGTGAAGTGGTATCTTATTGTTATGAAAATTAAAAATAAGTTTAAGACAAGTTATAATTATAAAATATGCCAGGCAGACCGAAAAAGAAAGCTATCGATAAAGTTAGATTCGATCTCGAAAAACCAACAATTTTTTATTTAAGGAATTCAAATACACGAGAAAAGATGATTGGGACAGTTATCAAAAGGAAACCTCAGTCTTCGAAATTCTATACATGAAAGATATAATAAAAACCATTAGCTTTTTAGAATATTTATTTATTTATTTATTTACCTAGAGTCTACAGAGCTCGTCTCCTACAGACAATTAATACTTAAAAAAATTAATTAATTTATTTAATACTAAGTAGTAAATGCACCAATTCGCGTCCACTACCCAATTCGCGTCCACTTCATTTTATAACATGCCATAAAACGACGTATTTTTCTTAAAATGCAGATAACTAGTTAAGTGATGGGAGTCGTTAACCACATGTGGGTTTCTATAAGTCCTGATAGCCTTTTAAGCACAGCTCGAAAAAACCGGCCAAGAGCTAGTCGGACTCGCACACGAAGGGTTCCGTACAATCGTAGAAGATTTAACATATGTACTTTTTATTTTATTATTACTTTTTTATATTCATTATTTGTTGTTGTAGCAGCTATAGTATTTCTCACTCTTTCAAAATTTCGTGTGTCTACCTATTACGGTTTAAGAGATACAGCGATTGTTAATGTCGAGCAAAAAACGCTGAAATAATCGAGATTCTTGGGCCCCCTTTAATTTTTAATTTAATTTAATTTTTATTATTTGTTATTATAGCAGCAATAGAAATACACACTCAATAAAAATTTCAACTCACTACCTATTACGGTTCATAAGATACAGCCCGCTGACAGACAGACGGACAGCGGAGGTTTAGTACGGGTACGGAACCCAAAAAATGAGCAAGGCGATAGCACGAATACATCGAAATACAGCGAAAATGTTACAACCTTTTCCTGAAATGCAATCCAGAGCTAGCACATCCAATTCCCGAATTCCTAACCGAAGCCAGAGATACTGGGCGTGTATCTTTATTCTGCTCAGAGCACTCCGAGCGCTCTGAATGTGTATCTTTATTATTGCTCAGAGTGCTCTAACTAATCGTAGATAAACCTCGCAGCATTTGGAGCAATCTGTCAGTAATACCACAAGAGCGCAAAAAAATCCTATTGAAAATGTGAATATACTTTTTTAAATTTCATATTTCCTTCCTTTCCTTCACCCCTTATTTATTTTTATAACTTTATTATTATTTATTTATTTTTATAAATAATTTTTTATTATCAATAGATATTTCACAAATCATAAGTGCTGCCAATATAAAGAAAAACTGCCAGAACACACAGAGCACTCCGGATTTGTATCTTTTATCCAGAGTGCTCTGAACGTTCTAAAAGATCTGTTCGATCTACGGAGCGGAAAAAAGATACACGCCCTCAGTTTCTGAAGAGGTTATTCGAAAATGGTTTGATGAGCTGTAAAATTATATAAAGGAGATGAATGCAAGAGACATATTTAAAGAAACAGTTGCTTTCCCTTACATATGACCACTTAGGGATCTAGTCAATAGCCATGCCAGAAGCCGGGTTTTTAGTTCGTTATGAGTCGGGCTACATGAGAATATTCGCGAATGGCATTAATGGTTACATGGTTAATTACTGAACAAATTCAAAAACATGTGAACTTTTTTGTTGAGGTCCGGGGATAATTTTATACGCACTTCCTCCTAGCACAATACATTTGCTATAACGAGCAGGTAAGTAACGGGAGTGGTTAAGTGACGATCTTGCTTTAAAGAGATGAGTTAGCTTTGGATGTTAGGGGCATGGAATTCGACGCGATCACTTTGCACAACCGAGAATATTGTCAAGATCGTTATTCAATGATCTAATCATTCAATCTCGTACAACACATGTGACTTTCACTCGAAATCCGCAAGAGTGTCAAAGAAATAAGCGAAATCAAGGTACTGTCATCGGCAAAACTACGGATGGGATTGAAATTAAGACAAAGCAGATCATTGAAAATTAAGATGAAAAACGGAGAAATAATAGAGCCCTGAGGCACACGGCACTTATAGGGTGAGCTTCAGATGTAACACATCAAACAGATCGAGAACTCCCAATCCATAATAACGTGGAGAGGAGAGATCAAGAGGTTCAAGTTTGGCCAAAAAGTATGTTGAACTGAATATAGCTTTAAGGCAAAAAATTATTTTATAATTCTAATTTATAAAACGTTGAATTTCATTATGTTATATAATTCCTTCTTGATTTGTTCCTTTTAATTTAATGAAATTTAAAAGATGCTGTTATGTAAAACAACACAGTTTGAATTGAATTACATAGTTTTAATCTGAAGAATGTTATGTTTTATGTAACTGTGAATTATATTACAAATTTTATTTTTTAATGGCTTTTCAAATCAGAAATAACGAAAACTTATTAAAGTCGTATCTTTCAAAACAACATGTATTTAACATTCCATATAAAAGTAGTTATTTTTAACCTGGCCGCGAATTGGCACCTTAGTGGACGCAAACTGGCTTATACTGGACACAAACTGGTGATTACCACGCACTGATATTTTCAATTTGTTATGCAGACTAGATAAATGTTTTGAGTTTTTAATTTAAATTAAAAGATAAATATTCAGCTTACTCTTTTAGCACAAAAGTTTAAATATCGAGATTAAGTAAATTCTACTAAAAACCCTTCTTGTAAGGATGGCATTTCCTTAAATAGCCGCGAATTGGTGCGTTTACCCTATACTGAGAAACAGAATTTCGTACAAAAATAATAAGATATTTAATTTGAAATTTCCATGAAAAAAATTCTATGTAATTATTAGGTAATTGAAATTTCAAACATTAATTAAGATTACTTACGTATATCTCTTGGAGCGGAGAAATCTAAATATTTATCGAAATAGTTCAATTTACTAATAGTAATATTTACACATTCTTGATAACCATACTTGGTTCTATGAGAAGAAGCATAAAGTAAGTTTCTTGCTCTTAAGGTCCTTTCTGGAGCATATAAATTCAACATATTAAGAAGCTCTGGACATAAAATATTGGAATACAAAATATCCCTTATTATAGTAAATAAAGCACATCACATGTCACGCCTGAAACTCAGATTTGATAATCATATTAGTAAACGTCTTCACTCGTACGAGGGTAAGGGGAATCCCCATATATGTATTAAGCATATAACATATAAAACGTGTAAAAGTTCTTTGAATAGATTCAAATCTGTGGGTGCGCATTTGGTAATGGGGAGACCTAATGATTGCAGCGTATTCTACTATGGGACGAACAATAGTAGTAAACAAAGTCTTAAAAGTACCAACGTTTTTGAATTCCTTAGAGTTCCTTTTTATGAAACCAACAACATTTTAAACATGAGAGTTTATTATAAAAAACAACACCCAAATCGGTGACTTCGCGAACACGACTTAACGAAACACAATTAATAACATAATTAAAGCAAGCTTTATAGAACAATTATAAGTAAAATATGACATTTTGAAGTAATTAAATTGAGGCTATTTCTAAGACTCCACTTACACAAACTATCAAGATCATTTTGTAAGTGAAGGCAAGAATTTGAGCAGATAATTTTTAGAAACAACTTTAAATCATCAGCATAAATTAAACAGCTTGAGTACTTGAATATTGAGCTAATATCATTAATGAAAATATTGAATAATATAGGACCTCAGTAACTACCCTGAGGAACTCCAGAATTTGCTTTAAAGATGCGTGAAAAGTTTGTAATAAATTTTGAAAATTTGTTTGCTGTTAGTAAGATAAGATCCAATCTAAAAAAGTTTATATATACAACGAAGATGCTGATAATCTGATTAATTTTTATTAATCTAAATAACTATGTTTTTAATTTAAATTGCTGAAGTAATTATAACTAAGTTACGCATATAATTTTATATACATCTTATTTATTCTATATTCTCTTTATGCTTACTATTATCAATCATTATTCTCAGCTTCAATAAATTATGTCGGTTATTATCCGAATCATTATTTTTGGTGTACTTATAATCTATTTCCTAACTAACAAAGTATAATAAACTCATTTGAATTTTCTACCAAATTTTAATTCTCTACATTGTCTACGCTTATAAAATATAGTGTAGACAAGGGATTATTGTCTACAGGTAATTGTCGACGCATAGACAATAATTTAGTCTACATCACGTAGATTACATCGCACAACACTGGTCATAATACCTAACGCCATTTCTCACTTAAGGAAGCGTCCGACAGCGTTAGAGAACAACTTGGAACTGATAAATATTTCTTTATTTATTTTTAAATACACACAATTGTCAAATCCAAAATTTGTTAAAAATCTCTTGACCTAATATCGATTTTTCTTCAAGAAATAAGTGGAGAAATTCCTTAATCGAATTCCTTGGATCTAGCATACGGCCCTTAAGTCGTGAAACTTGAGTATACAAAGCTGATATATTTACTCGAGATGTAAGTAGGTACTTTGTACATCCTTTGCAAATCGACACTTTGTACGTCTTTGCTTTATGTACAGATGATTTAGAATACTTTTCCTACTTCTTTCGTAATCAACAAGAATTTTCACAATCGATGTCGCTGCTATAGTGGGGGTTTCTTCAATATCAGTGTTAATTTTTTTATTAGATACATTATGCTTATCATTCTCATATTATATTTATATTTTTAATATTAATAGAACAAAACAACATTACAAAACGCTTCTTCTTCTTTGTATGTAGGGTTTCTCATCTCTAAGTCTCTGCTGTTATATTTTAGCTACTAAAGAGACGCCTGATAATAGAAACTCGCCAAAATTTATTTTAGCGCGGACTTCAGTACTAGGCTTATTATGCATTTGTTTTCTGTAATTATGATCAAATAGTGGGCGGAAAAAAACGTTTTAGTTTAAAAAGTTACTTATGCATTTTTATTCAGTAACCCCTTTAGGCCAACGTACACGTTGCCACATACTGCACGCGCATTTCGCTGAACTTTTGTGCCTAGACTTGTTACCAATATTTCGCTCCACGGTAGTTCCTTATACGAAACTATTTTCTTGCAGTATGCTGCTCCGGTATGCTTCGGTATGCTGCTCATGCTGCAGTTCGAAACTTGGCATTTTGGAATTTTTCCTTCTACCTGAATGACTTTCATCCGTAACAAGTGCAGCATGTACGCCTACGAATAGTAATATAATATTTTAGTTAGTTGTTTTGCAACTTTAGCGGTTGTTGTAACATTTTACAAATCGGTTTTATTGCTATTTTTTGCAAACAAAGTTGTAAAACCGAAGTAAGGTTAGGAATGACTTAATAACTATTCTTCGATCATTTTCCATTTAATCCATTTTATCGACCAAACAGGCGTTTCGGAAACAAATTTTTATGGTCAAAGGCCCACACGGGGAAGTAGGCAGCATCGTCAGGGTACTGTCACCTGGAGCAACTTCACACACAGCGAATGTGCTGCCATTTACTGCCGCTGCAGTGAGGCTGACGGGCGCGATCGGCGAAAGAAGGAAGAAGAGGAATCGAGGAGGCCAGAAAAGGGACGGCCGGCCATGAGAGGTTTTTTTTGGAGTGTTGAATGGGAAGACAAGGTGGAGGTAAAAGAATGTGAAAAAGAAATTTTTTTTGGAAAGAGGCTTTTAAGGAGCAATAAGGAAAGAAAAAGAAAATCGAAGAAAATCCAAGAGTAAGAGCGTAATCGGTACAAAAGGAAAATGAGGAAGGTCGCCGCGCACTTACCGGGTACGTGCCGGGTTCCAAAATGGGGAATGATTTTCAGGTGGTAATTTATGTGTCTACTTCTGTTCTAACGAGGCCCCGCTCCGTGCTCCGAAGGAGAGAGCAGTCGCTGATATTAAGGAAAGGGAAAATTAAAAACTGAAACACTTAGTTATTCCTTTTTTCTATTTTTTTAATATTACTATTTTTGTTGTTCCATTTGTTTTCGTTGCACTTCAAATTATATTTTCTTTTCGTTTTCAAAATTAACTAATTCGATTTTCTTTCAAAATTATTTAGTTAGATTTTACTTGTCGTTTTCGAAATTATTTAATTCGATTTTCTTTCAAAATTATTTAGTTACATTTTACTTTTCACTCAATTAATGAGTTCGGAACGGATTTTTAAAACGTTCGCAACTCGACGGAATTAAAGAACGAATTCCCCAAGGTTTGGGCAAATTGCACCCAGGTACCCACGATATCTTGCAAAAGCTTTTTTATATTTTATTGTTTTCTCACGACGTTGAAAAAACGTACGTGAGAAAATGCAAAAGTTTTTTTTTTGATGCGAGCTATATGCATCAATGGAAACTGTAATCCGATATGCACTTGTGCGCCCGTCTTGAAATATTAATTTTAAGAGGGCGCGAATAATTTTGATAATTGTATGTATGTATGTACATACAATTAGATATGATTAAGTAGGTAATGTACGTATGTACATAGTAGGTACATACGGAAAAAAAGTAAGAAGACACTGTATTAAGTAAGTGTGCATACCGTGTGAGTGGAATGTGTGTCTGATAACAAAATGCAATTTATGCTAAATTGCATTTTGTTATAATATGGGAATGCATTTCTAAATGCATTTTAAGTTTTGAATGAGATTTAAAAATGAAGTAATTTTTCATTTTCAGGGTCAATTAATGGTACATCAATATATCGTATTGGACGATATATTGATGTATCGGTATTATGGTTGTGATTCGGGGCATTGGGCACCTGAGTCACAACACTTCGTGGCTAGAACTAATACAGGAACGTTGCGATAACTTGCCCGATACGTTTCAGCATCGTCCTATACACGCCACAAAAACTTTTTTACCAAATAACAAACTACCACATTTGCATATGGATTGATTTTTTATTAAATGATAATATAAATACTTATACATATAAATGATGGTTGATTTAAGCTTTCAAGTAGAAAGTTTCATTTACTTTTTAAATACAAGATATTAAAATATGTACATATGTACTTCGATTAAAGTAAAATTAGTCGATATCTGTATCGAAGTAATTGATGCGGAAGGAATTTGTCGTTAAACGTAAGGCCGATACCTCGAAAAAGTACAAAGCCCCGCACATAAAATCAAATATAAAACTTTTTATTTAAAAATTAATATTTAGCCATAAAACATTTTTGGTAAAATTCATAAAAATTAATGACTAAAAAATCTAACAAACTACAAAATATATCTTTTTAAATTTTCCCTTAAGCATTTTTTAGTTATTCTAATCTAATGCTTCCAATTTATCCCGAATATAATGACAAAAAGGAGACATTTCATGTTAAAAAATGTCTTCCATGAAAAAGCACCACCTTATTGTCCCATTCACTAAATATAGCCACTTTATGGTCGTGGCTCAAAAAGTTTTCGTAGCTGGAACCATGATTTGCTAGTTTGAGGAGACAGCTACTTCAAAGCTCCAAATAAATTACCTTTATAACTGGTTATCCAATTAGAGGTGTTATTTCGATATTCAAAGAAAAATGCCATTTTTTGAGATAAATGATCGGATCTTTATTTCATTATAAAGAGGAAGGTATGCCGTTAATAATGGAAAATAATATCAGCCAAATGACCACCACGACCACGCCTACAGGACCATATCCTTTTCATGAAATTTTTTGTATGTCCTCGATTGCCTCACGAATTCCATCTTTGAGGTCTTGTATCGACGCTGGGCTGTTGGCGTAGACCTTCTCCTTTACGTGGCCCCAATGGAAGAAGTCGCAAGATGTTAAGTCACAAGATCTCGGTGGCCAATTGTGATCACCTCTTCGAGAGATAACACGGTCCGGAAACTTTTCCCGTAAAAGATCAATGGTTTCGTTGCTTGCATGGGACGTAGCGCCGTCTTGTTGAAAGTAAACGTTGTTCAGATCAATACCATCCAATTCCGGCCATAAAAAATCATTAATCATCTGTCGATAGCGCAATCCATTCACCGTAACTGTTGCTCCAGCCTCATTTTCGAAAAAGTAAGGTCCAATGACCCCGCGGAACCATAAACCGCACCAAACAGTCACACGTTGAGGATAGAGAGGCTTTTCAACAATAACTCTTGGGTTTTCCGAGCCCCAGATGCGACAATTTTGCTTGTTGACGAAGCCATCGAGGTGGAAATGGGCCTCATCACTCAAGATGAGTTTTCGATGAAATTCCGGATCATTTTCATTCATTTCAAGGACCCAATCAGCAAAGACTCGACGTTGTTGATGATCGGCCGGCTTGAGTTCTTGTGTTAACTGAACTTTATAAGCCTTAAGACCCAAATCTTTATGCAAAATACGGTGTAATGACGTTTGTGGAATGCCTAATTCCAAAGAACGACGAGGAATGGACAAACCTGGGTTTTCTTCAACACTTTCGGCTACATCAGCAATATTCTCGGCTGTTCTTGAGCGACGTGCACGGGTTTTATTCTTCACATCACTAACTTGTCCCGACAGCTCGAATTTTTCTACCAATTTCTGTATTGCGGTCCGACAAGGTGTTTTGCGACCCAAAAATGTTCGAGTTTTACGAACCGTCTCTGCCACATTTTCACCATTTTTATAGTGAATTTTAATAATTTCAATGCGTTGTTGAATCGTGTATCGTTCTATTTATTAATGGCGTAGTTTCTACTTGTCAAATGTCAAAAAATTACAGCTCCAAAAGTGACATCTACCGAAATAGCGGGCTAATTAAAATAACACCTCTTATTGGAAAACCCTTTAGTTCCAGAATGCCATTTCATCATCCCAAAACTGAACTTTATTGTATTATATCGGGACCTTAAAGTCCCTGCCACAAAAGTGTTACAATCAAACGGCCAAGTAAAGCTGTCAAAAGTTTATTACGAATATGGGCGTAGATGGAAGTTTGTAAGATGGATTTTTTTAGAAAAAAAAAAAAAAAACACTTATATAAGTAGGTATTTATTGCTAGGAATAAGAGTTCAATAAATGACATATAAAATGATACTTCTTATTTATTTTTCCAAGTGCATTTAAGTTGGATAAGCAGTCATATTCGGAAACTTTCATAATATTTCGTTTTCTTTAATCTCAATCAAATGTGTGTATCAGTGGAAGAAAAATTAACTTCGCATGGTATTTAAGACAGAACAAATTGCACCTGACTTCAGTAGCAAAGTACAGTTTGGGAGGTTCTTTTTCCCCATTTGACTCAAGTAGCAAAAGATGTTTTCAGATTATTTCTTATGCCGCAATACCAATAATTGCATTTTTCCATTGGCACAATATTAATTTTATTAGGTGTTTTAAGCAATGTTCTGCTATTCTTTGGTAGTAATACTTCATTACCAGTATTTAATATATTTAATAATCCATTGATGGCGGTATGAAGGATTTTATATTCAATAGCCCACTTTCTCAAACCTTTAAATAGACATAAGTCTTTGTTTAAGGTACGAGTATTTTGCCTCCCGTTTTCATCATTTTCATCATAAATATTGTTATCAAAATTGTTGATCAAAATTCCGTTCTGAATAGCTCTGCACATTACTTTGACATTCATCCGGATATATTTCGATGCTTGCTTTTTCGGTATATCTGGCAACTTTAGCAAGTTCACGCTTTACCTTTCTATAAAATGTAGTGGAGTATCTGAAGAGCTTTTTCTTGCACTTCATTTTCACTTTCGACCTCTTGAATTTTCGATGTAAAACAAATTTCTCTTTTTACACTTGAACTACTTTCCATCATTTAACTTTACATCAATCACCCAAATAGACGGCGTGTAAAACTGTAATGTCAATGAATGTTCCTATATTGTAACAGGATCGTAGCACTTAGTTTGTAGTAACATGCCTCAAAGTTGTCTACATTATAAAGTCTCGCGTGAGAGTTTCTGCCACCAACAAGATTTTTTCAACAAATTGGGAATCATAAAGTACCAATTGAAGGTGACACAAGCTACGTCGCCACTAAAAAGACCACTATAAATACTTCCACTATAAAGTAGCAGAGAATAGTTGTTAGAACGTCGCTACATCTTTGCAATGCCTCCTCCTTGAGGCAGGAGCCTTGAGGTAGACAAATAAATGTCCCTGGGATGATTTGGGAACCGCTTGAGGAACTTGTTCCGCTCGGGACTGCCAAATGGCTTACTGAAGTGGCGTTTTAGTTCCAAATACTATAGAATGTGTTTACATGTAGGCCATCTATATTGAAGTTAGTATTTTAGTCACTGTAACGTTATATAAACTTTCTTTATGTCCCATTCCACCTTAACTTAGTTGTTGCCGGCTCAAATGCTGCTTGGGAAAGGAAAAGAAAAATATAAAAAAAAAAGATTAGTATTGCTGCATCCAGAGTTAAGTGATATTGTGAGCGTCATCCGGTCCACGGAGCGCCTGGACATTTCAATAAATACCTAACATCAATTAATATATAAAGAGGTATAGAAGACTTACAAACTATAATAATTATACTTAAGTTACTTACGTGATAGTGTGAATGTCATCTGGTTCACTGAGCGTTGGACCTTTCAATAATTGTCTACGTGAATTAACTTACTCCAAAGTATCGAATAGTTACACAATATAATTTATATATACATTATTTACGTGATCTCGTGAGTGCATTTCGGTTCCTGGGGCGCCAGTACATTTAGTGCTTGTTATACATGAATTATAGCCATAGAGGATAAAGTGTCTTTAATTATAGATACTTTAAGTTTGTTTATAGAGGATGGCCCCTAGCGCCTAGAGTTTTCATTGATTCAGTTGTATGAAAATCCTCGATAGTTACCTTCTTGGAGTAACAAAGATCCAACCAGTCCTAAACTTAGAGAGTGTAGTTAAGCGGTCACGAACGATTTAATTTGTTTTTTTTAGAGGAAAGGGCTCAAAGGAGCGCCTAGATTATTACTTTTGTCACTAGGTTAGCATATACGGCTTTTAGTCAGGGTCATGTTCAATGCGACCCAAGGGGACTAGACTCGGTTTATTCTGGAGCAATTGAACAGTCTACAGTCCATGATCCAGAAAGCCTTCTGGGTACGACCCAGTTATCGTATGAATAGTGAAGTAACCAAAACAACAAAAAAAAAAACATATGGGGGGAATTTCTTTATTCGGTAATATACCGTAAACTTCCTCGCGGGTTGAGTTTAAGCGCGAACAAAAATAGTGTACTTAAATGTATTGCTACTCTATGGGGGTGAATTTAAGCGCGAATAACAATATTGTACCTTAACTGTTAACAGCTCTACGGGGGTGAATGTAAGTACAAACAATTCATTACATGAAATTCTTTAATATCAAACATGATTAGATAGAATAGAACGAGTTTTTCTTTTCATCTCCTCTCCTTGAGCCTTTCCCCTATCTGTCACAGGTGAACGATGTAAGGGACATCCAAATTAAAACGCCAAATATGTCACGGTAGGTCGGGGTTGGCAGCAGGATCAAGTAATCAGATCCATAGGATTACATTCAAGTAAGTGAGGTGTGTGGGATCCCTTCAGGACTAGTGTATGGTTTTTTATTTTTTTTTATCTCCGCTCTTCGGAACAGGCACGAATTTTTGTTCATGGCAGCATAACAACGGCAGGTATTTCGTGGTACCCACCCCACACTCTCCGCCCATAGCTGAGGCAAGCTAGCGTGCCGCCCTGCAGATTTAACGTTGTCATCGGGTGATCTGTCAGCTCAGGCTGGCAGTGTGGACTACACGTCCAATCCAATCGCTCAAATAGTTCCATAACAAAATTTTGTAACCTTTTAATAACTTTTGTGTACTAACGGGTTTTCCAATAAGAGGTGTTATTTTGATATTCAAAGCAAAATGCCATTTTTTGAGATAAATGATCGGATCTTTATTTCATTATAAAGGGGAAGGTATGCCGTTAATAACGGAAAATAACATCAGCCAAATGACCACCACGACCACTCCTACAGGACCATATTCTTTTCATGAAATTTTCCATAACCAAATCGCAAAGTGGCTGCCCTATGTCCTCGATAGCCTCACGAATTCCATCTTTGAGATCTTGAATCGACGCTGGGCTGTTGGCGTAGACCTTCCCTTTCACGTGGCCCCAAAGGAAGAAGTCGCAAGGTGTTAAGTCACAAGATCTCGGTAGCCAATTGTGATCACCTCTTCGAGAGATAACACGGTCCGGAAACTTTTCCCGTAAAAGATCAATGGTTTCGTTGCTTGTATGGTACGTAGCGCCGTCTTGTGAAAGTAAACGTTGTCCAGATCAATACCATACAATTCCGGCCATAAAAAATCATTAATCATCTGTCGATAGCGCAATCCATTCACCGTAACTGTTGCTCCAGCCTCATTTTCGAAAAAGTAAGGTCCAATGATCCCGCGGGACCATAAACCGCACCAAACAGTCACACGTTGAGGATAGAGAGGCTTTTCAACAATAACTCTTGGGTTTTCCGAGCCCCAGATGTGACAATTTTGTTTGTTGACGAAGCCATCGAGGTGGAAATGGGCGTCATCACTCAAGATGAGTTTTCGATGGAATTCCGGATCATTTGCATGCATTTCAAGGAATGCCTAATTCCAAAGAACGACGAGGAATGGACAAACCTGGGTTTTCTTCAACACTTTCGGCTACAGCAGCAATATTCTCCGCTGTTCTTGAGCGACGTGCACGGGTTTTATTCTTCACATCACTAACTTGTCCCGACAGCTCGAATTTTTCTACCAATTTCTGTATTGCGGTCCGACAAGGTGCTTCACGACGACCTAAAAATGTTCAAGTTTTACGAACCGTCTCTGCCACATTTTCACCATTTTTATAGTGAATTTTAATAATTTCAATGCGTTGTTGAATCGTGTATCGTTCAATTTTTAATGGCGTAGTTTCTACTTGTCAAATGTCAAAAAATGACAGCTCCAAAAGTGACATCTACCGAAATAGCGGGCTAATTAAAATAACACCTCTTATTGGAAAACCCTTTATTTGTGATAGAAAAACATTATAAGATACATATGAAAAAATCAATATCTGTTTTCGGTTTAAAAAAAAAGAAAAAGAGAAAAAACAAAACATTTGTTTCATATACAAAACTTTGTGGAAAAACATTCAAGGAAGTTTTTTATATTTTTTTTCAGGATGTATTTAAAAATACATGTAAAATTATATGCCTTGCTTTTAATAATTTCGCTCCCACAGAGACTTTCTGCCTGGAATAAGCCATCCTGTCCTTGAATCCCATATTCTGACAATTATTTATTATTTATGTTAATAGCTATTAAAAAGAAGCAACAAATTTAACTGTGGGAGTCACGATATTTACATAAGATGGATACTGTTAACACATTTTTCATCTAAATGATTTCTTTATTTACTTAGTGCTACTCCTGACTATTCCTTTCGTTCTCCTTATAAGGAGTCTCTAATAGTATATTCAATTAAAACCGTCGGCCATTAAGTTTCATCGTTTAAATAGATGTAATAGATTATTTTGGAGTTGTTTTAGAGAACCTTCTAGCAAAAGAGATTAGAATAAAAGTCCTTCACTTATCTTGTTCTGCCTTATTACGTCACGCTATTGTACGTGATAGAATGTTCCTCGAACGATGCGATGACAACATGCAATTAAGGTTCCAAGATATTTCGATGACAATGGTTCTTTATCAAATTATAAAGATCCATCTTGTTTCCGTATACATGTGGGAAGTACTATGATGAAGAAATCTATTCCAAATGAAGTACATATCTGTATTAAACCAGGAACTGGAGGTCACATATTTTTCCAGCTCGTTACGCTGCGCACAATTTCACGTCATTTAATTGACTACAGATTCCTGGCTTTATTGGAAAATGTAATATCTGAACATATTCTATCTCATCGTGTTTTCCTCTTGACAGGTGAAAGTTGCTTTTTAGCATCATAAATATTCATGGTTGAATGTGGGTTCAATTTGAAAGCTTTTATCAGTCTACTCCATTTGAGGTTTGCGCATAAATAATCGGTCGGGAACTTACTTTTGGTTGGAATTAAAAAAATAAATAAATAAATAAATAAAAATAATCTCCTCCCTACATTCTTAGTTGGTATATTCGGAAGTTTTAATGCTATTTTTATGTTCGAAGGATATTTTTTTTTTCTTTATTATCAATTGAATGGCATACGTATAAGACGCGTGTAGGTGCCAACAGACATTCAGTTTCATTCTTCTTGGATTTTAAGAGAAATTTTGTCGCCCAATCAAAGGCAACTGATTTTTCCGAATAATGTTTGAGGGTATATACTATATATAGACATGGAAAAACTGGATGAAACTTTTCGTTATAAATAAATGCGTAATTTCGGAAAAATTTTCCTCTAATGAGATATACGTGCCGTTCTATGCACACCTTAAGACCAAAAAGAACCCATAGTTACATGAATTGACGTATAAATCGATATGAATTAAGCTATGCTATTTCCTGTTAAAAAGAGTATAATTAAGTACGCCTTTCACTATCGAATGTTTGCTTAGCAGTGTATTTGTTGGTATAAGGTAAAAATGTGAACTGTAAAATAATTTGTATAACGTTAAAACTTCGAGTTATATTCCAAATTGATGCTATACCTACTAATAATTTTTAAAGATTAACAAAAATAATTTTATTACAGAAGAACATTGTAAACACAGGAGATCTAGGTAATAGTGAACATCAATAATTAGTATTACTACTCAGGATATTGTGAAACATTCTTGTGATAGATCTTCTGTATCCAAGTCCTTATTGACACATACTTAATGATATTTGTGAAGCTCAATATTGCCATAGAAGATGTGAAATCAACAAGAACAGTCAATTATTCCACGAATCTAGTAAGATCGCTTTCTCAGACTTTTTAGGGTAATCCATTCAGGGCAGCGAAAGTTTCTGTCAGCAGCAGGATAAGGACGAGTTCAAGGATGTAGGACGTATAGGTATCTTAAGAGCATTAGATGAGTTTTAATTTTTCTCACCTTCATCGATATAGAAGAAAGATAGATTTGATGCTATAGGTGGGCTCCGGAGGTAGGTATCTGCTATCTCAATCTAGAAATGAGAATGATTTTTACTAACAAAAAAGTTTGGGTGCTACGTTATTTTTGCTGCTTGCAGGATACACCGCGAAGCTTAGTTATACCAAATGAAATGGGTAAATTGAAAAGCTTTATTTTCACTTCTAAGGTTGAATTATACATTTTGTATTGTAAGCAATTCGATGCTACCACTAAGCAACGAAAATATTTTCGAAAAATAAATCAAGAAAATAATTATTGGCAATTACTTTCCCACTTTTTTTTTTAACCAATGGGTCGCGGTAACTAACCTGAAATGTTTTGATTTGGCCAACACCCGACGCCTTCCAAGTTTCCTTTGTTTTTAATTAAATTTTGCTGCTGGGGCACATTTTCTGTTTTTATGTAAGTAAGGTCGAGCGCACACCAGGCTGACGTGGCAAGTTATTTTGTTATGCCTTAAATGTCATTAGAGTGATTAGTTGCATCAGTTTTCACATTACGTAACATAATAAAAATGTCTTCGTTTGATGATGTTTTAGTCATAGTTCAGCATTTTTTTATTTAGTTAAGTATAAGTAAGTAAACATCTAGCAGAAAGTCAAATTAAGTCCCTCGTCCTTAGGTGACTGATCCTGCCTTAGAGGCATATTTGCTCTGTTTTTATACCCCAAATGAAACTACTACTACGTTTTTTATTTCATTTGTAACGCACAGAAATAATGCTGGTAGAACAAAATTGGTTCACGCATAATATTAAAAGTTATTTTCAGCTCTGCGTATCTGTCTCCACATCTGTCTGTCCGTCCTCACGATAACTCGAGAGCGGGAAATTTTAGTTTGAAAATGGGACAGGTCGGGCAATTCTTCGTAGGGTTTCCATACAATAATTTCCTTTTTCACTATATATTTGGGATTTGAAATTTGAGACACTGCGTTTTCATAAAAATAATAAATAAAATTTCAAAAATGAACTAAATCGAGGAATCTCTTCTTGGTGTTGCCATACAAAGCTTTTGGTTTCCACTTTATTTAACTATTATTTCCATCTTATAATATTATTAGTCATAGATCAATTATAACTTTTTCTCTTGTTTTTTCCTTTTGTCAGAAATGATATCCCTGCTACTCCACTATTTCTCAGTTCCTCGCTATAAGTTGTAGCGGTTAAGTTCCACACAAATTCTTCTATTTAAGGCATATCAGTCTATCTTAGCGTCGGAGAATTTTCAACAACCGTAACTCCTTCACCCATATTGACCTATCTATTTCCTCCCCAGCCTCAGCTCCTGCCATCAGATGGCAAACGGAAACGGTGGAGAGACCTAGAGGTAGTGATCACTTCCCTATACTTCTATATATGGAGAAATCTCTCCCAACTGTCCGCCATATTCCGCGATATGTCCAGCATGGAGCGGATTGAGCAAATTTTGGGAGGATAGTCGAGTGATACTTGGATAAATATTCAAACAGTGTGGACCCAGACAGAGAAGCAGCAGCTCTCACTAGAGATATTCACCTGACAACAAACAGCAGTACCTATCCCACTATCTCACTCCTAGATTAAAATTCGACTCCCTTGGTTCAATGCCAAGGTTGGGCATCTCGTGGAGGACAAGGATAGAATATGGAGGCATTTCAAGAGAAATACTACCTTTCAGAGTGCTTTCTGCTATTAGAAAGTAAATGCACTCATAAAAAGGTAAATTAAGTCCTCGAAGAAGCAAGCCTGGCAGGGCTTAGCTTCTAGCATAGATTATTCTACTCCTATGAAAAATAACTGGCACTGGATCAGGGCTGTTTGTGGACAAAGGCCGATCCTCAATCTACAACTCGATAAAAGCAAAATTGGATATGTACAGACGTAAGGATCTCTGGAGCGTCCTCCCCCTCTCAATGACTCTTTTTCCTTCCTGGACCTTAAGCGGACGCTGAACTTTTTCCAAAGATCCACTTCAAGTCGAGATAATATCATTTTTGTATGATCAAACAGGCCTTGAAAACCTAAGACGCCAGACTGGCAAGACTGTTTGATCATATATTGGCTTTTGACAGGTTTCTTGTTGACATTCGCGCAATCCTAAAGGGAAGCACCTACAAACCATGATGACCTTCTGAAACCAGAACTATCTCCCTCATCAAAATATCTTCCAAGCTCCTAGAGAAGCTGATGACGAACAGATTAATCTGGGTCTTAAAACAAAAGATATTTCCGATAGTTTTGAGCTATAAAACTGTCAGTGGCACTCAAAATCTGCCGCAGGAGCTGGAGCACAGCCGGACATGCATTTTTTCTAGAGTGGAAAACATTGTTCTGCTATCGATTGATCTAGAAAAGTCTTCCGACAGAATGCCGAAGCACTCTGTCCTCAAGCAACTTATAGAATGGAAGGTTGGCACTCGTTTCATTAAGCTGGTTGATTCAATTCTTACTGAAAGGAGTACCTACGCTTTTAGAAATGATATGCCGTAAGGCTCTCCTCTATCTGTGCATCTTTTCTCCATCTACATTCACTGTCTATCAACGCAACTCAGCTCAGGGCCAGACTTCTTCTTTCATATTTATGCAGATAGATTTATGAGAAAGATCTTGATCTGGTTTGAGATCAATGGTGCTAAGGTAGCAATGAACAAATTTGAAGAGCAGCTAGTCTACAGAAAACGGAGTTGCCGAAAAGTAGAAATATCCTACGATACAGCTTCCATCCAATTACAAAACGACCTCAAGATCCTTGGTATGTGTATTTCCAAAAGACTGTGCTGGAGTAGGCTTTAAAATATGGTGGTCGAAGACATTAAGTTGTGCAATAAACTGCTACCCAGATTCTAAGATAGCTGATTACGGACTAGATAGACTATATGGTTACCAATTGTCCTTTCTCTACTAAGAAAAATAAGCTTCGAAAGATAATCAACACTTCAGCCAGAGCGGCTATAGTTGCTTTACGACCAACACACATAGAGAACCTGTTTATAGAAGCAAGTTTCCCCCTTCCTAGTTAGAAGAGATCACCCAGCTGCCGGTCTCTTCCTCAAATATCTTCATAGTCCACACGCCCATCTCCATCATCCCTATATCCCTCAGATCTATTTCCTTCGACCCTCTAAGGGGATCAAGAAAAATAAAATAATTACGAACGAGTGACTAAACGAAGGCTTGGACAATGACAACAAAAGACGACTGCACACAAACTGCTCCGATCTAAGCTTCACACTAGCATATATCTTTACTCAAATCAAAACCCTCGAGAACACCAGCCATTGAAACAGACTCCCTCACTACCACATGAGAGCCCCAACGTAGTCCTGACTGTTCTTATGTAAAACTGTCAAAAGTTTGATTTGAATAGCTCCTCCGCTCTAAACTACTATTCATACAGAAAAATTGTGTTCTGATAATCTTCGGCTTGCTTTCTTATCTTCGGAGCCGAAATAAAATTTTTATATCATTCCTAACAAAATTGTTTAAAAAAATTAATCTTAACCAAATGACTACGATTTCTCAAACAAAAATTACTCAGCTGAGTAATCATTGTAATGTCGCTGTGCCATCATGGCATTCCCTGGTCTGGTGAAATGAATGTAGGCCTATACAGATTCGGATTCAGGCTGCACATAGATACATTTAATTATTACTCAGCTGAGAGTTAGGTAGCGTAAAATGGTAAGGTTAGTTTGTAATCAAAACTATTTAATTATTTTGTTAAGTAAGTGTAGCCTTTAGAAAGGTAATGCCTAATCTACAATGCATGGCAAAACCACGTCGTTAAAACGATATCGTTTGCTGAACAATGCATATAAATACACGAAATAGGCAAGTAGTGGTAAACTGTAAAAGTAAACAGCTGTTGATCTGTCAATTATCATAAATGTAATTAGGTCTGTTCACGTACTCGAATTTGTGTGAATGCATTACAACATTTTCACCCAAAAGCACACAAACTCTGTTCACGTACTCAGAAAAGTGGGGAAAATATGTAGACGTCACACTTCCCCTTCAATAAAGTTTTAGCCCAAATCCACCCAAGAAAAAACTCAGGGTAAATATGTAAAAACTGTCAAACACATTAAAATTTGAAATCGAGAATTGTCAGAAGTTTAAATTGTCAAAAGAAAAATGGAATAGGCGGCAGAATTTGCAAATGATGTGCACTGTTTGCCCAGGTCGTATAAAAATCTACAAAATAGTAAGTAAAATGAATAGTTATGTTATGTTTGGCATTTTATTTTCAAATTAAAGTTGTTAGCTTGACAGTTTTAGTTGTCACTTTCGCTTTCTGCCTAAGAACACACAAAAGTTGTTCATGTACTTTCCAGATTTGATAGCTTCCCTCCTGCACATTTTCACACAAAAAAGCCCAAGAACGAAAACACCCGAGAAGTACGTCAACAGACCTATTGATTTCTCGAATGCATTGTAAAATTACACCAAAGAAATTATTTGGTCTCAATAATTTATATTATAGTATAGTAAACTAACAAATTCCTTGGGACTAGTCAAATAATATAAAATATTGCTTTAAAGACTGAAAGTACAAGTCCCAGTTTACAGCAGTTTTGTTCTAAATTCCTCTACATGGTTCTAAATTAGCTGAATACATCTGAGGTATTACTATTGTCGATTTCGATGGGACCATTTGAGTGTTGCACTTTTTCTGGCAGCGGAGACCTGGGAGGACTGAAGTCCATCGAACATATTACTGTCATATTCCTTGTATTTGTGGACACACGTATTATATACACGGAACTGTCAAACGTAATAAATGCGCTTTATTGATATATAGAAACAAAGTTCTTCTTAACTTTATGCCAATTACCCATACAAAGATTTTTAATTCATTTAACTCCAAAATTTCACAAGTAATCGCGACAGTACACTTTGGCAGAGCAGATGACAATTCAACTTGAATATGTATTTGTAACACCGACAAAATATCCGGTGCAAAGTAGGGGAAGTGAGTGCAAAACTTGTGTTGCACTTCTGCTATCAAAATTGTCCCATCGAACATTTTCAGTGTTGCACTGCTGGAAAAAGTGCAATACTGGTGTTGCACCGAAGTCCCATCGAAATCGACATATATTGTTTTTGCTGATTAACTACTACACATAAGCTCGTGCTCATGTCATCAAATGAGTGAAAGAGAACAGACATTTTTGCATGCATGAATTTTCAAAGGCAAGATTGTGAAGCAAACACAAAAATCCATGTCGTTTTGACGACGAGGTTTTACCATGCATTGAAGATTAGGCATAAGGAACCAAGCTTTAAATTACTAGAAGACTATTTTCCTATATGGATAGTAGTTTAGGCTCTATAGCATATATAGTTAATGTTTGGCACTTTTCCATAAGTATCAATTAAGAGAACGGACTCCTAACGCACACATATAGATTTTTGTTTCATGGTTTGGGAAGTATTCTCGAGGGTTTTGCTCAGATGCATAGATAACAGATACAATTGTGACCTTGGTCCTTGGCAGTCATCACGGTTTAGCGGGAAAAATGGGAATGCTTGACTTAGCTAAGGTTTACTGTCAATATTACATGGAATGCATTAGTAATGAGTACATGAACATACCTTACGTTTACCTGGTTTAGCAAGGCTGGCGTAATGTATTGATCCGACATATTTTTGAGCATATTATGTACCTTCCAGGGAATGCTTAGAGAAGGCTGAGGTAATTCATTCATGTTGTATATACCTTACATTGCACCGGTTCAGGAAGACAGGCGTAATGTGTTAGTTGATGCATCGTATTTGTAAGCATGCTATGTACTTTTCAGGAAAGCAGGAAAAGTTCTTCCCTTTACCTCTCAGTGAAAATCGAACGAATAGTTTTTTCCAACTTTCCGGAAAATTCATGCTTAAGGCTGGGTGGCTTTCATAAATAGGACAGCTCAGTGCACAATTCGGAAGACGGGGCGGGGCGTTAAGATTTTTGAATAAATCGCAAATTGATTAATGGAATATTTATTGAAACACATAAGGCAACAAAACAAAGTTTTCTAATTTTTAAATTTGTCCGCCAATTTTTATTGAAAATGATTTAAAAATGAAAATTCAATGACTTTTTTTTTTATATATCTCTGGTTGGCGGAGCGGAGCTGCCATAAATTTGAACTAAATTAAATAAATTGTTAAGATAAACTTTTTGAAGTTAATAAGCAGAAAATAACGTTGTCCGATTTTTAAAATTATACTTATATCTACGACAATTTGACGCAATGGATTGCTTTACCTGCATTTTACCCATTAAGAAAGAAATCTATTGCATCAAATTTTCATAAAAATAAGTAGAATTTTAAAAATCGCAAAACGTTATTTTCTGCTTATTTACTTCAGAAAGCTTATCTTAAGCATTTATTTAATTTAGTTCAAATTTATGGCAGCTCCGCTCCGCCAACCAGAGATATATAAAAAAAAAAGTCATTGAATTTTCATTTTTAAATCATTTTCAATAAAAATTGGCGGACAAATTTAAAAATTAGAAAACTTTGTTTTGTTGCCTTATGTGTTTAAATAAATATTCCATTAATCAATTTGCGATTTATTCAAAAATCTTAATGCCCCGCCCCAACTTGCGAATTGTGCACAGAGCTGTCCAATTAGGACAACGATCCAGCCTTAATGGTTCCATTCACTTTTCTGAAATGGCAGAATGAATGCTTCCACTGAATTTAAAAAGACTACTCTTTCCACCTTTTAAAGCATTTAAAAATAATGCTTCTTTTCACCTTCCAAAGAATTGCTAAGGAAGGCTTTCTTTCACCTTACTAGTCATGCAGAGGTAAGGTGTGCAAGCCACCTTATATACCTTCCCGTCGTATGACATCAATGCATTTAAAGAAATGAACTGGGTATCCGAGCGTATTGCTTCCATACCTTTCATAGAATGTTTTCGGATCGGGATGCATCCGGAATGCTTCCATTTCCCGCTGGAGGAGTCTGATAACAACCACATGCATTTCCGCAACCGCTGACGTATTGAAAACATTGGACGAATCTGAGACAAGACTAAAGCCCAAATCAAAACTAACAGAATCAAGGAAGCACCACAAAAGCTTAAAACTGTAATCTACTAAATAAAAATACAAGTAATAAGTTAAGACAAAAATTTATACATTAGTTGCATGGTTAGATTGAAAATTATACATGTTATGGACCCCCTTAACACATTGCAGCCCTCCCCCCCCCCTATCCCTTGAAAAAATATATGAATTACCCACGATAAAAATATTTCCTTTACATAATAAGATGATATAAGAATTTTGCGGATGAGAGCTCAATCGACGTAGAATAAATATTTACGCATTTTTTTTTTTTATTTAAAAAAAAACTGCTTCGTAAAGCCCTTTTGTAAGATGTAAATAAAGACAAGATCGGTATCTTTCTAAATTAGAACTCCAACTTCAGCTTCCGAATTCCACTTTTATTCAAATCTACCTCCGTGAAATTATGACGAAAGCATTTGAAAGCAAGAACTCATTCAAGTTGTCTAATACTAATTGAGCTTTTAAACCTGATAACGGAGTTCATTGAAATAAAACTACGTGACCTTTGACCATTGCTGAAAATCTAATTTCGTTTTTTATAACATTTTCATGTACTCTGGAGGGATGTTCTTTAATTCTTAACGCCTCTTATTATTTTTACGACGGAAAGCTACCTTTATGTATATTAGGATTGCCACAACCTACGTGGTTATGTATACAAAACATATATAGACTGCAGTAGACACAAACCTACGGATAGTACATGCAGGCTATCAAACCTCATGTTTGCAAGAAATTTACCTGCTCAAATATTGCATCAGAGATTACGTGTAGAATAAAGTTTTAATTATATTCCTGTGCCCCAGAAGATGTGTAACAGGTGCTCTTTATTGACTGAAGTCCTTCAAGGTAATTGTACTGGTTGATGGCACTGAGCTTATATCATACTTCAGTAAGCTTTAATGTCTTTAAAAAAAGAAAGGTCGAGGTGTAAGAGTTAATAGAGAAGGGGGATGTAGAGAAAGCCTGCTGTAGGTGGATATTCAACAAGTTCGTTATATAGCGATACTGACTTACATACATATCTCCTCCTTTGAAAAGATAAGGCTGTAAATTGCTAGGATATATCAAGAATTCTGCTCAGATCCCTGCTACAAGACAGACCAAAGTTTTACAGAACTCTAACGTGCTTTATTATGTGTTCCTCATATCATGCGCTCAACATTTCAAATATACATTTGTTTGCAGGTGTATTAAGGATGCTTCTGGGGCTATATATATCTATATATATGCGAGTGTGTATATTAGAATGTATTTTAAAACTCTAGATATTAACCCCTTTATTTTTTATTGAGTGATATTAAAAATTTAATAAGATTTTTATAATGCTTGGAGGGACTTCTTAAGAAGTACTTTAATTGAAATTTTTTATTAGAGCATTGATATTACTTATACAGCTCTTTTGAGTCAAGACTGATTCGGTACTTAATTAGTATTACGTAACTTATGACTAGTTTAATAAATGGCCATTTAAGGCATTTCACGAAAAATTAACAACAATTTTCACTATACGGATTTGGCAAAAAGCCATTCTCGCAATTGAACACCTTGTTATTGGAAAATTAGCATTTATAATTTCCTGAGTGCTGATTCTGATCCTTTATGGTACTTTTTATCGTATATTTTTGTCACATATATTGATATTTCACCATAAAGGATAATGGGCATTTTTGTATGAAAGTTGGTGGTAAAAGCAACGATTTTAGTTCTAGTAGGTTGGTTTAAACCCGAGAATAGCTTTTATGATTTTTTCAGCTGTAAAATGAATGACGTTTCAATCCGCGGGCGAGACTTAGTCTGAATAGATTTTTACTAAAAGCTTTTGTATATATATACGGGACTTAATAATAGCGATATGTTTACCTCCTGTCACTCTGAGTTTAATATATACCTGGCGAAAAGATGATGGACGGTGCATCAGATGTAGTCCCAGCATAAAAAAACTACCGATCAAACTATAGCAGAAAAGATTTTAAAAGGTTTTGAAATTGGCGTAAACTGCTGGAACAAAAAATTCGAACCGTCTTCTATGAACATGTAGGTTGCATCGCAAATGACTCATGCGTTAGTATTTTCATCATTACCGAAAATTCCTCTTGGTATCAATAAACTCCTTTCTAGAAGGCTATCTCTGGTATTGGGTAAGGTGGGCAAAGCGTAAATGCGAATTTACAAATTCTGGTTTTAGACATTCTCTTGAAATGAACACTTAAAAGGGGTACGTCGAGACCTTAGAGCAGTGGTATCCAAACTTTAAGAAATTGCGCCCCCTTTAAAAAATCTAATCTTGGCGCCTCCATTGCACGTTATTTCATAAAATAATACAGATATATTTTTAAGTGGTAAAAAATGTGTTAATACAAAATGGAAAAAGAACGTAATTGACAGAATCATAACAAAGTTTTATTATATGTATTCATTTGTTCATTTTAAAATTAATTTGTTTTTAATGTGATGGATGTGCTTGTTTATTAGCACAAAATCTATGAAATCTAGGTGTCATTGAAGGAAGTGCAACTCGTAGCTCTTTTTCTATTATTAAACGGGCCCGATATTTGGATTATGAAATCCTGCAATGATTCAACTAATGCAAGAAATCCCGTTTCACATAAATCTGATGTTACAAATGGTAGAAGTACTTTCATTGCTTTACTTGACAAAGTATGATATTCTTCACTTAGATTTAACAAAAATTGAACTAGGGTTTCATTCGGAAATTTTTATTTCAATGAAGTATCGTATGATAATTCTAACAATTTTTCCTTTTCAATAGTTGACAATTCAAATTCATCATCTTGTTCATCGCCAAATGGATTCGGTATCCACGTGAACTTTGTAAAGTCAAGATCTTCGAAATAATGCGAAAAATGCATTAGCAAACCATCCAAGTGTTCAGTAAATATATTTTTGTTTGCTTCAATATTAACTATATATCATTTAAAAGTGGAAACATGTTGAACTTTTTTTTTTTTTAATTTCATTTTCATAGCTCCAATTTTTTTATGAATGCTTTCACTTTGTATTTTTGAATCAGTGAATGCATTTGCGGTCCTTGCATTGAGTTACTCAAAACATTTAATTTTTTAAAAATTTCAACCAAATAGGCAAGTTTAACAATAAAGTTATCATCCCTAAATTAATGTGCCTCTTCATTATGTTTCTCATAAAGAAAAATCGCAATCTCTTCTTTGAGCTCAAAAACCTTTTTAATTACTTTTTCGCGAGATAGACAGCGTACTTCACAATAGTATAAGAGTGAGGCAGACCTGTAAAGTACTTAAGTACTAGTATCAGTACCAGTACCTGGACTTCTATTTGAAAAATTTTAAAGTACCAGTACCGGGACTTGTACTTGAAATATTTTTAAGTACCAATACCGGGACTTGTACTTGTACTTAAAATATTTCAAGTCCAGGTACTTGTACTGTACCCGTACTTGTACTTAGAATTTTACAGGTACAGACCTGTAAAGTACTTAAGTACATTGGCACTTAAGTACTAGTAACAGTAGCAGTACCTGGATTTGTACTTGAAAAATTTTAAAGTACAAGTACCGGGACTTGTACTTGAAATGTTTTTAAGTACTAGTACTGGTGCTTATACTTGGAATTTTACAGGGCTGGAGTGGGGTATATTTAGCTTCCATATCTTCACACAATTTTACAAACAACCTAACTTTTAAAGAACTGTTTTTTTTTATATAGTTTACAACTTTCGTAACTTTTATAAAAATGTTGTTAAGCTTCTCGCTCATATTTTTTGACACAAGAGCTGCTCTGTGAATATGCAGTGAGTCCAGATAACTTCAGGAGCTTTCTTTTTAACTAATGCTTGAAGCCCTGCCCTGTGTCCTGACATTAACTGTGCTCCATCAGTACATAGTCCAATGAAATTATTGCAGTTTATGTTGTTTTTATAAAAAATAGTGTCAATTATATTAAAAATTTCATTGGATGTGGTCTTTTTATCAATGCAGTTGCAAAATAATATATCTTCTATTATATTGGTTTCGACAACATATCGAATATATGCAATTAAATTAGCATCTTTAGCTACATCAGTTGCCTCATCTACTTGTATGGCGAATTTCGAAGCACGGAGCTGAGATCGCAAAGATCTTCAGATATATCATCGATTCTTCTGCCAACTGTATTATCAGCAAGCGGTATCTGTTGCAACTGCTTCGTATATGATTTGCCGAACATTCACGGAGAGAAAAATGTTGGTAGATTTGACAATTTCAAATTTTCAAACGTAAATTATCTCAAAATTCTGACCTTGAAACCCATTTAACAACTAAAATTGTTAAAACTATTATTTTTCGGTAAAATGAATCAATAAAATTGAATCTACTCAAAATGCGAGAAAAGTACAATTGTACTTTTGAAAATTTAATTTTAACTTTTCTTCCATTCATGTAAAAGGCATAAGTGTAAGTGTATGACATTATTTTATTGCTATCGCTATGTTCACTGAGTTTCAGTTCTAGATGTGACTTCAACCAACTCGGAGGTAGCAAAATTTAACAAAATAATATTGTGCTAACAAATTTGTCTTATAAATTGATGTCGACATCAAAAATATTTTCGTAAATGACTCCTGCAACCTACTCACAAATTGGGATATCTACAATCCAAAAATTATTGAGAACGCTGTTTTGAAAAAAAAAAAAAAATATTCCTGTTGGTGCAACCGAACATAGTATATTAGTTTCTTTTTCATTATTTCCAACAATGCCCATAATTACGTTTTACTTTACAGATTCTATAAATCTAAAAGTTTTCCCGCTTTTGCATCAGCTATTGCCACCTACATCAAGGTACAAAATAAAAGGCCGAAATGGACCCCAGTCTTGGAAACCTTGCATTCAAGATTCGGTAAATGGAATGTTTCTATTTGCAGAAGATGAAGGTACAATTCGTGAAGATATTGTTAAGTTTAGTAGTGTGTGTAAAGATAAGAATTCTTCATTTCAACCTTTGGTTGTAATTTTGATGGAGGAAGAGCGTCCAAGAAATATTTTGTAAGCGTAGGTGAAATTCTTTACATACAAAATTCTGCATTGAGCTCATTTGATTTATGTTTCAAAGTATATAATGTCTGTAACCTTTGATATCCACGTGAGTGCTATAATGTTTGGTATTTTATTCAAATTAAATTAAGCCAAGTGCTTATGACGTATATATATACGGTGTAATAGCCTTAAAATATGGTATATAGTGTTGGAATCTTAAAACTTAACTACTTTGCAATGACTTTGAAGCCAACTTTTTGTGTACCAAATTAATATTTTTGTAGTAGGTATTTTGTTATATTGCTTAATTTCTTTTTTTAACACTAAAAATAACACATTTGGGATTTTTCAATTCCTTCTAAATTTACTTTAAAATTTTTTCGCTACCGAAAATCCAGTATCCAAAATGCCCGCAAACATTTTTGTTGACATGAATGCAAACAGTAAAATTTAAAATTTTATTTTTATTTTATACTGGAAAACGTTCAGTTTTACCATCATTAGGCGTTTATTTAATATTTCATTTGTAATTTTAACAATTAAATATTCACTTTTATCAGATATAATTTATTGAATCAATGCATTTTTATTGTAGAATTGATAAAAGTATTTTCATTTTAACAATAAAATTCTTGTTTCGACAATCGATAATTTTTGATGTAACAATATTTGAAATTGTGAAGGAGAAAATATTTTTGTTAATACAACAATTATTATTTATTGTGATTTTAACGATTTTATTTTTTCTCTCCGTGTTATTTTAACCTATCAATAAGTGCTGGAAGAACTAGAGTTTCTCCTATTGTGTGTGGTTTTTTAGATTTCGGGATTCTATACTAAACGTGGTATGATGCTAATAATGGATTTGAAGGAACCGAAACAATTTTTTTGAACATATGCATTTGATTATTGAATTCATCTAATTTTCTTTGAAAAAGTCTTTTAGGCTTACCAACATATTCAAAAGGCATAGTTTTAAGGTGCCGTTCTAATTTGCCTAGTCTCATACTATCTGGTGCCACAGCTTTTGTACAAAACAAACACATTGGTTTTTCCAAACTATTAATAATAGCACTCCTAATGATAAATGGGATGAATTGTAATTTCTTGTCTTGGGAGTTCTACCTCCTTGTTCCCTGTTGCTTGTATTTCCACTTTCATTATTAGAGGATCTTCTCTTGTAACCAGCCAAAAATTTATTCATTGTCCAAAAAATATTAGGATATTAGGATTAAGTTTATATTTTAAAAAAATACAATTTCTAAAGTACTTACGATTATTATCAGTACGTAATCACGCCAAAAATAATAATAAAAAAAAGCACAATCGCACACCGCTGAGACGCTTATACTTTAGCTCTACGCGTCACGTTTGAATTTGTGCGGTTATTCTTTTGTTGGCTACTGCGACTAGCAGCTATAACGGTCAATTCATAACCTGTGCACTTTCAAATTGTAAACCTGTTGTGTTCTGTAAACAATGGATTTCCATGGGTACCTATCTTATATTTATATAATATATTATATTACATATACATATAATACATAGTGAATAAATTCTGCCGAAATTAAATTTTTTTTGTAAATTTCTAAGAAAAAATTGTTGGGTCGAGCCAACGTTGATTTTATATTGGAGGGAGGCATTGCTGGCTTACCTTTCTCTGTTTTCTTTTCTGTATTTTTCCAAGCCAAAACAAATTTCCCCGTCAGCTCGCCCACAACAACTCTATTGCTTGAAACATTTTAGGAGTGGAGAATTTACTTTTGATATATATTTATGTTATATGTTTCTTTGCTATTATATACAAAGGTTATCAAATATAATGTTAGCTATAAAAGTTTATTTATATCTATATATTTTTATTTATGTTATTTTAGGAAAATACATTTCTGTTAACCTTTTCGCGCCTCCTTCGCGCCTCCTTTTGCAATAATCCGCGCCAACTAGTTTGGAAATCTCTGCCTTAGAGTATAGAGATATATACAGATTCTGATTGTGTTAGAATCTGTTGCTGCAGTGAAAACTCAGTACAGGCTTGTAGTTTGAATCAACGCAACGTAGAGATCGTTGCAACAAGATATATGTTTGAAAATATTGCCCTTGCACCCACCGAAAATGCTCTTAGTCGTTTTCACTATGCCAAGCACGTCAGGAGTTTCTCAGCTGTTTCAAATGTAAACAAAACAAGCAGCTGAGTATACATAAGATATCTCTTTCTTCAATATATTCTGTCCTACTCCAAGCACCTCTTAGAAAAGCCACGCTCATGTATACGAGTTTTATAGGTATCAACACTTCCTGTTCTCTCTATATTCTAAGGTGGACATATATTGAACAGCGTTTTTTTTTTGTAATAGTTATTACTAAGCCAAGCTCAAGATATACCCTTAGATACAAAGCACAGTACGGTAGGAAGGAGATAGGAAAGAGTTAGGAGACGTGAGGAGACGTGAGGAGAGTGACGGAGGAGTTGGCGCATGTCGCCGAAGTTTCCGACAGAAGATGGTAGACTGATCCACATTAGCACAATTTGGAATAAAAAAGCATCATGGAATTTTACTGTACGGCTAAAAGGCGCGGAACGAAAGACTGCTATGCGCAGGGTTGCCAAGATGAAAGGTGTACAGGGTAGGTGAAAGGTGCATATAAGTAAATCTTTGTTGAGTTGTTGTTTTGTTGGTAAAAACGCTTTGGATCTCCCATCATGGGCACTGTAAATGGTTACGATTGGGCGAAAGATACCAAGGTACCTAGTAAGTGCTTACATGCATCCACTGCAAGATTATGAAATATGAAATTTCGTGTGTTTGTGGATACTGTAGTAATGTACAAAATAGTGCCGTCCTCAATCATGTACACAGAAGTTATATACACATGTAATGACAATAGTAAAAAGATCTCAAACATAGTTAGTCCTTATACGAAGGAGATTTCTCATCTTAACAGACTGAAATTTATTGAAAATAATTTCAATAAATTTACAAAATTTATTTTAAGTGCAAAAAAATGATTGAACTTTTCGACCCAGCGATCAGAGAGGTCTCATCGGTATGGTTATCTCTGCTCGTCTACCATAGAAGTTCAATGATGGAGGTCACACCAATTGCCGATATAAATAAACTAAGTTCTAGCCCGAGAACGAAAATGTGGAACTATAGTTAAGGTAGATAATTTTGAAAATTAGCATGTACGATGGTAGCTCCTATACGGCGAGTATGCATGGTAAACATTGTATGGCAAGTATGCATGGTATACTATAGAGCCTCTCCAGACTTGAATCGGGAGTATCTTAACCTTCTCGTGGTTCATGCTGACAGCGCCTATTATAGGTCGTTCCTGAATATATAGGAGAAGTACAATCTTTTTTAGATGTTGCGAATAAGATCTTAGGCCCAGATGGAGCAACCAGTCCCCTCACTACAAGGATATCTTGCATGACGATAGCCAGTGGAAGTATTCATGTTCTGTTGATCATGCCATACCAAATGGGTAGCCCGACATTGCCTAACTTGGTACCACGGGATTGAGGGCCCTGAATAATTGGAATCATTCACCTCAACTTGTGATGGCCCCTTTATGGGAGCATCGTTGTGGCTGTGGTGAAGGGTGCCATGACCCTAGATCAGCAGAGATTGGATAGGTCTCGCTTCGACCAGTAAATTGATGTTATGTCATGCTCTATTGCCATACTGGTACTCGTTATTACGCACATGAGGACGTTGGTTGTCGATATCAATCCGAGCCGTGAGATGTACGGCTAAAAGTAATTTGAAGGGTAAAAGGATGTTTTCGGTTTGCAGTGCAAGTATTGCGTACAAGAATCATTCTAGAAGGAATCGATATGACAAGTTTTTGACACATCGCCAATAAGCTTGAAGACTGTCTTCTGGACAATATCTAATGAACCAGCCATGGCCCAGATTTGAATTCCCTTCTAGGTCTGATCTAGGACTTGTAGAGGAACACTAGATTTAACGGGCTGGAATATATCTTATACCTTTTAGAAATCCAAGACATTGCTAATCTCTCATTAGACTAGCCTGTTCTAAGTTTCGTTAAGTATGTTCCTAGGATAGTTCGTGGACGATTAGGTTCTCTTAGGGAACTCATCTGTTTCAAAATCAAATTAAATTATTCAACATTAAGACCTACTCAGAAATGTAGATCATTATCATCTACTGCAGTCGTTGGAATCTGGTGCCATAGGCAATAGCCGATTTTAAAATGTTACAAATGTCTGAAGTGAGAAGCATTGAATTAGTGCGATTTTAATTATTAATCAAATCATTCCACTTATTATATTGCAGGTGCTCTCGGCACACTCTGTCATTTCCAGGAATATACAAGTTATATTGACAAAGAATGTTTATTTTTATAGTAATGGGTATAATACGGCAACGGCTGACATTGTGACAGTAATTAAAAACACAATGATCTCCCTTATTTGGTTCTAGAGGGACGTATACAGGGGGTGGGCCACGGGATCATGACCCCCTCCCCCCTAAAGCATCACCTAACATACGCGGTGAATTGAAGTGGTTAGTAGGAACGTATTATGGTATAGTGATTGGCAGGAATTAGCCAGCTGCCATGGTTTAGATGTTAATATATCAGGTCGGTCCTATAATCATTTAAAAGCAATTCTAAATAATCTCGTCTGCAAAGAGGAAGCACTACTGACAAAGCTAGGAGTTCAGTAAGGCATGAGCTTTATGATAAACTGCAATATTGTATTATGAACAGCTACCTTCGTGTGTTGTGACCCAGGTACCTATACCCCGAATCACAACCATAAAATACAAGACACCAATATATTGCCCTATGCAATATATTGATGCATTGCAAAAGTTGACCCTGAAAAGTAAAAATTATTTAAAATTCCATCCAAATTTTAATTCGCAGTTAAAAATGCATTTCAATACTGCAATAAAATGCAATTTAGCGTCAATTGCATTTTATTATCAGTCATATATTCAGTTCACACGGTATGTATACTTACCTGCATGCCGTACAAAGTACATACATACAAACTTACAATATTCCGTCAGTCGACTTGAAATCATTGCTTCAACCATACAAAAGTGCATATCGGATTTCATGCATATGCACTGCGTCTAAACTTTTTGTACTTTCTCACGTACGATTTTCAAAGTCGTGGGAAAATAACAAAGATAAGAAAAACAGCTTTGAAGTTTTTGATGGGTACCTGGGGGCAACAAGCCCAAATCTCGGGGAGTTCATTTTTTAAACCGGTGGAGTTGAAACGTAAAAATTTTTAACAAATATTTTTTTGAGTGAAAATATTAATTGAGTGTATAAAAAATAATAAAATAGCGTTGAGTTCGTAATCGAAGCAAATATTAATTGAATGAAAAAAATATTAATAGAGTGTAAAAAAAAAAAAATGATATAGCATTGAGTTCATCATCGAAACAAACCATCAATTGAGTGAAAAGAGAATACTATTTGAGTCTACATATATATATATATAATAAAAATTTAAATTTGTATGCAGAGAAAAATAGGAAAATAAAAATAAAATTAAAGAAAACGTATCGAAAAACAAAAAGTGTTTCTGTTTTTTATGAAAATCCCCGACTGCTCTCTCCTTCGGAGCACGGAACAGTTTCAACTAAAACACGTGATGAATTCTCAGCGAACAAAATTAATTTAATTACCAGGTAGGGGAGGGCTTATAAATTTGAACGCCAGTCCGTTTAAAAATTCCGGTGGAACACTTTGCTCGCTTCGTAACTTAGAGGAGGACGAGAAATTGTTACATTTTCTCAGAATTTGTCCTGTTCTTTCAAAATTCCGCATTAGAGCCTTTGGGAAAAACAAACTTTGCTGAAGCTAAAATTACAGACATTTTAAATGGGAAGGACAACTTTAATGGTTTGTTTCTATATGCAACAACAGATTGGAGATATCGTTCCTTTTTGGTGAAAGAATTTAATGGTTAACCAATTAATACTTTTTTTTAACAGATAATGAGTAAAAAGCTATTAATAATAAAAATATACTTAGTTAGGTTGTTAATCCCGACAGACGGCCTTGATTGCCATTGTCGCAGTTTATTTATTTATTATTTAAAAATTTCTCTATATTCTATTATTTACTTCTAGTTTTATTTCTTTATTTTTATTTTTTTGGTTTTTTTTTTTATTTTTAAATTTCTTTTAAGCATAGTGTATATACACATATATTGTTATTTTTTATCCTTTATATATAGTTACCCTATAGTGAGCACTGAAGTACGAAAAGGCATGATGGGCACAGATTTGCCGATGCTATTAAGAGAAAATCAATGTTTAGGTAAGTAAGTAATGTTTATTCATTTCCAAATAATAGCTAACATAATTCCTTATATTACCTTCAATTCAATTAAATATAGTTCATAGAGAAAATAAAACTACACGGAAAAAAGGAAATTGTAGCTCTTAACAACGACGATGGATGGTTCTCGAAAACACTTTTATGGTTAAATATCAACCATCATTTTCTGTACTATACACATTTCTCGTAGTATTTATCGGAATGTTTCATGAACACTGTAATAGTTCTGAATACAATATTTTCGGTAAATATTACCTTACGGTAATATGTTAATTTTACATGATCGTTGTATTTATTACATTTATGAAGTAACTAATCGTAAACAAGCATATGTCACTGCTACATATTAGTTGTTGATAAAACATTTTGTTGTTTGCATAAAAATGTAAGATCCACATTTTCAGAGTAATATTTGCAAATTTTGAGTTATATTCACAAATAATCTCTTTCATAAAATCTACGACTTCATTGTTCTTGAAACTATGAAATTGGTGCCTGCTTTTTACGATCAATCAAAAAATATTATTTTCTTTTTTACTTTAAATTAAAAATTTTTTTTTGAGTTTTACAAAAATTTTATTCATTTCCTCATTACAATAGTATCGTATTAATTACTAGCGCATACGTTACAAGATACATATATTTTTGTTTGTACATTGAACAAAAAAAGGATAACATTCAGTTGCCAAATAAAGATTTTGCTGTTTTCTGACGTAACGTAAACTAAAATAAATAATAACTCCTGAGCAATCCAAAAATGGTTTTATTCTGGTCGCTAGTTCTCCATTAAGGAGCTTGTGCAAATTTGTAGGCAATGAATTGATATCTTTTAAAGAAAAGCACTCCCAATTATTACCGTCAACTTCATCATTAATACTAAAATATTGATTAAAATTAATGTCTGTATGTCTAATAGAAACACATAATACAAAAAAGTCTTTGGAATTAGCAAGAACTAAATATTTAATTTTAAAAAAGATAAATTTCTTCAATGGCTTAGAGAAAATTTTTATTATCTGATTTGTAGAAAATTTTATACCGTTAAATTCAATCCAATTGTACATATACTAAGATTTCCTTGCCTAAAGATTTAAAGCAAAGCATTCAAAATGAAAGTCGGTTGGTAGATTTAAGTCAGACAAATGTAAGGAATATTCTGGACCAGTACTAATATTAACTTGCAATCCTTTTCTATATGCTATTCTAAATGAAAGCTTTAATTGACTTTTAATTGATATTTATTTGCATTTATTCTTTCTTGAGGTAGTAACGTTAGCATACAATTTAGATTCTCTATGCTTCGCTTCCATTCTCATATTATCATAGTCCTTACCACTGATATCGGATTTCAAAAGTTTCAGTAGATTCTTGGAATTTTTATTTTTTATATGCTTTCCGAAATATTCACTTATTTTAGGAATAAACTCTTCCCAGTGGGAGAGGAGGAGGAGATCTTTCCCAGGATAAATTCGCTTAAAATCGAGCTCTATCTATATTGAAAAATATAATTATACATAGAATAAAAGTTTGTTAATAGAGCGTGTTTGAGTTTTACCAAAGTGTATCCCTTTTTTAGGGATATTGATGACCAATCTTCAATAATAGTCTTTATATTTACTCCAGATCTCCTGAAACAAATCTGTGTGTATTCAAAAGATTCTGACCAGCCTTTCTCAATTTCTTCCCAGTTATCTCTATTATGTTTTAGAGAACATTGAATTCGTTTCACTTCTTCTTCTGATACTGAAATTTATTTTATATCAACTTGAAGCAAGATTATTACTTAAATAAATATAAACTAGAAGAAAAAAATTCATCTAAGTTCAATATTTTTTCAACATGATGAATTGTTCGGATTGAAATTTGGAAACTCTGCAGCTCTTTTTCCACGCAATGTGTATTTTTTTTCACCTGTAATAATTTCCATTTCGGCAGCACTTTATGTTTTACACGCTTCACTGTCCAAAACTGATTAACAAAAACAAACGATATAATGTGCTACACGCTCTGTATATCGTGCGGATTAACTTTTAAATTGTATATGCTACATTTTCGGTAGTAAATAGAACATATTTTTTGTTTAAGGTCGCGTCCGGAACAACGAAATTGTAAATAGCACATTTTCAATTGTAACTCCCACATTTTCGGTGTAAGATATAAAAAAAAAGTAGTGGCGTATCTTGGTTGAAACATTTGCTCACTATATCTTAAAAAAGGCGTCACTGCCAAAGTCAAAGGAATTTTTTTCAGATGTTGAATAAAAATCTTCTAAAAATGGTCGGCCTTAACAAACTGATTATGGAGACAATTTTTATACCCTAGATGAAATCTATAGGGGTATACTTAGTTAGACATTCCATTTGTAACACCTCGAAATAATGATGGTAGAGCAAAATGGATTGGACGCCCACGCATAATATTAAAAGTTATTTTGATTTTTGAATGTGCGTCCGTCCGTCTGTCCGTCTGTGTGCACGATAACTCGAGAACGCGTATACTTACAGAGCTGAAATATTGAACACGGACTTTAAAAAAAAAAAGTAAAATTAAGTTCGAAAATGAGACAAATCGGGCAACTCCCTCGTTAGGTTACCGCATACAAAAATTTCGTTTTCCACTATATATTTGGAAGTGGTGTTTTAATTGTACTAGCAAATAAAATTTCAAAAATGGACTAAATAGGGCAACTCCTTCTTGGTGTTGCCATATAAAAATTTAAGTTTTTTACGTATACTGTGAAAACCATCAGTCCAAGACATTTTGATTGTACTAAGAACTTATTCAGAATACGAAATCCTATAAAACTGATTATAATAATTTTTTCTGTCCGACAAACCGTTCTAGAAATATATGCGAAGAGCCACTTCAAAAACTAAACTTGCACAGAAGGGTGACTATACCAAATTTCATAAGGGCATTCATCTAGGGTATCACAAGAATTGGATTTAGACCAATTATAGCTTTTTTACTTGTTGTTAAATGGAGTGAAAGTCCAGTGCGTCACACGAATTATGTGAATTAAGGAACCTTCCGCAATAATTTCGATTTTAAATGAGCATAATTTTACTTCATATTATGATGATTTTCATTGATTACTTACCTGGCTGGCTGACTTATTCAATAGAAATCGTAAATGTAGTACTTTAATGTAATTAATAATTTCAAAAGCACTTAATAGGTATACGTGGTTGTTACAATTTTATAAAATAATAGAATAAAATGTATACCTAACATTTGTATTGTAAAAAGACAAATAGCATGAAAAAGTTTTAAAAACAATTTTGTTGCTTCAATTACAATTTTCGTGTATAAGAAACAATTCTTCAGTACATTTTTTATACGTTGATTATACAATTCCGTTGTTGATAAAACCGTTAAATGCACAACGTCGATACCTGTAAATACAGTTGTTATGTAAACTATACATATGTTTCAAGACATTTGCATAATGTTATATTTACAATTCCTTTTTTTCCGTGTACCAGTAGTCGGCCATTTAAGAGCAATATCACGCTCAAAGAATATTCCTGAAGTGAATTTCTGTGTTATACCCTAGGCAGACGGGCAAAACCAATGATCATTCGTTCGTAATTGAATTTTTCAAAAATCGATTTACAATTGAATTTTAATTTTAATTATTAAAAATATGCTGTCAGTTACATACAAAAATTTAGGACTTTGGTTTTAATCAACAAAATCTTGGGTAACTGGATTTTTGAAAAACTCAATTACGAATGAATGATCATTGATTTTGTCCGTCTGCCTAGGGTATTAGTCTCTCGACTTGTAATTTTCTACACAGAATAAAAGCTTTAAAATACAAAAAAATTAAAATGAAAGAAGAAGACAATTAAAACTAAAAAGGAAGAAAATATTAAAGGTCTACTAATTTTTCAGTGGATAAAGACAAAAAAGTATTTACAGGCAAGCAATATATAAATTCTTTTGAGTTTTAAAATAACTAAATTCAGTACAATTTAAAAAATAATCATTGATACGACATTAACATTAATTGTTACGTCTGAAGGCTTCATTAGAAACTGAACTATAGGATATTGCTAAGAACTTAGAACACTTTAAATGAAATCATCTTGGACATTCATCGCAGCCCATATTTTTGAGCTGATCTTCCTCGATGTCGCTTATTATTACAACTGAACTATGGAAGGAAATGCTAAAAAAAAATATCTGCGTATCAAATCTAACAACAGAACAGTTGTCTAGAAATGTGACGGGACCAAGTGCAGTACATATAGGAAATTGTACGTCACGTAGTATAGAGATCCTGCTTCATCAAATTTAGAAGAACTCTGTTTTATATCCTGCTTCCCCAATCTAGAAAAACATTTATATTTTTCCAAACCTTTAAAATTTGCAAGGAAAAGTAAGTAAAATCAAGGCACCTAGTGCTATATCGTCTAATGAATGGAGACAATTAATATTGAACAAAGAGAATGGGAAAGAAGAAGGGATTTTACCACGAAAAGAAGAAAGAATCCGAAGAAGAAATGAGAAGACAAATATAGTAGCTAATAGGGCATCCTGCTTCATCAAATTTAGAAGAACTCTGTTTTATATCCTGCTTCCCCAATCTAGAAAAACATTTATATTTTTCCAAACCTTTAAAATTTGCAAGGAAAAGTAAGTAAAATCAAGGCACCTAGTGCTATATCGTCTAATGAATGGAGACAATTAATATTGAACAAAGAGAATGGGAAAGAAGAAGGGATTTTACCACGAAAAGAAGAAAGAATCCGAAGAAGAAATGAGAAGACAAATATAGTAGCTAATAGGGCATCTATTAGCTAATAGGGCCCTATTAGCTACTATATTTGTCTTCTCATTTCTTCTTCGGATTCTTTCTTCTTTTCGTGGTAAAATCCCTTCTTCTTTCCCATTCTCTTTGTTCAATATTAATTGTCTCCATTCATTAGACGATATAGCACTAGGTGCCTTGATTTTACTTACTTTTCCTTGCAAATTTTAAAGGTTTGGAAAAATATAAATGTTTTTCTAGATTGGGGAAGCAGGATATAAAACAGAGTTCTTCTAAATTTGATGAAGCAGGATCTCTATACTACGTGACGTACAATTTCCTATATGTACTGCACTTGGTCCCGTCACATTTCTAGACAACTGTTCTGTTGTTAGATTTGATACGCAGATATTTTTTTTTTAGCATTTCCTTCCATAGTTCAGTTGTATTGAGAAGTCCTTGCGTTTGTAAGATTTGTGTTAGATCATCAAAATCTAAGGCCGGACGGAGTACTGAAGAATCTTCAGCTGGGGTGTGATATGTAAGCGCCGGGGATACAAAAATCGGTGTTGATTCGAAATTTGATGTAAATGTGGAACTCACAATACGGGAAAGTTCTCTATTCGACGGAACAATCATGCCTTCCGAAGTTAAATTGTACTAGGTACCGGGCGTCAGATCTTTAATGAAAATGGGAAAGCTTACTGCGCAGATTGGTTCATCTGATTCCTGGTGGTTATCAACATTTTCGCTGTTTGAATTATTTCCAAAACTTTATCGGTATTAATACCAGCTTCCGAAAGTTTGTATCTTACTGAACTTATAACATGCTCGGCAGAAGAGAAGAAAATTTTTCTTACGTGATTGTAGAAAATATAGCAGTATCCACCATATCTAAATTTTGAATGGTATTTTGAATACATTTACTGTAGCCTACACTTGATGGATCAAACGGATACAAGCCACATTGTCGGAAACCATTTTTCATAAAATTAATTAAACAATCATTTTTTAGTACAGATTCCAGCATTGGACAAAATGTCGTTCTGGTTAAGCTTTTATCTGTTATGTCATGGTGGCTTGAAATCCAACTGTTAACTGTGCTGCATTAGAGGGGTCGTGTTCGGAGGCAATGCATACAAAATTATATCGTGTTCAAAGCAAAATGCATTCAGTTCCATTGACATATGAGACTTGTGACCTTCTATAAATAGAAGAACTGGATCAACTGTATTAGCTGCATATTCGTAAAACATTTCCATTCTCATCCATCCTGTCTCTGACTTCCCGATAATCCGACATCTCTTGGAAGTCTTACAAATGGAAATACAACCATAGGTGGAAGCATTTCTCCATTGGCATTAAACACAATTAAAACTATAACAGTACATTGCCTAGGTTGACCATAAAGAAGTCTTTCCACCCTTTAGGAGCAATATCTCTACCTGACTTCGGGCATAAGCTGAAACCGGTTTCATCCCCATATAATATACAACGTGGATCCAGAAAGATTCCTTCTAAATTATTGTCGTTAATATATTCTTCTAAGTCGCTAAACCACTTTTGAATGTACTCTTTAATGACTACAAGTCCTTTTGGTTGTCTTAATGTTATTGCCTTATGTCGTTTCATAAAACAGGAATACCATTTACGCCGCGGTCCGACCATTTTTGAAAAGTGTTGTCCTACTGTCATCTTTTATTATTTTCTGAACAGTATCCAGTAAATCATTTTGTCTAATGGGAAAGCCACACTTAGCCAAGGAAATACACCAGTCCACAATTGGATTTTCTTCTATCTTTGTTAAGTACGTTTCTGGACCCATTTTTTGACATCCTGCCGTAACATTCCCATTAAAATTATCTTGGATTGTTAATCGAGGAACTTTGAACTTATTGCTTGCACTTCGTATTGTTGATTTATAGCACTTAAATAAAAGTCTCTGGTAACAGTAACCCATACATCACAAAGTTATACAGGGACGTTCCATTCTTGTCCCACATATCCCATAACTTTCCCGGGATAAACAGGAAGTATTCAGTATATACTTGGGACTTTATTTTTAAGAGTTTTTAGAAACTTTCCATAAGTTATTTCCTGGGATATCCCACAACTACTCTATATGAGAACATTCTCGGTATTTTACAGACAAATACATACGAGATGTGCAGGAAAATTTTGGGACAAACAGGGGAAAGTTGTTTTCCCCCTTACAGAATTTATTTCGGAATGTTCTCGTGGGTCGCGTGATTCTCTGATGAAAGCACTAATTTGTTGCTTGGTGTGCTTCCGTGTGTCGTTTTTAGAGAACAAAAACAGAATAACAAAATATACATTGAAGATATACATATGAGAACCGCTTTGTTTAAGCCAGCTACAAGCGTGAAGCTATATTAGACTTCTATTCACTTCTGCAATGTCTTCCTGTTTTGGCAAAGTCTGTTAGCTGTATATTTCAGAAGGTGATTTTGTAGTTATTTTGTGGTAGAAATTCCATTTTTAAGTGTTAAAAATTTGGTATGTATGTTTTGGGCAAGTGCATACACCTTGAGAATATACTTTCCAGCCATAATGTTCTTTTTGTAAAAATATGTACCCGTCAAAAACTTTTTTCATTCCCAGAAATCTCTCAAAAAATATCCGCAGATATTCCCCAGCACATCCTAAAACCAAACTAGGAGATTCGTAGGACGTCCTCGGTACCAGGGACATCCCAACTCCGGACATTCGTAACTACTAGGGATGTCCTAAGTTGTTAACTGGGACCGACGGGATTTCCCGCGGACAATTTATATATCCTAACAGGATTTCCGAGTAATAAACCACGGACATATTTATGCTGTGTGGGAATGGACTGACTGAAATTTATAAAAGTCTTCTAAGACAGTTAACTTGAAACTCGAAAATAAAAATTCTTATGGGATAACTCTTAGTACTGAGCAAAAGTACAAAAGACTACTAAGACTGTTATTATCACACTTAAAAAGCTAAAACTGCTTTGGGACTGTTATCGTAAGACTTAAATAAATAAAAGTCTTCGATAACAGTTGACTGTAAAAAAAAAAACAAAAATATTAATTCCTGACATGCTGGACGACTACTGGAACACGGAAATATTTCTATGTACCACCCCTGGCCGACTACTAGAATTTACCTGAAAATATGCTCCGGTAGTCCGGCCATCTTAAAAAACTAACTTTTAGAAACATCTTTTTGGCTTTTTTAAATATTTTACAATGGATTTCTAAGCTATTAATAATGTGCAAATGGTGCAATAGTATATACGAAAAATATTTATAGGTTATGGTCACACGACTTCTTAATTTATATTTAAAAAATACCACTTCTTCACTTGAAAAAATACTGAACGTAAATGATTGTCTTACTTTCACCTTTCTGATTATGTTAGCGCATAAAAAGATTTTTTTATGTATCTGAGGACGTTAAAAAGAGAACAGGGTTTAAATTTAAACAAAAATGTCATGCCTATCTTTTTTTATTTAAACTTTTCTACCAACTTAAATTTAAACACAAACGTCATACCTATCTTTTTTTAATTAAACTTTTCTACCAAAGTGGCCGACTACTGATGCAGTTACCCTACTACATTTTGATTTATCCTTTTTATCTCGCACAAAATAAGCTCAAATGAGTTTTGAGTGACTAAACGTCAGAATTACCTCTAAAAATTCGACAAATTTGTCAGCTGCTTCAATTAAATTATAGTAAATATAAGTATATTCAACACGTACTTACAGTAGTAACCTAGATGCTCAAACTTAAAATAATGTTTTTTTTTTATTCTTTATTTATTGAGTCTCCGTATTAAATAGGCAACATGTGTGACATGATCATCGCTAATTGTGTTGAAATTTTACATACTTGGAGGGTTTGTGAATACAAAAATACTAATTAAAAATTTTCCTTATACAATGCGTATTTTGCGTGTTATGGCATTTTCATAATTTCGAAAAAATCCCGTTTGGTCTTTTTTTAAAATTCATACATATATATCTTTCAATTTATCTTAGGACAATGAAATAACGCTCATTTGAGAGACAAGATTCCAAGCTATCGAAGAAAACTAGCTTCTTATAAATAAATGCGAAAAGGACATCAAGAATAAGGATTTTATCATTTATCCTTGAATATCCTGGAAGACGTACTTTTGATTTAATTCATTTGTTTTTTTATTTTTTACCTCCACTAAAGCATATTAAAATTTTAACTTTGGATCTCAACGGGATCAAGGAATGAAAAAGAAAGTGGTGCGAGTTGATTAAACAGGATTCTAGATTCTACAGCATCTTATAAATTTCCAGAAATTTCCAGACTCATGATGGTGATGATGGTGACGACCTTTAGGGTAAGTTTATGAAGAATATGAACCTTGCGAGAATTGCAAAATAACCTTAAGCTCGTATCGGATTAAACGTTTTTAGATATGTACAATTTTCCAAAACATTTTTCTGAGAATGTTTTCAACAAATTCAACCCATATTTGAAATAAACTTAACAAGTTCATGCTAGACCAACATTATTTGGTCACAATTTAGTTAAACTCCTTTTCAAATGAGTCATATTTTACTGTTAGGTATGTAAATTTTCAACAAAATTGGTGATGGTCGTGTTACACTTTTTGAGATTTTTTATCGATTTGTAATGGAATGACCCCATGATATTATTTTCAATTCATTCTACATCATGAGAGACTGGCTGTGCTGAATATTAGCACAAAAGAAGCAGAAGGAAAGTTCATTTAATTTTGTCGTATATTTTGACATTTAAGAACGACGAAATATTAGAATCAGCCCTAGACTTTTGCTATACAATCTAAGCCCTAGACTTAGTATCTTTATAACATGTAAAAAACATCTAAAAAGAATCGTATTTTGAAAATATAGTAGAGGGCAGTGTTGGGCAAAATGCAATCTGATTGATGATTAATGATTACGATTACAATCTGTAATCTGTAATCATGATTACAGATTGATAATATTAATCAGAAAAGTAATCAGTTATGGCGATTAATGATTGATCAATCGTAACCGTAATCATGATTACATGATTACATTTTTTGATTACAAATTTGCAAAAGGTTTAAAATTGTAGTTAAAAGAAAACAAACATTGTTTTATTTCAATCTCGAAGTCGGTAGTGAATAACTCGCATTGCCTTATTCTACAACAGCTGAATTCTGCCCTTGAATTCATTCGAACTAGCATATAACAATGTGGAGCAATATGAAAAGTGTAGCAAAATCAAAGCGTTAAAAGGCATTATTGCATTTTCCATGCTCAACTACTTTCTTATACGCCCCAAAAATCTAATATTTTTCACTATATTTTTTCACATATAATCAAGATCCTCGAATTTAAGCTGATGATCAGATATGTGTGAGTCTCTATCAATAGAAGCACTTACATTCTTTACACTGACTTCAATTAATACATAATTCAACAGTGCCTTGAAGTTTTCTACAATAAAAATTCTTACGATCACAGATTGTTTGTTTTCTTAGAACTAAATTTTAAAATCTCTTGAAAAGTTTCATTTGTAATAAAAAACAATGTAATCATGATTACGGTTAAATTTTCCTAAGATTACTCGATGTAATCATGATTAATGATTGATGGGTAATCATGATTGATGTAATCATGATTGATGTGTAATCATGATTTATGTAATCATGATTGATTTAATTATGATTATTAAACTGATTACAAATGTAGTTGATTACGCCCAACACTGGTAGAGGGTCATAACTTTTATTAAACGAAAAGCTAAAAAACTGGTGTTGACGGTTTTTTTTTAAACTTGTTGATCCTGAACTTCGAAACGGTAGAAATGAATGAATCGAAAATTCTGTGGCTTTGCAAAGTTTCAACGACTATTTATTTAACAAGTTATTAGGCTAATTTTATAAGAGTAATACCATTCAGGTGATATAGGGTGGCTCATAAAAAAATAGGTAAACATTTTTAACCCCGCCTACGTCCCAAACGAAGCACTATACGCCTTTTACTGTTTCGATCCATAATATAACCCCCTCCTAAAAGATATACCTGTCTATCTGAAAAACTCTTTATGTAGATATTCAGGAGTAGCACATGTTGCCTTTTGAGTATTGATGATAAGAGACATTGAGACAAATAAAAAATGTTTTTTTGGCAGTGTAACCCCCTTCAAAAGTTTATGGGGTTGAAGTGTCTGCTCCATTTTTATGAAGTTTTTCATATGAAATTTATAAATGGCTTATCATACTCTTTTACTTTTCTGATGTTTTAACTGTTATACCTGCTATGAAAACGGATCAATATTGATTATTTTATAAACATATATATATGTAGATATTACCTGTTATTTCGCATCGAAAGCTGAAAGACGCTGTTTTGTCGCGTGTTTTTATTATTTTCTAGATCTCTGCAATCCTTTTCTTTCGTGGAAGCAAACACAAAAGAAGTGAACATATGAAATCCATTTCATATTATGAAATTCTCGAAGCTCTTGCCAGAATGCTTTAATAAAGGAGGAAAAGCCCGTTCGGGTAGACAGTTTGAATAAGAAATTCAACATTTTAGGTGAAACCAAACACCGATTCTTTTGGGATCTACATACTATGTATATATATGTATATGAATATGTATATATAAATTCTAAAAGATTTAATACTTAATGTAGGAACGACTTAAAAATATTCAAAGTTTTATAACGATTTTATTCATAAGCAACATCAGGGTTGGATTGGTTATGCAAATGGCACCGGAAAGTTTTTGGAATACCGGCCCATTTTCTCTGAAAAAAAAAGTGCCATGCTTATGCAAAATCACATTTTTATTAAAATTACTATTTAAATTATAAAATTTTTAGTAAATTCAGGACTACCTTTACATATCTCTTTAATTAGATACTACTTCATTATCAATAGCCATTAAGAAATCTTCGTTTCTGTTCATTACATTCAACGCATCTAACATGATCATCACTTAATCTAATTCGTTAGTGATTCTTAATAAATTTTAGAATATTAAATGTACCTACATTCTTATTGAACTTGTGTCACTGAAAACGTCAGCACAATTTTTATAATTTTAAAAACATTTTTGTAAGCCACGCTATATGAATTATATTCATGCAATACCTTAAAACAACTAGTACTAAGAAATTCTTGCATCGATTACATTCACATATTATTTCCAGTTCAGCCCCATCAATCTCATAATTCGTAAGAACATATTTTATTTTTCAGACAGATTTCTCATTAAATATTCGTATTTTTCCACAAAGTCTTCATATTCCGCCAAAAAATCAGACTTTACGAAATTAGAATCTAATTTTCCATTACTGCTCCTAGAGTTTTAAAATTGTGCAATTTGCAAATATTGAATCTCATTAAACAATTCTTCGTTATTCAAAAAACACTCCTTACACTAAAGCCTAGTATGGAGTTCGGGTATTGGTAAAATTTAATGCGGTATTCAAAAAATAGCATCTTAAATGTGGTAATAAGTTGACGTAAGTTTTGTGTGGAGAAATCGAAGTAACAGCTGTTAAAATCACAATTAATCGGAAGTATTTTTAAAAATGTTAACTCATCATTATTTATAATAGATATAATTCATTAAATCGACGACGACTAGATTGTTGTTGCAATAATTTGAAGTGTGTATTGTCGTCAAAGATATCCATAGCAAATCTAAATAAATTAGTTTTTCCAACAATCAAAGAAATGTCAAAATTTTATCAGCATTTTAATGCTCCACGCATATATTATACAGGGTGTCTCAGAACGATCCAACTATTTCAAACAATTATCAAAAAAAGGAACTTATTTTAAATGTTTATTTATAGTTACCAAAATGTAAACAGTGAACAAAATTTTACTTTTTAAATATTACATTGGTTAAATGACAGCCGTTTTTTTGGCGACACTCTTCAAACCTTTTGCGGACATTATCGAAGACTTTTTGAAGAAGTTGTTGAGGAATCAATTTTATCTTTACTTCAATATTTTTTCTGAAATCTGCCAAACTGAATGGATTATTGTCGTAAACAGTACTCGTAAGACAGCTCCACCGGAACAAATCAATTGGGGTTAAATCAGGGCTCCGTGGTGGTGTCACATCTTCGCATCGCAATCAACTCGATGTTTCCAGGGGTTCTTGCTGTTCTTCGACGACCATGATGAATCTCGCATATTGTGTTTCCAGTATCGTTGATTGCCTGGATCCAAGCGAAAGCATTGGCGTTACTTGGTGTTTCTATAATATTGCGCAATCCATAATGTAGTTGAAATAGCCGACGAACGCGACTGAGCGACCGATCGTTTTCGAAATACACGCACACGAGCGTTTCTCTCCCGTGTAAGGTATGAAGGCAACTAAAAATGTAGAGACAGATCTTGTAAGAGAAGCCACTCTCACCCCCTCACCCAGCTTTGTTTGCATCTCGTTCACTCTCGAAATAGTTGGGTCGTTCTGAGACACCCTGTAATAGAGAAGAATTCGCATTTTACCAGTGAACTCCGTGCTGGACTAGTAAAAACCTCACTAAAATTTTTGCTGGGGATTTTACCATCTGTAAGATTTATATGGAAATGTCATTTTTTACTCGAACTCTATATTAGACATGCATAAATCTGTCACATTAACATAGACGACCGGTTTCAGGGACCGCGAATTAAATTTGCTTAAAAATAAATAATATAAAGAAAATATTGAAATTTAAATGTGTTTTTTTACCAAATGGGATCATAATTCATTTAATTTGTTGTAACTTTTCACCTTCAATTTAGGAACTTTTCATATAATACTATTATACTTCAAAAATTCATAAAAAGCATAACGATTTAATAAAGGAAAATAAAGAAAAGAAAATAATACAAAATATAGGAAAAATCAATAATATCATTAGATTAGGATCCATTTCAAATTGAATTCAGAAAATCACAATAAAAATTGTCGGCTACAGGAAACCATTTCCATGCATTTCTATAGATTTCAAAATCTGATATGTCATAGTGAGGCTATCAAAAATTCTAGACACTCATTTTCAAAATCTGTATCATTTCCTTTTATTCTTTCCGTAAATTGATTAGTACTAGGTAGCTGTTACGTATTTCACTAAAAATATGTTGTCCTTATAAAAAAAAAATACTTACTTAAACAATAATAAACGAAATAGTGGTAATTCCCGCATCAGCAGTCGGTAGAGAACTAGAAACTAGGAAGCTACTGTGAAAACAAAAGCTGATTAGCTTATACGTTGGTCATGATATAAAATGAATTAGATTTCTAGCGGTCTTTGGGACCGAGCATCTGTTGTTAAGGATTAAAATCTTCCAGCACTCGTTCATTTATTTTTGAAAAGACTTTTCTATATTTTCTATGCCAATTTTTTCTACGGTTTCAATTTCATCATCAATTGAATAGTATTCAAATTTTTTTTATTAATAAAATGAATAAACTTACCACAATCCGATCTTATGATTTTAAAATTATTTAAATCAGTTGATATAGTATCTTTCTACCATAACAGAAATCATAGCTACTGCTCTTGATAAGATTAGATAGCCTTGTACAGCCAAATAACTTTAAATACATATGAGCCGTCAATACGGTTTCCAGATGCTGGTGATCAATTTTGGTTTTAATTTATTATATTTTTTTTTTCTTTTTAGGTTCGTTGAACACCAACACTTTTATGATTTGATTTTTTAGCACTAAGTATTTTCAAAGTGAGCTTTGTTTTTCAAATTTAATTTATATTCTTTTCCATTTCTAAAGTGAACTTTGTTTTTCAAATTTATTTCGATTTTAAAATTTTTCTCAACGATCGATTTTTCACCGGCCCACAGGGAAACTTCCCAGCGTCGCGGTGGGCCAGTCCAAGTCAGAGCAACATACTTAATTGTATGTAAATCAAAACATTAAAATTTTTATAAGGAACACTGCTGTCCTGCCTTCCCTTGCTCAAAATTAAACAGATAATTAGAGTTAACCGCAAATTCTCTTCAACCAGTATTACTGCCTTCTAAAGTTCCTTGCTACGAAATCCGTGTTTTTCAAAACTTTGAAATAATTAAGTAAATTCAATAAATCCATTGTTAAATATAAAAATATTATTATTTTCCTTCGGTACAAAATTATTTGCAAAGGGAAAAATAAAATAAAATTGCACCAAAATAAATAAAAAAAAATTCAATAAGTTACAAAAATGGCAACGGGATGTAAAATAATTTTGTTCCGACTGGGACAGAAAACTTTTAATAGGAAGCATGAATGAAGGGCCTTGGAATGTTTCGGTCTCTTTTCAAACCGTAGATGAACATAGGAAATACTAAGTTTGTCCTTGTGTTTGTAGAGCAATGTGGATTGGACACGCGCGCATAATAATAAAACTTAAATTGATATTTGCGCATGTCAATCTGTCTGTATGTCCGTCCATCTCTTTGTCCTCACGATAACTTGAGAACGTGATCACTGCGAAAATTTCTATACTGATTCCCAACTGATTTTAGTTAACAAATGCTATGAACGGAAAAAAAATATTGTATAGGCCTCAGAGATAACCATTCTGATGAGACCTCTCTGATCGCTGGCTCGAAAAGTTCGATTTTTTCTACCTACCTTTGGCAAGGTAGGGGCTTTGGCAAGGCAGGTGCTAAGCGGTGTCAATCTCTTCCTTATCAATATAGCTTCTGAAGAAGTCATTGTGTGAAACTTGTATGTGATCTGCATGTTTGCCAAAGAGCCAGGTCGCGTGATAACTACAGTGGGATTCCGCACGTTATTACGGTTTCTACTTATAGCACAGTTTACCTTTCTATAATATTCTTGAGCCGAAGCTGTCTTAAAAACGCGCATGTGAATAGTTTTCCCCAACTCCGCTGATTCTACGGGCCTACCTATGGATTCTTTCCCTAAGGTTATATTCATAGCTGAAGCCTTTCTAACAAGAGCATCAGTTGCTTCGTTTCCTGATACATTACTGCAGCAAGAAAACTAGCAGAGAATAACTCTGTGATTAGCACCAAGTGTTCGTGTCCAGAGTTCTGATTGCAGTTTGTATGGTAATGTAAGTCCTGGTAGCTCGATTATTCGATCTGCGTTACTGATACCTAGAACCTCGGCTTGCATCGCAGTACATAGAACGATTCTTGAGTTTGAAAGGATGCTGAATATACTTCGATTTCCACTCCCACATCCGTTCTCGAACCTTTATAAAGACATATGTATATCGTAGTCATTTGTCACGCAATTATCTTCAAACCGCATTCTACTAGGTAACATTATAGTTAAAAAGTCACATAGCCATGGGAAAGTGTCTTCTATAATTCGTCTATACAGTCCGTGAGACAGATATTTAGTATTTATTTTTCTGTGACCAATGTTTACCGTTATCGAGGAGCCTAACTTTCCTAGTCTAGTGTAGACCCTTGTAGCTGTACATTTTCCAGGAGAATAATCTACATTGCTGCCGTTGGTGTTATTTATTAGATTAGGTAGCTCCCTGTATTTTATTAAGACTTTTCAGTTCATTCCACTACACCAAGATTCTATTGGTGAGGATAGATTTTAAGATAATTGTGTACTACTAGCGCACGATGTGAGGGTATATACCCCATTTCTTCCCAAAAGTTTTCTTGACGGGATAAGGCGCAATGGCCGCCTTTTTCACGGACTGATTCACATTTATCCTTCAATTTAATTTTGAGCATAGTATCATTCCTAGCTATTTGACTTCAGTTTTTAATTCAAGGATAATGTTACCCAGTTTTAAGTTTATGTTAAACCCTAGACTACAATTACACAACTAATAGTCCCGTTAAAAATCTTGGGTTAGTTCACTAATCGTTGATAAGAACTTTCCCGAGACAAGGATAACTTAATCATCAGTATATGCTACCGCTTTTAATCCCCTCTTTTGTAGAGAGATGAGAATCCCATTAACCGCCAATAACTATAGACGAGGTGACAGTACTCCTTCTTATTGATTACCGCTAGGCATGCACTTGCTAAATTTATTCTTACCAAATTGCAATAATCGAGCATTGAGTTATCCATCTGCAAATATACGATTCGACTCCTAGACAGATTAGAATATCCTGAATGACCTCTCTTTTAACATTATTAAAGGCTCCCTCGATATCAAAAAATGCACCTATAGTGTATCTATCTCAATGTTCTTACTATTTACATCATGTGGGGCAGTTTCAACCGATATACCTTTCACATATGCGTGCGGTGATTTAGAAATTTTAATTCCCAGGTTGTCCATACACGTCTCTATGAGCATTCCTAAAGTTTTCAAAAGAAACGATATGAGGAAGATCTGTAAGTCTTTAGCAGTCATTTGTACGCTTTGGCCGGCCTCAGCATTGAAGATCACTTTATCATAGAGGTTTACAGGCATGGTTTTTTTTACTGAGCTCGGACCGATAAGCTGAACTAATTCTACGAATCCAAAATATTCTGGAGCGCCTTAAGGCGAATTCAGAATCGGCGCAGCATGAAGCAGCTGTGATGCAAGTTTGATATCATGGGATCATATGATGCATGATGCGTTGATGCATGCTGCGTCGATTCTGAATTGGCTTTTGTCATTTACACGAATTAATATTTTGACGTAGTAGCGGATCTGTAGAGAATTCAATACATTCAAAATCTTCTCCTTCCACAGAATCATTAATTTAGTCATCATTTCCACATGGAATATCTTGTAGTATGAGAATAACGTCTTCATCAGTATAACTTTTTTTTAGCATACACAGTCTAAAGCGCAAAATATATTTTAATGGAAAGCTGACAATGACTAATAGGTAAACAATTTATTAATATGAAAAAAGAAGAGATTCATACATTATGAGATTATAGTAAGGACTTTTAAATGTGTGCGATTAGTAAATATGTATACTATACTAAGGCATACTGTACCATAGATGAGTCCTACTCCTTTCTAGGCATAATGCTTTCTTTAAAAAGCAAACACTTCTTTTTTCATAATAGTGTTTCATCTAAAATGCAGGGATCAGGGGCGGATCCAGCTAGGGCGCGCGGGGGGAGCCCCCCCCCCCCCACCCAACTGAAGACCACTGAAAAAATTTCAGTACATCTTCTGAATTTTTTCTAACAAAATGATTCACATCTATTCTACTGCACCTTTTGTAAAAAACGTAACAATTTCTGGAAGCGTTCAACATCATACATTTAGGAGTGCAGGCCCTAGCTAGTACCTGGGCCTTCGGTCATGATTGTTGAAACCTATAGAGAAAACAGGAAGCGCGGATACCTGTACATGAGCGTTGCTTTGCTCGGGGTGTTTGAAGCAAGACAGAGCCTATTCATGTTATCACGATGGAAGGTTTCTTTTAATTGAAAACAGCTGCCAGAGGGTCTTTGATAAGCCTTGCATATAAAGACGGATTCTTAGAATATTATCGGCGCGGCGTGGCAAAACAAACATTTCAAGAAACAATTATAAGTCGTAATTGGAGAAATTCAGCGAAACTACACAACGGTGCACAAGTCATTGTGCATTGTTGTAGTGAGTGTTATTACATTTAAAGCAAAAGATTAATTTTTAAATATTTTTTTTTTTTATTATTTCATAAAATGTAATAGTTTTTATAGAAGACTTAGGCCAAACGTTAAATAAAATCAAAATAAATCTGCAGATTGGGAAAGTCTCAATGAGTATCCTAGAGAATTTGATTGGTTGGTATGTTTTGCTTCAAGGGATGTTGATGAACGCACATTTGAATTTAGTACAATTCTAAGTCTTGAGCATGCGTGAATGCATTCGGTAGTTACACAGCAGATCTTAACAATAGCAAAATCGCTCTTGGTTTAACGATAAGTACAACCAAGCAATAAAAGCGAAATAGTCTGCTTTTCGCACCTATCAATTGCATCTATGTCCAGAACTGAAACACTATCCAAAGAGAAAAATTTGTTTTTGGCCAGAACGTTAGAATATTGGCAAGACGCAAAGGCAGCAAAGGTTTCTCGTTCCAGGTCAAAACTATCAGGAGCAACTTCAGCAGTTCCTCTATTCCTTCACAACTAATATTTAGACTGTTACGTTCATTTCAAATTCTCCTTTTCCAATCAATTTACATCTCCCTTGTAGATGTATACAAGAGCCAATACACATCCATACGAGATATATGTTCAAGGTCCTTAAGGAGATCAACGTCTCCATCAGCTGCAGGTTCTGATTATTTCAAGCCCCCGTAAATAAAACCTATGCCTCATTCTTGGCTAAAGCTCTGCGAAACTATTCTACTTGTCTTATTCGATAGGAAAATTAACAATTGCTTGGAAACTACCTCAAGTTCAGCCTATTCCCAAGAAAGGAAAGAATAGTGATCCCTCAAATTATCGACGAATTACAATCATTTCGATTTTTTAAAAGGTTTTTGAATCTGTCATTAACTCCTAATTAATGAAGTATCTAGTAACTAATCATCTCATCAACAATCGCCAATATGGCTTCTGAGCTGGACGCTCATCTGGAGACTTGCTGACTTTTCTTACGGAAAGTAGGAACCTTAGTCTTCACAATTTTGGTGAGTCCAAAATTATTGATCTAGATATTTCAAAGGCCTTATCATAGTGTCTGGAGTTCAACCCTTTTAGCCAAACTTAAAACACTTGGCCTCTCTCGTCCTCTTCTATTATGAATGTAAAGTGTTTTATCTGGTCGCTTAATACGGATTATATTAGATGGCGTTACACCTCAATCTCAGACAATAAATGCCGGGGTGAATCAGGGCTCTTCTAACTATCTATCTCTCTTCTCAATTTTCATTAATGATCTGCTTTCCCTTACTCTCAATCCCATCCACTGTTTTGCCGATGACAGTACCCTTGGTTTCGCTTACTCCCGTGACACCCTTGGGGACTACAGAGGAAATGTCACATCTGTCAAACTTGATTGCATGATTAGATCCGTGAGTTAATCTATCATAAGAAAATATATCGATATGAATGAAATTAATCTAATACATGCTACCGGTATAGCAGTGTTTGTAGGTCCCATAGAAGCATTTTTGTAAGTGCATGTGCATCCCTTAGGTTGGGAACCAATCATTGAGCGTAGCTACACTGTAAGTGGCGAACGAGCATCAGAAGTGTGTGACGTAGAAGTGCAAGCCACCTCCACAGGCAGTGTGTGGGTTGCGATTTCATAGACAGAGTCCAGACGTGTTCGAATGCTATACTTTTTGTTGCATGTTGTTCGATGCTTTGTTTTTGATTGTTTTGTTCAGAGGTAGTTGATTTTATTATTGCTTCTCGTTGATAGTTTACAGCGCAGGGCGAATAAAAAGCCTTTACGGAAAATATTGTTGATGAACATTTTTTGAAGATATTTTTATGTTGTAATTTTTTATTTGATTTCATTTTTATTTGTTTTAATTCAATTAAATCAGAAATCCTAAGGGAAACAATGCTTCCCTTGCTTCCAAAGACGCCACGCCACTGGTTCCGAGCATATATTATAAATCTTATTCAGCATATTCCAAATCACGTTTCGTTTTTGATGTAGAGGACAATCCGAGAGAAAATTCAATATTTTACCAGAACTTGTAGTTTTCATATACCAATCAGTATCTAAAGGAGCCATCTTCAAAAATATGCACGCGTCAGTGGAAATAGTCAGCAGCATTTTCAAAACATTTATTATTATTAAGACGAATACTTGTTGATTTGAAAAAAATTGCAGAAATTTGGTTCCTGAAAACGAATTTAATTATCCGTTGTTCTTGGAGACTATTTAAACAACAACAAATCACAAGTAAGTTTGTTTTCAGAATCTAACTGCATACATTTATTTTCATTTGGACCCCGACTTTATGCAAGTAAAGAAGTTATAGAATTGAGCCAATTTCATAAATTATACTGTTCTTCTTCGTACTTAGGGAAAAGATTTATGTTTTTTAAATATGTTGTGTGTGAAGTGCAATATATGCGTCTTATACATATATATTTTTAATATACTGCATAATATGATTGATTTAATGGAAACAACTGTTTTTTATTCTTAAATTTTCCCGCGATTATTTTTTCAGCAATAAGATTTTCTTCAATTTCAAATTTACAGTTGACAGCTGTTGATTTAAAAAATTCAATAATTAATAGCTTTGCTTCAGATAATCATACCTGCATGAAGTAAAGCGTCCGCCAAATAACTTTTTTTTTTTTTGAATATGCTATAAAAAAGTGTAGTGTAGCTTCGGCTGTGTGGCACGTAGCGCCGTCCTGTTGAAACCAAATGTTGCCAATATCCTCCTCTTCAATTTTCCTGAACAAAAATTCGTTCAACATGGCTCGATAACGTTTGCCATTGACTGTAACGGCCACTCCTTGCTCATTTTCGAAGAAAAATGGCCCAATTATGCCTCTGGACCAAAATCCGCACCAAACAGTGACTCGTTTTGGGTGTATCGGCTTTTCAATGTATGCGTGCGGGTTTTCTGTGGCCCAAATGCGACAATTTTGCTTGTTTACATACCCGCCAAGATCAAAATGAGCTTCATCCGAAAAGATGATTTTTTTGGCAAAATCGGCATCTTCTGTAAGTCGATCGCAGGCCCAGTCAGCGAAGCGAAAACGCATTGGATGGTCAGTTGGCTTCAACTCCTGAACCAATTGGACTTTGTATGGCGTCATACCAAGATCTTTATGCAAAATTCGTCTCAATGATGTCTCCGAAATGTTCAATTGTTGAGAACGACGGTGAATTGATGTTGATGGCGCTTCACGCACACTTTCTGCCACACAATCAATATTCTCGCGTGTACGCACTGTTTTTGGCTTTTCACGCTTTGGTTTATCGATGAGGATGCCAGTTTCTTTCACTTTTTTCACAAGATAACGAACATACGGAGCTGACGGTGCTTCTCTTCTTAAAAAATCCGTACGCAATTTTCGCACACATTCTGCAACATTACCATGATTTTCAAAGTAATGTCGCAATATTTCTCAGCGTTGTTCAAGCGTATACACAACCATATTCGTTCAGCGGAAGAATAAAACTAATTATCTGTCAAATCAGACATGAGCTAAGTGTTACCATTCACGAAATAAGCACTAGTTGAAAAAAAAACGTTAGATGGCGGACCCTATATAAAGGTTCTGTCATGAAAAGCTATTCTTGAGAAAAGCACACCTGCATAAAGTAAATATCAGTATGTAAATAGGTACTAATACGATAAATAAAATCTATCATTAGTTTTCTTAATCTATACGTTTCATGGTATGCATTTTAGCAAAACTAAAATTCAATTTATTGACAAAATAAGATATTAATAAACATTTCTTTATTTTCTTTATTATATTAATTTTTCAATGTTTAAGTCAGGAAAACAGGTCGCTTGAATCTGGCATAAAGGTTTTCTGAATATAGGAATGATAAATTATTATTAATTTAATGCTAAAAGCAAGAAAATATGACTCCTTGAATTTAGTATTATTTACTTGATAATGATACAACCAACCAAAACTTGAATCAAGAATATGTTTTCAAAAAAATAATAAAAATATACTTGGCGCAAAATCAACAGATTTTTAACTTGATATTTATCAACATTTTCTTAATATCAGTAAATTTTTCTTTCCGGTTACATAAATATTATCAAATTCTCGTCAAACCACTATATAACGGATCTTTCAAATTGAGTTTTCAAAAGTACACGCCTGTATAACACACTTCAAACATCGAACGCACCCATATTATATGTCATTTTGTCAGCTGAAGGTTTGCCATTTATAAAAATGGAGTCGTATACATTACAACAACGTATTAAGATTATTGAATTATTTTATGAAAATGGTCGTCCTGTGAGAAATATATTTCGCAAATTACGCGATGTTTATGGTCGACTCAATCGTCCAAATGAGCAACAAATTGGTACTATTGTGCGTAAATTTCAAGAAACTGGTGCAGTACAAGATCGAGAAAGATGTCAGTATGCTCGCACCGGTTGTTCAGAAGAAAATATTGGTGCTGTGAGTGATAGTGTTGTAGATGACCCCAACACGTTAAATTCCCGACGTTCACAACAATTGGGACTTTCTCAGTCAATTGTATCACATATTATGCACAAAGATTTGGCATTGAAGGCCCACAAAGTTCAATTGACACAAGAATTGCTGCCACAAGATCATTCCATGCGTCGGGACTTTGCCAATTGGATACTGGAACAAAACTGTGATTTTTAAAAAATAAATCATCTTTTTGGACGAAACACATTTCGAGATCGATGGCTACGTTAATAAACAAAACTGCCGTATTTGGGGAGAGGATAACCCTCGCGTGATCCAAGAGAGACGAACGCATCCACAAAGAGTCACTGTTTGTACTGCCCGTAGTTAGAACGTACACGCAAATTTGAGTTAAGTGACACTGAAATGAATGCACTGGTAATTTTGGATTCAAAACAGTGGTTTATCCCTTCAACACTGTCCACTTTCTTATAACTATCACTAAAATTATCACGATTATTTTCTACAATTTCCCAATGGTTGGAGTAGAAAGGAATTATACACAAGTGATTGGGTCAGAGATTTAAACACATTTGAAAACACACTTTCCCAATGGTAATATTAGAATGAGATAAGATATTTCTTACCAGGTCAGAAATTCAAACACATTAGACAACACACTTTTTGATATAGATTTTTAATGCACGATTTCCAAGAATAGTTGTATTGGGATAAAACTCAATATATAAGTTTCCGTCAGAGAAAACACTTATTGGCAAAAGATTGCATTATAAGATCGCTAAGAAAGCAATATATTTATAAAATAAATATAGAGTGAGTTAAGTAGTTATATTTGATAAATACGCACACGTAGTATATAGTATGTAAATATATATATATATGAGTAAATTTATTATAGAATATATATATAAATAAATAATAAAATGTTACAAGTGGCTGGTACTCACCGATCTAAACTTGGCACTTAAGATGGTTGACTTTAAGCTAATGTTAAGACCCTTTGTTTTAATCGTTGATTAGAACAATTCTTTATTTCTGTTAAGGGCAGAAATAAAGTGTTAATGTTAGTACGGATTATTTCAGTCAAGTCCCGAAATAATATTCTTTAAGTCAGTCAACGCCCGGCTTAAAGTGTTATCTTAACTTCAGTCAACTCCCGAAGTCCCAAAATAATGTGATTTGTTAATAAGAATTCTATATCAGTCGATACCCGATATAAAATGTTAGTTCCTACCTATTCAACTTATCCCAAACGATGCCAAGTGCAAAAAGAGATCGAGATCAGTCAGCTTGTCGTTTTTATAGCCCTTGCTTGCACACGACACCACTGATCGAGTAGCAGAGGCGCATGATTGCAAGAATCGGCAGTACATCTGTGCACTTACGGTACTAGTGATAAAAATTTACCTAGCAACGAACAAAATGCATAGCAACAAGAAACAGACTGCAGCAGCCCATGAAGAAAAGTAATTCCCGTTTGATGTTTTGTAATGATGATAATGATAGAATTGCAAATTGATCGGCTTGATCTGATTATCTTTGTGCAATAAGTTGCATATTAAATCACAATACATGCTTTTGTTAAAACTGTGCCAAATTTGAACAAATTGCAAATAGATTATATATTAAATGAAATTATTTTCTTTTCAGAACTTAATTTTTTAGCACGTTTTGTTTTTTGTTGTTGTTTTTTTATTTTTATTTTTTGTTTTTAGAATGTTCTTTTTTTCTGGAATTATTTTTAGCATGAATCGAAACTGGTTCGAACACTGTTTGGTGTGCATTGTGGTCTGGTGGTGTGATTGGTCCGTACTTTTTCGAAAATGATGCTGGAAGAGCCATAACCGTTAATGATACCAGATATCGCGACATGATCACAACTTTTTTATGGCCAAAACTGGAAAGTATTGATACTGAAGACATGTGGTTTCAACAAGATGGGGCTACAGCCAGAGAAACTTTGCAATTACTGCATACAAATTTTCCAGACCGTGTTATTTTCAGATTCGGTGACGTGAATTGGCATTCAAGATCCTGTGATTTGACACCGTTAGACTTCTTTCTCTGAGGTCATGTGAAAGTATAGGTGTCTACACGGATAATCGTCGAAACGTAGAAGCATCGAAAGCAGAAATTATTCGTGTTATTGTTGAGATACAGCCGCAACTATGCCAGAATATGATTGAAAATTTTGATAAAAGAATCCGGTACTGTAGAGACGACAGAGGTGATCACATGGGAGATATAATTTTTAGAGTATAAATGGCAAACATTGTACTTCAAAAATAAATAAAAACTTTTTCAGTTTCAATTCAAATTCTATGTCTTTTAATTATTTACTTTTGAAAACTCAATTTGAAATACCCTGTATAAGGGTATAGTTTACTCGTACATAAAAATATGTATAAGTAAGTTGTCGTTAAAAACGATACAAACCGAAATGTTTCAATTGTATCTTGCACACACAAATTCTTAGAAATCCCATTAAACAAAAGTCCGAAGTATCGAATTCATCTTTTGAAATTATTTGAAATCCGTTTGGATATCAATTTTGTTAATGCCCTAAGGACTAATAATATTTTCATGCCTTCCGTCTATTTTTGTTTAAAGTTTCTGTAAACATATCGAATTTATTAGCAAACAGATTTAGGAAAATTTACACAAGTCAACAAAGTTGCCGCCCACCTCTATAATCGTCTAAAGTATTTCCTGTTGAAATTAAATTCCCAGGCGACAAGGAATAGCAGAAAAGGATTAACCCCAGGACATTCAAGCCGAAAAGACAAAGGCACTCTTCTAAAACTTTTCTTTAATAACTTAAACTCAACAAGTGAGTGAGATTCACGTGGAAGGAATTAATATCAAGCTGTTTTGTAGCATGTCGGAGACTTTCAGAATTCTTAAGAAGAATGAAAGTAATCTCACTTTTTGTTTTTTTTAACTGAAATGTATATTAAGTTCTTGTACATAGTTCATTTACTAATTTGAATTCTCAAAAAAACAAAACAAAAAAAGTCAAATTCCTCTCTTTATTTATAAAAAAAAAAAAAAAAAAAAACAATTAACTTTAAATAAAGGAATAAGGAGGCGTATACAGAGAAAATCGAGGAAGAGAATTGAACAATCGTCATTTCGAAACCAATATCAACTTAAAGTCCGACATTTTTCTTCCAAAAGGAATTCAGGTGCCATGCAAAGTTTTATCTATCAATGTATATATGACGATTGACGACCTTGCGATGGAGCTACATGCGCACGCATATTGATTGTCGAAGCTTTTTCAGGCAGCTTTCGCCTTCTATCAAATCCTTTATACACAAAACAAAAAAAAAAAAAGAAAACTTTAAAATTTTTTGATATATAAACCGGCTATTGTTGACTTGAAATCGTCATTTGAATTAAGTTCGCGGAGGAATTAAGTGGGGTGTGCATTACCACGAAACCCTTATTTTTCTCAAATCTTGTCTAAAAAGTGTCTTAATGGCAACAAAAGCTATTTCATCAATAATTTAGTGGAAGTGCAGGAATTTACATTCTACAAGTGGTTAAAGAAGAAAACTCGAAACCTGAAGTTTAGTGTACTCTTGGAAGTGTGCTAAAGTTGAACAGTGTTTTTAGTGAAGTAAAAGTACAAGTTTTGTGCTTAAGAACCATACTTAGGCGGTATGTTTTTTGCATTCTAAAAGTAGTTTTTAGACATTATTCAAATTTCTTCTATGTAAATTAACAAATCGATATTAATGTAGTATATATATATGTATGTAAATAGTGGTAACTATATTTTCATAACTTGAATGTAATAAACATAGTGTGGGTGTTGAATATGAAAATGAAACTGTGAATAGTTTTACCACCCGTGGAAGGCAAATTTGACGTGTCACTAACTATTAAGTTTCACTTTTATAAGGAGTTCATTTATAGATATTTTGTCCTCGATAAAAATTGCTATGTTTACTCAATCACTTTCAGATATTTTATCAATATTATTATAATATACCTAGGTACCGATATCTTTGTATTGTTCCGAATCGTTTTGATAAAGCAAAACAGAAAAAAAGAAAACACCCACGCACTATGGCTTACATAATTCGCAGAGTTTTCTGTGCGAATATACACATTTGGCAACCTGTTCAATTTTATCTACAAATAGAAGTGCCCCCTCCCCCCTACTTGTATACTTATTCCGTCAAATTTTCATATTATCTATTAACTTTCAATATTATCTGATAAAGTTTCCAGCCGGTAAACAGTAATATTGATTAAAAATAATTACATATTTTCCATGGAAGGAAATAAAATTTTCTCGAAGGGATATATGTAATGTAAAATCAGCATTTCTAATGCTTTTCTGTGTGAGAGTATTTCAATCTGATGTTGTTGTTTTTTTTTCTAACAACATGAAAATAAATTTATTATTTCTCCCAAAATATCTACAATTGAATTTCTTAATCTATTTTTAAGATGACTTTAATTGTTGCCATCTCGAGAATATCTTCTTTTCTTGGATCCCTCCCTTATTTTGCTGTAATGACTACAAAATACTTGTTACCTAATTAGTGGTTGTCATGGTAAATTAGGGGATTATTCTGAACTCACCTACGTAGGTACACTATTGTTATATTGTATTTTGAAATATGTTCTGTAGTACATACCTACATTCATATTGTAGGTATTATGTAAAGCGCGTTTTTAAACAAAAGGCTCTTCAAAATTGTCGTTTTAATATATATGTAGGTACCTATATACCTACCATATACAAATCCTGCATGAAGTTGATTTTATTATGCATAAAAGTTGGAGAGATTCTTAGCTTTTCTCAGACTGTCCTGGCTTAAAACACAAAATTCAACTCAATGATCGGGAAAACCAATTTAATCATTGCATCGTAGATACTCTAGTCTAGAGAATCGCTGGATATTGTGATTTGTGAGAAATATTTCACAGGGTAAACCTCATTATTCATTGGTACTGGGTAGATACTACAAATCTATTGTCGATTCAATTATTATAATGGACACAGATTATTTACAAAATGGCGTATTTTCCCTTGTATTCATGTATATGCGTTTTAATTGATTCGTTTATCACTTCGCAGAGAAATGAATTAGGGATTCTGGAGTATACCGATGAACGATATCATATAGATATACCGAATACTTACAACTTCTCAGATAAGTTTCTCCTTCTTAGAGAGTTAGAGCTAAAATTAATCACAGGACTTTTCTTTGGATATTATTCCTTAGTTAACAAAATTGGCAAAGCCGAGATAGCGTCATATCAACTCTATTCATAAGTTACGGTAGGAGCAATTCAGTATAATGCAAATGTTTATTACAAATTTTATTGAAAAATATAATTCCAAAAATTATACGAAACATTACGCGGCATATACCTACTACATTAAGATTTCGAGATGTAGCTGAATCCAAGCAAACGTTGGTGAAAATATAAATCTTAAACGAAATTCATCCATTCCTTATCCTCACCCATACATAAATATATGGGCATAACTTAATTATTATTTTCTGATTAAGTTGCTGAGATCATTGCATTAGCACATCTAATTTCGAGGCAAGAACTCTTGCTTCTAATTAGCTCTTATTGAAAAATAATCGAAATAAAAACTTGAAACAAACAGTCTTCCAATTAAATATTAATATTTCGTTAATTTTCAACAATATATGCTAGAATATTTGTGAAAAGTTTCTACGGTAGCACTTCGTAATATAATTATGGCTTGGCATACATGAATATATTCGATATTCCTAAAAGAGCTCTTAGTCTATTATGTAAAGAGCGAAATTCCTATTCAACCATAGAGTGTTAGTCAAATTATTTTGACATACCAAAGCAAATTCTTTTGATCTCTCGGCAAAATTATCAAGAACAACTTCTATACTACCTACGTGGTGGAAATAATAATAAAGGCAGGTATTTATATATCATGTTCCACTTATGTACTACGCAGTGTTGAAGATTAACTTCTTAAGACTTTTCTAAAAACATAATTATAATTCATTTAGATTTGAATTTAAATGCAATTTTTAGTAATTTGAGCAAAAAATTTAAAAAAATTCTGGAAATAAAAATAAATGCACATAATAAATCTAAGATAATTTTCTCCTTAGCAATATTAAAAACTATTATATAAAACGATTAATAGTCGGTAGAACCTCCCTGATTTAAAATCACCTTGAATATGTGCCGAGGCATTGATTCGATGAGACTTTGCAGTTGTTGGGAATATCACGCCAAGCTGCTCTAATGGCTTCCTTAAGTTCTGGGTTATATTGTCTTTGATTTTGGTAAACTTGCCTTGAAAGTGAATCCCAGAGATTCTCAATGGGATTCAAGTCCGGACTTCTGGCAGGCCATTCCAAAAGATTTACTTTTCTCTCTGAAAAAATTTTTTGATTACCGTTTAGCAGCACAGTAAAATATAATTCCCTAAAGTGTGTGGCAACAATTTATGCCACAAAGTTTAGATATTTGTCGATAAAATTAGGGAAAGGTCCATCTTGGAAAATGTAGATTAGGTTTTTCTAGGTTTTTTCTAGGGAATTTTTGTTTTTTCCCTCTAAAATTTGGGGAATATTCCCTAAAATGTTGGAAATTTTCAATTTTTTTTTTATTTTCTCCATAAAGATGTAGGGAATATTCCCTATAGTGTAGGGAACATTCTTTAAAATGTGGGGAATTTTAAATATTTTGTTTTTCTCCCCTAAACTCTAGGAACTATTCCCTAAATTGTAGGAACTATTCCCTAAAATGTAGGGAATAGGTGATAGCGCCACACTCTACCACCCTATTTAAAAAATATAAGAATGAGTTAAAAAGATGTCTTTTCTTATGGCCCATACTACTAAGTATTACGGCAGTTATGTTGGTGCAATGGGCACGCTCGAACAAAATATTGGAAAACAATATATGACTTGTTTTCAAAAACAATGTGTGAATTATATAAATGAAAATATATTTCCATAAAAAATGTAGCATAATACCTAATTTATTGAATTTTCTCTTCCTTATATAACATTTCGCGAATTTTACGCACTTTATAGGTTTTCTGGTGCCAAATACCTAAATTCATGGAATGTTCCATTGATTTGGGGTAATTAAACTGATTTTAACTTTATATCAGAGAAAATTACATTTATTTTTAGGGAAAAACGTGTCTTAAATTTAAGGTATAGTCCTATTATTTTTTACAGTGAGTGTGGACCGCCGCGTTGTCTTGCTGGTATATGAAATCTGCACCACAGATTTCTTCAGCTTCTTTCAAAATATCGGAATCTAGAAGGTTCACATATATTTCAGCATTCATTTTGCGTGGAACCCAAGCCTTGAGCACCAAATCCAGCCCATATCAGGACAGAACTACCACCAAAATTGCGGCTTATACGAATCTGTTCCTCTTTTCGCAAATTATACCAGTAGTACTGCCATCCATCCGGACTATCCAAATTGAACTTCTTTTCATCCGTGAAAAAAACATTAGTCCACTCGGAGGTCCAATCCATATATTTTTCCATAAATGGAAGACGCATTTTTTTTGTGCTTTGTTGTTAAAGGGGGTTTCTTCTTGCGTTTTTGAAATTTAATTGCAAATTTCTTTTAATCTGCGAAGAAAATTACGTTTCCTTTTTCGCCTCTTTCAGGATTACCCTCTTTTCCCTATAAGTTATTTTCGACTTATTGCCTCTTTCTCCTTTTTATCCATATTTATCCCTCAATTTTATAAAATTGTCAACAACTGTGGCAGATCTGCTAATCTTTTTCGCAATTTCGAGATTTGAAAGACCGCAACCTTTACACGTCGTTATACATTTCCCTTAACACTTAACATTTTCCATCGAGGCATCCTGAAGATTAAACAAAAACCAAATCATACTCTTATTAAATAAATAGAACTATATATGCTCTAATAAAATATAAAGCGTCCTTAATGAACAAATAGGTAAGCCAAGCATCCGTTATATTAGAGCAAATGGGGGTGGCTAATTATTAAAAGTACTTCAAGTATTACCAGACTTATTTTTTTTTAGAACTGATGGCGGTTATTTCCTCAAAAAGTCTGCCTTTATTAATACATATCTCCATCACTGTATATTTAGTAGTGAATACATTTAATATTTTAGTTGGAAGATTCACTTGAAATTCGCACTTTACATCCATTTCATATACATATTTTTCACATATTCCGTGAGGAGGTATACAACAGCAAATACACATTTGAATGAATTTGCTCATAATCTTTAAGATTAATGAACCCAAAGCTGCTGGTCTTGATAGGTTGTTTTCCCTGCCGTGCCTCAACAAGAAACTTTCTATCCGTATTTGTATCGAGAGTGTGGCCCAGTGTTACATCAACCTTGGTTTAGCGGTCAGGCCCAATCATACTCCCCTAGCATTAAACACATTAAGAAAGAGGTATTTGGAATAAGTAGGGCATTTAACCCCAACAGCAGCTCATATCTAAGGCTACTACATCAAAAGAAAACACATAAAAATGAAACAAAAAAAAAAAGCAAAAAGGCTAGACTTGGTCTAAGACCAATTCCTATGATACCCAAGATGAATTTCAGTGTGAAATTTCGTATGGCCAGCTCTCTGTTCAAGTTTGATTGTTGAAGTGATTTTTGGCATCTATTTCCAGAACTGTTTCTGGAACAATATAAATGATTATTTATCCAATTTTATAAGATTTCATATTCTATACAATAAAAACGTCTAGGACTGACCGTTTGCACAATATACGAAAAATTTTAAATTTTTGTATGGCAGCACCAAAAAGGGATTGCCCGAATTGATCGCCCAGCTTCCGGTCTGGAGTCTTGGTGACTCTTCTTGGAACTGTAGTGCTCCCAGTTTTGGTGAGTCCAAAATCCTTGCCATAGATATTTCAAAGGCTTTGATAGAGTCTGGCATCCTACGCTTTTAGTGAAACCTAACACATTCCTGCCGGCTGTGGTACATGGTGGGCTATCTAATTGGATGGCATATACGGTGATGCAAAGGAAGAAATCAATTTTATGTGACTTTTTTGTTAATGGATTTGCGGATGAAACTTTAACAGTTTGTATAGAAGACCAAAATAGCTCGCACGTATTATTTCGTTTCCCCCTGTCACGCCCCCGTCCGTTAAGGAGGTTAGAAAATTCGTGATTTTACGACGAAACGTCATTTTCAAAAAATCATATCTCAAGAACGGAGCAACAACAACATTTCAGGCAATAATCACTCAATATACAGTAATCCCACAACACCTCCCTCTTCTCAACCAACCTCTTTTTCCTCTTTAATAACTTCGAATCCAAGGGTGTTCAAACTGTTATTAAAGGTCTTCATTTAAGTTAAAAAGCTGGGGCTGACACCATACATCTTCCTAAAGAGCTACTTTTCCTTCTTAAACGCTCCTATAAGCTACTTAACTTGTCACTGAGCCACAGAATTTACCAATCTGCATTCAAGATATCTTAGGTTACACCATTTTTAAATCTGGTGATCCTAATTCCGCAAATAATTATAGACCTATTTTAATTTCTAAAAGCTTGACACTTGTATTTGAAAAACTTGTTTATAATCAACTCTTACTCCAAACCGTCTCCATCTTGACCTATAAACAACATGGGTTTCTTTCGTGATAATCCACTACCACGAACTTGGCGCTTTACACCAACAAAATTTCAAAAGCACTTTATGAAGGGAAACAAGTTTATTCTATTTAAACCGATTTTTCTAAAGCCTTCGACAAAGTTTCCCACACCTGGAATACACCAATTTTTATTTTAGACACATATTAATTGAATTACCTCTGAGGCTTTTAAACTGTTAAGTTTTATATTTCGAATCATGCAGGTCTACTACAGTATTAATAACCCTTTATGATTTTTCTGCAGTAAATTGAAGCACTTCAGAGAAAATTCATAAGACTTCTTTTATATAAAATAGAAGGACGCTATTTATGTTGATTATTTTACTCACCTCGACAAATTTTGTATTCCTTCTCTGGAAAAGCATCGTCTTTTCTTAGATGAAATGTTTATATTTAAGATAACACCATAACCTTATTAATTGCTTTGAATTTTTCCCCAATATTAGCTTCCTGGTTCCATCTAGAATCACCCGGTCCCCGTTAACTTTTCAAATTACTATTTCCAGGCAAGGCAAGGGAGGATTCATACAATTGCTCTAGAGGAGGGGGAGGGGGGGCATAAAAAAAAAATAAAAGATTAAAATTTATAATAAGAAAGAAATCAACTGCTTATTTTTTAAGTCAAATTTAATATTCTCTTACCTTATTTGAGAAATCTTGAACGACAGAGAGCTTTGTCGTTCAAGATTTCTCAAATAAGCTATTTTCTGCAAAGTGAGAGCTATTTTTTAACAGTCTTTGTTTAGTTAGTTCGAACTGAAGTTGCGTTTAAATGTAAATTCATAATATATATATAAGTTATAGTTCATATAGATACTCTAAGTTACTATTGTTAGAAACGCAGCTGTTGTAAATGATACAACCAAAACTACAATCAAACAAAAATGGTTTGACAACGATTGTTTACGAGCGAGAAAAGTCTCGTTTAGATGGCTCAATGTGTACCGGAAAACTAATACTGCATTAGCAAAACAGTATTACGTAGAAGCCAATATGCAGTTCAAAGAGTTATGTAAAATCAAAAAGAAGTCTTATTACGAAAACCTTAAGGTGAAATTGATTCATGTTAAAGATTCCAAGACTTGGTGGGGTTTAGCAAAAGAAATATGTGGTAAGAAATTTATAATCGGCCCTAACATTCAAATCAGTACTTTAAAAAACCACTTTGAAACATTACTGAATCCAAGACTCGAGTACAAGCCTATTCTTTATGCTTCTCCATTAATTAATGACTTTGTTTTGATAGCGAATTTAACTTAAATGAACTTGATTTTGTCCTAAATAAAGCCAAAGACAATAAAGCGCCAGGTATAGATGGAATATCTTATGAATTTTATAGGAATGCCCCAGTAAGCTCTTTAAAAGAATTGCTAAATTATTTTAATTATATTTACAATAGATGTGAAGTCCCTGAATCTTTCACGAGGACGATTATCTTCCCTCTTTATAAAAAAGGTGATGTAAATAGAGTAGAAAACTACCGTGGTCTTTCCTTTATGAACGCATGTCTCAAGCTTTATGTCGGTATGTTACACAATAGAGCGGTATGTTGGGAGGAGGCCCACAATATTTTGAATGAAAGTCAGGCAGGCTTTCGCAGCGGTTACTCCACGATAGATAACATTTTCAATCTAATAAATGCTATCAAACTCTCCCATTCATTCAATATAAAAAAGGTGTATGCCTTCTTTGTAGATTTTAAAGCAGCATTTGATACAATTGAAAGGGGAGCACTTTTTTATAAATTGTACAATATCGGAATGTCTAGTAAGTTTGTGGGTATGATGATAAAAATTTACGAGGTTACTAGCGCTCAAGTTTGGAATGGTGAACATTTCTCAGATAGTTTTGTGACAACATCTGGGGTAAAGCAAGGATGCATTTTGAGCCCGCTGTTGTTTGAAATTTTTTTAACGACTTAGAGGATTCTATGGAGGTAGGCCTGACACTTGAGGACATTAATTTAAAAGTCTTAAAATATGCTGATGACATCGTTATTTTATCTGACGATCCACACAAACTCCAGCGTATGATCAATAATCTTCAGGAATACTGCCACTTGTGGAACCTGGTTGTCAACTTGGAGAAATCCAAAATTATGATTTTCGGGCGTGGGTCAGGACCCAAGATGAATAATGAAAATTGGCAATATAATAATGTGCAAGTAGAAGTTGTAAAGGAATACATCTAACTCGGTGTTACCTTAAAACCGAAGCTATCATTTAACGCCCACCTTAAAAACAGTCTACAGTCTGCAAAAACGGCTATTAATGTAACTTGGAAAAGTTTTCTGGGAAAAGGAGGAATTAAGCATTCTGACAAATTTGTTCTGTACAACGCTGTCTCAAGGTCAGTTCTTTGTTACGGAGCACAGGTGTGGGGTTTTCAGCAATATGACTCTGTTGAAAGGCTACAACGATACTTCGTTAAAAGAATGCTTCGTTTGCCGACAACTACCCCCAACTATATGATAAATTTAGAGTTTGGTCTCTCTAATATATACATTTACACATTGAAGTGCCATTTTGACTACATGTTGAAAATTCTGTTTCGTCTTTCTCCCAATAGGCTCCCTCATCAGCTAGCTTTAAAAGTGGTTAGTAGGAACGTATTATGGTATAGTGAGTGGCGGGAATTGGCCAGCTGCCATAGTTTAGATGTGAATATATCAGGTCAGTTCTATAGCCATTTAAAAGCAATTCTAAATAATCTCGTCAGCAGAGAGGAAGCACTACTTATTCAAAGAACTACTGACAAAGCTAGGAGTTCAGTATGAGCTTTATGATAAACTGCAATACTGTAATATGAGCAGCTACCTTCGTGACGAATTCTCAGCGAAAAAAATTAATTTGAGTACCAGGTATAGGGGAGGGCTTATAAATTTGAACGCCAGTCCGTTTAAAAATTCCGGTGGAACGCTTTGCTCGCTTTGTAACTTAGAGAAGGACGAGAGCTTGTTACATTTTCTCGGAGTTTGTCCTGTTCTTTCAGAATTCCGCATTAGAGCCTTTGGGAAAAACAAACTTGCTGAAGCTGAAATTATAGACATTTTAAATGGAAAGGACAACTTTAATGGTTTGTTTCTATATGCAACAACAGCTTGGAGATATCATTCCTTTTTGGTGAAAGAATTTAATGGTTAACCAATTAATAATTTTTTTAATAGATAATGAGTAAAAAGCTATTAATAATAAAAATATACTTAGTTAGGTTGCTAATCCCGACAGACGGCCTTGATTGCCATTGTCGCAGTTTATTTATTTATTATTTAAATTTCCTATATATTCTATTATTACTTCTAGTTTAAATTTTTATTTTTTTTTTTTGTTTTTATATATATATTTTTTTTTTTAATTTCTCTTAAGCATACATATATATTGTTATTTTTATCCTTTATAGTTTTATTTTCTCTATGAACTATATTTAATTGAATTGAAGGGAATATAAGAAATTATGTTAGCTATAATTTGGAAATGAATAAACATTACTTACTTACCTTACTTACCTACTTACTTACTCTAAATTTTGAAATTAATTGAAATTTTGTTTTTTGTTAATCTCCCATCTCCACACGCAATTTGAATGATCTGATATTTTGCTTGTACATACATCTATATAAATAGGTAACATCAAGTAATAGATAACATCAAGTAGCATGAGTTATCATCGCTGCCAAGCAGGCTGAGTACCTTCTTGTTGTACTGCATCAGTGACGTACCTAATTTATACACAGCACATGAAAGCGCCACATACCGATATGCAACTAACAAACAATTACAAATGCAATTGCATGATTTGTCACAAATATTGATGCTAGTCCACGTTGAGTTCCCCGGGGCATTTTATATACACATAGCACGGAGCATTTGATTAAAATACAAATTGGGCTCCATATGATCTTGCTATCATCGCTAACTGATAAGTGATAATGTATGTATATACATGCGCACGGTTCATGATTGGATAGCAGTTGGGCTTTAGAGTTCTGCTTGCATGGAGATTGGAATGAAAACTAATTTCAAAAAAAAAATTGTTATAATTCAACCCGGTATTTAATTAACAGTCGTTGAGAGCATAATTTAGCTAATATAAATTATGGTCGGACACTGGAGCTAAAAATTATCTATAGGAAAACTTGTGTAAAAGATGCAAAATTGGAATACAGCCTTTGCTTTACATTTGAATTTATTACTTTGAATAAATTCCCGTTGTAGCTTTTCTTGTTTTTCTTCACAATTAAATTTAATGTTTACGCATTTTATTAAAGTATTGCAAAAGCTAATTTGGTCGTTCAAGATTTCATACAGATATTAGCTTATTTTGCCTGCAAACAAATAAGCTCCAGCCTGCACAAATAGCTTAACCTCCAAAGCATAAATTTTGGAATGCGGCCATGGAATCTCTATTTTTTCGATATTTATGGAAATTTTCATAGAATTTTTCCCCACTACATACTTCATTATTTTTAAAACATTTCGAATGTGGTAAACAATAATTATTTCAAGTTAGTTTTCTATTAAAATATTGGGTAGTTAGAATTATGGAATACACAGACAAATATTGATAGCTGCTGTTATGTCACCAGATTTCGAAAAACATGTTGTGATTTTACCTTATTCAATTGACGACTTTGTAGCAATAGGGAGGCAGATCTATTTTTAATAATAAAAAAAAAACTGTTCAAAAATTTATGGTCAGCATTCTACTGGCACCAAACAGTAAGGGGGTCAGGTCTAACCTCTGCAGTAATTCGTCTATTTTTGATCGGATCTGCATACGAAGCGATGGAGAACTTTTACTAAGTATCTTGAGCGTGATTAGTAAAAAACTGTGAAAAATGGATCTGCCCCCTGATTTTTTGCAGCAAGGTCCTCTATTCAATTATTAAAAGGCGCAAATTTGACTTTTCGACAGGTATAAGTTTCAAAAATAATTTTTAAGGGTGAAGAAAGTTTAGATAGTGGAGGAAATAGTTATAAAGCCACCAAACCAGAAAAATCATATTGATCATTCTGCGAATCCTAATTTTTGTTCACAGTTTCTAAAACATGTTTGCACTCGTTTCTGATAATACGTCATACCTATGACTCATTATAATAAACTGTAAAAATTGGAGGAAAAATTCAGTTGAGTGTCGTAATTCGAGGGAAATAGTAATAAAGTATCGGATATTCTGATTAGTGAGTAAAATTTTAACAGAAGTTATTTTAACGTGTTAATTACTAAGTTTTAAAATAATTTCAGTAAAAATAATAACAAAAACCATTATGCCTAGAGGACTGAAACTCTCAGAAAGAGAAATTGCAAAAATTGAAGCTCAAATTGGGAATGCCAAACCGAAAAATTGAGGGTGAAATTGGAAGATCACGTTCCGTGGTAAATAACTTCATCAAATTAGGAAGTCAATATGGGCAAAAAAAAAAACAAATTATCCAGGACCCAAACCTAAGATAACTAAAAGGTTAAAAAATGTGATCGTTCAAAAAGCGGCTAAGGAAAAACTGGTTGCGTCGAAAATTAAAAGTGAATTAGGTTTGCCTGCACTGACATATAATAAAAATGGACTAAGCCATCCTATCTAATTCCTATAAACAAAAATGGCACAAATTTTGGCTAAAAATGTACACTGAACTGTAACCAATTTTGGAAACAGTACGGCTATATTAATTGGAATGCATTGGAATTGACATACAAATTCAGACAAACATATTGTTTATATACGTCTATCTCTTATAAGCTCAATGAAATTTGACAACAAATCTGCAGAGGAGCACATTTTTCAGTAATATTAAATATTAATTTTTGTGTTAATTAAAATAAGTTTAACTCCCTAAAAAATTTTAATCGACAAATTTCTAATCGACAAATAATAATAAATTATGAATCGGTGTGCAATTGTACGAAATAAAAGGGTTTTCACAGCCTGTGCCATATTTGTGCCATTTTTATTATATGTCAGTGGTTTACCTGTAACCACTAGACGAGTTCACCAAATTTTACATGATTCACAAAACCTTAAGTGGACAAAAAGATTGGCCAAACCAAGGCTAACTGAGAGGCATAAGCCAGCACGCTTAATGTTCGCTAGAAAGTACATGTCATGGAAGGAGGAATGGCATAATATAGCTTTTAGCGTTGAAAAAAAAAAATTCAATTTGGACGGCCCAGACGGCTTCCAGTTTTATTGGCATATGATTTGAGACGAGATAAGGAAGTTAGCTTAGGTAGGAATTTCAGTGGCGGTACAGTAATGACGTGGGCAGCATTTTGTTATAAAGAGAAAACCCCAATTTGTAGCATTTCATCAAAGATGTACTCCAAAAACTACACTGATCTCCTGGATGAAGTGTTAATTACCTTTTTCGAAGACGTTATGGAAGAACAGTTCATCTTCCAACAGGATAATGCTCCAATCCATCATTCGCGGAAATTTTTACTGTCCTTTTCAGTGACATAACAAAATTTGTGTTTTTTTGCTAACACTGGCAATTGTTCAGTTTTCGGTAGATGGGAGAGACAAAGTATAATAAAACTGCAGACTTCTTCAAACACATTACTGACGCAAGCTAGATTTATTACTTACAAATAAAGGCCTCTTTAGCAGGTATAGTAATAAAAAAATACATACATATGTGTATGGATATTGTTACGAGATGTCTTTACAATTTACATTAAATAATTAGTGGTAAAATAAATAGCTACTTTTCCCAACTCTGTGGTGCTGTATCGCCACTTAGAACATTAAGAGGGAAGCACAAAATATAAACACCGTATTTCTCCTAAAAGACGCAATTTGCTCTTTCAAAATTCAACGTCCTGAACTTTGAATCATTTAGCATGAAAATTTCATTAGCATCCAGATATCGCCGCGGTTGTTTTAATAATATAAGTTTTTAATCCCGTAAGAATATTAAAATTTGGTAGCACATAAAATAGACATTATACTCTTCTTGCCTATTTGTCCTACTTCTGGTGTTTTGCATATAGCTTACATTTCGTTCAAACGCCATTCTTTTCTGAGTTGGGGTAGAATTTGTTGCAAAAATTAAAGGAAACGTTTGTAATTTTTTTTTTTTTTGCCAATAATTACTTTTCAAACCGACTTTTGAAGAAATTTTTAAAGAGGGCTAATTAGGTAAGGTTAATATATGTATAACCTTGTGTTTTTTCTTGTTCCCTTACCTCTGGAGGGGGGTGAACAAGGTGATTGATTTAAACGTTGACTGATAATTAGCAACTGATTTATTAATATATTAACACCGTTTATATACAATTAGAAAAATGCTTAGCTTAACAATAATAATAATAATTTCTTAAGACGTACACTACAAGGTTCAGCAAATTATGTTTTGTGACCTATTGAGCATAAATGTGCTTACATGGTGATCGGTTTATTGACCGATGAATGCAATTTATTGATTGTTGCATAAATTGCATTGTCATCTTTGTTATGTGTTTGAACACCTTGTTTGCTTTAAATTAAATATTTGCAAGAAAAGTAATTCTGATGTTAATTACCTCAGCTATGATGATTTTCCCAACATACTACTTTTCATCAATGACTTTTGTAAACTTAGGATCCGAAAGAACTACAAACATTTTTCTTGTATACTGAAAATTTCTTAATGATATAATTTTAAATTGTTAGAGAAAAATTTAAGACTAAAAAAGAAAAACTAATAAATATAAAAATTAACAAAAAAATTTTTGTTTAAAAATGCGTTCTAAAATATAGAAAATAATTTCTCCTTTCACATATATCACAAAAGTCTTTACATTTATATAAATTTTGAAATTGTATCACATTTATGTTTAAATTTTAAAACTTTCAAGGTACGCAAAGAGAGCGAAGTCAAAGCAAAATCATTTATTTAAGTATTTGTATAAACAATAGGACCCAGCAAACAATTTGGCGAGGTTTTGCCAAAAGTAAGGAATGAGCAATAGTTGCGAAACAGGGACAGCATTATGGCAATAAAGTGTGCATATGATTCCCTCTCTTTCAACTATTGCCTATTTCTCGCTTTTAGCAAGCCTCATTGAAAGTCAATTCAAGAAATGGAAAGAACGAAAAAAACATAAGTTTTTGCTTCTGTTTGTTTATTTTACAGCTATGAAAGTGCAGTCCATAAACACAATCGTAATTAAAAGAAGAAAAATTATAATAACCTATTGTGGAAATATTTAAAAAAGATTGCCTTTACGTTTACGAATTACAAAATGTCAATCCAGACACATTAAAAGTAAGTTAAAATTGGTAAATTAAAAGTAATTTACTCAACCCTCGCAATTCGCAAGTATATAAAATATATATACTTGCTTTTGGTAAGGAATAGGCAAATTACTTATAAATTACCTTTATATTATAAACGAGCATTTGGCAATATCGTTTTCGAGGGTTATGCTTGCCCATGGCAAGCTACTTTCGAGTTATTTGCGATACATTTTGTTTGCTGGGGAACTTTAAATTTAAATTTCGGAAATTTTTATTCACTGTAGTATTAAAATTTCAACTGCCCAGACTTTGCTTTCTTTGTGTACCTTGAAAATACACAAATGTGATATAATTTAAAAATTTAATTATGTAAGTGCAAAATGAGGGGAAACTCTAGAGAACTTTTGTGATATACTTATGAAGTGAAGGAAGAGATTATTTTCTACTTTTTAAGTGCAGATTTAGAAGCAGTCTTTTTTGAAAAAAATTTTTGTTTATATTTTCTAATTTATTTGATTAGTGTATAAATTTTCATTTATTAGAGCTCTAGAGGGGGCGATCGCCTCTATCGCCGCCCGCTATATCCACCTTACCTGTCAGAACGAATTTACGGCATAAGTCCCCTTGTTACACAATCCAAACAAATCATAGCGACCTATTTAACGAAATTGACATCCTCGGTCTTAAGGCTGAACTACAATAGAAGTAAATAACTTTACGAAATTAAACGAGACTGAAGTTTACTGCCGAAAAATTTGTATTTTTAGCCTAAATATATATTACATTCCGTAAGGGTTATTATCTTGATATTTAATGTTTTCAATTTTAAAAAGTGGTAAAAGTGCAAAAATTAACAAATGGAAGTTGATTTAATTGAAGATTTCTGCTTTTTATTTATTCGCAGTACCATTTTTATTCCATTTTAATTTTTACATTGCACTTTTAATCATCTAGTAATAATTTAATTGTCTGGACAATTCGCGTTCTTACGGAATGAGCGATTCTTACCGCACTATACTTACGGCAAATTGGATATTTAAACTTAACGGAATGAGCGATTCTTACCGCACTATACTTACGGCAAATTGGATATTTAAACTTAACGAAAGTTTCCCTCTAACGAGTTAAAGTTAATTTGTGTACGCCTGTTATATTAAAGGGAGCGTTCGCTTTACGTAAGTAAATGTACTTACGTATATTTCTATTGGGTTTCAGCCTTTATTCTCTGCACCTTTATATTTTGCACATTATAAGTATTATTCTTTGTTTCTTCTTTTCTCATTCCTATCTTTGGATTTCACAATTAACCGATATTTTTTAATCGGGATTTTAGTATCTGTAAGCTATCGCTATAAAGTCATAAATAAATAAATATCTTTTTGCTACTGCACTACTATAAAATCTTACTATGCTTGTACTTAATATCTCATCACTGCATCCAACGTTTATTTACGTAGCGTTTGCCTGGATCTTTATAAAATAAACTTAAATTTTTTTAATTATTTGTAAACAAAACAAAAAAATTATGTCCATTTTTATTCAGTACCAATTGCACTACTGAAAAATTTTATATATTATTTAATGTTTACTCAAGAGTTTTTGAGTATTTGAAGTAAAATTAATTAAAACTCGTTTTGGGTTTAACAACGAATGATTTTATTCTGTGAAGTCCAACGACGAAGGGAGAACAAGAATTTTTCATGATGTCCATATGATAGCAAGATTTAATTCTACTTAATAGTACTAGTGATAACCATAATGGCAACAGATGTATGCATGTAAATGTATGTATAAAAATCGATAACTAATGATAATTTTACAGTCAAAATCAAAAGTGCAAGATATTTTGGGCAAATTATAAAACCAAACATTTACGTTAATTTTAAATTGTAAACTTAGCAATATTCTAAGTTCTGCACTATTTGTCGAAATAAGACCGAACATGCCGCCACCCTTGAAAGGATCTGGAAGATATTTTTAACCATCGTCTTCAAACTTACGACTCGGATATGACCATCCGAGCCTTGCGTACAAAATATAACTCGACTAAGATTCCATCAATAGGGGGGGGGGGCTGTCGTCCTGATGATGGACAAGAACCAAGGTGCCTATTGTTATATCCGGATATCCAGATTTTCATTTAATTTTCTCCTGAAGTTGAACCACATATTCCTTCGACCAGCGCCGCCAGAAATTCTGCTGTAAGGCAGAAACTCGCTGCCACATTCGAAGATAAGTTAATTTTTGATTTGAAAGATCAGGTTCAACAAAATATTTTTCTAAAGGTGCTTGATCTAGAAAATGGGCTGGCGTTAACGCCTGTTCATCATTTGGGTCGGTTGACAATGGAGTAATTGGCCTACAGTTGAGTACTGCTTCAATTTGCGCCATAACCATGGTAAATTCCTCGAAGGTCAGTAGCGAGTCCCTCAATGTTCGATACAGATGAGTTTTGGCTGCTTTTATCGCGGCCTCCCAAATACCTCCAAAATGAGGTGATCGGGGGAAATATGATGAAATTCTACGCCGTTACTTGAACACCAGTTCCTAATATCTTTTTGCGATTGTTGTTGAAAGAATGCGGTACGAAATTCATCCAACTGTTTTCGAGCTCGAATAAAATTCGTTGCGTTATTGCAGTATAAATGTTTGCATAAATTTTGACGACTAACAAACCTCTTTAACGCTGCTATAAATTCCTCAGCCGTCAAATCGAACACCACTTCTATATGCACTGAACTTGTAGAAAAACACACAAATCTCCCATGATTTTCTGTCTAAATCGTGTGCGATATCGAAAGCAATGAAGGCACTCTCGAACAAACTTTCTAGCTTGCTCCCTGGCGTACAACCTTTATAGCTTGCTCCCTGGCGTTGACAATCCAAAATCGTTGCCTTATAATTGCCACTAAAGCTAGCGGACCCGCATGAAAATGCTTGTGATGTAAAAATCGAATGTAAACTGTGACGAAAGAATTTTTCCGAGGCATGAGAATAGGGCATCTGATGTGATATGGCAAGTCTGAATTTCTTAAACGGCCTCCCACTCTCAAACTTTTACACCCATGATGATCATCCAGAAACGGTGGGAGTTTTTTAATTCCACTTTTATCCTTAACTTCATTCTTACATTCTCTCTGTTGAATAGCCCAGACAATTCGAGTGAAGGTCTCCTCTATTTCCGCTGTCGAGTGCTCTCCTGATACATATAATGGGGTTGCGATCTCGTATAAGCTTGAGGTTGTTTATAAATCGAAGAACTAACGCAAAATGACGACAATTATTTATGAAATTACTAACTTTGTAAATAGTCTCCAAATGTTTCGGAGGCTGAGCATATCAAAATAGAAGTTACTTTTTTCCTTTCAGGTAAATTAGTGTTGTCCTTGTGTCGTTCCTTTACATGGGGCCATCTTTGCATTTCCTGTAGTAAAAAATGAGGACCAGAAAACCAAATGGAGTTTGAAATTTCTGTAGCACACATACCCCTTGAAATAATATCCGCTGGATTAGATTTCGAGGTCACATGTCTCCAGATTGGGTCTTCTGTTCATTCCTGAATCTCCGATACACGATTGGCAACATAAGTTTTCCAATTCGAAGGATGACATCCTATCCAGTCCAGCACAATTTCTGAGTCTGTCCATAGATATATTTTATCTCAACGATTGTGAAAGTTGCGAAGAGTTCTGTCTACAAGTCTAGATAGAAGTACCGCTGCACAAAGTTCTAATCAGGGTAATGATCTCGATGTTTTTAAAGGTGCATCCTTTGACTTTGCAGATAAAAGTCGGACCGTAATATTTTCCTCAACATCGATAGCTCGAATATAAACACAACAACCATATGCTCTAGCAGAGGCGTCAGCAAATCCATGATTCTCACTTCCTCTTAAGCTTCCCGCTAAAAGGACCATCCGAGGAATTCGAATGTCGCGTAAGCATTTAAGTTTTCGTTGAATTCACGCTAACGATTTTCGAAATCGAAGGGAACGGGCTCATCTCAACTTAATTTTATGATCCGTAGTTCTTGCAAAAACACCTTTGTTTTTACAACGATCGGATTAATAAGACTCAGAGGATCGAAAAGCCGGGAGATGTCTGAAAGAACGCTTCTTTTTATAACTCTCAATGAAGTGCCAAAACTATAATGAAAGTGAAACTCATAGTTTATAGGTTTCCAAATCACTCCTAGAGTTTTTACAATATCAGAATCATTTATCCTTAAAGCCTTTTACGCTCCGATTCAGGAATACCCCTTAAGAACTGTGGATTATTGGAATACCACTTTTGCAATTGGAAGTGCGCAGAAGCTAATATAGGTACCTTCAACTTCTGCTTTGATCCTGAAAAGGTCCTCTTGACTATCTGCTGCTGTGATAAGATCGTCCATATAATAATCTTTGCTGATGATCTTACAAGCTTCCGGATTCGATTCCGCCTTCTCTTGAGCGAGCTGAAGTAGAAATCTGGACGCCAAAAATGGAGCAGAGGCTGTGCCATAGGTCACTATTTTTAGCCTGAATACCTGGAGTTCTTCGATAGGATTCTCCCTCCACAAGATAAGTTGAAAGTTCCTATTCTCTGGATATACTAATATTTGTCGATACATTGCGTAGAACAATCGAAAACAGATCATCTTGTAGTGCCGGACCCACTATTAATAATCAATTGAGTGATGTATTCGATGAACTACACGAGGAAGCGTCGAAAACTACGCGCAGCTTAGTCGTAGAACTATCCGGGCATAAGACTCATTTATGTGGCATGATGAAATGACTTTTGGGAACATCGTTGATCGATATTAATTTTATATGACCGGCTGCGAGATATTCCTTAAGAAATTCGGAGTATTGGCTCCTCAAGTCATTATCGTTACTAAGGCGTCTTTCTAAACAATAAAAACGCTTGCGAGCAATTTCCAACGAGTTACCTAATAACTGTTGAGGATCAGAATTGAACGGTAACTTAACCATAAACCGTCCATCCTGCGAACGATGAAATTTATTTTTAAAAATAGCTTCACATTAAGACTGCTCATGATTCCATTTCACAGCCTCAGTTCCAACTTCTTCATCCTTCCAGAACCGTTCGACGATCTCACTCAACGATTCATCTTGGTTTTGACTATTATCTTCAGCATTATATAAGTCGCATGCCACTATACAGGTAATATCTTTATATCTATTATGCAAATTGGAATATCTTCCCGACACAATCCAACCATGTAAGCTTTTCTGTAAGGTTAGTAACTCTGGACCTAACTTGATTTGACCTACAAATTGAAGAATGTATCCGCACCAATCAATAGATCAACCTTTTGTGGTTTATAGAATTCTGGATCTGTGAGAGGAATATTCCCTGGAATGTCCTAATTATCAATAAAAACTTTCCTCTCAGGTTGGGCTCCTGTTATATTTGGTAGAATATACATACATCGGGAGGTTGGTTTCAAAATCGTTCATCCTAGATAGTCATAGTCATAGTTATGGTCATAGATAAATTTATTAAACGCCCCGGCCACAGCCACGTCAGACAACGGTAGACGAATCGAAAAGTTGCAGGAATAAGCTTAATACTAACATATGGGTTAGCGATTCGATATATAAAATTAGCAGGACAAAAGTATATAGAAGAATTAAAAGGTTAGAGCTAGAGTACATAGTTTAGAGAGCTAAAGTAACTAAAGTAAAAGTTAATGCTGGCGTACATTAATATTAAGAGCCAGATTTTTGTATACATCAACTATTATTATAATTCATACAACATATAGCATGAAGTATCAGGTACACAAGATTCAAAGACATAATTATAATTTTTTTTTTATCATTGCACGTCATATGGGCAGTTCGAAACTACAAACCAAAATTAATACTAGCGATCAAGTTAAGTAAGGTCTTAAACTTAATGAGGGAGTCAGATTGTCTCACTAGGCTAGGTAACGAGTTCCAACGAACAGCTCCCACTAAATATACGCTTCTACTACCGAAGTGAGTTCTAAGTCTAGGTAGCACAATTCTATATGGATCCAGACGACTCCAGGAAAACCCATTATTAATATACCGCGGGAGCATGTTGTATCTGGCTCTATAAATGAAGCAAAGAGTGTTGAGTTCATATATTGTCTGGAGCGGTCCTGGAAGAAGGAACTGGGTCAGCGATGCAACATGAGAATGACTCCTCATACCAAACAAATAACGTAAACAGGGTTTGAAAGCACGCTGTCATTTGATCAGAGCCGAGCTTTGCAGAGGAAATAATGCAGTATCGGCATAAAAAAATAAAGGCAGCACGAGAGCAGAGACAAGACGGTTCCGGACATAAGGAAGGAGATAGTGGGACGCTGTATAGAGAGACGGAAGACGAAAGTAAATCCTGGAACATATCAGGTTGACAAGGGCATGCCAGTTGAGGTTTTTGTCCATAAGTAAACCGGGGTTTTTTATATGGGAGCCATTAATCGAAATAGTATATTCGAGGACTAGAATAGGGGGAAGGGGGTCTTGTGGCGATTGCTGACCCGGGGGGAAGTAAATCATGGCTTGAAATTTGCTGGGACTAAGCGCAAGTCCATTTCTAGAGCACCACTTACTGATTCTGGCCAAATTAGTATTGAGTTCTATGACTAGTCTCGATAGATCTGGAGTAGGTGCAGCAACATAGATCTGCAGATCGTCCGCATATATGTGAAAGTTTGTATTTGCCAAGGGAGAAGCAATATCATTGATAAACAATGAGAATAGAAGAGGAGCTAACACAGAACCCTGAGGGGCCTCAGTCAGTACAGGTTTGACACCAGATCTGCGGCTGTCACTGCAAACAATCAGAGTCCTGTCAGCCAGATAACTAGCAACAAGCGCACACGCAGGGGTGGAAAATCCAAAAAAGGTTCTGAGCTTGTAGATTAGTAAGTCATGCGGAACAGAGTCAAAGGCTTTTATAAGGTCCAACAGGACATGTATTACCTTCTTTCCATCGTCGCAGTACCCACAAATATCACTCACCACTTTAACAAGTGCCGTAATGGTAGAGTGCTTGCGTCTGAAACCCGACTGATGACCTAATAGCATGCCCTCGGCGTCAATGTGTGACTGTATTTGATCCCTGATTATCACCTCAAACAGCTTGGAAATAGTAGGCAATATGTAAATGGATCTAAAATTAAGCTCACCCTCGAAATTTCTCTGAATGAATTCCCTGGTTTTGGAACGTTTCACGTAACCAGCTCTTCGACGCATTCGACGAAATTCAGAGTGGCTAATTAGGGATTTGGATCTTTTCCATTGTATATATGCAATGTCACGAAGTTCACAAAGGAGAGCAACATCAGGTCTGCTAAGAACTCTAGAGCTAATGACTTTAATCTGAATGGTTTTGAGAGGAACATGTCTCTGGAAAAGGGGAAGTTTGGTGAGGTGATAAGGAGATCCAGAGTAGTAGCAGAAGAGGGCCCGTGCCGAGTAGGTTCGCAATTAATTAGTTGCAGCCCACGCTCAACCAGTAACCCTTGCAAATTTGTCTTAAGAGAGGAATTATCACCCAAGTCAATATTTAAATCTCCCCCCAGGGCAATTCGGGAGTGGAGTGGAGTAACGTACTTTGGCCGAAACATCGCCAATTCCACTAATATTTGTTTCAATCTTGTTTCTTTTCAACATGAGAATTTGGGATAAATTCTCGGACATAAAATTGAACTGTGAAGCTGAGTCTAACAGCGCTCTGCCGAAATGATAGCAACCAAACCTGTCTTAAATCTTCACGATTGCTGTTGCGAGAAAAACATGACTTGCAGCTTCTTCACTAGACACTAATGAAGTACTACCGATGACCTGACCTCCTGCATTTTCAAAAGACAAGTGGAGTAGCCAAAAATCTGTCTAAATTTGGCAACTAAAGGAATTTCCGACATTTATAGATCGCATGATCGATTTCATTACAAAACAAACAAGAAGACTGATTAGGTCCCAACGAAGTAAGATTCAAATTTAATGTCTTACCGTTTTTCGATTTATAGTCAGGTCGAACTGACGCATTTAATTCGTGACATTGAAGCTTCACGTCTCTAGCTTCCAAATATTGACAACGACGATGATTTAAAATTTGAACACAAACATTTTAGGTTGGTAATTTTGAGATATCCATTCACTCTTCCCATTTAGATTGAGATTCTGGATCCAATTTTGAACTAACCAAATAAATTATTAAAGCATTAGCTACATTTTCAAATGTACCTAGCGACTGACAGGCACTAAGATGAGCAATTGTGCTATCCACTAAATTTGTAAGTTGGGCTGGAGAATTTTTCGAAATCTTTGACAAATTGAACAAATCGATAATATGCTCCTGAAAGATTAGGTATTTATTGTCGTATTGAGTTTTCAAGTGTTCCAAAGCTTTTGTATAATTTTCTTCAGTAACTTCGAAAACTTTGATTGTTCGCAACGCGTGGCCACTTAAGCAAGAAATGAGATGATTAAATTTTTCTATTGGCAACAGACTGTCATCTTTATGGACTAACTTCGAGAAACTTCCAATCAAATTTGGATATTCCTCATATTTTCCCGAAAATTGTGGAAATTTAAATTTAGGTAAATGATTTATACTGGTTTGTGGAATAATAATCGAAGCATTGACATCACTAGTGGTTTTACTACCAGCTAACAGGGATAACAACTTGGATTTCGTAGCAAAATATAAATCTTCAAGTTCACCTTTAAATTTTAACTGATTTGCATCATTAGGAACTAATTTTTCAATTAACGTTTGATATACAAGAACTTGCTTAAAATAACTCTCCAAGATACTTAATCCGCATTAAATTTCGGGAGGCAAAGTCGTATCAGCCTTTTGTTCCACTACATTTTTAATTCGAGTGATGCAGCCTTTTATTGGACGATCTTTGAGTTTTAAGATCCGCTAATTCCGATATTCTGATATTAAACTAATGACGATCGTGTGGTTGAATCAAACTATGAACTACCAAAGATTAAAGGCACGACGAAAATTACCCACAATTTGTTGTATTTAAGTTCTTTATTTGAAGTCTTAATTAAATAATTGCACTACTCTGAATTTATCCCGTCAGCACACTTGCAATATACCGATATTTTAGTCAATTATCTTAATATGTAATGTTATACAATCATCTCACCATTCGATTTCACCAATAGAATAAAATAGAAAGAATTTACCTCAAAATAATCCAAAAAGTATCCAATGCTCTTTGGTATTATGTACACAGCTCCTAATTTAATCCACTGATAAAAAATGCAATTACTACTTTCCTTTCAGCGTGTGATTGCTGTACGACAATTGCTGGTATAGCGGGTGCTTTTGTGTGAATGGGACAACTTCCAACGACGATTAATCCAATTTTAATTTTATAATCATTTTTAATTTGATTTTCCTTCATTGATTCTGCAGAAATGTCCTTGCTCGGGCGCCAAATGTTTACTCAAGAGTTTTTGAGTATTTGAGATATAATTAATTAAAACTCGTTTTGGGTTTAACAACGAATGATTTTATTCTGTGAAGTCCAACGACGAAGAGAGAACATATGATAGCAAGATTTAATTCTGATTAATAGTACTAGTGATAACAATAATGGCAACAGATGTATGCATGTATATTAGGGTGTCCCTTATATGCATTTTTTTTTTTTCAAATTTTAAAACGCCCCTACTTAGGTATGAAATTTGGTCTTTCTACGACGATTACAACTGGTGCCGACCGAGCCACAAAACTTTTTAAAATAAAAGTAATTTTTCCTAATATTTGGTATATCTACCAGATGAATAAAATTTTAATATATATATTTATATTTTAATATAATATAATTATTAGTAAAACATAAAATAATAATTTTAGGGTCTGTTTTTTACAGTCTGGATACAAATTTCTATGTTCCTGAATACAGAGCAAAAGGAATTGCTTTTGGTTTTCTTCAGCTGTGATTAACCCGTGAAAGTCTTCCATCAATTTCACGGCTCTTTCGGCAGTGTCATTAACAACCTTCAGACGACTAACTTGTCTTTTAGCTTCTATATAAAAGGCATTATTTTCCCATGAAGACACACTTATCTGAAAAAAACTGTCGTCGATTTTCAGTCGAGATAATAAATGTTTGCTCTTCTCAGACACGAAATCACCCAACATCTCATCTGCAACAAAAAAAATAAAATTCATTTCGTCAATCACGAAAGAATAAAAAGAACAGAAAAAATATTTATCAACTTACCAAATATCGAGTTGGAAATTTCTTCCTTCGATGAGATATATCGTTTACCAAAATCTGTGGTTTTATTTCTGTTTAATTTGGCAATCATTTCCATCTTTGTTTGGTTAACAACTTCATTATCAAAGAGTGACAACATGACTGTTTCTTCACATAAATACCACAAGTGTTGGCCAAACTTACTTCGGGCTGTTTTAGAAATTGTTGTGTCAACTTTTTCGTAATTCTTTAACGTCTTCAAGAAGCATAAATCCTGGTTAGGTGCTTTTATCGCCTCTGTGCATTCGACCCAAGGTTTTACATATACTGTGACAATAAACAAGCAAACATCTTGCAGAGCTTGTTTTTTCTTCGCGGTTGTTTTCAACTGTTTCAGTCTCAGTTATATTTTTAAGGAGTAAATCGCTCTTGCCATCCATCTTGCCTGTTGGATTGCTCCAGGAGGCCTAATTTTCATTTTCTTCTCTGGATCTCCTCCCAAAAATACTATGCATAGTTCGATCAGTTCCCGATAACCATCTCTTATGATAACTTTGTTCAGTTCCGTTGTATAAAACGTTAGCAAAGATGTAATGTTTATATCAGAAAAATGTTGTGTTACGAAATCTGTGCACAGTTCGATCTTATTCGAATCAATATTTTTCCAGTTGTCTCTAAACTGTTTGAAGAGCGGAATATCTGTACTGCTAGTGACTTGTTTGATTTTGATTTCGAACACAATTCTAAGAGCTAATTCATAAACATGATAGCGACAAGCGAAAAGTAAGAGTTCCCTTTCTAAGTTTTGTTCCAAAAGGGCACAACTTCCATTGAAGCGGCCAGTGTTCGAAGCTGTTGTGTCACAACACAATATTTGTACATTGTCATTAAGGTCCCAATCACAGAGCGCATTTCAAACGGCTTTAGTTTGATCTTTCTCAGAAGAACTCTCGAGTTTTGGTACTGCAAGAAGTTGATCTCTATCATCAAATGAATGAGTGTTTGGAAGACGTTCTTCATTTGAGCATCTCATATCTAAATCTGGTACCAGTTTTCCATCCCAATGAACTGTGACTACGTCAGGCACGCCGATCTGAAAACTAGTTTTGATAGCTTCTGCCCTGATTTTTTTTCATCTGCGTTCTAGTTCGTTGAATCGAGGACTTGTTTATTGGAAATTCATCACAGCTCAGACCCAATGCCTCTACGACCGCCAGAAGGATATAAACGGAATCTCTTATGCTTAGCTCTCATCTGTCTAAAGCTGCAATTAATTTAGGAGTGATCAAATCCTTTCTTGCTCTTTTGGAACTCGTTTCAGGTTGTGGTGTAAGTGAAACCTTTTGCAAGTTGACTCCAAAACTGACCATCTCTTCTTCATCGTCTGAATCTTTAAGAAGGTGAAAGTTTTGTGAAGAAGAAGTTGATGCAACCTCCATTTGTCTCTGTTTGCTTTTTTCTTCTTTTAATTTCCTTTGCCTTGTCCTTTCTTCTTTATCCGCTAACTTTTTTTCTATACCGGCTGAGCATCCTGGACGGCCTGTCTCTCTCTATTTTAACAAAAATATTTTGTCTACTTCTATTTTCATTCTTTCAAAGCCATCAGCATGTCAATATCAAATAAGTTGTCCAGCTCTCTTTCAAAATTATTTTCACGGCTCTTATAAATGTCCTGAGCTCTCATAGATTTGTTTTTGCAGCTCACTACAAACATAATATAAATCAACGAGTATCTTCACACAGTTAGGAAATCCTTTTGTGGGAATTCTTGCCTTTTCCCAAAATATAATACATTCCCGAATCACAAGATTTGCACTTTCACTGACAATGAGCTTGACTTCGCGAATATTGTAAAACAAGACTGCGAGAACTTGTCGATTAGATGGTAATTTTCCGCCATTTATTTGGTGGCTGGGCATTTCGATTAAGGAAACAATTTGTTTATCTTTTCGTAATTCAAGCGACATTTTCAATAAATATACTACAGCGTGCTTATTACTTGAAAAATATTATAAGAATGACTAATGTGATTGACTGCTGGAAGATATTTATTGTTTGATGACTACTACCGTGGAGACTGCTTGGCCGGGTTTTTGGAGGGGGAAGTTCTACCGTCGCATCAATCAGCGGCAGATACATAATACTTACAATCGATTCCCGGAAGAGTATTTGATATTTTACATTTTCGCCTGTGTTTTTTTTTAACACAAAATAATGACAAATAAATAAAGTAGTGGGGATCGTAGTGCCATACCGGCGTATTCCACGGCGCCCAACTTGTACGAACTTCTTTCAAACGCAAGTCGGTACGTGTTGCCGTTAATAAAAAGAGCTCATTTTTATTTTCAGAGTAACTGGGTTAATGCGAAAATATCTAGGACGTATGCGTAAAAAAAAACTTCGAAAAAAAGGACACCTTAATGTATATGTATTTATAAAAATCGATAACCAATGATAATTTTACAGTCAAAAGCAAAAGTACAAGATATTTTGGGCAAATTATAAAACCAAACATTTACGTTATTTTAAATTGTAAACTAAGCAATATTTCAAGTTCTACACTATTTGTCGAAATAAGACCGAACATTTACGTTATTGCTTTAATTACAAAAGAATGGCGGTACTTTTCAGCTCGTACACAGGGTCCTTTATAATATAAAGAACCAAAAACTATTGAAGAAATAAGTATTCCAAACCATTTGAGAACTTTGGCAACCGAAATGTTTCTAAAAGAACAAATTTAATTGTTGCCAACATTAGTAATTTTAAAATTCTGGTTCATTTAAAGTTGTACCAATCATAATAAATTCTTAAAAATAGTTATTATTGATAATAATATAAAAAATTAATTTTGTTTATATAATCAGTGATTTCGAAAGATCTATTATAATTGTAACAAAAACAGGAATATATTTATGTTATCTAAAGAAGGATCAATAAAATATAATTTTATTCTATATTTCATTTTCGAAATTTTCGAATTTTTCGAACTTTTGAGTTAGAGCAACTTTCGACATTTTCATTTTCGGAAAAAAATAAGTTGATCTTTTTATATTCCCTAAAATTCGATTTTTTATTTTTCGACATAACGTATCGCTCCTGACATTAATATTTCTAGTAAGTTAATCTGGACACAAGGCCGTATAGTATATGGGGTGGATTTTAGGAGTTCAAATCCACTCTATCGTTGTACTCTATACTTTTGTTAATCTGATAAATCAAATTTTTACTGACAATTCTTTATATGTATCGGGTCACAATAATTGGTTTTGCATTTTATATCTTTCCTCTCTGGCCCTTTCAGGTAAAGCAACTTTAGGAAAAATATGTGCAATATAGAATAAATGTTATGAAACTATGTTGAGTGATTGACGATTGGACGTTAAGTCCCGACTGCCAGCATGAACTGATAGATCACTCGGTGGACAGCGTTAACTGCAGGGCGGCACGCTAGCTCTCCTCGGCTATCCACGAAAAACCTGCCGCTGCCGCCTGCCATATACAAAAAAAAATCTCGTGCCTTTAAACCAAAAAAACGCCGGCACACATTCAGTCCTGAAGGGACCTTTACGTCACCTACCTACATCTACATTGAAGGCGCAGATGGTCTGCCTTCCTGCATGCCCCAACCACCTAACTGACTCTGAGGCCAGATATTTACAGAGTCGCTTGTAGACCTGGAAAGAGAGAGGAGTAGTGGACCTAGTCAGCCTTCATGTTCAGAGGGCTCCAGGAGAATGAAGGGAAAAATATAAGATGGTTAGTTCATCATAACGTTATAATATATTTCAGATTCGGCCTGGCACCTCGCGTCCATCTAATGACCCTACTATTAGTAATGTTAAGGTAAACAACAATGTGACCGTCAACAGAAGTTTACCTGATGTAAATATATCAATTAATACTGACTTAGTTCGTGGCTATATGGTTGAATACCACAAAAAAATTAGGAAAGAGCTAGGCTATATAAATATTAACGCAGTTTCAAATTCAATCATCCAATTAAAAATAATAGAAAAATTTTAAATTTAGTTCTTTAAGCTAAGTATGTGATAGCATACTAAGATATTTGAAGCCCTGGTTTGTGATGCTTTGTACTTCCACTGCAAGCCCGTCCTGTGCTCTTTTCAGCATGGTTTTATGAAGGGGAAATCTACTACGACTAATTTATTGGAGTTTACTAATTTCTGCATTTCTGCTATTGAAAACGGTAAGCAAGTGGATTGCACTTTCACTGATTTCAGTAAAGCTTTTGACCGAATCAATCATAAAATTTTAATTCACAAGTTGACTGGTCTTGGTTTTCATACTGTTTTTGTTAATTGGCTTCGTTCTTATTTATCTGATCGTACGCAGCGAGTCATATTCCGCTCAACCCTTTCTGACGAAATAAATAATACTTCCGGCGTACCTCAAGGTAGCCATCTTGGACCACTCCTTTTTATAATTTACATCAACGATGTATCTCTGATTTTGGCTAATTCAAGAATTCTTTGCTACGCCGACGATGTCAAAATCTTCCGCATTGTTTCTAATGAAAACGAGTGCGGATTTTTAAACTCGGACTTAGACACCTTTCATAAATGGTGTGCTATTAACTGTCTTCCTCTTAATATTAGCAAATGTACTACTATGTCCTTTTCTCGTAAAAGGAGGCCATTGGAATTTAATTATACTTTATACATATGTATGTTTATTAACTAGACTTGACAAAACCAAAGATTTGGGTGTCTACCTTAATACTCGTCTTTCCTTCGAGTATCATATTAATTCAATCGTGGCCAGGGCTAATGCTACTCTGGGGTTTATAAAGAGATGGTCAAAAGAGTTTAATGATCCATTCATAAAGAAGATCCTCTACTGCACATTCGTTAGACCCATTTTGGAGTATGCCAGTCCTGTCTGGTCTCCCTTCTATTCTGTATATATAAATCGCATAGAGGCTGTCCAGCGGGGATTTATCCGATTTGCCCTGCGAGGACTTCATTGGGACAACCCTATTATTTTGCCTCCACATGTTGACAGACTTAAACTCTTTCCATTAGATTCTCTTGAGAATAGACGTAAAACTTCCAGGGTTGTCTTTGCATTTCAGTGTATACAAGGAGTGATAAACTCCCCTGAGCTCTTAAATACTTTCAATATATCTGTTCCCGTGCGCTCCTTGAGGAACTGTGACTTCTTCGTTGTTCCTCAGCATAGTACAAACTATGGCATGCACGAGCCAGTTTCATCAATGTCTCGTCTCTTTAACCGCCAGTTTGATTGCATTGACTTTCATCTTTCAAAAAGACAAATAAGAGATCAGCTTAGTTAATGTTACTTGTTTTTCATTATTATTGTTATGTATACTTTTTATCGTTATTATGGTTATGTATGCTTTTGTTATTTTATTGCTATATTTCACTTTTGTATACTCAGTAATCAGATCATTGATGAAGTTCTAAATAAATAAATAAATAAATAAATGTATCATTTAGTTAGTATGGCTAAAAGTAATATACTACTCTAATAATTCTATAGGAAATATATATATGCAAGAAGTTCAAATATATTCAGATATTCAGACAATATAAAAAAGCTAAATTGAATTACATTAATGCAGTTTTAAATTCGATCGTCCAATTAAAATGGTAGAAAAAAATTCAGATTAAATTATTTAAGCTAAGTGATAGCTTACTTAACTCTTATATCGTTTGAATGTGATGGCAAAAAAATAAGATATATAAGCAAAAATTCAAATATATTTAAACAAACCGTATAATAATATGAAATAATTAAATAGTACTGAGTGACAGCAACTTACATACATTTTTGTTGATGATGCTTCCTCGCTGAGGCGAACCGAGAGGTTTCACCATGTCACTGGATGCTAGCTTAAATGGTTTTTAAAATTTAATAAATATTTTTAATTCTATAGCCGGGAGGCTGCGACTAATGTTTTTGACATTATAAACACGAGCCATTATCGCGTTTTTCTTTGAACATTTCTCATGGCAATTAGTTCTTGTAGCTATTGTTACTTCAAAACCTTTTTTTATATTCAGAGTATGATTTGAAACAATCATCACATACAGGCAGTTGGCCTTCCATATAAAATTTGCTCCAACTCTAAGTCTATATTGTGGTGTTGTTGTAAAGGCGAGGAGGCAGACATTATCCCAAAGCTTGCCTTATCTCACTTAGTTCCATCTGGCTATTTGCAAAAATTTCCTTGATCTTGTCGTCTTCAATCTCCTCTCCGCTTATAGTTTTTGCCACGCATTGAGTTAACGCACGCAACTTTATCGAACTTAAAACTGCTATCCAATCAGGGCAGTCATTATCACCACAAAAACGGAATTTGTTGCTATATATATATTTTGGTTTCATGTAAATCCCATACAACTCTCTAAAATGTGCCCAACATTATGCAGATCTTTGACAGGAGAGCTCACTCAAATAAATGTTGATTCGAAAGGAATCTACGATACTAACAAGATGTGAAATTTTCGACATATTCCGCAGTGACTGCAGAATTATTATTATTAATTGAAGGTATCTGTTGTGATATAATCTCGGCTATGAACGTGAGGTGTCGATGCTGTTGGACGCTATTTTTAAGATTTTCGCCTGATAAGAGGAAAATAATTTCACCAAATGACAATAGACTATTAATAAGGATGAAAAATTTTTTGAGCTTACGTACAGGGTTAGTTTCCTGGCCGATAATTTTGGACAAATTCTCAATTTCACTACTTCACTTTTTCACTGGGTGGAAGATTTGACAAGACAGAGACGATTGTCTTCTTCTTCTCCAACAGCAGGCAAGAATTCTTCGAGATTGGGTGTGCGGACTGTCGGTATGGCAGCCGGCCGGCATACATGCTGTAGTAATTCTCAGTGTAGCATACTGCTATATGCAGTACGCTACGACCATAACATAAAGTCAAGTATGTTTGCGCCATTTACCTTTTACAGTTATTGGAGCTTCCGTCGATGTTCGTAATATTGTTCTCTTTCTTCTTTGGGGCTCATATTTAGTTCTCAATTCGGACCTATGTCTTCTCTTGTCCTCTTGTTGATAGTTGTCCTTTTCTTCCTTGCAACTTTCAAATTTGTTGGCGTCTTTTCCTTTATTGATGATGCGTCCTATCAGCCGTACTGGAGAAGTAATATAGAAAAAGAAAATAAGCAGTCCAGTATGTATACATCAGTAGACCCGTAGCTTAATCGCAGTGGTATTTTAAATTTTGTTCACATTTTTATGGGAATATTAAATCTTACTCTAATTTGTTTTTCGTCGTTAAAACAACAACTTTTATCGTAACTAATTACAATATGGTAACTAATATTTTCCCTGAGCGCCCAATGATATTATTTAAATAGCTTATAAGATTACAATTAAACCTGCGTAAGCCCACAGTGGGCTGAAAATCGAAGATCTTTTCTAATTTTTTGTTTTTTTAATAAAATTTCTTTTATTCTATTTTTCTCAATTTGTTCATTTTTAGGGTTCCGTATCCAAAGGGTAAAAACGGGAACCCTATTACTAAGCCTCCGATGTCCGTCCGTCCGTCACCCAGCTGTATCTCATGAACTGTAATAAATAGACAGTTGAAATTTTCACAGAGTGTGTATTTCTATTGCCGCTATAACAACAAATAATAAAAATAAAATTAAAGGGGGCCCCATGCAAGAAACATGTTTTTTGACGAATACATAGTGTTAAATTTTGTACGATGTTACGGAGCCCTTCGTGTGCGAGTCCGACTATCACTTGGCCGTTTTTTTTTCGTTTCTTTTCTTCTTTTCTATTTTTTGGTTTTTAGTCACTCAATTTCGCCATTTGGGACCTGTTGATGAGTCAAAAACAAAACTTGAAACTTACCACCCCTAAAATCATATGGGTTGTTAGATGAAATAACAAATAAATTTTTTTGTTTTGCTTTTGCTGATTTGCCGGAGAATCCAAAATTAGCCTTCTTGAATAAGTTAGAAAATTATTTTTTACATAGAAAGGGGGTATTGAGCTTTTACTCTCTCGGGACTCATATAGAGTCTGCAGGCTATTTTTCAACCTACTGCATTAAGCAGAGAATTAAACGACAAGTACTGAGGTACTATCAGATTGTTGGCTTACAGCCCCAAATCAGAATTTCATGAAGAAATTCTGAGAGTAATACTGTATGTATATGTTTCGATCAGCATTACAATACGTTTTAGGGTATTTATGGCATTAGGGCGACTGACAGGACTCCATGACAGATAGGACTCGCTCTGTTAAGCGTTCATGGAAATGATAAAATTACTGATATGAGTGATGTAGTTTCCCACTTCACAGCAAGAAGGAAAAGACTATATTTAATGCTGCAATTTTTTTTTTTTTTTTATAAAAAGTGGACTTCAGTATGTTTTTTTTTTTTTAATATAAATATATGTAATAAAAATAGGGTTAAACAACATGTTTTCAAACAAAACTTTTTAAATTCCAGAAGCCTTACAGCAGACCCACGGAGCTTATTGAGTTCACATTAATTTTCAATTATTCTTTCGTCTCTAGAGGGTATTAGCCTATTAGGTTAAACCCCTCCCATTCATGAGCTATATATACGACCTTGGCTCGACAGACCACAATCTCAAAATGTCTTAGATTTTTGAAAAAGCGCAAGAAATATTTCAGACCGTCTCAAGTCCAGAATGGCACATCTGGAGCGGAATTGATCGTACAATCTTAGTTTCATTACATATTGTCCAAAAGAGAGGTTACAATCGCATTAGTAATGTGGCAATAATTTATCATATCGACTCACTGGAACACCGCAACAACGTTGAATGCCTTTCTTTCTTTTAGCGCTATCTGCATGGTCAATGATTTGATGAAATATCTAGTCCGATCTCTTATAGATTAATTCCTATACGCAATACTAGCCCTGAAAGCCGTGCACATCCTTTCACCCTTCATAATACTTTTGATAGTACAGGGTGGGCCAACTTGGACCGACTGATTTGAAATGCTTATAATTATTTTATTTTTAAAGTTTTTTATTTTATTTTTTTTTTCTAGATAATAAAGAATTTTATAAAATTTTATAATGTCATCATACTCAGTGCAAGAACGTGTAAAAATTGTTGAATTTTATTATGCTTCCGGACGATCAATTGTTACAGCACAAAGAAAATACCGTCAGTATTTTAATACTGCGGCGGCCCCCCACTGTAAACATGATAAGAAGCTTAATGACCCGTTTTGAGAATTGGGGTTCAATAGGTGATGAACCACGAAGAAATATTGTTCGACCTGTTCGCACTGAACAAGCTATAGATGCTGTACAAGAAAGTGTTAACACGGATCCAACTGTGTCTACTCGTCGACGTGCTACTCAATTGGGCATCTCCAGAACATCGCTACGATATATTCTAAAAGTTGATCTGAGGATGTTTCCCTATAAAATTCAATTGGCCCAAGAATTATTGCCGAGGGATGCACCACAACGGCTACAATATGCCAATAGATTGATTCAGTCAGTCCAAGTTGGCCTATCCTGCATAATAAATCCCGTTATAATTTTTTATCCCGAACAGAGCGAATGTGGTACAGTATACCATTTTCTCTCTTTTCTTTGGCTCTCAATTTACGAAAGCCAAACAGTGACATGAATCAGAACCTCTCCACCACACTTAGGTTAGAAGTTCTTTTTCAGAAGTCTTGCAGGATGAATAATTTAGCTCTTTTCGTAATCTATAAGTTTGCGAAAGCTTGTGGGCGATACATTAACCCACTTAACAGTTATGCTTGGTGCTCTGTTACACCTATAGGGTAAAAAAAAATGAACACATATTGTTAGAGACACAACAATTTTAATTTACATTTCTTTTTCTCGTATATTTAAATTTATTTTTAGGGATCCGTACCCAAAAGGTAACAACGGGAACCCTATTACTAAGACTTCGCTGTCCGTCCGTCACCAGGTTATATCTCATGAACCGTAATAGGTAGACAGTTGAAATTTTCACAGAGTATTTCTATCCCCGCTATAACAGCAAATAATAAAAATTAAATTAAATTAAAAATTAAAGGGGGCTCCCATACAAGAAACGTGATTTTTTCGGCGTTTTTTCCTCGTTTTATGCTCATTCATTATTATTTTCATAAATAAACATTTTTTTTTTTTCAAATGACAGCATTATTTTTTCACATGACGCCTACTCTCATTTGAAAAAATAAATAAAAAGTCCGACTCGCACTTGGCCGATTATTTTATTTGTTCATTTTAAGATTACCTATAGTCTGTAGTTTATTTGTTTCTTAACATTTAATCTGAAAATGCCTATATCATGAATAATGAATCAAATGAAATATGAAAGACAATTTTTTAATCATACCTGCCAGAAGCAAGGAACCCAGAATAACCTAAGTTACGAAATACAAATGAAGTCAGCTTTTTTATTGATTCTATTCATTTCCGGATGGACATTATATTTTTCCTCCTACTATCAATTTCTCTTTTCTGCGTGTTTAATACCATTGCAGAAAGCTTTCCTTATTTTATAGAGGCAAATATTTCTATCATGATACCATCACCATGGATCTGAATAAAATTTATTAATTAATTAACTCGAACGAATCAAAAGGTTTACCTAATTAATTTAATTACCTAAATCAACACAAAATTCGATTCGGTTGGATCTAATAGAGAGAGAAAATGAAATAAATGGAGCTACTGATTAAGAGAAATTCGTGTAAGAAGACAGGATATTGCAATGAGGATATAAAAGATGCTTTCACCGTAATCCTATACTTACTATCGAGTTTTTCGATTAAGATATTTTTAGCTTTTAATCTGATGCGAATAAAAGCATGTAACAAATTGTAATTGTGTTATATAAGGTTAGGATTACAAATATTTATTAATTCCTCAAGAGATAAAAGGTGAAATCGAAGAAAGCTGTTAATTGAAATTGTCTTTTTTTACCGCTTCCTTGAGGTCAGTATTCAATAGCTCCTATCAAGAGTGTTCTTTGTAATGATTTTATTATTATGTACCTTGTAGCACGTGGTTAACAAATAATTTCAGTCTTCGCCTTGCTTTCCACTACATAACCGAAAATAAAATAATCCGATAAATTTAATGATTTCTTTTCAAAAATTAATCACATTCCTTCAGACGTTTTACTTATCATTCCATCCTCTATGTTCACACTCACACGAATATTCTTCGTATTCGTTAATATTGAAAGATCAGCGGAATTGGAGATGTTTTCTCATTTACACTGATTCATCATTGTAACTGTAAGCAATCGTTGTAATTCGCCACCTAAGAACAAATGCTGATTTCATTGATAAAGTGAAGCAAGTCCACTTTTATAACTGACAATATTGATTAGAGTTGGTCCATTGTTGCTGTGAAAAATTGCACAAATATTTATCGAACATTTTGTTTGTCCCCTTCTTCAAGGTAAGGTGAGGCGAGGCGAGGCGAGGCGAGGCGAGGCGAGGCGAGGCGAGGCGAGGCGAGGCTAGGCTAGGCACTTGAGCGAGGCTAGGTGTAGTGCTCACAACAAGGCGTTCAATTTCTTGGTAAATCACGAAGTGAGAGTTATGTCCTCAGATTTTAAAGAAGAAATCTTATGTGCAGCTATATGGCTCTTTTCACATAAGTGTACTTTCCGCAATTTTGCTTGTGACCCGATAAATAACAAGCGATTAGAATTTGTGGAATGCGTCATCCACACATATGAAGATTTTCATACTGATCCTCATAGATGCTTCCAGTATATGAGAATGAGCTAAGAACCCATCGTTTATATCAAAGAAAAAGCCTATAAGAATATCCCAGCTATCAAAATTAGCGCGCTGCACCTCGCGAAAAAATGAAAAAATTTATTCTCGAGCGAGATACCGCGGGTTGTCTCGCAATATCGTGCGCTGACACAGCATTTGTTACACGATATTATTTTTGCAACAAAATACAATCTGGGCTTCCGCCCCCTTTCCTGTTTTGGCAGCTTAGTGGAGATTGCGTAGGTTCAACGTGGAGATCTAAGTTGGGCGCCACGTGATTTTTTTTTTTTGTTTTTGAAAGACCACTGAGCGAAACCACGAAACTCGCGTTGGCAAACCGAAAACGAACCGCTAGTCATAAACGGTGGAATGGGGGAAGGAATTCAACACCAATTACAGTAACTAATAATCCTACTCATAACAAATCCGATCACAACACATTTATTTCACGCCTTTAGGCTACAAACTAAGATTTATAAGTTCAATTATTGTTATCAATTCAAAGACACGGAAATCATAGATCACTACATCCCATATGAAGGGCGTACAATTCAATCGCCATGAAATTAGGTGAGAAATTATGGTTATGAAATTAAACTTATATTACTTCATTAATCCGATGAACTTAAGATCAATATAGATCATGCTAAGGAGCACTATTCCCTCGAACAAAATTAGGTATTCTATTACTACTATTCCTGTATGGAACCGCGAGGGGCTACGCTCCGGAAAATCAATCAGACTTTACTTAACTCAATAATTCTAAATATGTTTATATTTAAACACTTCAAACTTGAATTTTAATTTCAAATAATAATAAGAATTTTAGGACAAAACAAGGTACTTAACTTTCGACCGTGTGGCCTCCGCTCCTTTGGAAAATCCGTTCGACCGCCGCTATTTAATCTTGTTCTCCGTTACTCCATTTCTTTTTCAATTACGGCTACTTCCAAATCCCCTTCAATATTTCTTCTCCTGATTCGTTGAGACCAATTTTTTTCTCGTCCAGCTCAATTTAGCCTTTCTGTTCGTTAGCCAGATCAGAATCAATTTTCATCCAATTCCTCGTTTTGTCTTTACTTGTGCGGACCTTTCTAGAATCGACCACCGTTCTTATCTGTCACTTGCCGGATAGAGAGAGAAGCACATAAGACTTCTTTTAACTCTCCTGCCCATTCGGCAAGATCCGACCAAAAAAGGGTCACTGAACTATAATTCATCGCATTCATCGATTTAGTATTTTCGGGTGGCGTTCCGAATAGTACACCCAAGACATTTTGAAGGTTGGCGCTCATTTTAAAATTTTACTCTTTAAACAGGCTTTTATTTATCTATTATTCTTTAGTGGAGACCTGGAAAGTAGTATCGCGCTTATCTCATTGGTGATTAAAAATATAAAAGAACTCGATTTTCCAAAGTAAGCGAGGCGCCAAGAGAGGAAAGAAAAGCTATTTTTGAACTACTGATAACTAATTTCGCGCTTCCATTTACAACTTTTAGTACGATAAATATTGCAATAATCAATCTGCATTCCAGTTAATGTTTAGGTAACGTTTAAATCCTCTAAGGGCGATGATTACTGCTAAACGCTTTATTTTTCCTGGGCCGTCACATAAGTTCCCATAGTTGGTCCTTTAAATCCCGGGAAGAATTTCTTTACAGCAGCATCTCCTTTCCTTTTGAGGTTCCTGAAATAAAAGAGATCTTTTTGCAGCAACACTTCAATTTACTACAACAGGACAGCACGACACACATATAAATGGAACGGATACGGATAGCCGGTACCTATTGAAGCTACTCCCGAATGCAACATAACACATTGTTACGACTACTCTCATAGTACAGCGTACAATAATTTTATTTTTTCAACTCTCGCCTCGTTGTGCATGTACCCTTTCGCTTTTAAATAATTTTTTTTCGATTTATGGACTTGGTTCACTTTAGCTATGGGGATGGTGTTGCTGTCCCACTTAATTTCCTATTGAAGAACTTAGCTCTCAGGTCCCAAATAAAATACCTATTAAAATGAATAACAAGGAATAGCTTTATTAACAGTAATTAAATTATTGTGGTCTCTCAGGACTCCAACAGGACTCGTTGTTTTTTTGTAATTGAACTTTACTACAATCAAAGGTGGTTTTAATTATTTTTTACATGCAAGTTGATTTTTACTTTTTACTAGGACGATTAAAAAACTAAGTCTTTTCCTTTTTTACAATACTTTTTTTTTTATTCTCAATATTTCTAAGCCTACTGCCTAACCACATTTTAGAAATCACCAAGTGCTTCGTCAATTTTCAGAGTCGAACTTTACAAATTCTCTGCGGACCTGCCAGGTACAAAGTGTTTTGTATTTGCCGCCACATAGCATTGAACTCGCTAAATATAATTGCTTCACTATTGATTATTTATAGGTTGCGTGTTCTTATTTATGTAATTTACAATATTTCATTAGTTGTTTTCAAAATTCTTAGGGTTGAAAAAATTATAAGTTCATATTTGTGTAAAATGATTAGCTACGCTGGTTAACAGACAGATTTCCCTTTTTTTCCTCCATGTAGATAAGAGTTAGCCTGCCTTACTTCTACCACTATATGGTACCCCATAGATTCATGAGATTCTATCTTTCTGAAGACATAACCACATCCACCCGGATTCCCAAAGAAAATTCAGGACATAGCTTAGCTCTGTACCTTTCAGCTCTCCCAGCTCCGAGAAGAAATGTCCCGCCTCTTTTGATCTTTACAGCAAGATACTCCCAGATCATCGTTCGTTCGAAGCAATACCCAGTAAGACAGGAATAAATTCTCCTGAGATAAGGAATAACTGCCTAGTTATCGATGGATCGATTCTTTTTCGTGTCAAAATTAATTATTTTATATGGATAATGTCCGCTTTTTCGGCTCTTTGATTGGATTTAGCAGTACAGAATAGAAAATTGATCTTATAATAATTGATTACAAATTGATTCTTGAATCATTGAAAAATATATTTCATAAGTGACCTGGAATATATTTGAAGTCAGATTTTTAAATATTTTAATTTATTGGTATAGAATTGGTATGGATTGTAGTTGAATGGCTCTGACTATTCGCTCACATGATTTTCTGATTCAATACTAACTCACTCATTCACTCAAATAATTTAAAAATTTTAAAAACCCCACTTTTTCACTCACTTCAACAAAACTACATTATTCCAACTTCAAACTTGCAACAAAGGATTAATACTGGTTTGTTTCGCGATCTATACGACTTATCGAAACTCACATATTACCTAGGAAAGATCTGTAGATTGATATAGAATCGAAACTGAATCGATTATGTGTCCGGTTATTTGTTGCAAAGTTCTGATTCCCCAAATCGATTCATCAAATTCGTATTTCAATCGATTCTAAGATACATTTAATGGGAATAGATTCCATTTGTCTTACTGGGTAGTGACATAACTCAAAATTTCCCTTTTTAATGCAGAAAATTTAAACTTTTCGGAGAGGTTTCTCATCTCTGATCGCTGGGTCGAAAAGTTGTTCAATTTTTCTGTTTCAATTTGAGCTTTAAAACGTAATATGGAAAATTTTGTGTTGTGTTGTGGCGACGCGACATATTAGTTCGCCTGACGCCGTACAACCGCTGTAACCACAGTAAAGGAACTAGTAGAAAAAGTACGCGAAATACCTTGCTGTTGACATGAGGTTTTTAGCTAGGTAGGCTTTTTTAAATAGATGTAAAAAAAAAAACAAAAAATATTAGTCCAGTCTAGTCTTTCAGTTTGATTATCATGTTTTATGTTTTAATGACTACGAATAAGCAACAATTAAAAATAAAAGAATTTCCTAGCAATAAACTTAATTAAATTTCATCGAAGGCAATTCTCGATTTACTTCGACGAAATCATCTAAGAAGATCTCTGGCAGAACTCCCGAAAGCTGTTCTTTTAAATTGAAGTCATTTCTTTCAGGATTCCTCAAGAACCCCCTCCAGAGGTTTCAATCTAGACACAGGCTTCTAACCTGAAGCAGAAGAAAGGTGGCGCCTGTGTTAACACCGCCGACTTCCTATGATCTATATCGGTGGGAGACCCGTCTGAGATCCTATACACCCGCACACAGGGTAGGATTATCACGCACTCAAGATTAGCAGAAGAAGTGACTTGCCCAATTAATCAGGCTCCACTTCAATGTAAACTGGTACCGAGCTGAGCATATTATCTAACGCTTTCTGTGCACTGTTCGACATATAACAAGGACAACTGGACTGTCATTGGGACAGTCCTGTTTAACATATATATGCAGTCATTTCCAGTGTATTTTTCCAGCTTTTATTCCTTCTAGGGATACAGAGCCCTGTCCTTACTAAGACAAGTACTATAAGAGTATTTGTCTATCCATTAGTCATCAGTTTCAGGACTGCCTTAAGAAGCCTCTCAAGTTGATCTTAAGAAGCCTCTCAAGTTGATCGTAAGAAGCCTCTCAAGTTGATTTTAAGAAGCCTCTCAAGTTGATCGTAAGAAGCCTATGATTTCAAGACCACATTATCTACACATTTCAACTCACTGTAGCAAGTTCAAGCATTGCTATAGGAACACAACAAGCCTTATATGGTCTTATCTTAAGACTGAACAACTACGCAAAACCTCATCATCTTGTGCAATTACGTCAGATCAACGGTTGACTCAACAACCTCCCAGATTGTTCATCACGTTAAAATACGGCAACTGTAGAAGAATTTCTCGTTAAAAATTGGTGGCATACCACTAAATTCCACTAAAGTGTCACTATTGTTTCGAACGACCGACATACCTACTACTAAATTTCCCATCATCTCGCAATACATCAGGTATCCCGATTAACCCACCGATAATTATCCTTTTCGTGGGTGTCGGAGGTTATATCGCCTTTTAGAGCATCGATTGGGATTTCCATATACGATATTGCATCGGAGTTATCAATTTCAGAGCCTAATTTTTCTAGATCATCTGCTATCTCATTCTCCTCGATATTTCTATGCTCACGGATCTACCAGCATAAGCCTGCAAAACATTTCGGTTCAAAATCGATATCGAATCGTATTGGCGACCCGACAGTGGTTCGCTAGCTCGAATTTCTTTCAAAGTTCTTATATATGTTGGTAGTTCGTTTTGGATTCGATGTTTTTTAACAGTACTGATCTAGTAGCGACCTCTCTTGCAAGGTGTTTTGCAAATACTAAGTAAATGCGATATCGAATAAATAAATAATAAATACTGAGTGTACTAAAACTTTGCATTTCTCTCAATAAAAGCACAACTTAGAATGCCTGCGAAGAACATTTTCATGAATAGAAAATATTTGTTTTAGCGACTTCCTCGGATATTGACATGAGCCGCATCATAACTTCTATATATAGCAAACAAATCGAAGGTGCAATGCATCGATTTCGAGATCTCGGAAATTTCGGCATGTGTGAAAACGTTGTTTATGATAAAAAAAATCGAAGAGATTTCGAGCCATAAGCAGTTCATCTATTTGAAACTCTCGGAAATCAGGGCATTATGCTAATACTTCGTTTCAGTTAAAAAAAAAATCGAAATGATTTCGAGTTAAGAGCGTTTGCTCTATTTCGAATTCATTTCGCTACGGCGGAATTTCATCCAATTGTTTGCAGGGAAGGGTCACACTGTGCCGTATGGAAATCTCTTCTAAGCTTGTAATGGTCGTCTGCTATCAGCACATACTATATGCAGATAACCTAATTATTAAGTTGGCTCTAGTTTATATGATTCATTTTTGTATCAGTTTCTGGAGTATACTCGTGCTCTTCTACCTGTCCTGATCTTCAACCTATCTGTAAAAATATCTACTGTTTCACTAAAGTTTGTTATTTCAAGTAATCACGGGTACACGTGAATACGTGAATTTAATAAAGTCGTGTCTTAAGCACGTGAAATTAAGTACACGTGTATTTATTTTTTTTATTTCAAAATTTAGCACAGCGTTGTGTCGGGCAAAATAAACATACTACTTATTACAAATAAAAGTTCGGAATTTATTTCAGGTAATAACATAACAAATATTATTTTTACATTAAAGTAAGGAATTTAATTAAGTAGTGCCCTGTTATAATACAAAACACTAACATGTCGGCATTTTCTGGCAATGAATTGAATGCATCTAAAACCCAAAGCTGTTTCATCTCCTTAAAACAAGATCACCATTTAACAACTCCCATTTCATTTGATGGACCTTTAATTTCAGATTCACCGTCACTAAACATTCTTGGCATTAACATTTCCAGTAAGTTAAGCTGCGACCATACTACATCTTCTCCGTTGCCAAAGAAGCATCTAAATGTCTTGAATTTCTGAAAAAGTGTAAGAAATATTTCAGCTCATCAAATATAGCGCTCGTCTACAAGTCTTATATCAGATCTGAAATGGAATACAATTTCCACATCCGGGCTGGGCCTAACGGTACAGCTTTAGCTTCATTGGATATTGTCCAAAAGAGAGCCTTTAAGCTCATTGGCAATTTGGCAATATCTTGTCATATCGACTCAGTCGAGCACCGCCGCAATGTTGGATGTCTTTCGCTCCTTTATCGCTGCACGCATAGCCAATGTTCCGATGACATATCTAGTGTGAACGCTTGTAGATTGATTCCTGCACGCAATACTCGCGTTGTAAGCCGTACATATCCTCTCAGCCTAAAATTCCGTGATTCTTTCATATTCCGAACTGTGCGAATGTGGAACAGTCTACCATCTCCTGTTTTTCCTCAGGCCTACAATCTGCGAAAGTTCAAGAGTGACATACATCGGCACCACCGCCACTTTCCTGATGACCCCTAATCCTTTCCCTATCTGCTTCCTGCCATGCTGTGCTTTTCATCATAGGGTATCCCCTGAGCTTGGCTTAATATTATAAAACAACAACAAAAAACAAACAAAAAACCAGCTTCGCTTTGAGTTACAATATTTTCAGCCATATAATCTATATATATCCACGAGCAACTTATTCGCATCTGAGTTCACTGTAGTGTAAACAGCAGGTAGTTTCAGTGTTCATTGCTGTCCTGATGAGATCGTCCCGAAACACTTTATACATAGTACTTACTATATACTCCCAAAAATTTGTTTATGGAATTTTTGGTCTTCGGCTTTTAGGCCAGAGACTGTCAGTAGCTCGGTACTTGTTTTTTACTTTTCTCTGCTCATATGCAGTAGGTTGAGAATTGCCTATAAACTCGTATTTTATACGAGTCTCGAAAGAGTAAAAAACTCATTACCACTTCCCACTTACATATTAGTCAAATAGTTGTTTGCAGCATTTATATACCTATCTGGATATTTCTTCTCGCCTGATTTCTACCATTTATATGGGTCCAAATCGAATCTGATTTGGGGGTTTGTAAGATAGTCTTCGAATTGAATAGAAGGATCATTCTTCCTACGTGCATTTTCTTGAAAAATAAATTCAAGGGCACTTCTTTGGTTTGATGATTCTACGTTGTTTTCGTCAGCGTTTGAAATGGCTGCAGTAATTTTTTGCGACAATCTCTAATATTTCGCCTGACTTTTGCTGACTTGTGCATGATGTCTTTGAAGCGTGGATCAAGTAAGTATGCAATTTATCTCAAGTGGTTTTAAGAGTTTTGTAACTCTTTCAATTGTTTCCCATTTTCGCTATCCGATTTCTAGTTTTGGGCAACAGCGCTAGGCACCGTGCGCCGATCAGGGTTAACGTTGGTTATTGAATTTCTCTGTTTCAGTAGTCTTTCTAGCATGAAAAAACAGAATTCAATCTGGTTCTACAACTCTGCAAATATTCTTGTCGATAAACCAATTTGCTCTTACGTAGATTCTAAAGGCCGAAATACAATATTGTTGAAAGGACAAATTAAATGTTGACCTTATGACAATACCGTTCTGCTATATATCCAATGGCACCGACCGAATTTGTTGCCGTAACCAGAGTTGGGAATAATTCAACTTTTGTCGTCGTTGCCGTCGTAATTTTACTTTGATAGTTCAGAGTACATGAGCAAAAAATTTCTTGCGATGAGCAATTAATTAATATAGTGAGGGAAACGAATTATTTGTATACACAAAGGAAATCCCTAATATCGAAATACATAATTAAAATAAAGAAAAAAATAGAAAGAAATTGGACAGAAGTTGCTGTAATCCACATAAACTCAGCGCTAATCATTGATTATTACACTTTTACAATTTTTTTATCTTTGTATCTTTCCAATTTTGTTAATAAACTTCAACAAACAATTTCAGCACCTACATAATATATTGATATGTCAATGAACATAATAATGTCGGTGTAATTGGGTTAATTCGACGATATTTACGACGACAGTGTCGTCGTAATTTTCGTGTCAGCATCATTTTATTTCGGCCTTAAAGCATACTTCGCAAGTAACAATTTAAATGCTATTTAATTTTACTCAGGTTTTATAATTGTTTTGTTAAGACTTTGGACTGCTAAATAGTTTTATGGTGATTGAAGGTCATGCCAATTGTCCTTCTAGACCAATTAATTTTATTGTGATGTTTTAAAACCCTCCTGGAGAGTAGTATTAAAAGTATTTAACATTTAAGTCCATTTGTACTTATAGAAGTTTTATCGTTGTCATCAATTCAACTAGGATAAAACCATTAGGCAGCCAAATAGGAATTAAATACCGCTTGATTTCATTATGGTTTTATGGCATCCTCCAAGACTATTGCATTAATCTTTGATAAAACTTAAAAATAAGACTCATGAAGGTTACAGTAAGAAGCACGCAGGGCTAATTTAAATCCAATTTAAGGAACAATTTGGTCAGCTACTAGGCTATGTAGGCATCCACCATAAAACTATTGTACGCACAGATTTTAAGAATGCATTTCAAAATTCATTCACAAAATCATTTTAATATTAAGAGGCTTAGTCAAGCTCCCTATAAACCTAGTACGTCTTTCCAAGTGTCTTCGTCATGTGACATGCAAGAATATTGTATTCCATTCTAGGTCTAATATAAGATTAGTAGCGCTAGATTTGACGGGGCCAAATATTTCTTACACCTTTTAAGAAATCCAAGATATTTCTATGCTTCTATGGCAACAGATAAGATTTGATCTGCAGCTTAACTTACTGGCAATATTAATGCCAAGAATGCTTAGTGACGGTGAATCGGAAAATAATGCTCCATAAAAAGAAAGAAACGGAAGTGATTAAGTGATGGTCTTGCTTTAAAGAGATGAGACAGCTTTGGGTTGATAGATTACAAATTATAAATTAAATTATAAATGATTAGAAGTCAAGAAGAAATCGACAAGTCGAAATAAGTTTCATCGCGGATACATATAAAACTAAATAGATTTATGCAAAAATAAGTAACATTATTTGAGTATTACGTTTTAACTGAGATCAAATAGATTTGAAAAAGAACAACGGTTTTATTAGCAACTAAATTAAAGTCAAACAAATTTATTTTGCCTTTATAAGTTAAAAAGACTAAAAATTCTCCGAAATGTATGGATTAAATGCATATATGTACACTGAAAAAAATTCGTGGGTAATATTAACCAAAAGTCTACGTCAAAACAATTTTCGCATTTAAAATGGCGCCTACCACAAAAATGGTTAAAGATTACTATTATGCACGTTTATTTCAAACATGCAAAATTTGAACACTTTTCATAGCAAAATAATTGGCCGTACCCATTAATTTAAGCAAAACTCATATTCGTTTTTACAATTACTTAAATTCAGAACAAGTAGTCTTTATAGCTAACAGAAACGTTTGGAATGTTCAATAGTAACTCTTTGTGTATTTGATTTAAATACTTTATGTGGTCACTTCCAAACGTAAAAATTATTCTAATCATCGACACTGGATAAGGTCATTCTTAAGTGTTCAGCTTTGGTAGAAAAACTTTAACACATTTTCTGTAGAAAATAAAAAAAGGATTCTTTTTCAACCTTTACTTTTTATTTTCAGTTAAAAATCCTTCAGAGATAAAATAAATATATGTATATACCATAATAAATATATTATATACAAAAAAAAAAACAACTTTAAGTAGATAAAATGAAAATTACATATTCAACATGGTCAATTTGTGGTTATTTACTAATTTTAACATAAAGTAATTCGAAAACATTTTATAAAGGCTTATTTCTAATGAAAGATTTCGTTCGTCATACTATACATATATGTCGTAGGCATCTAATAAAATTCGGCATTTAATTAAAAGCCGGCATTCAATGAAAATCGTATTGATATCTTTCTTTTACCATTATCTCCCAAGTAACAATTTTCCCAATTTTTGGTGACTGAAGGTGATGTGTAGTTTTATGAGGGGTATATAATGGTTACTCGGTTATGTAAAAATTTCAGTGGTTATATAAGAGTTTTATAATATTACCAATTGGTGAGGTAGTTATATTAGAGTTTTTAAGGTTACTAATGGTTATCGTGGAAGTAGGTTACTAAAGGTTTTATAACTTGGTGATGGAAATGTTACAATCACCGGGCTATATAACTTAGACTAACCATTACTAGAAGGTATATAAAAAAGTTTTGTAATTGTTTTGATCACCACGTTATATAACTTATTGGTAATAAGGGTTTATTGCGGTATCCGTGGTTACCCTTATATAACTCGACAACTTTCAGTAATTTCGGTGACTTTAATAAAAATTGGGAACTTTCGGTAATACATGTACCCACTATAAAATATCGTAAAATTTTTTGGTGGCCCTTTAGTAACTACTGTGATCGTTATAAAAACAAATTACTTTTAGTGTCGAATGGAGCCATTATAACACTACACGGCGCGCCCAACAAAACTTATTTTAAGAATAACTTGACACATCCTTCGGTATTACTTTAAGATATATAACGTTACCAAGGTAACACAATATAACCAAAGGGTATATAAGAACAGTAGATTGATTTTCGTTACTATAATATATATAATATTACCAAAGGTAACACAATATAACCTAAGGGTATATAAGATCACGAACGTCTGATTTTTGTCACTATAAGATATAAAACATTACCAAAGGTTACATATTATGACTAAAGGGTATATAAGGATCATTTTCGAGGTATGGTAGTTTCTTCAGTTTATATAATATTTCTAGAAGTTTTATAAGGGTCATTCAGTTTATATAATAGAGACAGAGTTTATATAAAACTACTTGAAGTTTTATAATGGTAATTAGTTCATTTAAGTACAAGCTGCCATTTTTTCATCTATGCATTGCAGATAAAAAAGAAAATGTCGGATTAGTAAATTTTTTATATTGCAGATATTTGGCTTCCGTTTTATTTTTATATGAAGAAAATACATATTTTTATGTATATAAAATTTCTAAATTATGTTATGTTATTTTTATGAATTAATATCACCTAAGTGAAAATTTTTAATTTTGTAATATTTAATTAAAATTATTAAAAATTGCTTATTTTTGGAGGGGTCTGTATTTTTTAGAAGTATCTATGATGATATTCACAGTAAAATTTCAATTGCAGCTGAATTTCACCACATATATGCCGAAAAATTGTACTTCTGAAATGTAAAAATATTAAACCCTTCCATTATAAAAATGCAATACAAAAAAAAAATCGAAATTCTATGTCAAGATAGGTTTCGTAAATATTTGCATATTGTTTTATAAAGGTAACGAAAAATAATTTCCCTAACATTTCAATCACTGAAAGTAATCAGCCTGAGAAGTCCAAGCGTTGTGGAAACGTTACCATCACCATTATAAATAAAGTTTATAAAGTTAACCGAAACATTACCGCAACCACTGCTATGACCAATATAAATTAATCGAGAGCACCTTGGGTTATATAAAGGTTTTATAAGAAGTTATATTAAGGTAACCAGAATATTTTGGTTACTCATTTTATAAAACTTTTAGTTATATAACGTTACCTAAATCAAGTCACGGTAACCTTTATATAATCCTCCATTTAAGCTCTATAAGGGGTTTATAGTGGTTACAAAGAGGTTTCGAGTACTAGTCTATATAACTCAAGTTATATAATTTGGTAATGCAAATCTCACCGTTACTACTATATAAAAAAAATTGTTTCTTGGGCTGCCAGGCATTTACTTAAATGCCGGCTTTTAATTAAATGCCGGCTGGCTCTCCAGGCAAATAATAAAATAAGCAAATATATATCAACGCACGATCCGCAAGCCTTTACGCCGATAGTGTAATACCACCCGATTTAACCAAATACTAGGAGAGGGAGATGTGTGGTAAAGGGGGAGGTCGCACCCAGGCCTGCGACCCATACTCACACACACCCACACCCACATACGCACACATATACACATACACACACATATACGCGCCGCGCTACGATGCCTACGACATATACATGAATTGGAAAACTTGTGAAATAACTGATTTTATAGTAAATAATAATACGTTTGTATTGCAACCAATCTGATAACTTTGAAAATGCTCTTCAAATCCGATTATATTTATTTCATTATATAAAATAAAGAGTTCATTTTCGCGAATGACAATTAATTGTAAAATTTTATAAAGTTTTAGTTTGCCCTGTTTGTAGATGTTAAGTACAACTCTTTTGAATACTTTGTTCCCCAATATACAAAATTTTCAAGGGTTAAAGCAGCAGAAATATCCAAATTGCTTACTTGTAGAATGTCCTTGTATTGTTCGGTTAAGTCGGTAGTCGTGATTTGTCTTGCATCATATGTAAGGTCTTGGCGAAATCGATTACTATTTCGTATGAATATGCTATATTTTTTCTGGAAGTAATTACATGAGCATATCTCTTTAAATCTTTGTGCTTGGCTTCGAATCGGAAGGACCATGAATTTTGGAGGACCACTCTTTAGAATCACCGTGGGGTAATGCACCAAAAAATGGTGCTTGGGTTTAAGAGACCCAAAGAGTGATATATAAAGATTATGATGTTCCTTAAATAGATTTTTGAACGATTCTATTTGACCGGCAGAAAATCTATCTAAAAGAGGCATATTTATAATTTTTAAAAGCAATTGAAAAAGCCGCCAATGTAGAGTTATTGGCAGGTATCAAATCTCCAATAATAAGAGGTAAAAAGTGAGTGAAGGACCACATTTCTCTAGCGGACATTTTTAAATTATTATACTTCTTAAGCGATTAATTTGAATTGGCCCAGATAAATTACTTGTTTTAGTAGTTCTATATGGAAACATAGCTTTTTTGTAGTTGGGGGTCTCTAAAGAAAAGCAGTTAGCATCTATTAAATTGAGAAGACTTTGGCATACTTCGTAATGACAAATGCCTTCAAAGGTATCGTGCATGATATCGACAGCGTAATTTTCATTTACGTGAAAAGAGGGAACTGAATTAAATAAACTCCTTTCTTTTATGCCTGTAGCTTTGAAATCATCTGTACCTAAGTCCTGATTATATTGCTCCTGATTTCTTAGAGAAAGTGCGTGTTCTAAGCAATCTGCTTTAAGTCGGTTTTATGTCTATTGCAAAGTCAACAGAATTTGTTAGCATTAAACGACTTCCCAAAGCCTAAAATGTGTTTTAGGCTTAAATTATCTCCTAAGATTAGACCTAGGGTGAAGTGTATTTGATAGGTTTTATTTGAAACATGTATTTCCAAACCATGCTTTTCTAGATTTTTAATTTCCTCGATTAAAAAGTAAAATGATGAATTCTTTCCGTAGTCTGCAATAAGTATATTTACTTTTGATAAAACCACCAACAAAAACATAATTAAGGTTTGATAATAGATGTCTAGGAATAGTTGGAAATGTGTAATATATTCCGCGTTTGAAACAAACTATTGCGTTTGCAAAGGACTTAATCCAAAATCAAACATTTTTTTCAAATTGCACTTGCGATCGCATGGTCAAAGAAAAGCGTTGGAAATGAACGCCTTTCCGTATATTCTAATCAGGAGATGTTTTGACAATTATTCTTCTAACTATGTTATCAAACGCGGCGAATATTTGTTATAACATCTGAAATTTTTCTCAGTGTAGGTACTATAAGCCTTGTAAATAGTACAAAAGCACGGTAAAGGTCAGAAACAAAAATTATGCTTGATTGCAAATACATATACAAACATATATACATATATAAGTGCCATAAATGCACTAAGTTTTATAATGCGTTTATACAAAACATTATATCAGTCTGGGAGCACTCAGAAAAGTTTTACTTAAAACCAAATGAATTTAGAATGAATTATTTTAATCGCAGCCATCCTAAGATCAAACGGTTCTATTACGACTGTACAAGTTGCAAATAGGCTTTAATGTGAAATCGCTATTTAATGCTTAAAATTTATTATTTTTAAATTAATTATTTTCAGCAATTTAAGACGATTCAGAACTAGGAGATATCATTTTCAACCTTTTTTTCAATTCCGAACGTATTTAAAATTATATCAAAATTAAATACCGTGTAAATAAAAAAAAATTATTTTACAAATATTTCTAAACTTTTCCTAATTTTAATTATTTATGAGGCGCATTATTATTTTTCGAGCCAGAGCTGCGCAAGTACCAAAGAAAAATTACTTAAGTACAAGTACCGAAGGCCTGAGTACTTCAGCGTAAGTACAAGTACCGTATGTATGAAAAGTACTTGTAATTCAGTACTAAGTCTATAGAAAGTACTGAGTACTTTTTTAGAATCATTGTACGTTGGCAGTAATATAATGAAATTTGTCGAGTTCAGTTAATAGATATTAATAAATAAATACCTTTTGAAAACTATAGTATGTATAGTAACCAGTGGCTACTATTTATAGTTTTTCATAGCTTTCGGTGGATCAAGTAGAGTAAAACTTTCACCTCTCCTTGCTACACTCACAAAACAATTAGAGGTTCGCCCAAGCACCCATTATCGCCTCCAATAATGCACAACTATTCTAAGGAAAAAATTTCCAGTAAATTTCTAAGAAAAAATTGAGGCCTTCCCTACATCAGTTCGAGGCATCATAGATTTTATATCGGAGCGAGGCATTGCTTGCTTACCCTTGATTATGTCCACTGACATATATAATATGGACTGCCTACGTTTCTAGTTCACGTGGGCACAATTGCTTGTGTCAAAAAGAGTTCTTACGTCGGTAAAATCATTGGCGGGAAGTTGAAAAAGTGCACGCAGCTGGGAAAGTGATTTTAATAAAATATTTAGAAATTCTTCTGCGTATCTAATAAATACATTGTCTTTGATAAAACAGTTTTTGTCAGCAATAACCCTAAATAATTAATTTAAAAACATTTATTTCGACGAATCCACTAATTTATTTGTTGTTTTCAGTTCTCTCTCAGTTGGTACCTGGTGCTTAGGCCGAAAGAGTCAGCAATATAGAAGTAAGCCCACTTTTTGCAATCCATATTATACATGTCAGTGGTTATGTCATCAAGTCGAAGCATCGTCGATTTTATACTCTAGCGAGACGTTACTGGATTTTGTTCTACTTGTCCAGTCTTGTTTGTATGTTATTAGTTTATCTAAAGTTCTGCCTTGACGCGTGAGTGCGGCATATTCTTTGACAGTTCTTTGCGTGCTCTAAAACTCAACAAAGAAGGAGTTGTGCTAGAGATTGTGTTTGCTTTTCAACGAAGAGTTAGATATTTGTATGTACTTAATAGACTTAGAAATACCTAAGTAAAAATCTTGGTACTTAAGTACAAAACTAAGTCTTAAGTACAAGTAAAAAGAAGCAAGTACATACAGTAGGTGGTCATCGAATTAGACGCACAAGCAAAACTTACAAAATATAATGCAATATACATAATTTTCTTAATTAAAAACGTGCTCTTTTAAAAAATTATATTTTACCGTAATAAAATATTAGTTCTTAACAATATAACATACATATTTCTTAATATTTTGTTATACTCGCTTTTTCTTTAATTACTTCATTAATGCGTCCTGGCATACTCGATATACATGAGCGAATTTTTACATTTTCGTCGTTGTACCAAATATTTTCAATATTTTTTTTAGTTCTTCTATTGTATTATTTGGTACGCTATAGACCTTGGATTTGAGATAGGCCCAACAATTTTCTATTGGATTTAAATCGGGAGAATTGCCCGGCCAAGGAAGGATATTGAGTTCTTCAGAATTAAAGAAATCCATTACAGATCTCGAAGTGTGGCAAGGTGCGCCATCTTGCATGAAAGTGTAGTAAGATCGGTGGTAGAGTTTCGAATTTATATAGGGAATTAGAACGTCGGATAGGATGACCTTGTATTGATCCTGACGCAATGTTCCCTCCACGAAATAAATGGGACCAGGGCCGTCTTCGCTTATGCAACTCCAGATCATTATAGCCGGTGGATGTTTCACAGTTTTAGCAATGCAGTCCTCTTTATACCGCCCTCCCGGTTTCCTCCGGACATACTGAAACATTTCTGTAACGGTCTCCAAGCGGCATTCGTCACTGAATATCACCTAGAGATTTCAAAATTTTAGTTGTTTTTTGGACAATTTATTAGAATTAAAAAATATATGCACATTAAGAATAAATATAACGTACCCTTTTCCATTCATCAAGCGTTATGTGCCATCAGCCGCCTTTCCTTCATTCGTTGGGTTAATTTCGGCTTTTTCGCTGGACGTCTGCATTTTAATTTGCTTTCATACCACCGACGTCGCAATGTTTTGAGTGATATATTCACATTTTGTTGGTTCAGGTCATCTAAAATAGCACGAGTCGATGCTCGACGTTGTAATGTACCGATGTGAACAATTTTTCGATCAGTCCTGTTTGTGGTTTTTCGAATTCCACGACAATGTTCGCGCTTACTCTGTTCGACTGTAGCGCCTGATCTGAGAGTTCTCGCCTCTCTATCTACCGTAGACGCAGACACATTCTCTCTTCTCGCAATTTCTCGATTTGAAAATGTCCCAGTTTTTAATAATGCATTAATTGCAGCCCGTTTTTCAATGGTTATGTCTTTTACGCGTCCCATTATCACACAAATTAAGACAATTTAGTACTTGTTTTGTAGTGTTCAAAATTATCACAGATATTCAACCTAAATTTTATTTTTTTAACTTGAAATAGAACACAATGTATTAATAAATTTAAAATATAAATCACTTTTGTATTTCTTCACATCGAAATCACAAATAAAAACACCTTTACTTTTACCTAACTGAACATGAAATGAGAGAAAAATGTGGCCTGCTAAGTGCATTTTCATTCTTAACCCCTGACATGTAGTTTTCTGTCTTTTCCACCAATTACAATTTCCAATAAGGGCTCAAGGTTTATTGCTACTTAAAAATTTGTATCCTAGAAAGTAATTTTCTTAAAATAAACAGGCATAAGAATCAAATTTCTGGCATTTTAAGGGTGCGTCTAATTCGTTGACCACCTACGTATGTTCAAGTACTAAGTAGCGGCATTTCAAAAGTATTGAGTAATAAGTCTTAAGTAACGAAAATGTACTATAAGTAGTACTTAAGTCTTTTTTTACTTAAGTATTGTCCAGCTCTGTTTCGAGCTATCCTATGTGATATAATCTGCACTTAAAATAAAATTGAATTACATGTCAACATATTAAATTATTATAAAGTGGAACATATAAATCTATTTGGTTCCATTATTATTATTTGCTGAAATAGTTTGAAAAATAGCTTTATGATGGTTTTGATAGCGTTATGCGGACAGGTTGATGAGTTGAAATTACGCTTTTAGTTTTATGAAAGGTTTTATAGAGGACTGCAAATCATCGCAAGCAGTAGTCCATATAAGACCAGTAAAGTTTTATATACATAGTTTTAAAAATATGCCCTCACAGCTTATTGTAGCGTGGGCCCTTTTAGTCTTGTAAGAAGTTTTTTATGGTCATATTATTGTTGGCTTGACTATATAGCTTTATTACAAATTTTATGAAATAGTGTAGCCAACGTTATGTAGGCTATGTTAAAACTAAAATTGTTACTTAGGTTGGCCCCATTGGAACACTTAATATGGCTAACAATCTTATTTCCTTTATCTATTACATGTTCTATTCTATCATCTGTAGTTAATGCTTTATTCACAGCAGTTTAAATGGTATGAGCTTTACATATAAGATTGGCTGTTTCAGGACAGCATTATATGTCACAACTCCAATAACTTTGGTGTCAATTTTCTCATGGTGAAAAATTTCAGCAATGAAATAAACAAGATTGGAAGTCGTGTGATGTAACTCCATTTAATTAATACTTAAGGTAAATGACTTCTTTTTTCACTGGCAATCGTTAAGATGTGCCGTGACCGAAATATACGACTTTTAGCATCGTGAAGACTAACAATCTGATCAATTCACGTAAACAACAAAAGCGCACGTAATATTTATAATTTTATAATTTTTCAGGCACTTATTATCTTAAACTACCCAGCGGGAAAAATTGTCAGGCCTTCCAATGGAAGCTTGGAGGAAGCCGTAGAAAAGATTTTCTATTGCTTCCTCCTAAACAAAAAAATGTAGTGTCCAACGAAAAGTGATGCATCTATGCTTTCTGAGTAGAGCTTCCGCTTGCATCCTGTGATGCTTCCAATTCCTGTAGGAACACGTGTATACGGAACATTGGTACGCGTGTATTTTACATGAAGAAGTCCGTGATTACGGCATAAATATTTCATAAAAATTTAATTTTATGTGTTCCCGTTATACAGGGTGTCCCATACGTACCGCATTTCCTTTTTACCCAGGATTACTCACTCAATTTCGAGAAATAAATTATATGGTAGGAGAGCCGGAAAACGCACGGTGTGGGCGGTAGGTGGGTTTAAGATTTTTAGTACTGTTTTTACTTTACACCTTGTAAATTTCTTGATATACACCCTATCAAGGCGAGATTTATGATAGCAAACCATCTAAGCTTTACAATGAATGTCCAACCAGCCCTACTGTCACCTTCAATCTTAAGTTGTAGTACGTCAAAATCCAAAAATTGGAAAAAACATCCTATTTTTTTCAAATTTTAACGATTTTCCCGCCAAAATACATGATAAATATACAGTTTATTTACAAGATTTAGAGACCCCGGAATGTTATCTTTAATTTGACTATGCACACGTACCTACCTAAATGCAACCGTTTTTGAGATATTACCGTTTCTATGATTCATAAATTCATGAATTTTTTGCTAATTTACGTGGAATTGCATAAATTAGACGCAATTTCTATTGTTATTAGCAAAATCAATGAAATTATGCATCATAAAAACGGGAATATCTCAAAAACGGTAGCATTTAGGTAGGTACATATGGAGGATCAAATGAAAGGTAACATTCGGATGTCTCGAAATCGTGCAAGAAAGTTCTATCCTTATCTTGCCTTTTAGCAGGAAAATCGTTGAAATTGAAAAACAAATTGCAAAATTTTGTAATTTTTTGATTTTGACGTCCTATAACTGCCGACGGAAAAGGAATAGAGCGGGAGTTGGACATTTGTTGGAAACCGTAGAGGATTTACTATCACCTGAGGTGCAAGTCACCTTCATAGGGTGTATAACAAGAAAGTTACACGAAAGTTACATGGTATTAGGATAGAAAGAACAAAAATCACAAAACCCCCCTACCGCCCTCACAGTGCATTTTCCGACTTTCCTCCCGTACAATTTTTTTCTCGAATTTGAGTGAGGAATCCGGTGTATAAAGGAAATGCGGTACGTATGGGACACCCTGTATAGAAGTGATATACTTTCGAAAGTATGTATCAAAACTTTCGATTTCCCTGTCATTTCTGAAAAATAATGGCTCAACTGTTGCGATTTTAAACATTTTCAAAAGGCAATATCTCAAAAACTATAGATGTACTATATATAGAAAACGAAAAGTAGCGGAAAATGGAAGCATATAATCAGGCATGATACCAGCCTTCTCTAGAAGGAGTTGATGCATGACTCTTTGTATCCCACTTCATTTCATTTTAACATTGCATGTCCTAAGAGGGAAGCAGTCAACTTCGAAAAAGCTTTCAAATGCTTCCTCCTACCTTCTTTAGGATCAATGAAGAATGCAAGGCAGAGAAGAAGCACAGAATGTTTTGAAAGAGCTTCTTTTTGTGGACATTGAAAGTTACCCGCATGCGACATAAAATTCTTCTATCCTGTGTGTCCCATTTTAAAATGCACAGTTAAATATCTCGGAAACTAACATGTAAAATTATATTTATAACAAATTATTATTAATTTACCTTTAATTTAGATTTTCCTTCAATATCACTTATATCACAAAAAATATCAATTTCACTTAACGACTTTCGTGAATACTGAGAAAAACTGAACTGCGCCTATACCTCGGCCCTTAAACATTTCAAAAATAATTTCACAATTTTTTGGAACACAAACCAATTCTGCGTCGCAAATGTATCATACCTCTAGCTTCCTCGCGGTTATTGATGGATGCATCGCAAGGAATATTGTTGCTTAGCATTGTGTCGATACTATTGCTTCCACAAAGCTTCCCCTGGAAGGCTTGACCACATTTCCCGCTGTTATGGAAAAGTACCAAGCATTGACTTTATATATGCTAGAGAAGCCTAAACTACTATCGATACAGGAAAATAGTCTTGTAATAATTTAAAGCTTGGTTCCTTACCTTCCCAAAGGCTACACTTCCTATGTACTTTACTTAACAAAATAATAAAATATAGTTTTGATTACAAAGTAACCTTATCCTTTTACGCTACATAACTCTCAACTGAGTAATAATTGCATGTGTGTATGTGCAGCCGGATTCGGAACCTGTAGGCAGCTACATTCGATATCATCAGCCTCCCAGCAAATATTATAATTGGCCTACGAATCACTTTCTTATTGCCACAACGAGCATTTTTGTTGCCGGCAATAATGAACTTTTATCGCCTACGTTTAACTTGACGGGGTAAAAGTTGCATCGCATATGACTCGTGTAAGTAATTCATTTTATGATCGCCATGGCGATAAATATTCATATCTTTTTGCGTTTGCTTTTCAATCGCAGGCGAACTGCCATTTTATCATATGTAAGTGATTTTTTGCTGCCGGATTTATATGCATTTTGATCGCCTACCTACGTTTAACTTGACGGAGGTAAGTGTTGCATCTAATATGAATTGTGGAAGTAATTCATTTGATGATCACCATGCTTTTTCTATTCGACCACACTTGAAGAAACTACAAATGAGGTAATTTCCAAACGGAGCGTACTGAAATATTGTCGATAACGGTAAAATGTCTCTCTCTCATCACATCTAGTACCAGCAAGCTAGGCGATAAAAGTGCAATAATATAGCAATAATAAAGCGATTCGTAGGCCAATCGTAATGTTTCCGGGAATCTAATTGACTTTAATTCTCGAGCTATCGCCAAAACATCGCCATGGCAATAAAAGGGTAATACAATTTTTATTTCTGTTCTTATCGCCACAATGTTTGCTATGCCACGGCATTCCATGACGGCGCAGCGACATTAAGTAAAGGGTCTTTCATTAAGAGTGATAGGATTTTCGTTTTAAATAAAACAGCAATGGTTTGACATATCAATTTAATTTTTGCTTTATTTTAAAGATTGGACAATGGGGTTATGTTTGAAACAAGATGTCGTTCAAATGCCCACCGCGGTTTTGTTTACACTGAAGCACCCGATCGCTCCAATTTTTTATCACCCTGTCCAACATTTGCGGCTGTATGCCGGCGATTGCTTGACGAATATTTGCTCCCAAATGATCCAAAGTCTGTGGATTGTCAGCATAGACTTGTGCTTTGACGTATCTCCAAAGGAAATAATCTAGGGGTGTCAAATCACATGACCGCGGCGGCCAATTCGCAAATTCTCGTCGTGAGATGATCCAATCGCCAAACTTATCTTTCAGCAAGTCGAGCGTAGCATTAGCTGTATGACACGTAGCGCCGTCTTATTGGAACCACATCTCTTCAATATCGATGTTCTCAAGTTCTGGCCATAGAAATTCGAGTAACATGGCTCTATAGCAGTCGCCATTGACGGTTACGGTTGTTCATTCCTCATTTCGGAAGAAATAAGGTCCGATGATGCCGCCATGCCATAAACCGCACCACACAGTGAGTTTTTCGGAATGCAACGGCATTTCATGTAACACATGTGGGTTGTTCTCGCACCAATAACGGCAATTCTGCTTATTTACAAAGCCATTCATCCAAAAATGCGCCTCGTCTAATAAGATGATTTTTTGGCCAAAATTGGGATCATCTTACAAATGCTCAAGGACCCAATCAGCAAACTCTCGACGCAATCCGTGATCGTTTGGCTTCAGTTCTTGAATCAATACGACTTTGTAATAGGCCCAAATCCTTACGCAAAATTCTCCAAGTTGACGTCTGAGAAGGCCCCAATTGTTGCGATCGTCGTGAAATCGACAAATTTGGCTCATCGGCAATACTGGTCGCTGCAGCTGCGATATACACCTCATTTCGCACATTTCTTTGTCTTGTTGATGGCTTCTTGTCTTGTAAAGAGAGCTCACGCTCAAAATTTTAAACAGTGCGGCGTATAGCCTGCGCAGAGTAACGGTGATGGCGACCCAATTCTCTGGTTTACAAACGTTGAGCACCCAAAACTGAGCTCGAACTTTGGTAATATATTTTAATAACTTCTAAACGTTCGGGAAGCGTCAAACGCTGCATGAAGAAACTGCAAACTATAACGAATATTTTGACACATGGATGTACAAAAACAAATATCTCAGCAACCGAGAAATTTCTACTGAAATACTATCACCACTATTGAAAGACCCTTTACAATGATTACTCAACTGAGAATTTTCGTTTGAGGAATCGTAGTTATTTGGTTCAGATAAATTTGTTTAAATAATTTTGTTAGGAAAAGTATAAACATTTTATTTTGGTTCGGTAGACAAGAAAGCAAACTTAAGATTATGAGAATACAATTTTTCTGTACGAATAGTAGTTTAGAGCGGAGGAACTATTCAAATCAAACTTTTGTCAAATTTACATAAGAACACTGTAAATATTTTAGAATGTGAGGACTCCGTTGGAACCTTCATGTGGTAGTGAAGGAGTCTGTTTCATGGCTTGTGAACTATTCTCGCGGGTTTTGTACCACATCAATCTAGCTACTACGAAACTCTCACAATTAAACATATCTTTAATTAAAATATGAACAGATTTTTTTTTTTCTTAAAAATTCATTTTGTTCAAGAAAGAATTTTTTTGGGGATTCTCCGGTATATAGCAAAAGCTAAAAAATGTTCTAATTTGTTATTTCATCACACAACCCGGTAAAAAGTCCAAACGTAATCTTTTTATTTAAAAATTAATAAAAAATAGAATTAAAGAAGTGCAAAAATACTTAATTCGCATGCGTCGAGATTTCCAGTAAGGAGCTTAATTTTTTTAAAGTTTTTCAAATTCAAACGGACAAATTTTTGATTTTACAACTCGATTTAGAAATGTCTGCCTAAAATTTTATTAAACACTCGACCTCAGCTGAATGTTTTCTTGTATTTTGCCCCACAGAAGGAAGGAAGTGGGCTGCATAGAGGTAGGTAGATACATGTCTAGACACAATTGAAAGGTAACACCGGACGGGCAAGTATCTTTTTTTATTAAGTTGGTGTCTTAATTTCCTGTTGTGGGCAGTATAAGCAGTTTTTTCTTAATTACTCTGAGCACAACTACATACATATGTGACACGTAATGTCCTAGATACATAGCGCTCTTAATGAAGAAATAACTAACCACTCATTAGTCTACAATGATTCATTATAAACTGCAAACACACAGCCATTTCTTTAATTAAATTGTACTGCCAAACTGGTTTTGATTTACTTACGACATTAAAAAAGCGATATGGATGGAATCAACACGATAAACTTTGTTTTTATTAATTTTTATTTATTTTTATTTTATTAAAAAATATTTTGACATAATTACTTTGTGCTTTGCATTTCTTCTTATTTTTCAAATCAGCAGATGCGCAGCAGAGCTCCATACTGAAATTATATGCTAAGTGTAGCACATTTTTCCTCATTATAGCTAGAATGAAGGAAGAAAACATTTATTTGTGTACTTCATTATCATCTGCTTTTCGAGCCATAATGACGTATGCTGTGTGACACACGGCATTTTCATGAACAGTTAGTACTAATGATTCATTAGACCGTGCTGTGTGTCTAGGGTATAATATATTTAGTATATGTTCCTGTATTTTTTAATTATATCTATAACCACAGACAAGAAATACCCAGGTATCGATGGTAGTATACCCTAGACAAACTTAATATACTAGATGTCCAGTCGAATGAAAATGTGCCTATGAAGGAGAAATAACGAATCCTTTGATAAGAGGAAAGCTTTTAAGCATATTTTGCATGCCCTCATTTAATCGGATTGCAAGAGCGCGAAAATATTCTCTGTTCTAAAAGTATGCAAGCAAAGTCAGTCGACAGGGGACAGGGGCAGACCACTCGTACGAACATGAACATCTACTCTGCTTATGAAAAGAGGGATTCAAATAAACAATCATGTTTCTCTTCGCTTACACGAAGAGATTTATTTTGAACAAGTAGAGCTTTACTTTAAACGCGTGATTTTGATTTTAAGTGGCACAGCATGACTGGATATCTAAAGGGTTTTCCAATAAGAGGTGTTATTTTAATTAGCCCGCTATTTCGGTAGATGTCACTTTTGCAGCTGTAATTTTTTGACATTTTACAAGTAGAAACTACGTCATTAATAAAAATGGAACGATACACGATTCAACAACGCATTGAAATTATTAAAATTCACTATAAAAATGGTGAAAATGTGGCAGAGACGGTTCGTAAAACTCGAACATTTTTGGGTCGTCGTGAAGCACCTTGTCGGACCGCAATACAGAAATTGGTAGAAAAATTCGACGGGACAAGTTAGTGATGTGAAGAATAAAACCCGTGCACGTCGCTCAGGAACAGCCGAGAATATTGCTGCTGTAGCCGAAAGTGTTGAAGAAAACCCAGGTTTGTCCATTCCTCGTCGTTCTTTGGAATTAGGCATTCCACAAACGTCATTACACCGTATTTTGCATAAAGATTTGGGTCTTAAGGCTTATAAAATTCAGTTAACACAAGAACTCAAGCCGGCCGATCATCAACAACGTCGAGTCTTTGCTGATTGGGTCCTTGAAATGCATGAAAATGATCCGGAATTCCATCGAAAACTCATCTTGAGTGAAACGCAATGTTATGGTAGGATTCGAAAACTCTAGGGACCAGCGTTTTATAAAACCCAGGATAGAACTACTCTTTGATACCATCTAGTTTATGTGGGAGTTAAAATTCAATCTGTGGTCACATTTGACACCCAAGTCACAGACAGATCCCAAATGACGAATCGAGGAATCCGAGAACTCATATTCATAAGTGATTGGTGTCTCATTAGTACAGGAAACCATAACCTTACATTTGTCTATATTGTTGATCTTTTACGGGAAAAGTTTCCGGACCGTGTTATCTCTCGAAGAGCTGATCACAATTGGCCACCGAGATCTCGTGACTTAACACCTTGCGACTTCTTCCTTTGAGGCCATGTGAAAGAGAAGGTCTACGCCAACAGCCCAGCGTCGATTCAAGACCTCAAAGATGGAATTCGTGATGCTATCGAGGACATAGGGCAGCCACTTTGCGATTTGGTTATGGAAAATTTCATGAAAAGGATATGGTCCTGTAGGCGTGGTCGTGGTGGTCATTTGGCTGATGTTATTTTCCATTATTAACGGCATACCTTCCTCTTTATAATGAAATAAAGATCCGATCATTTATCTCAAAAAATGGCATTTTTCTTTGAATATCAAAATAACACCTCTTATTGTCTAAGGTAGTACTAAGAAAGTGATGTAAGGACGAGCTCATAGCAAACCGCAATAACTCACCGATCTCGGCTAAATATATCATAGATACGAACCAAAAAATTTTTTCAATATACGCAAAAATTCATTTCTTTTTTAAAATCTAAATCAACCATATTTCTTCAAAATTCGTATGCATTATTGATGGCTGCTGAAGAAGATTCAAACAAATGAGTTTTGAATTATGTCTGGGCAGTTTCGACTTCGTGGAAATTAGATTGATTTGGTTGCTTGGGCTTGTTAGCTAAAAAGTTTTATTAGCGTAGATCTATACACATCAGCGCAGATTTTAGTCTCACTCAGGCCTTTATAAATTGTTTTCAATGTAAGAAAGAATTGACTTATTTCTTAGAATTGAAATCTACCATATTTCTTCAGAATCCGTGGGGCTGTGGACGGTCCAAGCAAATTCATTTACATAAATTTATATTCATATTTATTTTCATATTTCACGACTGCTCAGGCAGGAAACCGCTGAGAGTTCTAGCAATCATTCGTTCTGCATTCCACGAACTTAATTTATTGGAGTAAGTTAAAATTACACTGTGCACTCGCATTTTATCGTCGATTTGCATTAACTTCCTACTAATCTTCCTACTGCTACGCCGCACATTTTCCCTACTTGCAATTTTAATGCAATTTCAATGACATTTTTACCTCAATAAATACTTCATCATATTTAAAACATTTCTAATGTGCGAAACAATATCTTTTTATCGAGTCCATGTTTTGTTAAAATTTGCAATTTTCTTAAATACGGAAACCAAAAAATGCAAAATCTATCGAACTATTAAAAGAAGTAAATCCTGCATTAATGTTTACCTCCACCACCGACCCACCGACCGCGCCCCACATTGAACTTATCACGGAAGACGCACTGACTTATAACAATGGACTGAGCGATTTGCTATTTCATGTGGCACAAAAAATATTGTGTTTCTGTATATCACCGTTAGAGCACCCTTTAAAACGTTTAATACATAAAAATATGTAAAACTCAACCAATCAGATGAAATTTTACACCCGTAAACCGAATTAAATTAAAAAACTATATATTTTCTTGTGTCCAAGTGATATTTTAATCGCTTATAAGGAATTAAACTCATTCCGACTTTAATTTTCAAAAATTATTCTTACCTGAATCCTGCGTATGGGCAAGAGAGACGGCGAATGGTAAACACTATCTTTATCTTATTCTTTATGCGGTGATTGCATCTGCAGCCAACATAAAAACATCAAATGGCATAAGTAAACGTTCAGTAAGCAATATTTTGTGTTGGTAGCTCCAACTCTGCCATAGGGCGAAAGAGAGAACTGTAAAACTTGTGCCATTCTTTCCTATAGGAAAATGGCAATACGCTCAGTCCATTGTTATGTCAGTGGGAAGACGGCAGACAATTTGGTACAGCCACAATATACACACGAATATGGTCCATTTCAATTCTAAAATAAATCAATTCTTTTCTACATAGAAAACAATTTACAAAGACTCGAGACAAAAAACCGCGCTGGTGTAGCTAGGCCTACGCTCATAAAAATTTGTAGCTATCAAGGCCAAACAGCCAAATCAATCACGAAACCCAGGCTGCCCAGACAACTTATTCGAAACGTCTTCAGCCATCAATAATTCACACGAATTCTGAAGAAATATGGTCGATTTAGGTTCCAAGAAAGAAATGAAGTTTTGCCTGTATTGAAAAAAAAATTTGGTTCGTATCTATGATAGATTTAGCCGAGATCAGTGTGTTATGGCGGTTTGCTATGAGTTCTTCCATAAATCACTTTCTTAGTACTACTGTCGATATCTGGTTATTTCTTGTCTGTGCTAGACATGATTTGATTATTTCATCGATGAGCTCATCATGAGCCCTTACATGAAGGTAGTGACGAAATATATTCTGGAACTCATTATATACTTTTCTTCAACTTAATGAGTAGTTCCATGAGTTGTTAGATTCTATATATATATTTTTTTATAATAATGAAAATACTCACTGACACATTTATCAGTCAATTCATGATGAAATAATGGAAATGTTCTCTGCTTTTATCAAAAAATTCCTAATGATGATATTGATATATAAATTAGTTCAATCATAATATCGCACGATCATTTTATTTTACATCTGCATGTTCTGACCAGTGATAGATAGGTCAGTGGATGGAAGGGGAAATTTTTCAAAGTTTTAAATGATCCTCAGGGTGCTTGCTGTACAAGAATACTATGAAAAACTAGAAAGGAAATCATTTTGACCTACATACTATATATGTATACCTATTCAAAATGCTTTCACATTACACAATTCACTCCACAGGACTTTTTATACAACTTTTTGTAAATGAATGCGATTTTCAACAGCACGCCATAATTAAAAACTTTACCGTTTTTTTAATCAATACAATACATCATTCATCATATTTTATGGAAATACAATGATATTTGAATATGAAAACGCTCATGGTATGCTCATGGAAAGGCTCATCGGAATGCATCAGAAAACTTCACCCATATTCAAAAGCACATATATTTTATGCGTAATTTCCAGATGCAACAGTGCTAATTGATGTAGAATTCCCCCCGAGCGGGGAAGAGGGATTTCGAAGCCGATGAATATTTTTTACTAGAGTAGCCTTTTAGACACACTTCCGTTCACACATTGTTCCATACATTAATTATTATTACACTTTCCTTGAGTACCTACCTACGTTTCTATTTTATATTGTAGACTTTTGTTTATGATAAATATTCCTAGAAATTATTTCCCATAGGTTTTCTATTAGATGTAGATCAGTGATGAAATGTTCCACACTTTTGTGGTATTTTCAGCACTTTTAATTCTAAAAGGCACATAACGCACTTTAAAGAATTTTTTTTGCACTTTTTATACCATAGATGAAATCTATAGGGTATACTAAGTTTATCATTCCGTTTGTAACACCTCGATATAATGATGGTAGAGCAAAATGGATTGGACACCCACGCATAATATTAAAAGTTATTTTGATTTTTGCATGTCCGTCCGTCCGTCTGTGAGCACGATAACTCGAGAACGCGTATTCTTAGAGAGCTGAAATTTTGTACACGGACTTTAAAAATAAAGTAAAATTATGTTCGAAAATGAGACAAATCGGGCAACTCCTTCATGGGGTTGCCATACAAAACTTTCGTTTTCCACTATATATTTGGACACTGCCTGAGAACGCATCAATATAGAGAGCTGAAATTTGGTATATGGTGTTTTCATGTACCAGCAAATAAAATTTCAAAAATGGACTAAATCGGGCAACTCCTTCTTGATGTTGCCATGTAAAAATTTAGGGTTTTACGTATACTGTGAAAATGATCAGTCCAAGACATTTTTATTGTACCAAAAACTTTTTCAGAATACGAAATCCTATAAAATTGGTTATAATCATTTTCTCTGTCCGACAAACCGTTCTAGAAATATATGCGAAAAACAACTTCAAAAATCAAACTTACAGATCGGTGACCATACGAAATTTAATACGGGCATTCATCTAGGGTATCATAAGAATTCGTCTTAGACCAATTCTAGCTTTTTCACTTGTTATAACAATATTGCCGATAAATGTAAAGAAACTCTGATCCAAATTAATTTTGTTATATTCTGCCACGTCTAATAACAGGTATAATACATTATATTCATTTCTACAATTTTCGTTATGAACTGAACCACACTTTTGTATGAGTTCATGTAGCGATAAATAATACTTCATGAATAGTTCACCTCAACATTTTCGGTTGCTTTTTAGCACTTTCTCATGATGGATATACGCATCTTTCCAAATTAATAGATCCGAACACTGATCTTGTCGAAGCTGCTGCGTGGATGCGTTGAAAAATTTATATTTTCATCCTCAATATTACTTGTCCTTCATCATCTACAGATAAATTTCGGCGCATTCATTTTTCTCTCAAAAAAAAATATTCGTTTTCTCAGTCCTTTTTTAAATGCCACCAATATTATTGCCACCCTGTTGTTGCTCTTCCTCAAATCATGCCAATAATATTCGTATCCATCTGGACCATTCAAACTGAATTTTTCTTTTCATTGCTGAAAATTACACGGATCTGTCTTCAATTTTTTTGGATATATTTTTCAGCAAAGCTTTATCTGGTTGCAATTATCGCATGTCACATAGATTTGTCGTTTTTGAGTTAATTACACCATGAGATTCGCAAGCTTCGATTCTATCGTTCGGTAAAATCGACATATTTCTATCTGATTTTTTTTTTTTTGCCGCTACTTTTTACTTAAGAACAGATGATTCTTCATAGATACAATCTCACTTTTTTATAGTATATAGGAGGAAGAAGAGGGAAAAAAAATTAAATAAATTAATTAATCCAATTCCGCCAATTTCAAAATTTTGCCTCGTGCTGCACTCCTTTTAGGCTTCCGTCTTTCTGAAATGATCCAATTTTATGCTGAAACTATTCATTATATTTCCTCAATCGATTCGTGTGAATCCTCTTGAGCTTTTATCCTTGAAGGATGGTAACGTTCTCAGGATTGTGAATGTAAATTACTTCGTAAGGGCCTTTGAAAATTGAAGATAACTTCCCCACTCGAGCTAAATCTTTCACCAGAACTTTATCCCCCACATGTATGGCTTCTGGCCTGGCTGTCTTATCATAATACCTTTTCGCAGATAGCTTGCTTTTGAGTAAGTTTTCCCTAGCCAGTTCAAACGCTTTTTGTAACTTGAAACGCCAAACCGAATGATACTTATCAGTGTTGTACACGGGTTCAGGTTTATGCTGTAAGTTGCTAGGGATTTCTGATACAAATCCGAAAAGAGTTTCCATGGGTGTCAGCTTTGTACCAGCATGTACCGTGTTATTATAGGCATGAGCTGCTGTCCTCAAAAAGTTATCCCAGCTCTGGGGTTCCCGGTCTACAAAACTTCTCAAGTAGTTAGCTAACGTAGAATGTTGCCGCTCTACCGCATTGGACTGTGGGTGATAGGCGGTGGTTTGCAGTTTCTTTATCTTAAGCATTTTGCAAAGAGCCTTTAAAACTTCTCCTGTAAAGTTGTCTCCTTGATCAGTTACTAACTGTTTGGGTAATGAGTAACGGCAAAGGATTTGCTCGAACAAGACCTGCGCTACGGTGTTCGCTTCTTGGTCTGGTATGGCCACAAAGTTAACAAATCTAGTCAGATCATCCATCATGGACAGAATATACTTGTTACCATTATGACTAGTAGGCAACGGCCCCACTAAGTCTACGTATACCTTGTCGAATGGTTTTTCTGAAATTTCTGTTACCACTAACGGCATTTTAATCGCCCTGGAGTGTTTATTTCTCTGGCATTTCGCGCAACACCCGACATGTTTGGCGATGTCCTTCTTCATGCCCTTCCAACGATAGAACCTTTTTATTCTTTCCAAGATTTTATTTCGCCCAAAGTGCCCTCCGAATCGCGAGTCATGAAAATCTTTCAGAATTACCTCGACATCTTTTGGGTCAGTGACCTTCTGTGGCTTTGAGCTTTTTTGTAGCCTTACTTCCTTATTCTCAGTCTCCTCTATTGTTTCCCATTCATCTTCGGATTCCGGCGAAGAGTCTTGTTTCCTCTTTCCGTCATTTGTATCTTTCTTAGCCTGTGCTCGAGTAACTGCACAACATGGATATTCCTTACCACACTTTTCCTCCGCTTGCTCTATGTCTCTGGGAATTCTACTAAGAGCATGATGAGAGTGAACTCCTTATTAAAATCTGGATAAATTAATACTGGCGGCGAAGTGAGAGCTTCTTTAATGACCTTAAAGGAGTTCTCGCATTCTGTCTGATCCCCAATTGAACTTCACCTTTTTCCTCAAAAGGTTATTAATTGGAGCCAGAATTTTTGAAAAATTGGGAACAAATTTACGATAGTAGTTGGCCAACTCCAAAAAAGACTGAACCTGTCTCACTGTTTTTGGTCGTTGGAAGCTTTGTACCACTTCTACTAACCGTTTGTCAGGTTGTACACCTTTCTCCGAACAAACATGCCCGAGGTATACTACCTCCTTTTTCAGGAATTGACATTTAGTAGGTTGTAGTTTTAAGTTATGTTCCCTAAATCTCTGAAATACTTCTCGTAACTTTCCGTTATGTTCATGCAGATTTTTCGCAAAAATCACTACGTCATCAAGGTAGACAAAGCACTTAATCCCCTGAAGACCTGTTAATATCCCATTTAATAAAGATTGAAAGAATGAAGGTGCCGTTTTCAATCCGAATGGCAATCTCTTGTAGTGGAAGTGACTGAAGTTTGTGCTAAAAGCTGTCTTTTCACGATCTGCCGGATCCACCAGCACCTGGTGATAACCATTTGCAAGATCTAAGGTAGTAAAATACCTAGAATGACCTAATCTATACAGAATGTCCTCAATCCGTCGTAGTGGATAAGAAAAAGGAATACAGACTTTGTTGAGTTCGCGAAGGTCCACACACAATCTATACTTTCGCTTACCTGCTTCATCAGTTCCCTTTTTCGGTATTAATAAGACTGGAGAATTGAACGGGCTGTTACCATGTTCGATTATATCATCCTCCAATAACTTTTTAAGCTGCTCCTGACATTCCTCTCTGTGGGCTTCAGGCATTCTATATTGCTTTCTATTTATGGGCCCGGTGTCGGCCATCAAGGGAAGTTTGAACATTTTCGTCGGAGTGTACGTTAGTTTATCCCCAGGTAAATGAAAGATATCGCTGTATTCGTAACAGATTTGCATTACTGCTTCCCTCTCTTCCGAATTCAGCTCATCCCCCAACTCCAGAGATTTCTTCATTACTTAAAGCCGTTGCTGAGTGATTTTCGTTCTACCCTCGGGATTTCTTAATGGTCTTACCAAATACTTATTTAAGCTTTCCAACTTAGGCTGCATGAAGAATCTTCCTCATATTGGGCCATAACAACTACATTAAGCTAGAATTAATTCTAAAGTGTTTCGTTTTTTCACTTTCCTGAAAAGTTGCATTTTTCTATGTGTGACGTGCGTTTGGATTATCCTTCCCACAGCGTTTTGATATTTTAAGTTGTGCAAGTTCGTAAACCACAATGGGAGTTATGATATGTTAATTAATTTTTTTATATGTATTCCTCCCGCATATGAAGATCCTGTTTTGAAAATTTCACTTAAAACTGGTCTCTTAATCGTGACACAGTATTTATTTCATTTTCTCTCCTGATGAATTTAGTAAATTTCTTAAATGATTTTCTGCAAAGCATTAATTTTTCTTTGTGATCATCCAAACAGGCTGAAAGCTCCTTACCACCTAGCTTCTTTCTTAAATACTGACGATCTTTAAATGAAGAAAATTGGCAAACCTGTTTATTTGACTAATGTTACAAGAACATAAAATAAAACAAAAATTATTTTCTTTCATACAAATCTCACTTTTGCTAACAAAACTAAATTTATAATTATTCTTTCAAAATACCGTTATTTGTTTCCTTTACAAAATAGGCTCAAAGTGTATTGCAAAATTATCATTTGCCTCGAAATATGGCTTCATATTTTTCGCACCAAGTACGAATGAAATTTTTTTATTTAATCTAATTCAATGTGTATTTTATTTGTCTTATCTTGTATCGTTATTGTTATTTAATAAATTATGCATACAATATTTTATTATATGTATGTGTACATACTACAAAATACCGCCACTGTTAATGTTACGTTGATTTCAAATCATTTAATATATAACTAATAAGGCAGCCAAATATCGAGTGAAATCTTAAGCCCACTTACAGAAATTTTAATGTGTTAATGTGCAATAATTTTACAAAACACTAAAATTGAATCAAAATATACAGTTCAGGCTTTAGAAATATCGCTATTTCAGATTTCTAATGTTTATTAATAATAATAAACTTGAAAAAGTTGCTAAACTCCCGGAACTCCAAGAAAATAAACATCGGAGCATATGCTTAGCGAATATGTGAAGATTTAACAAACTTGACGCGTTAATCTTACACTTTCTAATGCCCTACTGACTTCGAAAATACAACTTTATCAAATGAATACTGCCTTTCCTTAAAACATTGAGACAGTTAGAAGATTTATAAGGAGAGGCGGTGCACAATAAGCCTTTTGCTTTTAGAAAATTTTATTGTCACGAATTCATTCTACTCTAGAAAAATTTTGATGATTACATAAAAATAACCAATTGACTGTGCAATTATGCACAATTCACTCTTATTATGTATTTTACAATGCCTACATTTAGGCACTGATGTCAATCTAAATGTCAAAACTGGAACAGAAATTCCATATCTGTATATCCTGCCTACATAATAGCTTTTCATCTTCTGTATATGTATCTCTTTTTTTTTAAGCTATTGTATTGAATTCAAAAACTATTCTCAAATATGCTAATGCTTTTAATCTTTTCTGATCCTTTTAAGACCTATCAAAAGAGATTTCCGTCACCAATCACTTCATTTCAATTCTGAAATAAAAGCTTTTAGTCTAATTTAAATTAAATGTCAGCTACAATAAATATTTAAGAACAATTTCTCAAAATGTCAGGCCTTCTGTTATATTATCTCCTTCCATTAAGATAAACTCAATATTCAACAAGTTTCTGAATTTCATTTCAGGTCCTACAATGGCCGTGAAATTTTTACTATTTCTACTTGTACAAGTTTGGTCAGGTACAACAGCACAACATTCACCGTACTCTCTACAAGCAGCTGTAGATGCACTACATAGACGCGAAAGTCAGCTAGCGTTAAAGGATAACTTTAACCCACCGCCACGTTATCTACAGCCACAAGAGGACGATTACTGGGATGAAGGTAAATATATTTAATGAAAACCAGCCATTCGTGCAGAATAATTTTTCCATCAAAATTCTTCATTTTCAGAACTTGAAACATCACCGTCCGCACCCCGTATTGATAGAATGAAGTTAAATAGGCTTCTCTTGATGTACTTGGCCAGGGACAATAACAATGAACGAAGCCCTGAGGGATATGACAACGATTTCGAAAATGACAACAACTATTTACCCGAACAGAAAAAGCGATCCTTTTTCCGTGAACGGGAGGAAAAGTATGGTGAGCTAAATAAAGTTTCATGTCAATGTAAGAATCCTGTGGGCGATTTTTCAATGAAACCGAATATTTCTGCCTCATTAAAAATATGAAAAATCATTCAAGGATAATATTCATGTTTCATGCTTTTGTGTAAAGGATTCGGTCGATATTCATTATTGGAACAGTTCTAGTATACGCTTTAGTTCAGCTGATGCGTAAGGCTATCCAATTTAACTCTAACTTTAACTTTTGATTTTTTTTGTTTTTTTTTTTTTAATTAAAACTAACTTTTGTAATCATTTTGAGAAATATAATAGGCGCAAATTATTCAATCACTTTATATGTATAAGAAATATGTAGGTACTACAAAGGCTTGTACGCCTCGAACTAACGGGTCCTATGAGGAACCAGAACTGATAATGGACTCATCCTTCTTTATATCTTTTCAATAAAAAATATGGTGCTCTTAGTGCTAAGATGCTAAGAGAGACTTAGTCGGTCATAAAAAAAAATGTGAAAGGTTTTAAAATGTCTCAATGGCCTCTAAAATTCACAGACACAATTCCCAAGACTCTAAGATATGAGGGCTCCGCTTTGAAGTAGTCACAGAATATGGCCAAAGCTGGCATAATTGGTGTGGAAGTTTGTTGACTGAGGTGTAAGTTACATAAGGCTCCTTGATTTTTTTTTTAATTTTCAATCAGAAATTCATCCCTATAAACGTGCCTCTGAATAAATCTACAAAGAGGCTATCGGCATTCTAACCAACATATAAACTTGTATAAGCTCACTCAGTCAAGTCCCGAAAAATGCACTAAATTCCAATGCCTTGACTTCAATGCTGATTTGGGACTGTGGAGATGACCTAAATCTACTAAAGTAACGCTTATGTGGATACCAGAATTAGGAGGCGGTAAAGGTAATGAGAGTGCTGACTACTTGGCTAAAAAACGAGCAGAATCTCCATTTACCGATCCGACCCCTTCTTTGGCCTTACAATAAGACACCTAGCAAGAGAAATATTATCCAAAAGAGGAAAGGCCCATAGTTATAATGGCAGAGATTTCCTGGACTATGACACGCGAGGAAGTTCATCAACTTCCCATACAAAGACTACTGTCATAATGACTAGCCATTGTAAAAATTAAGTACATTTTTGAGAAAATGGGCAAAACCACAGACGATAACTACCGATTCTGTAATGAGCAGGTAAAATCTACATAGCACGTACTCTGCGAAGGCGCAGGACTTGTTCTCTAAGGACTCTATTGTCTGGGCAAGGTTTTTGTAACTCCATCAGATGTCCGAAGAACTGGCCCTAACGAGATATTAACCTTCCTAAAAAGGGCGAAAGTTGACGAGACCTAACACGGCAGGAGTAGAGCATAAAAAATCTTGTAGGCCGCATCTCCGGCTTCCACAACCTACTTGTATAATAATAATAACAAAAATGGATATGAGACATTTGCATATGTATACAGGGTATCTCTTTCAACCGCATATAGCTGGTTAAAATAAATAAAAAACAAATGTATTTATGATAGGAGTAGTGCTGATGCGTTGGCAGAAGCATATAAAGTGCCTTGTTTTGCCAAGTGGGGTGGATAGGATGGGTGAAGATCTTTCTTTTATATTTTAGCAATCAACCTATGACTGTTTAACAATACACACTGTGATGATGATTTATAATTTGTTATATAGATAATCGTTGGGGCTTTCTTACGGTCTATAGCTTTTCCGAAAATAATTAAAAGTCATCTTCATAAAAAAAAACTCTAGACTTAGATATTGTTATACATCTTGGGGCTTTCTTACGGTCTATAGCTTTTCCGAAAATAATTAAAAGTCATCTTCATAAAAAAAAACTCTAGACTTAGATATTGTTATACATCTAAGTCTAGAGTTTTTTTTATGAAGATGGCTTTTAATTATTTTCGGAAAAGCTATAGACCGTAAGAAAGCCCCAACGATTATCTATATAACAAATTATAAATCATCATCATCCAGCTAGTCGAATAATTATTAAAAACACTCGAGCGAAAGCACTTATCTAAATCTAATCTAATCTGTTGGAAAACACGTCTAGTTATACCACTATGTATAGAGCTCCCAACTAACAATTTTTCCAATTTTTGGTGACTGAAGGTGATGGGTAGTTTTATCAAGGGTATATAATGGTTACTCGGTTATATAAGAATTTGAGTGGTTATATAAGAGTTTTATAATATTACCAATTGGTTACGTAGTTATATTAGAGTTTTTTAAGATTACTAATGGTTCTCGTGGAGGTAAGTTACTAAAGGTTTTATAAGTTGGTGATGGAAATGTTTCAATCATCGGTCTATATAACTTAGAGTAACCATTACTAGAAGTTATATAAGAAAGTTTTATAATTGTTTTCATCACTACATTATATAACTGATTGGTAATAAGCGTTTATTGCGGTATCCGTGGTTACTCTTATATAACTCGACAACTTTCAGTAATTTCGGTGACTTTAATAAAAATTGGGAACTTTCGGTAATACATATATCCACTATAAAATATCGTAAAATTTTTTGGTGGCCCTTTAGTAACTACTGTGATCGTTATAAAAACAAATTACTTTTAGTATCGAATGAAGCCATTATAAAACTATTATCATTTATTTATGGCCTTTTAGTAACGAAGGTGACTGTTATAAAAATTGGAAACTTTTTGTAACGTCAATTTTTTCATATTTGGCCATTTCAATATGCATTTTTCCGAGCTGTTGGGACAAAACACAAAGTAGGTCTTTTTGACCTGCCCCTTTAATTTGCACGATTTTTTATGACATTTTTTTTTTTTGTAACTAAAATTATTCACTACCAAGGAGCATACAACAAAAATTATTATAAGAAGAACATGACACAGACAATTTGACATTACTTTAAGATATATAAGATTACGAAAGGTAACACAATATAACCAAAGGGTATATAAGATCACTAACGTCTGTTTTTTGTTACTATAAGATATATAACATTACCAAAGGTAAATATTTGCCTGCCTTATATTGTTTTATAAAGGTAACGAAAAGTAATTTTTCTAACATTTCAATCACTAAAAGTAATCAGTCTGACAAAATTCCAAGCGTTGTGGAAACGTTACCAACACCAATATAAACAAAATTTATAAAGGTAACCGAAATATTACTGCAACCATTGCTGTGACCAAAGTAAATTAATCGAGAGTACCCCAGGTTATATAAGGGTTATATAAGAAGTTATATTATGGTAACCAGAATATTTTTATAAATATTTTATAAAACGTTTATTTATATAACGTAACCTAAATCAAGTCACAGTAACCTTTATATAATCCTCCATCTAAGCTCTATAAGGGGTTTATAGTGATTACGAAGAGGTTTCGAGTACTAGTCTATATAACCTAAGTTGTATAATTTGGTAATGTAAACCTTACGGTTACTACTATATAAAATAAATTGTTTCTTGGGGCTATACATATAGTGATGCCCAAAAATGTACCACATCCACCTACATAGATGGCGCGATATGTACCATTTTGAACATTTTCATTTCCGAGTGAATTTCAAAACTGAAAGCTTAACTGCTGGCGTAACAACTAGCGAATGTATTTTGAGGAAACAGGGGCAGGAAGGATATCGGATTTATGACATGCCGTGGCCGTCTGAGTAGAACCTGCGAATCTACTGCGAACTGTTTACTGAATAAATGCCTTTCAATGAGTCCCATATATATTCTTAAGTACCCAATAAGTACCAAAGTATTTGATATTTGTAGCTAATATCATAACGTGAAGTATTTCAGCTCTCTCACTGCTTCTATATTATTAGAAGGCGTATTTAAATAATTTACACGAGCTGAAATAATTCGTGTTATGACGGTATTTGTAGTAATTGCGTATTTTGGTACTTATAGGGTACTTAAGCTTACATTTGAAACTTATGAGTACCACTACCTTGACTTGCATTTCAAAATCTTTTAAATACAAGTATCGGGATTTGTACTAGTACTTAAAATTCAGTACGCCCCTGGTACTGGTCCTAGTACTCAAGTACCAAATTACCAATGTACTAAAGTACTTTACAATTCTGTGAAAGATGGGATGCTAAATTTGCCATCACAAGTATTTGTTCAACACATCTTCAATTTAGTAAAATATTTTGTAAAATACTGAAAAAATTCAGCATTAAAGAAAAACTCGAAAAACTTGTGCGAAGGTGTGCAACATAGTATAGCTATTTCTTGATATTAATTAATTTTCCATATTGTTGTTTATATGATGCTACTCACGAAAAATAAATTTTCTATAAAAAAGAAAAAAAAACCAATGAAAAAATAAATGACGATCTTGCAATCTATGCAATCATTGTTGATTTTTCAAATGACTTTTTAAGCTGAAAATAAAGTGTTAATTATTTTTTCATTGTTTCAAGGAAAAGTAAATAAAGAAGAATTATGAAAATGTGAACTAATAAAAACCAAGGCATTCGCATTTCAGTATATTTAAAACAAACTTGCAATCATTTTTCTGTAGACGTGAAAAAGAGAATTTTTATATGAAAGGAGTTATTCTATTTTACCCTTTTATGAACTAAAATCTCAAACTTTAATAAAATAGTGATGACTAAAATTTCAACTTTCTATGTCAAAACGTTATTCAGTTATCATATTGACAAACACACAGACGCACGAAAATGCAAAGCATTTTAATCTTGTGTCTTAATAGTTACCGCACTACGTCCCAAAATATTATGCCTACAGAAGAATGGTATTTTATCAATTCATAGTCAGATTAGTTTATTGTAAAAATTATTATAAACTATCAATGTCTATGAATGGAATGATTAAATAAATATAAATGCGCAAAAATTCAGCGATCACAGATGGTCTCATTAGCATGAATATTCTTTAAGCGCTTGCTACGAGGGTTGTCTGACAAGTTTCTGACCTAAACAAAAGTTGGGGAATGTGCTTCCGCATGCTTTGAAAGATGTTTTTTGACATTATTTGAGTGAATCAATGTAAGTGTTTTTGTGGAAATGGAAAAAGTCGTGTACTTAGATCATATAACGAAAGGATAGGCTATGAGGAAGAATAACTTAAGCATTTTTCTTCATGTAGAAGAATCGCATCGATGTGTTTGTTTAGTCATGGAAGTCGTAAACTACGATATTTTCTGAGCTGGTACATAATTTAGTGGTTGAAACTTTATCAAGTATTGAACAAGTTTTATAATTTCCTGTCACC